>JARHVA010000075.1:6825000-8265000 GCA_037957365.1 Torreya grandis
AACAAATATTTTGAGCTTGGCATGCTTAAAGACGATGAAGTCTTGGGTCTAATGAGAGAACAGAACTAATATTTTTTGAATGAAGTAAGGCCCATGAGCCACAATAGTACACTAATGATTTGGGTTATTAAACTTAAACAAAAAAAAACTTTCATTAGATTTTGAATCCCTTTGAGCTTAACATCATGAGGGGTGTCCAAGTGCTATGCACCTAGGATTTTAAAGTACTTTTAACAAGGACTCAATCGAGAAAATAAGCTACTAAGGTAAACTGCTCAAAATAATTGCAATATTTATCAAACTCAAGGCAATCTAACACAATATCAGGGGTGTTTTAAGGGAAGTACCTATACCTCATGGAAGGTTTTGGAAATAAATTTATGTGCTCATTTTAACACTTTTTTTTCACATCTCTATTAGAGATCCTTATAGAATATTATGCAAGACCCGAAGAGGAAGATATTTATAATTATACAATTGTTGCCATACGAGTGGTAATGGGCTAGATACAGTGCAATAACTATGTGCTCTTATTGAAAGAAAAAATTTATGCCATACATTAATGAAAATGTGACCTAAAACATGCTAACAACCCTTAGCAAAACTCCTTCCCAAAATACTAAACATTGATAAGATTTTCGCTTTCAATCTAGTCCCTAACATTACTCTATTTTTAACCAAATTATTTCTAAAGATAAATTTTAAACAAACTTATAATAATGTAAATTTTACTAAATTAAACAAACAACCAAACAAAATATTCAGTTATTTTTTATTAGTTTCATTTATGAATGGTTTTTATCTTAGATGCAACACCCATTAATATAAAATATATATAATTGAACAAAATGGAATCTTGTCAATAAGATTTTCACATTTAATTAATATTTTTCTTAATTTTTTTATTAAGTTATTTTTCAACAATTAACATTAAACAAAATTGTAATGTTATAACTTTTATAAAATTTAATAAATAATTAGGGAAGATATATTTTTTATTTATTAGTTTTAACAATTTTTTTTTCCCAAAACATAATACCTACAATTATAAATAAAATGATAATAAAAGAAAACAAAATTTTATTGATAGAATAAATTTCCAAACAAAATTTTATAAGTAAGATTAACTTTCAATCTAGCCCCAATGTTTCTATTACTTTTTGACCCAGGTGTTTCTCAATATAATATTTAAAAGATCTTTATATTATTAAAATAAAAACAAAATATTTTTAATAGGTTTTCACTTTCAATTTAAGTCCATTATTTATCCTGGGCCAAGCTATTTCTCAAATTAATTTTTAAATAAACTTGTTATTAATAAACAAGTCCACAATAACAACAACAACAACAACAACAATAATAATAAGGGATTGGTGGGTTCTGACTTACTAGAAATAAATAATGTCTTAATTTCTATAGAGTTAATAAACATACTCGTTATTAAGTCAAATTTGTATCTACAATATCATTTAATAAGTGTATTTACTTAGGTGTCCCTATTATAGGTCATTTAGAGCTCATCAACATATTCACTACCAAATAATATTTATAATTATGATATCAATTTATAAGTAAATATAAGGTGTCCCTGTTGGAGATCATTTAACTGTTGATGGGATTTAAACATGAGTAATTATAATACAAATGTATCCACTTAACCATTATGTTACAACACAAGAAAATTCTTTATTATTATTTTTGGATAGATGATATGAGGATTGGGAGTTCCACACCTAATTTCTTAATCAAAAACATAGTGTTTACAAAAAAAAGTAAAACCTGAGATAATAAGAACACCAAGATGAAAAAACTATAGAAAGATAAGCCTCAAAAGACACATAACCAATCATATCCCAACCACCCTAAGGGACAACATGAAAAATAAATGAGCAAAAATAAAAAACAATGAGAATTAATAGCCAAATTTGAAACCAACTAAAACCTTCACCCCAACACCACCACTACCAGAGGGAGATCTTTCACTAGCCACAAGAGCTAATTTTTAAACATCTGGTTGATCCATGTAATGTCCTCCAAAGCTCATTTCCATGCCTTCTTTTCCATCATTCAAATTACACCTCGATTTATGAGCACGTGGAGTGGTCACCTTCCACCTCTGGAGCCTCAACCTGCCCACTTGTCTCTTCATCAACAACCCCCCCCCCCCCCCCCCCCCCCACAACATGGTGTTGCTTTCATAGAATCCAAATGGACTTGCATGTGAGTTGTAGCCACCCTACGTTAAACCATTGGACCCACACCCTTCTATGGTAGAGAAATAAGCGGCTATTAATGTAGATCTCTAAATAACCTTATGAGGGTTTTAACTACAACTATCAACCTAGGGTATTTTTTCTAGTTGAGAGTTACCACCATTGAAGCCATAGGGGCACGTAAGTCACTTAAATCAAGCTCTAATAGAAAACATCCCACTAGGCTAAGATTTCCTAAGTAATATTGAATAAAGTCTAGGTGTTCCACCATTTTAAAATACTTTATCTCCAGCTCTTAAAAATTCTATAGAAGGATTAGCCTTGCAACATTATGGGCTGAGAAGGGGAGTTAGTATTGCTCACCCCAAACAAAACCCTCCACTACTTCTGCCAGGCCAACCTAAAAACCAAGTCAGATAATCCCACTTGCCACCACCATTGTTTGTTATTTATCTTTCAAGATAAAGAGGGGGTTCCCAATGAATGTTTATGTTAATAGGGAATTGACTTCACCCTGGTATCCAAGGAAACTTGGCCTATTACTTCCTTAATGTCTTATAGAACAATTCCAAATTGAATCATGAAAATTCATTTCAGGCGTGAGCATGTCACCTAACCACCAAAATCCATTTCCATTCTAGTAGCTTCAACACACAATAGGGGTTCACTCAATACCACTTGGAGCATACAATCCATGGTGTTGAAAATGTTGGAGGCCTGACAGGATAAAGGCGAATGTTTCTATCTATTTTTTTTACTTTTTCCTAGTTTGTAAAGAAAGAAACTAATAATGAGGGGTGTGTAAAGAACCTGTTAAAATGTGCATGAATTGAATTCTATAATTTTTGAGATCTCCTCTTTATCTTTGGAGGATGACCTAAAAATAATAAAACACTACCACATAAATTGTTTGTTAGACAAGTAGATGGGTGGATTGCCTAGTGTGAACTAGATCCTAGAAGCGAAAGCTTTTTAGGAGGCTGTCAATCCAATTGCTTTAAACATTTAAGTTCAAATGATATAAGATACATGCTTGCATTAAATGATAGAAAAACTAAAACTAAAAACAACAAATAAATAAAATTAAAATGAAGAAATTAAATGCATTGCTAAAATAATGACTAGATAAAAGCAACTAATGCTGAAATTTAGTAAAAAAACAAAGTTGTGGTTTTGGTTTGGTAACTTGATAAGGGTAAAAATAATTATTTGGTTAGGGTTGGTAGATGGTTAAGGTTGTAAATAGACAAGGATATGAATTGGTAAATAGGGCAAAGGGATAAGGATGACAAAGGGTTAAAGGGAGTAAATGGAATAAAGAGGGAAATGGGGTAAAAGGGGGTAAATGGAACAAAGAGGAAAATAGGGTAAAAGGGATAAATGGGATAACAAGGGACAGGTTAAGAGGTGAAGGGTATAGAGGCCAAGAAAATAAAATACAAGAAGGAAAGAAATAAAGGAATAAAGTAATACAATAAAGATTACCTTCCAAGCTTGAAGGAGAACGTTGATGTAGATGTAGTTGATGATGTTGTTGATGAAGATGACTTGTAATTTTGATAGAGATTCATTGCTTTCTCCTTTTATCCTCTAAGATGATGAGTGGCCTCCTTGAATAATGATTCGAAACATGAAATATGATAATGTAATCACCAAAAAACAACTTAACCATGGGTGAAGGGGGAGGGTCATATTTATAGCATTTGTTGTCAAGAAACATGCCAAAAGAGGGAATAGTAAAAGTATGGCACCATTTTTCAAGCGGGATCATAAATGACAATGGGGATAAGGATGGTGGGATTCCCACCTTGTTTTCTTGTCTCTCACCTTGCACATGAGTCTAATTTTGAGTGAGAATCATGCACATGGGCTCAAATGAGGCCAAAGGAATTTTCACCAAGCTAATTTGTCTTTTGGCTAAGTGCCTCATGAATTTTGGAACCATTCTCCATGTGGGTGCATGAGTGGTCATGAAATATAAGGGGGTGAGATTTCCACTTAGCCAATGGGTCTCCCACTTGGTTGGTTTATCTCCCAACTTGCTAAAGAGTCTAAAATGGAGAGGGAATCATGCACATGGGCTCATATGGGTCCAAAATACCTTTCACCACTTACTTTCATCTTTTGGCTAAGTGCCCCATGCATTTTGGCATCATACTCCATGCATGAAGACAATTTTTTTTTTGAATGATGCCCCCATGGGGATAAATGCAGCACATTCAAAATGAGGGGTCCTTTGGTGCTTTATGATGTCATGAGATACCTTAGAGGCAGGTCCTAGGTGGGGTATGATGTCCCATCTCAAGCCACCTCACTTTTGAGCCATGTCATTTGCCATATCATCTTTCATGTCACTTCCCATGTCACTTGCCATGTCATCATGAATAGTGATAGTGGGTCCCATAGTGAATAGTGACAATGAATAGTAATTTTGAATAGTAGTATGTGAATAGGAGAATAGTGGTTTGGTTAGGTTAAGAGAGATTGGTTAAGGGTTAAGAAGGTTTTAAGGGGCCTTGAGGGGGTCCTAAGGCATTCAATCATTGAAAAAAATAAGTGTGTAGTTTTTTATTATCTATATTTTACCCCTTTTTGTTATGCAACTTTGAATTAACAAGTTGAAAAATAAAAATAAATCACTTGGTTGAAGGTCAGGGTGCCCCGAGTATGGAAGGAGGTGTTCCCCCTCAAATAAAGAGTCAATGAAGTAAATTAGAATCAGGTGCAGGTTTGATAAGTGGTTGGTGGGGAGGCACTAGGTGGTGCCACAAGGTAGTTGGGTATTCGAGATGCAAACATACTCATAAAATGTGACTAAGTATGCTAGCCAAGATCACACATGAACTAAAGTTGCCAAGGTTGGTTAATTTAAGTTTAGGTCTAGAGGGACATATGTCAGGGGTAACCGGTCCATAACATTAGTCATAGCTAATCAAGTCATGCCTATCAAGTGATTTAGATAGGCTTAGGGTTGGTTACAAGCATCCAAGGTAGGAAGTGTTCCTACAGAGCAACCTAAATGGTTAGGTTGTGCAAAAATATATGGCAAGGTTGGTTGGTGCAGTCAAAATGGCTTAGGCAAGGTCATCACAAAGTAATACAATAGTTTAGGTCAAAATGACCAATGTTAAGGTGGAGGTGCTCAAATGGGTAGTTGGTTAGAGAGATTGGTTGATAAGGGTTTTGTTAGGGGTGGCAGAGCTGAATCCATATGCACTAGGCAAGTGGATGTTGTCTACATAATTTCATGGATGTGATATCCAACAAAACTTTAGGCCGAATGTAGTTCTACTAGTGGAGTTTAAATGGGTTGTCTCGATGTGATATACCACATGGTAAAGTTTGGGTTGATAGTTTGGTAATGGTGAGGTGTCATGGTGTAGATTGGTGAATAGTCACCATAATAATCCCACATGAATTAGGAGGAGAAAACATGGATGTGCAAGGTAGGATAAATAAGTGTGTAACAAAAGGCTAAGCATCATAAATGTTCTATGATAGAGCTAAGCCAAAGAAGAGGTGCCTTCATGAGGAGGTTACACCTTCTAAAATTATGTGAGGGTATAAGCATAGTGATGGAATCTATCATTATGAGTTGAGTTTTAGGAGATGGGTGTCTATCAAGATCTACACAGTCTTTTTGGTGAAAGGTCATCATCGCTACGAGCCAAGTTTTAGGGCATTAGAGAAGTGATGACCTATAAAGAATTTATTTGATAGCTAAGTGGGTTCTATGAGTTATAAAATTAGTATCATGGTGAGTGATAGAGGATGGAACTTTCTTGACCTAAGATCTACATGGGTAGTTTAGACAAAAGGTGGTCATGTCCGCATTCTCTATCCCAGTTTCTTTGAATTGGTGAATTTGGGTTCCACTTAGAAGAGGCCCTAAGATCAAGGAGCTACGTGGTCTAGGATATTGGTTATATAGTTGGAGAATATGGGGGAGATTCTATAATGGCAAGCATTTGGGGGCTACCACCACCAAAAACAATGCTAGTTTCAAAGTTTTGATTATTGTAGTGGCCCAAGGTGAGAAGCTAATTTATGTCAACTGGGGTGTGACAATGATGCAAAAGACCACTAGGCCCATAAGGACTACAAGAGGACAAAGCAAGCAGATACATAAGATGCAACTTAGATGATAAGGGCAACAAAAAGACATATTGATAGTGCATAATGATATTACTGAAATGACCAGTTGGATCGAGGGTTATGTGTCCACATGAAAAGGTAAGTAGACATGATCATTTCAAGTGGGAGGACTATTCAAGGGAATCAATGACATCATATGACCTTCCCCATTAGCAGAATGGGTAATCATGTCAGTGAGGAATAATAGCTAAGTAGTCTATTGAAAGGGCCATAGGAAGAATAAATACCTATCATGAAATCATTTAGTTTTGAAGGTTATTCAAGTTGTAGAGATCTACCAAATGTTGAAAATGGTGAACAATGGGAGCAATGCCAGAGATAATCAATAACCCCCATGACCTGAGATAATCTACATAGTGAACATGTGTATCTACTGAGTATTACAACACATAATGGAAATAATGGAAGTGATGTTAAACCAACAACAAGAAGAAAGACACCCATGACCTAAGCTCAAGCCTGAACTCTTACCTCCTTAGCAATGAAGAAGATGAGACTTTCATTGCACAAGGTGTAGGGTAGGAGAACATGATGTTTGGCCTATCCATGGAGAGAACCCTCACTATCTAAGGGGATGCATGCTGAGGTGGCAAAAGGTAGTACCTATGCAAGCAAAATATTTGAAGCAAAGGGATGGAATGGTTGCGATGGTTGAGCAAGGTGAAAGATTGAGAGTAGAGTATGATTCTTGACCTGTGGTGATGAATGCGAGAAAGGATAATAGAGTACACCCTTTAGTGGCTACCGAGATAGGGAATGTTATAGATGTTTGTTCAGGGAGTAATCGAGTAGAAGGATGGTTGAACACCAATCTAGAGTCACCAGATAATTAGTCTAATACTTGTGTAGGAAAATAATGTATGTAGAGGCCTTAAAATAGCCTGATAACTTTGTATGCATCGTGTGATGCCTCACACCCTTAAATAAAATATTGTAGAGTTTGTTGTAAACATATACTAAATATGTTGGATGTTGTTGTTTGAATGTTATTATGCTTAGGGATATATGGATACTCATGAATGTTATGGTTATGATTATTATGGTTATGGTTGTTGTAATCTTGCTTAAGGTAAAATAGATGAGGTAAGGCAATGAACAACACTAATAGTGAAGTGAATAATATAATCAACAAACAAATGTCATAATGAAAACATCAACCAAGCACATTAGGATAAGAGGGTACTCTATTTATTCTTAGACAAGGATGAGGAATAGACCCAAAGTGGGAGTGGCTTAATGATCATAAGCCCTGTGAATGCGTTGCATGAGTATGCTTTGAAGGATAAGAAAGGGTGTGTTGATCACATTCTATCAAGTACTCAAAATGTGTATAAAGTTTAAAGGGGGAAGAGGTGATGAATGCCCTGAAGTAGTGAATCAGACAAGATTTCATGCATTAAAGCAAAAGAGCTAAGGATACGGGGAAATAAATATGTATATACACGTATAAGGAATATGACTGGTGACCGCACTCTACTGAGTCAGAATCTAGAGTTCCAATGGAAGTAAAGGAGATCCAACAAGGGATGAGGTGTAGGCAGAATAGGAGATGGATGAAGAGATAAGTAGAGAAAATAATGAGGTCATAGATAAAGATGAAGGTGGAAGATGGAAGGAGCCAAGCATGGTCATATAGGAGGAAAAAAAGAAGGTCAAGAAGAATAAGGAATGTCATCAAGGGAGATGAAAAAAATGAAATGAAACAGAGAAAAGAGAAGAAAAATAAAAGGTAGAAGATGGTGGTTGAGGGATGCACTAAAGAATTATAGATTGGATAATTGAAAAGGATGGGGAGAGAAGTGTAACAGTTGTGAAGGGTAAGGGGAGGATGAGAAATATGGGAGGCCATGAAAGGTTTGAAAATAAGTCTAAAAAAAGACTAAGGAGAAAATAGTTTGGCGATGAAAATGAAAAGCAAGGAAATATACGAAAGAAAAGGAAACAAGAGGAAAAAAGAGTGAAATGAGGTCAAAAAAAGGATTACAGGAGAGTGAAGAAGTAGGTGATGATGTGACCAAGTAAGCATGGATGATGATAGGAATGGAGAGGAATAATGAAGCAAACCAAATGGTGGTGTTGGAGATGAGAATGGGATGGAAACTGGGAAAGGGGTTAAGAAAAATGATGGGAAGCAAAAGATGGGTGGATAAGAAGATAAAGAGATAAGGCATATTGAAATTAGATTATTAGAAGAGATTGACAAGTTGAATGGGAAATCATAAGATATTGACAAGCTAAAGAGGTGATGAGGTGGTGAATAAATAGGAGAACACAATGAAAGGGAATGAGATGAAAATAAGGGATGAAGATCAAGGATGATAATAAGAAGAATGAAGCAGGGATATAAAGCATAAACACTCACAAAGATGCAAAAGATAAGTGAGTATCGAGATGGAAGGAGGAAAAAGGGAATGCAAAGTGCAAAAGGAGAAAATATATAAGAAGAAAAGGACAATTATGGAAGGCTTCTCAAAGGATAAAGACCCAGTTAGAAGCTAGTTATGGAGGAAAAAATGGAAAAGGTGGGAAGAGTGACGAAATGATAGAGTGGTGGCACACATAAGAAAAAAAGATGGGATGCTAGAAGAAACAGAAAGAATGCCAGATTGAAATTATGGGAAGGAGGAAAACAAAAACTAAAAATTGGAATGAAGGTGGTTTAGAAGCAATGGAAGAGTAGTAAGAAGGTGGTATCATAGAAGAGAAAGGGGTAAAAGTGTCTATTAGTGTGCAAGGGAACAAGATGATGTGGAATTAGTGAGGAAAAGAGAGTGATAAAGAGGGTACAAAAAATAGTCAATGGCAATGGGAGATGATGATGATAGAGAGAAAATACAAAGGGGATGAAGGGCAAGGTTGGTCAGAAGTAGAAAGAGAGATAAAAAATGCAAAAAATGGGTGGGAAAGTGAACTATGAAGTATGCACAAGGAAAGGTGACAGGGAGGCCAAAGAAGTAGAGTAGGTGGTGGCTTTATGGGGGATAAGAGGCGTCAGTGATGAAGGCTATCAATCCTTATGTTAAAAGACATTGACAAGCTAGAAAAGTGGTTAAAAGAGATTGACAAGCTGAAGGGAGGGAGGTGGTGAGGAGATAGGTAGAGAAGTGGAGGAAAAGATACTAGGTGAGAAGGGAAAATAAAGTAAAAGATGCAGTTGAGTTGACCTCAGTAACTGAGCATTACCTACATAGTCCAAAAAGACCTTAGGCCAATGTACTTCTCCCAGTAAAGGGGAAAAACAAAGAGGAATTATTAGATGATGTTAAAATGCAAAGATGCTAGGGAGAATCTAAATCTTCCTAGACATAGGATGCCCTAGGCAAGAGGGCGTTGTTAGCAACAAAAATTGATGAGAATAAAAATAGGAGGGTAATTAGTTTTTAGTGGCTGAACTACTCTTATAAGTCAAGTAGTGCCTACATAGTCTATGGACATCAGGCCAATGTAGTTTAACAAGGGTAAAAAAATGGTGCTCAAATGGGTTGCCCCAATTTGATGGACCACATGGTCTAGCTTTATTGAAGGTTTGCAGAGAAAGGGTGTGTGCCAAAAATAGGTTGAGTTTGTGGAGAAAGATATCTTCAAAAGGTGGGTTTATTGATCATAAGTAGGGATTTTGATGTTAATGTTGTTCTGATGTTATTCATGGTTAGGTTTATGATGGTTTGATGGATGATAGTTGTGGCACATAAGTAGTTTAGATAACCATTCTAGATGAAAAATTGTGAGGCATGGGTCTAATATATGACTCAACAATGAGAGAACAAGAAATGAGGTATAATACCTGTTTGTTGACAAGGACAAAACAAAACAAAACTTGAAGTTGGACTAGCTTAAGGAACATAATCCTTTCGAATGTTTCACATTAACATGTGTTAGTTGATCAAACAAGTTTCTTGATGACAGTGTGTCAAGTAAGCTCTAAATCCCTTGATTTATAGATAGTATACATGGGAGATGGGTGATAGGTGGTATATAAGGTAACCTTATGTGGGTTAATTTTCCCCTTTTATACATGACCTAAGAATGGTAATAGACAAGTCCATGTCGTATGCTATATGTAAACTGATCAATGTAGTAGGTCTACATGTGAAAGTTGATTGTGGCTTCCAATTTATTATGTTGCTTGAGAGCTAATTGCGGCTTTAGATTTTGATGTGGTAGTGGGTATTTTTCTTTATTTATGTATATGGGAAGCTCATTGATGTGAGAAGCTTCCAAGAAATTGCTCTATTAACTTAGCAATCCTTCAAAGGAGTGGTCTAAGTTTATAATCTTTGCTTAATGCTCTTGATAGTTGTCCTTAAAAGGAGTGGTCTAAGTTTATAATCTTTGCTTAATGCTCTTGATAGTTGTCCTTCAAGGGAGAATTTTTCAATGTTTAAGATAGTGACCCAAGTAATATTTTGGTATTTAGATTGGATGTGATTTATTTTAGACATGGACAAGTTTACTTAGGTTTAGAGGTTTTCTGTTATGAGGGCAAAAATTTGACACAAGAAGGTTAATGATATGTGAAGAGGTATGGTTTTGAGAGAAAATGACCATGTGATTCCATCTTGTTAGAGACAAAAAGTATCTATGAGAACCATGCCATGGGTAGAGCCATGGTAGCCATATTTAGGATTAGGCTATGGTTGTGATGGTTAATTACATGGTTCTATGTTGTAATCAATTATCCTCAAAAGGAGATGGGGAAGATGGGCGAAGGTTAAAATCTCATAATCAAGGGATGAGCTTAAGTTAGACAAAAATAGTGAGCTAGATCCTTCTTTAATAGAAAAATAGTCATAGATGCAAAGTATTGAGAGGTTCAAGTTCTGGTTTGCCTTCAAGAGAGGATAAATGATAAGCTCTTGATCCATACTTATGAGTAATGATGTAGGGTCCAAGCCAATTGAAATCAAACTTTCCTCATTTACTTTTCTCCATGTTGGTCACATGTTGGTTCTCTTTTAGGATGAGGTCTCTAATATTGAAGTCTCATTGTTTGAGGCATTTGTTATAAGTGCATTTGATATGGTCTTAATAGATATGGAGGTGGGTGAGGGCTATTGAATGATGCTCATCAAGTAGCTCAAGCTGAGCTAAACGATGTTGATGATAATCTTCTTCAAAAACAAGATCTTGTAAGGACATGCAAAGAGAGGGAATTTGGACTTCAAGAGGCAAGACTGCCTCTACTCCAAAGACTAGAGAAAAAAGGGTAATACCTGTAGAGGTTCGAATGATAGTGTGATAGGTCCATAAAGTAAATGGTATGTGAAATTGCCAATCTCGACTTGAGGCACTGAAAACTTTGGTTAGTATTTTGTTAAGGGTTTTGTTTGAGGCCTCTGCCTACCCATTTGCTTATGGATGGTAAGGTGAGGAGAAGCTTAAGTCAATTCCAAATGCATCACATAAACCTTGGACTTACTTTTTTTTGAAAGATTTGCCATTATCAGTGATGATCTTATGAGGAACACCGAAGCAACAGTTGATATGATGGTTGATAAATTCAATGATTTTCTTTGCTTTGGTCAAGATAAGAGGAATAGTTTCCACCCACTTGGTGAACTATTCAGTGGTTATGATGATGGATCTATGCCACTGCAAAGAATGGGGGTTGATTACCCCAATGAGATCGAGCCCCCATTGTGATAAAGGTCAAAATTAATTAGATACTTGGAGGCCATTAGATGATGCATGATGTAAATTAGTGTGTTTTTGACATTTAACACACTTTTTTACATAATCACAACAGTCTTGGTTGAGGGTGGGCCAATAGTTTTTCAAGGTGAAGGATACGTTTAGAGACCACTAGACCGTTAAAGTGTCCCCCATAGATCCCATCATGCATTTCCCTAATGGCGTGGGAAGCTTCATGGCTGCATAGGCAATGAAGAAGGAGACTATTGAAACCATGTTTGTAAAGGATTCCCCCTAGTATGGTGTAATGAGAGGTACTCTGAACAAAGTTTCTTTGAGCGTTTGTAGAGAGGTTGGGAGGAATGATGCCTAGGTTGTGGTAGTTAAAAGTTTGGTCATACCAAATGTTAGATGGGGATTCCTCCACATTATAAATGGTAGGGAGGTCAAATCAGTTATAAGAGGGTGTGGTAAAACCATGAATGGTGATAAAATTTTTAGAATTGGAAGGCTAAGAAGGGATCTGGGAAGCAAGGCAAGCCATTATATCTATGAATTTATTGCTAGATCAGGGAATAGATTGGACTAGATAATGTTTAAATGATGTTAAGAGTTTGTCAACTAGAAGTTTGTATTTATATAAGACATCATTCTTACATTGATAGGAGCCATTGACTTGGTTGACCATGAGCTGGGAATCACCAAAGACATTAACGGTCTTAATTCCCAAGGCTAGAGCAGTTTAGAGACCTATAACTAGGGCTTCATACTCAGCCATATTATTGGTGCATTCGATGTCAAGTTTGAAGGAAAGAGGAAGGGTTTCACCATCGAGAGGAATGAGAATAACTCCAGTACCCCCACCTTGTTAGCACTTCAAACCATCGAAGAACATAGTCATTTGGTAGGTTATGTCCTCTTGGGAAATAGTAACAATGGATTCATTTGGGAATTCAAGAGGGAGTGGGTGGTGATCTGTCAAAGGTGCTTCAACCAATTAGTTGGCAATGACTTGCCCTTTAATTGACTTTTGTTAAAGGAACTCAAAATCAAATTCTAGTTAGAGCATAAGCCACTTGGCCATACACTAGTTTTGGTATGGCTTGGAATGCATGTACTTGAGTGAGTCGGTATTGGTTATGACATAGGTTTTATGGTTAAGAAGGTAGTGGCATACTTTAGTGGCTATGAAAGTTAGGGCTAAGTAAAGTTTATCGATATAGGTATAGCGAGTCTTGTATTCTACAAGTATGTGACTAATGTAGTATACAACTTGCTCTTTGTGTTGTTCATCTCAGTAAACCAACATTATCCCTAGAGAATGGTTGATGGTAGAGATATATAGGTGAAAGGGGTGGTCATCCTTAGGAGGGATGAGGATAGGTGGTGACAAAAGGTACTATTTGAGTGATTTGAAGGATTTTTGACAATCACTATTCTATTTGAAAGAGACTTCCTTCTTTAGAAGGTGATGGAAAGGTTAGCACCAGTTTGAAAGCTGGGAAATGAAATGATGAATGGATTGAAGTTTTCCTTGCAGGCTATGGAGTTGCTTAAGATTGGTAGGAGGGGGCATCTCCAAGATTGATTTGACCTTGGTAGGATCTACTTTGATTCCTCAAAGAGATGATAAAGCTAATAATCTTTCTTAAAAGGACCCTAAAAACACATTTATTAGGGTTGAGTCTGACGTGGAAATGGATTAGGCATTTGAAGATAATGTCAAGAACTTTAAATGATCTTGGCAAGATTTGGATTTTCCCAAGAGATCGTCGACATAGTCCTCTACAATGGTGTGAATGAGGTCATGGAAGATGTAGGTCATGGCTCATTGGTAGGTTGCACCAGCATTCTTTAACCTGAAAGGCATGACTCTATAGCAAAAAGTTCCCCAAGGGGTGGTAAAGGCAATTTTATGTTGATATTCAGGAGAAATCAAGATTTGATTATAACCTGAAAACCCATCCATGAGAGAAAACATCTCATGGTCGATTGTAAGATCAACAAGTTGGTCAATACTAGATAGAGTAAAGTCATCCTTGGGGTAGGCAAGATTAAGGGCATGAAAGTCCACACAAATACATAGACCCAGTGAATGTTATGTTGCAGTCTTGGAGGAAAGAGGATAAGTCTAAAAGTTCCTCAGCATTCAATGATTGGATCAATATGACAATGTGGGGGTTGTTTTTAGTGCCCAAGTTGATATCCATGGTGGATTCATTCAACATTGTCAAGGATTCATGAGGAAGGGATTTATAGATTGAATAATCCGGGGCACCAAGGTAGGTGAGAATAGAATCATCATCTTGATGTTGGATGGTATTGATGGTAAGAGAATATTTTTCTATCATTTCAAGATGGATGAGAAGAAGGGTTTGAATTTGGCCATCCTTTTGATAGGTCAGGGGTATTAAACTAATGGTGTTGATAAAAAAAAGGTTAGGGGGAATGATATCAAAATTTTTAGACTTCAATTGAGGTTGGGTTGGTGAGGAGGGGATGTCATCCTTGATGATGTCAATAGGTTTGGGTGAATTGGTGGGTTCTTCACATGGTACAAACCCTAGGCCAAATGACTCATGAGGTTTTTGGGTTTTGATCGAGGCTAACTCATGAGGTATTTATTCATATTGGCCTAGGTTAAATCCCTTTTGGGCACACCTATGAAGGTATAATTTAGTAAAGGTTGGTTTATCAAGGTAGGAAAAGTTAGAGGTGAATGGCGAGATGAAAGAGGTAGTGGTGGGAGCAAGAAGTAGCCAATCAAGTCCCCCATAGATGAAGTTCATTTAATGGTTGGGGGGACCAAAAGGGATGATGGTTCTAATGTTAGGGTCATAGGAAGGGTCATGTTTGAGCTTTCCATATTCTTGAGGAGTAGGGAAAACATCCAATGTTAGAAGGTGATACTCCCCAAATAAGAATTGTTGGAAGATAGATCAAGGGCACCTCTATGGGGATTTGTGAAGAAGGGATGGATGAGCTAGTTGACATTTTATCGATGGTTGGTAGTTAGGGTGTAACTATTGAAGGTGCTTTAGATAGGTGTATAAGGACATCATTGGGGTGATAGGTCATGTTACACATTGAAAAAGGATTTGGGTCTGCTTGGATATTGATGGAGGGTAGAGGGAACACTCCATGGAGTGAATCCAAGGTCATCCCAATAAGATGTTGTATTGAAACTCTCATTATACCACATAGAAGAGTTTAGGGAGTGTGTAGGGTCCTACATGGATATGAAGGATGATGGTTCCCAAGGTAGTGGCCATAGTGTCATTAAAAGATCAAAGTACCACTGTGGATTCTGACATGATATTATCGAGTAAGTTGAGTTAGCCAGCATAGGAGGATATGATGTTTATGCTATTTCCCCCATAAATCATCAGCCTTTTGACATGGGTTTGGTTGATGCAAGTGATAATAAAGAGTGGGGGATCTGGGTATTTAGGGAAAGGTATTTTTGAATTCTTAAAGGTGACAAGGTTGTAAGTTTAGAGGGCACTAACAAATGTAGCTAGAGGTTGAGGGTCATTGGGTTATACCTCAATGGATTGCAAGGCCTCTATAAGTGCTTGGTGATGATGGGGAGAAGTAGAAATCAACTCATATAGGCTCATTTTTGTTGGAGTCTAGTGAAGCTACTTAAGGATAGCTTTCTGGATCGATATTGCATATGGTTTGGGGTATGAAGGCTTAGATTGGGGGGAAAATAAGATGGACACTTTGGCTTTTCTTAAAGATGGATATGGTTGGGTGTGGTTTTCTTGGGAATGTGAAGAGGGGTAAGTCCAAGGAATGGATACCTTAGCCTTCCCTTTATCCTTTTACTGTGATCTAGTGACCACATCAATAGTATGGATAGGAGGAGAGGGTGAAGTAGTAGAGCAGTTAGACTCATCTTCATTTTTAGGTAAGAGTGGAGGAGTAGGTAAGAATTGGGTAGGTATGGTTGTTGTTTGGGTTGGTATGGGTGACATAGGAGGTTCATCTATTAATAGATCATCCTCATCGTAAAGGCACTGGATGCAAGTTTGGAGGGCTTTGTAATTCTCTATATCATGGATGGGTGTCCTGTGGTATAAACAAATCAAATTGTTAGTGAACCATGATGGTTTGGGACCTGAGGGGTCAAAGGGTTTGATGGGTAGTAAGCTCAAGGAAGAGGTTTGCAATAACCATTGGAGAATGGTTAGGTAAGACTTAGTTAAGGGTGGTAAAGGTTTAGTGGTTTTGGTTTTGGGTGTTGAGGTAGAAGGTTGTTTGGAATTAGGTTTGGTGATAGGTGTCTTTGGTAAGGTGGTACATTTAGTTGACGATCTTGGTTTAGGAAAAATGTTTGACAAGCTAGAGGTGAAGGATGGGAAGGTAGGTAACTTAGGTATCACTGGTGTAGTAAAAAGTGGTGTAGTAGAAAATAAGTGTGAAGGTGTAACCAATAAAAGTGGTGGGGTTTTGGTAAAAATAATGGGCTTCATGTTCAAGGTAGAGGGATGAGGACCCAAAATGGAGGGCAAGTTTGAGAAAGGTAAAATTTGAGGATTTGGGCCTTTGGGTGGTTTTACCTCTTTGGTTGCTTTATTTGTTGTTTTTAGATGGGATTTGGTCACTTTAGCTATCTTGGTGGGTTTAGGTGTTTAAGGGTCAATTAATTATGAGGAGGTTTTGGTTGGTTTAGAAGGGATAGGTTGGTCTGTCAAAGAAGGGGTTAGGGGTTCTGGTTTGATTCCCTTACCTTTGTCTTGGTCTTTGATGGATGGTTCTAAAATTAGAGGTTTGGTGGATGGAGTTATCCTTTCTTGTGACATAGCTTTCAAAGATGGAATGGAAGGTTATATAATAGGGGTGATAGGCGTGGTAACCTCTAACAAAGGTGTGGATATGGTTACTTCCACAATTTGGATGTCTAAAAGGGTAGAAGGTAACTCTACTATTTAAATAAGTAGAAGGGGATTAGTAAATTGGTGAATGGATTCTTTATCAGTGAGTGTGTCAAGAACCATGTTAATAGTACGGGTGTCAAGAGAGCATTCAACGTTGTTACTCTCATTTTTGGTGGGAGTGTGGTTCCAAAAAGGTTGCCTAAATATGTCTAGGGCCTAGTTGGGTGGTGCATTAGGGTTGTCCAATCTGAGCTCCCCTTTGTCAATGAGGGATTGAACAAGGTATTTGAAGGTATTGCACCTATTGATATCATGTCCTATGACTTGGTGAAAGGCACAATGGTCATTTTTGTTGTACCAACCCAACACGGGGTGAGAAGCATCAAACTATTAGGGTGGTTTAATTGGTGGAAGTTGGATGATATTGGCTTTTAATAAATTTTCCAAAATACAAGCATAAGGTTCCCTAAGTAGAGTTAATTACTTCTGATTGTTTCAAGTTTGGCTCCTTTGGTTTTGGTATGAATAATTAGAGGAGTTGGAGTCTTGGTTCCTTGGGTTTTATTGGTTGGTAGATGGTGGTGGTATGGCTTTGAGGATAATAAAATTGATGGTTGCTTTGTTTTTGGTGTTAGGATTGGTTTGGTGGTTTGGTTTGGAAGAGGAGGGCTCATTGGGATTATAAGTTGAGTTGTTGTTCTTCAACTTTAACTTTTCTTCATCAATGGCTCTGTTCTCTAGTTTGCAAGCCATAGTGAAAGCTTCATTGAATGTCTAGAAGCTTTGGACATGTAACGTAGATGGTATATGTTTGGCACATGCCCGAGCAAAGATCTCTATAAATTCGAGTTGAGGCAAGGAAAAGGAAAGTTGACTAATTAGGTTCCTACAATGAGCCACAAAATTTATAATGGACTCATCCTTAAATTGTCGGATGGAGTAAAGGTCGCTAATAGAGACTTTCTTGGATATATTGATCAAAAAGTGATCCATGAAATTTTTTAGTTGGTTAAAGGAGAAGATGGAATATTTAGGTATATCACTATACCAATCTAATACTGGTCTAGATAATGACATAGGAAAGATATGAAGGAGAAGAGCATTATCATGGACAATTAAGTAGTATGAGTGCCTAAACACTCTTAAATGTTGTTGAAGGTCTTCCTTACTATTAGACTTGGTAAATTTTGGAAGTTCCCATTGGGCTAGATAAGGTTTGATAGGGACCGAAGGGTGAATAGGTTCATTGCAAATTTGATCATAGGATAAGAGATTATGGGATTCAAAGATGGATGACTCAAGGGTAGTCATATTTACCATGATCATCTTCATGAATTATGTTTGAGGTTGTTGGGATGCATAGTTATATGGTATGTTTTGTTGAGGTTGGGCAATATGTGAATAATTGGTAGATGGTTGAGATGACTCCATGTATTGGTATGTGGTCCTTGGAGGTTGGGTGGAAGGGATATATTAATATGCAGATGTCAATGATTAGGTAGGGTTGGGTGGTTGGGTAGTAGGTATGTGCCATTGTGGATTATGGAGATAACTAAAGGTCACTTGTTAGGTGGGAGTGGTAGTTGGGTTAATGGCCGATGGAATGGTAGTGACCTTGTACTAATCGACGGTAACATAGAGGGTATAGACACCATAGGGCTTTGAATCAGAGTAGTGTTTGATGGGTTAGAGGTAATTAGAGGGACATGGGTAATGCTAGAGGTAGGCACTCCTATTGAGGAGGAGTGATTGGTAGGTGGTATGAGGGTAGTGTTAGTTTACATTGGTTGATCTTGAATGGCAGTTTCAAGGGGGTTGTTGGTTGATGATAAATATTATAAAACTAAAGGTTGAGTAGTACTCATGCTAGTGGAGATACTCCCCATGAGGCAGAGAGGCATGTCATAATGTGGATCTACAAGTGGGGTCAAAACTGAGATTTGGTAAGATGTAGTTCTAAGGTAATGTTGTAAGGCTATATGATTGTTGTTTAGGAAAGTGAAAAAATCTACATCTCCTGGTACTACTTGAATAAGACTTCTTAGAGAGTGAGGGGAGTCCACGGGTTTGGAAACGTGTTTCATAGATGTAGAAGTGGAAAAGGTAGATTGATTTGGTGGTGAGTATTGTTCCTCAAGGTCTCTTCGCTATTAGCAAGTGAGAACCATACAAGAAGATAATAAATGAATGATACGTTCTCAAACCTCAAACAAAAAGCAAAAAAAAAGGTTCAAGGCAAATAATTCAATCACTAAGAGTATGCTTAAATCTTAAATTCTAATTATCTCTTGTTTGGATTATGACTTAGAAAAGTGTGAAGAGGAAATTGGCTTGAATAGGTCCTAGAAAGCAATCTATGTTTAGTTTCGGGTTGCTTTAAAAAAGAAGTTTATATTAGATCAGGTGCATGGCTTGACACTTGGGGCTTGCTCCCCTCACATCATAATCCTGCATCTAGTGTGGGTGATTAGCCTTTATATCATTTATCTAAAATTTATAATCAACTAGAGAGCTGGGTTGGTTATCCCCTTGGTGATTGAATCCAAGTACGATAACTGAGAAAGGGTAAGGTGATCCGTTAGGTGATGAAATCCTAGTCGGGCCTTGTCTCAAGTATGTTTGATGTGTTGATTGTGTACATGGTTTGGTTTGTGTAAAATTTGTGGTTCTATGATTAATTTGCTTTCCTTAATTAAGCTAGGTGAACTAAGACAAGCAATCAAACAATGAATGCAAATTAATTTTAAACCAAAGGAAAATTGCAGATTTGTTTGAATGAAAATAAAAGGTTTTAAATACATGCTAAATGCAAGATGAAAATAAAATTTCTAATCCTAGGATGATTTCCTTTTTTTTTTAATTTAGGGGAATGCAAGGAAAATAAAAGTTAACCTTTTCTAAAGAAATGCAACTAAAACTTGCATTTTTCTTTTTTTTCTAAAGAAAGAAAGGGAGTTTAATTCTCCAAAAATGCAAATAATATGAATTTCACTAATGCAATTCTAAATGACCTAAAACATCTATGAACCCAAAAAAACTCAAGGGTCCCACTGAGCTTGCCAAAATATTTCTATCTATTTTTTTTGCTTTTTCCTAGTGTGTAAAGAAATAAATTAATAATGAGGGGTGTGTAAAAAACCTGTTAAAATATGCATGCATTGAATTATAGAATTTATGAGAGATCCTCTTTTGCTTGGGAGGATGATCTAAAAATAAGAGAAAACTACCACAAAACTTGTTTGTTAGACAAGTAGATGGGTGGATTACCTAACGTGAGCTAGATCCTAGAAGTGAAAGCTTTCTAGGAGGCTGTCAATCTACTTGCTTTAAACATTTAATTTGAAATGATAAAAGATATGTGCTTGCATTAAATGAGAAAAAACTAAAACTAAAAATAATAAATAATAAATAATAGTAAATAACTGAAATTAGAATGAATAAGTTAAATGCTTTGCTAAAATAATGACTAGATAAAAGCAACTAATGCTAAAATTTAATCTAAAAACAAGGTTGTGGTTTTGGTCTGGTAACATGATAGGGTCAAAAGAATGATTGGTTGGGGTTGGTATATGGTTAAGGTTTTAAATATATAAGGATATGAATGGGTAAATGGGGCAAAGGGATAAGGATGACAAAGGGGCAAAGGGAGTAAATGGAACAAAGAGGGAAATGACATAAAAGGGGGTAAATGGAACAAAGAAAAAAATAGGGTAAAAGGGATAAATGGGATAACAAGGGATAGGTTAAGAGTTGAAGGGTATGGAGGCCAAGAAAATAAAAGACAAGAAGGAAATAAATAAAGGAATAAAGCAATAAAATAAAGATTACCTTCCAAGCTTGAAGGAGAACGTTGATGTAGATGTAGTTGATGATGTTGTTGATGAAGATGACTTACAATTTTGGTAGAGCTTTGTTACTTTCTTCTTTTCTCCTCCAAGATGATGAGTGGCCTCCTTTAAGAATGATTCCAAACCTGCAAGATGATAATGTTCTCACCAAAAAATAGCTTAACTGTGGGTGAAGGGGGAGGGTCATATTTATAGCATTTGTTGTCAAGAAACATGTCAAAAGAGGGAATAATAGAAGTATGGCACCATTTTTCAAGTGGGCTCATAAATGAAAAAAAGGGATAATAATAGTGGGATTCCCACCTTGTTGGCTTGTCTCCCACCTTGCATATGAGTCCAATTTGGAGTGGGAATCATGCACATGGACTCAAATGAGGCCAAAGGACTTTTCACAAAGCTAATTTGTCTTTTGGCTAAGTGTCTCATGAATTTTGGTACCATTCTCCATGTGGGTGCATGAGTGGTCATGAAATAAAAGGGGGTGAGATTCTCACTTAGCCAATGGGTCTCTCACTTGGTTTGTTTGTCTCTCAACTTGCTAAAGAGTCCAAAATGAAGAGGGAATCATGCACATGGGCTCATATGGGTCCAAAATACCTTCCACCACTTACTTTCATCTTTTGGCTAAGTGACCCATGCATTTTGGCATCATCCTCCATGCATGAGGAAAAAACACATGTTTAATGATGACCCCATGGGTAAAAATGTACCACATTCCAAAGGAGGGGCCCTTTGGTGTTTTATGATGTCATGAGGTACCTTGGAGGCAGGTCCCAGGTGGGGTATGATGTCCCTCATCAAGCCACCTCACTTCTGAGCCATGTCATTTGCCATATCATATTCCATGTCACTTGCCATGTCATCATGAATAGTGACAGTGGGTCCCATAGTGAATAGTACTTTTGAATAGTAGTATGTGAATAGGAGAATAGTGATTTGATCAAGTTAATAGGGGTTGGTTAAGGGTTAAAAAGGTTTTAGGGGGCATTGAGGGGGTCCTGAGGCATTCAATCATAAAAAGCAACAAGTGTGCAGTTTTCTAGTGTCTACAGTGAAAGCATGGAGAAGGAAAAATAACTTGCAGTAAATGCACCAGACACCACCCCAGTTCTAAGAAACCATTATTGAGAGAATGTTGTGCCTAGGAATGAGCCCACTAATGCTAATTTAAAGGCATTTAAAGGTGGCACTCTCATCATGAAAGCTATGCCTTCCCATTTCACATCATTAATACATTATCCCTTCGAAGCTCCAACTCCAATCATTATCAATAATGATTTTCTTGATCTGTTCCTCTTTTATTAGCAAGACTATCTGCCATATAGTTTGCTTCTCAAAAATAGTGGGAAGCCTTTGAAAAATTAAATTTGTCCAACAATCCTTAGGCATGACTTAATATGTTATTGATATTCTATGATCCGACTTTCTTATTCCTTAAAGTCAGGATAATGACCTGTGAGTCACCTGAACAATAATGATTCGCTCAATCCCACATTGTGTTAAGATATCCAAGCCCAAGATGATGCTTATGCCTTTGCCTCATTATTAGTACTATCTAACAACTTCTTAGATGCAAATCGAATAATTGAGCCCACCCAATCCCATATAACACAACCTGCTCTATATGTCCCCAGATTCCCCTTGACAACCCCATCAAAATTCATTTTGAATATCCCTGGAGGGGTTGGTACCCAGTCCATTTTACGCTCTCACCTTGAAGTCTTTGAACACACCATTGACCCATTAGCAGGAGGAAACTTTATCATCATCATCATCATCATCATCATCATCATCTTAAATATGCCGACTCTATTAATCACAATATAATAAAATTTTATTTTTGTGATATTTTTATTTGTATATATCTTAGTCATTACTTAAATGACCTTCATGAATAATCATTACCCAAATGACATTTTGTTTCATATATATTTGGTAATAATCACAAGACAAGAAGACTCCATTAACACACAATCACCGTAATATCTAAATTTAGTAAAAAATTATATTATATGGTTCTCGGGTCTTAGAAATGTATATGGTGTGATTATGCAGCTCAAAAAATATAATTTTGGGTTTTACGGTTGAACTATTTTGACCCTTATTTTGGGATTGATTTTATGTGTTCATGATTTGTTGACTTTCTCACCCATTATATGTCTTTTTGCATGTAAACAAAGTTCTAATTTGAATTCGATAAATTTATAAATACATAGACATTCACTAGTTGATTTTGATGAATCTATGGAACTTTTGTGTTGACCAAATTTTCATTTTTTCATAATTTCTAATATAAAAATGCATCAATTTCTCTTAGCTCAAATTGCCTCAAACAAGGACCAGCACTAAATTAAGGAAGACGAACACTCCAAATTGCATTTTTATTTAAGATAAGAGGCAATAATACTAGAAATGTGTTCACAATAAGCGATAAAGAAGTAAAATCGCATGGAAGGACTGCAACAGATGTTAGAACCAAATTTAGAATATTTGTTAATGACACCCACAATACGATTAAAGACAAACCTTTCCTTCTCACTTTCGATGATGTGTCATCGCATTCAGAGACAAATGGAATCTTGTTTATACGATTTTAATCTCTGTAATGTGTCATCACATATTTGTTAATGTGGTAAACATATTATCATTTTAGAGAGTCGATAGTATAATAGTCGATTATATGGACGAATCTGGGCTGCACTAAAGCGAGGAATTTTTGGGGTTCTGAGTGCACTCTGAGCATGTTTTTTTTGTAGTATAAAGATGTGAAATTCATGAAAGGAAGGAAACCATTGAACGGGCAGTATAAAGATGTAAAAACCGTGCCCATCATTTTGTCAAGGAATAATTTTAGTGTAAGATGTGATATGCACGATTATACAACACTGATAATGGAAGACAAGTGGAATATTAATGGGGTCCATTATTTCTTTTACTTTTTGACAATGGTGCTTTCCAACAATAAGTTTTAAATAAGCATGTAATGTTAAGGAATCATTTAAGTGTAAAATGTGACATGCACGATTATACAACACTGATAATGGAAGACAAGTGGAATATTAATGGGGTCCACTGTTTCTTTTACTTTTTGACAATGGTGCTTTCCAACAATAAATTTTAAATAAGCATGTAATGTCAAGGAATCATTTAAGTGTAAGATGTGACATGCACGATTATAAAACACCGGTAATGGAAGATAAGTGGAATATTAATGAGGTCCACTGTTTCTTTTACTTGTTGACAATGGTGCTTTCCAACAATAAGTTTTAAATAAGCATGTAACATCAAGGAATCATTTAAGTGTAAGATGTGACATGCACAATTATACAACACCGGTAATGGAAGACAAGTGGAATATTAATGGGGTCCACTGTTTCTTTTACTTTTTGATAATGGTGCTTTCCAACAATAAGTTTTAAATAAGCATGTAAGGATATAACTTTCTTAAAATAAAAAAAATGATAAGATTCTTTTTCTTTTTCTTTTTATTTTTATTTTTTAAATTTTATCGTGGATCGTTTTACTGGAAGACATGATATTCATGAATACAAACAAAATTTTATTGATAGGTTTTGTTCAAATTACATTTAAATGTCATACCAGTCAACATAAATAAGTTTAATATGAATTTATATTATTAAAAAATATTAACAAAAAATTGGTGAAAGCATATAAAACAAGCCAAAAAAAGGTCATACAAAAGCATAAGGACAACTAGCCAACCAGAGCTACCACAAGAAGCACAAGAGGAGGTGGTAGGTTATTAGGCTTGTCATTCCAATCCCCTAATGACGTCTAAGAGGTTGGTCTGTTGTATTAAGTATTGGGTCCCAACCATCCTTATCTTCCTCAACCTCCTACCTAGAGGGCAATATAACAAGTGCAAGCTAGGGGAACTTACCTTGAGGAGATTTAGGACACCCATAACCATCAAACATAATTGGGCTAACTAGCAAAGTGAGAAAATGTCATCAAGGGGAACCACTACAATTTCTACTCCAAAAGGGAGTTATACCATGTTCCTTATAGCCACAATCCCTTTGGGGCGACCTTCAACGAATAGAGTCAAGGGAAATTTGGCTAAAAATAAACATGGCATTCCCCCAATGATCCAGAAGATTCTAGAGGTGATCCACCTTAAGACACACTTATTCACTTGCAATTAAATGTAAAGCGTGATATTAAAAAGAACATTAATTCTATTAGCATTGGATAAACAATATTTAAGAGTAGTTTGCAAAAAAATAGCATCATGTATATTTTTTCATAGTTGAAATAGATTCTAAGCTCAAAAAATATACCAAACTTGTGTGAATTTTTAGGAATCATGATCAAACTCCCTAAGAGAACCATCTTCTAAATGAACGTGTATGGATGAAAGGGCATAAAAAGGTGTGAATCCAAATCCAAGGGCAACTGAGCATGCTTGTAAAACCAAAACACATGCTTGAGCAATTTTGGGTGGTTATAGACTGAGCATGCCGAATTAGCCATGCCTATATGAACTAATTGGGTTCCAATAGGAAGTCTATGGTGTAGAATACAAGAAAGGCAGTGTACATGTTTAGGCTCAATGATGGCCACCCACATCTACTCATACCTTCTTTTCTAGACTTGTTCAGTGGAATCGACTCTCCACTTGACATTAAGAGCTCAATTTGGTTGAGTTGAGGGGAAAGAAATCGATTGCCTAA
The DNA here is from genome assembly GCA_037957365.1 of Torreya grandis. NCBI lineage: Eukaryota > Viridiplantae > Streptophyta > Pinopsida > Cupressales > Taxaceae > Torreya > Torreya grandis. The sequence continues at coordinate 6,850,425 of JARHVA010000075.1, forward strand.
CTAGGGTTTATACCAAAGCAAAGGTGTCTCAAAAGGCCATTTTCGATCAATCCACCACCTAGAAGGAGATTAAACACATATTTTGTGAAGGTGCACATCATAAGCAAATTTTTGAATTTCCAAGATGGACTCTTGGTCATAGGCCTACAAGTTGAACTGAGCCTTGAAAGCATGTTAAGTAATCTAGTCCCTTGTTTATTTACAAAAGAGGTCATAGATGACCTTGATGCCTTTGCTGAAGAGCCAAAGGCTTTTGATCCACCACACTAGATCAAAAGGAACTTCAAAAAAATTAAGCATAGGAGACCATCATAGTGATAGAAGTTTAGAGAGAGCCCATACCTGAAACATGACTGTTGCATCTCAAATGATTTTTGAGTAGTTCTCAGGCCTTCTAAATACTCTTATAAATAAGTGTGCCCATAATAGTCATTAACACCTAAGTGATTAAAATGGTCTAAACATTTAACCCCCCGTAGGCTCCCTTTCCCATAGGCTTGCCTTAAGAGATGCAGTTACAAAGCAGGATTTTCCATGCTTCAAGTCCTTCCAAGATTCGAATGATCCACATTACACACAAGGCATGGCCTTGAAACATGGTGTCAAAAATACCAAGACTACCAAGGGATCTTGGTTTACAATAAATATCCCAAGAAACCTAGTGGAAACCTTTAGAATTATATCTAGCTTGGGATAAATGCTTTGAAAGCAGACAAAAAAGATAAGTAATAACCATTAAAAAAACCACACTTTATAGAAAATTTGAAACCTTCCTACAAGAGAGAGGGGTTAATAAATCCATAACCAAATATTTTTCTTGACCTATTGAATCACATATCCCCATAGGTTTGAGTGAGTGTCTTGGAAAACAAAAGGGATGCCTAAAATCTTGAATTGTTCTCTTGGTTGTATCCATATCCACTTATATTTTACATGCCATTGAGGTATGAGGGAAATATATTTTATATAGCATTGGGCTTTCTTATAATGAATGGAAGGGCCTAAAGCTAGACAATATATATATATATATAAGCATTCCATAGAATTGGAGACAAAACTTTCTTTTTCAACAAGGGTGAGGGAGGGAATATATACAAAGTTCCCATTAGCCATTTGTTTAGGTGAGTGGGGAAGAAATATATCCTTAACCAAACCTATGAAGTATATTCTACCTAGAGATAATTTAATTATTTATCAGCCAACACATATAGGAAGTGGGCAAGAGGACACTCTTGATGAATAGAGTGAAAAAGGGCAAATTGTTTGGATTGAACACCATTGATGACTATACATGCTCTGATGTCTTGAAAAAATATTTTAATAGTAATAATAAAATTAGAGTCAAAGTTTAAATCCTGAAGTATGGCTAATATGAAAGGCCACTCAATTCTATCATAGGCTTTATGCTTCTATATCTGGTCATGCTGCTAGGTAGAGACAAGATGCAAAGCCATCTACATAAAATATCATACTTGACATTCTTCATGAGACAAAATTCCCATGACAGCCATCTATTATAAGGTTTTGAGGTAGCTCAAGTGATTCTTTAATCTAGGTATGGGGCAGGTACCAACATGACATTCGATACTACTTACCACATGTCAATACAATCATTCAACACCACACTAACCTTGAGGCCTAGTTACTACAAATCTTGGCATGCTCTCAGAGTGGATGATACATGGTTAGCACTTAGCAACCTTGAGGATCTAACATCACCCCACTTGGTAAGGCCTATAGTGCAACATTAATTGAATAGAATAGATTAAAATACTTAACCCAGATCCTTACTTACAACTTCATGACTGTTATTATAGAAGATCTGACACAAATTACATGATTAAGCCCTCAAGCTCAGACCTTAGTCTATCCATAATGAGTCTACTTTTATCAGGTTAAAGTTATAGTTACACATTGTTTAGAGGTGCAGGGCATTCCCCTATATTTCTCCTGCAACGGTACAACTTTTATAATCCAGTGGTATAGTTAAGTATATACATCTAAGCTAAAGTATCCTACGATATCCCTTACTATCATATTTCATGATCACTCTACCCAAACATTAATAACCATAACTTATATATTTATTTAGGTATGGGTCAAGATATAACGTATATAATATGTACCATCTAGGTAATTTTTGTATTGTAAAACTCTATGACATCCCATACTACCATAGGTCTTTGTGTTTGATTATCCGACTCAACACCAACAACAATCTTACACCCAACCATAATAATACAAGTCAAGATTATACTTTGTTGATATTTCCTCAAGAAACAAAAGGTGACATTGTTGATTGACTCAGGGAACACACATAATTTTATCAAACATAAGTTAGATAGTCGATTGAATTGTTTCATTTACCTAGCACCAAAGTTTTAGGTCATGATTGTAGATGGTGGCACAGTCATTTGTTCAAAGAAATGCCATAGTATTAAGCTTGATATGGGTGAGTACAATAAGATTCTTCTATGTTTGTTATTGCCATGGGTGGTGTAGACATTGTTTTGGGAGTCCAATGTGTTGGGTGAATATTTTGTCACCAGCTAACTGATAGGAAAAATAGGTTACTTTAACCACAACATAGGGAGATTGGTCGGCCAGATGTGCAGGTTTACCACATCAAAAGGGGACAAATCTCTCCTCTCATCAAGGGGAGGTTCCCTATAAATATGAGAAGCTATATACTATATATATAAGCAGAAAATAACACTCAGGGGTAGGACAACACCATCCATCTCTCTTTTTTTAGAGATGATGTTTACAAGCAAAGGAGAAATCCAGGCTGGAAACATTGAAGGCACTTCTCTTCTTTCAGAAGTGGTCTTACAGAAAATAGCTGAAATTTTTTCTGATAGGTAACAAGTAACTGGTAACAAAGGGTGTAGTAACTAACACACTGAGATGTAGCACAAAGTCTCCACCTCTACTTTCCAAGAGTGAAATATGAAAGACAATGAGGGCACAAAGTCATCCCAAGGTCCTTTACACAGGAACAAAAAATAGAGAAACACACTAAAGGCAATTATGGCAGCACAAAGTCTCTCCATAGTTGGCTTCAAGACACCTTCCTGATTACTTCCACTAGTTCTGCTTATTTCAATAAAATGGACAAGAACGCATTCAGGAAATAGACATAAGAACAATCTCCTAAAATGACACAAGCTGTAATAGCACAAAGTCTAAAAGTAACTTATTTTCTCATTCAAACAAAGAAATATGATTAACAATTTGAGCTCAAAGTCTCAGTAATCGCCTTTCAATTTTGGTAGAGTTTTGCTTTCATAACAGAGAGATCTCCTTTGCATAAAATAAAAGATTACATTATATAGTAGCCAAGAAAGGCTTGGCACTTTGTTTCATGGAATGACCCATGCTGCATTCAATGCCTTGAATACATTTTTAGTTTTGTCAAAGAGGGCCATGCTGGAACAGGGAATTTGCCTTAACTATGGCATGTCGTTTCATCTCAAATGTCTTCTCCTTAACATGGTTTATCTGGTCTTTCACCTGATATCTGCGCAGCTGTCCACTTTGCCTTTACTTCATAGAGAAAAATAGGCCGCACTTTAAATGTTTGTAAGATCAAATATCTACTTGGTGGACTATTCCACCTAATAGAATAACTCCTATGTAGATATTTCTGTTCTTTCCCTCTTTCCTATTGCAATTTGAGCTCTTGGGCAATCTTTTCCCTTTCAGCTGGCTCTTTCGGCTCCCTCTTCAGCTGGTTGCTAAGTTTGTTTTCAAGTTCCGTGCCACATTTTAAAATCAATAGATATTTCATTATTCTGACTTTGACATCCATAAGGACATCATTGGTTCACTGTTTCAATGGTTCAGGTGGCCTCCTCAGTTCCTTGGTTCCATTGCTTCTCTGGTCCATCTGCTTTCCTCTGCTCAGAGCTTTCTTTAAACCATCAAACCCATTGAACCTTTGAACCATTTTGGTTCAAGGTTCAATGGTTCATCTTCTTTCTTGTAAGCCTTTGTTTTCTCTAAGTCTTTTTGAGTCTGTAGAATCTAGCCTGCGGAGTCCATAGAAATCAACCTACGGAGTCCATAGAAATAAGTCCATAGAATCAGGCCTATAAAGTCCGTAGAAACTAACATGCAGAGTCTATAGAAATGAGTCCGTAGAACCCAACCTACATAGTCCATAGAAATATTCCTTTGGCTCAATGTCTTTGGAACCTCCTAAAGGGAAGGTGTCCCTTCGGGCCTTGAGAAGGTCCATTTCCTGATCGCTAACAGCCCCCCACAAGGGTACCTGCCCTTCGGGGTCCTTTGGGGTCCTTCGGGCGGTCTTCGAGCTCCTTTGGGCAGTCTTCCTCTTTAATTTATTTGAACAAAATGTTTGAAGGAATTCCTTTAGACATTTTGTTTGAAGGAAATCTTCCCTTGTCTTAGCCGCTTTCCACCAAGCTTTTGATCATTCCTTCAGATAAAATGTCTGAAGGAATTCCTTCAGACATTTTATCCGAAGGATTTGCCTTGTAAAATTTTACTACAAAAAATATTTCCAAAGGGTATCTCTTTGTCTGCTTTTGTTCACTGCCCTCCACAAGGGCACTTGGCCTTTGGTTCACTACCTTCCGCAAGGGCACTTGCCCTTTGGGCCTTGGGGCACTCCTTTGAACTGACCGATTGAACCAACTTTGGTTCAATGGTTCAACAGTTAAATCTTGTGTTCCGCTTATTCACTTGACTACTTGAGCCAACCATTTTGAACCAACCACTTTGAACCAACCACATTGAACCTTTGAACCTTTTTGGTTCAAGGTTCAACGGTTCAATCTTCTTTCTTTTTGCTAAGTCTTTTGAAGCCATTGAACTTTCCAAAGCAGTTGAACTTTGAACTTTTGCTGAAGTGCTTAACTCTTTAAGCTTGGTGATGTCATTGAACCTTTGAACCCATTGAACCTTTTGGAAGTGGGGTTCAATGGTTCAATCCTTTGTTTGAAGCTTGCTGATGGACATTTTTGGTTGAACCGAGGTGTTGAACCATTCTTGAAATTGTCTAAGTGTTGGAAACTTGTTCCTTAGAGAGAGCTCGCCTGTTGAAGTCATTGAGCCTATTGAACTTGCTAGTCTCTTATCTGAAAAAGCTTGAATAATGAAGATTTGAATGCTCAGAATAATTTTTTGAGAAGGGAAGAGAGGATTTTGGCTTGCAGGACCAAAATAGTTCATAAGTTGTACCAAAAATTAGTGACATATTTTGGGAATAACAACTGGCTCTAGTTGGGGAACTTCCTTCAGTTGAAATTTTGAAACAGCTGAGGGGAGTAGAAACCAGAATCTCCAGTGCCTTTAAGTATGCCATTGGGCTACGGAGTTATGCTACCCAAAAAAGAATGGTGCTAAAAATAAAAAGTAAAAGCACAAAATAAAACTAAAGACTATACAAATATACATATGTACAGATGATCTTATCTGATGCTTCAAGAATTGAAGCGCTTCAGATGCTACCCATTGTGAGGTAGAGAAAAGGGCGTGCCATCTTGATACTTCAACAGGAAACTATTTTCACCGTTGAGCTGATGGATAGTAAACGGGCCTCTCCATAGGGAATTGAATTTCCCATGCATTCCCTTTGGTTCTCTTCTCTTGTCCCATAACAGGACTTGATCTCCAATCTGAAAATCATGGGTTTTTATTTTTTGGTCGAAGAACTTCTTCACTAGACTTTGATGCATAGCAATTTAGTCGACCACCATAGTTCACTACTCATCTAGCTCAGTTAAACACATGATCCTCTTGTCAATGGAGCTTTCATATGTCTAATCTTAGACTACCTTTGCCAATTTCAACGCTGGCAATTCTAGGGTGATTGGTATCTCTACATCGAGACCATATGAAAGTTGGAAAGATGACATACCTATCACCCTTTTGGGTGTCATTTTTTCTACCCATAAAGCATCAACCAATGCTTTATGCCAAGTTCATTGGTTGTCATCCACCAGCTTCCCAAGATCTTGTTACTTGATTCAGCTTGGCCATTCCTTTGTGGGAAATAATCAGAAGAGTGAGAGAGGGTAATCCCATAGTAAAAATAGAATTGAGTGATCTCATGAGAAGAGAAATAGGTTGCATTGTCTGTGACAATCTTGGTTGGGACTCCAAACTTGGAAATGATGTTCTCCTTGAGGAAATCACATACTATCTCTGAAGTAGCATGCTTAGTTGGAATTGCTTCCACCCATTTGGTGAAGTAATCTTTAGCTGTGAGAACATATTCATGTCCAACAATTGAAGATGGGTTTATAGCACCAATGAAATCGATTCCCCATTGGTAAAATGGCTCTTCTATCACCATTGGCTTGAGAGGCAAAGCAGCTAACTTAGGTCTTCCAATAAACTTTTGGCACAGTTCACATCTTCGTACCCATTTGTATGAATCCTGAAATAGAGTAGGCCAGTAATACCTGGCTCACACAATCTTATGGGTAGTCACAGGCACAAAAAATTGTCTTCCACATGTCAAATTATGGAAGGACTTCAAAATTTGGTTCTGCTGCTCTTTATCCATGAAGCGAAGGAACACTCCATCAAGGCGCCTCTTATATAGGCCGTTGTCTCAGAGGACAAAATTGGCAACTTTTAACTTGACAATCCTCCTTTATTTATAAGACAGGTGAGCAGGACACTCACCATAAGTAAGGAAATGAGCAATACTTGAATACCACTCATTCGTGGTGGAGACAAAGAGGACTATTGGCGTGCCTTCCACTTTTGTTTCTTCATGCCCTGCCTTTTCAGGTCTATTATCAGCAATCAATTGGCAGAGGCCCCTTCCTCGTACAAGCTTCATTGGTTTGATAATGAGATCAAACTCCTAAATTTTAGCAATCCAAATGCCCCTTTTGGTTTAAAACACCTGCTGAGTTAATATGGATTTAACTGTGGTATCAGGAACCAGGGCAGTAACTTGTGAATTAAGGATGTAAAAATGGAAGTGCTTTACTGCCTTTACCACTACATAAGCATTCTTCTCCATATTTGAATACTTCAGCTCATGAGCTTTGAGAGGACAGCTCATGAAGGATATGGGAGATTTCACACCTTCTTTATTCTGTTAAACCAAAATTACTAAAAGTGTGTGCTCAGAAGCATAACTATACACTATGAAATCTTTGGTATAATCTGGATAAACCAAAATTGGGGCATGGGAAATAGCAGTCTTGATATCTTGAAACGCCAGTTTGCCTTTTTCAGTCCAGCTGAAGGTGGCCTTTCCCTTCATCATGTTCACTATGTGGTGAGTCTTCGCAGTAAACTCGAGGATGAACCTTCGTAAAAAAATCACCTTTCTGAAGAAAGAGTGAACTGAAGTCTTACTTGTGGGCAGAGTAAGCTCTTGGATGGATTTGACTCTGTTTGAGTAAATATTTATGCCTTCTTGGGATATAATGTGTCTGAGAAGTTTTGCTTTCATTACTCTAAAAATAGAGTTTTTGGGATTAAGAGAAATTCCATTCTGGCAGCAGCATCCTAGCACTTGTTGCAAATGGTGCACATGGTCAGGGCGATGCTAAGAAAAGATAGTCAAGTCATCAAGGTATACCACAATGAACTTACCCATTTTATCTTTGAACGCAAGGTCCATTACTCTCTAAAAAATGGCACCAATATTTATCAGGCTAAATGGCATTCTTTGATATGCAAAGGTGCCCCAAGGCATGGTGAAGGCAGTCTTATGCTAGTCTGCTTCACCAACTTCAACTTGTTTGTACCCTGAGAAGCCATCTAGCATTGATAACATCTCTGAATTGGTCACTGTCTGAAGCACTTGGTCCATGATGGGTAGAGGATAGTTATCCTTTAAGGATGACTGATTCAAATTCTTGAAGTCCACGTAGAGGCAAATTTTGCCATTCTTTTTTCTCACAGGTACTATGTTTGCAATCCATGTGGAATGATGGATTAGAAAAATTATCCTAGCATTCAACATTTTCTATATTTTAGACAGAATAATACTTGATATCTTCAAATTTTACTGCCTAGATTTTTGCTTATAAGGCACTGAATCATCTTTAAGAGGAATTTTATGGTGAATTTCATCAGGCTTGAGTGACTTCAGATCATCATAGGAGTATGCTAGGACATCCATGTACTGGCAGAGTAGAGCAACAAATTTAAACTTCTCTTCTGGAGTCCAACACTTCCCAATGTTCACCATATTGGGATTTTCCTTGGTACCCAAATTTATTTGATCAAACTCCTGAGAGGAGCTTGAATCCATCGGTTACTATTTGATGAACCTGTCATGTTTGTCAAACAACTTCTCAAGGGAAAATAGGCTTTTTGGGATTTTATTCCCTTTAAGTTGCAAGAATTCTGCCCCTGTGTCTGAACTTGATTCAGAGGCTGGTTCACTACCTTCAAAGTGAAGCTGTTCGAAGTTGCCTTTTTGTTTTAGGAAGGCAATGATTTGGTTGTCACCATTGAACACTTGCCAATGATTGACATTGTTAGGCACACTTGGTCAGAAGACCAGTTTGATAGTGTACCCGTCTCCCTTAAAATTTGAGTGAAGAACTAAAAGAGTTGCTAAAATAGCCAAAGCATCAGCTCGGTCTTTAAATTCCTAAGAACTATAGAGATGCTAAAATCATCAAAACTTTTAATTTGATCCCAAACTAGATTACGATAATGGCGCCATCTCTCTTTTTGGTTTGGTATAGGTTCCTCAGCTGACAAACCACTAGCTCAGCATCTCCTTTGGCATGAAGGAGCTTGACGCCCTTGTCTTGAGTGACCTTCACTCCAAGCAGGAACGATTCATATTCAGTAGTATTGTTAGTATTGTTGAACTAAAATTTGTATCATGAAGGAAAAATATCTCCTTGAGGAGATATCAACACAATTCCAAGAGGAACAACTGCCATCAAATTCTAAAATCCAGACATTATCTAGAACTGATTTTTCCTTAGATTCCTCTTGGTTTGGGGGGAGGATTCTTCTACATTTACACTGCACTCTATCATGTCTTCTTCTATTTTATCTGAATCAATTTTTAGATTATCATTTTCAGAGGTTTCATCAACTAAGATGGGAACATCTTCTATAGTCAAGAAATAATTACCCACGCCTAAAGACTCAAATAAAATTTGAGCTTCATGCGCTGATGTTTGAGTGACCACATATTTTGCTTCCTTCTCAGGGAGCAGTCTCTGCATAACACCTTTGACTGGAATCCTTGCCTCAAACAAGTCCATGCTCAACTCACCACCAACATCCTTGCATAAATTTCACCTAAGAAGGATGCCGTATGAGGCTAGGACGTCAACCACCAGGACTGTCATCTTGATCCTCTTATCTAAAAATGTTGTAAACACAAATTGGGCATCCTTAATTTGTCCCAGTAGTGGCACTTGTTTGTTATCCATGGAGAAACATCTCCCAAATGTCTTGATTAGTGTGAGACCAAGAGATTCATCTATTTTGGTAGGCATGACATTGTCTGATGTACCTGAATCTATGATGCGATTGTTAAGCTGATGTCTATTTATCAGCAGGGAGACATAGAACGGTTCAGTCCTTTTGGGAGTAGCAGGAGGAACAATGACAAGGTTATTCTAGGTGGACATTAGAGTCACCTTTGGGATAACTGGTCCTGTAAGGATGATTTTATTCTTCACACATTCTACTAACTTATCCAACTGCTCAGGGTTGGATTGCAAGAATTCAAATTCAAACTTTTGAGTTTTAGTTTTCTTGACATGGTCGAATATGTCAAATGTCTGAAATGAATTAAGAATATGGGAAGGGAGTTCATCCTTATAGTTTTTAGGAGGGGTAAGACTGATCTACAAATTTGAAGTTGAAGGTGTAAAAATGTCTGGGGTACTTACTCTTTTAGCGATCACCAGGTCCTTTACCTGGAAAGGCAGAGAAGTTCCTCATTTACCAATTGACATTGTAGGCTGAGTTCACTCTTCTATTTTTTCTTTATTAGCTTGCTGGGCTGACTGATTCTTAGATCAAGTGAACACAACGTATGATCCCTCAACTACTTTACCCTCACTTCTAGGTTCATCCTGGTAATTTAAGAAACTAATATTGGAGTCGCTAGCTAATTCTTCTTCTTCCTCTGTGAAGATATTAGCATCATCTTCTGGGTTCAACTCAGGTTGGAAAGAGAAATCTGATTCTAATTCAAGATATCAAACTGCTGAATTGGTTGGAGGTGCTTCAATGGCCAATTTTTTCCTTGAGTGGGAGGAAAGTGATTTAGCTACCCTTGATTCCTGATAGCATTGCCTTGGTACTGATTGGGGAATGTCCTCATTGGTATATCTCTGTACAAAGGGGAAGATGACATCCCTTATGCCATTTGATTTTTGAGAGCTAGCACTTCATTTGCTAGCTTTTGCACATTAGATCAGTGGTGCCTGTAGGTGAGTATTCAGAAGATGAATTTTTTTACCTCTGTTAGGAACTCTCCTTATTATTTTTGCTAGGATAAGGTCATCTTCCACCTCAGTGGCCAAATATTGAGTAGCAACAAGGTCTATGTGGCCAGCACGTCTCAGCAAAAAACTCACTTCAGGCAATTGTGAGTTGATGAAGAAACATTTAAGGTTCTCAAGTGTAGGCTAAGCAATCATGGGAATCATGTTCCTCAGCTTGTCAAATTTGGCAATGAAGTCCCTCATAGGTTCATAAAGTTCTTTCTTCATATGTGTGAGTTGGGCTAGCAGGGCATGCACATCTTCTACAGGCTTGAACTTTGCTTTAAACTTGGATTTGAGGGTGTTCCAGTCATTCACAGTCTGGGCCTACAAATGATAGAACTAGTCTACAACAACACCTTACAATGTTTCCAAAAAAAACCTGACTGCTACGTCCTCATACTCCATGCCTATCACACCATAGAATATGCTAAAGGCTACAATGTGTTCATCAGGGTGAACTCTCCCATCACCAAAAAATTTGGGAAAGTTATTCTTTAAACTGTGTGGTAGCTCACGTAGAGGTGGAGTTAAATTAAGTGGGCCAAAAGAGTTACTCTAGGGGCCTTGAACCGCCATGATTTGATTATGAAAAGTGGGCACAACAAATATGGGTGGAGTATGTATAAGCAAAGCACTGCTAATAGCAGAAAAAGAAGCTCTGCCTTGTATTGGTGACCTGGTGTTGATAGGAGAAAGACTCCTAGTTAATTGAACTTGAAGTTGTGGAGGAAACAAATCAAAATTTCCTTGCTACACCAACTCAAAAATTGGGTCAATAACACCTTGGGCTCTTTGGCTTCTAGTATAGCGTGGAGTTGTCAAATTGTAAAACAAAAATAGAAAAGAGCTGGCCCTGCTTCAGATTGAAGGTTGAGGCTTCAAACTGCACGCTCTTTCCCAGCGGAGTTGCCAAAAACTATTGGGTGAATATTTTATCACCAGCTAACTGATGGGAAAAATAGGTTACTTCAACCATAGAATAGGGAGATTAGTCAGCTAGATGTGTAGGTTTACCACATCAAAAGGGGACAAATCTCTCCTCTCATCAAGGGGATGTTCCCTATAAATATGAGGAGTTATATACTATATATATAAGCAGAAAATAACACTCAAGGGTAGGACAACACCATCCATCTCTATTTTTTCAGAGATGATGTTTACAAACAAAGGAGAAATCCAGGCTGGAAACACTAAAGGCACTTCTCTTCTTTCAGAAGTGGTCTTATAGTAAATAGCTAGAGTTCTTTCTGATAGGTAACAAGTAACTGGTAACAAAGGGCATAGTAACCAACAGACTGAGATGTAGCACAAAGTCTCCACCTCGACTACCCAAGAGTGAAATACGAAGGAAAGTGAGGCACAAAGTCATTCCAAGGTCCTTTACACAGGAATAAAAAATAGACAAACACACTAAAGGAAATTGTGGCAACACAAAGTCTCTCCACAGTTGGCTTCAAGACACCTTCCTAATTACTTCAACTAGTTATGCTTATTTCAATAAAATGGATAAAAACACATTCAAGAAACATACATAAGAATAATCTCCTAAAATGACACAAGCTATAATAGCACAAAGTCTAAAAGTAATTTGCTTTCTCATTTAAACAAAGAAATATGATTAATAATCTGAACTCAAAGTCTTAGTAATTGCCTTTTAATTTTGGCAGAGTTTTGCTTCTATAACAGAGAGATCTCCTTTGCATAAAATAAGAAATTACATTATATAGTAGCCAAGAAAGGCTTGGCACTTTGTTTCATGGAACGACCCATGCTCAATTCAATGCCTTGAATGCATTTTTAGTTTTGTCAAAGAGGGCCATGCTGGAACAGGGTGTCTGCCTTAACTATGGCATGTCGTTTCATCTCAAATGTCTTTTCCTTAGCATGGGTTGTCTGGTCTTTCACCTGATATCTGTGCAGTTGTCCACTTTGACTTTACTTCATGGAGAAAAATAGGCTACACCTTAAATGTTTTCAAGATCAAATATCTACTTGGTGGACTATTCCACCTACTGGAATAACTCCTATGTAGATATTTCTGGTCTTTCCCTCTTTCTTATTGTAATTTGAGCTCTCGGGCTGTCTTTTCCCTGTCAGTTGGCTCTTTCAGCTCCCTCTTCAGCTGGTCACTGAGTTTTTTTTCAAGTTCTGTGCCACATTTGAAAATCAATGAATATTTTATTATTCTAAATTTGACATCCATGAGGATGCCATTGATTCACTGTTTCAACAGTTCAGGTGGCCTCCTCGATTCCTTGGTTCCATCGCTTCTCTGGTCCATCTGCTTTCCTCTGCTCTGAGCTTTCTTTGAACCATTGAACCCATTGAACCTTTAAACCATTTTGGTTCAAGGTTCAATGGTTCATCTTCTTTCTTGTAATCCTTTGTTTTGTCTAAGTCTTTTTGAGTCCATAGAATATAGTCTGCGGAGTCCGTAGAAATCAACCTGCGGAGTCTGTAGAAATAAGTCCATAGAATCAGGCCTGTAGAGTATGTAAAAACTAACCTATAGAGTCTGTAGAAATGAGTCCATAGAACCCAAACTACAGAGTCTGTAGAAATATTCCTTCAGCTCAATGTCTTTGGAACCTTCTAATGGGAAGGTGTCCCTTCAAGCCTTGAGAAGGTCCATTTCCTAATCGCTAAAATCCCCTTGCAAGGGTACTTTCCCTTCGAGGTCCTTTGGGGTCCCTCAGACGGTCTTTGGGCTCTTTTAGTCGGTCTTCCTCTTTAATTCCTTTAGACAAAATGTCTGAAGGAATTCCTTTAGACATTTTGTCTGAAGGAAGTCATCCCTTGCCTTAGCTGCTTTCCACCAGGCTTTTGATCATTCCTTCAGACAAAATGTCCGAAAGAGTTGCCTTGTAAAATTTCACCACAAAAAATCTTTTTGAAGGGTATCTCTTTGTCTGCATTTGTTCACTACCCTCTGCAAGGGCACTTGGCCTTTGGTTCACTGCCTTCCACAAGGGCACTTGCGCTTTTGGCCTTGGGGCACTCCTTTGAACTGACCAATTGAACCAACTTTGGTTCAACGGTTCAATCTTGTGTTCCACTCATTCACTTGACCGCTTGACCCAGCTATTTTGAACCAACCACTTTGAACCAACTATGTTGAACCTTTGAACCATTGAACCTTTTTGGTTCAAGGTTCAATGGTTCAATCTTCCTTCTTTTTGCTAAGTCTTTTGAAGCCGTTGAACTTGTAGAAGTGGTTGAACTTTGAACTTTTGTTGAAGCGCTTAACTCTTTAATCTTGGCAACGTCGTTGAACCTTTGAACCTTTTGGAAATGGGGTTCAATGGTTTAATGGTTCAATCCTTTGTTTGAAGCTTGTTGATGGAATTTTTAGTTGAACCAAGGTGTTGAACCATTCTTGAAATTGTCTAAGTATTGGAAACTTGTTCCTTAGAGAGAGCTCGCCTGTTGAAGTCATTGAACCTATTGAACCTACTAGTCTCTTAACTAAAAAATCTTGAATAATGAATAATTTGAATGCTTAGAACAATTTTTTGAGAAGGGAAGAGAGGATTTTGGCCTGCAGGACCAAAAGTGTTTATATGTTGTCCCAAAAATGAGTGACAGATTTTGGGAACAACACAATGGATCATAACCTTAGTTACAATTGAGATGAACTTCCAAGAATTATTCATGTGATTTCATTCTAAAGGTAGAAAAATTGAACTATGGGGATTACAAGCAAAAGCTCCACAATTAGTTAGTTCACATCAGATGACAAAAATGCTAAAAAAGGGGTAGAAGGATTTATATCATGATTACTATGTTCCATATAAGTTCAACTCATAATGCCATCTCCACATCTTGATATACAAATGATTCTTATGACCACCCATCTATTGTTAAGGCCATGCCAAAAGGATTACCACCAAAAAGAGAACATGATCATGCCATTCAATAACTTCTAGGGAGTCAACCACCAAATATTAGACCATATAGATATCCATATGCGCAAAAGAGTGAAATCAAAATATGGTCGATGAGATGTTGGAGGTAGGGATCATTAGGCACAATCAGAGTGTATATTCATCATCATTGGTCATGGTGCATAAGAAGGATGGCACATGGTAGATGTGCCCAGATTACAAGGAACTCAATAAGTACACCATCAAATATAAGTTTCATATTCTAATAATTGATGATTTACTTGATGAGTTGCATGGTGCTATTTATTTCATGAAATTGGATCTTCATTCAGGGTACCCTCCAATTAGAATCAGGGATGAAGATGTTCATAAAACTTCTTTTAGAACCCATGAGGGCTATTATGAGTTTTTGGTAATGCCCTTTGGTCCTACAAATGGACCATCTACTTTTCAAAGCTTGATGAACAATATTTTAAGGCATTTTTAAAGGAAGTTTGTGTTGGTTTTCTTTGATGACATTGATTTACAGTAAGAGATGGGAAGAACACTTGCCACATGTGCAACAAGTGTGATGGTGTTGGAACAACATCAGATTTATGTGAAGCCATCCAAATGTGCTTTTGGAGTACAAGAGGTAGAGTAATTGGGTCACATTGTATCCCATGAAGGTGTCAAAGTTTATCCTCATAAGATCAAAGTCAAGGTGGATTGGCCAATGCCCAAAACTCTCAAAAACCTCTGAGGGTTCCTAGGACTAATAGGTTACTACCAAAGATTTGTGAAATGTTATGGCAACAGATTAGCTCCACTCACTGCATTGCTAAATAAGGATGCTTTATAATGGAATGATGAAACCACTAAAGCATTTGAGAAACTAAAAGTAGCTATGTGCACCACCCCAATTTTGGATACTCCAAACTTCTCAAAGACATTCATTGTTGAATGTGATGCTTTTAGATCAGGTTTGGGAGCATTAAAAATGGAATAAGGAAGACCCCTTGCATTTTAGAGTCATCAATTTAAAGTTAAGAATCTCCAAAAACCTATCTATGAGAAATAAATGATGGCTATTATTCATGAAGTAAAAAAATGGAGGCCCTATCTGATGAGTAGACATTTTGAGGTGAAAATAGATCATGATAATATCAAATGCTTTTTGGAGCAAAGATTACCATCTGAGGAACAAAAAAAGTGGGTAAAAAAAATCTTGGTTTATGATTTTGAAATCATATACAATAAGGGTAAAGATAATGTAGTAGCAGATGCACTATCCAGGTGTGATACATGTATAAAAGCATTACTTTGTGTAATGTCTATGTTGCAGACAGATTGGGTAGATTCAACTAGGTTAAAGTGCGGATAGGACAAAGATACACAAATTCTAATTCATAATATACTTCAAGTTTCTATAGCCTCTGACAAATTTGAATGGAAAGGTAATGCCCTATGGTATAAGGATAGGTTATACTTGTGCAAATATTCAGAGTTGAAGCATAAGATTCTTGTAGAGTT
The DNA here is from genome assembly GCA_037957365.1 of Torreya grandis. Lineage (NCBI taxonomy): Eukaryota > Viridiplantae > Streptophyta > Pinopsida > Cupressales > Taxaceae > Torreya > Torreya grandis. The sequence goes on from JARHVA010000075.1 coordinate 6,866,284, forward strand.
GCAGGCATATCCAATTGGGGGACACTCTAGGTTCTTGAAAACTTATTATAAAATCAAGTGAGAAGTATTTTGGGAAGGACTCAAGGGAGATGTATAAAATTTTGTGGCAAAATGCTTGATATGCCAACAAAAAAAAGGTGAGATAGTTAAAACCCCATGTACGTTACAACCTTTAGCAATTCCTAGTCAAAGGTGGGATGAGGTTTCCATGGAATTCATCATGGGGTTGCCTTATTCTAAAAGTAAGATTGTTATCTTGGTAATCATGGATAGGCTTACAAAAGATGCCCATTTTTATTCCCTCTCACACCCATTTACAACAAGTTCAGTAGTGGCTATTTTTTTGGAGGCAGTTCTAAAATTACAAGGAACCCCAAAAATAACTGTAAGTGATCATGATCTTATTTTCACTAGTAATTTTTGGACTGACTATTTTCCTATTTGGGTTCTCAGCTAGTTAACATATCATCTTACCACCCCCAATCAAATGGACAAAAAAAAAGTGGTCAACAAATGTTTAGAGGGTTATCTTCATTATTTTGTATCAAATAATCAAGAACGTTGGGTTAAATGGCTACCCCTTGCAAATGGTGGTATAACACATCTTTTCATACCTCTTCTAAATGTCCCTATTTTAGCACTATATGGTTATCATACACCCTATATCACTTCTTCCTTAAGGGTGCAAACCTAGGTTTGATATGTGGAGGAGCACATTCAACATCAACATGAGGTTTTGGTTGGTTTGAGAGAGAATTTGACATTGACACAAAATAGGATGAAGCAACAAGCAGATCAACACCATAGTGAGCGACATTTTGATGTGGGTGATTGGGTCTTTGTACATTTTTAGCCTTATAATTAGATGTCTTTGAAGCAACAAAAAAAGGACAAAAAACATGTTCCTAAGAATTATGGTGCTTACAAGGTTCTGTAAAAAATTAGAAGTGTGGCTTACAAGTTGGAGTACCTCATTCATCTTGCATACACCCAATGTTTCATGTTTCCTACTTGAAGAAGGTCATTGGACATAAATTGTTAGCCTAGATAGAACTACCAAAACTAGATGAAGAAGGATGAGTCATTTTGGAACTAGAGAAGATCCTGTATGTAATTAGAAATGCATCATGTCTATAAATCAATCTTGGCTCAGAGAAGATAGAACATACCTACACTTCCAATTAGGAATACATTTGTTAAGTGGGAACACGACTAATATGAGGATATGTTAGACCTGATTAGGGGATCACTTGTCACAATACACCATGCTAAGAAGGGTTCTAAATCTTATAGTCTAACACAATCATGTAACAACCCTAAAAGAGTCTTAAGTTTGTTATTCACTCTATAATAATAAAAAAGAAAGTAAATCTAATCTAGTGCACACCAAAGCTTGTGGTAAAAAGCAGGGGTTATAAATAAAACAAAATTAAACATGCATAGAAGGAATATACTCACGTTAATGTATACATAATCCTAATGCATGAAATAAAAGCATAACTACATTATCTATCTACACTTACAAAGGATAAATAAAGTTAAAAATAATTACCTTGAAGACAAACTCATTGAGCCTCAATATCTCCCTTGGCCAAGGTGCTTCACAAGAGATTGTTATGGTATGTAAGGATAATGAAGACAAATTAGTTTAGACTACACAACCTATCTATACATCCAAAAGACTTCTCCACAAGACAAGATCCATATCTCCAAAAAAAGTATGGAACCCTAAGCTTTATTCCTTAAGTAGAATGGTCAATAAGCAGATATTCATTCACACTTATTCTTTTTTGCTTCTATTCTTACAAATGGTTGGAAATGAACTTGTATTTATAGGTGGATATTACCCTAAATCCTTGTAAATATGTCAAATATACGAGTTCGACCCAGTTGACCCTGTATGTTTTTTAGAGATAAATCACTAGGTCTAGAGCTATGTCAAATGAAGGGCTAACAAAGTCCAAGTGAAAAATACCCCTAAATATTATAAGATCGACCCAGTTGACACTGTATAGTAATCAAAGGCTGAAAACTATATAGGCCTTTGAAAACTATATAGGGTTGACCCAGTCGACCTAGTACACTCAACTGGTGAAAGGGGGTCAAGGCAAGAAAAAAGAAAATAAATATGTGACAAATGACTATAATGGGTACAAATGAGAAGAAAAATCTTAGGGTAAATGGTTTTAAGAGACAATTGTGTAGATGACAAGTGGCAAAAGGGACAACAATCTTATGAAGCACCAATGGTTTGCCCACCCCTTTCCTAGTATAGCCTTTAAGGTATGCACTCAGAGAGATTGAGACTCAATGGGTTCCTGCAAGATACAAAGTGTCAGTAAGTGATAAAATTTTGAAAATATTATGTGTATACATAAGCCCCACTCAAAGCTCATCACGTGTCATATAAGTGCAACACGATATGGTGCTTCAGGAATAGAACATGATAACACACAACACTGATGCTAAGTAAAGTGTAGTAAGCAACATATAAGATAATTAAAAAGATAGAATTGAAAAATGCATACCTTTACTTACCTTAGTGTCTTAGATATAAATTTGGACTGCAAGAGAAGTAAAGGTGTCAGATGTGAAGAACAGTAGGCAAACCTGTAAAAGTTAGTGCCAAAAATAGCCAAAAATAAATTTTTCTGGAAGATAGGCATATAGTAGTTAGTAGAGACAAATATTTTAGGAAAATTTAGAAAATTAGGATTGGTAAGGCAAGGTTAGAACCAAAGGATTGAGAGAAAATGAATGAAAAAATGATGGCAAATGAATGACAAAATGATTGTAAAATACAGTAAATCATATTGGAAAGCATGTAAAACATAAATGGCAAAAAGGAATGTAGAAAATAATAAATCATGTTGAGAATCATGTAAAACATAAATGACACATGAAATATCAATGTAAGAAAACTTGAACAAAGATATGTAAGAAATTGAAAAGTAAGTTCATGTACGATAGGCAAAAATAAAAATTGTGAAAGACTGAAATTGAAATGTAATTGAAGATGTGAGACAAAAATGAAGAAGACATACATAAAGAGAAACATGTAATACTGCCAAATGTCACATGTGAGATCAAACAAGAATCATGATGGATAAATGAAAATCAAAATCTCTAAAGGATGAAAATGCAAACTTAATGCTTGTTTTAAGATACAATGTAAGAAAATACAACCACCTAATGACATGACTAGTGTGACAATGAGATGGTGTGGTAAATAAATGGTTTAAGGGTGTAATCCATAGTTGTTCAAACATGTTGTTTTTGCTCTAAGGATAGATAAAATTGAAACAAAGTAATGCTAGCATGTTTTTAAGAAGTGAAGAAGAAAGAAAATTAGAAGAGGGAAAACATATTTAGAATCATAATTTGCCTGTCAAGGGGGGAAATTAAATGGGTAGAGGGGAGAATGAAGGAAAAACCAAGGTAGAGGAACTCTTTATTGAAGTCAAGACACTCAAATTGGGTTTGTCAAAATAAGAAAACTTTTGACCTTAAGGACTCTAAAGAACTTTTCTTAGCCATACAAGTCGTAGGTCAATAAATGAAGTATAAAGATCATCCTATGAAGGCTATATGCATGAAAATCAAAATGGACTGAGCTTCCCATGACATGTTCCCCATTCCTCAAGACCCCTTACAGAGCCATCGATCTACTGCAAATATTGAGTACATATGTGAGAAAGTAGGTAGCACCATAGAGTTTTTTGAATTTTGCTACTCCAATCTACTGGCCTACCATACCCTAATGGACCTCAGATCTATGTGAGGCCAACTGTGGAGTTTGAGCTTTGATTAGAGATAGGATATGTGCTTGTAGTCATGTATTTTGGTGTGATGTTGACTTTTGAGAATTTTATGTTGCATTTTATATATCAATGCCTTTTGATTCAAATGATTTGGTTTTTAACTTTTTTGATAGCTTTTTCTTTTCCTCCTCCATATGGATTTGGAAAACCAAACATGGGTGCTAAAAGATGACTTTCATTTGAATACTTGGGACTTTGTTGCTAAGAGAGAGAGCTTCAAAGAGCATGGAGTCTAAGAGTCTCGTAAATATAGGTGAAATAAAAGTGCTATATTGACTTCAACCTTATTTTATCTAATGTGGAGATGAAAGGAAGGGGAAATCAAGAGGAATGACACATGGAATAATTTGAATTACTTCAAATTGAAAAAAATGTGACAAAGGGTGAAAAAGAGATATAATGATGATAAAGTGTGATTCCTTATCATAATAATGAGTAAAATGGAGGAAAACATGCTAACATACATTATTGTGCAAATTCCATCTATCAAAAGAAGCAAAAGTTAAAGTTGAGAACAAGGATAAAGAATATGAAAAGATGGAAAAATAACATTAGGCTCTGAAGAGTTACCTCATGGTAGACCTTCAGAAAAAACTTCCCTGGGCACTTGAAGGGGGCCATTGCTCAATGTTTCATTAAAGAGGCTAGCCTCGCCCAAATGTGAGAAATCTTAAAAGGCAATAAATGCAAGTCCCATAAGCAACCTAAGGGCCATGGTATGACACAAGTTAGAGTGATATAAAATCAAGGTTTGACTCAATGGTATGCATGGAATAAACCCTAGTAGAGTGAAAAAAAGTCTTAGTCCATCACTTTGCCAAAACCAAGATTCAAACATCTCAACTTAATTTTTAAATAAAATTGTTATTAGTAAACAAGCCCATAATATATTATTTTGGATTTATTATAATAATAATTATTATTGTTTGATTTATTGAAGAAGGGATTGGTGGGTTTTGATTTACTAGAAACAAACAATGTCTTAATTCCCATAGAGTTAATAAACATATTCATTATTAAGTCAAATTTGTATCTACAACATCATTTAATAAGTGTATTTACTTAGGATTCCCTATTGTAGGTCACTTAGAGCTCATCAATGCATTCACTATCAAACAAAATTTATAATTATGACATCAATTTATAAATAGATTTAAGGTGTCTTTGTTGGATATCATTTAACTACTGATGGGATTTAAATATGAGTTGTAATACAAATGTATCCACTTAAATATTATGTTACAACACAAGAAACTTATTTATTATTGTTTTTTGATAGATGATATGAGGGCTGGAGGTTCCTCACCTGATTTATTAATTGATGTAGTCATATAAAATGCAAACATTGGTAACTTTAGCATGGCTAAAGACACCTAGTCCTTAGGTCCCTCTTACTTGCTCTTATGACCCTCTTAGGCTTATTTTCATTGATTTCTAGTCAATCATGGCCTTTCAAACTTAACCCCAGTTGAAGCAGGACCCTCTCTTCATTACTAATCCACTCCCTAGGTCTCATCTACTCAGGACAATAGTGAGAAAATTGGACTATAGTACTGGACCCTAGGGTGTCCCCTTTTTAGCACTCCTATCCAATCATAATTCAATCCCAAATTACCATTTTTTATGATTCATCTTATTCACTGTGTCGGCCTATTCCAGTTTCATCTAAACCATGACCAATAGATACATATATAAGCCCATTCAAAGATCATTTGGAAAGGGTTGATAATCATTTTCAAGAGGGAAGTAAGAATACAAGCAAGACTACTCAAACAATCTTCCCTATTCTCTACATACAGCCATCCAATACCATTCCAAGCTTATTCAAATCCTTACACTAGTCCCTAGTCATCTTAAGCACATCCAATTTAGAATTTCTTGCATTCTCATAGCACAATTGCACCAAACAATTTCAAAGGGAGAACTACATATATCTTGATCCCTCTTCGAAGTATTGATATGTAGGGAGTGTGCCCACACACGGGGTGTGAAGCACGTCTAGTGCATCTTACACACACTAACCCATTTTTCCCATTTGTCAAAATTTATTTCAATTGCATAGAAAATACAAGTACATGAAGAATCAACTCTACATGGAGCTCTGTTGATAGTGAGTACCTAAAAATTGGTACATAGGTTCATATTGAGCAGGCAAACAAAACCTAGAAAGCTTAAATCCTCAAGATAACAACACTAGGGAGGGACTATAGCTCCAGAACCTAGAGTGTCTAGTTCTGATGCTCCTATCCAATAAGAAAACAAAGTCTAATATCTTTTTTGTGATAGTGTCTTAGTCTTACACACAAATTTCTAGACCCTATCTCAGTTAGAATAGTCCAAAATAAGCTAAGTTTGATTTTCTCTCTCTCTCAATACTATTTTTAGAAAAGTTCTAATTGCAATTTAATTTCATAAATCAATAGCTTTAATTAAGAATATTATTTATTGATTTCTCCTACTCATACTTGATTATTAATTAGGAATAAAACCCCAATTATTCCCAAAAATAAGAAATCATTTGGTGAACCTGACTTACTTCAAATTGCACATAAAAACCCTAGGCTTAATTCCTAGATGATTTTTCCCATTAATTTTTGACTTTTTTAATATTAAAATAAAAAATTCCTCTCAATTTTTAAAATTTCATACTAAATTTTAAAAATAATTTTATTTCAAACCCTAGTTGCATCAACTAGCTCCCATTAATTTTCCAGTATTCATCTAATAATTTCATGATTTTTTACTTGTTTATCTAAATCAAAAATTTGATTCAAATTTTCAAAATCAATAGTAATTTAAAAAATAATTTTATTTCAAACCCTAGTTGCATCAACTAGCTCCCAATAATTTTCTAGTAATTTTCCAATAATTTTTTGAATTTTTAGTTGCATATTAAAATCAAAAAATCATTTCAAATTTCAAAAATTCATAGTAATTTTCAAAAAATTATTTTTTTTCAAAACCCTAGTTGTATCTACTAGGTCCTATTAAATTAATCACTTTCCCATAAATTTCTAAAAATTTTCTTGAATACTTAACTCAAAAATTCATAGTATTTTGCAAATATATTTTTGAAAAATCCCTAGTTGCATGTACTAGCACCTATTTGCTTCTTGAGGTATCACCTTACATCCATAATCAAATTGCAAAAATGATGCTCATTTATTTACAAACTTTTCTTACATTTCTTGCAAATAATAAGGAAACCATAATTGGCCCTATCATGTACATGAATGATGAAGTCTATCATATGTTAGTACAAACTTTAATTCTTTACATTTCATGCTTATTTTTTATTATATGGGATGATGTTAAACAAGTTATTCTTAAACATGTTAATACATCTATTGCATTAGCTCCCTTAGAGCCTCTACCTTGCTGAGTCATGTTGCATGGTCCATTTTACTCTTCCCCATGTCACTACCCATCGCCAAAGAGCCCGGTTGACACCTTTTATCCCTCCACCACCTTGACTTGTCGATTATATTCACCCTCCTCCTATAACAACTAATCTTATACAGATAGTAGATAATGCAGTTAGAGCTATTACTCAACGTGCCACTATGCCTCCTCCACCTAGCCAAGAGCCATGTCACCCTTCTATTCCTACCTATCCCAAGCCCAACCCACCCACATAGGTAGATTTGCACAAGGTATATGACATTGTTGATCATACGAGAAACACTCTAGCTAAGATTTCCATGTTAGAACTACTTCAGAAAGCTAATGTATTCAAGGACATTCTTTATCAAGCACTCACTCAGACTTCTATGCCTATTAATTCAAAACCTTCTTATTTTGCATCAATGATCAACACTTTAAAAACTATAGAAGATACAATTTATTTTGACAGTGAGGACATGCCTTCTTAAACAGTTATTGATCAAAATTTTCCACTATTCATACAAGTTCAAGTCAAAACTAATGCAGTCAAGAGAGTTCTTATTGATAGTGGTTTTGAACTTAATATATGTAATATCACATTATTACAAGCCATGGGCATAGATATGGTATCAATGAAAAAATTATGTAATAACATTTGAGCATTTGATGATATACCATGACAGACATTGGGCACCATTACTTTGGATATCATGGTAGGATCCAAAACCCTCTATACACAGTTCTAGGTCATGCCAAGTCCTCTCCATTATAATCTTTTACTTGGATGAGCCTAGATACATACTATGGGGGACATTCCTTCTACTCTTCATTGATGCATTAGGTTTCTCTATGAGGGATATCTATACACATGTATAGAAGACAACCAAACATTCAAATATTATCAAACTATAGAGTCATCTTTGACTATTTCACTAGATGGGACACCTTATCTCATAGTGCAATCACCACGTTATTACATTTCTCTTAATCAGATACATACATATGAGGTTAGAGACACTATCACTTCTCTCACTTGTCCATTTACAATCATACCTTTAGCTCTAGATATTTTTCAAGTCATAACAACTTTAGCCATTCCAGCTACTCCATCGATCACAGTTTTGACACCTGTTACACATCCACAATCACTAAATGTAGTACTAATAGTTCTAGTTGATTCCACAATTACTCCATATGTACATGATGTTGATACATATTCGTAGGCTTATTCAGATGATGGTATGGCACCCACACTCACAAAAGACTATTTATGTGGATTGAGATTTATACCAATTGGCCCAAGAGAGTATTAAGATGACTCTAGACTCTCATTCCACATCCTACATCACTTTTATCATCTCGCACTACACTCTTAGGATAGACTCCACACTCACAGCCATAGAAAAATCACTTGGCACATATAGTTCACATTGTTACCTTTATGGATATAGATCTAGTTATTCAAATTCAGGTAGGCAACACACTACATCAACCATAGTTTATGTTATAGATATTACTTAATCATGGATTGATCACATTACCTACAGTATGACACAAATCTATCAATAGATTGTCACAGTAGGATGGTCACCCATTTTATACTTTTCACAAGATTACAAGCCATGATACAAACTCATGTGAAAATCTACAATATAGATTAGATAAACCATAGGATCAAGATATTATTTAGATTATAGCACCACCAGTAGCACTAGCTCAACCAATTCCACTAAAGTCATCTACTAGTAGGTCTAAACATCCCAGAGCAGAGTCATCATCTCCACCATCAGAGCAACCTTTAGTTCACCTTCAGCATGATAACATCATAAACACAACATTTGTAGCATATGATGATACTTATGATGATGATCTTAAGCCATTTTATGATTGTTGTGACCCTTTCCTCCATTTCCATCCTCAGTGGGCTCCATCCTTGGATCCCTTCCCCCTTCTAGCTTAGCCTTTTATATCATTATGTACATATTGCTTTATTTACATGCTTGTACATAGTCTCTTTCTAGCTTTGCTTATACTTATTCTATTCTAATTGATTGTACATAGTTAAAATATTCTAAAAATATAAAAACAATATAATATTTCAAAATACAAAAACATTCAAAAATTTGAAAACACTAAAAATATTTTGATTGTATGCATCATTTATGTTTTAAATTGATAATATCATCCTAGAACATACATTTATTGTTTCATGCTATTGTATGTCGATCTATCTACATTACCATTCTCCACTTAATCTTCTTTGAGTTTCTGTAGTAACTTCCAGCTACTTGATTGCTTCACTCTACCCATTAAGGGGCATCCTAATTCTACATTCAAGACACACTTCAATATACATACCCACTGGGGGCATCTTCTACATGATTACACCATCTAGGTTATGTCATTCTTACACTACACACTCTAAGTTATCATGTTGATGTACATTACTTACTAGATTACACAGATTACTATATTGGCATTTCATTAGTATCTAGAACTTGTGTATCTCTTAGCATATACCTATTCTTGTACTAAATATGTCTTTCATAATTTCACTCTTGCTTTGATTAATTAGATCTAATTATATCTTTTTAGTTATTACATGTTTTTCCTTCTTGCTTAGCGTAGCTTGTTGGATTGTATTTCCATTTTCTGCTTGTCTCATGTATGTGCCTTAGGACATTTTCCAATGTCCTTGCTTCTATTCATGTGTGTGATGTAGGACATTTTCCAATGTCCTTTATTTTTACTCTTCTATGTGCATGTGGCCCTTGTGCCAACATTGCTTTCTCCACTTGTATGTGTATGTGGCATTTGAACATACCTTGTATGCTTGCTTTCTAGTTTGAGTGATATGTGCCCATGTCCATTGTTTATGTGGCCCCTTGGCCACCCTTGTATGTTTCTTGCTTCTTGCTTTTTGTGTTTATTTAGTGATTGCTTCTCGATTGTTGCAATGCCATGATCCATATCATGCATCTTTTGGTTCTCTTGGATGCCATGATGGACATCATGATCCATCCCTCCAACTAAAAACTAACAACTAAAATTTCTAACTTTAAATTCTAGTTCATTACATTACACATGCTATTATATTGTTACATCTATCTAGGCATACCCCTGTTGATCTAACAATCTCTCAATTCAAACCATGCTATATCATGTATATTTCCAGCTTAACACACTTGTAGGGCTTCTTTTTTTGAGGGCAATCATTGTAGAGTACCTATTCCTACCCTCAAAAAAGGGAGCAATAAATAGGGGTTTTGATACAAAGATCAAATCTCTTATCAGTTAAAAAATTTAGTTTTAGAATAACCAGAACAATAATTAGTCATCAAACCACTCAGAATAGACCAGGAAGATAGTCAAAATTTTAGATCAGTGATCAGTTTTAGCCTAGGACAATAGCACCAAGGTTGGACTACAATTTTAGACACCAGGGTGTCCATTTTTGGTGCTCCTATCCAAACAATAGAAAAACTAGGTTTTCTAGAAGCTAGCAGAAAGGTAGGTTCAACTATAGTTTTGCACAATCAGACCAATTTAGATCAGTAATTTTTAGTATAATTTTTTTAGAGAATCTAGACATAGGGGGCATCATGCACAACATGATTAGTTCTCAATTCCATTTTTAGATATGGTATTTGGTATAACTTCCAGATCAAAATCCATGTTTCAGACACCAGTGATTGGGGGTAGATTGCATAGCACTTTTACTTCTTTTCTTTCAATTATTAGCATTACCCAAGCATTTTCAGTAGTTTCATGCCTTATTCCATCTACAGGTGGTTGGCATAATTTTGGAGTGGATTTAATACAAGCCTAACCTCCACATTCTTGAGTACATGAGTTCTTGAGTGGCTTCCACATAATCCAAATTTTCAATTTTGGAGTGGCTTTCATACAAGTCTAATCTCCATCTTTTTTGAGTTAGCCAACATTGGCCTAGTTTCCATTACACATTCGACTATCCATGCCACATTGTCATATTTATAGATCATTCATGGGCTTCAAAATCCATCTCATTTGACATAATTCTTCATACTGGTATCATTTTATAGCCTCACTTCATGGGCAATGATAGAGCTAAAGGGCCAACCTTTGTATTCTTGAGCCACCTATTCAAAGGGATTTGACATACAATATAGATAATGATTAGCACACACATGATCATATAGCTTCACTTTGTGAGCTAAGATGGAGCCAAAGGGCCATCCTTTGTATTCTTAAGCCACCTATTCAAAAGGATTGGACACATAGTCCAAACATTGATTAACACATGCATGATCATATAGTTCTACTCAGTAAGTGATGATGGAGCCAAAAGGCCAACTTTTGCATTCTTGAGCCACTTTTTGGGGAATGAGCACTCAAATCCATTCACATTATAACTTTTAGTATAGCATTATCCAGTACATCCAACATTACTTAGCCTTACTCAGTATCACAATAGGTTTTGTATTGGTTCACATACCTAGTGAGGTGTATTCATTCCTTTCTCTTCCTCTCTCTCTCTCTCTTATACCTAGCTTTGTACATTATTTTTTTATATTTCTTATAATAAGAACCGATCTACTCTTTTTTTTCCTTTCACTTACACATATTCTTTATGCACTATCTAGCATCACACAAGCCTCATAGACTTCACCTTTGTAGGTAAGTTCAGGTACGCTTTCTATTTTCCTTTATCCTAGTATTTTGCTTTGCTATATCAATAGAATAAAGGGGAGGAAAATGTAGTCATATAAAATGCAAAAATTGGTAACTTGAGCATGGCTAAAGACACCCAATCCTTAGGTCCCTCTTGCTTGCTCTCATGACCCTCTTAGGCTTATTTTCATTGATTCCCAATCATCTATGCCCTTCCAGACTTGACCCCAACTGAGCCAAGACAATCTCTTCATGACTAATCCATCCCCTCAGGTCTCATCTACTTAGGATAATAGCACCAAAGTTGGACTATAATGCTGGACCCTAGGGTGTCCCTTTTTTGACACTCTTGTCCAATCACAATTCAAGCACAAATTACCATTTTTTCTTGATTCCTCTTATTTATTATGTTAGCCTAGTCTAGTTTCATCTAACCCATGACCAATATATCCATATATAATCCCATTCAAATATCATTTGAAAAGGGTTGGAAATCATTTTCATGAGGGAAGCAGGAATACAAATAAGACAACTTAAACAATCTTCCCTATTCTCTACATACAACCATCCAATACCATTCCAAGCTTATTCAAATCCTTACACTAGTCCCTAGTCATCTCACTGCTATTTCCAGACCCTGTTTCAATCAAAATAGTCCAGAACAAGCTAAGTTTGATTTTCTCTCTCTCATTGCTATCTTTAGAAAATGTCTAATTGTAATTTAATTTTACAAATCAGTAGCTTTAATTAGGAATATTATTTACTGATTTCTCCTACATAGAATTTCTTATTAATTAGGAATAAAACCCTTATTATTCCCAAAAATAATAAATCAATTAAAAAAATATTGTTTATAAAAAAAGGTTAAAACTGAGACAATGAGAACACCAAGGCAAAAAACCTATAGAAAAGCAAGCCTCAAAAGGCACATGACTAGTCATAACCCAACCACACCAAAAATAAATGAGCAAAAATAAAAAATAATGGGGACTAACATCTCAAGTAGAAACCAACTAAAACCTCTGCCTAAACACCACCATCGCCAGAGGGAGATCCTTCCCCAACCACTAGAGCTAATTGTTCATTATCCAGTTGGTCCATGCCACATCCTCCAAAGTTTGTTTCAATACCTATTTCACCAAAATTCAAAATACACTTGGATCCACCAACACGTGGAATAGTCACCTTCCACTTTGGATCCTTGACTTGCCCACTTGTCTCTTCATCAACACCCCCTACTGCTTGGCACTGCTTTCATGGTAGCTAAAAGGGTCTGCATGTAAGTTGTAATTGCCCTACATTAAATTGTTGGACCAACACCCTTATGTGGTGGAGAGACCTATGGCTACTGGAGCAAAGATATAAATAACCTTACAAGGGTTTTAATTGTATTCATCAACCTAGGGGAGTTTCTCTAGCTAAGAGTTGCCACCATTGAAGCGATAGGGGCATGCAAGTTGCTCAAATCAATCTCTGATAGAAAACATCCCATTGAGCCAAGGTTTATTAAGTAATTTTGAATAAATTCTAGGAGTTCCACCGTTTCAAATTACTTTACCTCTAGCTTGTAAAAAATCCACAGAGGGATTAACCTTGCATCATTTTAGGCTGAGAAGGGGAGCTGGCATTGCCCACCCCAAATAATACCCTCCATCACTTCTATCAAGCCAACCTAAAAACTAGGTTGAATGATCCCACTTGTCACCACCATTGTTTATAATTTGTATTTCAAGATGAAGAGGAGGTTCCCAATGAACATTGATGCCAATAGGAAATTTACCATTACACTGCAATTGGTATCCAGGGCAACTTGGATGATTGCTTCCTTAATGTTCTACAGAACACTTCCAAATTGAATCACAAATTTGTTTTCAATCGTGAGTCCATCACCTAACCACCAAAAGCCATTTCCCACTTGGTAGCTTTAACATGCAATAAGGTTTCACTCAGTGCCACCTAAAACATGTAATCCATGGTGTTGAAAATGTTGGAAACATGATAAGTGAATACACCCTAAATCACTCAAGCAACCACACATATCATGTCTTTTGATGGTCCTTTCATAGAAGACTTCGATTGGAGAATATCAACCTTGTTCACATTAGTTATGTCTTTTGTTTTACTCATCCTAGTCTCATTTCATACTCTAGACACCTTTTTGCTTATTCCCAATCATACTAAGCTTTTCAAATGGTCATTCCACCTCAGCTAGGTCAGATTTCTCATGATAATTCTATCCCCCTAGATCTTGATCCTATAGGATAAGAGCATTGGGATTATACTATAACGTTAGACCCTAGGGTGTCTATTTCCAATGCTCCTATCCAATGGCATTTTTAGCTCCAACATATTAGTTTCCCTTATCTAACGAGTCTCAATCCCTTCTTAGTGTTGTCCTTAAGTTTTCCTAATATACATCAAATGTGAATAAATATCTCAAATTATAAATAAAGAGTCTCCTATATAAAGGACTTCACAAGGCATTTTATATCTATCACTTACTACTTTGACATAGTACATAATTAAAAATCAATCAATAATATAGCTCAGCATTTTGCATCACACAGACTTGCATGCTTGATCAAGGAAAGGTCTAGGCGAAAGTTCATTCTTGCATCTACCATGTACATTGACTATGCATGTTACCTAAGGGAGAACTATATTTGATCTAAAACCCTAGTTTGAGGGTTAATGTAGGTAGTGATGATGATAATAAGGGTTCTATATCATGCAATCATACTTCCCCTAACCTAGTTTTTCCCCCTTATGCTTTTGATGTATTTTTTATTTCATGTATGTAGATAAACCCAAGGTTTTAAGATTGAAATGCACCTACAACAAGCTCTATCAACATTCAACTTTTGAAATTTCATATACAGGCTCACATAGAGATAGTGGATAGAACCCAGAAAAATCAAACCTCTAGGACAACAAAGATAGGAAAAGACTATAGTGTCAGACCTTAGGGTGTCCATTTTTTATGCTCCTATCTTTTCATCGAATGAAATCTAGATCCAATTTTTTGACATCTTCCCAATCCTATTTTTCAACCCCTGAATCATTCGTTTCAACCTATTTTTTTAGATAAGTTTATTCCTCTCGCTATGGAATTGATGTAATTAATTTTGATTAAAATCTATATTTTACCATATCAAATTAGATTTTCCACCTTACTCCAAACCCTTTATTGTTTAGGAACTAAATATTAGTTTCCCTAAAATAGTAAAACATTGGATGAACCTGACTTACTTCAAAAAAATCTAAAACCCTAGGTACCCTTAGTGTTTTTCTTTCATATTTTATGCAAAACTTCAATTTCAAACTTCTAATTTTTGTATAATTTTTTGTGCATTTATCTTATTCAAATTTATTTTAAAATTTAAATTATTGTCATAATTTTCAAAAATTATAAAACCTCAATTTAAAACCCTAGATTCCTAAACTAGGTCCTAAAACTTCAAGCCTTCCTTCCTAGCAATTTTTAGAAAAATATTTTGAAATTTTTGTAAATCATTTAGAGTGTCAAAAATATTTTCAAAATTCCTATGTTGGTAGTTCTTTTGTGCAAAAATTAAATTTCAAATTTATGATTTTTTTATAATTTTTTGTGTTTTACCTTACTCAAATTTATTTTAGAATTTAAATTATAGCAATAATTTTAAAAAAAAATTAAAATCCCAATCCAAACCCTAGATTTCCAAACTAGGTCCTCAAACCCCAAGCCTTCCTTCCTTACAATTTTTATAAAAATATTTTGGAATTTTTGCAAATTGTTTGGAGTGTCAAAAATATTTTCAAATTTTCTATGTTAGTAGTTATTATTGCATGTATTTGCTTAATAGTACTTTTACATATTCTCTTTGGTGAAAGAAATAAAATGGCCATTAAGGCACTTCTTCTCTCTCATCCCATAGATCAATTTCTAAATTTTTCTCATAATTATGACAATGAATGGACAAATTTGCAAAATTGCACATTAGCTAAAAATGTGGAAAATTATTTCATTTACAATGAAGATAATTGTTATTGTTGTAATGAGGAATATGATGATACATATGAAAATGATAGTGGAGAAAAAGTAGATGCATCTTCTTCTCTCAAACCTATCTCTTTTATTTCCTTCTTCTAAATAAAATAATTTTGATAAATGGGAAAGATACTTTTCACCTCATTTTATTATGCACAATGCACCAAATGAACAAATTAGTCATGCACTTCTAAGTGAACCTCTTATTGGTGATAATTTGCTTCCATGTGAACCTAATTTCTCTCTTTTTTTTGCTACTTCTATGTTCAAAATACAACAATATAAACATAATAGAATCAAATTTCCAATGCATAGTTCAAATGATGCATCTCATGCTCTCAACTCTACTATATCAAAAGAATGTCTAAATGATAACTCTCTTACTCTTACTTCTCATACTGCAAATGAAAATAATGTATACACTCCATCCATAGATTAAATAGATACACATAATATTCAAAATTCACACGATAAATTATTGCATATTAGAAGAGAATCAAATTCTTCTCTTACACCTCTCCCTAGTGATAATGGAAGTGATAATGAATATGATAGTGAACATGCAAATGCATATTTAAATGAGAGTGACTATGAATAATGTTTCATCTAGATAATGCATGGAATAATGATGATTCTTATGTACATAGTGAAGAAGAAAATGCATCTCATGTTTCTAACTCTTCTCTCACTCTTCCTCTTAAACATAATGCACTACTAAATGTTGTTTCAACTTCTATGCATGATTTTATTTCAAATAATGCACATGTTAATGATGACATCACATCCTTTACTCAATTATAATGCGATTCACTAAAACATAAAGATATCAATGAATCTCCCAAGCCACCCCCTACTAAAGTAGCACCTATTTCTCACTCTTTACCTAAAGAGAATGGTATCCCACATCCCTCTACCAAGGTCCAGGTTACCATTCCTCCAAAGGTTCAAGTGAGAACACCCCCTCTCTATGATCTAATTTCTAAATGTAGCATTTTCCTGGCTAAAATTAATGATCAAATCCAATGATTAAATGAACCACTTCAAGATGTTAATATACCATCCCAAGAGATTATTTCTTTGATGCATGCAATTAGTGAATTACAACACCAAGTACATCTCCTTACCTTAGAAAACAATGCTTATAAGTCTTGGATGGATGCCAATGATTTACATGGTAACCCTTTTCTAAAGAAATTTGTAAAAGCTTCATTGTCTAAGCATTTCCAAATACTATCATTGCCTCACTTTGATATAACTGGAGATCCATTCGTATACCTTCAAGATTTTCAAAAGTCTTTGCCATCTCATGCGAGTCCTTTGATTCTACTAAAATTGTTTCAACATACATTAGTGGGAGAAGCACAAAATTGGTTCTTTCATCCACTCTCCATTGGATCCCTGCATACATATGATGACTTAGAGGAGGCATTTCTCAAACAATACATAGGAAACACGGGCCCTTGTGTTACATATGAGAAACTTGCCACATTGCATTAGAATACTGTAGACACCGAAATCGTGTCTAGCCTTTGGTCATCCTCCCCCTTGGTCTATTCCTAACCCATTCCTAACCCACACAATTACTAATTTAAAATAATAACTTATTTTGAATTAATAGCCCCCCCTTTGACACATCACCTATAACACCTCGTCTGACACCTAGCCTTGGACCATTTCCCACCCTGTGACTCACCCAAGACCTATTCTTACTCCTTTCCAACCACCTAACCAACTCTCGTACGTATTTAGCCCAACCTTCAACAATTCTCCAACGGATTATGCACTTGGCAGATGGAGAACGGGCTTGATGGCCCTTTTACTCGTTCTCCACCCACTGACGTCAGTCAACTGTCGATCGACGCTGGCGGGATCACCGATGTCAGTTTACTTAAACTGAGTTCTTACCTCTCGCTTGGGCTAATCACGAATTGCTAATCAGTAAACAGCTAATCATGAATCTTGAATCCTCTTCTAGTGAAATAGAACTCTCATGCTCTTGCTTTCCAGCCTTCTTGCTTCTTATTTTCTTGCAGGTACCAGCATTCTTGACAACACTTTCCAAGCACTGAGATCTTGCACCAGCCATTCCACATAGAGTTGAGGACTGCATGACATCTCCATCACCAGCCACAACGGAAACACAGCTCCTGCACCTCTACCAACTCGTGCCACAGCTAAGTATTTGTACTATTTTTATTTCAGTGTCATTTCAAATATATTAGCATTCTGTCTACTGTCTATTCCAAACACCCTTGACACAACCTTACCTGTTCTTCCTGGAGAGGCTGAAAAGCCTTCTCTCACCCTTATCCCCCTTTTTTGCCTCTGACACCCATTTAGTCTCTCTTCAGACAATACTCTCTGTCTAATCAACTCAGCACAAGCTATCAGAGACCTACAAACCCTCCCAAGACCATTCTGGTCGACCTGACTAAACTGCTTCCCAGAAAGGCTGAGAGGCCTTTTTCCTACCCTTTACCCCTTTTTCTAACAACATATCCTCTGCTTTAGTCCTTCCTAAATATTTTATCTACTGTCTTACCTCCCTAAACAAATTCTTAAACTACCACAGACCATTCTGCAGACCATTCTATTGACCAGACTGCCCTGAAACTTGTCCCAGGCCATTGCCCTGACCGACCTCGACCATTTCCCCTACCGACATTGGCATACTAACCGACGTCGGTGACCTTCCTTGACCGACGCTGGCAGGACCACTGACGTTGATGACTGTGCAAAGCAGATTGCTACAAATAGGTACGCATTTGCTTTCATTTCTTTATTTCTATTTTTATCATTTCTATTTCTGTCAATATTCTGCTTTTTATCAGTGGACTATCATCCCCCGAGAAGTCTTTTACACTTTGAGGATCAAGCTTTCACTTGGTAGTCCACTTTCTAGTCGTCTAACCATTTTCATGTTTGAGTCTCTTTTTGCTACAGGTGTCATCCTCCACAACCAAAGAGGAGTTCCTGCTATCATCTAAATCTGGTGCGCAAGACTATATCTAGGTACGTACAAGCCCTAGACCATTTCTCTTAGTTTCTTAATTCTTTTTTTAATGTGAAAGCAAAAATTGTATAGAAACAAATACTTTAGATCTAGTTAGTGATTATAACTTATGATTCAAGATGCACATGTTAAGATTGATCTATAAACCAATAGATTTAGAGATTCAACATATCTTTATTAAGGGGCTTCATCAACCTCTCTTTAAGCATCTATTATATCAAACAAAGTCATCTTTCAGGCACTTGTGCTATATAATTTTGGCTTTGGAAAAGAAATTGGGATTGGATGAGGCAGATTCAGTTGATTGAATTACTCTAGATCTTACAATAGTACCTCCATATATAACTCCTAGCACACAACATCCACCATGTCCTAAACAAGATAAGAGATTTCAACAAGAAAAACAACTAGTTAAGAACATAAAGCCACTCTCTAGAGCACAACCTATAGTATGTATTACAGAGAACAACAAAAAAGCACCATTATAATTTGATTTAGAGCAAGATAGCCCATGTGTCATATTATCAACACTACTAGATAGGAGGTTAATCACATTACCTTCTACTCATCGATGAAATCCACATCTCTTACATAGATAGCCACATCAACCCTTTTGTAACTATCATCATATATGTGGACATAGATATAATGATTGTTATGGACTCAGGGATTACATTAATAGATGTGTTGATAATGGAATTATAGAATTTACATTCAAGGCACTGAGATCTCCTCCATCATGGAACCATAGACCTCCTTCATCCATGACTGAGTCATCCCAGGACACTCCTTTACAGGAATCGATCACTCATCATGAGAGTAATGTGGGTTTTAGGACATAGCCTCACAAGAGATCTCATATTCCACCTACTCAAAAGGTTTGGAAACTAGTAAAAAAAGAATATCCTACATATAACACTATAGTCCAAGGAGTACATAGTGCAGTTCCATATACATATCCAACACAGTCATAGCACTACAATAGAGTATTGCTCTAGAGAGATATTCACTATGACTGAGTTTTTTAGGTCCTACCTCATGTAGTAACCCACTATGGTTAAGATTAGATGAACCCACATCACAGAGTATTGCTCCCAAGAGATATTCACTACAACTAAGTTTTATAGGACCTATCTCACATAACAACCTACTACGGTTAAGATTAGATGAACCCCCATCATAGATTATAGTTTTATCTCAACCTATTTCTCAATCATATGCATCACAATAGAGGTCAAAAAATATTATTTCATGCAACAATCCACTATGATTGTGGATAGATGAGCTTTCTTCACAGCACATATTTTCAGTTGCACATCTAGTACGGTTACATTTGGTAGAGTCTCCATGCATAGCTATAGTTAGTGAATAATAGATAGTATTAGATACAACATATGTTCCTACACAACATGAGCAATATGGGCACTTTTTTAGTTGGCCATTAGAGTTTAGATAGTGATACAATACACATTCATACTGATATCATTTCATAACTTCACTTAGCAGGGCAACGATGGAGCCAAAGGGCCAACCTTTGTATTCTTGAGCCACCTACTTAGAGGGATTGAACACACAATCCAAACATTAATTATTACATGCATGATTACATAGCTTCACTTCATGGGGAAACTATGGAGCCAAAGGACCATCCTTCGTATTCTTGAGCCACTCTCGTGTAATTGAGCATAAAATGCTCTATTACATCCCCTTAACATTCCTAGTTCCAAATAGCCATCCATATCCAAATCCAGTTATCCAAATCTTGACCTTACCAATATCTTATTTTAACCAATCTTAAATTAGTACACTTTATCAAAATAATTTACCAATTACAAAAGCCAACAATTTTTTTGCTCATAGATGATTACAAATCAAACCTAACATCACAATTGAGCATATCATGAATAATCACATCACATCCCAATAGGCTATCTACCAAAACACATGCAACCTCAAAATCAATACCAAATCAACTATTTCCAATCAATCATTTGTAACAAATATTACAATATAGTCCAAAATCCATAACACAATACACATGAGTCAAAATCAAAAACTAGTATCCATATATATATATATAACAAAATTTTCAAAACATATAGATCACATCAAATACAATCAATCATGAATGGGCATCAAGCCCTCACTCTCAATCTCGCTCTCTCCTCTAATACTAGTCCCATAGTCCAAGCACTCGATGATCCCACACATCCTCAAGCTGTCATATGCCTCTTGCGATGACTCTCTCACTCTAATAGCTGACCATGCTCCTTATGCAAGTCGGCATACCACCTTTGAAGGTTTGTGTACTCATCTACAATCCTCATACTAACTAATCCAAAATCAAGTGGAGGCATCCTATGCCTATCTAGCTCAGCTCTTAGCTCATCTCTCTCTCATACTGCCCTAACATATGCAATTATCATTATACCAACTCTATCAAACAAATGAGCATAAACACCAACTGTCACTGTCACTCTCTCTATCAAATCCTTCTCCACCATATCATCAAGAATATGTCGTGTGAGCTCTCAGAGTGTTGACTCGATGATAATCTCCAAGAACCCATCATCTCCACTTCCTTCCCTAGATTGTGCTTCATCCTACACACCTCCCACTCCACCTACACACAAAATTCAACACTACATTAGATATATACTTTAAAATAAAACTAAAACACAAACTTGTACACAGTTCAAATAAAATTATTGCTTACCTCCCATCATCTAGATTGATGCAGGATCCTCATACTTGGGAGCATCCCCTCCATCAATAGGATACATTGGAACCCAATGATGCCTATCCCACCATGTGGTATATGTATCTGTACATACAATATCATCTACATTAGGAATATCTATCTTTGCATCTTGTGGATCCAAAGGTAATGGTGTTAACTCAGCCTTAGTAGGCCTCGTATGATCTCCTACCCTCACTGGTACCTGTGCACTCCTCACCCACACCATGATATAGGGGGCACATCCTATGGTAACCCAAACTATCTATTCCCATGATCATACTAAAATTAATTTTACACACCAACCCAACAGTCATGTAACCAACAATTGACCCTCATATAACATAACTACACTCCATCCTCGGCCCACCCAAGAAATCCTCTATAGGGCCTCCATATGATATCACAAGCCATCAATCTATCTAAAACTCATCTATAATGATCTATCCCAGGAGATTAGATAGGTAATGAACTCATCCACTACTTCCTAAATGGTCATGAAGGTGCCCACTCTAGCCTCAATAATCCTATCAGCCACATAATTACAATATGCTCATAAACCCAATAGTGAAATAAAGTAGTTACACTCACACCACCACTAAATGCCTCCTGTGTGAACTTGTAAAGATCCTTATATAGATGGGCAAACATATTCCTACCCCATGAGAACACAGTGCCATATACCTCTACATCATGCATGATCATATGCATTCTATATGCAATTTACACTCCACTCTCATCCACTGCAACAAATGAAGCCAACAACATGGCCAACCAATTTTGTAGGTGTGGAACACTTGAATACATAATAACTAATAATAATACATCACTGTCACTACCTTTATGATATATACCTGAGGGTACACTAACAAAATACAAGGATGCACAATCAATAACATCAATACCCATGTCATCCTATGATGTCACACCATCCACTAACTGACAAATGTAGAATGTGATACACATCCTCTAGTGTCATAGTGATCTCCCCTATAGGAAGCTAAAAAGTACATGTATCTACATTCCACCTCTCACATAAGGTAGTAATCTAATACCTATCCCATTGCATAGTGCCTAGGTCACACACATAACCTAACCCTACCCTATCCATCACAACTCTCTCATCAGTAGATAATGGCAATAGCCTCAATGTCTCCATCACCTGCCGCCTGTGGAACTCTCTCATCTACACCTCACCCTAAAAACACTATAAATAACATATATATCAATCAACAATGCCAAATCAAAAGCCAAAATAGAATAGTATTCAACAACATAGCAACATCACTGAAAAATCAAGCCTCTAGGACAACAACACTGCAATCTAAATAGCAGTGCTAGAACCTGGACAACAATGATAGAGAAAGGATAAGAATGCTCGAACTAGTCAAAATTTTCATAGAACTCTTAAAACATCTCAAATATGTTAAAGAAAGGTTTCTAAATAGATAAAAATCATGCATTTTGGTTATTTACTAGGCTAACATCACCACCAGCCTTAATCTGGGCTACCAACTACTCTAATTGGGTCATGGTAGGTGCTCATCTCCTTGGCATATATCCTACTCCAAAGCTCCAAATCTCAATCTAGTCAATACACAAATGAATTGAGAATCAATCCAATTTCCTATATCAAACAACTTTTTCATCCAAAACAAAATACCATTTTGCCCATAACTAGAACCCCATAACTCTGTTTTGCAAACTATTTCTTTCAACAGAATCATGACAATGATACCTTTGACATCATGCCAGCTTTTCTCTCTTATTACTTCATTTAATTACTATGGCACACACATCTCTATACTTATTTTATACTCAGACACACACCTTGATTATCACCAATCAAAATTCAATCCACTTTTAACTACTCAGTCTAATAAATCAAACAACTTCTTAATCAATTCAGACAATACCAACCTTGTTTCTATTATTACACCACTAGTCATCACTTTTGGCACAATCTCCTCTATCACAAATTTCATCCCTCTTCCTAAAAGAGGGGCATCATTCCTACTATTCCTATTCCTTCACTTACCCAACATACCCATCCACTCTCATAAGTGGATACACCATGGTTCTTACACCTCTAGTAATCAGATTATCAGATTCAGTTTAGATCAATCAAAATATAAAAGTGATTTAGATTACATGGGTCACTCAACATTACTTAGGACATTTAGAGGGATATGCCTTCAGTTTAAAGATACATAGATTATTCAGATACAGTGGTTTAAATCATATGGATCCATAGTGATTTTGGCTTACAGATACATAGAATATCTAGATACAATGGTTCGGATTATATGGATTCACAATGAATTTGATATAGATTCAGACTCAAAAAACAAATTTGGGGGCATGTACAAACTACACGTCTCACACATACAACTTCATACAACATAACATAGTTTAGATAATTAGATAGTAGATTATAGGCATAGTGCAGAGCACAGTGTTTTGATCTCTAATTTTGCACATGAGGCATGGCAAGATATGTCATATTCCATGTGGTTATATAGATTACCAGATTACACAGATACATCACTCACATACTAGATTCGGGGGCATGGCACATATATTCATATTCTTCATCACTTAATATTATACAGATGAAATGGAAATATATGTCATTATCTTCTTGCACATTGACCAGAGTTTTAGATTACACCTAGTTGTACCCAAGTTATCACCAGGTTGGATAACACAGTTGTCTGCAGTGGTTGGTCCATTATATTACCCAGACCCAGACTACATGAGTTTGTGCGGGACAAAGGACAAACATTGGTTTTGGGCCTTTGAGCATTTCTCAGTTCTAATTCAGATATTTAGAGTGGGGGCATGACAAATTTTACTCTTCACAGCATAAATATTCTATACACACATTTTATATTACATGAGTTTATGTGGGATAAAGAGCAGACATTGGTTTTGGGCCTCCAAACATTTCTCATTCCAGTCAGATTCAACACAGGGGGAAAGCATTGCCCTCCTTCTCCATGTTACACATATTCCACTTCTAGATTTAGTACAGAGGGCATCCATTTTAGGGATTCCTTCTTTCTCTAGTCACTATTCAACTCTCCATCACTTCCTTGACTAGGAATTGAGTTGGACCCTTTGTATCTCATTCATTTCCACGCAGGTAGGTTTAGGTATGCATTTTCTTTTCTTTATTTTACTCTAGTACTTAATTTCATTGCATCACTAAAATAAAAAGGGGGCAAATGTATACACCCTAAATTGGTTAAGAAACCACATATATCATGTCTTTTCATAGTCCTTTCATAGGAGACTCTGACTGGAGAATATGAGCCTTGTTCACATTAGCTATGTCTTTTGTTTTACTCATCCTGGTGTCATTTCATGATCTAGACACCTTTTTTCTTATTCCCAGTCATCCCAAGCTTTTCAAATGGTCATTCCACCTCAGCTAGGTCAGATTTCCCATGATAATTCCATCCCCTAGGTCTTGAGCCTATAGGATAGGAGCACTGGGATTGGACTATAACACTAGACCTTAAGGTGTCCATTTCTAGTGCTCTTATCCAATGGCATTTTTAGCTTCAATGATTATTTTCTCTCACCTAATGAGTCCCAATCCCTTCTTAGCTTCATCCTTAAGTTTTCTTAATATCAGCTAAATGTGAATAAAGCACTCAAATTCAAAATAAAGAGTCTCCTATATAAAGGACTTCACAAGGCATTTTATATCTAGCACTTACTACTTTGACACAATACATAATTAAAAATTAGTCAATAGTATAGCTCAGTATTCTAAATCACATATAGACTTGCATGCTTGATCAAGGAAGGGCTTAGGTGAAAGTTCATTCTTACGTCTACCATGTGCATTGATTATACACATTCCCTAAGGGAGAGATACATTTGATCTAAGACCTTAGCTTAAGGGTTAATGTAGGTAGTGATTAGGATAATATGGGTTCTATATCATGTGATCATACTTTCCCTAACCCAATTTTTCCCCCTTATGTTTTTGATTTATTTATTGTTTCGTGTGTGTAGAGAGACCCAAGGTTTTGAGATTGAAATTGACCTACAAGCTCTATTGACATTCAGCGTCTGAAATTTCATATATGGGCTCACACAGAGATAAAAGATAGAACCCAAAAAAATAGACCTCTGAGACAATAGTGGTAGGAAAGGACTATAACAGTGGACCCCAAGGTGTCCATTTTCGATGATTTTGTCCTTTCATTGAGTGAAATACAGATCTAGGTTCTTAACATCTTCCCAATTCTATGTAGCAAATTTCAACCCCTAAATCATTTGTTTTAGCTTATTTTTCTAGATAAGTTTGTTCCTCTCCGTATGCAATTGATATAATTCATTTTGATCAAAATTTGTATTTTACCATATCAAATTAGATTTTTCCCCTTACTGCAGACCCTTTATTGCTTAGAAATTAAACATTAGTTTCCCAAAAATAATAAAACAATAGGATAAAGGTGAAAGTATGGAGAAGGGACAAACCCTATAGTGAATGTACCATCCATCATCCCAGTTCTAAGAAACCGCCATTGAGATAATGTTGTACATGGGGAATGAGCCCATTGATGCCAATTTAAATCCATTAAAAGGTGGTACACTCATCATGGAAGCTATGCCTTCCCACTTTTATGATCATTAATACATCGTCCCTTCGAAGCTCCAACGCCTCCAATCATTATCAATAATGATTTCCTTGATCTATTTCACTCTTTTATTGGCAAGCCTATCTACCATAGAGTTTGCTTCTCAAAAATAGTGGGAAGCCTCCTAAAAATTAAATTTGTCCAATAATCCATAGGCATGACTTAATATGTTATTGATATTCTATGATCTGGCTTTCCTATTCCATAAAGCCTAGATAATGACTTGTGATTCACCTTCAATAATGACTTGATCAATCCCACAATGTGTCAAGATATCCAAACCCAAGATGAGATCTTACACCTCCACCTCATTGTTAGTACCATCTACCAACGTCTTGGATGTAGCTTGAATAATTAAGCCCGTGCAATCCTGGATAACACACCTTGCTCTAGATGCCCTTGGATTCTCCCTAACAAACCCATCAAATTTTATTTTAAATAACCCTAGAGGGGGAGGCACCCACTCCGTTTTACCCTCTCACCTCAAGGTCTTCGAACACACCACCAACCTATTAATGGGAGGAATCATCATCATCATCATCATCATCATCATCATCATCATCATCATCATCATGCCTACTCTATTAATCACAATGTAATAAAATTTTATTTTTGTGATATTTTTATTTGTATATGTCTTAGTCATTACCTAAATGACCTCCATGAATAATGAGTCCCAAATGACATTTTTTTTCATATATATATTTGGTAATAATCACAAGACAAGAAGACCCCATTAACACACAATCACTGTAATATCTAAATTTAGTATATAATCATATTGTATGGTTCTGGGATATTAGAAATGTATATGGTGTGATTATGGAGCTGAGAAAATATAATTTGGGGTTTTATTGTTGGGCCATTTTGACACCCTTGTTTTGAGATTGATTTTATGTGTTCATGATTTGTCGACTTTCTCACCCATTGTGTGTCTTCTTGCACATAAACAAGGTTCTAATTTGAATTTGATAAGTTTATAAATACATAGGTGCATTCGCTAGTTGATTTTGATGAATTTATGAAACTTTTTGTGTTGACTAAATTTTCATTTTTTCATGATTTCTAATGCAAATATACATTAGTGATTTCTCCTATCTCTAATTACGTCAAACATGGACCAACACTAAATTTAGCAAGAAAAACACTCCAATCTTGGTGATTCTTCCGTCAATGACATAAGTTGTGTCAAAAATATGCAATTATGTTTTTCACCATATTTTATTTATTTATTGACATCAAAAAATTAGATTTTTAATTACTATATTTTATGTATTAGATTAAATATAATATTTCATTTAAACTTAATGACCTTTCAATTATATTAGAAAGTAATGTATAATTACAATTCAAATATTAAAATATAATTAATATTGAATAGTATCATCTAGTTTTATGGGTCTTATCTTACCTATTTTCAATCATAGGTTGATACATTTTTATTTTATCAGAGTAATTCTGATAATTTTAACTTGTAAAAAGATGAAAGACTTACAAAGAAAAGCATTATAATTTTTGAAACTTTAAAATGTTTAAAATTTGAAGATTGAGATGTTCAAATTAATCTATTGAATCAAATGCAATCTAATAACTTTTTTAACAAAACATTAAGCTTACAAAATATTACATCCTATTTCACGATTTTAAAAAGAATTCATCAGCGTCCACAAGGTTTGCCATTTCATACCTTATTTTATTTTATAAATAAAATTAAATATTGAAATGAGAGATGTCAAATGGTTTTGTGTTAGTAACCACATTGGTAACATGAATCATTATAATGCAAAGGCCAAGAGTAAAAATTATATTTAAAATAAGAAGCAATAAAGGAGTAGTAGAAGAATATTTTAGAACTGCATTTAGAATATGCTATAAAGGAGTAAGTAAAATTGTGTGGAGGAAAAGGCTGCGTACAGATATCAGAACTGCATTCATAATATGCCAAGGAAGATACGATTAAAGAGAAACGAAATCTTGTTGACAAGATTTTTCTTCCTATCCCTCCTCACTTTCGGCGTGTCATTATATTTGGAGACCAAAAAAAGAATCTTCTTTTTAAAATTTAATAAGATTTTCACTTTTCTAGGGTTATCAATTCCCACCGCCCCACGAAATAAAAATTAAGAAGAATATGATAGTTTAAAATATGGACGGATCTGGGCTGCACTAAGGTGAGGGAGGAATTTTGGGGGTTTTGAGTGCACTTTGTGCATGTTTTTTCGCTTATGTGAAAATTTTTGAAAGGAAGGGAAACCCTGTGTACAAAACCATTGAACAGGTAGTAGAGAGGGATGTGAAAACCATTGCCCATCATTTCATTAAGGAATCATTTCCATCTTATATGTGACGCACGATTATAAATTATCGATAGTGGTTAAGGATATAATTTTTCTAAAATAAAATAAATAATGGTAAGATTCTTTTTCTTTTTATTTTGTTTTTATTAATGTTTTTTAAATTTTATTTAGGGATCATTTTATCGGAAGACACAATATTGACGATTACAATGAAACTTTATTGATAAGTTTTTGTTTAGTTGGGATTGAAAAAAAATTATTATGTATTAATATAATATTATGTTACAAAGTTACTCGTATAAAAGTGGAAAAATTACATTCAAATATCATCCCAATTAATAGTGAGAAGTTTAATACAATTTTATATTTAAAAAAAAAATAACAAATAATTGGTAAAAGCATAGAAAACAAGTCAATAAAAGGTCACACAAAAGCATAAGGGCAACTAACCAATCAGAGCAACCACAAGAAGTGGAAGAGAGAGAGGTGGGTTCTGAGGGTTGTTAGAGGTTTGCCAATTGTATTAGGTATTGGCTCCTAACTATCCTTATACTTATCTTTTTCTTTATCTTCCTCAACCTCTTGCCTCGAAGGCAATATAACAAGTGCACACTAGGAGAACTTCTCTCGGGGAGATTTAGGCCACCCCTATCCATCAAAGGTAATTGGGCTAACTAGTGGAGTGAGAAAATGTCATTGAAAGGGGACACTGCAATGTCTACTCTAAAAGGGAGTTCTACCATGTTGCTTATAGCCACAGTCCCTTAGGGGCGACCGTTGATGAATAGAGTCAGGGGGAACCAAGCTAAAAACACATAGGGCATTCCCCCAATGATCCAGAAGATTATAGAGGTGTTCCACCTCAAGACACACATCTTTGCTTGCACTTAAATATGAAACATGGCATTAGAAATAACATTAATTCTATTAGCAGTAAATAAATAATCTTCAAGAGTAGTTTTCAAAAAACTAACATCATGTATATTTTTCCATAGCTGAAATAGTTTCTGAGCTCAAAAAATATACCAAATTTGTGTGAATTTTATAGGAATCGTGATCAAATTCCCTAAGAGCACCATCTTCTAAATGAATGTTTATGGATGAAAGGGCTTAACAAGTTGTGAATCCAAATCAAAGGGCAACCGAGCATGCTTGTAAAACCAAAACACATGCTTGAGTGATTTTGGGTGGTTACATACTAAACATGCAAGATTATACAAGCTTATGTGAACTAATTGGGTGCCAATAGGAAGTTCATGGTATAGAATACATGAAAGGAAGTCTACATGTTTAGGATCAATGATGGTTGCCCACATCCACTCAAACCTTCTTTTCTAGACTTGTTCAGTGGAATCGACTCTCCACTTGACATTAAGAGCTCAATTTGGATGTGTTGAGGGAAAAGAAATTGATACTTAACTAGGGTTCATACCAAAGAAAAGGTGTCTCAAAAGGTCATTTCCAATCAATCCACCACCTAGAAGGAGACTGAACACATTTTGTGAAGGTGCACATCATAAACAAAGTTTTGAATTTCTAAGATGGACTCTTGGTCATAAGCCTGCAAGTTGAAGTGAGCCTTCAAAGCATGCCAAGTAATCCAGCCCCTTGCTTATTTACAAAAGTGGTCACAGATGACCTTGATGCCTTTGTTGAAGAGCTGGAGGATTTTGATCCACCTCACTAGAGTAGAAGGAAATTCATAAAAATTAAGCATATGAGACCATTATAGTGAGTGAAAGTTTAGAGGGAGCCCATACCTAAAATCTTCTCTATCCCATCTCAAATGCTTTTTGAGTAGTTCTCAGGCTTTCCAAATACTCTTAGAAACAAGCATGCCCATAATAGTGATCAACACTCAAGTGATTAGAAGGGTCTAAATATTTAACCCCTTCTAGGCTCCCTTTCCCATAGGCTTGCCGTAAGAGATGCAATTACGAAGAAGGATTTTCCATGCTTCAAGTCCTTCCAAGGCTTGAATGATCCACTTTGCACACAAGGTATGGCCTTGGAATAGGGTGTCAAGAAGACCAAGACTACCAAGGGATCTTGGTTTACAATAAATATCCCAAGAAACTTTGTGAAAACCTTTGGAATTCTGTCTAGCATGGCATAAGAACTTTGGAAGTAGACAAACAAGACAAGTAATAGACATACATGTAAAACCCACACTTATAGAAAATTTGAAACCTTCCTATAAGAGAGAGGGGTTAATAAATTCATAAACAAATTTTTTTCTTGACCCATAGAACCACATATCCCCATAGGTTTGAGAGAGTGGCTTGGAAAGCAAAGGGGATTTCCAAAACTTGAATTGTTCTTTAGTTGAATACATAACCACTTATATTGTACAAGCCATTGAGGTATGGGGTAAATATATTTTATATAGCATTGGGTTTCCTTATATTGAATGGAGGGGCCTAAAGCTAGACAAAATCTATATAAGCATTCCATATAACTGGAGACAAAACTTTCTTCTTCAACAAGGACGAGGAAGGAAATATCAACAAAGTTCCATTAACCATCTATTTAGGAGAGCGTGGAAGAAAGATACTCTTAATCAAACCTATGAAGTATATCCTACTAGAAGATAATTGAATTCTTTATCAGCTAATACATATAAGAAGTGGGCAAGAGGACTCTTGATGAATAGAGTGAAAAATGATGAATTATTTGGATTAAACACCATTGATGGCTATACATGATCTGATGTCTTGAAAAACTATTTTAAAATTACTAACAAAATTAGAGTCAAATTTTAAATCTTGAAGTATAGCTAATATGAAAGGCCACTCAATTCTATCGTAGGCTTTCTTAAAATCAATTTTAACAAATAAGGCTTTTTGTTGAGATTTTTTGGCCCATTCCATTCCCTCCCAGACAACAATGATATTGTTAAGAATGTATATGTTACAAATAAATCTAATTTGTTTAGGTTGAATGATGAGGGGTGTAAAATACTTGACCTAGAGAGCAAGAGTCTTGACAATGATATTTTAGGATAGGTTGAGAAGGGTGAAAGGTCTCCAATTGGTAATGAGCTTAAGATATCATAATTTGGGAATATACATGATATTGACTTGGTTAATTAGATTACTAAGAGAATTGCTTTGAATGGCTTCATGATACACCCAATGAACAATGTCATATAATTCTTGATAAAACTCATAGGGAAATCAATTGATACCAGGAGCTTTGTAATTATCCATTTGCATAGTAACCTATTGAAGCTCATCTATGGAAAGGGGATTATCATATGCCACTATTTTTTATTTGGTGAGATTTCAAGGCACCACCTAAAGGCATTGAGACATATCATGCTCTTTATTTGGCTTTATACATTGAGCATCGAAGACCTTGTGATAATGAGAGACAAAGGTTTTCAAGATATCAGGAAGATGATTAATGTGGGATTTGACTTCATTGATAGCTTTGATGTAGTTTGATGCCTACTTGAAGTGGAGAAGAGTAAAAAACTCTTTTGAAGTTTTGTCTATGATCTTCAACTAATGCATCCTGACACTAATTTGAGAACCCCTAGCTTGATGATGCTCTATAATTTTTGAGTTTAAGCCTCCAAATAGAAGCCTAAAATCATAGCTTCTCATTGAAAAGAGAGAGCTCAAACTTTTGTGAAATTTTAATAAATTCATGGTATGGATCCTTATGAGAATTATAACAAAAATCTATTGATTTTATGCCATGGCAAATACAAAAAAAAATAGTTGTCTGACTTATGGAAGTTTCACACGACTCAATCCATCTAAGAGATCCCTATGGGTGGCACACCAAATTCCAAATTCTAAAAATGTGTTAAATTCCAAAAACTAACAATGTGCCTCTTTGTCCAGGAATGAGAAAGATAGAAACTATTAAGATAAAAATGTGTCTTGGAGATCATTGTGGGGGGGGAGGAATTCCACTTAATATTTGATATGAAGGTGATCATAAAGCAAGACATCCAACATGGTTTTGTTAAGTCATTTGGAAACTCGATCTTTGCCCTATCAGATATTAGACCACATGAAACATAATAAGGTGGCATTGAAGCAATGATGGTGGTTGGGGTCAAAGATCATGAGTTTATTATGCATGTAAAGCCACACATTTATTTCATTAGTGCACCAACACATGGGGAGAACCCCCTCCTTGTTGTGACAAGATTCAATCATATCAAAGTCACCACTAGGATATAATTGGCATTAAGGAGGAAATTGGCTAACCATAATAAAAAAGCTTCCCTCTCTATTGCATTATTAGATGCATAAACCTATACAATGCTAAGACTATGGTTGTTGAAATAAAAAAGGGGTGCAAGAAATTCCATGAGTAGGATTTGCTCTCTAATTGATGATTTGAGGTGAATGAGAGGGAGAAAATAAAATGACAACTCCCCCACATCCCATTTCACGCTTAGACATTTTATAGACAATACTTGGCCTTATCATTTTGATGGTGGAGGTGAGAGAAAAAATTGAGATTTTAACTTCTTGTAGACAATTTTTTTTAAGTTGGAGAAATATTAATAGATATCTTTAAAAAATATAATTATGGGTCATTTTGGAGAGGCCATGTACATTCTAAGAGTACACAATCAGTGATAAACCTCTGTTAGCATGTTGGTTTCCTCAGCAATCTGAGTGAAAGTGAAAAAATTGTTAGCCAAGTAGGATTGATGGCTACCCTTCATGAAATATCCCAATTACAAACTGCATCATTTTGCTTGAGCATAGTTTTCACCTTCAGGAGGTGATTAGGGATTGTGATTATTTTAGTACACTACTTTATGTTCAAGCTCCAGTAGGTAACTGAACATACCTGAGTTAATCACTTCTATATGAGATTGTGATAGTCTGGAGTATGTCAAATGGCTCAATAATATTAAAAGTATGGCCAAAACTTGAATGGTGCATAAATAGTGGCAATGACACTAGTTACATGGTGAAAACTAAATGTTTGGTCATTGATAAAAAAACATCATGTGGTTTTGTTCACATTAGCTGGGACTTTACTTGTTGAACATGATGATTTTATAGTTTTCTTGTTGGACACCGTGTTCCATCTATCTTCGAGTGGGTAAGCATTTTTTTCACCTTGAAATATGTTTTGGGAGGAGGAGTGGACTTGGAGTGAGCCATAAGTGAGCATTCATTAATTTTATGGTATGTATCTTGATATCAGAAACATGTGTTTGGTGGATTGATACAAAGCACATTATGTGTGATCCTTTTGTCTCTGCCTTGGATGTCAATAGTTTCCTTAAGATACTTCAATTGGTTTATTTTAACACAAATGCATTTCTATGGTCGGGGTTCATAGAATGTTTCATGTTCAAACACTATGAAATGCCCTAAGGGCTTAATTAACTAATGAACAAAACTAAAAAAAGGTAGAGGAAGGCTAGGGAACTCCACTTAATATTTGATATGAAGGTGATCAGAAAGTAAGACATCCAACATGGTTTTTTTAAGTCATTTGGAAACTTGATCCTTTCCCTATTGAAGATTAGACCACATGAAACATAATGAGGTGGCATTGAAGCAATGATGGTGGTTGGGGTCAAAGATCATGAGTTTATTGTGCATGTAAAGCCACACATTTATTTCATTCGCGCACCAACACATGGGGAGAAACCCCACCTTATTATCACAAGATTCAATCATATCAAAGTCACCACTAGGATATAATTGGCATTAAGGAAATCAGCTAACCATAATAAAAAAGCTTCCTTTTCTATTGCATTATTAGATGCATAAACGTATACAATGCCAAGACGATGGTTGTTGAAATAAAAAAGGGGTGCAAGCAATCCCATGAGTAGGATTTGCTCTCCAATTGATGATTTGAGGTGAATGAGAGGGAGAAAATAAAATGACAACTCCCCGACATCCCATCTCATGCTTAGACATTTGATAGACAATACTCTACCTTATCATTTTGATGGTGGAGGTGAGAGAAAAAAATGAGATTTTAACTTCTTGTAGACAATTTTTTTTAAGTTGGATAAAAATTAATAGATATCTTTAAAAAATATAATTATGGGTCATTTTGGAGAGGCCATGTACATTCTAAGAGTACACAATCAGTGATCAACCTCCATTAGCATGTTGGTTTCCTCAGCAATCTGAGTGAAAGTGAATTTTTTTTAGCCAAGTAGGATTGATGGTTACCCTTCATGAAATATCCCAATTACAAACTGCATCATTTTGCTTGAGCATATTTTTCACCTTCAGGAGGTGGTTAGGGATTGTGATTATTTTAGTACACTACTTTATGTTCAAGCACCACTAGGTAACTGAACATACCTGAGTTAATCACTTCTAGATGAGATTGTGATAGTCTGGAGTATGTCAAATGGCTCAATAATATTAAAAGTACGGCCATAACTTGAATGGTGCATAAATTAGTGGCAATGACACTAGTTACATGGTGAGAACAGAATGTTTGGTCATTGATAAAAAACATCATGTGGGTTTGTTTGCATTAGCTAGGACTTTACTTGTTGAACATGATGATTTTATACTTTTCTTGTTGGACATTGTGGTCCATCTATCTTCGAGTGGGTAAGCATTTTTTTCACTTTTAAATATGTTTTGGGAGGAGGAGTGGGCTTGGAGCGATCCATAAGTGAGCATTCATTAACTTTATGGTATGTATCTTGATATCAGAAACAAGTGTTTAGTGGATTGATACAAATCACATTATGTGTGATCCTTTTATCTCTACCTTGGATGCCAATAGTTTCCTTAAGATACTTCAACTAGTTTATTTTAACACAAATGCATTTTTATGGTCGGGGTGCATAGAATGTTTCATGTTCAAACACTATGAAATGCCCTAAGGGCTTAATCAACTAATGAACAAAACTAAAAAAGGTAGAGGAAGGCTGGGGAATTAAACCCAAATAAATTTTTTGAGCTTGGCAAGCTCAGAGATGATGAAGTCTTGGGTCTAATGAAATAACACATCTAATATTTTTTGAATGAACTAATGCCCATGAGCCACAATAGCACACTAATGAATTGACTCTACCCCACAACTAGTATCAAGGGCAACTTGACCTATTGCTTCATTAATGGCCTATAGAACACTTCCAGATTAAATCAAAAAATTCATTTCAAGCATGAATCTGTCACTCAACCACCAAAATCCATTTCCCTCCTATAGCTTTAACACACAACTTGGGTTCACTTAGTGCCACATGGAGCATGTAATCCATGGTGTTGAAAATGTTAGAGGCCTAACAGGATGAAGGCAAAAGTGTGGACTTGGGAAAAAAACTTGCAGTGAATGCACCATCCACCACCCTAATTCAAAGAAACCACCATTAAGAGAATGTCATGCATAGGGAATGAGCCCATTGATGCTAATTTAAATACATTGAAATGCAACACACTCATCATGAAAGCTACGCCATGTCTAAATATTTAACTCCTTCTAGGCTCCCTTTCCCATGGGCTTGCCTTAAGAGATGAAATCATGAAGAAGGAATTTCCATGCTTCAAGTCTTTCCAAGGCTTGAATGATCCACTTTGCACACAAGTCATGGCCTTAGAATATGGTGTCAAGAAGACCAAGACTACCAAGGGATCTTGGTTTAAAATAAATATCCCAAGAAACCAAGTGGAAACCTTTGGAATTCTGTCTAGCATGGCATAATCACTTTGGAAGCAGACAAACAAGACAAGTAATGAACATACATGTAAAACCCACACTTTATAGTAAATTTGAAACCTTCCTATAAGAGAGGGGTTAATAAATCCATAAACAATTTTTTTCTTGACCTATAGAACCACATATCCCCATAGGTTTGAGAGAGTGTCTTGGAAAGCAAAGGGGACACCCCAAAACTTGAATTGTTCTCTTGGTTGAATCCATAGGCACTTACACTGTACAAGCCATTAAGGTATGGGGGAAATCTATTTTATATTGCCTTGGGTTTTCTTAAATTGAATGGAAGGGCCTAAAGCTAGACTATATATATATATATATAATTAGAGACAAAACTTTCTTCTTCAACAAGGGTGAGGGAGGAAATATCAACAAAGTTCCATTAACCATCTGTTTAGGCAAGTGGGGAAGAAATATACCCTTAACCAAACCTATGAAGTATATTCTACCATAGTATAATTGAATTCTTTAACAACCAACACATATAGGAAGTGGGCAAAAGGACACTCTTGATGAATAGAGTGAAAAAGGACAAATTATTTGGCTATATATGCTTTGATGTCTTGAAAAAATATTTTAACAATTTTAACAAAATCAGAGTCAAATTTTAAATCCTGAGGTATGGCTAATATGAAAGGCCACTCAATTCTATCATAGGCCTTCTCAAAGTATATTTTAACAAATAAGGCTTTTTGTTGAGAGTTTTTGGCCCATTCCATTCCCTCCCAGACAACAATGATGTTGTTAAGAATGTATATGTTACTAATAAATCTAGTTTTTTCAGGCTAAATGATGAGGGGTGTAAAATACCTGACCCAGAGAGAAAGAGTCTTAAAAATGATATTTTAGGATACATTGAGAAGGGTGATAGGTCTCCAATTGGTAATGAGCTCAAGATATCCTAATTTTGGAATATACATGATATTGCCTTGGTTAATTGGCTTACCAAGAGAATTGGTTTGAATGGATTCATGATACACCCAATGAAAAATGTCCCATAACTCTTGATAAAACTCATAGGTAAATCTATTAATACCATGAGATTTGTCAATAGCCATTTTCATAGTAGCCTATTGAAGCTCATCGATGGAAAGGGGCCTATCACATGCCACTCTTTTTTTTTGGGTGAGATTGCAAGGCAACATCTAAAGGCGTTGAGACATATCATGCTATTTATGTGGGTTTAGGCATTGAAAATCAAGGACCTTGTGATAATGAAAGACAAAGGTTCTCAAGATATCAGGAATATGATTAATGTGGGATTTGACTTCCTTGATAGTTTTTATGTAGTTTGATGCCTACTTGAAGCGATTAAGAGTAAAGAAATATTTTGAAGGTTTATCTATGATATTCAACCAATAAATCCTTGCACTAACTTGAGCACCCCTATCTTGATGATGCTCTACAATTTTTTAGCTTATGCCTCCAAATTGAAGCCTACAATTATAGCTTCTCATTGAAAGGAGAGAGCTTTAACTTCTATGAAATTTGAATGAATTCATGGTGTGGAGCCTTATGAGAATTATAAAGAAAATATATTGCTTTTATTCCATTACAAATATATATAAAAAAATAGTTGTTTGACTTATGGAAATTTCACACCACTCAATCCATCCAAGATATCCCTATGGGTGGCACACCAAATTCCAAATTCTAACAATGTGTTAAATTCTAGATTTTGACAATGTGCCTCTTTGTCTAAGAATGAGAAAGATGGAAAATATTAACATAAAAATGTTTCTTCAGCCTTCAACATTCCAACTCAGCATCAAATAGCTCACGTAGAGTTCTAAAATTGACATTGGTGTGGATTTCCATGAAAAAAGAGGTGGGCAGTTTAGAACAAAGACAAGTTCACTTCCTCAAGTGCAAGAAGCTTCATGCAAAAACAAAAAGAAAACATATTCTATTGAAAGGCCAAGTCAGCCTTGAGTTAACCTAAGTAAATCCTTCTCTTCAATTTTTCAATTCCAATCTTTGGCTTTTGTAATTCTCTATAAAATGGCTTTTAGCCTTGATTAAAAAACAATCCATCCCTCTCTTGGCTAGACCAGACTCTGCCATTGGTGAGTTGTGTAACCTTTTCAATCAATACAAGGATTGTACTTTCAAATTTCAAGCATTGGCATAGTGTATATTCATTCAAAAATTTGCATAAGTGGTAGATTTCTCTCCCTTCCCAAATTTTTATTTATACCTAGTTGTTAGATTATCCTTATGCAGGTCATGTTCAGTGTTCTTTACATCTTTTTCTAAAGCTGTAAGTGGATGTTAGGTGGCTACAAAGTGTCTTGTATCAAACCTCTCTCCATCATTTTCCTTCATGTTTTGGTCATTATATTGAACCTCTTCATTAAATATTTATGCATAAGTGATTGATTGAAATCAAAGGTCTTCCTTTTCCCTTGTTTGTTCAATGTTCAAGGTTCCAAGTTGAGTGGATCAATCTTCTAGTGTATCACTCCTTTTAGGTAGGATTTCCCCTTAAAGTTTCCTTCTCCCTTTTCCATGGTAGTTCGCAGCATAGAGTAGAGATCATCATTGATACATCATACAAGAACCAACCTTCTCTAGAGGTTCTTCTCATCGTTGAGGCACCCACCCTCTTGAGAAGATCCCATTACTTTAGCCAGGAAGGGGACTGGCCATTTCACACACATCTTCGATTCAGGGCACAGCTCCAGGTTGACAATAGTTTTTTAAGAAATATGAAAGAAATGGAGGTTGATTGTGTAGAAAAGGATAGAAAATAGATAATTTGATGGGGAGTTGAAAATAAAATATCCAAAGAAATATAGACAAATACATCTGAATATAGAATCCTGCTAGAAATAGACATGAATAGGCAAACCAAAATAGGGTAAAATACATGCAAGCAGGGGATATTTTTGAACACCGATCAAAGCTTTAGTTGACTAGTTATTAAATTCCTACTCATCTTTGGATCAACTCACACATCTGAGGGTCCACCTCAGCTTCAACCAAAGTTCCAAATTTGAATGTCGAGTTGATTGTTCCAGATTTAGAGTTAACTAATTGTTAAATGCCACATCCACTAAGATCTTTCCATGAGAGGGAGAATAATCTCTTCATCCAACATATATTATCAAATGGCCAACTCAGCCTTTCAACATTCCAACTCAGCATCAAGCAGCTCATGTAGAGTTTTAAAATTGACATTGGTGTGGATTTCCATACAAAGAGAGGTGGGTGGTTCAGAACAAAGACAAGTCCACTTCTTCAAGCGCAAGAAGCTTCATGCAAAGATAAAAAAGAAAACATACTCTATTGAAAGGCCAAGTCAACTTTGAGTTAACCTAAGTAAATCC
Source organism: Torreya grandis (assembly GCA_037957365.1). Classification (NCBI taxonomy): domain Eukaryota; kingdom Viridiplantae; phylum Streptophyta; class Pinopsida; order Cupressales; family Taxaceae; genus Torreya; species Torreya grandis. Next base: position 6,905,871 of record JARHVA010000075.1, read on the forward strand.
TTCTCTTCAATTTTTCAATGCCAATCTTTGGCTTTTGTAATTCTTTATAAAATGGCTTTTAGCCTTGATTAAAAAATAATCCATCCCTCTCTTGGCTAGACCAGACTCTACCATTGGTGAGTTGTGTAACCTTTTCAATTAATAGGACTATACTTTTAAATTGCAAGCATTGGCATAGTGTATATTCATTCAATAATTTGCATAAGTGGTAGATTTCTCTCCCTTCCCAAATTTTGATTCATACATAGTTGCTAGATTATCCTTATGCAGGTCATGTTTAGTGTTCTTTACATCTTTTGTTGAAGCTATAAGTGGATGTTAGGTGGCTGCAAAGTGTCATGTATCAGACCTCTCTATATCATTTTCCCTCATGTTTTGGTCATTGGATCAAACCTCTTCATGAAATATTTATGCATAAGTGATTGATTGAAATCAAAGGTCTTCCTTTTCCCTTGTTTATTCAGTGTTCAAGGTTCCAGGTTGAGTGGATCAATCTTCTGGTGTATCACCCTTTTTAGGTAGGATTTCCCCTTAAAATTTCCTTCTCCCTTTTCCATGGTAGTTCACAGCATAGAGTAGAGATCCTCATTGATACATCATATAGGAACTAGCCTTCTCTAGAGGTTCTTCTCACCGTTGAGGCACCCACCCTCATGAGAAGATCCCATTATTTTAGCTAGATAGGGGACTGGCTATTTCACGCACGTCTTCAATTCAAGGTGTAGCTCCAGGTTGACAATAATTTTTGGCATGCCTGGTGGGACCTATTTTTTTTTGGTCTTGATGGAATTGTAGTTGTAGCAGTGTTCTTCAAGAAGTATTTGGTGATTCCAAGCTCAAGCAATTGCTTCTAATAGTTCAGGGGCAGCGTCCATGTAAGTCTATTTTTATTGCATTATCATGAATGAATTTTGATGGTTGTGTATGAAGAGAATTCCTATGCTATGTTTCCTTATCAAGCCAATGGTGGATCATACCAACCTAGTCATGATACCTATGAGCCTTTTTATGAGCCTAATCAGCCTTATCAAATGTATTATCAAAGCTATGTTGAGCCTTATCAAGTTTCTCATGATCTTTATTATCAAGAGCATGAATCTTACCTTCCTTGTGAGCCATATTAGTCTCATGATTGGATTTCATCTTTCCCATATGGCTATGATGTTGCATATGAGCAGTATTGCCTTTAATAAAAAATGAATGAAATAGAGCTCAGAATACTAGCATATGCAAGAAAGGTTTGTTCTAACTCTCATATGAGGAAGTGAATGGTCTATTTTGAAATGTGTCCAATAATCCATAAGAGATAAATGGACTATGTGTTATTGTATTAGAAAAGATGGAGGCTTGGGAAAGGCAGAAATTTGAGTTAAAGTAATTGTCTACAAAGGGCTATTGTGCTTCTTATTATTATTAATTTCTTAACCATGCCCAATGTGTGCCAAAGGAGCTTCCTAGTTGGAGTCAAGAGCCTGTTCAAGAGCATATTCAGGAGCCTATTCAAGTGACTATTCATGAGACTAAACCTTCCTATAGTCCCCTTTCCCCACCAATCATCTCTCAAGCTTAGGTTGTCTAGGAAGATAAGCAGACTCTAGACTTTGATGAGGTAATGGCCAAATGGAAGGAATAAAATATAGATGTCTTTAAGAGTTTCTCTTTCCCTCCTCTCCAAAACTCCCTAAATAATTCCTTTTTCCTCAATATTCTAAAATCTGATCATGATCGACCTCCCATACTTCATTTTCCCTCTCAAACAAATGAATTTTATCACCCTCTCACCATCCCCCTTCCTCAAGAGGAGCCTATTCTTTGGAGGATTGAGAAAGAGGTTGCAGCTACAGGTCAAGTTTTTTTAGAGTGTGTAGAAGATGCTTCAGATGTGTTCAAGGAAGAATTTCTTATTGATACTTCACTTGAGGTTGTAATTGAGCATCCAATTATAGTTGAGAGTGAGAAGACTAATCTTGATGTAGAAGAACTTCAAGAGGAGTTAGTACAAATTGAATTCATACATGAGTTATGGGTATCTCATATTGAGAAGGATCCAGATAGTGTGACAGCTGATTCAGTTTAAATAGATCAAAATGAGGAACAAAAAGATGATTGGTAGTTGTACCTTGAATCTATACAATAGATTGAAGAGCTTTGTATGGATATGATGGCTATTAAAGAGCATGTTTATGAGAAACTTGATCAATAATCACCTATTCAAGGTCACAATAAAGATTGGGTTGCCTACTCAAAGCTCCTTGAAGAGCCAGATGAACTTGCAGTAGTCAATAATAAGGATGTGGTCACTCAAAAAACATGCATAGATGAGGTATCACTTGACAAGGTGGTAGATGACAAGCAATCTAAAATAGATCAAGAGGTACTTGATGAGTTTGTCTTTATTATTGTTGATGACTCATTTGAGAAGATGCTGATATAGTTGGTGGACAAGGCAAATGCCTCATCAAAGGTTATGACTAATAAACATCCTGCTTTGCAACTTGTACCATCTCTTAGAAGGAGTGAGTTTAATAATTTCCCATTTGATCTAGGTGGATCATGCTTTATCATGGTTAGCTAGGTTATTTAGTTGTTTTGGCTTTCCTCTAAGTGTTGGTCAAGCACAGTAGTTTGCTTCAATTTTGTTCCAATAAGTGCTTGTTTGCACATTTACTTCTTAGTTAGTTTTTTGCTTTCATGTGTTTCCCTTCTTATTTTGAAGGAGGAGGTTACTTCAGCGATGATTAGAGGAGATTTTCATTCAAAAATTAGGTTCACCATTGGGTAATTCAAATAGCGTCTATATATGGTCTAAGTTCTCAAGCATAGCAGGCATGTAGAGCCAGCTGAGTTGTTAGAAATGTTGACAACTCTTCCACAAGTTAGATTGTCTCTCACCATTCAAAAAATGCACATCTCTAGCCAAGGAAGAAAGAATACATTATTTTTCTTTGGTAAGGGCCTTTGCTGCAAAAGGATGAATTCCTTCAGACTTTTTTCTGAAGGAATGGTTCATCAAAGAAGGCTAAGCCAAGGAAATAATAAATCAATAAAGAGCCTAAGATGAAGGAATTCCTTCAGAGAATCCAAAATTTTACACAAAAATCAAGGAAAAGCCAAGGATTAATTTAGAAGGGTCATTTTCAAGAAACATGAAGGGTAGGGTACCCTTTGAAAAAGGTCATTTTTAATAATCTTGAAGGGCACCTACCCTTCGAAAGGTGCAAGAACAAATTTAGGACCTTTGGAAAAACCTGGGTGCCCTACAATTTTTTTGAAAGGCACAGAGGGAGAGCCACTAGCCTTTGCGGAGGGCACTTGTCAGTGATAGGACCACTGTGACTTTCCTGAAGGGCATTTCGTAGGCAAAGAGCAAAGGACAAAGGGATAATTCCTTCAAAAATTTTGTTTGAAGGAATTCCTTTGGACAAAAAGTCTAAAGAAATTTAGAAAAGTCCACAACAAGAAATCTAAAAGAAATGGAGGTTGACTATGCAAAAAAGTATAGAAAATAGATAATCCGATAGGGAGTTGAAAATAGAATATCCAAAGAAATATAGACAAATACATCCAAATATAGAATCCTTCCAAAAATAGACATGAACAGGTAGACCAAAATAGGGTAAAATACATGCAAGCATGGGCTATTTTTGAACACCATTCAAAGCTTTAGTTGACTAGTTATTGAAGTCCTACTCGTCTCTGGATCAACTCACGCATTCGAGGGTCCAACTTAGCTTCAACTGAAGTTCCAAATTTAAATGTCAAGTTGACTATTCTAGATTTAGAGTTGAATAATTGTTAAATTCCACATCCACTAGGAGCTTTCCATGTGAGGGAGAATAATCTCTTCATCCAACACAGCTTATCAAATAGCCAACTCAGCCTTTCAACATTCTAGCTCGACATCAAGCATCTCACGTAGAGTTCTAAAATTGACATTGGTGTGGATTTACATGCAAAGAGAGTTGGGTGGTTTAGAACAAAGACAAGTTCACTTCCTAAAGTGCAAGAAGCTTTATGCAAAGACAAAAAAGAAAACATATTCTATTGAAAGGCCAATTCAGCCTTGAGTTAACCTAAGTAAATCCTTCTCTTCAATTTTTCAATGCCAATCTTTGGCTTTTGTAATTATCTATAAAATGGCTTTCAGTCTTGATTAAAAAGTAATCCATCCCTCTCTTGGCTAGACCAAACTCTGCCATTGGTGAGTTGTGTAACCTTTTCAATCAATACAAGGATTGTACTTTTAGATTTCAAGCATTGGCATAGTGTATATTCATTCAACAATTTGCATAAGTGGTAGATTTCTCTCCCTTCCCAAATTATGATTCATACCTAGTTGCTAGATTATCCTTATGTAGGTCATGTTCAATATTCTTTATGTCTTTTGTTGAAGCTATAAGTGGATGTTAGGTGGCTACAAAGTGTCTTGTATCAGACCTCTCTCCATCATTTTCCCTCATGTTTTGGTCATTAGATCGAACTTCTTCATGAAATATTTATGCAGAAGTGATTGATTGAAATTGAAGGTCTTCCTTTTCCCTTGTTTGTCCAGTGTTCAAGGTTCCAAGTTGAGTGGATCAATCTTCTAGTGTATCACCCTTTTTAGGTAGGATTTCCCCTTAAAGTTTCCTTCTCCCTTTTCTATGGTAGTTCACAGCATAGAGTAGAGATCCTCATTGATAAATAATATAGGAACCAACCTTCTCTAGAGGTTCTTCTCACCATTGAGGCACCCATCCTCGTGAGAAGATTCCATTGTTTCAGTCGGATAGGGGACTGGCTATTTCACGTATGTCTTCGATTTAGGGTGCAACTCTAGGTTGACAACAGGTTGATAAGGCGAGGAAAAGATTCAATTGATGCCAAATACATCACATAAACCTTGGACTTGCTTATTTTTGAAGGATTTACCATTATCGGTGATGATCTTATGAGGAACACCAAAGTAGTAGATGATATGGTGGTTGATAAAGTTGATAATCTTTTATTCTTTGGTAGAGATTAGAGGAATAGATTTGACCCACTTGGTGAAATATTTTGTGGTTGTGATGATGGATTTATACCATTGTGAAGAATGGGGGTTAATTTCCCAATGAAATCGATCCCCCATTAAGAGAAAGGCCAAAAGTCCTTAGATACTTGGAGGCTATTGGCTAGCACATGATGTAAATTAGCATGCTATTGACATTTAACACACTTTTTTACATAATCACAACAATCTTGGTTAAGGGTGGGCCAATAATAACCATGATGAAGGATACATTTAACAACTACTAGGTTGCTAAAGTGTCCCCCACAGATCCCATCATGTGTTTCCTTGATGGCATGGGAAGCTTCATGGCTATGTAGGAAATGAAGAAGGAAACCATCAAATCCACATTTGTAAAGGATTCCCCCTAGAATGGTATCACAAGATGTACTTTGAACAAAAATTTTGGGGGCATTCCTAGAGAGGTTGGGAGGAACAATGCCTAGGTTGAGGTAGTTAAAAGTTTGATCATACCAAATGTCAGATGGGGATTCCTCCACATTACAAATGGTAGGGAGGTCAGATTGGCCATAAGAGGGTGTCGTAAAATGATGAACAGTGATAAATATTTTTGAATTGGAAGGCTAAGAAGGGATTTTAGAAGTAAGGAAGGCCATTATATCCACAATTTTATTGGTAAATCAGGGAGCGAATTAGACTAGGTAATGTTCAAATGATTTTAAGAGTTTTTCAACTAAAAGTTTATATTTTTTCAATACATCACTCTTACATTGATAGGATCCATTGACCTAGTTGACCACAAGCTGGGAATCACTAAAGACATGGATTGTCTTAATTCTCAAGCTTTGAGCAGTTTAGAGACCTATCACTAGGGCTTCATACTTGGCCATATTATTGGTGCATTCAAAGTAAAGTTTGAAAGAGAGAGGAAGGGGTTCACCATCGAGAGGAATGAGAATAACTCCAGCACCCCCTCCTTTTTGGTATTTTGATCCATCGAAGAACATGGTCATTTAGTAGGTTATGCCATCTTCTTAAAAAATAGTCATGATAGACTCATCTAGAAAGGCAAGAGGAAGTAGTTGGTCATTTGCTAGAGGAGCTTCGACCAATTGATCAATAATGACCTGACCTTTAATTGACTTCTACTAGAGGAATTCAAGGCCAAATTTAGCTAGGAGCATTGGCCACTTATCCATACATTGATTTTGGTATGGTTTAGAGTGCATGTATTTGAGTCAGTCAATATTAGTGATAACATAGGTTTTATGGTTAAGAAGGTAGTGGCAAAGTTTGGTGGCCATGAAGGTTAATGCTAAGTAGATTTTCTTGATATGTGTATACTGAGTCTCGTATTCTACAAGTGTATAGCTAATGTAGTAGATGGCTTGCTCTTTATGTTGTTCATCTTAGTGAGCCAACATTGCCCCTAGGTAATGGTCGGTGGTAGAGATATATAGGTAAAAAGGGTGGTTATCCTTAGGAGGGGTGAGGATAGGTATTGACAAGAGGTACTATTTAAGTGAATCAAAGGCCTTTTAACAATCACTATTTCATTTGAAAGAGACATCCTTCTTCAAAACTTGATGGAAAGGTTGGAATTGATCTAAAAGTTGGGAAATGAAATGATGAATGGATTGGATTTTTCCCTGTAGGCTACAAAGCTGCTTAAGGTTGGCTAGAGGATGCATGTCTAAAATTTCTCTAACTTTATCAGGGTCTACTTTGATTCCATGAAGAGAGATGATAAATCCAAGAAGCTTTCTTTAAAGGACCCCAAAAATGCATTTCTTGGGATTAAGGTGCATGATAATGGATGGGGCATTCAAATATGATTATAAGAACAGTCAAGTAATCTGTTCAGAGTTTGAATTTCCCAAGAAGGTCATCCACATAGTCTTATACAATTTTATGGATGATATCATAGAAGATGTAAGTCATGGCATGTTGGTAGGTTTCACCAACATTTTAAACCCAAAAGGCATGAATCTATAGCAAAAGGTCCCCTAAGGGGTGGTAAATATGCTGATCTTTAAGAGAAATCAAGATTTAATTATAACCTGAAAACCCATCCATGAGAGATAACATCTCATGGTTAGTTGTAAGATCAACAAGCTAGTCAATGCTAGGTAGAGGAAAGTCATCCTTGGGGCAGGCGAGGTTAAGATCATGAGAGTCCACACAAATATGAAGACACCTAATATATTTGGTGATAGGGATGATATTCAAAACCCATTGAGGGTAGTCAATGGGTTGAATGAAGTTTATAGATAGGAGATGTTGAAGTTCCTCTTATATGAGAAGGGCTATGTGAGGGTACATGCATCAAAGCTTCTATTTGATAGGTTTGGAATCATGATGAATGACTATGTTATGGGTAGCAATGGTGGGGTCAACTTAGCCATATCATTGTAAGACCAAGTGAATGTTATGCTACGGTCTTGGAGGAAAGAGGAGAAATCCTAAAGTTCCTTGGTATTTGATTATTGGCCCAATTTGATAATGTGGGTGTTATCCAAAGTGCTTAAGTTGATATCAATGGTAGATTCATTCAACATAGTCGAGGGTTCAAGAAGAAGGGATTTGTGGATAAAATAATCCCCCACACTAAGGTAGGTAAGAATGGAATCATCATCTTGATGCCAGATGGTGTTAATGGTGGGAGAATCATTCTCTACTATTTTAGGATGTATGAGTGGAAGGACTTTAGTTTTGCCACTCTTGTGGTAGATGAGGGGGCCCAAACTTATAGTATTGATAAAAAAAAAAGTTAGGAGGGATGATATCAGGGTCTTTAGGTGGAGAAAGTTATTGGGTTAGCAAGGATGGGATATCTTCCTTTATGGTGGTAATGGGTTTGGGTGAATTGGTGAATTCTTGAGGTGGTTCATACCCAAGGCCAAATGACTCATGAGGTTACAAAGTTTTGAGAGGGGATAACTCATGAGGCCCTTGTTCATAGTGATCGAGGCCAAATCCTTTCCAAGCACATATATGAAGATACAACTTAGTGAACTTTGGTTTGCTAAGATAGGAAAAGTTAGAAGTAAATGGTTGGATGGATGATGTAGTGGTAGGGGCTACAAGTGGCTAATCAAGTCCCCCATAAATGAAATTCATTTAATGGTTAGGGAGACTAACGGGATAATGGTTCCAATGTTAGGGTCGTAAGAAAGGTCATGTTTGAGATTCCCATATTCTTTGGGGGTAAGGAAGGCATCTAAGGCTAAGAGTCTATATTCCCCAAAAGAAAGATGTTAGAATGTTTATCACGGGGTCTTCTATAGGAATCTGGGAAGAGGGGATAGATGAGCTAGTGGCAGCTTCATCAACATTAGGTGTGGAAATGCTATGGGTTTTGGTTGGTGAAGTTATGTTGTTGGCAGATGGTTGTGAGGTGGATTGAGGAAGGACATCATTGGGTCGATATGTCATATTGCAAGATGTAAAAGGACTAGGGTCGACTTAGATAGCCACAACTTGCCCTTGTGTTCAAAATTGACACATCGATGTAAGGTGGAAGGGACATAACTCATGGCACAAATCCAAGGTTGTCCAAGTAAAATATTTTATTGGAATTCTCCTTCTACAACATAAAAAGGTTTAGGAATGGTATAGGCCCCTACACAGATATGGAGGATAATTGTGCCCAAGATAGTGGCCATGGTATCATTAAAGAAATGAAGGACCATTGTGCTTTCAGACATGATGTTCAGGGGTAAGTGTATATGGTCATAGGCATGGGAGGAGATGATATTGATGTTGGCTCCTCCATCAATCATCACACTTTTGATGCGGGTTTGATTAATGTATGTTGTAATGAAGAGGGGGGATCAATATCCTTCTAATGAATAGAAGGTATTTCTAAATCTTTGAATGAAATAAGGTTGGAAGTTTGAAGGGCCCCGATAAAGGTGGAAAGAGGTTCAGGGTCATTGGATTAGACCTCGATGGATTGAAATGCTTCTATGAGTGCTTGACAGTGATGGGGAGAGGTAGAGACTAACTCGTATAAGCTCATTTTTATCAAAGTTTGGTAAAGTTGCTTGAGGATAGCTTTTTGAACAAATATTGCATATGGGTTAGGGTATGGAGGGTTATATGGGGAGGCACCTAATATAGACACCTTGGGTTCATTCAAAGATAGAGATGGTTGGGTATTTTTTGCTTAGGAGTTTAGGGAGGGGTAAGTCTAAGGAATGGATGCCTTATCCTTCCCTTTATCATTCTATTGGGATTGAGATTGAGTAATCATGTGAATAGTGTAGATAAGGGTTTTTTTTGGATTGGGTGGTTTTTTTGGTTCCTCCTCTTTACTTTTGGGTGAGATCAAAGATTGGATGGGTTGAGTTGGTGGTTGGATTGGCAATGGGGATGAAGGGGGTTCATATAATAATAGATAATCATATTTATATAGGCTATGAATGAGTGTTTGGAGAGCTTTACAATTTTTTGTGTCATGTCTTAGTGCCCTATGGTATTTACATATCAATTTATCATTGAACCAAGAGGGTTTGGTATGTGAAGGGTCAAAGGGTTTGATGGGTGGTAAGCTCAAGGAATAAGTTTATAATAACCACTAGAGAATGGTTAAGTAAGATTTGGATAAAGGTGGTATATGTTTAGTGGTTTTTGCTTTGGGTATTGAAGTGGGAGGTTGTTTGGAAATAGGTTTAGTGGTAGGTGTCTTGGATAAATTGGTATACTAGGTTGACGGTTTTGGTTTAGGCACGATGGTTGATGGGCCCGTGGTAGAGGAAGGCAAGGTAGGTAACTTTTAGGAATAGAAAAAGGAGTTTTAAGGCTCCCACAACCATAACACGAGGGTTTTAAAGGTTTCTATAACCTCAACATAGTCAAATATGTTTCAAATTAATGGGATTCGAAGGGTTGACACCCTTCAATAGGAATTTCCTGAGACTTACTCTACAAATCAAGAATCCCCTAGGAGCAGAAGGCCTTTTGTTGCCTAGGTCTTCTGCACAACCTTCGCATAGCTGAGACATAGTAAGTGGGATTTTCCTCCCACTAGAACCATCAAGGTGGATTCCTCTATCATCCACTCTGATAGGATAAGATTCGGTTATAATTCATATAACCACCCCAAACCAAACCAACTAAAACTAAACAAAGATCTCTGTAGCTTTGATATTCAACATATTTTTTACCCTTCTTTGACATTCCCTACATGCATTGGGAGTGAAAAGATGTCTAAATGAAACCAAAACCCCTGAGGAGGCTTCATCCATGTCAGATCTGATTCCATAAAATCTTATGATGAATACCAAGAGTCTTGAATTTTGTATCTAAGTATGAGATTCAAAAAGATAAATCCCATCAGTAGGTCTTCCTTGAGACTTATACTAAAAAAACAAGAGTCTACTAGGGGTAGAAGATATTCTATCACCAGGGACTTCTGCATAACCTCCATGTATTCAATACAGAATAAGTGGGATTTTCTTCCCACCAGATCCATTAACGATTAATTCTCAACAAAGACCTAACCATCTCATCCTCAGTAGTTCAGCCATAGTTTGAAACACCATAGTGTTTTCTATCCATATACGATTAGAGAGGAAAGGTGCTTTAGAAAGTAAGTATGAAGGTGTGAACAATAAAGGTGGTGGGGTTTTGGTAAAAATTATGGACTTTGTGTTTAAGGTAGAGGGATGGGGACCCAGAACGGAGGGCAAGGTTAAGGGAGGTAAAATATGGGGTTTTGGGCCCTTTGATGATTTTACCTCTTTGGTTGTTTTAGTTATTAGTTTTGGAGGGGATTTGGTCACTTTAGTTGTCTTTGTGGGTTTAGGTGTTTGAGGGTCAATCAATTTGGAGGAGGTTTTGGTTGGTTGGGTAGATGTTTTAGTTGGTTTAGAAGGGCTAGGTTGGTTTACCAAAGAAGGGGTTAGAAGTTCCAGTTTGGTTCCCTTAACTTTATCTTGACTTCTGATAGAAGGTTTTTCAATTTGATGTTGGTTGGATGGAGTCATCTTCTCTTGTGAGATATCTTCCAAAGAGGGGGTGGATGTTCTACAATAGGGGAGGTAGGTGTGGTATCCTCCAATAAATGTGTGGATATGGTTGCTTCCTTCATTTGGGTGTCCAAAGGAATAGAAGATAGTCTTTTTTCCTCCATTAGGGGAATGGGGAAAGAAGTGGTTGAGGTAACATTTCTTTCATCAATGGGCTTATTAGTAACCACATTAATAGTACATACCTCATGAGATAATTTGGGTTTATTTTCATGATGAGGGGTAGAAGGAGCATGATTAGGGAAAGGCTTGTGGAAGATGTCAAGGGCTTTATTTAGTGGTGCATTAGGATTGTCTAATGTAAGCTACCCCTTGTCACTTCTACCCCTTTTGCCAGTGTGGTGTCTTCCTCACTAATTTTTACCACTCCCTTCAACTTAACCAATATACCAACCTCAACCCCCTTTCAAAACTTGGTACTCTCCATACCACAAACACTTCCCCCTATAATCACTTTGGTCACTACCCAATTTCAACCAACTAACCCACTAATCACTTCAATTCCATACATAAACCACCCAAAATCAACCCTCCAACACATACCCATGACATCTTATCAATATATTCCTAACATATAAGTATACATACCTTCACCTTCCACCTAATCTTACGTGACCTCACACACACATGTGACATCATCACAACCATCCATTAGTTAATCCCATGTCACCCAGCCCCAAAAAAATGTGTCATATCCCAATCCAACCCAACAACCCCAAATAGAATTGGTCAAGATGCTAATGGATAAAATGACCACCCTTGAGTCCCATCGAGCATGCCAAAATGTTTATATCTAATTTTTGCTTTTTCCTAAGTGTGAAAAGAAGAAACTTGTGATGAAGGGTATAGAAGAATACCTATTAAAGTACATGCATTGGATCTAACTGATTATGGAGAGATTCTCTATGGCTTGGGAGGATGACCTGAAAATAATAAAACATTAAAAGAAACTTGTTTGTTAGACAAGTAGATTGGTGGATTTCCTAGCATGAGCTAGATCCTAGAAGCAAAAGCTTTCTAGGAGAATGTCAATCCACCTAATTTAAAAACTTAAGTTTGATGAATAAAAATGATATAATTTTCATGAAATGGCAGTGAAATAAAACTAATAACAGAAAATAATAGCAAAAGAATTAAATGCTTTGCTAAGATGACCAAAATGAAGTAACTAGTTGGGATGATGCTAATGCTAAAAATTGGTCTAGTCAAAATAGTTGTTTCTGATTTGGTAAAATGGCAAGGGTCAAAAGGATAGCTTAGTTATGTTTGGTAAATAGTTAAGGTTGCACATAGATAAAGAGATAAATGGGTAAATGGGGAAAATATGACAAAGGAGGAAGATGGTAAATGGGGTGAAGGTGGAAAGGGATAAAAAAAGGGTAAATGGGATGAAGCTAATAAAGAAGGTAAGGGGATAAAAGGGATAAAGGGAAAATAGAAAAGAAGGGGTTAAAGGATGAGGTTTAGAGGTAAAGAAAGAAGAGATCAAAGGGAAGAAAGGAATTGAAGTCAAATAAATAAAATAGACAAAAAGAAAGATTACCTTCTAAGATTGAAGAAGAGTGTTGATGTTGATGATGGTTGATGAAGATGGAATCCTACAAAAATTGTGGCAGAGCTTCATTACTTTGAATTATTTTCCTTCCAAGATGATGATGACCTCTAAAATGGTGATGACATTCAAAATTATAACCTCCTTCGAAAACTTGCAATAAGATGTTAATGACCAAAGACTAACTTGCAACTTAACCTTTGGTGAAGGAGAGGGGGGTATTTATATCATTTGATGTGAAGAAACATGCCAAAATAGAGGAATAATGAAGAAATTTGAATTTCTCCAAGTGGGCTCATGAATGATTCAAAGATGAGGTTTGTGGGGATTCCCACTTTGATCATAAGTCTCTCATTTGGGTTGGTGTGTCTCCCACCTTGCAAATGAATCTAATTTTGAATGGGAATCATGCACATGGGTTTAAATGAGACTAAAGACTTTTCACCATCCTTTCTTGTCTTAATCCAAGCACTTAAAGGGATGGATCAGCAAATATGGTGCCATTTTACATGTGGTTCCTAAATTAGTCAAGGATGAGGTTGGTGGGGATTCCCATTTGGGTTGGTGAGTATACCATTTGGGTTAAGAAGTCAAAAATGGGTGCCTTTTGTATTTAAATAGGTAGGTATCTCATTTTGAAGGATAATTTCATGTGTGAAGGTAAAATATATGTTGAATGATGGCCCCTTAAGTGGAAATTTTCCATATTTCAAGGGGAGGCCTTGTGATGCTTAAATGAGGTCAATAAGCACATTGAGAAAGGGTCTCAGGTGGGGTATGATGTCTCACATCAAGCCACATCACTTATAATCCATGTCACATGCCACATCATCATGAATAGTGATAGTGGGTCCCATAGTGAATAATACTTTTGACTAGTAATTTCAAAAAGTTTTTTTGAATAATATTATGTGACTAGAAGAATAGTCATTTGGTTAGGTTAAGAGGGGTTTGTTAAGGCTTAAAAAGGTTTAGGGGGTATTTAAGGGGTCTCAAAGTATTTGGTCATTGAAAACTACAAGTGTGTAGTTTTTTAGTGTCTACACTACCCTCAAAAGAGGGGGAAACAAATAGGGGTTTTATCATAGAGATTAGAGCCCTTTACCAGTCAAAATTAGTTTTTAAAACACTCAGAACAACAATCAAAATTCAAAACACATAGAACACATTAGAAAAAAATAGGGATAAACATAGAACAATCATCAAAAATAGTAAAGGACAAGAGCACCTCATTCCGACTATAATGTCGTATAATAAAGTGTCCACTTTTCAATGCTCCTATACAAATAACCAAAAACTTAGAATTTTTAGAAATAGATAGAAAGGTAATGTCAATTACTATTTTGTTAGCTATAGTCTAGTTTAGATTAGGTAGTTTTAGTATAATTATACTTAGATAATTTAGATATAGTGGGCATCATGAACGACATGATGTCTCTCACTTTTAGTTTTAGATTGGGTAGTTGGTACAACTTCTCGATCAAAACCCATGTTATAGACACTAGTGACTGGGGGCAATGTGCATAACACATTTGCCTTATTTTCTTTCTAGTTCATTCTATTACCTAGGTATTCTTAATAGTTGTGTGCCTTATTTTATATGTAGGTGGTTGGCATCATTTCATAGTGGCTTTCATATAAGCCTAGTTCTCAGTTTTAGAGTAGTTTTCATACAAGCCTAATTTCCACCTTTTGGAGTGGTCAAGATTGACATGTTTCTCAATACACATTCGGCTATCCATGCCACATTATCAGATTATAGAGCATTCATGGGCTTCATGAGACATCTCATATGACACACATTCATACTAGTATCAATTCATAGTTCACACTTAGTGGGTAACAATGGAGCTAAAGGAATAGCTAACTTTTGTATTCTTGAGCCACCTACTTAGAGGGATTGGACACACTGTCTAAACATTAATTAACACACACATGATCACATAGCTTCACTACATAGTGGGTGATGATGGATCCAAAGGGCCAACCTTTGTATTGTTGAGCCATCCTCAAGGAATTGAGCACTCAGCTATGTTCATGATATTACCCTTGGTACAAAACATACCTAACATCACTCAATATCACAACAAGTTTTGTATTAGTTCGTGTAATCAGTGAGGTGTATTCATTCCTTTCTCTTCCTCTCTCTTTTACCTAGCCTTTGTACATTCTTATTTTAGACATAGCATGTCTAGTAAGAACTGATCTACTCCTTGTTTTCTCTTGCATATGTATGCTTCAGTCTATGCTCTCTCTATGCACACTCAACATCACACATCTTATGGGCTTTACCCTTGTATGTAAGTTTAGGTACACTTTATAATTTTCCTTTATCCTAGTATTTTACTTTGTTGCATCACTAGAATAAATGGGCATAAATGTAGTCATATAAAATGTCCAAACTGGTAGTTTGAGTGTGACTTGTGACACCCCATCAATAGGTCCTTTTTGCATGATCTTGCAATCCTTCTAGACACCTTTTTGCTCATTACCAATCACCCAGAACCTTATAAATGATCATTCCACCTCAGCCAGATAGTATTCTCCATGTCAATCCTATCCATCGAGGTCTTGAGCCTGTAGGATAGGAGCACCCCATTTGGACTATAGTGCCCCATAGAGAAGTGTCCCATTTTTGGTGGTCTTGTCCATTTGCACTTTGAGCCCCAAAGTTAATTTTCATTTGATCCTTATCCTTAATTAGATTAGCCTAGCATGAATACATCTAACCCACTACCAATTATTCCCTATAAAATCCCACTTAAAGCTCATTTACATCTGACCCACTACCAATTGTTCCCTATAAAATCCCACTTAAAGCTCATTTACAAAGGAGGTGACCAAACTTACAAAGCAAACAAAAATACAAATAAATCACTAAGGAAAACTTCCCTATTCTTTGCACATAGTCACCCAACATAGCTACAAACCTACTCAAATCCTAATACCAATCCCTATCCACCTCAAACACTATCAATTTAACATTTGTATCCATAACACACTATTGCACAAAGCACACTAGGTGGGAGAACAACATATGGCTTCATCCTTCTTTAGAGTATTGGTATGTAGGAAGTGTACCCACACAAGGGCTGTGGATTGCATGTTTAATACATCTTTCACACTAACCCCTCTCTTTCTTAAGTGAATCAAATGTTGTTTCATCAAGCATGATGGAAGGTTAGGGTTTGAAGACAAAATTAGCTTTATAGTGAGTTTTGTTGATGACTAATGCTCAATTTTTCATAAGCACGCTCACACAGGCACAACGTAACTATCCAAAAAGTTTGATGTCTTTATGATCAGTTTGGACAATAGCGAAAGGAATAGATAATAACATCAAACACTAAAGCATCCACTTTTTGATGCTCCTATCCTTTCACTCAATGAAAGCTAGATTCAGGTTTATGACACATTCCTAGTCCTGTACAATGATTTTCAACATTTGTATTAGCTATCTCAGTCTATTTTCCAAATAAGTTATTTATTCCTATTTATTTTTATTTTTATTTTTAGAAAGATGAAATAGATAAACAGTCACATAAATCAGGACTATATTTATTTCTATATTTTGTATTGATTTATTAATTTAGACCCTTAACTAAAATAAGAATAAAAATCCATTATTCCCAAAATAAGTGAAATCATTTACATATTTGTATCTAGTTGCTAGCCTATCCACTAATACATCTATCTCTGTTAGGATGACACATTTTACTTATACAAAGGTAAAATTTTGAGTTAATTTTATGCTCTATGTACATTTAATTTATGTATATTTGCCTTGTAAATTTAAGTTAAATTTATCTATCAAGTATATTGAAGCATAGGTTCTAACAAAATTCCATGATATGGATGTAATAACATACTTACCTTTCTAAAATACCTAACTTTGATCTTTTTTTGTCCTTCTTTGTCTTTTGTGTTCAACCTCTTTATCTCTTTGATCACTTTGCATTTACTAGGTATTTCTTGTTCACTCTTACCTACTCAATGGATCTTAAGCCTCCTTGTATTCACTTAATCCTCCTTCTCTACTTGAAGTCATTTTAATAATCAAGTACCTCTGTAATATTTCATTTTAACATCGACCTCTTTAATTCATACTATGTTTTCATTTTCTCTCTCTTTATCCTTACTCTATTCTTTACAATATTCTTATGTGTTTTCATAGGTGTGCATGCTACTTTGATTTTGTCTTTCCATAATACTCATAAAATCATCTACCTACTCAATTACATCTAATTCATGCATCCAACCATTCCATACAACCCCCAACCTTCAACTATTCACTTAACTCTTCTTTCCTCTTTGACACCTTCCTTCTACTAGCCCTTTTTTGAGGCAAACATCCTTGTTCTGAGTAAACTACAATGATCCTAACCAAACCAAACCCACATTCAACTACTCCTTTAAATTACATAGCTCTTGTAGGGAATTTCATAATTTAACTCTCTTTGGAGAACACCAAACTCAACACCCCTTAGGAATAATTAGGTCTCTTATACCTAATTCAAGGCTAATGACTATGAAACCATACCATATGAACTAAAATTAAATTTAAACCTTAAAGTTCCTCTTACTCATATATAAATACACCTATCCATAAATTTTAACGAATGAGCTAGAATAACATTTTGACCCTTATCAAGGCTTATAAGGCTTGAAATGGATTTTCCCTTAGATCTCACATATTCTCAAACTATTACTTTTCTTTTCTCAATACTAAATCACTCCCAACATGTAGTTTTATAGAATTTGTGTACCCCTCCAACATGACTATGTCAACAAATAGGACATAACAAAACCTTAAGACCCTTTAACTTCATTTGAGATAAATTCAAAGAATCACGCACTTGGAAAAATAATATCCCACAACATTCATAATACCTTAAATCCTTAACTCTATTTCCAAGAACTCTATATGCTCTTTCTTTATGACTATGCAAACTCATAGTCTTCCCATGTATTTTGCATTTTCTCAATAGTATTTAGACTTTAAATGTGTTTACATTCATTTCATAGAGATCCTCTATAACTCAATCTTATTTAAATAATTTATAATGACACTTTAAACTGATTATGTTGTCCTCTTTCTAATTGTGATTGAAGACAGAGTATTGAAACTTGAGTTTCACCACTTTGAACCTGTAGAATACTAACTTGAATATTCTGTGACTAGAGATATGAACACCACATGAGTGATCATAAATTTCTAGACAATTATTTATATTTTACTCTATCCAAATAAGATTTTGAAGGAAAGAGTTCTTAATATGAATCTTATTCCTTTTCTCTCCCTAACTTTGCCTTGTCAAAGTGCTACTATTGTTTCCACCTCCTACTCTTCCACTCACACTTCCTACATGTATTACAATTTTTATATTACCTCCAACATGAAAACTAATTATTATTCTTATCCATTACATGTTGTATTGTAGTTACACTTTCATGATTCTTGGTTTACATTATCTTTTCATGATATGCATGTTAAAATACATTACCATATATATCTTGGTTTACATTGAGAAAAACTTGCCATATATTTCTTTGATACTTTATATAAAAGTAAGTAAGAATTTATTTACATGAATAGTTGATGGCCCAAGTAGACACTCCTCCCTCTTTGTGAGCTGAGATAAACATAGGCATTATTGCTTCAATATCATCTACTTAGGCACTGACTGAGGTATATATTAACTTGTAATTTTGAATTATAAAAATAGTTTTGTTTTAATAATTTTACCACATACTTGGGGTAAATATAATTTATGTGAATGTATTGTGTATTCAAGTTTGTCCTATGACATCTGATAGTACCATTCAGATGATTAGTAGGGTAACTTCTCATATTTTTCTAGTATTTTAGATGCTTATTGGAATAGTTGAGCCTTCCATTGACTTATTTGAGCATCAAAAACAAATTGAGTAGGATTGCAAGCTTGCAGTAAGTGCATGTTTAAATAATTTTTTATTTTAGTTTAAAATTAATTTATTAATAATTGGTTGAATGTATTTTATGTTAATTTTGTAATAATACTTGTATTTGAACAAGTTCAGTCACAAAAGAATTATGAGCGTATGACCTACAGTTAGACCTTAGATCAATCCAAAGCATTAGAGGGATCTCCATCTATAATTAGGGCATCCCAGGGAGAGTCTTCTTTGAGAAAGACAAAGAGAGGGAGGATATTTGATAAATAGGATGTCTTATATGATATGTACTTTTTGGTATGTCTATATGACAATTTACGCATTTTTGGCATTGTATATGCATATATGACATTTACCCAACATTAAATACTATATTTTTAAATGTAATTTTTTGTATGCCTATTGATGAGAATTCTATATATCTTATTATATCTCATACAAACTATCCATAAGTGTTGCCTCTTGGTTATATATTGCATTACATTTAATAGTTAAGGTCTCATCTAAGTAGAAAATGAGTACAATTATCTTTTGTTTTTATGTGATACATTATTGATTCTCTATATTTTTATTTGTGTCCAACTTTGATGAAATTAATAGAGTTTTACATACAGAGATACATCTCTATGGTAGAATTATTTTGAGAAGTCATCAATAGTTTTGGCAATAGTTATGAAGACTCGACATAAAACACAGTGAGATATGAAGATCCTTAGTAGATCCCCAAAGATCAATGTAAAAAAATCTAAAGATTCTCCATCAAGCTACGAATATGTTTTTTTGAAGCTCTGAAGATCTACTAGGCAATTCCAAAGATGTTTCATTGAAGCTCTGAAGATCCACCCAGGTAGCTCCAAAGACATTCTGATAAAGCTCCAATTTTTTTTGTTATGATGCTTCTTGAACCAAAACTAACACTAATATCATGTTTGAGGGGGTAGATAATGTCTAATTCTAGGTTATTGGCCTCCCATTAGGCCCGATTGATAAACCCATCACCCATTTTGACCTCAAGAACACCCTTCCCAATATAAGAAAAATGCAATTTTTAGCCTAAGTTCAAACATACATAAAACAAAACTTGTAAGTCATTTCTGTGAACTATCAGATCTCTACCCTACCTATTTAATCCCTTTAATCATACGCTAAATCACTCAAGTGAAATATTCAAAGTCAATTTGTTGGATAAGTTACAGTGATTGGTCCAAAAATGTAACTTTTTAGCATTGAATAAGCAACTTCTTGAGCTCCAACTACCATTTTTGCCTTCAAGACATCCACTTTGGAATATATCACTTCTATCATGTCCATATATTAAAATTACATGTTATCACACTACCATAATGTTCAAATCCACCTAAAAGTGCATTTTTACTACCTTTTTGGAGTGCAAAAACACTGACAACAAATGTTGTCAAAGTTTAAGTGGTGGTTGCATAACTATGGTTTTGATGCTTCCTGACCAAATAATGACACTAAAAACACTTCAAGTGGGGTGTATGACATATATTAATAGGTTCTTAGCCTCCCATCATTCCCAAGAGACAAACACCACCCATTCTGGCCTCAAGAATGCCCTTCTGAATACAAAAAAATGTAATTTTTAAACCTAAGTTCAAATACATGTAAAATAAAACTTGTAAGTCATTTATATGGATAATTAGATCCATTTCCTTCCTATTTAAGCCCTCTAATCACACCCCAAAACATTTATTTGGAAGCTTTGATAGCAATCTATTGGATAAGTTGCAGTGAGGGGTCCAAAAATGCAACTTATGCATTAAATAAGCAACTTCTTGAGCTCCAACTAGCATATATGCCTTTGAGACATCCACTTAGGAACACATCACTTTGATAACATCCAAATAGGCTAATTACATGTTATCACACTGCCATGATGTTCAAAATCCACATTAAAGTGCATTTTCACTACCGTTTTAGAGTGCAAAAACACTAACAATAAATGTTGTCAAAGTTTAATTTATGGTTGAAGAACTCTGGTTTTGATGCTTCTGATAGATATTGAAAGAGATAATAGAAAATTTAATTCATTCACAAAGCTGAGCACATAGAGACAATTATTTCAAATACACAAATAATATTATTTCACTCTCATTACATAAACATTCGTGACAATACACATAAATATATAGGATCATATATCCTTTATCTAGGGATTCCTAAATCCCTACAATATTTCCTATGAAACTTCCTATAACTAAGAAATCCTAACTATGATATATTATTATATCAAATAACAATATATCTCAACCATAATATTATTCTAACTCATTGTATTAATCATACAATTATAAACTACTCTTTACTTTTTACCATATACTATTTACCTCTTGGTAAATATTACTTACACAATATTAATGATGTGAAAAATATTCTAACATTCACCCCCTTATGAACATTATTAATCCTATCTATACCCCTTAATGTGAGCATGAGGAAAACATATATATTCAAGAATTGGTCTGAACAGAATCGTATGCTAATGCATACTTGTAGGTCTGCATACTACTGTCTAAATATTGTTCTTTGAATCTTTCTACATATGATCACTGGAATACTTCCTGCATATATGTCATTTAATTAAACTAGATGTGTTATTGGCCAATCATCTTCATAAAGAATTAAGGCAGTCAAAGGATCTCTGTAGTCAGAGGATTTCTATAGTTAATTGCCCTCTTATACAACTGTTGACCACATTCCATTATATCCACACTCTTCCTTGTCTCTAAATAGTAAAGATGTTTCAAAAAAGTAAGGGAATGAAAAACACATATTTAATGTCACATTTTACTTTTTAATAAATCAACTTCTTACTTGTATCTATTATGTATGATCGTGCCACTCGATCTCACACATCAAAGAAGACTTCCACTACCACTAGTAGTATTCCTTGACTTTAGTCTATTTAGTTCTGAATGGAAAATGAAACATAGATTTATGTTCTTATTCTATAATGTGAACATTTCCACACCATACAAATTAAAAATTAAATGTATCTACCACACTAACATCTACACCACACAACAAAAAAACACATGGCCACCAAATCAGTATGCGGCCTCATCGATGGTGCCTAACGAGAGGTCATTGAATGACCTCCAACCTTTGTATAGCCTATAGCCTCTAGTAACTTCACTTCTTACTCAAAAAATGTCTTGATGAAGCTCATGAATTTTTTTTATGGAAATACCCCCCACAATTCAGACATCACGTACAAGCAAAAATGCATCCATGAGGCAATTTTTTATTTTATTTTTACAATTTTGATAGTGAACCCAAATTTTTTTGACTCTAGACTTGACACTTTTAATATTTTTGAGAAATATGGCACAAACTATAACCATATATAACTTGACTCTTGTTTAATAAACTACTAACTACAAAATATGATTGACTAATGACTTAAGACATTCAACATAAAAAATGACTTCAACTCAAAACTTGACTATTACTTGGAGAGTAATATTTGATTACTTTTTAAGAAATTATATAAAACACTAGAAATACTTATAAAAAAAATAAATTGACATAATTTTTTATTGGCATGACTCAACTTTAATAACAAATAGTGGGCTTTAAACGACTTGTTAATTGACATACATAGACACACAATGTGGATTAAATTGACTGACACTTAAAAGGATTAATATAGACTATCTTTTAAATATATACCTGAGATAATCTTACTGATGCACTGGAAAAATAAAAATGAGACAGACCATGTATGGATCACTATATACAAATGAAGATCCTATCATATATCCATTGAAATAGATTGCTCTCTAAATAATACATGAAGTTTGTATGCAGGTCTGCAAATATTGATTCATGCATGGGTCAGGTTGGTGTTTGCTTTATTGATAGTATTTCACCTTTGTGGTTTCACAAAGATGCTTTCCAGATCTTCAAAATTCTATAAACAATGATGTCTTACTTAAATACTAACAAATTCTAAATATTTTTCAAACCTCCTAATTGGATGCTCATGCATAGGCACTATCACAACTATTAAAAGCATAAACTATAAATGTTCCAGCCCTCTAGACACTAAAATGCCAAGTTGAGGCTTACATGAGAGAGGCCAAAAATTTTACAAATAGATGCATTATTATAAAAATTAAACTTTGAAGTTAATTAATAAAAATAAACTTCATCCACTGGGGTGATGATAATGAATCTACCACATAAAATACTCAAGGTCTCATAATGTTGCTCTAATACCAATGATAGATATTGGAAGAGCTAATAGCATATTTAATTCATTCATAGAGCTAAGTACATAGAGACAATTATTTCAAATACATAAATAATATTATTTCACTCTCATTACATAAACATTCAAGACAATACACACAAATATGTAGAAGCATATATCCTATATCTGGGGATTCCCAAATCCCTACAATATCTCCTATGAAACTTCTTATAACTAAGTAATCTTAACTGCGATATATTGTTATATCAAATAACAATGTATCTCAACCATAATAATATTCATGATTACAAACTACTATTTAATTTTTACCACTAACTATTTACCTCTTGGTAAATATTACTTACACAATATTAATAATGTGAACAATATTCTAACATTTACTCCCTTGTGAACATTATTAATCCTATCTGCTTCTTGACTAAAAACTAACACTGCCAACACATCAGGGGGTGGATAACATCTAAGACTAGGTTCTTGGCCTCCCATCAAGTTTGATCAAGAAACCCACCAATCATTATGGCCTCAAGAATGCCCTTCCCAATACAAGAAAAATGCAATTTTTTATCCTAAGTTCAAACACCCATAAAATGAAACATGTAAGTCATTTCCTGAGCTTCGATCATGTCCAACTGAAGCTTCTCTTAGCTTCAATAATATATAATTATCTATTGATAGTGCCAAACAAATGAAAGTGGAAGCTTATTTGGGACCACTAACCTACAAAAAATTGTTAGTAAGTAATTAAAAATGAAATTCATATGTACTACCTAAAAAATAAAAAATATTTGGTAAAATTGATTACATATACATTTGAAAAGTCAACATACCTATGTATTTCAATCTAACGAACCACTAGGATATACTCTAACCTTGATAGTATCAAGAGTAGCTTCATGGTCTGACTCCTAAACTTTCCATAGTTTCCTATTTAATGGCCTCCCATGATATTTTTGTAATTGAGTATTCATTGTAAGAATCAAATTTGAATAGTGCATTATCTTCCTATGCATTTCAAACTCTTCAAACAACCATTGATATGAAAATTTTATAGGATATTGTCGAAACCAAGTTCCAGTGACTACCACTAACCCAGTGGGATAGTCAATGTTTTCTCCTTCTATAACTGGGGAAGTTAATTTTTTCTTTCTCTTTACACACTAACACAAGTAGTAATCAGTGACCTCTTCATTATCCTCATCTAAAATAATTGCAAAAACATGCCTTGTATCACAAAAAACCATTTTAGTGATAATATGAAGATATATAATGAGAATAAATTGTACATAATGAAAAATATTCTGCTTAGCCACACTACATTAGATACATGGTCAAAGTCATCTGATGATGTCATATTTATAAGTTGCAAAGTTGTTGGAACCTGATATGTGTTGATTATAATTAAATATTTGTAACTCCAATCATCCACCCACTCTTGTGACTCACACTCATTTCAAATAGAGTCCACACATGTAGAATAGAAACATGCCAAGTGAATTGTATAAACAGTCCAAAAACTTGAATTTGAGCTACGAAATGAGTGGAGGTCACTTAAACCTATTAGAGCCATACAATCCTCATAATTTGCCAAGTGTTCTTCCTCCATTAACCATAAATGTCTATGAATAGTAGAATTTGGTTGAGCATCATGATACATGTTATCATTACACCATTCGACCACAATTTTTGCATTTGTCAAATAAACATCCTCTTCAAATTTCAACTCCTCCCTTGAATTATCTCTTTTTATACATGTTCCAACATCATCATTCTCCCCTTTTCCATGGTTATCCTTGGTGAAACTCCAAATGTGTTTTACACCAATGGTAAAATTTCTCCTACTCAACCAATAAAACATATGTGTATTTTTTAATTGTGATATGCAATTGTCTAACCAAATATAATGTTGATTGAACGTAATGTTCCTCTGACTCAACTATTCATAAAACTTATAAAAAATACCTTGCACACACTCTGAACAATGCGATCAATCATCACTGATATAGAAATGATACTCCCTTAATATTTAATGTTATTGCTCTATACTATTAGGTGCATGTATGAATGCTCTATTCATGAATATGGTAACTTGTGATGAGTTTTAATATTGTGATTGAACTTCCATTTGGGATTTTAATGTGTAATTTTTATCAAAGTCAACTACTTAAACAATTAAACCAAGTGAGAATGTATCTTTGATTATCTTGAAATATTCATCCAACCATCTAGCCTTGTGTGTGTGCCTTGGATACTCATAAACAATCTTCTCCCTAAATTTGATAAAAAAAATTGAAAATAGGTATCTTTTTTGTAACAAGCTCACATCTTTTAGATTTTTTTCCATCTTTTACTTGATAAGTCACTAATTTATATTTAATTAAACCAACTAATTCCTATCCAATTATACTTGTAATCTCCTCATGGATACATTTTTTTTATTTTTGTCAATCCACCAAAAATGTTGTAATTTCCATTTAAACATGATTTGTTGTAAAATAATTGTCCATCTAGTCTTTTCCAAAATATAGTTGGATTAAATTCCCTAGCTTATTTTGGTGGAAATTCAATACCACACTCCTGTAAAATATTGTTAGTATGAAAAGTAAAATGAAAATGGCAAAAAAAATCACAGTGCATTGAAAATTCAACATGTTGCCTAAAACAAGTGGTACATGTGTGATTTATTTTTACATAAAAAGGTTTGGCCATCTCAAAATATCTTTAACAAATAGAAAATTTTGGATGTTTTTCCAAAAATTTAGAGTACAATTGTGTTTGAGTCATATCCAATAAATGTTTTGGATGCGGTTCATGGTTATGAGATCCAACTCTTCTTTTCACTACATCTCTTGTATTGGGTGAAACACTTGTATTATCTTTCCAAAATTGAGCAAGTAACTCTTTGAGAGTATCGACTATAGTCTTGTCCTTTTATATAAGTCTACCAAAGAATGCCCAGACCTCATTGGTATTAGGTTCATTGAGTCTTTCACATCTTTCAATTGCTTTCATTAATATTTTTTTTATTTTTATTAAGTGTTTGGCTTGTTTTTTAAATAATTTATTTTTCCCTATTTTTTCACTGACTGCACAATTTATAAGTATACATCGGGTAGCATTATAATCTCGAGTGCATGATTTTGGGCCTAAAGTATGATATGCATCATGTAGATTTTCAACAATTTCATTTTTTTCATCATCCATGTTAGATGTTCTTAGTCCTAAGTATATTATATGTCTCTTCTTAATCAATTTTATCAATGAAACAAATAATTAACATTTTTTACTATCATAATCCAAATTATGAAAGAAAGTATCCAAAATTTATTGAGCTAGTCTTCTTGAATGGTGATCAGATATTTTTTTATGCATTGATTCTAAAATATTTTCATTGACTTCAATTAAGTACTTGTATTTTCTACACACTATTCTTGGAGGTATTTTTAATGGTGGATTTTGTTAAGAGGGTGTTTCAAAATCATTATTACTTTCATTGTTTAGAGGTGGTATGACATTTTATTCATTGTTTATTTATTCATTATATGTTTCCATAAAAAAAATTTGATGGTTAATTTCATCATTATTTGTTTCCATCAAATTTTCTTCATTCATGGGGGGTGAAGCATCATACATAGACTCATCATCAATACAATAAAAAACTTGGAACTTTGAATGTAAACTTCCAACATTATCTAATTCATTATTGTCAATTTCATTATTATTCATTTCATTATGGTCAATTTCATCGTTATTCAATTCATGATGGTCAATTTCATCATTGTCAATTGGCTCATTACCTATGGCATTTAGTTCATCAGGATTACAATTTGTACCTTGTCTACCATGATGTTTTTGCATTCATATCTTATTTTTCTCTCTCAAATCTTCTAATTCCTTTGATGTTTTGTTATTCAATATCTTCGTCTTCCTCGAACATGATCCATCACCCATGAAAAACAATTGATAGATTTTCAAAGGTGGGGTCAAGTACACAGGTACCACAGGTCCCACAAAAGTATGCATAGAATGTTTGTGGGGAAAAAATTCTTGATTTGGGTTAAAAATAGACATTAAAAATTGAGATTAGTCTATAATAATAATAACACAATCATGTTATATAAAATGATCACATTATTAATTAATGTGATCACATTATTTATTATACTAGGTTTTGCTTCAACATACATATTGAGAAGCATATATTAAGAATAACATGATCACACTATGTAATAATGTGATTGCATTATTATTAATACTCGGTTGGGGTTAGAAATTGACATTGATAATTAGTGTTTTATATATTAAGAATAATGTGATTGCATTATTAAATAACGTGATCACATTATATTTAATATAGATTAGGGATTAAGGCATTAATACATAGGTTTTAGGGATTAGGGATTATAATTTATGTTTTAGGGTTTAGGGATTAGGGATTAGGTCATGTAGGATTTAGGTTTAAGGGTGTATATAAGGTCTAATTTCTCTATGCCATGTGTGAACCTAATTTTCACTATAAAGGATGTTAATTGCAACTAAATCGATTGGTAAATAGGGAAAAAAATTTGTTTACAATTTAGGGTATAGTGTTTAGGGCTTAGGTTTAGGGTACACAAGTTCAATCACAAAGATAATTCTTAGTATAAATGATGTTAATTTGGGCTAAAATGATTGGTTCAAGGTTTAAAGAGTTTATATTTATGGTTTAGAGTTTAGGGATTAAGAACTTTAACGATTAGGGCTTGAGGTATGGGTTTTGGGGTATATAAGGTAAAATTGTGATGGTGATTAGGGAAAATTGGAGTTAATCAACCCCAAAATCGCATTTTATATTCATATAATTAGGTTGAAGGGGCTCAAAATATCCTCAATTTAATTTAGATGCACAACTAGATTAATACTCCAAAGGCTAAGTTTTAGCCATAGGTTTAAAAAATGTATTTTATGACATCTCATAATAAAATCAATTATATCATAAAGCATTTATGTTTATGGAATGTAGTGGGCATTAGGGGATAGAGATTATAATTTATGTTTTAGGGATTAGGGATTAGGGCATAAGGTTTAGGTTTAAAGATCCGTATATAATGTCTAATTGCTTTATGCCATGTGAACCTAATTCTTACTACAAAGGCTATTAGTTAGGACTGAATTGGTTGGTAAATAGGGAAAGCTCATGGTTTATAATTTATGGTATAATGTTTAGGGTTTATGGTTTAGGGCTTAGGTTTTTAATGTATATATGGTTTAGGGTACATAGGGTCAATGACAAAGATAATTGAGGATAATTTGAATCACTTAGACCCATTTATGACTATAGAATGTGTTTTTGGGTTGTCATTATATCCCATGTTATCATGCAGATTGAGTGAATTAGTTAAATGGGGTAATCAATCATGTGATTTAGGCCAAACTAAGCACTGTGAACTTAATTCTTAGTCTAAATGATGTTAATTTGGGCTAAAATGATTGGTTCAAGGTTTAAAGATTTTATATTTATGGTTTAGAGTTTAGGGATTAAGAAATTTAAGGATTAGGGCTTAGGGTATATGTTTTAGGCTATATAAGGTATAATTTTAAAGGAAATTGGGGAAAATTTGAGCTCCTTGAACCTATATCTATGAGTAAAGAATGTGATTTTGAGCTCAATTATCCCCCACATCATCATAGATTGAGCCAATTAAGTCAATTGTGGTTTAATGAGTGATGCAATTTTGACGAAGTTCATCCTTGTGAACCCAATTCTTACTATATATATATAAATGATGTTAATTAGAGATAAATTTATTGGTTTAGGGTTTAGGGTCTATAATTTAAAGGGTTTGGGGTTTATGGCTTATGGTTTAGGGTTTAAGGTAAATGGTACAAGGGGTTTAATATATCAGATATAGGGTGCAATCAATAATGTAATTGACAAAAAAATGAGCTTTTTGTTCACCTATCTATGATAATTACCTAAACATGTTTGCATTTCTGATAAAAGTAGGGTCAGTTAAGCCATACATGGTGTTGAGGCCAACATACCCCCATTTTTAAAAATTGGGACCCTTGAGAAACCCTGGAGAATAAACATGAAAACATGGCATGTTAAGATCATTTATAGAATTTGAAGATCATCCAGTTTATCAAAAGCAAGCTTACTTAGCTATGTTTTGCTTTAATTTTATCTAACATTGCTAATAAATGATCTTCATAGCTTTTAGGTACAGGTTACATGGTGTATTTGCTTGAGAATTTCATGTTCTAAAACCCTGGCAAAACCCTCAGTTCAAATTTGAATACTAGTGGGAACCTTTTAAAACCCACTTTGGACTTAAGCATAAATTTCATATCTTAAGCTTAGTCATGTTTTTTAAAATGACTAAAACTCAGCCTAAAAATGCTTGGTCCCCTTTAGTATTTCCCCCTTTAAGTTCTTTATATTTCTAACTAGGTCTAATGTCAGTTTTGTAGGGCCCCTTTTAATATTTCTTAACTTAGTCCCTTCGATTCATAACTTAGCCTAAAGTTTTAATCCTAAGGCCCCATCATATTTATTAATATGAATGAGACATTATCCTTCATACCTTAACCTAATTCTTTTATATCATCGTGGGTCCTAACTTAACTTCCTTGCATCTTGTAGGATACAACGACCCTCGCTTCATCACAATATTTGATCCAACAAAACAAGAAAGGCCTGAGCTTAGACTTAAATAGCATGCATCTTAGAAGATATAATGATATGTTCTTCATCATGGGAAAGGATCCAATGGTGTGAAGGCCTCAATAAATCTTTACCCTTATCCTTCATCTAACAGTTCTTACTTTATCATGAAGACCCAATTGGATGAAACAAAGCATAGTTAAAAGGTCAAAAGATTACAAAAGGCCTATTGGATCAACATGTGATGCCATTAAATTTGATGATTAAAAGTAAAGGGTCCCACCTGATATAAATAACCAATCTTTAGCAATCTCTTGGATTATGATCTTGTAGCTCTCACTTCATCATAAGATCCTAATCCAATGGAGTGAATTAAGTCCAATGCCAAGTGGTACTCTTGCATTGGGTCACAAGAATTTGATGAGCTTAAAATTTATGTTCACGTGACTGTCAATTGATGTCTATGAGGATGTATTTGATGTTCATGTGATCATCAAATTTAAGCCCATTAAATTAAAAGTTTCACTAGCTTAAAATTGATGTTCTCATGACTGACATTCAACATCCATAAGGATGTATTTGATGTCTGTGAGGCTATCAAATTTAAGCTAATTAATTATTCTACTAAGGATCAAAATATACTCCAAAACATTGCTATAAAGCTCGTGAATTGCTTTACAGATTAATAGAAGCCCTCAAAAGATGCTTAAACACTAGAAATCTTCAATCTACAAATATTGAAATGGTATTTTGGTCTAAATATATGCAAAATAAACTTAGTCTAAGTCTATACTTTAAGGTCCCCATTACATTTTGTTCAAATACCATAAAACTTAAACTATAGACTTATACTAAGTCTTATTTTAAAAGAGTATTTTTTATGTAGAACTTAGACCAAGTGTTTCTAACCAAAGGTTTTAGTGTGTTTATTAATGCAATTAAACTTTATTTGATATTAGACCATTATATCATTTTGACCCCCTTTGAGCATATTTTATAGGCTTGGCCTAAATATTTTAGCCCAAAGTGTACATTATGTTTATTAAACACAACATGAAATTTAGTTTAAAAACATTTAGCCATGGTCCCCTTTGTATGAATTTGAAAATCTTAGGCATAAATTTCTTAGCCTAAGGTTTATTTCATGTTTAATAAACATGAAATAAACCTTAGCCTAAAGAATCTAAGCCTAAGTCCCACCCTAATAATATGTTAACTTAAAGTTTGAGAATATTTTCAGATCAATGGTTCATGCTTCATTGTAAGAGGATGATCCAATAGCATGAGGACCCCGAAGAATTTTTAATGGAGTTATAAGAGTCCATGGGCTTGACAAATAGAAAAAACACATTTGAAACAGAACTAAAAAGATGATTCAATGGTCTACGCTTCATCATGTTCAATGATCCAATGATGTGAAAGCACTAATGAATTTTCAAAGGCCTATGATCTCATCACATGGCCAATGCTCATTTAATGAGTCACTAACACAAGATACATAGCATAGGAAGGCACACAAAGATGCCAAGTGGCACAACCACGAGTCTTGAAATAGAAGAGAGACAATCAACAAGAAAGAGCTTGGATCACAATCAATAGTTCATGCCAATCTAGGATTTTAATCCAATGGAGTGAAGCAAATAAGGTATTTTAAATTCCAACAGCTAGTGCTCAAATGGATTTATGAAAAATGCCATGAAAGTTCCATATTGTTGCCACATAAGCACCATGCAAGTAGAAAAGGATAGAATAAGATATATTGTGGGCTTAAAAATGAGAAAGTATAAAAGTAAAGGTCTAAATCAAATCCCAAGCACGTATGAGCCAAAGTATGGATATATCCTACCATTCAATCTCTAAAACTCTAAACCCTTCATAAAAGTGACCCAAGCAAACTCAATTGGTTATAATTTGCTCCAAAGATAGCTTGATTGTGTTTTTGAGCACAAAAGAGATACCATAGAGACCAATTTTTAATCCATGGTAAATAAATTAATAAGTAAAAGTCATGGTAGCTCATAGATAGTGGTAATAAGAAGAGATAGAACTCTACTTGTTAATAGATAATGAAGGAAGGATCTTTAAGGACACTAAATTGGACATTATAGACCTAAACTCCCTAGGCATCAAGAATTAGTTTAAACTATTCTTCACCATGGAAGAGATAAAACCTATCACCAAGGAGGAGCAAAGAATTTCCATGATAAGTAGGAGGTACTATGACCTAGTCACAGTCTAGATGACCGGCCTCTATTATCCTACTACCAAGCCTGAGGTATATTACATAGATGTTCTCACTCTAATTTTTGTAGACCATAAGGTTCATAATGATTGGATCATCTAAGAAGGGTATTCTAAGAGGGCAGCTTACATTTCCCCTATGGCCTTTAAAAAATACTATAAGCTCCCAATTCTCCATGTAGACTTATCTAAAATCAAGGAGTAGACCTCTAAGCATGACTTGGACACTGTCTTTAGACCCTAGTTGCACCAAGGAACCCATGTCTTTAGACCCTTTAAAGGCGAGATCCTAATAATCCAATTTAGGGAGGGTATCAGGTTAATCATGACCCTATTAAACTAGGCATTAGGAACTCCCTCAACCACCTATGTAAATAAAATCTAGATCCCCTATGTGTATTTCATGGTTGAAGAAAAGCTCACCCCTCGATTTGGAGACTTGATCAGTGTCTTCTTAACCAAGCAGTTCACTAATATCAAAAGGAAAATAGATAAAAAATTCTATATGACCTCATATTTAATGGATGCCATTATTTCATCCATTAACTTCATTGGCATTAAAAATTGGTCTTCTAAAGGGAGAACCACCATCTCCCACCATTAGTCCAAATTGCACATCTTTAAGTACAAGAACTACATACAATTTATTTGTGAATGTGTCTACCTAGACATAATGGAGTTTATTATAGGTTTCCCCATGCCTATATTCCATCCACTAATCTAGAAATATGTAGAGATGATGGGTGACATGGTTCTATCTAGACTGCACAGTTATCAGGATTGAGGGAGTCATGTCTTCACCATATAGATTACATGTGTATGTATCGAGCAAGCTAGTTGTGAAAGAAATTGCTTCCCAAATAATCACTGGAGTTAATGGAATTTTTAAGGAAAAGAGGAAGGGTCTTCTCCATCCCTTATCTATAATTATTGTAAGGACCATGTTGAAAGATTGAAAATAGGTAGAGACAATCTCCAAACATAGAGACTCATTTGGGTTTTATCTTGATAAACTCAAAATGTGGGACCCAAAGAACATAGTAAGTGATCATTTGAAGGAGAAGAAGCTACCCAACCCTTAGTATATGCATCAAATTAGTGTTCATGACACCATTTACATTAAGGCAAAGAACTATGAAGTGTTGGCCAAGATCAAAAGGCACAACATCAAGCTTGAGCATAGATTGACAAAAGATGATAAGCTAGCATGAGAGGCATGGAAGATGCATCCCCTCTAGTATCACTTGATTCTTGGGCCATCTGGGGCATCCCAAGAATAACCTCAAGTGGAGAAACCATAACCTCAAAGGCCAATTGTGCAAAGGTAAGATGAATAAGGCCATGGTAAGGAGAAGCTAGAAGAGAGACCTAGAGAGGGACCCTCATCCTCAACCTTGCCACCAAGGCCACCTTATCCAATTAAATAAATAGATATGATTTCCTTATAACTAGATGAGACACTTGAGGGTGACCTCAAGGAACTTTCAAATGCATATAGCATAAATGAATAAGGGGAACATATTAAAGAAACTCAAATCCAAGTAGGGGAGCTTGGAGAAGAGAAAGGAAAAGATCTTGTTCTTAACATAGTCCTAGTGGCCCCTAAAAAGAAGAGGAAGGTAGATTTGGCTTTGGTACCTATTGGATGAAAGAGACCAAGATTAAACATCTCTCACCCCACAAGTGAGATAAATCTATTCAATGATGAATTCTCCATTCATGGAGAATTCATCATTTATAGAAAATTACAAAATATCCCTTATCTCTCCCATTCATGGCCAATAACAAAAGCTTCCAACATTGAGGTACATGATGACATTAAGCCATGGATTAGGGATATAATTAAGGAAGAGGAAGACATAAGAATTGTGGTCACTCTAAGACTAGAGAGTAAGAAAATGGATGCTCTAGGAGCATTGAACAACATAGGTGTAGAGGTCATAGAGCCTCAAAAGTTAACAAGATCATCCCTCACCATGAAGTTTAATCCAAAGATAACTAGATTGAAAGGGTCACCACCAAGAAAGCCATGGTGGTAGTTGAGGAATTCACCTTCCAAAGGGTTGAGCCCTTTATAGGTCTAACCCTGGTAGGTGGGCAATAACTTGGTGAAGCTCCTATCTATGAGGAGGATGTTGAGAGATTTATTGAGGCTAAATCAACTGAAGATAAGGCTAGGATCTAGGGGATGAAACAAAGAATCTAAAATTTGGAAAGAGAAATGGAAAACTTGGAAACACAAGCCATTTTATTAGTTCTTGATGCCATGGCCATGGATGACAAATATTTGGATGACTTGGTTGATCAATAAGAAGCATACCTCATGAATATAGCTATGGACCTGGAGCTCATCAAAGACCAACATGAGAAAGCAATGGAGTTTCTGTGGAATCAACAAGGGGACCCTTTAGCAATGGGCCCACCCAGTAGATAATATTCTTTTTGTAAAAGGCAT
The DNA here is from genome assembly GCA_037957365.1 of Torreya grandis. NCBI lineage: Eukaryota > Viridiplantae > Streptophyta > Pinopsida > Cupressales > Taxaceae > Torreya > Torreya grandis. The sequence goes on from JARHVA010000075.1 coordinate 6,939,955, forward strand.
TGTAATATTTAAATTATGAATATTCTTTTGTAAGGCATATACTAGTCTATTAGTATATTGCCCCTAGGTCAGTCTAATTATGAAAGACAAGTATAGTCTAACTTTTGAGGAAAAGACAATTATCCTTATCTCTTGCACACTTGTATATTGTAACTGATTGATGGCTTGCCTTATCTTTGAGCAAATTCTTGTATACTTGCAGCAATTAATATAATCAAGGAGTTTTACAAAGATTGTCCATATTTGATATGTCAATTGCTAACATAGCTTTTCTCTCAATTTCTAGTTTTGTCTTAAATTTGAATAGCTTCTTCATATTTTGGGTTGCATTTTATAATCATAGGGTTTTTAATTTGTGAATATGTTAGATTAGTTGAAGGATATTCAATTTTCTTCACTTCATTTTGCTCCGTATTCAGATGTGTTAATGCTATTTGATTATAGTAGTAAATCTTTAAAAGTAAACTTGGTTCTTACTTGTGATTCTTTACATTATCCTTCGAAGTTTGCCTGGTACATAGTGAAATCTGAGCTTAGGCTATTTTAAATTATATATTGGTTTGAATGAATACTCATTTGTAATTGACGATTTTTCATGATATTTGAGACTAAGAGAAGCAATCACTCACTTTATTTTATGCCTTACCATTCTCTTTTATCCTTTTTTACACCATATCACTATAGTTTAAATTTCATTGTCAATACCCATCTAGATTAATTTGTAGCTTAATTTTGGATCATAATTCACTCAGTTAACTTAGATCCTCTACAATTCACAAGGAATGGACCATGATGGCTCCTAACCATCACTTATTATAAATTTTGTGGAACACTCATACATATTTTTACCACTATTTCACCATACGTGACATCAAGTTACCACAACCTACTACTCATGCTCTAAATTCTTGGAATTCTAAAATGAGAAGTGTTCTTTGAACACTAAAAAACTCTATGGTGCATTTAGAAACATTAATAGGTGTTTCCACTAATGCTAGAAGGAGGGTAAGGGATTTTGTGAATTCTTTGAATCTTTATTAGTCTTAGTGTGTTTTGATCTAAGATTAGTGTATCTTTATGTTTTTGAGTAAATTATTTGCTTATAAGTATAAAAATAATTGATCTTTGTGGTTTTTGATGTATCTTTGTGCTTCCTTAGACAAAGATCAAGCTTCTTTGAGATTTGATGCTTGTTTTTGGTAAATTTAGCTTCAGCTTTGAAAATCCATAGTATTTGAGGTTAGGACATCTTGTTTTGATCAAATATTGATATATATTTCATAGATATGAGTTCATTTGAGCTTAAAATTATAAATATAGATCATATTAGCATAATTGGATGCATCTTTGAGCTATTTTTGGTAAAGATCAACGTCCTTTACTATTCTTTACACAATATTTATAAAATGAGCTTAATATACAGATTTAATCCTTGTTCCTTATAAGGATTAGCTTGATACATCATATTTCAAATAAGATCTTCAACTTTCAAGCTAAAATTGCCAAAGATTCAAACCAGATCACACTTAGAGATAAAGGAGCCTTTTCTTAAACTTCAGGTTCACCAAAAGGCTAGGTGTGACAAAGGTAGATGCAGGAGATCCAAATCTTTGCCAACTTCACCCCTTCAAGGTACATTTGCCTTTGACATTCATCCAAGTATGGCTTGATTGGGAAAATATTCAATCAATGTGCTAGGTGTGGTACATGATCTCCCATGTAACCCTAAGAAATATTTGCCTACATTTAGTCCAACAGAAAACTACTAAAGAACACATTAATTCTTTTAAATCTACCTTAAGGTTGCTAAATTTTATGCATGAGGATGTGGCTTGAGGTTATTCCCCTCTACTTTTAAGGATGTTGCCTATGAATAGTTTTTAAACTTGCCTGATAATTACATCACTAGTTGGGATGGTTTCATCGATATTTTTATAAATCAATTTGCTAAGATTGTTAGTCCTTGTACTATTTACCATCAGTTCACCACCATTAAAAGAGATGCAAGTGAGCCTATCAAGTCCTTTAGTGCTAGATTTTATAAAATGTATAACAAGACTATAGAACCCTATAACCCTAATGATATCTTAGCTTTAGAAATCTACAAAGATGCAATAGATCCCATGACCTTTGTATTCTTGAAGAGATCCATACCAGCTATAACTTCATTATCCAGGGCCTATTCTAAGTTAGTAACTATTAATGATTAGATGCATCCCCAGGGGCAAATGGCATATTTTGTTTTGAACATTAACCCACATATGCCTACTCTGAACATCTTTCCAAACAACAACCAAAATATCCCAGCCTTAAATCAACTCCCAAACTTAAATCAATTGCCATTGAGTCATGTCGCTCCTAATTAGAACTTAGGATTTAAATCATCCTACTAATGGATTCAATATAAATGATCAAAGGGTTTTAATACTATCTACTAATAATAACCAGGTGCATAATTTTGAAACCCCTAAAAATGAGAATGAATCTATCTTAAAAATGGTCCAAAAGTTGAGCACTAATTTTCTTCAGCTGCAAAAACAAGTTGGAAACACTGCTAAAAGCTCTAGTAGGAACTTCTCATTTTAAAGGTATAATAGGCCAAGTAATAGTTTTAAAAATGATAGTTTTTATAATAACAAGAATAATGAGCCATCTTCTGAAAAGAAGACCATGGACATTAACCTTACTGATATTATTTTACCTAATTATTATAGAGTACATTGCACAACCAAGTATGGTGAAATTGACTGCATTGAGTTTTGCAAAGATTTTGAAGATTTTCAAGAGGAGTTGGATGCATTTGAATTAGTCCCTAACAAGGAAAATGGTGCAAGTGCTTTTAGATATAAGTCATCTAATCAAGCCTTCATGGTAGATACTTTTAATTTCCCTTTTCAAAAAGAGAATGAACCTAATGAGATCCCTGAGGAGATCCAAGCCTTTCAACAGTTCTTGAAGAAGACCTATCCCTTGAGGAATAAAGAGCAGAGGTATCCCTTGAATACCTCAATTCCTCCAAACAATTTTGGAACTACTCCAAATACTTCTTCAAGAAAAAATGTATATCCACCTAAAGGGATTACCTCTAAACCCAACATTGATATTCCTAGTTATTTTAATAAAACTAGGTATAATATAGTTGAGGATATGAAGAAGATAAATGCTAATATTACATTACATGAACTTATGTAGATTACATAGCAAATGGACCTCTTGCTAGAGTCATTATTAAAGAATTCCAACAAGCCCCACCCAAGGCTAACCATGCCAATGTGACTATGCATAAAGCCAAAGCTAAATCTCCTCATTTCTTGCTCACTATTAGGATGTTTGGTAAGAATTTTCACAATTGCTTATTAGATTTAGGCATATGTACCAACATCATGCCTATAGGTATATGCAAATAAATTAGCATAATACCTATACATTCTGATTGGGTTGTCACCCAATTAAGCAAATCTAGAGTCAAGGTAATTGGGGAAATTTTGAATGTTCATATGCAAATAGATTTTAAGCCTAGAGTGGAGCAATTCATTGATATTAAATTTGTTGATATACCTGATGTTTATGGAATCTTCTTGAGCAAGGAGTGTGTTGTCCTAAAAAAATATCACTCATTTTTGGGACAACATTTGAACTATATTGGTCTTATAGACCAAAATCCTCTCTTCCCCTTTCAAAAATTATTTTGAGCATTCAGGTTCTTCATTTTTCAAAGCTTTCTCAAAAATCTATGGACTCGATAGGCTTGAATCTATGGAATCTATAGGCTTGAATCTATAGACTCTATAGGCTTGAATCTATGGACTCTACAGGCTTGAAACTACAGACTCTGCAGGCTCATTTCTACAGACTCCGCAGGCGGGACTCTACAGACTCTTTCAAGGGACTCAAATCTATGGACTCTACAGATATGTTTCTATGGACTCAACATGTTTGAAGTTATCAGGTTCAACAGGTTCAAAGGCTTCTACAGGTGAGTTCAATCAAAAGAACAAGTTTCCAACACCTAGTCATTTTCAGGACTGTTTCAATGGCTTGGTTTAATAAAAAAAAAATCCATCAGCAAGCTTCAAAAAACAAAGGCTTGAACCATTGAACCATTTTGGTTCAATGGTTCAATGGGTTCAATGACTAATTGGTTCAATGTGCTTAGTGTAAAAGATCAAAAAGACTTAGCCAAATAATGAAGAATGAACCAATTGAACCATTGAACCGTTGAACCAAAGTTAGTTCAATCAGTTGGTTCAATCGGTAGGTTCAAGGGGCTGCCCCAAAGCCAAAGAGGCAAGTGCCCTTGCGGAGGGTAGGCAACATTGGTTCAAAGGTCAAAGAAAAGATAGAATTCCTTTGGATTTGTTCAAAGGCCCAAAAGGAACAATTCTTTTAGACTTTTTGTCCGATGGAAGTGATTAAGTGAAGAAGGCCAAAGGAATTCACTCAGGAAGAAAGCCCGAAGAAATTGAAAGGAACAAATGTCTAAGGAAAAGAAGCTTTCTTTCAGACTTTTTATCTGAAGGAATTCCTTCAGACTTTTTATCCTAAGGAAAAGGCTGACAAAAAAATCCTGAGAGCCAAAAGCCCACCGAAGAACCAAGAACCTGCCAGGAAAGTTGAAGCCTGAAGTCTGCCCAAAAAATCCCGAAGGGTAGGTACCCCTGCGGGGAGCACTTGAAGACGCAGAAGAGAGCCTTCCAAAAAAATTAGACAAAAAAGGTTTTCAAAGAACAAGGATGGAACTGTTGAACCTTGAACCAAATGGTTCAACAGGTTCAACTGGTTTGAAGGTTCAATAATTTAGGGCCTCAGAGGGACTTAGAAAGATAAAGGAAGCAATGATTGAACGAGAAACAGAATGAACCAATGAACCGATTGAACCTTGAACCAAAAGAGTTCAAATTTCAATGGTTCAAAGGTTCAAGGGCAGCCTCAGTCAAGGGAAAAAGAAGCAAACAAGTGGTTCAACCAAGGAGCGGGAAATAGATTGAGCTAGTAAAGCTATGAATGTAGCCTCAAGAGCTAAATTCCAGGAAGAGACAAAGCTGGTAAAGACAAAAGTAGAAAGATGGAAAAGCCTAAAATATCTATGTAGAAATAATTTTAGTAGGTGGAACAATCCACTAAGCAGATATTTTGGATTGTAAACATTGAAGGCGCGGCCTATTAGTCTCCTTTAGAGTAAAGACAAAATAGACAGTTCTGTAGATGTCATAGGGGACAGACCAGAAGATCTAGACCCAAGAAGAGACATATTAGATTAATAGACATGCCATAATTAAGGCAATGTGCTGATCCAAGCATGGTCCTTCCAGATAGAACTAAAAATGCATTGAAGGCATAAATTGCAGCATGGGCCGTCCCATGGGAAAGAGCGTCAAGCCTTGCTTGGTTGTTATAGATTTTAATTTCTCTCATTATGCAAAGGAGATCTTCCCATTACCAAAAGCAAAACTATGCCCAAATTGAAAGGCAAATACCGAGACTTTGAGCTCAGATTGTAATTTCATATTATTTTCTCTGAATGAGAAAGCAAGTTACTTGCAGACTTTTTGCTGTTATAGCTTATGCTATTTCAGGAAATTGTTCTTATGTCTATTTCCTAGGAGCATTCTTGTTTATTTGATCTAACAAGTAGAACTAGCAGAAGTAATTAGGAAGGTGTCCTGAAGTCAGTTGTGGAAGACTTTGTGTTGTCTATAGTTGTCTTCAGTGTGTGTTTTCTTTCTGTTTCTATGTAAAGGACCTTGGGATGACTTTTTGCCCCCATTGTTCTTTGTATCTCACTCTTGGGTAGTCAAGGTGGAGACTTTTTGCTACATCTTAGATTGATGGTTACTTTGAACTTTTGGTTACCAGTTACTTACCAGAAAGATTCTTGTTGTTTGCAAGAATAAACACTTCTGAAAGAAGATAAGTGCCTTATGTCGCTTCACCAAGATTTCTACTATCCAAGAAGGGATCTAGCTCTTGGCTGAATGCTAATTCTGAAAGAAGAGAAGTACCTTCACCAATCACCTAGGATTTATCCTCTATTTGTTAGCATCATCTCTAAAAAAAGAGAGATGGATGGTTTATCCCACCCGTGTCTTAATTTTTGCTTATATATAGTATATAGCCTCCATATATTTAATAGGGAACCTCCCCTTGATGAGAAGAGAGATTTGTCCCCTGTTGATGTAGTAAAATTACACACCTGGACGACCAATCTCCCTATGTTGTGGTGATAGGAACCATTTTGCTCACCAGTTAGCTGGTCGACAAAATATTCACCCAACAGTTTTTGGCGACTCCGTTGGGGATGAACGTGCAGTCTGAAGCCTCAAGTTTCAAATTGAATTAGTTCCTTCCCTTATCTATTATACAAACTCTGGCGACTCTGTTATGTGTCTTACCCATTATCATTATAGCCTTACCATCTTCCTCCATCTCTGTTATTTTATCTGGTCTACAAAACTAGAGCTGCTGGAAAAGAGTGCACAGTTTGAAGCCTCAAGCCTCAAGCTGAAGTAGGGCCAATTCTTTTCCATTTTTGTTCTGCAATCTAGCCACTCCACCTAGATTTATTATCCCTATTTTTTATAATTAAATCATGGTAGTTTAAGGCCCCTGGGGTAACTCTTTTGGCCCACTCAACTTGACTCCACCTCTGCATGAACTTCCATGCAACTCAAGAAAGAATTTCCCCAAATTCTTGTGAGATGGGAGAGTTCACCCTGATGTACACATTGTAGCCTTCAGCATAGCCTGTGGTGTGATAGGGGTGGAATTTGAAGACGTGGCAGTCAATATTTTTATGGAGACACTACAAGGTGCTACTACAGACTAGTTCTACCATGTGCAGGCTGGATCAGTGACTGACTGGGATACACTCAAAGCCAAGTTTGAAGCCAGGTTCAAGCCTACAGAGAATGTGCATGCCTTGCTGGCCTAGCTCACACATATGAAGAAGGAGCCCCATGAACCTATGAGGGACTTCATTGCCAGGTTTGAAAAGCTGAGGAATAGGATTCCCATGATCGCCCAGCTGACACCTAAGAATCTCAAGTGTTTCTTCATCAACTCATAGCTGCCTGAAGTGAGTTTTTTGTTGAGACAGGCTAGACACATAGACCTTGCTATTACTCAGGACTTGGCTAATGAGGTAGAAGATGACCTTATATTGTTAGGAAAGATAAGGAGAGACACAAACATAGGTAAATATTCTTCATCTTCTGAGAATTCATCTACAGTCACCACTGACCCAATGGTACAAAAGCTGGCAAGTGAATTGCTAGCCTTGAAAAGGCAAATGGAACAAGGTATGTCTTTTGCTCCTCTATATAAAGATATACCAAGGAAGACATTCCTCAATCAGCCATATCAAAGTGACACTGCCAGAAGTCAAGGGCAACCAAATCATCTTCCTCTTCCACAGAGGAACCTTGTCCTTGAAGCACCTCCAACCAACTCAGTAGTTGGATATCTGGAAATAGAACATGTTTCCTATTTCTAACCTAAGTTTGAGAAATAAAATGGCACTGTTCTCTTTAGGGAGGATCTAGAAGAATCAGCTGGAAACTCCCACATTGGTTTTTTGAATTACCAAGATGAACCCAGAAGTGAAGGTGAAGCAATCGAAGAATCATACATAATATTCACCCGATCTGAGAATCAGTCAACCCAACAATATGATAAAGAAAGAATAGAGGAATGAACTTAGCCTACAATTCCAATTGCTAAGTGGGGAACCACTCTGCCTTTCTAGTCAAAGGACCCAGTGATTGCCAAGAAGGTTAGTACATCAAACATCTCTGCACCTTCTACTTTAACTTCACATATCAGTCCTCCCCCTCCCAAAAACCAAAAGGATGAACTCCCATCCTCTCTTCTAAGTCCATCTCAGTCATTTGACATGATTGATCATGTCAAGAAATCCAAAATTCAAATGATTGAGTTTGAATCCCTGCAAGCCAATCCTGATCAATTAAACATTGGTGAAGAGCTAGGTGTGAACCTGTCTGAGGCAAAGATTATGGTCACCCAAATGCCAGCCCCTGTTACTCAAATTCTATTTGAGCCTTCAAGGAGGGGTAATTACTCTTTGACCATAGAGGATGCTCATGTCTCAACTGATCAAAGTCCCGTGGCTGGTAATCCAAGATTTGATCCAAATCAGGCATCAGAAGAATTGGTAGGGTGCAGTACAAATCAAGAATGATCTTCCATCTCTGATGAAGAGAAATCTAATAGAAGATCAGCTTTTGATGATGCTTAGATCTTGGAATCTGATGTCAGCATTTCTTCCACTCATGCTAGATGTAGATCTCTATTGCTCAGATTGAAGACTACTCAAGATGAAGAGATCAAACTCCTTCACACCAAAGGAGATGCTGAGCTGATGGTTTGTCAGGAATTTGATGTTGACAATCAAAACATGTGCTGGACTAAACTAATAGAATAGTAAGCTATGGTAGTGGACCATACTTATGTACTCCAAAGTTAGCAAAAGGAACTCTTCACCAAGAGAGCAAGGAGTTATGGTTTTTAGTTTGAAGACCACATCCTGCCATGGGGCAAGAAGAAGAAAGAGCCAAGAGGAAGACACAAAAAATTGGTTTCTTGGTGGAGAGTTCCATTCGCCTGTCACCGTTTCTGGGTACAAAATGGTTTCCTACTAGTTTATTAGGATGGCACACCATTTTCACTATCTCATAATGGGCAACGTCTGAATCACTTCAATTCTTGAAGTGTCAAATAAGTTCACCTGTACATATGTACATTTGTATAGTCTTTGGTTCTGTTTTGTGCTTTTCATTTTCATTTTCATTTTTTGGAGCCTTTCTTTTTGGGTAGCATGACTCCGTAGCCCAATGGCACACTTCAAGGCACTGGAGATTCTAGTTTCTACTCCCCTCAGTTGTTCCAAGTGTTCAACTAAAGGAAGTTCCCCAACTGGAGCCAGCTATTGTCCCCAAAAAATATCACTCATTTTTGGGACAACATTTGAACTATTTTGGTCCTACAGACCAAAATCCTCTCTTCCCCTTTCAAAAATTGTTCTGAGCATTCAGGTTCTTCATTTTTCAAAGCTTTCTCAAAAATCTACATACTCTACAGGCTTGAATCTATGGACTCTGTAGGCTTGAATCTACGGACTCTGTAGGCTTGAAACTACGGACTCTACAGGCTCATTTCTATGGACTCTATAGGTGGGATTCTACAGACTCTTTCAAGGGACTCAAATCTAAGGACTCTGTAGATATGTTTCTATGGACTCAACATGCTTGAAGTTAGCAGGTTCAACAGGTTTAAAGGCTTCTATAGGCAAGTTCAATCAAAAGAACAAGTTTCCAACACCTAGTCATTTTCAGGACTGTTTCAATGGCTTGGTTCAAGCAAAAAAACTTCCATCAGCAAGCTTTAAAGAAGAAATAATTGAACCGTTAAACCTTGAACCATTTTGGTTCAATGGTTCAACGGGTTCAATGACTAATTAGTTCAACGCGCTTGGTGCAAAAGATCAAAAAGACTTAGCTAAATAATGAAGAATGAACTGATTGAACCATTGAACTGTTGAACCAAAGTTGGTTAAATCAGTTGGTTCAATTAGTAGGTTTAAGGGGCTGCCCCAAAGCCAAAGAGGCAAGTGCCCTTGCGGAGGGCAGGAAACATTGGTTCGAAGGTCAAAGAAAAGATAGAATTCCTTCGGATTTGTTCAAAGGCCCAAAAGGAACAATTCTTTTAAACTTTTTGTTCGATTGAAATGATTAAGTGAAGAAGGCCGAAGGAATTCACTCAGGAAGAAATCTCGAATAAATTGAAAGGAACAAATGGCTAAGGAAAAGAAGCTTTCTTTCCAACTTTTTGTTCGAAGGAAAAGCCTGACGAAAAAAGCTTGAGAGCCAAAAGCCCGCCGAAGAAGTAAGAACCCACTGGGAAAGTTGAAGCCTGAAGTCTGCCCAAAAAATATCGAAGGGTAGGTACCCTTGTGGGGGGCACTTGAAGATGCAGAAGAGATCCTTCCAAAAAAACTTAAACAAAAAAGGTTTTCAAAGAACAAGGATGTAACTGTTGAACCTTGAACCAAATGGTTCAACAGGTTAAACTAGTTCGAAGGTTCAATATTTCAGGGCCTTAGAGGGACTTAAAAAGATAAAAGAAGCAATGATTGAATGAGACACAGAATGAACCAATGAATTGATTGAACCTTGAACTAAAAGAGTTCAAATTTCAATGGTTAATAAGTTCAAAGGTTCAAGGGTGGCCTCAGTCAAGGGAAAAAGTAGCAAATAGGTGGTTCAACAGATGGTTCAACCAAGGAGCAGGAAAGTGATTGAGCCAGTAAAGTTGGGAACGTAGCCTCGAGAGCTTAAATTCCAAGAAAAGACAAAGCTGGAAAAGACAAAAGTAGAAAGAGGGAAAAGCCCAAAATATCTGTGCAAAAGTAGTTTTAGTAGGTGGAACAGTCCACTAAGCAGATATTTTGGCTTGCAAACATTGAAGGTGCGGCCTATTAGTCTCCTTTGGAGTAAAGACAAAATGGACAGCTGTACAGATGTCAGAAGGGATAGACCAAAAGATCAAACCCAAGAAGAGACATATTAGATGAATGGACATGCCATAATTAAGGCAATGCACTGATCCAAGCATGGTCCCTCTAGACAAAACTAAAAATGCATTGAAGGTGTTGACTACAGCATGGGTCATCCCATGGAAAAGAGTGCCAAGCCTTGCTTGGTTTTTATACATTGTAATTTCTCTCATTATGCAGAAGATATCTTCCTGTTACCAAAAGAAAAACTCTGCCCAAATTGAAAGGCGAATACTGAGACTTTGAGCTTAGATTGTAATTTCATATTATTTTATCTAAATGAGAAAGCAAGTTACTTGTAGACTTTATGCTGTTATAGCTTGTGCTATTTTAGGAAATTTTTCTTATGTCTATTTCCTAGGAGCATTCATGTTTATTTGATCTAACAAGTAGAACTAGCAGAAGTAGTCAGGAAGGTGTCCTAAAGTCAGTTGTGGAAGACTTTGTGCTATCTGCAGCTGTCTTCAGTGTGTGTTTTCTTTCTATTTTTGTGTAAAAGACCTTGGGACAACTTTGTGCCCCCATTGTTTGTCGTATCTCACTCTTGGGCAGTAAAGGTGGAGACTTTGTGCTACATCTTAGATTGATGGTTACTTTGCACTTTTGGTTACTAGTTACTTACCAGAAAGATTCTTGTTGTTTGCAAGAATAAGCACTTCTGAAAGAAGAGAAGTGCCTTATATCACTTCACCAAGATTTATACTATCCAGGAAGGGATTTGCTTCTTGGTTGAATGTTACTTCTGAAAGAAGAGAAGTACCTTCACCAATCACCCAAGATTTCTCCTCTGTTTGTTAGCATCATCACTGAAAAAAGAGAGATGGATGGTTTATCCCACCCGTGTCTTAATTTTTGCTTATATATATAGTATATAGCCTCCATATATTTAATAGGGAACCTCCCCTTGATGAGAGGAGAGATTTGTCCCTTGTTGATGTAGTAAAATTGCACACTTGGACGACCAATCTCCCTATGTTGTGGTGATAGGAACTATTTTGCTCACCAGTTAGCTAGTCAACAAAATATTCACCCAAAAGAGTGGACCAAGGCCCTAAATGGTTACATGTCCACAGATTGCTCACATTTGTGGCTACCTTGGAAGGGAGTTCCTAATCAAATCCGGGTTGAGAGAGAACCAAGGATGAAACATATGATAATAGAATACAATGTTGTGAATGAGAGGGTCAACATAATTGAATCAAATTTAAGGGTTTTCACCTTAGAGACTAATTAGGTATGTGATCCTAAGGGTGTTCATGTTGTTCTTTGACTATGAAAATTACATTTTGATGGTGCTAGGTACAAGGCTGGATCTAGAGTAGGTATTGTCCTTACTAACCCCATTGGTATGAAAGACCATGCTTCCTATAGACTCCAATTCTCATGCACTAATAATATTGTTGAATATGAAGCCCTTATCCTAGGTTTATAATTTACTATAAAGAATAAGGTCAAAGAAATGCTAGTTTATGGAGATTTAGAACTAGTGGTCAACCAAGTAAGAAGCAAATACCAATGCAAGCTCTCATATCTTAAGAGGTATAAGTTCAGGGTTTGGGATTTGATAAAGTCCTTTGATGATTTTATCATCGCCTCCATTCTAAGAGAATAAAACCAAGCTATTGATGAGTTGGCATCTGTTGCAGCCAACCTCATACCCAATCAAGATTCCCCTAATTTTAGCATTGCACTGATCCCTTATCTTTCAATGCCTGATAATGTTAACCATTTTAAACTTTTTCAGTGATGACCAATAGATATAGGATTTTATGAACAATTTTAGAGCATTTGATGCCCATATTATTGATGAGACTAATGAAAATTCATCTAAGGAGGATAAGTTTGATGGTAAATTCATTCAGTTGAATGACAACAAGATCCCTAAGGGGATGATTTCTTTAGAGAGACTATTTGATCAAGAGAAATTGACTAAAGTTTCTAAGATTTCCAAGGTTGGTGGGAGGAACTATAATACTGTTGATCTTGATCTCCAAGATCAACCCCAACTAGGAAACATTAGAAAATATTGCACAAACATTGAGAACAAGAAAGCTAAAGAGATCCTTACCCAATACAAGGATGTCATAGCATGGTCTTATGATGAATGAAAGATATTTGACCCAAACTTAATCACTCACACCATCCCTCTTAAAAAAAATTATAAACCATTCAAGAATAAATAGAGGCCTATAAACCCTGTCTTAGAGCCAATGATTTTTAAAGAGGTTAAGAGACTACTAGATGCTAGGATAGTCTTCCCCATCAGGGATTGCACTTGGGTGGCTAATTTGGTGCTAGTCAGGAAGAATAATAGTGAGATTAGGCTCTATATTGATTTTAGGAATTTAAACAAAGCATCTAAGAAGGATAACTGTCCTCTTGCTTCTCTTGACTAGGTTATACAAGTTATTTTAGGTTCAACCATGATATCTTTTCTTGATGGTTTTTCAAGTTATAACTAGGTATTGGTTGATAAAGAAGACAGGATGAAGACAACAACCACCACCAAGTGGGGAAATTTTGCTTATAAGAGGATGTCATTTGGACTATTAAATACAGGATCTACTTTTCAAAGGGCCATAGACCATGCCTTCTAAGGCTTGATAGGTAAATACATCATTATTTATATGGATGATCTAACAGTTTTTTTAAAAAATAGGGAAGATTACTTCATGCATTTGTTAAAAGTCTTTGAAAGATGTAGAAGGTATGGGATTTCTTTAAACCTTAAGAAAAGTATTTTCTGTGTTACTCAAGGTAAGATATTGGGACATGTTATAACCAAGGATGGGATCTCTATAGATCCTAAAAGGGTAGGGGTTATATCAAAAAGAAAACCCCCAAATAATAGGAAAGAGCTAAAGTCATTCTTTGGTAAGATAAAATTTGAAAGGAAATTCATTTCTGGATTTGTATAGATTTTCAAACCATTAAATGACATGCTAAAAAAAGATGCCAAGGTCTCATGGAATGAAGAATCTAGAAAGGCATTTAATGACATTAAGGAGGCCATTATCCAGGCTTCGGTCCTGATAAGTCCTAAGTTTTCAAAGGAATTCTACCTCTACTCATTTTCCTCTAATCATACCATGGCTGCTATATTGACTCATAAAATTGAAGGATATAATCACCTAAAAGCTTTTATGAGCACTAATTTTAAGAATGTTGATTTAAACTATTCATTGATTGATAAGTAAGCATATGCATTAGTAAAGGCAATAAACAAGTTCAAGCATTATATCCTTAGAAATAAGGTACATGATATTCTACCTGACCCTACCACAAATCTTATGTTAATACAGAATGAGCTTAGAGAATGTAGAGGTAAGTGGATGTTAGTTTTACAAGAGTATGACATAGAAATGAAAACAACAAAAGTGGTAAGGTGGCAAGGTCTGATCCAAATGATTGTTAATACCAGCCCTATGTTAAGTATTATGCAAGTTGATTACCAAGAATTTTAAGCTATTGAATGGTATGATTCTATTATTCATTTACTAATTAATGGTACCTATCTTGAAGGATTGACAAGGGAGGAAAAGAGGGATTTAAATCTCAAAGTTGCTCATTATTTGATTAAGAATGGAGTCTTATACAGGAAAAACTATGAGGGAGTCTACCTTAGGTATGTTTCAAAAGAGGAAGATGTTCAAATCATGAGTACCTTCCATGAGAAGTTTGGCAATGGACAACCATCAGGGAAGACTACTACACATAATATTCTCAGAGCTAGCTACTATTGGCCAACTATCTTCAAGGATGCTCACAAGCATGTGAGAGAATGCCACTCCTGCTAGATTTTTAGCACTAAAGAGCCTAAGGTAGAAATGTCTCTACAACCAGTCATGGTTGAAAAAACATTTGCATAATAGGGATTGGACTTTGTAGGAGTTATCAACCTAAATTCATTTGAAGGTCACAAATTCATCCTGACTACTATAGATTATTGTATAAGGTGGGTTGAAGCTGTAGCCACTAAATAATGTAGAATGGAGGAAGTGATCAAATTCATAGAGGAAAACATTTTTACTATATTTAGAACTCTAGTCTTTCTAGTGTGTGACAACGGGTTTGTATTTTCATCTATAGAGATGATTGAATGGGCATATGATAATGGTCTCTATTTGAAGTTTCCATCTAACCATTATCCCCAAAGAAATAGAGTTTTTGAGTATTGTTGTAGCTTAGAATTGCACCCTTGTGAGAGATTTATTCAAACTCTCTCACTTCCAGCTACAAACATGGGGACAACCTCAAGTTGTGGGTATTCTATAGTGAGGTTGAACCTCTAGGCTTTTTAATGAGGCTAGTTACTTATGTGTTTCATTTTAAATCTTTATTCTCACACTAAAATTTATTGTTGGCTAAGGAAAAGGGATATGAGGATAACATGAAACAAAATCTAAGCTAAGGGAGGTGATGCACCAAAAGAAAAGATTCACTTAGTCTAGGAAATGACACTTTATTTAGCATAAGATGTTGCTTACACAATCTCACAACCAGTTAATTTACATAAATATTTCATAAATTAGGCTCACTGGACCATACATGAAGCAAAGAGCGATTTTGAAATCCATACCAATCATCCATTAATGGTGGAAAGTGCTCAAGTCCAGACCTACAACTAACTAAAAAACACCTAAAAATAGGCAAAAAAGAAGGATAATGAGCTTAGAAGGACACTTATTCACAATGCCATTATGCTCACTCTTGATTAACACAATTTTCAGACAAAGAAATAGGTAAAAAAATAATATTTATTGCTTTAAAAGGTCTATTAAAAAGAGATTTTGGTAGATTAATTTTATCACCAATCTAGGGATAATTTATTGGCTATAAGGCCTCTATTTATAATATAAAAGGGAGAAGAGAAGATGGGAATGTGTGAGAAACTAGGAATGGAAACCATAAATTCCTACAACCACCATCATCATCCTTATTTTGCCATGAAATGCACTGTTTCAGGTTCACCACACAATCTCCTCGAGCCATTCCTGCATTCAAGTCACTCCCTTGGTAGATTTTAAAAATCCATGTCATGAGCAGTAGGAATGTTGCTTCTTGGCATGAATGTATTGATCGTTATATTAAATATGGCATGGTGACCTTCCCCTTTACATGTCTTGTTGAAAAGGGACGTAGGTCTCTATGTGTTGAAAAAATTGGCTAAACCATACCACTTTTACATTGGATGGGTATTTGTCAAGAGTGAGCCATATTAAAGGATGAAAACCTTCATAAATTCCTAGTTACCAGCTATTTGGACTCCCCTTTGTGATGATTGGTCATTGGAAGCTACCTTGGATCCTTGATCTACATCATGGATGCCTTTTTGCCACTTGGTAGCCTTTCATTTATCTGATCATGACTCCTGTGCACTGTCAATCATTAGAAAATGCCATTAGACCAAGCTTATTAAGTCAAATAGTGTTGGAAACCTTATCTACTCTTTATTTAGGTTTTCAAAGCTACTTGACTTATAAATATTTTGAGGCTAAGTCATTGAAGAATCATGATTTACTCTATGCAGAGTAACTCAAGATTTTTGATCTCTCCAACTTCAAAATTTGTTTGTGGGCTCATTTGTTCTTCAAGATCTATTTGTCTCAGGCAATTCTCCTAAAGGAATTCCTTGGGATAGTTTGTCTAAAGGAATTCCTTCAGAATTTTTATTTGAAGCTTCCTTCTTTCTCTCTTCCTTCAAAATTTGCCTTTTGAAATTTTCAAAATGGACTTTCTCGAAGGATGAAAGACCCTTTGGGCTTCTTGTATGTCCCTTCGAGCTTCTGCAAATGGTCCTCCCACTGAGAAAAGTTCCCTTTGGCCTTTAAAAATGGTCCTCTCGAAGGGAAAGATATCCTCCAAAATTTTGAAATTGTTTTTCCAAAGGGTAACATACCCTTCGAACTTTTGTTTTTTTTCCTTTCCTTCAAAATTATTCTTTGCAGGCTTTTGTAAGGACTCTCCCAAAGGGTAAGGGACCATTTGGACTTCTAAAAATGGTCTTTTCTAAAGGGGAATATACCCTTCAAAAAAATTGAAATGGTCCTTCCGAAGCTCAAAAGAGCCTTCAAGAAACTTGTAACTGTCCACTTGGAGAAGGAAATGCCCTTCAAATTTTTTAATGACCCTTGGAGTATTCTTTAGAGAAGACTTGTCCCTTGAAGAACCCAAGGAGCACTATTTTTTGAGACTAAATCAGGTTTGTCAAGCCCCTTTACTTATTTGAGGCTTCTGACTGCTCACAACTTATGAAGTAATTAAGTAGTGCTCCTTGGAGAACCCAAAATACACTATCCATGAGTAATTCAGGTTCATAAACTTGAATTACTTCTACTTATAAAACATTTAGAAGTCAAGCACCACTAGAAACCTGATTTGCACTGTGTCCTCAGAAACTCAAAGTCTTATGACTTCAAAATCTTGAAGACTTCTACTTTGGAGAACCTAAGGTTGTCTGAACTTGCCACTTTTGATTGAATGTCCAACTTCTCACACTTGGGAAAAATTTTGGTCTGTGGACCAAAAATGGTCAACAAGTCTACCACTAAAAATTTGATGAAAGCAATCAATAAATTTGTTGAAGACAAACCCAGGACTTGGCACAAGTTACTCAAGTATGCATTATGGGAAGATAGGAGTAGGATTAAACAAGCCTTGAAGGCATCACCTTTTCTATTAGTGTATGGCTAGGAACCAATCTTCCCTATCACTCTTAAGTTGCCCACATACAAATTCACGAAGGAATACATGAGAGAGGGTCAGGAATTAGCAAATGCAATATTGCTAGACATAATTTAGATGGAAGATGCAAGGGAGAAAGCCTTTGTTGATTTTAATAGACATCAAACCATAATGAAAATATGGTTTGATAAAAGATCAAAGTTAAGGTGTTTAGACAAGGGGATCTAGTTCTCCTTTGGGATAAAACATCTGAGCCTAAGGGCAAACATGGCAAATTCACATCTTTGTGGATTAACCTCTATCATATTGTAGAACCACTGCATAACAACACCTTCAAGCTCAAATATCTAGAAGGATCAAATTTCACATTGCCCATTAATGGATAGTACCTCAAACACTACTTCTTTGCTGCTCATCCCAAGGTATTTGTGAAGTAAACTGAAAGATGGTTAGATTTAGTGTAGGTAGGCTAGCTAGTTCCTTTCAAGTTATTTCCTTCCTATCCCTTATTTATATATAAGCATGTATATATTTATTTGCTTTCCTTTTCTTTCTTACTTTCCTATTTCCTATTGTGTGTTTCTTTCTTGTTACTTTGCTCCTTGGTTCTAATAAGTCCTTTTGGACAATCCTGAGCTCAAAGTTAGGCAATTTGCTTGAAAATGCCCAAAATTCATAAATGTAGGTGTGTAACTCATATATATGATGGCTATGGTTTTGAAATATAAGTTTAATGTTGTAATTTGAAGAAATTGGTAAATACTAATGGAATAAGCAAATCTTTCCATAAGAACTTAAGCATTATCTAGACCTCAAATTGGTTTTAAGAAGATTTGCACTTGTAGAGTGAAAGCTCAAACTATCATTGTAAATCCTCACTAGCACTTCATCAACATCCTTTCCTGGTGTAAGGGTTGAAGCCATAGGTGATTCTCTAAAAATCAAACATTTGACCAAATCCTAGAACTTGGCTATTCTAGTTCTCAACCTTTCTAAAATCATAAAGATCTAAAGAAAATATAAAAAAGGAGAATTAAATGCAAAATCAAAAGCTTTATTAGCATAGGTGATTCTAGTAATATCCATTGGGGCTATGGACACCTAGATGGTAGTGAAGCAAGGCCTTGAGTGGATCCAAAGGAATCTATGTCGAGCCTATGGATGCATGGTTGGTAGTAGAGTAATGCCCAATCCTTCCCTAAGCTAAAAGCATGGTTCTCAATGAACATGTAAACATACTATAAGTCAGTGTTAGTGATTAAGGACATGAAACCTGGGAGTTGTTTCTTAAATCTCATGGCAAATGGTAAGTGGAATCAAAGCACACACATAGTATGGATATGTCTTGATGTTTGACCCTAATTTTGAAAGTACAAGGTTTGTTTCAACCATTATCTGATCTAGATAATGATATTAATCAAGTAGAGTGAATGACCTAACTATTTGTCGAAGTCAGAGTCTCTAGGTTCTAACATATTTCTATGTTTCCCCATGAGTCATCATTTTTTAAGGCCAACATACCCCCATTTTTGAAAATTGGGACCCTTGAGAAACCCTAGAGAATAAACATGAAAACATGGCATGTTAAGATCACTTATAGAATTTGAAGATCATCCAATTTATCAAAAGCAAGCTTACTTAGCTATGTTTTGCTTTAATTTTTTCTAATATTTATAATAAATGGCCTTCATGGATTTTAGTTGTAGGTTCCATGGTGTATTTTATTGGGAAGTTCATGTTCCAAAACCTTGGCAAAACCCTCAGTTTAAATTTGAATACTGGCAGGAGCTAAATTGGCAGGAACCTTTTAAAACCCACTTTGGATTTAAGCATAAATTTCATATCTCAAGGTTAATCATGTTTTTTAACATGACTAAAAATTAGCTTAAAAATTCTTGGTCCCCTTTAGTATTTTCCCCATTTAAGTTCTTTATATTTCTAACTAGGTCTAATGTCAGTTTTGTAGGGTCCCTTTTAATATTTCCTAGCCTAGTCCCTTTGATTCATAACTTAGCCTAACGTTTTAATCCTAAGGCCCCATCATATTTATTAATATGAACAAGACCTTAGCCTTAATACCTTATCCTAAGTCTTTTATATCACCATGGGTCTTAACTTAACTTCCTTGCATCTTGTAGCATCCAATGATCCTTACTTGATTGTGGTATTTAATCCAATGAAGCGAGAAAGGCCCAAGCTTAAAATTAAACAACATGCATCTTAAAATATCTAATGATCCATGATTCATCATAGGAAAGGCTCCAATGGCATGAAGGCCCTGACAAAGTTGTGCCCTTAGCCTTCATCCAATAGTTCTTACTTCATTTCAAAAAGTTGATCAAATGAAGTGAAACATAGTTGAAAGGTTAAAGGATTACAGAATGCCTATCAGATCGACATGAGGTGCCCTTAATTCAAGGATTAAAATCAAAGGGGCCCACCTAACAGAAACAACTAATCATGAGCAAGCTCTTAGATCATGATCCTATAGCTCTCACTTATCATAAGATCCTAATCCAATAGAGTGAATTAATTCCAAGATCCTGGGAATCCCTACGAAGGCACCAAGTGGCACTCTCGCATTGGGTCACAAAAATTTGATGATCTTAAAATTGACATTCGTATGACCATCATTTGACTTCCTTGAGGACATATTTGACACCCACGTGATCATCAAATTTAAGACCATTAAGTTAAAAGTTTCACTAGCTTAAAATTGGTGTTCACATGATCATCATTCAACATCCACAAAGATGTATTTAACATCTGTGAGGCCATAAAATTTAAGCTAATGAATCATTCTTCTCAAGATCAAAATATACTCCAAAATGTTGCTAGAAATCTCATGAATTACTTTGTAGACTAATATAATCCCTCAGAAGACGCTCAGACACTAAAAATTTTCAATCTGTAAATATTGAAATGGTCTTTTGGTCTAAATATATGAAAAATAAACTTAGTCTAAGTCTAGATTGTAAGGTCCCCATTGCATTTTGTTTAAATACCGTGAACCTTAAACTATAGACTTATACTAAGTCTTATTTTAAAAGAGTCTTTGTTACATATAACTTAGACCAAGTGTTTCTAACCAAAGGTTTTAGTCTGTTTATTAATGCAATAAAACTCTATTTGATATTAGACCATTATATAATTTTGACCTCCTTTGAGCATATTTGATAGGCTTGGCATAAATATTTTAGCCCAAAGTATACATTGTGTTTATTAAACACAACATGAACTTTGGTCTAAAAATATTTAGCCATGTTCCCCTTTTTATGAATTTGGAAAACTTAGGCATAAATTTCTTAGCCTAAGGTTTATTTGGTGTTTAATAACCATGAAATAAACCTTAGCCTAAGGAATCTAAGCCTAAATCCCACCTTAATAATATGCTAACTTAAAGTTTGGACATCTTTATAGATCAATGGTTCACACTTCATCATGGGAGGATGATCCAACGGTGTGAGGACCCCGAAGACTTTTTATTAGAGTCTTGAGAGCCCATGAGCTAAATGCATGGTGAAAGCACATTTAAAGCAAAATTGAAAAATGATCCAGTCATCCATGCTTCAGCACATTCCATGATCTAACGACATGAAAGCATCGATGACTTTTCAAAGGTTCATAAGCTCATGCCAATCCAAGATTTTAATTCAATGGAGTGAATCAAATAAGACATTTTAAATTCCAATGGATAGTGCTCAAAGGCATTTATGAAAAATGCCATGAAAGGTCTAGATCATTGCCATATAAGCACCATGCAAGTAGAAAAAGGACAAAATAAGAGATCTTGTGGGCTCAAATATGAAAAAGTATAAAGGCAAAGGTCCAATCAAATCCCAAGCACATATGAGCTAAAGTCTGGATATATCTTGATATTAAATCTCTAAAACCCTAAACCCTACATATAAGTGATCCAAGTAAACTCAATTGGTTACAATTCGATCCAAAGAGAGAAAAATTGTGTTTTTGAGCACAAAAGAGCTACCACAGAGACCAATTTGCAATCTAGGATAAATAAATTAGCAAGTAGAAGTCATGGCATCCCGTAGACAATAGTTAAAAGAGTAGACAAAACTCTACCTATCAACAAATAATGAAGGAAGGATCTTCAAGGACACTAAATTAGACATTGCAGCCCTAAACTCCCTAGGCATTAAGAATTGATCTAAACTCTCCTTCACCATGGAAGAGATAAAACCTATCACCAAGGAGGAATAGAGAATTTCCAAAATGAGTAGGAGCCACTATGACCTAGTTATAGTCCAAATGACTGGCCTCCATTATGTTATCACCAAACTTGAGGTACTTCATTGCATAGAGGTTCTTGCTCCAATTTTTTTAGACTGTAGGGTTCATAATGATTGGATCATCTGAGAAGGGGATTATAAGAGGGTAGCTTACACTTCCCCTATGGCCTTCAAAACATACTATAATCTCTCAATTTCCCATGTATACTTATCTAAAATCAGCGAGTGAACCTTCAAGCATGACCTGGACACCGTCCTTAGACCCTGGTTACACCAAGGAACCCATGTCTTCAAAGACTTTGAGGTTAAGATCCTAATAGTATAGTTTAGGGAGGGCATCAGGGTGATCATGACCCTATTAAATTGAGAATTAGGATCCCCCTCAACCACCTATGTAAACAAAATATGGGTCCCCTATGTGTATTTCATGGTTAAAGAAAATCTCACCCCTCCATTTGGAGACATGATCACTGTCTTCTTGACTAAGCAATTCACTGCTATCAAAAGTAAAAAAACCAAGCAATTCTATATGATGTCATATTTAATATATGCCCTTCTTACCTCCATTAACTTCCCTAGTATTAAAAATTGGTCTCCTAAAGGGAGAACCACCATATCCCACCACTACTTTAAATTGCACATCTTTCAGTATGGGAACCACATGTAATTTATTTGTGACTGTGTCTACCCAACCATAGTGTATGCTATTACAAGTTTCCATATGCCTAGATTCCATCCACTAATATATAAATATGTAGAGATGATGGGTGGCATATGGTTCTATCCAAATTGCATAGTTATCAGGATTGAGGGAGTCATGTCCTCACCATATAGATTACATGTGTATGTATCAAGCAAACTGGATGAGCAAGAAATTGATTCCCAACTCATCAATGGAGTTGATAAAAATTGTAAGGAAAAGAGGAAGGGTCTTCTCCATCCCTTCCCTCTAATTATTGGAAGGACCGTGTCGAAAGATTGGAAATAGGTAGAGACCATATCTAAACATAGGGACTCATTTGGGTTTCATCTTGATGAACTCAAAATGTGGGACCCCAATAACATAGTAAGTAATCATTTGAAAGAGAAGAAGCTGCCCAAACCTGAGTATATGCATCAACTTGATGTTTGTGACACCATTTACATTAAGTCAAATAACTATGAAGAAGTGTTGGTCAAGATCAAAAGGTACAACATCAAGCTTGAGCATAGATTGATAGAATATGATAAGCTAGTAAGAGAGGAATGGTAGATGTATCCCTTCCAGTATCACTTGCTTCTTGGACCATCTGGGGCATCCTAGAAACAACCTCAAGTGGAACATCAACAACCTCAAAGGCTAATTGTGCAAAGTCAAGATGAACAGGGCCATGGTAAGGAAAAGCCAAAAGACAGACCTGGAGAGGGACCCTCATCTTTAGCCTTGACACCAAGGTTACCTTCCCTAATTGAACATATAGTTGCATTAGAACCAGATGAGACACTTGAGGGTGACCTGAAAGAGCTTGTAGATGCATATGAAATAGATGAAGAAGGGGAACAGATTGAATAAACTCAAATCCAAACAGGGGAGCCTAAAGAAGAGAAAGAAAAAGAGCTTGCTCTTGACATAGTTCCAGTGGCCCCTAAAGAGAAGGGAAAGATAGAGTTGTCTTTGGTCTTAGTTGGATCAAAGAGACCAATATTAACCATCTTTCACCCCACAAGTGAGACAAATTTATTTAGTTGTGAATTCCCCATTCATGGACCAATCATCCCTGACTGGTTTATTTATGGAAAATTGCAAAAGATCCCTTCTCTCTCCCATTCATGGGCCATAACAAAAAGCTGCTAAAATTGATTTACATGATGGCATTAAGCAATGGATTATGGCTATAATGAATGAAGAGAAATAAAGAATAATTTTGATCACTCCAAGACTAGAGAGTAAGAAAATGGATGCTCCAGGAGCATCAAGCAACACAGGTGTAGAGGTCCAAGAGCCTTTAAAGTTCACAGGATCATCCACCACCATGTAGTTTAATCTAGAGATAGATGGATTGGAAAGGGTCACCACTAAGAAAGCCATGGTGGGAGATAAGGAATTTACCTTCCAAAGGGTTGAGCCCTTTATAGGTCTAACCCCAGTAGGTGGGAAATAACTTAGTGAAGCTCTTATCCCTGAGGAGGATGTTGAGAGCTTGATTGAGGCTCAATCAGCTAAAGTTAAGGCTAGGATCCAGGGGATAAAACAAAGAATCCAAAATTTGGAAAGAGAAAAGGAAATCTTGGAAACATAGGCCATTTTATCATTTTTTGACACCATGGTGGATACTTTTAAGGACTCAAAACTATTAGCTTAGCTCATTTAAACACCATATTTAGAATAATAGTAGACAAGGTCCAAGTTCTAAGTGATTGGACAAAGAATTTAAATAGGCTTCTGATGGATGATAAAGGATTGATCATTAGAATTGAGTAGCTCTTAGGAACTATATTGGTAAATCCTACCAAGACCACTACCCTTGGAATAATTGATGAAGCTGAATACAAACATAGGCTTACTTTGGTAATGTAGTCAATTAGGATCAAGAGCCAAGGCTAGTTTGATAGGGACAACAAAAGAATCTTGGACATGATCTTCACAATCAAGAAGAAAATTGCATAGGCAAAGAGCATAAAGAAAGTTATGGCCAAGGATGATAGAGACTTGGATGACTTAGCTAATCAAGAATAAGCCTACCTCATGAAGCCAACTATGGACCTAGAGCTCATTAAAGAGCAACATCAGAAAGTAATGGAGCTTATGTAGAATCAACAAGAGGACCCTTTATCAATAGGCCCACCTAGTAGATAATATTCCTTTTGAAAGAGGCATTGTAATATTTAAAATAAGAAAATTCTTTTGTAAGGCATATGCTAGTCTATTAGCATATTTCCCCTAGGTCAGTCTAATTATGAAATACAAGTGTATTCTAGAAATTTTTAGGAAAGGACGGTTGTCCTTATCTCTTGTACACCTATATATTGTAACTAACCGGTGTACTACCTTATCTTTCTATAATAAGCATGTATCACCATCTCGTAAAAGAGAGAGAATTTTGAGCAAATTTTGTTTACTTGGAGAAATTAATATAATCAAGGAGTTTTATAAAGACTATCCATATTTGATATGTCAATTGATAACATATTTTTTCTCTCAATTGCTAGTTTTATGTCTTAAATCTGAATCGCTTCTTTTAATTCTATATTGTGTTTTCTAATCAAAGGGTTTCTAATTTGTCTATATGATAGATTAGTTGAAGGATCTTAGATTTGCTTCACTTAATTTTGCTTTGTATTCAGATTTGTTAATGCTATTTGATTATAGTAGTAAATATTTAAAATTAAACTTGGTTCTTCCTTATGATTCTTTACATTATCCTTTGAAGTTTCCCTGGTATATAGTGAAATCTGAGCTTAGGCTATTTTACATTATATGTTGGTTTGAATGCATACTGAGTTGTAATTGATGCTTTGTCATGATATTTGAGACTAATATAATCAATCACTCACTTTATTTTCTACCTTACATTTCTCTTTACTCCTTTTTTACACCATATCAATGTAGTTTAAATTTCATTATCAATACCCATCTAGATTAATTTGTAGCTTAAGTTTGGATCATAATTCACTTAGTTAACATAGATCCTCTACAATTCACAAGGAATGGACCATGATGGCTCCCGACCATCACTTATTATAGATTTTATGTAATACTCATACATATTTCTACCACTATTTCACCACAGGTGACATCAAATTACCACTACTCATGCTCTAAATTCTTGGAATTCTAAAATGAGAAGTGTTCTTTGAACACTAAGAACCTCTATGGTGCATTTAGAGACATCAACACATGTTATACAATTGATTGAGCCATAAATTTGATTTAGAGGCTCAATTTTGTCCAAATCATGCCCCTAATTACACAATGTGACTAATTGGATCAATTTATGATAGAATCAATCTTTTAATTTTACCCCAAATCATATCTTGCTCTTTAAGGGGTTCAAATTGGCCTCAAATGTCTCTTGGAATAAATAAATCAAATCTTTGGTTAATTATATATGACATGACATTAGGGTTAATTTCACTCCAAATCACATTGAATATATTATTTAAAATAGTTTAAGTGACTCATTTTGACCCTAATTACCTCCACAATAGAATTAATCGACATTTGCATTCATTAGCTGATGACTTCAAGTTTATTAATCTCAAAACCACATTATATACATGTAGAAATTGCATATAAATAAATTATGTTTATTTTCTTCAACTGAGCTAATTAAATTAGAGATAATCAACCCCCAAATCACATTTATAGTCATGTAATTAGGTTGAAGAGGCTCAAAATAGCCCCAATTTACTTCAAATGCATAACTAGATTGGTACTCCAAAGGATAAGTTTTGGCCATAGGTTTAAAAAATGCATTTTATAACATCTCATGATTAAATCAATTATATTGTAAGTCATGTATATTTGTGGCAGTTATGTTTATGACATCTCTAAACTTGACAAAAGACAACTTCGTATATGCAAAATAGGGTACTAATGCATTCTTATAGAACTTCACTTGCTGACTCAAACAATCTTATCAGAGACTTAGACAATACTAAAAAGTTTATAAAAGTTTTTTACAAGTTCCAAACATCACCAATTACCCACAAAAGCTAACACAGTCCTATTTAACCAAATTTAGCCTCTTTTAAAATTGTATACACTCTTGACACAAAATACAATGACCCTTGATTTATTTGTTGTTATTCCAAAGCACCATTTGAATCTTGTGAAGACTATAAATTCCTTTTCAAATACTAAATTTCAAATAACTAATCCTTAAACATTTATAATATCATTGAACTCTCTTTTGGACCTAATACTCTAGGTCCGTTAGTACTCAATTAGAGGATCCTTGTACTCTAATTGATTTTTGGATAATATAATTTATTTAATCATGTACAAAATGAAATCTACCAAATCATGAGTGATTTGGATCAGTGGATCACCAAAAACTAACTTTTGACTTCTTTACCCTATTTGAGATGAACTAGGACTGTTTGTATTTTAAGGAAGATTAGACTCATGTCAAATGAGCAATAATTTGATTCATAGTTTAATACATCTCCAGTTATCATTCAATGTTATCAAATCTTGATACGAACATTGGTCCTAAATAATAATCTTAATCAACCAAACTTTGTTCTTAAGACTACTAGGCCTAATGGCTCCTTTAGTAGGTCAAAATACAAATTCGGGTTTTTGGATGTTGTGAACATATAACATGATCTCTTTATTAATGCGATCACATTTTAATGCAATCATGTTATTAATGTGATCATGTTATTAACACGATCACATTATTAAGTAACATGATCATGTTACTAATGTAGTTAATAATACGATTGCATTAATACCATAATCATGTTATTAATGGGATCATGCTATTTGAATTTGAATTAAAATTCCATGCCTTTTGGCTTGGGAATGGATTGGATTCCTGAGCCTAAGTCTTGGACCTATTAATCTACAGTCGAGTCCAAGACTTATGATAAAAAATAATAAAATTCAACTTTGATCACCAAATACACTATGAATTTCAACATGAACATTAAAAAACTTAATACCATCTTAACGAACACACTCTCCTCTTTTTAAAAATATTATTTTTATAATTTTAAACTAATTTAAGGTTTCAAACTATATTTATTTCTAACTATAGCTTTTTTAGGCCACTACATGTCACAAACATACATGTCTATACATGTTCATGTAATTTTTATTTCATTGATCCAAGTGAAAAATAAGTTATATGGTCACAAACTAAGCCTAATTATACACACATAAAAAAAACTGATTTTAATTATTTTTGAGGTAGTTAGGCGTGTCATACAGTTGGCAATCCATTGTTTTATCAGTTTTTAGGATCTATTTACTTACAAAATTCTTTAAAAAAAAAGCATTCATTGAAAAAATATAAAAAAATATAGGTCACAAGTTAGAAGGTTTTATATAAATTTTCCCCTAAGGGCTTTAAATAATATTAGATGCTTCTAAAAAAATGGTGCGTCACACGGCCGTTTATCTACTTTGTTTTCTTTAAAAAAATAGGAGTTCCTCTTCAAATTTTATATGTTTGACCTAGTTATACTTAACCATTTAAAAAAAAAATGTGTTTTGAAAACTAGACTCAAAATTCTACATTTCATGTTCTTACACCATCTTTAAATTTGAAGTGTAGATATCTCAAATTATTTACATAAGTTCAAATTTTTGAAATTTTAGGAAAATCATGTCCATGGGTAGGCCACTTTTTGTCCCCCAACTTTGTGCACTTACCTTATTGTTGGTCAAAGAATTTCCTTGAAAAATCTACCTGAAGTGATTTTTTCTAATCTAATATGTCCATATTTATTGCATTTTCTAACAATAAGAACCCCTAGATATGTGCAGATCCTCTGTGTTGCCATTTATATCTGAATACAGAAAATACATTAAATAACTATGACCTAATATAGGTTTTTAATATGTATGAAATGTAATAAAACATAGTGTTAGTATGAATACATGTGCCAAGAGTCTTTGTTATGGAGATGCTTATCAAGGATTTCCTCATGGAAGATTGAAAATATATTTTCCATTTATAAAGATGCAAGATATGGATGCACAATTAGGTTTTGATTTCTTCATTGGGAATTGCTACCAAGGAGAAAATTTGAGGCACCTAGCATGATTTTATGTAGATCTGGCCACCTAGTGTTTGTTGCACTCAAGGTGAATAACAATGTTGGTAATTTTAGTTGTGTGATCATATATTTAATTCACTTATGCACTTGGACCCAAATGAACATGTAACTTTGAAGTGTTGATCCAAAACACATTAGTTGATCTGCAATACTTGCATCAAGTACAAGTGTTAAATATCTATGCAAGTTTGATATTATGAGTGATAAGTTGTCTTCTATTTTGTTTTTGCAAATACTATTGATATTTCTTGGCTTCCATGGTGCATTATTAGGTTAAACAAGAAATAATAGAAGTGTGGATGGATTCCAAACTAATTATCTTGATATCTAAGGAAGTGTAGAGCATATTTGTGTAGTTGGATTTTTATAATATGATATTATTGGTACAAGCAAACACCTGTTGGAAAAAGATAAGAAAATGCCATAAAAAATAGCTTCTCAATGTTGTATTCATTGATGGGTGATATACTAACATTTGGATAATTAATTTTAGGTGGAATGCCATTGTTTGTGTTGTTCACATAGTCTCTTATACGGTCAATTTTTCTTCATGCATTTAGAAGAGAAGATACAAAATATGATGTTTGTTGGTAATGTAGATTTATGGGTGCACCTATATCATCATCCAAGTCTAGATTGTTGATTGGTATATCTTGAAGCTCCATTGTATTATGGTGAAGGAGGGAGGAGATATTAGTAGGCATATATGGAAAGGCATACAGTGCTTGATGGTCACCCTAAACATCTCTATGATAGGGATCATTATCCATTTTTTAGTGTAGAGCTCAATTGATACATGATTTGCTTATAAAACAATCATATGATTTGTTCTTCAATCCAATTCTCATTAACACTGAGATGTCAATATTTGTCAGTCGACATGGCAGATACTTAACAATAGGAGATATAACTTGTGGGAAACTAATAGCATGAATACTATATTTGTATTACCTAATGTGTGCATGGGTTACCTACAATATTGAATTAAATCTTATAATAATCATTTCTTCCACTTGAGTGAGATCAGATAATACTTTAGGTTGTATATATGGGTCCTTGTTGTTATCAGCACATAAGCGATTAGTGTTTGTCTCAATAATGCAACAATGAAAAGTATGGTCACCATGGTAGTTCCTTTTTTTAATACCTGGATATGGTTATTTACAAATGGAACATAGATGTATTGAGGAAAAACTATCTATTCTTTCACAATTTTTTTTTAGATTGCATAATAACATCATCAATAACTAGGGGTAAATATTTATTGATTGTGTGTGGTATTTAAGCTGCCAACGTATATTTATTCAATCCTTGTGCGCTTCATAACTCAAATGAGCTCTTTTATTTGATTGGGCACTCCACATAAGTGGTTGCAATGGTCTTAATAAAAATGTTAATTGCTAAAGTGTTGAAAATATTATGTATAGTCTAATTTCTACCAATTGGAAATAGTATATTGTGTAAAGATGTAATTATTTGAAAGTGACTAATATTTATATTTTATGAAAATGAAACATAGTAAGAATAATTGTTTTCTCTATGTATTGAATATATGCAAGTAAATGCAAATTACAATTAGCTAGTCTTTATGAGTAATTACTAAATTGTTGAAAAAAATGTATAGTCTAATTTATAACAACCAGAAATAGTATACTATGTAAAGATGTAACTATTTTAAAGTGATTAATACCACCAAACAATCAAAATTTAGTATAGGTGTAGTCATAGAAGTATAGGCAATTTTGTAAATGTGTTTTCAACAACTATTTTGTTTACATATTGCTTATATGTAAGTAAATGCAAATCACAAGTAGTTGACATCTATAAGTACATTTATTTACTAAGTTACATCAAATGCATAAAGGAAAGATGTATCTGGTGGTGTAGAGCTAACATTTATGAGTACATGTATTAATAAATTATATCGAATGAATTAAAGATCTGTTGGTGTAGATTCATCTTTAATTGCATTCAATAATGTACAATACAATTGTTCCTTATCATTGTATATTTCTAGTTTTATTGCTAATGTGAAATTATACCTAAAGAAGAGAAATTTTAACAATTTCCTAAAGTTCATCAGGGGATGTTGATACCTTCTGTAAACCTTTTGTTATCATACTCATAATTTTAACAACATCATCATCAAAAGTTGTGGTCCATATTGTACATGTGGAATCTTCTAGTATGAAATTCAATGCATACTTATATTGGCAATCTTGTGTACATTGATGTTACATTTTTGACAATGTCAAGATACATCATTTTTTTGAATTAATTTTTTTTACATTGTTTATTATTAATTAAGATAGTGCAAGCAGGGTAACAAAAAATTATCATTTTAATGTGTATAACTATGACATTTAATGTAAATTTATTTGATTTCTTGATAACTCTTAATTTAAGGATGTCTTCAATTATTTTATATTTAGTAGTTCTTGTATACTCAGTGATGATGTTGGTAGATTTGCACCATTTTCTTCAAATCATCACCTGACCTCATTTACTTCACATATATTTGGATTGATGAAGAATTGTGTATCTAAACTAGTCCCTATTATTTTTCCATTATATGTTTGAATTTTTCTCTTTCTGATGGAAAGAACTAGATCTAACTATCTTAGAAGCACATAGATCTGCTAAGAGTTTGCCCTCTTCACCACAAAAGCTTCTCCAAAGGGTTACCTGGATATTATATTCACAGTTGCTTTATAATACTCGTGTTCTTTTGACATTTGAAGTTCCATTTGGTATTTTAAAATCAGACACACCAATAACATATACAATGATACCAATTATGTTAGTCTTTGTATTTGTATTTGCATCTTTAATATCCTTATTTTTTTAAATTCAAATTAGAATAATTGGATAGTGGTATTTTCTTCAAAATAATGTTTAATAGATGATGTCATGCCAAGGATGATCTTCCATGAAATATTTGAATATTTATATTTTTTATTTATATATTTTAAAGTACCATTTAAAATTGAGTATATTTCCCCATCTTGAATTTGATTAAATTATAGATTTGTTGTATGGTCGAAAGAAGTTACAATGATATTGTCTCCTTCACTGAAAACAATATTGACATTGAAAACTTGTCTTGAACCATTGTCGTTTGTGTAATTATGTACAAAATTGTCTTTTCAATACTCTATCCTTTGTAGTCCAATTATTTTTATAAAGATTTAAATTTTTTATTGTAGTGCAAGCCATTGTTTGCATGCATTTTGCTTTAGTTATTGAACTTGATGCCTTCATCATTTCAATTTATTTTCTATGACTCTATTATTTGAAATCTAAATTTGTTTTGTATCCAGTGTGAATAGTTTTCTATAAAACAAACCAAATATCTATTTTCACTTGTACTATCTATTAGATATGAAATTTATTGATTATAAATCTTAAGCCACTAATACAATGATCTATTAAAGTAATTTTAAAGTTTGACATATATCAGCCAAATCACTTACAAAAAATACATTTAATTATAATAATTATTTTAATTTAATATCAAAACATATCAAAAATTATATGTTATTATTGTTGTTGTTGTTCTTGTTGTTGTTGTTATTATTATTATTATTATTAAATATGAATTCCAAAATAATGTTTGAATTAAAGTCACTCCACATATCAAATACATTCATTTATTGAAGTTATAAAATTGTAGAATGTAAAGATATAACTATAAATCTCAAAAAACTAAATTACATATAAAGAACATTGCACAGATAAAAATATATCTAATATTTGAAAGATGTGATACTAATATTGTTACAGTATTATATTTTTTTTCCTATCCAACTTATATATAATGAATATTTACTAAAATTAAATTTAGGGGATGGGATCTTCTCAATACAAAGGATCTAACTTCAATATTTTATTATTTACATACAAATTCATAAACTAAGTCAAATTGATTTAAACTATTTAACATTTTGATTTTTTTACTTTTGTTTGGACATTTTAATTTCGGTCTAGGATTGGGAGCATGGATTCAATTTTGGGTTAACATATGCTCAGGTTCATATTTCAAAAAATCATCGACCATATTATATTTAAAACTGAAGCCTCTAGAATATGTTTTGTACTTTTAAACCATGTGATGAAAATTGTATGAAGGTTTACAACTAAAAAAGCATTCCATTAAGTTCTATTTTATATCATCAAAGGGAGGTTTTCACATTCTATGATGCATAATATGAATAACAAATTGTTTTCTATTGAAATTGTCATCATATTGTAGTTGTTTGATGACCAAAGACCATGTTGAAGTCTCTTTTGGTATAATTGTACTTTTCTAATTCTTGGTTGCCATGTTGTCCAAATCTATCTGATTAAATAAACAAGCAACATGAAATAAGAATATAGCGACTATCAAGATTAAATGTGATGTATGAATATAACTGTAAATAAATAAAAGATACAATCTAATTTAATATTTAATGACTTGCCAAATTTGAAATGAATGCAAAAAATATATAAATAAATATTATTGTTAATATCGTTTGTCATCATTTTATATAATGGGGTGATCTCTCGTTAATTTGTTTGAAAAACATTTTGTATACATAGTCTAACATCCTGTTGGGGACATGTTGAAATAGTATCATGGGATTTAAAATTCATATGCTAAACCCAACACCTAACACCAAACAAAACACTTGTAAGTCTATATTCTAAGGTGGACAAATGTCTCAATGAGTTATACAAATGTGATGCATGAATATAGTTGTAAATAAATAAAAAATACAATTTAATTTAATATTTAATAACCTGCCAAATTTGAAATGAACGTAAAAAGTAAATAAATAAATAAATGTTATTATTGATATTTTAAAATAAATAGATAGCATGAAATAAGAATATAACTACTACTAGCATTAAATGTGATGCATAAATATAGCTATAAACAAATAAAAGATACAATCTAATTTAATGTTTAACAATATACCAAATTTGAAATGAACGTATAATAATAATAATGATTATTATTATTATTATTATTATTATTATTATTATTATTATTATTATTATTATTATTATATACAATGGGTGATCCCTCATTAATTTATTTTGAAAATATTTTGTGTACACAATGTAATGTCCAACTAAGGACATGTTGACATAGCATTGTAGGATTCAAAATCCGTCTACTAAACCTAACTCCTAGCACCAAACAAGGCACTTACAAATTTGTATTCTGAGGTGGACAAATGTCCCAATGGGTTACCCAATAATTGTTTTCAATATATTTAAAAGAGTGTATGATTTCATATATTCAAAAAGAGATATACATTTTGATGTAATATACTAATAATGATTTCAAAAAAGATCAAAACCTCAAATTTATGTCTCATAATAAAATTTATGTACTATTTAGATATCCACTAAAGGCCAATATTAATAATAATTAATTACTTATTTTTTTGATAGTTTGACATTTCAGATAATTCTAAACACAATTATTTATTTTTTGTATATAATTTATCGAAAATCAATTTACAATTTAATAAAATTTGAAAGGCTAAAATTACATAACCATTGATATAGTAGTTTTGAATTGAAAAGCAAATGAATTAAAATAAAACTCCATATTAAGTAATAATGTATTTCACACGATACATGTTTGATAAATTAGTTTGTAATAAAAATTAAAAAAACTAAAATACAAAGGGATGATAACATATAGTCTATTCTTGGACAAGTGTGGACCAATTAAAATAAAACTTTAAATTACGTAATAGTTTGTTTCACATGATACAGGGTCAATAAAGTAGTTTGTAACACAAATAAAGTAAACTAAAATACAAAGGCACGATAACATAATTACTTACCAAACTTATTCTCATTCAGAGAGGGTCAGTTCAGATAGTCTATTCTCAAACAGATGTGGACAAAAAAAATAGTGAATATTATGTAATATATTAATAAATATATATTACAATAAATATAATGAATACAAATTGATTAAAGCTAAAAATAAAGCCCAGTGTAATAACGAGTTCTTTGCTATAGTCCAAAAAAGACAACAAACCACAGATTTTTTTTGTATTTTACACACACATATATAAATATAATTTACTACGTTAAATATAGTTTTATATTATATATTATGAATATAATATGTAGTATATTAATAATTATATTATAAATCAATATTCTATTTAATAGGATATAATATAATCTAAATATAAAATACCTAATCTAATAAGGAATATATTATTACTGATATTCTAAGTTCTTATAGAACTTATTCGACATTGGCAAACACCTATATCATTTGGGATATGGCATTTTTCTACCCTCAAAGTGTTATATTTTTAAGTTAAGTTATTGTTGATTCGAAAGGCTATGTGAAGTTTTGCAATAGTTGAGATTTAAATCTATCAACCTTTTCTACCACGTGGAATCGATTCTCTCAATCGATGACTCCTTTACCACTATCTCTTTCACAAAGAATATAAGCAATCATGTAAACAAAAACTTTACATGGCAATTCAAAAATCGATTGATTACAAATCACAAAAATAATAAAGATTTCAAAATATATTATTGATTTACACTTGTTCACTTTATAAAATCCCTCTTGCCTATATATATATATATATATATATATATATTTAAAAATTTTCGAACATCAAAATTATGAAAAAAAATCTAGGTGGCGATGATAGTTAATTAATATGATAGTCGTGAACATAAATAAATGACAGTTGTAAAGTAAATTCATTGACATATCAACACATGCAATTTCGTAGAGCATGTGTTGAAAGACCTTTCTCTTTCCCTTGCTATTGAATAATGTTTAACATCCTTCCTCGACAATTCTTACTGGGGCCAAATTTCTCTATTTCTATAATATAATAGAGATGGGCTATGATGCTCTCCATACCCCACATGATAGATGGGTGTAAAATAAATGACAGTGGTAAAGCAAATTCATTGACATATCAACACATGCAATTTCGCAAAGCATGTGCTGAAAGACCTTTCTCTTTCCCTTGCCATTGAATAACTTTTAACATCCTTCCTCAACAATTCTTTCCAGGGCCAAATTTCTCTATTTATATAATATAATAGACATGGGCTATGATGCTCTCCATACCCCACATGATAGATGGGTGTAATTTGTGAGAAAGACGAGCAGTTGCAACACATTGCTTTGGATTTTCAGATATCAAATTCCTCCAAATTTAATGGATCTTCACCTGAGCATAGAGGCCCTCTTTCTATTGGTGATTTTCTTAGTGGTTTATATTAAAGACAATACCAATATTACCGATGATATGCAAACAATTTAATAGTAACTAAACAAAAAATACCTAATGTTAGTTCTGCTATTGAATCTTCATTCCTGGGTGTTTGCTCATCAATTGTAAATATCATATGAACCAAATTGCCAACTTAAATCTCAAAAGGGATGGTGCAGAAGTAGATTAATGGCCAAATGCCATGCTGTGGGCAGTTGTTGTGATGGACGTTTGCCACAATGAACGAATGAATGAATGAATAATTTTAATAACATCCATGAGACTATGTAGCCTATAGGACCAAGGGTTGTAATAGAACTACCCTATGTTAACACAATTCCTTGACATGAGAGTTGTTTTTCTAATCATGCAAAAATTTAGACCCTTTTTTGATGCTAACTCTTCTACTATGAATCTTGATTAGAAAATTCATTGTACTATTTAGCCTTTCCTCTGTAAATAAGTCAGCAAAGTTGTTGACCTTTACATTGTCTTTGTACTTCAAGTAGATGTCATTATAGACTGCACATTCCATAATAAAGTGCCATTTTATCTCTGCTACCCCTTGTCACAAAATAAATATATTCTTGTTTCCCATTCTTCCTTGAGTACTGTCCACCTATTTGTTTCATACCTAAAATGATGTGAGTTAGTTTTCAATTGTGCAATCAATATTTTTGTTTTTCATTTGATTTTGACCCCTATGTATGTTTTTTCCTCATGTTCTCATATGAAATTAAACTTTTTGATGTAATATTCTTTCTTTCGTCCTAACTATTTTATCCACGCGGAATCGAACTACACCATGCAATTATAGTTAGTAGATGCATATCGATGAACATACATGGTAGTCAAAATCTGTTTGAACCACTAGCATGCAAACTATATGTGGAGAGTAAAACCACACTTATTAAAATCCACTGGACATCTACTAAACTCTGAGGTGACTATTCCCTCTTCATTTCTAAATATAACACCTCATCACTTTTAATAATTAATAATAAATATATATAGAAATAAGAGACCCATCAACTATCTCTTTTTATCAATTAAAAAAACATATATTTTTTCTAAAGAAAATGATGCTTAAATATAAAAATTATGAGACACGCAACATTAAATCTCTTATCTGCTTCAGGTTTCAAGGTCGAATCTTACAGCAAAAACCGCAATTGTATTTCAGTTTCTAGCTCTCCCCCTGCTATTGCCTGTGACAATAACTGTATTCAAGGGGACCAGTGACTATATATATATTTTTTTTTATATAAATTTTGCATTGGAACGCAGAAAATGTTGGGTTATTTCTCAGCGTTGTTATCACTTAGCATTCAAATTTCAACTGTCTATGTCAGAATGCTGTCTTATGGGAGTATGCGAATATGATCAACACTTATGGGTTTGGTAAATGCAACTTATGGCAGCGTGCCCCCCAAGCTCTTTTCAGTTTGGTGAAAGGGATTAAAATCGATCAAAACTTTTTATGGAATTAAATTCATTCATTGCATTGATGACCTTTTCAGATTTTTAAAATTTCGACCACCCAGATCTTTAATTTTTCAACGACTTCCAGGCTCAATCATGAAAAATGGTATACATGAAATCTGATAGACGAGGAAAATAATGGAACACCCAAGCAGAATGGGAACAACAGGACTGGTTTGGTGAATGGAATCTAAATCATTCATTTCATTATCAGGTTCTTGTCCAGATCTCTTATATTTCAACTACAGAAATGCAATATAAAATCTAACCATCTAACCATCGGGATTCCATTGTGAATGATAAAGTATAAGTATACCAAATTGGGTGCTGAAGTATAAATAATGGCTGCTCTCGCAAGAATCTTCTCTAATAAATCCATTCAGGATGGACTTTTATGCCTTGTTGTTATCATTATGCTAGAGGGTTCAGTTCAGCTAGCTGATGGAGCACCAGAAAATGCAAGAGTGGATTTCTTTCCTGGCTACAATGGAACCCTTCGCTCCAAGATATATTCTGGGTATGTGAGATACCTTTAAACATTTCTAAGTGTAAATTCAATATTTATATCTATAGTTCGAAGTGTATATGGAGAGTTCAAAGTATTTAATCAAATTTTTGTATGGATAGTTCAAAGCATAGATGGATAGTTCATGGTATATATATTCAATGTATATATGAATATTTCAGTTTATGTTCAATGCATATATGGACTGTTCAAGGCATATAATCAATGTATATATGGACAGTTCAGAGTAAACTATAGAATAAAAGTATACATGGATAGTTCAGTATATTTTCAATATATGTATGATTAATTCAGATATATTCAATTGAAATACGGATAATTGAAAATTCAAAGCATTAATTCAGTGTATGTGAACAGTAGAAATTATGTATTGGATGTATATATATAGTTCGGGTATATATTCAATATATGGACGTGTCAAAATATATATTCAATGTATTTATGGTTTGTGCTAACTTCCATGTACCCTTTTAACTATCAGAAATGAAACCTATTATGGATGCCATGTATGTGTATGTCAATTAGCATTTTCAACAAAAGACTTTTTATATTGTATTTATAACTAGATTTGAATTTTCAATTCTATGCTTCAAAACAAATGAATAATTTTAAATATATTCAACTTAGTTTGTGTTTTTAGTTTAATTTACTTTAGCAGTTTATGAACTGTAGTGAAAGATGATATGGGTAAAAAAAACTCCTTCGAAAGTAAGTATTGTATTTATTTTTTGAGATATTTTATTAAGGGGTAAAACTCATGATTATAAATCAATTACTTTTGTTTGGCGTCAATCAAATTCTCTCTAAAATGAGCAGTTGGTTTGTCCTTTTCACTCAAAATGGCACCTACCCATGTCCTACTAGCATCACAATCAACTTGGAAGACCTTGTTGAAATCACGTAATACTAACACTAGTTGTTCAATCATTTTTTTCTCAAAATTTTAAAATTATTTTTAGTTTTAATATTCCACATGAATTCTTTACTATCACCTCTCATTGTTTCCGTAATGAGTGCACATATTCTATTAAAATTTATAATGAAGTATTGTAAAAACTAGTTAACCCATGAAAAAATCTTCTTTCAAATATGATCTTTGGTGTTGGACACTCCATAATGACTTTTACAATTTTTTGGATCCATCTTCAATACATCAAGTGAGACTACAAAACCCGAACAAAACAACTCTTCATTCATAAAATTGCACTTTTTCAAATTGACCTACAACTTCTTTTATTTCAAATTTTGAAACACTTGCATCAAATACATTAAATGCTTCTCTTTTTTATTACTAAAAATGAAAATGTTATCCAAATAAACAATGACAACCTTAATCGAATATGGCTTCAACACTTCATTCATGAGTCTCATGAATGTACTTGGTGGATTTGTCAAACCAAAGGCATAACTTGCCACTCATACAAACTATCCTTTGTCTTGAACATGATCTTCGACTCATCAACTTCCGGAATTCCAATTTGATGCTACCCACTCTTTAGATCAATATTTGTGAAATACCTTGCTCATCTCAAGAAATCCATCAATTCATCCATATGAGGCAACGGAAATATGTACTTGATTGTAAACTTGTTGATGGCTTTAAATCTACACACATATGACATTCTCCACCTTTCTTAAGTGCTAAAATTACTAGAATTGCATATGGGCTCAAGCTTTATCTTATTAAACCTTTGACTGAACTATTCTTTTTACCTCCTCATTCTCCATAGGTGTCAACATATACATCATCTTGTTTGGTAAATAGATTCAAGAATCAAACCTATGTAATGACTAATTCTCCTCATGGGTGTCAATTCATCCAAAAAATCCTTGGAAATAATATGAGCATTGTCTCCCAATAAATTTTTCACATCATTTGGAATTCCACTCATCTTATCCAATGTTCCAAATTGCATGGGTTTGGGAACAAAATAAAAACATGCCTTCTCCTTCTTTGCCTTCTATAAAAAATGTATTTCAAATAAATTCAACACTTTATGATTGTTTTCTACTGCTTTTTATTTCTCCTTGAATGGCCTCAATATATACTTCTTTCCATCCTTCAAAAGTGTGTAAATATTTGATCGAACATCATGTATAGCTTTCCTATCAAACTAACATGATCTACCCAACAATACATGACACACATCAAT
The DNA here is from genome assembly GCA_037957365.1 of Torreya grandis. Classification (NCBI taxonomy): domain Eukaryota; kingdom Viridiplantae; phylum Streptophyta; class Pinopsida; order Cupressales; family Taxaceae; genus Torreya; species Torreya grandis. The sequence goes on from JARHVA010000075.1 coordinate 6,979,647, forward strand.
GGGCATAATGTCACACATAACTGCTTCTTTATATGACCCAATCTGAAAATTGACTATACATAGTTTATTCAGTAAAATTTGATGTCCTTTTTGAATAAACACACCTTATATGGATTTGGATGTATATGGATTTGAATTTCACTCATCTTATCCATTGTTCCAACTTGCATGGGTTTGGGAACAAAAGAAAAACATGTCTTCTCCTTCTTTGCCTTCTATAAAAAATTGTATTTCAAATAAATTCAACACTTTATGACTGTTTTCTACTACTCTTTATTTCTCCTTGAATGGCCTCAATATATGCATCTTTCCATCCTTCAAAAGTGTGTAAATATTTGATCTAACATCATGTATAGCCTTCCTATCAAACTACCATGATCTACCCAACAATACATGACACACATCAATGGGCATAATGTCACACATAACTGCTTCTTTATATGACCCAATCTGAAAATTGACTATACATAGTTTATTCCGTAAAATTTGATGTCCTTTTTGCAATAAACACACCTTATATGGATTTGGATGTATATGGATTTGAATTTCACTCATCTTATCCATTGTTCCAACTTGCATGGGTTTGCGAACAAAAGAAAAACATGCCTTCTCCTTCTTTGCTTTCTAAAAAAATGTATTTCAAATATATTCAACACTTTATGACTGTTTTCCACTACTCTGTATTTCTCCTTGAATGGCCTCAATATATACTTCTTTCCATCCTTCAAAAGTGTGTAAATATTTGATCTAACATCATGTATAGCCTTCCTATCAAATTGCCATGATCAACCCAACAATACATGACACAAATCAATGGGCATAATGTCACATGTAACTGCTTCCTTATATGACCCAATCTGAAAATTGACCATACATAGTCTATTCAATAAAATCTAATGTCATTTTTGCAATAAATAAACCTTATATGGGTTTGGATGTATCATCATTTTCAACACAAGCTTATCTACCATCTCATTATACATTAAACTATTTATGCTACTACTATTAGTAAATAATTTACTACACTTATCTCGATATTTTCAAATGATTTGAAAATGATTCTTTCTTTGCACTACTTCATTCTATTTCTTAGCTGATTTTAGCAACACTCTCTTCATCATGAGAGTTTATCCACATTCCAGTTCTTTCGTGTGATTGGGTGATACATTAATTTCTTCATCCACTTGTGCAATGTGATTGCTAGTGTCATTTCTTCTAATATTGTTATTTTTTTTATTGTAGGCACTCAAAGGCACTATCCCCAACATCTCCACACCTAAAGTATGTACCCATGAAAACTCTAGCACTTCTTCTACAATAGTATCCTCTTCCTATTGGAGGACATCCTCTTCTTTTTGGAGCATGATTGTGGTTGTGAGAAGTGCTAGCTTCTCCCTCATGAGTATGATGTCCCTTTCCACTATCTGCCTATCTACTTCCTCTTGAAAATATTCTCTTGCCTTTTGATGTATTTTATTTTTTTCTTTGATAACTTCTCTTCATTATTCATATCACATTGATAGGATTATTTTAATGAATGCAACTTAATCATGGCAAACTCATCTTATATGCAAATATTAAGACCATTCATATACCTTGAGATCTTCTCTTCATAATCCTCAACACGACCAACCCAAATTATGAGCTCATAAAACTCCTTAGTGTAATCCTTTACACTCATGTCTTTTTGCCCCCAAATTTTACAGCGTCTTGAATAAACTTAGTTGATAATCAGAAGGTAGAAACTTACTTTTCAGCTTTGGCACCCTATTCCAAGTCTTGATTTTGTCTTTGTTTCTTCTAACCCTTTCCAACTGCATATGATCCAACCATAAGGATGCATGTCCTTTCAACTTGGTGCAAACAAAACTCACTATTTTGGGATCCTCCATTTATTTATAATCAAAGTATTTTTTGAGCTTTGTGATCCAATCAATGAGATATTTAGGACACAAACTCTATTAGTAAACTTATGGGTGTCCAACTTTGGCTTTCCTACCATCTTGGCAATGGCATGTGCCTTGTAGGAGGATAGGCCCCTTTCCTACCCCACCCATATATAGAGATGGGAGACGGAGATCGATAGTAGGGCGTAATGTGGAGCATCACTGAGGAGGCCCCGTATCTCTGTATGGGATTGATATTGGAATTGCCCTTCAAGAATCAATCCTCTAGTTCTTCATCCAACTCTTCAATCTAAATTTTTGGGGCTTCTCCTTCATCTTCACTCATATCTACAACAACCCCTCTATGTCATGCAATCTCCATAGCATCCAATCTAGCTTGGATTCCTCTCAACGTCTCTTCCAAGTCCACAACTCTTGGTGCTCATCCTCTTCTTGCATGAGGTGCTCGTCTATGTGAAATGTTTTATTCCTCACAACTCTCAACAACACATGACTCTTCACAACTTGCAACAAACTCAACTAGAGCCTTACACTCTCAACTGCACATAACAAATCTTGCTCTAATTCTAAATAATCTAGTATGAGCAAGAAGGGACCAAATTAATGGCATCATTTCCCCACAGCCTAGCCTGAAACTCTCCAATGGACACACTTTTAAACAAATCACCCTCATATTTGAGACTAGTTTCACACTTTATTTCATTCATATGACAATATTATAGATTCTCGCTCTCTCTCTCTCTCTCTCTCTCACACTCACACACACACACACACACACACACACACATACACTTGTCTTGTTTATTGATTGAAACACAAACATGAAGAATAAGACATTCCACATGGTGTCCTTCAATGAACATGAGTAGTTATTGCTACTCCCTGCTCTTATAGTCCCACCACTGTTCCAACTTGAACATACTCTCTTCCAAGCCTCTAGAAAGGTTCTCCCTAATCGAAGCTACCCAAAATTTAACTAACTCAAATCTCTTCTATCTTTTTCCTATAGTTTGGATAGTCTCTTCCATTTCCCTTGTTATTAGAAAATGGTCCTAATGCAAAAATTCATCATTTTGGGCAATTACTCTTTTTTCGCAACCAATGTGGGCAAAACCGCCGTCTATTTTAACTTGTGGTTTCATCATCTACCAAGAAGGGGTCAAATTGACATTGTGAGATGACGAAAATATTTTGCATTTGATGTTCCTGGAGTGTTGGAGCTCTGGAGATGTTTCTCAGACCTATTTTGATTAACTTTGATAAGAAGAACAATGTTGACATCACTAAAAAGTCACAAACACACAACTTTTTTTTCTGGGTGATTATAGATTTCTCTTTGACCCCGGATGCTCCTACATCATCTGCTAATCAACAAATGTAAACTTAAATGGAATTTGTCTTCAGCCAAAAAGAGCATGTTTATAGAAAGAGCGGAAAAGGGTAAATCGATACAGATACTGACAGATAGATGGTACAAATCCACAAAAAATCATTGGCATCATAGTATTTTACCAATGTCCTAGAGAAAATTCTGTTTATCTGTTAGAGTCATGTCGGATATCATATTGAAAACAATGACAAAAAAAAGAAGCATTATTTGAAATTATTAGTCCTATGCCAAGTACTATTTTATAATATACACAAACTGAATAGATAACAGATGTCAAATAACAGATTGGTGTTTACATTGAAGAAGTTCTTTACAGTTGAGGAAACCAAAGCATTAGACAAATTTAAATAGGAACATTTTCAGTAGTACGTTCTGAATAGGTAACTGTTTTGGTTCCATAAAGAACTTTTAAAATCTATAACATGTGAGTTTGCAATAGTATTTCTGAAAGGTGCAATGTTTCTTTTTAAGGAAGTTGTTTGAGATATCTTGAGTATATTATGTATGCATTGTATTTTACCAGTGTATGCATTGCAATGAACAGATATGTGGATTAAATATTTATGGATTGAGAAAAGTTTGTAAGGTATGTAATAAGTTAAAAGGAGTTCAAGTAATTAAATTCAAATGCTAAAGCTTGAACTTGCCATCTTCAGAGTTGGAGGGAAAATTTTGATATGCAAGAGGCAGTTGAAATATATGACTCTGATGCTTATAGTTTCATGAATTATCAAATTAGTATTCATTCCTGATGGCGATGAGGTGATTTTAGTAGATTTAGCTTGTAGCCTCTTTTTGGAGCTTTGTTTTTCTCTCTTGTGTTATTTCTACTGGTTTTACTCTTTTATCCCATTAACATATTTTGGTCATCTGTGGACATTAAAATATATATTTATTTGTATTGCTCAGTTATGTGACAATCAATGAAGCTCATGGAAGAGATCTCTTCTACTATTTTGTTGAGTCAGAAAGAAATCCAGTACAAGACCCAGTTATTCTTTGGCTCACTGGCGGTCCTGGTTGCTCAGGGTTCTCTGCATTTGTTTATGAGATCGGTTAGTTAATTGGAACCTTGACTTATCATTATTATTTTTTGGTTAGTTAATCGGAACCTTAACTAACCATTATTATTTTGCTCTAACGATCCAACATCGCCATTTGCTTAATGAAATTTCACTTTTTTCGAACAAAACTCATATCTACATTAAGCAATCTAGGAAATAGGCAAGCAGTTAAAGGACAATTGTTTAAATTAGCCACTGCAAACTGTCAGGTTCTATTTTTTCCCACTGCCGTTAGGGTTTGGAAATATAAATCAGGAAAACTTTCTACTTTTTCCCACTGCCGGTAGGGTTTAGAAATATAAATCAGGAAAACTTCATACTTTTTCCCACTGCTGGTAGGGTTTGGAAATATAAATCAGGAAAACTGCTGCTATAATTCAGTACCTTGAATCCTTATCTTCCCTTTGGTACTCTACTAAGATATAATTGTGCCTAGTAGCAGAATATTTCTGAATATAAGATGTAACTTTGAAGCTTAATCATTGAATATGTCACATGAAACACGCGTGCACACAGACATTCCTGCATTTTCACAATAAATAGGTTGATGGTTATGTTCCTGGTGTATTCATGGTGACAATTTAAAGTGACATCAACGGTTATCCATATTCTTTATGAAAACATTATAAGACTTTAAAATGGTTGCTATCTTATTTGTTTGAAACCAATTTTTATTGTAATAATCATTCACTAATTGCAGGTCCAATGCATTTTGATCTCAATAACTACACTGAGGGTTTGCCCAAGCTCATCGACAATCCACACTCTTGGACTAAGGTCTGAATCATTGAGCCTGTTTCCGAAAGAGTGCCTTTGATGACAACTTTTTTTAACATTCATAGACATCTTTTTCTCTCTTGTATTGTTGTCTCAGGCCAAGCAGGCATATTAGACTGTAATATAGCCTTAAATAGCTTTTTGCATATTGGGTCTTTAATCTAGGATCTTAGCAATCAGTTTCCATGTCAAGTTGACTCTTTCAGTTGTGATAATTTACTTGAATGTGCAGTTGTTTCCTAACTCAAACTCTTGTTGGAAGCCATTGAATACCATGCAACATATATCAGCTCTGAATAGTTTTGCACTTGTAGGTTTCCAACATAATATTTGTTGATTCTCCTGTTGGGACTGGGTTTTCTTACTCCAACATGACAGAAGACTACGTATATGGAGATTTTAAAACCGTCTTGGATTTATACACTTTCCTTTTCAAGGTATTCATTTCTATCTTATCACAGAAACAATTTCAAGAGTTTCCAAATATGAAAAAATTTAAAATATATTAACATAGTTTATGGTGCATGAAGCAGTGGTTTGAGGCATACCCTGAGTTTCTCTCTAATCCAATATACATCGGAGGAGATTCTTATGCTGGCGTTTTTGTCCCAATGTTGACACGGAAAATAGCAGATGGTATGACATGGATTCGGAAGTTTGAATCATTTTATTTAGCATGTCTTAGTCTGTTTTATTCCAAAAGTGAATTGATGTTTTCAGTTTTTTCTTTAAAATGAGTCATGTGAACTATGAACTATAAAATATAAGTGTTCTGAAAAAAGTTTAATACAAAAATATTTAAGAGTAATACAAACACACAAATGTCTTATTTGGAAGATATCTTGTTTAGATGGAAGGTATGAAATATCTTCTTTATGTTAAATATTGCCTTATTATAAAAGGTGTGTATTTCACAATTAAAACTGGAATGAAAACTTATCTTTTCTTTGGTCTGAGGTACTGCTCCCATTTTTATGTTATTAGTTTTCAAGGGATTATTATAAGTTTCAATTGACTTTAACCTCCCACTAAACTATGTTTTATCTACCAATTAAATAATATTGTTTACATTTCTTAACAATATTTATTAAAAACAATTATTTATCTATACTTTGATTGCTGGAAAATTTTGAAGTATTTTTAACCAGCCCAAAATAGTTGACACCATGAACAGTGACCTCTGTCCTCTCCACTATTCTCTATTACTATTAGTGACATTACTAAAATAAAATAATCAATTCTAATCACTTCCAAGGTGGACATTGGGGCTCCTTATTAGATTGTGAAAAAAATTAAGAAATCTGTTTATTTCCATACATGTATGGAAATGTTTTAAATCCACAAAATGAGAAATGTATAACTTGTAACTAAATGTATAATAAAAAAAAATCATTATGTGGTTGAAGGCATGTCTAATTTGGTAGATATAGTAACTCCTGTATAAGGCTAAATATTTTAAAGATATTTTTGTGATTTCAAATACTTATTTTATTAGAAAATACTTAAACATATCAATTTTTTTTTTAAATCCTAAATAATTTTCCCTGCAAAGATTAGTTGGGGATACATAAAATTCTTGATTATAATGCCACCTCTATAAGTTTATTTGTAACAATGTATATGTTCTTGATATAGTATTTTAGTAAGAGGGGAATCGTTCCATTTGATTTCGAGATCGATATATTTTTTCATTGGAAATTTATCATAATATCAGTTACAATAATATTTTCAAGTTTTCTTACTGCATTGTTTTTCTTTCCATATGACAGGCATTGAAGTTGGTGTGAAACCAACCTTGAACATTAAGGTCAGATTGTTTGGCTGATCTAAGTGCAATCCAATTTTTTCTTTATTTGGTACCTATGATTTATATTGTTGGCTATGAGCCAACTTATTTTCATGCATTACTAGATTTTCAGGGTTATATGTTCTCATGACCTGAGATCTTGAATTTCTAGTTTTTCAGGGCTATCTGGTTGGAAATGGGGCGACAGATGATACATTTGACAGATCACAAATTCCCTTTGCTCGTGGAATGGCCCTCATATCAGATGAATCTTACAAGGTTTATATACATGAGATTTGGAAGATTAAGTGCTGCATGAAATTTATGCATTCTTCCTGCAAAATGTTATTTCCAAAGAAACATTGTGGTACAACTTGAATACTAGTTTGAATGAATTTTTTTGGCTAAAGATTTATTGTAATGTTTAAAATATTTTAATCATTTATCATTATGTCAATTGCTTGATATGAGATTTCTCCTATACGGCAGGCAGCAAAGAAGGCTTGCAATGGTAAATATCCATCTCCCACCAATGTTGCATGTCAATCGAACATAGATTCCATATTTAAGGTGAAATTCATAATCCTCACTTGATTTCTATGACTATTTCCTTTTAGTAATATAAGTTTCATGGCGTCTCTCTAAAAAATGTCCTAATATATTTATTTTGAAAATCAGACTTTGCATGGGACCAGCAAAGCTTGTATTCTTGATCCAAAATGTTTCACTGATACAATGAAGCAAGAAAATGTGAGGAGTCAAGAAAATTTAGCAAAGAGATATGAGAAATTAGAAGAATTTGATGAGCTGCATGAAGCAAGGAGCAGAACGATATCCCAAGATGGATATCTGCCAATTCCGCTTCAAGTTGGTTACCTAGACCGGCCTTGCCCTACTTTGGTAAATTTCAATAGATCTTTTCTCATGTAAAACATTGCATGCTTGAAAAATAAAGGTAGATGATTTAATGCCTCTTTGCACACAACACTCACATTTTCCACAACTTTGAGAAAGCATATTATGACAACTTGGAGTGAAGTTGGGAATTTGCATATTAGTGTCTGATAACAAGGTGCCTTCATTTATTCATGGTAGAAGCACTAGGAGATATAAGAAAACAACACCCTTGAAGGAACAGTTATTAAAGTAATTTCAAACTGTAGCTGTTATAATGTCAAAGAGATATCATTAAATAATCAAACTTTTAGTCTGGCATGATAAGAAAAATGGATTTTGTGGCATTGGATTTCCCATTTACCACAAAGATATTAAATGTTTGTTTTGTTTCTCTCCTTAAGGCCAAATATTGCACGCATTCATGCTTATAAAATGCTTCATATTGTGACACAGGACAGATATCACCTTTCAGAAATTTGGGCAAAGAATCCTTCTGTGAGAAAAGCAGTTCATGCTCAGTCGGTACCATCTATAACCCAACCCTGCATTAATAAATGTTTAAATCAGATGCTGTAATGTATTCTCCAATAGTTGATCCTATTTTCTATAGGATATATTCTTGCCAATATTCAGGTGGAAGTAGAGGTAGACAAACCCATAACGAAATAGTGTTGGGAAAAGACCTAGAAACAGTATTTCAGGAAAAGACCTGATTTGTTTACGAACAAACCCCCTCCGCCATGAAAAGCTGGATCTTGCTCTTGCTTGGATTAAAAGATAGCTAAAAATTAACCTTTTTGCATCATGAGAATATCTATAGAGCCAGTAGGTTCTCAATTTTCCTGAACCCATGATTCGAGAGCTTTTGGACCAGGGAAATTCCTCGTGAATCTACACATTCAAAACTTTTTCTTTTAGTAACCAAACGTTATTTTCCCTTTCATCAAAGGTGAATAAGACCGTTGGGAAGTTTCAAGCTTGAAAAAAATGCACACTATATAAGCCCATAGAAAATAATAATCATGATGCACTTTATTTTGGTATTTAACTTGATCAGCATATCAATGTGCATATATATTACTTATATGCAATTCTGTAGGCAATATGTGCATATATTTATTAATGCAGGTATATAATCAGCTATGTTTATAGATGACATTGAATTTCAGTTAAGCTTTGGAGTGTCATAATCCATTATCTATCATTATGTTTGCTTGTTTTTGAAGCTAGATTTGCATGTTAAAATCCTATAATATAATTAGAAATTAATGGCTAGTGCTTACTTTCTTTTATCTTCTTTTATTTGTAGGAGAATAAAACAGGAGTATGGAGCAGATGCACTACTCGGTTTGAACATAAAACAATTTTTCCAAGTGTGGTTAAATATCACAAAAATATAACCCAAAGAGGTTATCGTGCTTTGATCTACAGGTCAAGTGCTACAATCCAAATTAAATCTCTCTGTTTACATGTCTATGTTTGGTAAAAGATTTTCAACTCATCCAATTGAAAATTACTTATGATTGCAGTTTATGTTAAAGTAGAACTGCCGTGTATCAGTATGAGACCAATACTTACCATTGCATTAGACTGACTTTGATGTAACCATCATGTCATTACAGTGGTGATCATGATTTGCTTGTACCATTTGTTGGAACTCAGGCATGGATCAGCTCATTGGGATATTCAATAGTTGATGAGTGGAGGCCGTGGATTGTAGATGGACAGGTTGCTGGGTAAGACTCTGAGCAGAGATTCTTGATGGTGGCTTTAATAACTTGATTTGTAAATCTTGTCTTTTGGTGTTCTGGTCTAGTTGCTTTTCATTTCAGAAAAGTAAAAGGAAAGTTTTAAGTGTGTGCTATGGATGGATCATTCTTTACTTATGCAAAAATAAAGCTCAAATAAATAATGATACCAATTGCTTTTTGTATCCAGATACACAAGAACATATGACCACCACCTAACTTTTGCGACTCTAAAGGTGGAAGTTCTAAACCTACTTCTAGTTATATAGGTTTTCATAAGTTTGTCGAATCATATGTTTTAATTAAACATCAAATGAAGGATGATTGGACTTTCTAAAATATAAGAGAGCTAATACTGAAGTAAACTTTTTGTAGGGAGCTGGACATCTAGCACCAGAGTACAAGCCTAGACAATCATTCATAATGTTCAAACTATGGATATTTGGAGAGCCTTTGTGAAAGCCCAATTAAGATAATGTTGTTATTATTATTATTATAGCTCTTTTTTTTAAGCTTCTCCAAAAAAAATTCCACGTGTTTTTTTGAAAATAATGAGGCTTAACCTCTTATGTCAGGTAGAGATGTCACTAATTATTAACTTGGAGGAACAAGAGCTTGCAATTTATATAATGTATGTTTTAGTATCCCTGGTTAATGAAAATGGTCTTATCTATCTTTTCTATGATAGATTGACTTATCAATCTAGGCACTTTCTCAGTTAAAGGAATATCTAGGTATAATATGTGATCATTAATGTTATACATTGACCGAGGTCGATACACACACACACACATATATATATATATATATATCGACCTCGGTCAATGGATAACATTAATGATCATATTTTCTGTATGTATGGATAACATTAATGATCATATATATATTCCATGATAGATTGACTTATCAATCTAGGCACTTTCTCAATTAAAGGAATATCTAGGTATATGTGTGATCATTAATGCTATTTATTGATTGAGGTCTCTATGTGTGTGTGTGTGTGTGTGTGTATTAGTCTAGAGATTCACACTTTTAACATGTCCTAGGTGGAAAATGACCACCCCTGCGCCCATTGCCACGTCCTCAACCCTAGAAATATTGTCCTCCACCAGACTCTTGATTATTAGCAACATAAGTTTGATGAGTCCCTCTTGTGCATCCTTCATGGATCTCATTGACGACTCGGTAGTCATTGGTATAATGCATGTATGCATCACGTATTTTATAGTATGGTGACACTTTAGCCTGTGTAGCGTATTGAAGCAAGGGACAATTCCTTACATCATGATCTTCTTAACATATTTCACAATATTGTTTTGTTACAACATGAGCATTCTTCCGTGAGTAGTTATTCCTATTATGGCCCTCTACTTCACAGTTAACACACCATAAGCCACTATGGGTGTTATGAGCATTATTGGCCATTAGCTTATCTAGCTAAGAGGCCATAGTAGCAATTTGAGCCTCCATAAAGGGGTTGATCCATGTATCTATACTTCCCATAGCTTCGATGCAGAGAGCAGCTTCCAGTGCCTTGTGCGGGTTGGTAAAGGTCTTTTGAGAGAGAACTTGATGAAACAAAAGCAACATCCCTCCCACAAACCATTGAGCACATTGTGTTGAGTTAATCTCAAATGATAGTTTTGAAAGAATCATTTTGAAACATACATCATATTCGTGCACACTCTTAGTGAGCTCTTGCTTTATGTCCTTTAAAGCAACGATGCTTTGTTGCTCAAACTCAAGAATGTCAAACTCCTAAAAGAATGCAATTTTCAATGTTTCATAGCTCACAACTGCTTGCTAAAGGTTAAATTTGCAATACCATTTGTGTGTGTGATCCATCAAAGTAGTGGCAAACTGAGAAGCCTTTCATTCTAAAGAAGGAATCCCCCATGCTTGCCAAATGAGTTCACACTTATGAATGTGTTCTACTACATTTTTGACACATCGGTATTCATGGAGATGAAGCGTCATCTCATAGTAAACCGTAGGTTCACTTGGTGATTGTAGTGGACTCTATCATGGAGTTCCTCTAGGTCCTCCTGAACTCTTTGGTGGAGGTTTGCTACTGCCTCCAATGTTTCCAACTGATCCTCCTCCAATAGAACCAATGTTAGTGCTTCCTCATGTGCCTCCTACAGTAATAGGTGCACCATAAGTATTGGGTACTAAAGAAGTTTGATTTGATATGGTTGGGCTTGTAGTTTTCCCAATACTGATATTAGGTCCACTTGGCATTTCAATTTGAGCCATAGGTCATATTTGCAATAGAAAGTTAAATGTTAAAGGTAGATTGTTATGTTTAACTTGTACTCCCAGGGATTCCTTTATTAGCTCAGCTTCAGACTCTGCACTATCACTATCTTAATTTATTACAATAATTCTATCAAACTCAAATGCATGAGCATGCATTGTGGTGGGGGAACTAGGTCTATCTGGATTGGATTTTGCTATTAGTGCCTATCTTGATTCTTCCTTGCATACCTGTGTTGTTAATGGGTGTGAGTCTATGGGTAGGGGGTACTCCTTATTCCTCTCCATTCTCCTGTAGATTCCCTTGGTGCTTCTAGTATCCTCCCATTGACCCTCTAGTTTGATGCCTCTGATAGCCCTGCATCTGGCCTCATCATACTTTCACTTGCACCATTCTTGCGGTCTGACTTCCATGCTGAACTCCCAATCTCATACCAATGCATACTCCTCCATTTCCCCATCAGTCGTACTGTTCATGCACGAGAGAGTTTAGTGTCCATAGAAAAGTTCTTAAGTATAGAATCACCCATAAGCTTTCTAATCTCTAAAGGGAACTGTTTGATATACCTTCATCATGGCTCTCTTAGGAAGTTGAACTATAATTCTTTTGGGTAAGACTATGTAGAGACCATGTATTCCAAAATAAAACTTTTGAGTGTTCTTTTTACCAGACATCTATTACATGTGTTCAAACAACTTCCAACTTAGCTAGGGTCGTCTAACGCTCTATCCACTAAGTCTTCTGACCAAAATTTCTTCAATGGTTTTGCGCATACATTGAAATCCAATCATGTAAGTGCATGGGTAATTATATAAAGAATGTTTCATATAGAGAATCATACATATTCCAATCTACCCCTGTATGTGTGGAAATTCACGATTCAAGATATTGGAGCACAAAAATTTCTTCTATTGTACCAATCCAACGCTTAATATTCTCTAAAAAAAGTCACTTAACCATTTTCCTACCATCGTGCTCACAAGTGCAACAGGTCCTGGCAACAAAACCAAAATGTTGGGTTCTTTTCCTTTATTTTAGGATTACTTTCCTTGGTCGCATGTGCAAAAAGGATAAGAGGTCAAACTAGCTAGTGAGTTGGCTTATCGTGCTAGAAATGGTCTCATGTGCTCATTCAAAATGTGTGGCTTAAGACTAATTCCCGTTAGTTCTTTTGTGCAATGGTGTATACATTAGGATTTCTTTACGAAAGTTCTTTAATAGGCACTTAGTTCTAACTAAAGATATCATAGTTAAGCTAATTCATACCATGCAATAATTCCATACTTAATCTATTTAGCACAAGTAAAGAGATAGGTGCAAATGAAGGAAACGAGTAGTAACTAACATTAGTTCCATAACAAGTTTACATGTATCTTAACAACACAAGTATTCCATTTTATTATATGTCAATGGTCACCATGCACAAGTTTTGATGTATTTCAAGGACATGAATAAGCTCGAGATTACATTTACCATTATACAACAACAATGGTATAACAACATCAACCATATTCTAAGTAAAACTAGGGGTATTTATACATGATTCTACCCTAATCATTCAGTTACAATGTTAATATGAAAATGATGACTTGCCAATGACCTTTAACAACAAAGAGTTGTGGCACATGGTTACATCAAATTCATATAGATATGGGCCTAATTACCCCTATATACCCGCTCTATGCTAGATATTTTATGCCATGTGCCTATATTCTTGCGGGCCAATGTTAGATCCATGCTTGAATTATTCTCCTTCAATGCGCATACGAACCGTTTTCATCTTCCACGCCCTTGTCCAAGTCATACACCAATTTCCAAATCCTTCGTGTTTCTTGCATCCTTGTTCTTCACGACTTGCTTCTTCTGCAGCAAGGTCTTTCACGCCTTGGCTTAATTCCACTGCCAGGTTTACTTTCACACCCATCTCTCCTACACCATCTTCCAAAAATTACTTAAAATAAAATGATACAAAAAAGCATCATTGAATCGAGAAAACATTGCAGACCCAAGAAAGCATTCCCAGTTCAAAGTACCATTGTAAGCCCAAAAAAATATTGGGAAAGCACTACAAAATTAGGGAACCATTACCACTTAGAAAATCATCGAAAGATATAAAAGTGTCACAGCTTAGAAAAGCTTAATATAAAGCCATTAATTTAATAAAAATACATAAATCTATAAAATTTCAATAATTATCATAAACATGTTTAAAATTAGATCAATAGATTTACTTAGAGGTTGTAAACTACAATACTAAATGATTTTTAAATTGGATCAATATATTTATTGATTTGCATCCACAAATACTTGACTTATTTGTATTTTGAATCATTGATTTATTGGATCCTTTTATATTTTCCCAATCACAGAATAATCTAAAGTAGAATCTCACCCAGATAAAAAATAAGATTTAATTTTGAGTATATATATTAGTACATTTAAAATCTTTGGGTTGAGTATCATTGGAAAGTTTAACGACATTTCAAAAAAAATCTAAAATTTTGGTGAGTGTGATCCTAAGGTAGATCAAATGTGTGGCGATCCACACATTATTTTAAATCATGGACCATTAATTTGTTGGTGATCTAAGGACAAAACCCTATTGAGATTAGAAATTGTTTGGTTGTTTGAGTGGGCAATAATAATGTATATGTTTTTTTGGGCAAATTGTTATGCGGCGCGACATTACCCACATAGCCTATATTGATTTTGGAAATTCCCAATATTTGCCTAACAATGAATATTCACTGCCAAAAAAATCATGATTATGTCGTAAAGTACGTGGGAATATATCCTTTCAAGAAATTAGAAGCACAAATACAAGAAGTTGAATAAAATTTGGGATAATGGGCCAATTATCTATTTTTAAGAGGACAAAAAGATACACTTAATTAAATGGCGAATATTAACTAATAAAAATACCAATTTAATCTCTGATATTTTTTGTAGAACTCCACAATATTATTAAATGTCATTTATAATATATTATTCAATGAAGTGTACAACCATACTTCTTTATGTCGATAGGTATTTTACAATGGCAATGGTGAGGTGGGGTGTAATGGAGTGAGTTGTTCACTTTTATGTTTGACCTTAAATTTTACGTCTATTTGATTGTTCCATCTCATTTAAACTTTAAATTTGATGTCTATTTGATCGTTACATGGAAGTTTTTACTTTTGTTTGGAGAAGTCAATAAAAAAATCATAATATCTTGACCGTATGTAAAGTTTGGAGCTCATTTTTTTCATGGAAAGAATTTTTTGAACCCAATACATCGGTGCAACAAGATAGATGCTATTATCAACAGTCAATATGAAATTGGAAGAAAAGATAATGAAATCATTAATAAATGTCATATGTTAAAAAATCTCTCCTTTAAATTCAAACTTAAAACCTCTATGAATAGGATAGACCTTTTAGTATGAGGACCACCTGAGTTGTACATTTAAACATGTTTAACACCAAATCTTTAGTTTAACTAAATCAATAATTTTTCATTTAAATTGAAACAAAGTTTTTAAATATTGATTTATTTATAATTACAATATAATTAATAATTCATACACAATTATGATTCATTCTGTTTAACATTTTTTTAAATCCAAATAAATAACTCCTTGGCCAGAGGCTTCTAGAAGGGGAACGGTATGGACACCATGCCCCTTGACGAGCTACATAAAGAACAAAAATGGGAGAAAAACTCAAATTATATTCAAAATCAATTCTGTATATATTCCAATTTAATCAATTCTATATATTTTTCAATTAAATAAATCTAATTGTATACATAATTCAAGAACTGTGAGCAGCCGAAGGAAGATCCATTGATTTCACTATTTGGTTTGTTTTTCTGCTGAAAAGAGGAAGAATGGAAGAGACTCGAAGGGAAGAATCTGAGCAAAGAGAACAAGAGTGGCTGAGGAGGAGAGAGGAATGGGAATTAATGGCTCGGCAGAGAAGAGGAGGAGCACAACAGTGTAGGATTGCAAGAGAAACATGTCAGGAAAGAGGAAGAGGAACAATACAATGGGAACACGAGCTAAGGGAACTGCGGAGAAGAGAAGAGGAGCAACCGCAGGGTAGCAATGTAACAGAAATGTTACATAAAAGAGGAAGAGGAAGAAAACCAGGCGAGCAAGAACTAAGGAAATGGGAAGAGCAACACTCCATACAGTATAATAGAGGAAGAGGAACAACACAATGGGAGCAAGAACTAAGGGAACTGGAAGAAAAATACCATATACAACATAAAAGAGGAAGAGGAAGAGCACAAGAACTAGGTGAAGCGGAAGAACAACACCCAATACAACATAAAAGAGGAAGAGGAAGAATACAAGGAAAACAAAAACAAAGGGAATGGCTCAGAAGAGAAGAAGAACGACGACGACGACGTAGGAATGTAACAGAAATAGGATATGAAAGAGGAAGAAAAAGAGGAAGAACACAAGGGAAGCATGGACTAAGAAAATGGCAGAGAAGAGATGAAGAGCAACACAGTCATCGGAATGTAAGAGAACTACGACATGGAAGTGAAAGAGGATTAAAAAGTGGAAGTAAACAGGAGCAAAGGCATGAACTAAAAGAATGGGGGAGAAGAGATGGAAAGCAACATAAGCGTCGGAATGTAAGAGAACTTCGACATGGAAGTGAAAGAGGAAGAGGAAGTGGAAGTGAACAAGAGCGAAGGCAACGGCTGAGAAGACAGCGAGAAGAAGTTCTGAAAAAAGAGGAAGAGGACGCCATAGCAGGCATGGAAAGAGCCCGCCAAGAAGAGGAGGATTCCGCAGTAAAAGATATGCGGGACCGGACCAACGTTTTCAGGTTTCATGTTCTTGATGACATACAGACAGCTCGAAATCTTTTCGAAGACGATCCAGATGTACGCGACAGGCTTAACCTCAATTTCTCCCACACCAGGAACACATTCGAGCTTTTACAGCGCAGGGCAAGGGATAATTTTTATTATCCCTACAGAGAGCGTACCATCCCCATAATAGAGGAAATCTGGAGGGAAACGGAAACCCTAATTGCTGAACTTGAGGTGCTGTTGCGTAGCATGACGAGCCCAGACATGCAGAGGGAGGCCAGAGAGTTGATGGCCACATTGGAGACCATAATGATATCGCCTGCTGATGTTGATGAAATTCGTTCCTGTGCAATTTGTACTTTTGAATTCGATCTGGGAGAAAAAGTATGCCAAATGCCTTGTCACCAGGAGCATATATTTCATCATGAATGTATTCTGCCATGGCTAGAAAGAGAGAAGAATTGTCCCCTCTGCAAGAAGAGGATCCCCTACCCATTTCAGCCATTCCCATTCCTTTCCCCTTCCCCTTCTCCTCCTAGACAAATATAAGAACTGTAACAAATTAGATGATCACTACATTGTTTGTTTTGAATTGAGGGACTCTAGTCTTGTATCATTGAATTACATTGGCAGATCATGGTGGTGTTTTCTTGAAAAACAAATAAGAAGCCAGATGAGCACCATGAAAATAGAAATGTTGTTTCAGATTTTTAAATATTATAGACACGGTTTTTATACTCCATAGCATTACAGAATGAATTTTATGAAATAATTTGGAAAATTAAATTTGAGCAATTTATAAACATAAGGTGATTGTTTGTTTGTTTTTTTATTTTTTATTTTTGATTGTGTGTTAATGATTGATGGGTATCTATTTAATTAGATTTACTTTGAGAATTGAATCTACAATTTTTTTTAATATTATAGACATAAGATTTTTACACACTCTAATATTAAAGAATGAATTTTATGAAAAAAATTTGAATTAAATTTGAGCAAATTATAAATTTAGGGTGGTGGTTTTTTAAGTTTTTTTTATTGTGAATTAATGATAGATGGATATTTGGAGTTGCATTTTTTAATTTGATGTTTTTTATGTTCAAATTCTTTGAACTAATGTTTCTTTCGTTTTATGGCTACGTGGAAGGAGCAGAATGCAAGAATCTTCAGGGAAAGGGTTATGGATAGTATTTGGGTCTGGAATTGTTCTCTTGCTAAAATTAAAGAATCAATTTTGCACTTGATGAAAATTATTTTGGCTCCTTCTTAGTGTTAGATGCTTATTATTCAGGGTCTTCACATTGAACCATTATGTCTTTCCTTCAACTCTTGAGAGATTCTAGAGCCGAGATGGTTCCTTGATTCTCATCTCCGTGATCAACAGAGTTTTTATGGAAGGTGTGCAAAGGGGAAATCTTGGGTATGCAAGCATTGAAGGTATTGATAGGGAGTTGGACAATTCTGTTGCTTTTTTTTTTTTCCCCAGAATTGAGATTACCACCAACAATTCAATTGAGGGACAAGTTATTATGAAAGGTCTTAAGAATGCTTGGAAAGTGGGATGGGAAAAAATCTAGTTGGTTGTTGATTCTAAGTTTTAGATTATGTTGCTCTCGATTCCTAGCTCTAATATCTCAATGGCTTGGATTTGCAAAATTTTCAACAAAATTCAATGGATTCAAAAGAATTTTGATAGGCTCTATTATTCGCACACTCTTAGAGGTTTTAATAAAGTTGCGAATGCTCTTGCCAATTGGGATTTTGACCAATCGGAGGTGAAAGGTTCTAGCCTTTCTCCTCTTTGGTGGTCAGCTAAGCTAAGGAATGATCTCTTGCACATTTTAGTTCTAGACAGTGATAAAACTGATTGTTAAAGTCTTTTTTAGGTTTTTCTTTCTTCTTCAATTAGTTAGGGGCTTCTTCTCCACGACTCTTTGTGATATTGAAGCGTACTTCTAATTTTAGTCTTTATTGGAATCATGTCTATTCTCTTTTAACCTTGGTTTTGCATAAGCTAAAAATTTTTAGTCTTGTTGGTTTCTACGACCGTAATATGTACGGCCCAATTACTGCTTATCTTTTAATTAGGTATGCTCCTTAAGTCTTACTTGAACGTGACATCTCTCTAAAGATATTTTCCAAAAAAAATGATTAAAAAATATCTATTTAATTAAACATACCTAAAAATTGAATCTAATATTATCTTTTTTACCTAAACTTGTATTTCAATAAATAATATGACATTGCACCAAATATCATTATCCAACATTTTTTTGAAAAAATTATTTTACAAACTTAAAATAAACAAAATATTTAATTATATTTATTTTAAGATGAAATTCACAATTTTACAATGAAATTAATTTTAATTTTGATATTTAAAATGAAAATTTAAAACAAAATTATTTTTTCCTTGATATTAATAATATCAATAGTTTGCATGAAATTTAAAAGAGGACAGAAAAAAAATCTCTTCTGAATTGGCATTATGTCAAACAATTTACATTAAATTAAAACCTGATTGCTTTTTTATCGTTTCAAATTCACACCACTATTATAGAGACCAATATTATGGAAGAGTATTTACCATTTTTAAATTATCATTTAATTAGTGTCAAGGTTAGAACAGTAGCAATGAGAATGAAAACTATAAAAATAGAATCTTAATGTTTATAGATTCGTTGAAGGCAGTGTAAAAATGAAAGTGAAAAATAAGAATGAGAAGGCAATGTACAACTAGAACGTCAAGAACAGGTTATAGACAGGATTAAATGGAGATGTTGATAAGTGGCAAGCAACTAGGAAAGATTGATGTGGAAGATAAGGGATCCAGACAGGTTTGATCTGGGTTAGAAAAAAAAATGTCAAAGAGGAGAAAAGGAATATGCCATTGGATTGGCATGAGGAAGGAATCTGCAATAATATTATTAGAAGATACATAGATGGTAAGCTAGCTATGTAAAGATGACAATTAGCATAGGCTCAAGGGGCTAGAAAAATTATAAACATGGACCTCAGCTTATTATTTAGAAAGTGAGGAAGATATTAGGGAAAAATCCACAAGGTTGCCGGTGTGGTTTAGGAGAAATTAGAAGAGGAGTGAACTAAGGTGAAGGATATATGTATACATATCATTATTTTTAGTAAATTGTATGTATTGAAATGATTATAAATTGACATTAAGGAATGAATATATAAAGAAGTTTTGAATTATATATATTATTTGAATATTTTTATGTTAATTTTTTATTGTGGATGATATATTTTATTTTCGATTCATAATATGAATAGATGTATATTTTCATATCCATCATTAAACATATTAAATATTGAAAAAAATAGTCCTGTAAGAGTTTAAGTTATTATATATGAAAATCATGGATAATGTCAGCTATCAACAATTTCAATTTTCTTTCTTAAATCAAGGATTTATAAAACATATATTTTTATTTTTTTCCAATATAATAAAGTGAATAACATGACATACCTAGAACATATGAATTTTCTCCAATTAACTCCTTTAACTCACCATAAAATTCTAATTTATATTAATTTATTTTTAAAAGAGTTTAATTTACCGTTAACGCACCTTGAATAACTAGTTTTCTCTTAATTCCACTATAAAAATAATTTTAACAAACCTAAACTAAAATACTTAAATAAATCTTTAAAATGTCTTCAAATTGTATGTAAAATTAATATTAAAATTACATGAAAATTTAAATGTAAAATCACATTCAAAAATAGAATTAATTTCACTTATATAAATATTAACATAAAGTAAAATATAACTTTGAATTCTATAAATATATTAACATCAACTAACATTATGAATATGTTATATTTAATTGTTTTATAAAAAATACTTTCAAATTATAAGAGTATATATTTTAGTGCAATGTTCTAAATAACATAAAATATTGAACTATATGATTCCAATTTACTATACAACCTAACATGTTACTTCTTGAAACATGGAAGTGTGTTTCCATGCATTCCCATTGTATTGATTGTCTTCATATATTAACCACTCTAATACCACTGTAAAAATTGCCAGGTGAAAGTTTAAAATTTATGACCTTAAATTATAATAATGATAAAAATTACATTACAAAATGTTCACTTGGAGTTTAAGTGACAAAAAGAGTTTCAAGAGCTCTTATGAAACAAGGTGAGAATCCTACATGGCATTTTTATTCACATTGAAATTTGGATGAAAATTACAATAGTTTGTCCAAATTAATGAATATGAGTTCGATATTTTAGATATGGGTTTTCATATAAAGTGATATGAAAACCCTTTAGTTGTTCAGTCAAAAAATTTTAAGATTAAATAGATTTTATTTCCATTATATTATTTCAAAAGTTATAAAGAGATTTATCAAAGGGGGACAAATCAAACCTTCTAAATATAAAAATAAAACAATTTATTTTATAAAAGAAAAATCACCTATACACATGTAACACATCTATGTATATGTAACAAATCTAATCAAATCTCTAAAAAAATATGTTAGTGATCCATTACTTCATTATCGTTGCATCACCTTAAAATCAAACATGAATAATATCTCACTTTAATATTGAAATTTATTTGAAAAATAAATTGTAAAATTATATTTAAAAACTATTTTAATATATCTTTTAAATTGACTTTTAATATATTCCAAATATCTAAACTAAAATTTATTGACTTTAATAATTTTTTAAAAATTAATATTATAAAAATTTGATGAAAATTTCTATTATTCAGAACCAAAAAAACGACACACTCTTATTCTTTCACATCTTATATTCATCCATTTATCCAAATGTTTTTTTTTAAATGTTTATAAATACAAAACATTTTTACTATTTTCTATTATCAAATTTCTTTTTAATTTTAAAAAATGAAAAATTTAACAACACTTTTTTATTTTATAATAAATATAATTTAACTCACGTTTTTATTTTTTTAAAATCCTAACATCTTACACCATTGAAACATGGGAGTATGTTTCCATGCATTCTCACTTCATATATTAACCACTCTAATAACACTAATTAAAAAAAATAGGTAAAAGATTAAACTTTTTTGATACAAATAAATGTATGCACACCATTTACTAGTTGATATCTTCATTAACCGACTTAGTTTTAAAAGAAAAATTGGGTGTCAATATAATTATTGACATCAATTATACGTTAAGTCGTGAGTCAATATTTCAAGTATTTCATTTAACATTGATATCATAGAAAAAGTATCTTTGTTATATTAATCTAATATATATCTTAAATCAAACATAAATAAATAGAATATCGATAATGGGTAATTTAGACAATGATCTATAACTCAATTTTTTATTAATTCGTAAATATTGAATACAAATATATATATTTAGATAAATTTGTGTCATGATATTCTTCCTACCTTTCATTATTAGTATTGTATATAATATTACATTCAAAATACGAACAAACACATCTCTTCTTCTCTATTGTGTGGAGAGGATCTCCCATGGACAAATAGAACTTGATCTAAACTAATAATTGATGAACACACACATATTTTAAAATTATATAATTTTAAGATACACATTTGAAAAATAAAAAATATCAAATAAATGATAAAAACAAATAAACTTATATCCATCTTTAAAAAATTACACATGTATACCCTAAATCCATACAAATAAATTCTAAAATACAACTAAATATAAACATATAATTTAAAATAAAAAATTACCTAAAAAATAAGATCTTGACAACTAAAACTCAATTATTGTGTTAGTCCCAAATTCTATAAATTCATACCACAAACATATAAAAAACAAACAAATACTACATAGAATTGTTGAAAATGCATCGCTATTTTATGATGAAAATGAAACACTTGGCCATATAAGATTGAAAAAACAAAACCACATTTTATTTATTTTTTTGACATATTTACATCCAATTTATTGAAAAGCATGTCTTAAACATCGATTGTTGGACAAAATTTGACATCGAGACGTTGTTTAGCATATCATCGCCATAAGCAAGCAGATTACGATGAATTTAAATGCAGGAAGAAAAATAAAAATTGGATTAAAGTCACATTTTAGTAGATCATGAGTTCCACCTAAGTAAACAGTATTTCCCATCGTGATTTGCTTTATGCCCTCCACCAGTAAACAATATTTGCTTTTTCATCGTGACTAGAGGTTTTTAGAGTTAAAAGAGAGTGTATCTTATTTGACAATTTGTTTGAGATTGTTACAATGATTTGAACTCTTCATCAATTCATTGCTTAGCTCTATCTTATATTCATTCATGGATTTAATACTTTTTCAGGGTTGGATACTTGTGTTGACTTGGGGATGCTTGTATCGATGCTATTGTTTGTGGCTCGATGCAATTGTTGTATGGGATACCCATTGTATCAAGATGTGATCCCTTGGGTATTTCATACTTTAATCATATGCACAAGCTCTATAATACTTTATATAAATCAAAAACCCTAGTTCTTCAACTTCGATCACTTGTGAATCAATAAAAATGAGTTAGCACATGAGTCGAGCTAAACCTAGCAACATGTTTCTAAGTGTTACCTACATAGCCATATAGGGCCTCATAATCACATGTAGTTATCCCTCCTAATTGTGTGTGTAATGATGATTGTGCAATAATATGCTCTTTCTCCTATTGCAATCCTTGGTACAAGCAATACAAATGCAATTTGACCTTTTGTTATACCTAAAAAACACAATGTTATGAAATATAATGTAAGGCTTAGTTCAATGGTTTTTTTGAATAATAATGTGTGTGATCAATTAGAAACTCGCTTCATCCTTAAATAAAATGTTCTACCTTTGTGTATATAGTGATCCTTTTAATTTTGAATTGAAAACCTAGTGGCATGCAAAAGCTGACAATATACAAATATAAGAGCCATTTTACATTGGTCACAAAGTGATAAGGAATCAGATAAATAATAAAACAAGACATGACACTTTTGTTGGAGTAGGACACTAGCATCGACATTAGTGTTCAACTCTCAATGCAAATGTTTGGGCCCTTAGAATACAAAACAAATAAAATCAATAAGACATATCCCTATGACCAAGTGGAGGAGTGCAACACAATATCCAAGCCATACAAAAATAAACCACTTTGTAACAAAAATACATGAGGCCCAAGGGGCCCATGTGAGACCGTACCACTAAGCAACAAATATTTTATCAAAAGACCTATAAAAGCACAACTAAACAATAAAACAATATACAACATATCTTGTGCCAAATATGGGTATCTACTTTCTCCCCCCTTAAATATACTAATACATAAGGATGGAATACATTATTAGAATTAAAAGAAGTTCAAACTTGGGTGTGTAAACATACCTTGGACTTACAAAGTAGTTCTAACTTGACTTTTGTAGATCCATATCCTACAACCAAAATCACAATACAGTATAATTAGTGTATATAAACTAAAAATAATCAATGCACAATAATGTCAAGAAAGAAAGAGCATGGATAGAGTACACATGTATGTATGATGCATAATAATGTCTTCTAGAATAATATCCTCTTTGTGGAGGATGGAGAAATAACAAGGGGACTTGGGGCCCCATCTATTTTATGGCTAGGAAAATGAATAAGTCCACAAGCAGTCGAGCGTGTTGCATCATAGGGATGCTTTCCTGTATAAGGAGGGTTGGGAGGTGATCATGCACCCAACTTGGTAAAAAATGGATTAGTGCAAATTTCGTCAAGATCATAAAATCTCAACCACAATGCTCAAGTATAAAAACTATCGCATATAACTAATCTAACCAATATCACTTAAGTCAAATGGTGTACCCATATCAACCCACAATAATAGAAGTAGTGCCAAGTCCATCGAAGGTACAAAATCTCGATTGCTCTACTCTAAAGAGAACCAGCTATTGTAGATAAATAAATCTCAAATGTTACATCTTGCTAAGGTCGATGCATCTTGGTAAATGAAATAAGGAACAAACTTTGCCCATGCCTCCTATCATGTCTATTGTGACTAATGTATAATTTTAAAAAAGTGTATCTGTAATTTGGTGCATTTGCACCTCAAATGTGTCTCAATCCAAAATAGCTATAAAAATGTGGCCTTTGCTCTATAACATGTATATAATATATATAACAAATCTGAAAAAATTTATCCCAAATGTGTGCCACTTGTATAAAATTTTGTCCTAAGTGTATATCTGAATAATGTAAATGGTGTAACTGAATCAAATTTTGCCTATTCTATCAATTGTGGAGTCATGTCTCTACGACATGCCCCCACTAATATGCCTCTCATTTTGGGATGAGTGGAATGTATACTTATGATCACCTTATTGCAAAAGGATAAAATGACCCTCTTATACATGTGTATCCCTCATGTAGTATGTAGATATTGATGATGTTATGCCGAAGTAGATTATGAATTGGAAAGTTTGGAAACTGATATTACATTTTAGTTAAGTGATTATCGAAGTGTAGTGAATTGGTATAATATTTGTTCTATTATGAATTTACAAATAAGATTTTTGAAAATTGCATGATGTGGAAGAGCTCTTTTCATAGATTCCAATGCAACTTGTGGTTTGCAATTTAGGTATATATTTCTCAATAAAATGCAGTTTAAATTTTGAAAATGTGCGTAGCAATGAGAAAAGTCAACTAGTATATATATTGAGCTTTTGAATTAATTTGTATTTCATTTTCATTTGATTTTTTTGCTTTGCCCTCTTTTTCCATCATGCCACGAGGAAGAGCAATGCATCTGATGAGGTTTCATGACTTGTGAGAGGCCTTGGGAGGGCAATATTTAGGTGTGTTGGTAAGTAAGCCTTGTTTCCCCTAACTTGGATGTTGAAAATTTATTTTATTTGATTTTTAGTTTGATTTTGGGTCTTGAAGATACTTCCAGACAGTAGCATTGGTGATTTTAGATAGTAGCATTGATTTATCGATGATAGTGTTTGGTCTTACATGCTATCATCCAAAGGTAGGACACCACTGTCTGAGGCTAGCATCCAAGTTTGGATGTTAATACATATGATGTTATAATATAGATAGATATGGATGTTTTATGATATTTTGATGCCATTTTATATATATTTAGTAACTAACATGACTTATTTGAATTGTTTGTGTTTGCATAAGGATGTTCATATTCATGAGTTTTGACATGGTTGACATCTGTTTACACTACTGGATTTGGGTTTGGATGATGATGATTGGGTGATTATAGATCAGGAGAGACTTAGATAGGTGTAACATTTTGGGCCACTTCATTATGATGTGCATTTGATGACAACATTAGCTAAGATATGGAATGTTGATACTTGCACTTTCTAGTTTCCCACATGGGAGATGACAAACACCTTATAGGATGTTTATCATATTTTGAGATTACCTATCATGTAGGGCCCAGTCCTATCATAAAACATATATATATATATATATGAATATAGCTTAGGTATACTTTATCCTATCAAATATCTTTTACTAATCGGGTAAGCATCTAACCATATGGGTTAGGCATCTATTATTCTTTGCCAAACGGGCAAGCATTATAACCATATATGTTAGGCATTCATTTACTAAATGGGCAAGCATCTAACCATACGGGTTAGGCATCTACACATGAGTAAGTTATGATCTGGCTAGAGACTTGACTCATCAAAATCAATCGGATCCTGAGTCGCTCACTGTTCACCACTCATCTCTACTAGATAAGCACTGAGGTCACCATGATAGGAGTATATAACACATAACAAATAGTCACATTTCACTTATAATTTGGCCTAAAGCCTCAGGAACTGTGATGATCCAACCAATATCATTTTGAGTATATCATAGAATTCTTATCTTTGCTTTATTTATCTAAAGTAGGGTCTTATTATAATGGTCTTGCCTTTTCATTTAACTTTAATCTTGTTAGCGCACAACCCCAACCCGATTCTATTCACCTGCATACTTGATGCATCTTTGCTTCCCAGACTAACTACATACCTACTTCTAAATAAGATCAAGGTGTAGTATGCATGTAGTTTTTTTTCTATTCTAAGTTTTATGTGAACTATGAATCTGGGTATGCATCACTTTTTAGGTCCTAGTTCCCCAAATAATTCCTTTGTGATTGCTACCCAAATGGGAGCATTAAAAGTATCAATTTAAGTAATTAGATACTGGTTTAACTAAACTAACCCTAAATCTTAACAAGAAATAGAAATTATCATTTGCAAGCTACATCCTCTTCCCACTTTTATTTGCATCAACAATGTTTTTTGATCCTTGCTTTAGACAACCTAATCTGTACAATTATTGTTGCCAAGGTTTCATTATCTGAGAGCCATATGGTTGGTAGTTTCTTGATAATAATTGGGTTAACATTCTCAATCCTTGTTTTTATTACTCTTTTTCGGTGATACTGAGTTCTGAATAAGAAATTTACTTTCTCCATTTCTGTTTCATAAATTCACAAGTCAGAATCATTTAAGATAGTTTAAGTTGTTTGCTTATTTTAATTAGTGTTTATTGACCAAGAAGGATTATCCCACGCCTTGGTCTTAATGACACGACATGGTACTTATTTCTCCTCGATGGTTTATAGGGATGATGCATAGATGTCATTGTTGCAATTGTGTTAGGTTATGGATGCAGTGGCTTAAGCATGACAACATTACCCGTAAACATGAGCTAGAGGCACCAATTGTACTGAATGTTACGTAGTTTTGTTTAACCTTAAATTCTTGGTCTAAGTTTGAGATTTGAAAAGTAAAGAATACTTTTTAAAAATTAATTCATAAAAAAAAAAAAGCAAATTCTTGAGTAGGAAAGTAGAAATAAAATCTGTAACATAATCTCCTAGTTTAATCATCATGTCAATTTACAACAAAATTATTTTTCTTTGTCATGTATACCTTTAGTCTACTTTTCTCTAAGATGACCTATCCCCAAAGAATGCTATAAACTTAACGTTAAATAAATATTTTATGAAGAGTATATTATTATTTGCCGATATGGTTACAATGTTATAATTGATAAGATATAATTTTCCTAATAAGCCATCTTACTCATGACAAATATAATAATTAAATGTAAGGGATTCATAATAGAGGCTAATTTTAAATCCAATCATAGATTTATCACAATGTAATCTTCATATTATAGACCAACAATCAAGGATGTAAAGACTTGAAGAATGAATTAGACCCTTAAATTTAAAACGTCAATAACAACTTAAACAGTGAATAACAATGTAACATATATGTTGATTACGTTAATTTATAAGATATATTCTATTTTATTTGGGCTAAATACATAAAATTACACTAATATGAACATAAAGTATTAACCATATTAAAATTATAATTAATATTATTGCGAATATATTCTAATATATATATATAGATTTAATATTATATAATAACAACTATTCATTATATATATATTGATTTAATTTTATATAATAAAAACTATTCATTATATATTCTAATATATAATGATTTAATATTAGTAAATATAAATATGATAAAAACTTATTCATTATATATTCTAATATATAATGATTAAAAATTGGTAAACATAAATATGATAAAAATGTATTCATTATATTCCCCAGGGTAGTCATTGTAGTCATGGTTTTTGGACTATTCCTTTAAGTGGCAATTGATAGTTTTTAACTAGAATTAACTATCTTTTTATGTGGTTGATGTGGCAGTTTATGTGTCAGTGATCTCTCCTGACCATTTATTAAGGCATTGATCTTTATTTATAAATTTTCTTCATGCAAATTATCCTTCTTTCACACAGAAAATCTCTCCCCCATGGTGCATTGATTTGTTTTCACACTTTAATTATGGTTTTTGACTATTTCTTTATGTGGTAGTTCTCCAAGCGTTATCCTCTCTTTCTGATTGGCTTTTAAATTGACTCAATAATCTATTGACCATCACTTATAAGTGGCATGAGTTTAAAGTGATGATGATTTTAGAGGTGGAGTGATTTTAATTTGAACTTGAAGTTTATTATTGTTCCCTTTATGCTACGTAAGTTAGATTAGTTTTATCTTAGCATTTGTTAGGTTTAAATTAAATGTAATTAATTAATAACTTAAAATTATTTATAATTTATAATTAATTAATAATCTTAAAAATTATTTATGAAAATATAATTAATTAAAAATAATTGAACTCTTAAATTATTTATGAAATATATTTTATTTTGAAAGTTATAAAATTAAAATAATAAAATAAAATAAAAGTTCCTTTTCATAAAAAAAATAACTTTTGATGATTTCTAATATTAATCCATTTATCTCATTAAATTTTTCCTATTTACAATTGTAAGTCATGACAACGTTGCATTTATACATTTCTATAAAGGGAAATAACTTTAATTAAATTGTACCTTGCTTTCATGATTTCCCATCGATCTACTTGGACAGACCTTTGAAATCAACATAAAAGTTAAGTTATCTTGATAATCAACTTATTCTGACTAAATGAGGTCAAAATCCACTTAAAGTATGAACACGAGTCCATAGTGCAGAAAGAGAGGTCATGACATCCTCCCCGTTAAATTGTGCATTGTCCCAATGCACTACAAAAGTTTGATTAAGTTCATAAATTTTAAAATAAAAATGAAAACATGTTTTTCATTTCTTTAGTGTCATCCCAAGTTCTGCTTCCTTTGCCATATTGATCCTTGGTACTAGTTGTGTGTTTTATTCATGTTTGTTAACTAAGCTCTCCCTAGTGTCTAGGCCTAGAGATGTTATGCTAGTTAGTGTGTTTCTTTCATTTTGTTTTCATTTTTAAACTAACACAATACTAACCATCCTCTCTTGATTCAAATTCCTAGATCACATAATTTTCTTGTGTTACTTCATACATCTCACCTCTATATTGAAACACTCATGTTAGAATCCTTCATGACTTTAAGACCGATGTGTATGCTTTATTTCTTAGTGAATGAAATGTGATGGTCATGTGAAAAACATCTTGGTGTATCACCCCATTAGAATAGGTTCAATTCATGCAAATTCTATCTCTTTTCCCCATAAGCAAACATTAGCATAGGTGAAAGCACTTTAAGATACATTCAGGGAGCTAGCCCTTAAATATAGAGGCTCACTTACACTATAGGTACACCCACATAACTATACATGTTCTCATGTTTCCAAAATCTAGAAGAGGCTTGAGCACCCTCTTCTAAGGTGAAATAATTGGTGACAACAATTCTGGCATGCCCGGTAGGACCATTATCTTCAAGATAACTTGGCAAGGTGAATGTTGGTCTTGCCAACATTAGTTATAAATTGGTGTGCTACTCAGCATTTAACAACTCCATCAAGGTAAGATCTATTTCAAGATCAACGTCCAATTATAAAATTGATATCATAATTCATGGTTCTCATTAATTCATCCTCTAGTAGAGTGCTCAACCCCATTAATCCACCTATTCAGCCTGAACTTCCCCTTAAAGTTCAATATCCTCAACCTAATCTGCCCTTTGGAGAACCAATAGATTTTACTAGAGAGGAAGAGGTTGAAAAAATTGATATATCAAGGAGTTTGAATGAGATACGGTAGACCTCATGATTTTAATGCCTTCAACACTATAAATCCAATTCACCTTCAAGCATATGATGTTATTCCTCATAATGCCACAAAGGGTGTGCCCATATTCAATGGTGAGAGTCATGTTACACATAGTGAGCACATTAGGGATGTCTCCAATTTTTTTAGCTTCCATAATATCACTCAAGAGAACATTGATATTAGACTCCTTGCCATGTCCCTTAGAGGGAAAGCTCTTGATTGGTATAGGACTCTAGAAGGTGGATGCATTACATCATGGGATGATTTTGGACTATTGTTGACCTTAAAGTTTGGAAATGAAAGTGATCATGCCTCTCTCATACATCAAATAAATTTGATCAAAAGAGGATATAAAAAATGATGCATGATTTCAATGAGAGGTTTCAATTAGATTTCTTCCTTCTATGAGGCCACCTCATAGTTTTGTGTTCCCTACCTACTTGAGAGCCATTGGTATTGAAATTTCTATCATGCTTTAATCCTTGGGGAGTTCGACTCTTCCTGAAGCATATGAAATTACTATCAAAGCTGAGAATGGTCTCATCCAAACTGGAAGATTGCCTCCTAAGGTGCGTATGCCTCCTTTGTCTCATACTTTTTATAGTACTCTAGATACAACCTCAATTCACAATGTTAATACCAAGCCTAAAGCTAATCCTAATACGACATAAAATGTCATAGATCCATATGCAAAAAATCAAATGCTAAAAGCTCAGTTTAAGCGAGTCAATATGCAATTAGTGGCTCATCAAAATCCATACCCTTACCAATAATAATTTGGCTAATAGTATGGAAGGGGAAGAGGTCAATGGCAACCTAACTCCAATAGGCATGCCAATGCATATAATCCTAACTCTACCACCAATGCAAGAGAGATGGTACCAGTTCATAGAAATTTGGTACAAGAAGAATATTGGAAAAAAATCCAATTCATGGACATTAATGAAGGTGGAGAGAAAGCTCTTGTAGTTCAAGGAGGATTTACTCCCCTCCTATTAACTAAAGATGAAGTGATGATGCAAGTTAATGAGTATTGGCAGTTTGAAGGTGAAAGCTTCACTAATTTTTTGGTGGAAAACACTTTTATACTCAATCAAAGAGCCTCTATTTCAGATAATACCAGATCCAAGAGGAAGGCTATAGGAAGTGGAATTAGCATGCCCACAGGCTCATCCAATCCTCCTACAAGGAAATAAGGCATGGTTGCAAGTGTGACAATTCCAAAAGCTCTGACACCTCCATCTAGTCAAAATGTGAGAAAGTTTGATCAAGGTGCCTCCATTCCTCAAGTTTCAAGCAATTATTTATCTCCAAAGAATTAATAAAATGTGAGTACTAGTGTTCTAAACATAGTGGATTCCTTGAAAAGTGCCAAAGCATCTATCTCCTTATGGGATATTCTTCATATGCTTAGCCAAAAAGAGTTGTTGCAAAAGCAATTATCGACAATTCTTACTAGTCCTTCATATTCAAATCAAATTAATAGTCAAGTTTTCCTTTAAAATTCTCTTAATACTATTTTTGAACCATCTACTAGGACTAAGAAACCTCCACCATTTTACCTCACTCTCATAGTGGGTGACAAATTGGTTCACAATTGCATAGTTGATAGTGGAGCCTCTACCTCAGTGATGCCCAATGTTGTAGATGATAAGCTAGGCCTAAAATATGAGCCTCATAGTAAATGAGTTCTATAGATAGATGGTACACCTACTAAGACCATAGGGCTAATAAAAAATTTGAGGGTCTTCCTACATGATTGTCCTAATTTTCCTATCCTTCAAGATATAGTTATTGTTGACCTCCTAGTTCACTTTGAAATTTGCCTACCAAGAGACTTTACAGCCAAGATAGGTGTCTATCTCTTAATTGATTGGTCCTTCTTGGCCTTTAAGACAAGATATAGGACCAAAGTGACCATTAAAACTCAGCCTCTTACAAGGTTTCACATTGAGTCATACATTGAAACAAGATCTAACTTGATTTGTATTGTTCATGAGGAGGAGTCTAATTTGGATGATGGAGATTCTAAACCTGAAGGAATCTCTAATTTTTTCTTGGATAAGTATGGTGTAGATGCATATGGACATGATCCTTATGCATAATTTGAACAAACTGACCTTGAGACTTATATCATGCATGAAGAGCCATTTGAAGGAGTTGAGGTGAGTGTCAAACATTCTCATGTTTTTGAAGGTAACTATATGATTTATGAACATGATGATACTAGATTGATGAATATAACTGAGCACCATAGTGGGAAAAATTATGTCTTTATCCCTGCCATTGATGAGGATCCTTTGGATGATGACACTCATGAAGTGGATGAGAATGATTTACGGTAAAGGTTTGATGTCATATGTCATAAGTTTGATCAGCTTGGTAATGTTACTCCTCCTCTCAATAAGTATACATCTGATTTGGTTAATACCTCTAATAGGCATGATGTTGATTATCTTAATAAGCATGAAGAAGATTCTCATGTTATGAATGAAGAAGAACTATGGAAAAACCTCAATTCCATATGCATGGAGTTTGACAAGTTGGTTAAGTCTCCCTTTTCTCTAAGAAATTCTATATCTAATGTCAAAGTTGCTAATGAGACTAATGATCATGTTGACAAGTTTTATATCAATCATAAAGATGAATGTCATTTTTTTAATCAAGAATCTATTGTTATGAAGCAATTTTATAATGCTAGTGTCCAAAAAGTTGTAGACATGGATAATGAAGTTAAGGCAAAAGTTGTTGTGCCCCAAGAATAGTCAGGATACCCAACTAATGTTGAGCCAGATCCAAAGGTATTAGATCATGAAGAAGAGGAGATTGATGCTTCCAAACATCAAGCACTTCCTATCCTAGAAGAAGACAAGGTTGAAAAGACTATCACACACTCCAGTCTACATTTTTTCGGAGAACATCCAGTGGATATGATAGAGATCATAATAGTTGCAGCTCCAACCAAGGCTCTCAGAGAGAAATAAATATCATTGATGAAGGTCCCTGAAAATTTTCTTGTAGTCCTAATAATATTTAAATGTGATAGGCTTCTTGATCACCTACATATGTAAGTGATTGGTGATTAGCATGCTCCTCATGCTAGCATGCCTTCATGGCGTGATGAAGATTCTAGGGGAACCATTTTTAACCTTGGTTGAAGTGTGATGAGATGTTTCACCTCAAGATGAGGTTTTATAAATAGTAGGATAGGTGTGTGTTTTATTTCAATTGTGTGTTTATGGTCCCTAAGTGTTTTAGTTGAACACATGTGTGTTTCTAGTTTGTGTCTTATTCTTGTTGTTTTTTGTTTTTTGGTGTGTCATTTTAAGGTAATTTGTATGTCAAAATTATACACATATGACTCCATAACCTAATAGATAGGATTAGGCAACTGGTCATGGCATAGTAAGTATACCACCCTTGGGGAAATCACCAAGAATGTTAACCATTTTTACCATAAGTCGGAATGTGTCAACCCCCCCCCCCAAAACTCAAAATTTTATATATGGGTATTATATAATGTTATAGGGTATATTTAATGTTATTCCATATGTTTTTATCCTTGGTCATAGCCTAATTAGTCTATATGTCATTTTGAGTCACTTAGGGGTCATTTTAAAGCATTAAATGCAAGTAGCATGTTTTCATGGTGTTTGAGCAGTTCAAATTCATAGGCAAAGTTTGAATATGCCTTAATAAATTATTGTAGCTATATAATATTAAGAAAACTCTCATAACACAACTCTAACTAGACCAGACCATCACAAGATGTCATGCAAAAATAGACAGGTCACCGCACTTGTGTGTATTATAAATATGCTTAGAAAGCCTCTTGTGGCTAAAAGATCACATGCAATCAATGCCCTTAGTGCCAAGAACATCCCCTAAAAATATTAGATCTTGAAAATCTCTCCATATCAATATATAAATCTTTAAATTTGAACAAATAGTCAGTGAC
The DNA here is from genome assembly GCA_037957365.1 of Torreya grandis. Lineage (NCBI taxonomy): Eukaryota > Viridiplantae > Streptophyta > Pinopsida > Cupressales > Taxaceae > Torreya > Torreya grandis. Next base: position 7,013,838 of record JARHVA010000075.1, read on the forward strand.
TATTACGTAGACGTCAAAATAAAACTCGGTAACTAACTATTGGGGTTCAAATTATGATGGGTGCATGGATGTCAATGACAATTGCATGAACGTTAATGATACATGCATGGATATCAAAATAAAGTATCATAAAATATCCATTTAAATTCAAATGGAGGTAGATACAATGGTCAACATTCAAATGTACATCCATATCTGATAGTGTGAGGATAACTTGATAGAGTTAGTGGGTCTAGGCAAAATCAATGATACACATTCAATCATACCAAGAAGATCAATGGTGCAAGCAAGATTCAAATTTCAAGGACATTAGATTGAGCGTAGTGCTACCAAATGTCATAATATCAGGACCCCATATTAGTGATCGATGGCTAGCGTTGAAGGTCAAAGCAAAAGGACTCCAAACGAGATCGATAGAGTAAATTCAATTGGATTTCAGATAGATAAGATGAAGTTATGTGTCCAAATGATAATAGGAATAGTTTAGATTGGAATGAAAAAATTGGAAAGGGAATACCACATGGGCAACTATGTAAGATTGAGGGTTCTTAGCAAAACAAGTCCTTCAAACTCATACACTACCATAAGAGCTCAATCGAAGACCCAAGATGAATAGTGACTACCAAATGTGAAGAACAAAGTCTAAGAAAGCAATGAATGACTGCAAATGGTAAATACAGGTGTCTAGAAGATAGATATCAACTGGGAAAATGTCTATGATTTTCATAGCATATGTGTCAATTCTCTGAATTCAGTTTCAAATGATCAAAAGATGATCCATGATGAAGGTAGTTTCACAAAGGTTAGCTGAAGAGTCTTGGCACTGTTTTGGAGAGTTTTTCATGGTTTATATGGATTTTTTTCTTGGGAAGCATTCTTGGTCTATTTCATACTCTATTCCCCTATAATGTAACTGGTTATCGATTGGGCACATGTTCTAGTGACCTTTAAACTTTATTCTTTCTCCTCTCTGTGAAATTCTATAAGTAGCTGTCATTTTGGCCTTTGTAAAGAGACCACACCTAGTATGATGAATTCCTACTTGTTTTATGTCACATTTTATCTTTGAATAATTCAAGTAATCTATTTTTGATTTCAATAATATCTTGTTTGAGTTTGCAAAGTGATTAATGGTTAAGTTTAGTGATTCTATCCTTTGCTTTTCCTTGTCCTTTCATGTCTTCTGCAAGAAACTCTCATTCTAACAAGTCATATAGAGTGTATTCAAGTGTGTTAGGATCCTTTCAAGTGTATTATTTTCCTTTTAGTTTGAAATTTTACCTCTATTTCATTTTCCTCATGTTGCTTCATACATCTCACCTCTATATTGAAACACTCGTGTCAGAATCCTTTAGGACTTTGAGACTAGTCTGTATGCTTTATTTCTTAGTGAATGAAATGTGTTGGTCATGTGGAAAAAATATTTGTGTATCAACCCATTATAATAGGTTCAATTTATTCAAATTTTGACTCTATTACCCATAAGCAAGCATTAACATAGGTGAAAACACTTCAAGATACATTGGGAGATGGCCCTTAATTCTAGAGGCTCACTTCCAGTATAGGTACACCCACATACCTGGAAGTGTTTTCATGTTGCCCAAATATATAAGAGGCTTTAACACCCTCTTTTAGGGTGAAATATTTGGTGACAACAAGTCCTAATAGGCCTAATAGTCCAAGTGAACCATATACACATGGATAGAAGCTAGTGGCATTAGAATTGGGTTTCAAGACCTTTGAAAGGTTTGCTTGAAGCTTGTCAAAGTGTTTCAAGGGTAAAAAATTCTTCAGGAGGATACTAATCATTCAAGGAGACTATTAATCCTTCTATGCCTAATTAGGATAGATTTCATGCCTATAGGTAATAGAAGGATCTTGACACTAGAAAGGGATAAGTTTGTGGTTGATGAGAGATGAGAAATTTTGGAGGTTTCACCATTAGGTCAATAGACATAGATGGCCATTTAAGCCTAATTAGGCATAAATTGCCATCTATGTCTATTGACCTATTGGTGAAACCTACAAAATTTCTCAAATTAGGCATAAATGACCATCTATATCTATTTACCTATTAGTGAAACCCCCAAAAGTTCTCATCTCTCATCAACCACAAACTTATCCTTTGCTAGTGTCAAGGCCTAAATGGTAACCTAAAGGTGGTCAAAGTGGATTCAAAGCTTGCCCAAGGGGTATCATGGACCAAATAGAGCCAAGTGTTTAAAACTATTAATGTAGGAACATCCTTTGTATAAACTAGTGTGGTGTCTACGTGAGAGTTTTAAATTGTTAGGTAGAGTTAGTAGTCTTTGTTAGTCCTTTAGAGTCTTCCTACATGTTAGAAAGATCCTACTTATCTTATATGCTTAAAGTGTCTATTGTATGCTTTTATAAATTGATACAGATCTTGAAAGATATTTTTAGAGTAAAAAATATACACTTTCCTTAGAAGAACAAACCAAAAGGATAAACATGAGTATCAAGATGAAAGGAGCTTATTAAGAACAAACATCAAGCAAGATATTTGAATCATACCTACATGGGGTGTAAATGTGTGTGTTTTCTATTGTGATTGTGAGTATTGTATGGTGCTTGTAAATCCTTTCTTGAAATGTAATTGAACTTGAACAATCAAAAGATAATGAATTCAAGACTTTAAAAGTCCTTTTCCATTAGCACATACCAATTTTGGTTGAAAATCACTATTTGCAGAGCTTGTCTGTACAATGAAACTTGTGTATGGTTTGAAACTGAGGATTGGATGAGTTACAAAGGTGAGTGAGAAGTCCTATACAGCTTTTATATTTCAAATAACCTCTTTTAGCTTTATGAAATAATGTCAATTAGCTCTTGGGTCCTTAAAGTGCATGAAAACCCTAGTAATAGGGTTTTGATTGAAAAATGGTCATAAATCCATTTTGAAAACATAAAATTTGATGAAAATATATGGAGACCTAGTTAAGAAGGTTAGTAAACCATTCTAAGTGTTTTGGAGTCAAAATAAGGTGTAAGTATGATAGACTGGGTAGTTATCCACAATAATACTCAGAATTGTGAGTTCATCTAGACAATGAATAGGAAAATTGATCTATCTTGCTAAATTTTGAGCCAAAAGATGCCAATTAAAATTTCATTATCATCTAAAAACATCATCTAGACCTAATTGAGGTGTTGGTTTAGGCAAATAAGCCATCGTCTAACTTTTGACCTACTAGTGGAATAATTAGGTCTCTTTAAAAAAATAGGGATGAGTCATTGTTTGATAAAAAAAAGAACTCTAAACCAATAATAAATTGGTTTATCTACAATATAAAACCTCTTAGACATTTGAAAGACTTTTTGACAATTCATAAAATTGTTCTTTAGCCTAGATACAACATTAAAAAGGTCTTTTGTATCCATTCAATCAAGATGGTCTTGAAAGGGAAAATAAACTGAATAGATCCTAAAGGGCTTAAAGTAAGAGTTTGAAGTTTGAAGAGAGTGAAGTGATACATTCAAGTGTATCAACTATCAAGAGCCTTAAGACCAATCAAAGAATTCATGATCTCTCCTAAGTTTTATTTTCCTACTCTCTCAGTTTCAAAGATGGAGTTTGGGGATGTTGCAGAGGGAATTGAGATAGGATAGGGTTTTCCCCATGGCATGAAGAAGTCCTAGGCACTTTCCAAGATAATTGAAGGTCTAAAAAGTAGATTCAAGAGCATCTTGATTGTCTTATAGATGATGTTAGCTTATCTTGACTGATATGAGCTTTTTCACTAGTGTAAAACCCTCCCCATTAGAAGAAGAGAATTCATTACCTGTTAAGAGGTCTCCTTTTTGTAATGTATTGACTCTTCATAATCTATTGACTCTCTCACCAAGGCTTTTGAACCATCTCCCTATAAACCCATGTTCTAACACTCTTAGAATCACATTAAGCCTCCATTAGTCCTATGACAATGCTCAATCTTGAAATCCATACTTGTCCTATCCGTACCATTATAAATCTTTTCGATTCTTTTAGACCTTATGAAAACACATCAGATTACAACTTTCCAAGAACTTTCAATGGTTAGGTTTCAAGATATGCACACTTCTAGGTCAAAACCCTAGGTCTAATTTTACCAGTCTATGTATAGGCCAAGAAGGTTTAAAATTATGTATTTGAGTTTTTAGACAACATATTAAGTTAATTCCTCCTGCATATAATCTATCCATAATAAATTCACATGTTCAAAACAAGATTCTACCTTGATTCTACCTTATAAGGCTTATCCCACAAAGAACTTAGATTTATGGACCTGAAAGAAACTATAGATGACCATGAGCATACAAACATAATTCAAATGCAATAATTGATATTCCTTATTTCTTATAAGGGTCTGTTTTCATTAATCCCACTCCATGCACAAGACTCAAAACTGAGATAAGTGACTAGGTGTCTAACAACTACCAATCTAAGACTGATTTAATCACCAGTATAGGATTCAATTAATGAAAAGATAGGTTCAACACCCATTACTTCTTATTTCATTTACATTCTTATAGAAACAAATATTCTTAAGAATAAGAAATGTCAATCTTTCTAACGGTATGCTCTTTCATAATAGTTTGATTTACAACATTATCCTAACAAGTTATTCTCAATCTCATAACATTTGTAATCCTTAAGAATACTTTAAAACCAATCATTCATAATACTCTAAACACAAGTACAATGTTTGCAAATTTCATGAAGTTTTTTATAGATTACAATCACCAATATAGGATTCAATTAACAAAAATATAGGTTCAACACCCCTTATTATTTCATTTGCATTATTATAGAAATAAAGCTTATTAAGAACAAGAAATGCCAATCTTTCTAATTGTAGGCTCTATCATACCAATCTAATTTGCAACATTATCCTAAAAAGTTATTCTTAATCTCATAACATTTGTAATCCTTAAGAATACATCAAAACCAATCATTCATAATACTCTGAACACAAGTGATTCAAACAAGAAATTTTAGTTTCATGAGGGAGAATGACAAGACATCCAAGGCAATGATGCATCTCCTACACCTCTTGATGCAGGAGCATCCTAAAAACTTGTATATATGGTCCTATAGTTAGTATTAAAAGAGTTGATAGGTGTCAATAAGAATTGAATGAGGCATTTAGTGTGTGTCTTAGGTCATTTAGAGGTCTTGGAGTGTTTTCCCTCTAATACTTGTTATTTGAATTTTCAAATGTATTTGAGTGAATATTTGATCAAATTGTAATAATTAATGTGTCTAATAAGTTATATAAGGTCTGATATGTGGATAGGAGTCTCCTAAGTTTAGTTAAGGTCATATCTATCTTTATTACTCATTTAAAGGTCTTAAGTGACTTGACAAGTCTTCAAAGATCAATTTTTATAATTTGAGATAGGTCTGTTAGAAGAATAGGAACATAAATTAATACATCCTAAACTTGGAGAAGTCTTCAACAACATGATCAGTTCGAATCTATCATTTTAGGGATGCACAAAATGAAGGAAAAAGTATAAAAGACCAACTTTGCATCATTAGAGGACTACAACTTTTGTTTAAATTCTTGAAATTTCACAAAAACTTGGGAATAATTAGATAAACAAGCCTAGAAGATGATTCCAAAGGTTTTATATCTAATAAATCCTTACAATCACATTTATCAAAATATGAGTTTCATGTAAACTTGCAACCTTGTATCTCTAAGACAACGAGGGAGGATTTATGAGTGAATTTTGTGAAATTGAGTCATTGAATGGAATTTAGGTGTTGAAACATCCTTGATACACCCATATACATTATTTTTGATGCTTTTATAGCTTTGCTAAGGTGTATTTCAGGTTTTGACCTGATTAAGGTCATTAGGCCTAATTGTCTTAAGGTAGTGACTTGGTATAGTTGAGGATAGTCTTATGAGCTATGGTGTCTAAGTTGATTTGTTTTGAAATTTTAATCATGTTAACACCTTTAATACTTTGCTTACAAACATTCATTACTTTTTATTCCAAATGAGTATTGGTGTGTTCAAAAAGCCCTTAGAAATAGTCATTGTGATAAGACAAGTAACCTGTATAGGTGTTTGTTGAGAAATTTGTAAACTAAATTTAATCAAGTTAAGACACCTAGAGTGATAGGTTGATTTTATGAGGGAAATCTATACAAGCCTTTTAAGAGTGTCTACAACCTTATAAAATAGGTCTCATCAAAATCTTAAAAAACATATAGAAAATAGACCCAAATATTATAGAGATAAGAGTTAGTAGATAGTCTTATTTACAAGTGTGTGATTTTGGTTATTAAAAACATAGGTTGAAAGTCGAAATAAATGAAAAAAATTTGAGATGGAGGATGAGTTTCTAACACTACGCCAATCCATGTTAATACATCAAACAATAAAAATTCCAACAAAATTATGTTAGGTATTTTATATTTTCTTACACAAAATCTACCAATGATGCAATTAAGGTATATGAATGTACATCTATAGTATATAATATTCACTTGAAATTTGACCTCTGTAAATGTATATGGTATCGTACTGACACATATAGATGCAGTAGTTGTTGGCCCACTACCTTACTCAGTAAATTGAAATTGTGATGTCAAAGGCAACATCTCCTCTTGGAACACAAAACACACACACACACACACACACACACACACACACACACACACACACACACACACACACACACAAAAAAAAAAATTAATTTAAATGTGTAAATTAATTTTTACCTTTTTAATTTGTAAATTTAACTTAAAATTTTAACATAAAATTTATATAAAAGATACATGCATGTGTGTAGAAAGTCCCAATGTATCCAAAACAAATGTGTGTGCCAACAACTCATCAGTCAAGACCATATCCTCCAAGCCCCCTAAAACACCATCGTCATCATCTAAAGGTCTAGTACATATAGCACCATAAGATCTACATGGATGGGGTCAAGTACGACCACTAGGTGGATTATCTCAAGCATATGTCTTTGAAAGCCTACTCATATGATAAATGAGTGTATCAGTAAGTGCACACAAAGTGTCAATATCCACAACCTCTTTCACCACAAAGGGAATCTTTGAATGAAGTAGCTTTTGGGTAGGGATCTTGGAAGTTGATTAAGCACACAATGTGCACCTAGTTGATCCTACGTAGAGCCTTTCCTTCAGTGCTAAAACTCACCATAGTCAAAATAGTTTGGGATTTCATTGAGGACAAACTCACAGTAGAGTTTCCTAAAAAATACAAAGGGAACTCATGGTTATTACAAGGTGGATAATTAAACACCATCCGCCATTGCTCCCAAAAATTGGATTTAATCAAATTATGTTAGCATCAATGGATTGGAAAACATTTAGTCATTACAAGAAATGGTGTGTTGGTGGTTGGGTCGATGAATAAGGCAAAAATTTGTTCATTTGTTATTTATTTCTTCTTCACCTCATATGCTGACAAGTTTTCAACATAGTAAGCCCTATAGTTATCCCTATATGAGCTCCATTTGTCAATTTGACTTGTTATCAAGTCAACTTGACCTAATACTAACTTTAGGGTATTGGTCAAATAGGTGTAGTGGGTGTTCATGAAGTGGGCTCCCTCATTCTCCTAATTATATGCTCAATTTCAATTTTATTCTCCACTATGTGTGCAACTATATCCTACTGACTACCTGGGGGATCTAGTAGAACTATAGAAGGGTTAGGCATAGGGTAAGGAGGGTTAGGTAGAGGGTTAGGAGGGTTGGTGGAGGGTTAGGTGGAAGGTTAGGTGGAGCATGCCAAACTATTAGATAAAATTTACAAATTAAACTATGTAAAACATTCACAAAAAATTTGATTTAATTCAAAAAACTTACCTCTTCTTCATGGTGGCATCATCGATTTCACAAATGCAGAAGCAAAACCAATTATTTTTACTGCTGATGGGAGCAAAACCAATGATTTCCATGTCTATGGAGTAAAACGTGAATGGGAGGGCAAAACATTATTGCCATAGGATAAAAACAAGAGTCAGGAGAGGGAAAAATGAATTGAGGTTTCAATTTTTTTTTATTATTAAGGAACATGTACACATTCTTTATAATTATGGGAATGTGTATGCGTTCCTATAATGCATATGCATTCCTATAACACATACATGTTCTTATTGGTAAAGACATTCCTTTTATCAAAAACATATACACATTATGGCCTGGGTGTCCTGAGCCATAACACATATATGTTATGTAAATAATGTGTACGTGTTATGGCAATAATGCATATGCATTGTGGGTAATGTCCACAGAATTATACCCTAAGTCCATGCACATATCCAAAAACACAATACCAATAAAAACTATAAGAGTCAGAGTATTCTAGAATAGTTGTCTAAATATGACGCAACAATCAGTCAATAAAAAAGAAAAAAACTTGCATTCTCAGGACCTTTCTTTTGAGAGATTAGATGATGACACAAAAACACTGTTTTCCATGCCGTTCACTTTACTCTAAGTATTATATAAGCTCAATAAGTTTTATATCATTAACGACCTAAATAATAGATTGAGAGGACTAAATGTGAAATATAACTATATGAATCACAATAATGGTTATAGTTCTAATGTTGGACTCCCAGACCTTATAAAATCCCAATTCCTAAGTTCAACTTGGAACATGAAGCTATTAAATGGTATTAGTGGTTATAAATGGCATATGTTGCACTCACATGGCATGGATTAATTAAAAGTTTACTCACCTTATTTTACCTACTACATGAGGAATTCATAAAGGAACTTCCTAAACTACAATAAACTCACTCTATCTGTGAATACCAGACCTAGTTTTATAAATAGGCAAATTGGAAAATAGGGCTAGATGATTATTTTTTCAAAAGGTGCTTCATTATTAGAGTAAATGAGGATAACCATGTTGGAGTCATAATGTTAAAATGCAATACTATGATGGAATAACTTGGTTTGGATAAGTTAGTAGAGGATAAATATATAGCCCAAATTCATCCATATAAATCATCTCAAGTCCAAACCCCTCTACCATTTTAACATGTGCCAAATCAAGGCACTCAACCACATACAAATAAGTGCTTGATATAGGAAGAGATGACCATTCACAGAGCAAAATGTTTTTCCTATAATTATGATGACAAATATGGCCCAAGCCATAAATGAGTCGAATACAAAATATATCTTCTGGAAGTTGAGGCACCTTTCATTCTTGACATACTAGATGACTTTGAAGAAGGCTCAGATGAGGAACAACTAGAATTCAATGGTCCAAATGAGGATGCTTCCCTAAAAAATTCAACGCATGCTTATCCCTGGATCACAACTCCTCAAACTATGAATGTATTGGGTTGCTTCAAGTGGTGTTGCTTGCCTATCCTCATTGACTATGGAAGTCGTCACCACTTCATTGACCCTTTGGTAACTAAATAGGTGGCTTGTTATACATAACCTTAGAATTTTTTGAAGGTGATGGTAGATAATGGAGGAAAAGTGGCTTATAAATGAAAATTTTATAATGACTAAGTTTCCATGGGGGATTATAATCTCTAATTTGACATGTTCACCCTGTTGTTAGGTGGTTTTGAAAACATCTTGAGAGATTAGTGGATTCACTTGTTGGGACCCATACTTTGGCACTTATACAAATTATGGATACAATTCAAAATCATAGGGAAAAAATACACTCTTAAAGGAGTGATAGTAGGCCATACTAAGCTTATTAGTTCTCATTGCATGGTCAAACTATTAAAAAATGGTTCTTTTGGGGTGGTAGCTATGCTTTGTCAAATTCAGATGATAGAGATTAGGACATCAATGGAACTCACACATTTATAGTTTAGTATTCATAAGGAATCTCAATTATTTATTAAGCCTCAAGGATTACCTCCACTATGCTCATATGATCACACAATACCACTCATACTTTGAAATCAACAACCAAACATTCAGACATATCGATACCCTTAATGTAAAAAAACATAAATTGAGAATATGGTCCGAGAATTTCTTCATGTAGGGGTCATTTGGCTAAGTGTCAACACATATTCCTCCCCAAGAGTCCTTGTTCAGAAAAAATATGGGTTATGAAGGTTGTGTGTGGATCTTCATGAGCTAAAAAAACTCACAATCAAAGAAAAATTCCCTATTATGATGATCGATGAACTATTAGATGAATTGCATGGTTTTGCTTCTTCTCAAAGTTATGTCTATGGTCTAACTATTATCATATTAGATTATGGGAAGAAGATATCAAAATAATCACTATGAGTTATTGGTGATTTTGTTTAGCCTCATGAATGCTTACTCAATACTCCAAAGTATGATGAACTAAATATTTCGGCACTAGCTTCAGGAATTCATCTTGGTTTTATTTGATGACATTATGGTATATATCAAAACATGATAAGACTATCTACAACACTTGTACTAGACATTGTATCCCATGGCCAACGATTAGCTATATGCAAAATGTTCCAAGTGCTTCTTTGGTACTACAAAGATGTAATACCTCGATCATATTTTCATAAGGGTTGTGGTTAAGGTGGATCCTAAAATTGGAAACATCCTAAAACCCTTAAATGTCTTTGGGTATTTATAGGTATCATTGTCTATTATCACAAATTCGTCAAAGACTATTTTTAAAAAATTGCTCCTTTGAATGCCATGTTACAAAAAATTGCTTTTGCCTAGTCTACACTAATAGAGAGTGTCTTTGTCCTTCTCAAACAAGCCATGTTTATCACACCTATCCTAATCATGCCAATTTATCCAAACTATTCATCATTTGAAAGTAACGCTTCAAGGATATGAATTTGTGCAATATAGATGCAAGAGGGACAAGCCTTAGCCTTGGCTGACAAAGCATCAAGTTAGGTATAATATTGCCAAATACACATATGAGAAGAAAATGTTAGCCATTCTCCATGTCATAACTAATTGAAAACCATATATGTTGGGATGGCATTTCTAAATTATGACATATCATCATAACATAAAGTACTTCTTAGAATAATGTATGTATCTTTGCTAGAGAGAAAAAATGGGTTTATAAAATCTTGTGATATGATAAAAAAATTATATGCTAGAAGGGCAAGGGGAATAAGGTGTTGATGCCCTATCTCTCAAATTTGAAGACCAAAGGGCCTTTTGTGCATTTTCCTTACTGATTAAATATTGGTAGTCCAATATGAGTGGTTGTAGGAAGTATAATAAGAGTGGCATTGGGATGTATAGGTGAAACAATTCATCCATCGACACACCATTGATGCCACAATGAAAGTAGTTTACTCTTGGGATTGATTTTGCTTGTGTTATTAGAGGTGGATTGTGTTGTCTACAAAGTCATATATTTAGGGGAAAACATTATAGGAACTACATGCTTCACCATTAACCAGGACATCCTGTATTTTAAAAGACATATGAAGGAGCCACAACAACCTTCTTCTTGGATGGAATGAAAAATGATATCAAAAAGTTCATCGTAGAATGTGATGCGTATCAAAATCACTAGGGCTATATTTCCCATATGTTAGACACTTTACATCTATTAGTAATCCCTACCACAATATGGACTAATATATCAATGGATATGATTGACAGGTTTCCCAAGTTAGGAGGCAAATCGGTGATCCTTGTGGTGGTGATTTTCTCTCCAAATATGCCCATTTTTTATCAATGGCCCATTCCTATAATGTATCCACCATGGCACAACTCTAAATGGACCAATTTTTTACCTCTTTGGTATGTCATATTCCATCATTTATAATTGTGATCCCACCTTAACTATTAACTTCTTACAAGAATTGTTTAAAATCCAAGGAACCTAGCTAAACATGAGCTTCACATATCACTTATAAACTGATGGCTAGAAAAAAATTGTCAACGATTGTTTAGATACATTCTTATGTTATTTTGATTCTGAGTTGCAAACCCAATAGGCTAAATGGTGTTAGGTTTTATCCCATAATGTATGAAAGAGCCGAAGGCTCAAAGTGCACATAGCACAAAATTTGAGTCAATCATCTTCAATTGTAATTAATCAGGGCATTAGAATATATATAGGAGTGTATCACTAACTCCTGTAACAACTTCTTTAACTCCTCACACTAGATTTAGGTAGGTTGTCCAACAACCTTTATTCTCTCCGAACTAATTTCACACCTAAAATACTACGAGAGTTGTTCTACAACTCATTATTAAATATTTACATCATATTTATTCGTACATGTTAGGACTAATTTATAATATTCTTTCTTTTAGTTATAACATGAGGCGAGAAACTCGAATACCAGTTTCAATCAATAATACATTTGATTACAAATAAAAAAATCTTGTTTCATTAGAAACTGCTTTTAAAACTTATTCGATGATTCATGACACTTACTTTTAAAAAAACGGCTCTTTTTATTTTTGACAATAATACTAAAACTTGACACAAAAATTTCGACCATAAACTTTAAAATTAATTAAAATAATAAAATATAAACTTAATACATAAGAATTAATCATAAAAACTTTAAGAACCTAAAAAAAAAAAATAAACTAAAATCTAAAATATTAGAAAATAAATATATAAGATCAAAAACACATGATCTAATCAAAAACAAAACTTAACACACTTTTCAAAGATTAAGGCCAAACTTGACATTGACACCTAAACTAATCACCAATAAGACCATTTAAGCCTGTGGAAAGGAAGCTTGTAACCAGCAGCTCATGAATGAAAACTCGCCAAGGTACCGATTGATATGCAGAGAAATGATGGTCAAGCTGTGAGCTTCAATCTATGTATATGTATCTTGCCGAGCTCTGTAGATGGACTGAGCTATGGAGAACGTTGAATGGCAGGAGCCATGAGGCAAAAATGATAAAGTCTAAGATCTCAATCCAAGATCTTTGCAAAACAAAAATTGTATGGCCAGGGAGAAGACAATGCAATTATCCCTCATACAGATGGTCTGGCACAGGCTTCCATGTCTCATACAATGATATTGTACGGCCAGGTTGTATATTTTGTGTATATATATTGCTAGAGACGTATCATTCTTTTTTTTTTTTCCTTTTCTTTTAGATTTTCTAAATATTGATTTAAAAAATAGCTTAAAATATATATATATACGCAAATGAATAGTCATTTTATATACTTAATCCATATAAAAATAATATTTTAATTAAAAAATGAAATAACTATTTTCAATTAACTCTTAAATCATATTAACCTCCCATTTAATTTTTTTAAAATATTATGAACATGAGATGTTAAAAATAAAAGAGATGATATAGTTACACCACTAAATTTAGGTGGTACTTGTCACTAACGAGTCATTTTTTGAGAGTGGGATCTATAATTATTAGTCAACTCAATTGAATTTTTTTTTTCAAACTTTTGCAATATTCAAATTATTGTCTCATTTATGAAGATGTAACAAATGAAAGGAAAACTTTGGATGTTATTAAAAGTGTTATGGATGTTTCTATATGGGATGTCAAACATTATTGTAATTGCAATTTTCATTTTGATGACTTGTCTTCTTATCATGATGATCATGTGAATAGTGAAGATTTCATCGAGGCACCTATTAATGATTCTGCTATTGGGTATCTTCACTGTAGGGTACATCTTCTTCTCACCTTATTGAGCATTCAGATTATGATGACCTCTTATCACATGGATCTACCTTTTCTCCTTCTATGAATGTGGATGATTCTTATGGGATTGTGATACCTCTTGTGATCCTACTATTCCTTCTATGTGCAATATGGAAGATTGCTTATGTTTTTATAACTCCTTTTGTTTATCTTATGAGAAAATTTGGAGTGTGTGGTCATATTTTGGTTAACGTTAGATGTTTTAATGTCTTTTATTATGTGGAGCTTGTTGCATCTATGATACTTTTATAAATAAGGGGGTTTTCTTGTAATGTATCTAAGGATATGATATTATGATCATATTAGTGGGTGGAGATGCCGAAATATGGTACAAATCCCCTTAGTGAGTTGGTTCATATGTGTAACTTTTGTTATTAAACATTGATAGATGTATATGTTTTGTAAATTGTCACTTGAGCTATTTGGAATAATCCCACATATATGGAAAGTAGTAGTTGGTTAGAGAAGAGTTAATATAAATAAAGTACATAGGCTAGTGTAAAAACATCCATGAAATATATTGTAATTAGAGTGTATGCTCTAATAAAGAGGTGGTTCTCTCGAAGAGCCCTGCGATAAGGAGTGATTATTTCCCCATAAATAATATTATATAGTGTTTCCATACCTCGAGGGTTTGTTTAATTTAATATATTCAATTATTCTATTTTTTATTAGTGAGGTTCATAACATCTGGTATCAGAGCCACGTTTTGATCATGGGCCCTGTGGGTTAACATCTAGAATTAGAGCAATGATTTAAGCAAAGTGGAAGAATTGATTGCATAAAGTCTATCTCCCCATACAAGCATCCAATTTAGATCTTTTTTTTGGTGGCTAGAAAGAGGACTTTGAAAGCTTTATGAAATGTGGTCACACTAAAGATTTTAGACAGATCAAGGGAGCTATGGTGATCTAATGTTGACTTTGAAAACTTGATTTTTGATTAATTTTATATGCTTGACTTTTTTAAAAATCATATCTTTTATTTTGGGTGATCAAATTAAGGGCAATTTTGTGCAATTGAAAGAAAATGTCTAGAACTATTTTTCTACATAATTTTATTTTTAGATGTGTGATAGAAATGTGATTAAAAAAACATTTGAAAAAATATTAAAATCAAAAGAGCTTAGGGAAGAGGTGTTCAAAGAAAGTGCAAAATCAATTGATAATGCATTTGATAGATTAATTATTAGTGTATTTATGCCATGGGAATATGAAAATGAAAATGTTGAACACACCTATCTACTAAGAGGGGGGGTGAATCAATAGATCTTAAAACTAGTTCCTTATAAACTTTCAAAATGAATCTTAAAACAATGCACGCTTAAAGAACAACAGAAAGATATCACATGCATAAAAACCCAACACATAACACCAGATTTATACGTGGAAACCCAAAGAGAAAAACCACGGTGAGAATACTCCTAGAAGCTATTGTTCTAATCCAGACTCACAAAATATGTCTCACTAACAGAACCTCACCAGTTACATTCTAGAACACCAATACTAAAGAGACACCCATCCCCTGTTCTGAGCACCAACTCTAGATAACCTCATTGGTTATGCTTTTAAGGGCTACAACCCTAAGGAGACACCAATCCCCCAACTGAACTCCAATTCAACTTCACTGATGGCACCAACCAATCAATTGTTTATCTAATGAAACAGATTCATAAAAGGCTCTGGGTCTATTCCTTGTTGCAAGTCTGTTCTCGCTTTGCACAACACTTGTGTGTAGATTCTTCTTCTATGCCTTCTACTATCTGTGTCTAGATTCCTCTATTTGGCACATTGCAAGACTTCCTTTCTGTTCCCTCTTTCTGTGTCTAGATGTACCTAATTAACACTCTGCATTTTACACTTTATGTGTCTTAGGTTTTCAAATTGACACACTATATGGCTCTCTTCTTCGACCATATCATCAACATCCAATTTTGATAAGTCTCTTCTCTTTATACATTCTAAAAAAAAATTCTTGACCTTTCCCATTCCAATCAGAATAACTGTTTGTCTTATGTTCCTCATAATCATCTCACAGAATCCTACCTTCTTATCTTCCTTTATCTTTTATATTAAACATTAATTAAATGAAATAAAAACTAAGACTTGTCATTTGATTGTTTACAAGTCATTACAAGAATTGACTGTTCATTTCTCTCAACTGTCCTGCAAGTTTTTGTGATTAGCCGTTTGCATTTAAAACTTTAAATGCTGGCCTTTGATCTTGTTCTTTCACACCATCTTCAATCTCTCTCACTCTGTCAGATCTTCAAACCCTTCTAAATTTTACCTTTGGCCAATGGTTAACTATCAAGCTTCTTGCCTCATCTCACTGTTTCTTGCGACTTTGGAAAGCTTTCACTTCATTGATGTCTTTAAACTTGTCGAACATTAACTAGCTCTAGGTCATTAACCATCGAACAGTTTAATGCCTTTGGATGCATTCGCTCCATTAGATCTTCCTTGTTCTAACAAGCACGAGTCATTCCATTTTTGAAGCTGTACGATCTTTACCTAAGTCGTTGCTTAAAAGTCAAGCTTCTTTTATCATCTCATTGCATCCTGAATCTTTGGAATGCTTTTACTCCGTCAATGTTCTCGAAGGTACATGATACTTAACTGTCTGTAGTGTCACTAAACAGTGAGCACTTTATTCCATTTGAGTCCCTTCATGCCATCAGATATTTTCTTTGCAAGTTTCCATGTACCATTCGATCTTGAAAGATGCACGTTGCTTATGTTGACTAATTCATTGACCTTCACCAAGTTGACTATGTTAGCTCTGTTGATCCTCTTTGCATGATCACCCGTGCATCGTCCGATCTTGTAAGATGCATGCTCTTTAGCATTCTGATAGACTAGTGAGTCATGGACATTTATCATCTGCATGTCCACTCGAAGGGTCCTATTAACAGACAAACTTCACTTCGCTTCATTGATCTTCTCAACGATTCACTGTGGACCGTTGATCTTTTATCAAGACTTGGGCATTTCCTTAAGTCATAGACTTAAGAAAATATAAGAACATTTGCTGCTTCCATAGCCGGTAAATGAATTAATAAGGGGCCAGTTTCTTGATGACGAATAAGACATAAAGACATAACTTAAGAACCGGATCCAGGTTATTGCAAGTCAACTTCAAAAAATAATATACCTTTTATCCCGTTGCAAAAATAAGTAAAGGCTTAAATACTTAAACCCTTAGGTTTTTTTTGATAAAGACCTATGACCGAGACCAAACGCTGGCTCTTCTAGGCTCCTAGCTCCATGTCCATACTTAAGGCTTATATATCCTTGAAGCTATCGAAAAACCCACAACGAATCTGATATTTTTTTCTCATGAAAGTGTTCCTAGTTAAACTTTGCATAAAGACTTGACAACTCCGCAGACTCCACAAATGTCCTATGTCTTCTTGAAAGCATCTCTATGCCTTTGTCATTTGTTAGATTGTGGAGCTAAAAGCTTCACTGATGCAAATGGAGGAGGTTGTTGAGTGTTAAAGTAACCGACGTCGGTCATATCCAGTTCTACAGCAACCGACATCAATTAGGTGTCGACCGGCATCGGTCAGACAGGAACCGACGTCAGTCACCTGTGCGTTTTAGTCTAATTTTAGATGGATAGTTTGTTTGCATGTAAAGACTAATAGTCTTGAGTCTGCGTTTCTAATTATTGTAATTGGGAAGTCTAATTATTGTTTGTATGGGATCTATTTAAGAGACTCATGTGTTGTATTGTAATTAAGGACTAAGGACAAGGAAGAGATCCTTCCGAGTGTAAGATCAGTTGATCTGCAGATAGCAAGATTAGAGAAGATCTACATGGTAAATAAGATCAGTTAGATCTACGGGTGTGTGTGTGTGCAAGGTCAGGTAGATCTGCGAGGTAGCAAGATCAAGGAGATCTACAACACAACAAGGTGCAAGATCAAGGAGATCTACTTGGAGTACTCGGTGGTACTTGGCAGACTGGCAGATAGGCAAAACAACCATTGAGTTGATTGTCACTAACTGGTGGAGGGAACAACTCTATGTTTGAGTTGGTTGTAATTGGTTGAGAGAGAGAACTCTTGAGAGAAAATTATGGTACACCCAAGAGGTGTGAAAGAGTGAGATTTCTTCATTGTATTTCCTTCTGAAAGAGTGTTAATACAGATTGTATTGTTTCTCGTATCTCATATTATGTGTTATTTCTGAATTCTAGTTACATATTACTTCTGATTTAATTCCGTGTTTAGTTGCTTATACAAAGGTAATCAAGTGTGCTCTTAGGAGTGGATCCTAACAAGTGGTATCAAAGCTTGGTTCACTAACACCTTGGTTTCAGAGTGTGTTAAGTGTTTGTTGATTACAGGTCACTCATAGGGGTTTCTGTTTGAGTGGGAGTAAAGCAATGGTAGAAGAAAGTAAGCTAAGAATGGAGAAATTCAATGGCAAAAATTATCAATTATAGAGGATGCAGATAGAGGATTATCTATATCAGAAAGCTCTGTACTTACCGTTGGGTGGAGTTTCATGTAAGCCCACATGTATGCTAGATGAAGAATGGAAGGTTCTTGACAGAAAGGCTCTAGGAGCTATAAGGCTGACATTGACAGCTTTTGTGGTTTCCAACTTATCTCAGGCAAGGACTACGGTAGAGTTAATCGAATCTTTGGCAAATTTATATGAAAAACCCTCAGCTTCGAATAAGGTATTTCTTATGAAGCAATTATTTAATTTGCAAATGTTGGAAGGTGGATCGGTATATAGTCATCTTAGTGATTTCCATGGTTTGGTAAACCAGTTAAATTCAATCAAAATAGTTTTTGATGATGAAATTAAGGCTCTCTTAATCTTATGCCCTTTACCTAAAAGTTGGGATAGCTTGGTAATGGCAGTAAGTAATACTGCGTCTGCTTCAAATATCTTGAAAGTTGATGATGTTGTTAGTGTACTCTTGAATGAAGAAATTCGTAGAAAAAGCACAGGTGAGACATCAGGGAATGCTTTAAGTGTTGAAAGTAAGAGATGGCAAAGAGAGAAGAGCAAGCAAGGGAAATCAAGGTCAAAGATAGGCAGTGGATCCAAATCCAGGTTGGCAGTATAATCTACTGAAATTGTGGAAAGAAAGGACATGCAAAGAAAGATTGTTGGTTGAAAGAAGATCAACATGAAGGTACTGAAGAAGCAAAAGATGTAGGTATTGTTGCACAAGATGCTCTTACATTTTCTTTGGATAGTCATGTAGAATCATGGGTTATATATTCTGGTGCTTCTTTCCATGCAACCCCAAATAGGAAATTTTTTCATGATTATGTCCATGGAGACTTTAGAAAAGTTTATTTAGGGGATGGTGAGCCTTGTCAAATGGTTGGCAAAGGGGAAGTTCAGCTGAAGTTACAGACTAGCAACACATGGGTGTTGAAGGATGTCGTGCATGTACCCATCCTGAAGAGGAATTTGATTTATGTAGGGAAGTTGGGTGATGAGGGTTGCACAGTAACTCTCACAGCAGAATTTTGGAAAGTTTCCAAGGGTGCACTTGTATTAGCTAGAGGTAAAAAAGTAGGTACACTTTATCTATCTACTTGTAATACTGATTCTCCTTCTGTTTTATCTACTTCAGATGTAGATGCAAAGATGTAGCTTTGTAGGCTTGGTCACATGAGTGAGAAGAGAATGGATGTTCTTAAGTCAAAAGGTATGCTTTCAAATTTGATAGACTGAGATTTCTGTAAGCACTGTATTTTTGGAAAACAGGTGAATGTGAGGTTTCTCACAATTGGGTCAACAAAGAAGAAGCACAGGTTGGAGCTTGTTCACACAGGCATGTGGAGACCAGCTCAGGGAGCTTCTATTGGAGGATCACAGTGGTATGTTTCTAATGATGCTACAAGAAAGGATTGGGTTTATTGCATAAAGAGGAAATCTGATATTTTTGACATATTTAAGAACTAGAAAGCCTTACTTTTCAAGAAGAAGATGATGGACAGAGATCAGCTCAAGAGGCTGAATAATTTTGATCAGGGAAAAGTTGATTTGGACAAGGTTATGATCCAAAGTGAGCTCACGGGTAAAAATTATCACTCACAGGAAAACACAGTTATCGACGTCGGTCAGGCAGTGACCAACATTGATCAGGCAAGAACCGACGTCAGTCCAGTGGAGACCAAATTTGGTGATGTCAAGCAGGGGGGGCACCGACGTCGGTCAGGGAATCGACGTCGGTGGTTAGGTGGAAACTGACGTCGGTTAGGTAGGAATTGACGTCGGTCAGGTTGGTCGCATGGAACTGACGTCAGTCGGGTGCAGACTGAGAGATGACTGACATTGGTCACTGACAGAATGAAATTTGGGTGGACAACAAGCTGTCAATGTGTCTCAAACGCCCATGTGGAGGACTGAAAGGGTAAGTAAGCCTCAATTTCGTTATTCCCATTCTTTATACTACTTGTTGCTCACTGATGGTGAAAAACCAAGAAGTTTTGAAGAGGCAATATAGGTAGAATCCAAGAAATAGTGGGAGCATGGCATGAATGAGAAATTTGATTCCTTGAAAAAGAACTAAATGGGAGATTTGGTAGAGTTGCCAGCTAAAAAAAAAACACTGAAAGATGAATGGATTCATAGGTTAAAGAAAGGAGAGAATGGACAGGTGAGACAGAAGGCCAGGTTATATGGTCTTGATCAAGCTCCAAGACAATGGTATAGGTTTGACAGGTTTATGACAAAGCATGGCTTTAGTCAATGTCAATGTAACCATTGTGTTTATTTTATCAGGTTAGATAATATTAGCTACATTATCCTGTTACTGTATGTAGTGTATATGCTTGTTGCAGGGTCACACATATAGGGAATTGCTGAGCTAAAGGTAAAAGTAGCTCAGGCATTTACCATGAAAGATTTAGGAGCAACAATCCTTGACATGAGCATTAAGAGAGACTGAAAAAATCACAGGTTGATTTTGTCTCAAGAGAATTATGTGAATAAGGTAGTGGAGAGGTTCAATTTGCAAGATGCAAAACCGGTTAGCACACATATGGTTGGACAGTTCAAGTTGAGCTATGAACAGTGTCCTGAATCACATGATAAAGTTGAGTACATGGTATGTACTAGACCTAATATTACCCAAGCAGTGGGAGTTGTCAGCAAGTTTATGGCCAATTTGGAAAAAGAGCACTGGAAAGTAGTTCAGTGGATTCTCAAGTATCTGAGAGGGACCAACAGCAGGTATTTATGCTATGCAGGGTCAAGCACTTCTCTACATGGGTGTGTAGATGCGGATATGGAAGGTTACTTGGATGATAGGGGAAGCAACACAGGATATGTGTTCACTGTTGATGGTACGATGGTTAGCTAGATTTCAGAGATGCAGAAGGTTGTTGCAGTCACAGTGGCTAGCAAGGATAAGAACCCTGCAGGTATGTTAACAAAGCCAGGAACAAAGGAGAAGTTGAATCTTCATTCAACTTCTGTTGGTCTTCAAGATTTAACTTGAAGAGGGATACAAGCCAGAAACAAATTAGAGGGTGTATAAGTACAGGTACAGATGCAACTGTTTATCTCTAAGTGGGAGATTGTTAGGTTGTGGAGCTAAAAGCTTCACTGATGCAAATGGAGGAGGTTATTGAGTGTTAAAGTAATTGACGTCAGTCTGATCAATCGATATTGGTGATATCCAGTTCCACAGCAACCGATATTGGTTAGGTATCGGCCGTCATCGGTCAGATAAAAACCGATGTCGATCATCTCTAGACAGACAGGAACCGACGTCGACCACTTATGCGTTCCAGTCTAATTTTAGACGGACAATTTGTTTGCATGTAAAGACTAATTTTAGTTTTGAGTCTGCATTTCTAATTATTGTAATTGGGAAGTCTAATTATTGTTTGTATGGGATCTATTTAAGAGACCCATGGGCTGTATTGTAATTAAGGACTAAGGACAAGGAAGAGATCCTTCCGAGTGTAAGATCAGTTGATCTGCAGATAGCAAGATTAGGGAAGATTTACATGGTAATTAAGATCAATTAGATCTGTGGGTGTGTGTGTGCAAGATCAGGTAGATCTGCGGGGGTAGCAAGATCAAGGAGATCTGTAACACAACAAGGTGAAAGATCAAGGAGATCTACTTGGAGTACTCGGTGGTACTTGGCAGACTGGCAGATAGGCAAAACAACCATTGAGTTGATCATCACTAACTGGTGGAGGGAACAACTCTGTGTTTAAGTTGGTTGTAATTGGTTGAGAGAGAGAACTCTTGAGGGAAATTTATGGTACACCCAAGAGGTGTGGAAGAGTGAGATTTCTTCATTGTATTTCCTTCTGGAAGAGTGTTAATACAAATTGTATTGTTTCTCGTATCTCATATTCTATGCTATTTCTGAATTTTAGTTACATATTACTTCTGGTTTAATTCCGTGTTTAGTTGCTTATACAAAGGTAATCAGGTGTGCTCTTAGGAGTAGATCCTAACATCATTAATGCTTGCAAATTTGACATCAATGACAACCCATGACACTTGATCACTGAGCCTCCTTCACTGATCCCCTTGACAAATCTACATACATCAATGACTCTCAAATTGCCAACAGAAAATTAGATGGATTGGTTTAAAAGATAATTTTAGTGCATGTTATGAATATTTATTTAATTTAGATGAGAATGATTTATTTGGGATTCTCTGTAAAAACTCTTTGATGCATGATTTAAAAAAATATGTTTTACTTACCTCAGATGATTCAAAGCTATCAAAAAGGTTCCTATATTTCTTTTCTTTTCATTAGATAGTTTTGATATATTTGATGTTACCTAATCATTCCTCTAATATAAAAATCCATGGATTTGAATTATCATATTTTCCTAAATTCAAAATTGAAATATTGCCTCACCCAATATGACATAATTAGACAAAGTATGCATGAAAGCAAAGGTCATAGCAAGTTCTTACACACTCTTCTTCTTACACCCCTCTTACACACTCAAGAGAACTAGTGACTACACTTTTCTTCCAATGTGCCTTGTTGGGTGAATATTTTGTCCTCAACTAACTGACGGAAAAATGGGTATATCAACCACAACACAATGAGATTTATACGGCAAAATGGGTGTGGTTACCATAGCACAATGAGATAAATCTCTCCTCTCAGCAAGGAGAGGTTCCCTATAAACTATAATATACTAATATAAACTGAAAATAGATTCAGGGGTGAAATCATACCATCCATCTCTCTTTTTTCAGAGATGATGTTCACAAAATAAAAGAGAATTCTGGTGTAATTACTGAAGGCATTTCTCTTCCTTCAAAAATGATGTTCAGTAAACAGCAAGAATTCTTCTGTGGGTAGTAACTGGATTCACAAAAAACCCATGAAAGCACAAAGTCTTTCGTTGTTTCTCCTACTGATTTAGGACAAAGTAACACAGTAGTATGAAGTGCAGCACAAAGTCTCCACCAAAAACTACAACAAAGTAAAATAGTACGAAGGATAAGGGGAGCTCAAAATCTCTCCAATATCCTTTACACTGAAACATAAAACACACAGACTAAAGACAATTATGGCAGCACAAAGTCTCCCACAATTGGCTTCAGGACATCTTCCAAATTATTTCCACTTGTTCTGCTTATTTGATCAAATGGACAAGACTGTATTTAGAAAAAAGACATAAGAATGATTTCCTAGATAACACAAGCTATTTCAACACAAAGTCTAAAAGGTCACTTGCACTCTCATTCACTTGATAAAATATGATTAACAGTCTGAGCTCAAAGTCTCAGGAATGCCTTTCAATTTGGGTAGAGTTTTGCTTCTAATAATAGAGAGACCTCCCTATTTAAAATGAGAGATTACAATATATAGCATCTAAAGAAAGACTTTGGTTCTTATTTTCAAAAAATGGCCCATGTTGCATTGAATGCATTGGAAAGAGGAAGTTCTGTGCAGGGGCCATGCTGGAGCAGGTTACCAATCCTGACTTTGGCATTCTAAATCATCTCAAATGTCTCCTTTGAAGCATGGGTTGCCTAGTCTTCTTTATGATATTTACATGGCTATCCATTCGCCTTTACTCAATGAAGAAAAATAGGCCACACCATTGAATGCTTGCGCTCTCTGAGGTCCACCTGGTGGACTGCTCCACCTACTGGAATAACTCTTCTACAGATATTTATGGATTCTCTATTTGATTCCCTCTTTCTTTGCTATATTTTGTCTCTTCTTGCTGATCTGAGCTCTCGGGGCTATCTTCTCGCCTTCTGCTAGTTTTTTTAGCTCCTTCCTTGGCTGGTCGTTGAGTTTGTTCTCAGAGCTATTCTATTTAAAAATCAATGATTATTTCATCACCCTAAATTTGATATCCACGGGGACGTCATTGGTCGCCTGAACCATTTTGAACCTTGAAACTTTGAACTTTTTGGAGTTCAACAGTTCGACAGTTCGGTGGTTCAATATTTTCTAAAGAGCTGCGTTCACTTAGTCTTCTTTAGGAGTTCAATGTATTGTTAAACCAATTGTTTGAACCATTCGCTCAAACTTTGAACTTTGAATTTTGAACCCTTTAAACGCGTTGAAGCTTTGAACTCATTGAACTTTTGAACCGGTGAACTTTTTGGAGTTCAATGGTTCAACAGTTTAACTGTTCAAAGCTTCATTCCAACTCATTGACCCCACCGTTGAACCTTTTTGATTTGAACATCAGCGTTGAACCATCCTTACAATTTTTTAGGAAATGCCTTAAGTGTTTTTCTTTGCGAAAGCCCACCTTTTGAACCTGTGATTTCCTTAGCTGAAAAGGCTTGTGTAATTGAATAACTTGACTGCTCAGAACATTTTTTGAGAAAGAAAGAGACCATTTTGGCTGGCAAGACCGAAACAATCGACATGTTTATCCACAAAAACAAGTGACAGCTTTTAGGAACAATAGCTGGCTCCAGTTGGGGAACTTCCATCGGTTGTACTCTAAAATAATCGAAAGGAGTAAAATTCAGACTCTAAGTGCCTTCATCCATGCCATTAGGCCACAGAGTCAAGCCACCCAAAAAAAGAAAGATGTTAAAAACCAAATGAACAACACGAAACAAATAAGGACTATATAAATGTACAACTAGACTTATCTGATACTTCAAGGATTGAAGTGCTTTAGATGCTGCCCACTGTGAGGCAGTGAAAATGGCATTCCATCTTGATATTTTAGTAAAAAACTATTTTCACCATTTAATCGATGAATGGCAAATGGACCTCTCCACAAGGAATCAATTTTTCCGTGCATTCCCTTTGGTTCTCTTCTCTTGTCCCATAACAAGACTTGATCTCCAATCTAAAACTTGCGAATCCTTGCTTTTTGGTCAAAATTTTTCTTCACCTAATTTTGATGTTCAACAATGCGGTCCACTACTATAGTTTATTGCTCTTCTAACTTAGTCAGACACATGATTCTTTTGTCAATAGAAATTTCAAAAGTTGAATCTTCTACTGCCTTTGCCAACTTTAATGCTGATAATTCTAAGGTAATGGGTATTTCTACATTTAGACCATACAAAAGTTGGATTGGGGACATACCTATTGCCCTCTTAGGCGTAATCTTGTCTGCCCATAAAGCATCAAACAATGCTTTATGCCAAGTCCTCTGATTGTTATCTACCAGCTTCCTGATAATGGTCACCAGGTTCTTGTTGCTTGATTCTGCTTGACCATTTTCTTATGGATAATAGTCAGAAGAGTGGGAGAGGATAATCCCATAATAGTAACATAATTGGGTAACCTCATAAGAAGACAAACAAGCTGCATTGTCTGTTACAATCTTGGTTGGGACTCCAAACCAGGAAATAATATTTTCTTTGAAGAAATTACATACCACTTCTAAAGTAGCATGCCTGACTGGAATGGCTTCCACCCACTTGGTAAAATAATCTATTATAGTAAGGATATAGTTATGTCCAGCACTTGAGGATGGGTTCACGGTGCCAATGAAATCAATACCCCATTATTGAAACAACTCTTTGATCACCACCAGATTCAGAGGTAACACGACCAACTTAGGTTTTCTAACGAATTGTTGACACAACTCACATCTACACACCCAAGTGTATGAATCTCTAAATAGAGTAGGCCAATAGTACTTGGCTCGTAGAATATTATGGGTAGTCACATGTGAAAAAAAAATGTCCTCCACAAGCCAAATTATAGAAAAACTCCAAAAATTTGCTCTGTTACACTTTATCCACGCAACGAAGAAATACCCCAACAAGGCTTCTCTTGTACAAACCATTGTCCCACAAGACAAAGTTAGCAGCTTTCAACTTAACAGTTCTCTTTTCTTTACGAGATAGGTGGGTAAAACACTCACCATAGGTAAGAAAATGAGTAATATTGGAATACCACTCATTCGTAGTGGTGACAAAGAGAACTGTAGGCATGTCTTCAACCTCTATTTTTTCATGTCCTATTTCTTTTGGTATGTTATCAACAATCAGTTGGCAGAGACCTCTTTCCCGCACAAGCTTCGTAGGTTTGATAACAAGATCAAACTCCTAAATTTTAGCAATCCAATTGCCCCTTTTAGTTCCAAACTCATGTTGAGTTAGAATGGACTTTAGTGTTATATCAAGAATGAGAGAAACAATGTGTGAGTTTAGGATGTAAAAATGAAAGTGTTTTACCACCTTAACCACAACATAAGCATGCTTCTCCATGTTTGAATATTTCAGCTCATGAGATTTGAGAGGACAATTCATGAACGATATGGGGGACTCCACACCTTCTTTGTTCTACTAAACCAAAATGGTTGAAAGCGTGTGTTCAGAAGCATAGCTATATATTATGAAATCTTTGGTATAATCTAAAAAAACTAGGATTGGGGCATGGGTGATAGCTTCTTTGATATCTTGAAATGCTGACTTGCTTTTTTCAGTCCAGTAGAAAGTAGCTTTACCTTTCATCATCTTGACAATGTGGTGAGTCTTCTCTACAAATTTAGGAATGAACCTTCATAAAAAATTCACCTTTCCAAAGAAATAATGGACTGCAATCTTACTAGCAGGAAGAGCAAGCTCTTGGATGGATTTGACTCTTTCTGGGTCGATCTTTATGCCTTCTCAAGATACAGTGTGACTGAGAAGTTTCCCTTATGTAACCCCAAAAACTGATTTCTTAGGATTGAGAGAAATGTCATTTTGTCGACATCGTGCCAGCACTTGTTATAAATGATGCACATGATCAAGATGATGTTTGAAAAAGATGATCAAGTCATCAAGATATACCACAATGAACTTCCCCATTTCATTTTTGAAGGCAAGATCCATCGCTCTCTGAAAGGTGGTGCCAGTATTGATCAAACCAAAAAGCATTTTGCGGTATGTAAAGGTGCCCCAAGGTGTAGTGAAAGTGGTCTTATATTGGTCTGTTTCACCAAATTTCACTTGATTATACCTCAAAAAACCATCTAATATTGATAACATCTCTAACCCAGTTACTATCTACAGTAGCTGATCCATGATGGGCAGGGGGTAGTTGTCTTTTAAATAGGATTAGTTTAGATTTTTGAAATCAACACAAAGGCAAATTTCTCTATTTTTTTTCTCATAGGGACTATGTTTGCAATCCAGGTGGAATGATGGATTGAAAAAATTATTCTCGCCTTTAACATTTTTTGGATCTTAGAAAGAATAGTATCTGATATCCTGGGGTTGTACTACCTTTGTTTCTACTTATGAGGCAATGACCCAACCTTGAGAGGAATTTCATGCCAAATTTTTTCAGGCCTGAGAGATTTCAGATCATCATAAGAGTATGCCAAAACATCAATGTAATGGTGAAGCAAAGTAATGAATTTGAGTTTTTCATCAAGAGTGCAACAATTCTTGATGTTGACCATTTTGGGATTATCTTCTGTACTCAAATTTATTTGATCAAAATCTTTGGAGGAACTTGAATCCATTTGTTGCTTCTTGATAAACCTATCATGCTTATCAAATAGTTTCTCAAGAGAAACTAACCCTTTGGGAATTTTATTCCCTTTGAGATAAAGGAACTCTTCACCAGTTTTTAAATTTATTTCAGGAGTTGATTCCTGCGGCAAAGATTCACTACCTTCAAAATAAAGCTCTTCAAAGCTATCCATCTTTTCTAAAAAAGTAGTGATTTGGTTATCACCATTAAACACCTGCCAATGGTCAGCATTATCAGGTACACTTGGTCAAAAGATCAACTCAATAGTGTACTTGTTCCCTTTAAAATCTTGGTGAAGAACCATGAGAGTTGCAGAGACGGCCAAGGAATCTGCTTGATCATTGAATTCTCTAAGCACCATAGAAATACTGAAAGCCTCAAAACTTTCAAGTCAGTCCCACACCATATTGTGATAATGTCACAATCTTTCATTTTTGGTTTGATACAGGTTCCTCACCTGACAAACCACCAATTTAGCATCTTCTCGGGTGTGAAGAAGGTTAACATCTTTAGCTTGAGCATCTTTCAATCTGAACAACAAAGATTCATACTTGGCGGTGTTGGTATTGCTGAACTGCAACATATACGAATAGGGGAAAATATCTCCTTGTGGAGATATCAAAACAATTCCAACTCTAGAACCGGTAGAAGAATTGTTGCCTCAAATTTTGGAATCCAGACATCATTAGAATCTGATCTCCTTTCAGAGTTCTCTTCATTAGAGAGGGAAGATTTTTTTTACTTGAACTGTGCTCTACCAATTCTTCTGACGTCTTGTCTGAATTTTTTGGATTGTCACTTATAAAAATTTTGTCTGATGAAATAGAAACATCTTCTATGTACAGAAAATAGTTACCCATTCCTAAGGATTCAAACAGAATTTGAGCTTCAAGGGCTGATGTTTAGGTGATAATGTATTTTGACTCCTTCTTAGGAAGCAACCTTTGCATGATGCCTTTGATAGGTATCCTCACCTCAGACAGGTCCATGTTCAATTCTCCACCAACATCCTTGCAAAAATTTCATCCAAGCAGAATGCCATAGGAAGCTAGAACGTCGGCCACCAAGACTGTCATTTTAATCTTTTTTTCTGGGAAGGTCACGAATGCAAATTGGGCATCTTTGATTTGACCCAAAAGTGACACTTTTTTGTTTTCCATGGAGAAACATCTCCCAAAATTTTTAGTCAAAGTGAGACCGAGAGAATCTGCTACCTTGGCGAGCATAACATTGTCAGAGGTGCCAAAGTCTATTATGCAGTTGTTTAGCTTATGACCATTTATCAATAGGGAAACATAGAAAGGTTCTATCTTCCCAAGGGAAATAGGAGGAGTGATGACAAGACTTTTTTGGGTGGATGTGTTCTTTGGGGGATCATGAGTTACCTTTGAAACATCTTGCCCTGCAGGGATGATTTTGTTCTTGATGCATTCAACTAGCCTATCCAATTGTTTAGGGTTGGCTTGTAAGTATTCAAACTCAGACATTTGGATCTTGGTCTTCCCAGTATGATCAATTATGTCAAATAACTGAAATGAACTAAAATAAAGAAAGGAAGTCCATCATTCTGGGTTTTATTGGGTGTGGTACTGGTCTGAGAAATTGAAGCAAAAGGTGCAGCGTTATTTAAAGTTACTTTTTTATTGATCACTGGGTCCTTTGATTGGAAAGGCAGTGAAGTCCCCCATTTAGTAATTAAAATTATTGGTCGAGATTCTTCTCCTATTTTTCTCTTATTAGCTTGTTGAGTTGACTGGTTCTGGGACCTAGTAAAAATAGCATATGATCCATCAAACATTTCTCTCTTACTTTTAGCTTCATCTTGGTAATTTAGAAAATTGATGTTAGAATCACTAGCTAATTATTCTTCACCTTCTGCAAAGAGATCAACATCATCTTCTTGGTCCAACTCAAGTTGGAAAAAAAATCATGTTGAGCTTCATGATAACCAACTACTGAGTTAGCCAGTGTTGCTTCAATGGAAAGCTTCCCCTATGGGGGAAGGAGACAATTTGGTTGCCCTTGATTCCTGGTAGTATTGCCTTGATATGACTGGTTGAAAAATGTCTTCCTTTGTATATCCTAATAATAAGGAGGGGCAGACATCCCTTGTGCCATTTGCTTCTTCAGAGTTAGGAATTCATTTGCTAGCTTTTGTACCATAGGATCAGTGGTGCCTGTAGAGAAATTTTCAAAAGATGAAAAAGATTTATTTATGTTATGATCTCTTCTTATCTTTTCTGCCAAAATAAGATCATCTTCAACCTTAGTGGCCAGAATTTGAGCTATAGCAAGATCTATGTGGCTAGCCCACCTCAATAGGAAACTCACTTTAAGAAGCTGAGAATTGATGAAGAAGCACTTAAGATTTTCTGGCATACGCTGAGAAATTATAGGAATCATGTTCCTCCACTTGTCAAATTTAGCAATGAAGTCTCACATGGGTTCATGAGGCTCCTTCTTCATTTGTGTAAGCTAGGCTAATAGGGCATGTGCATCTTTTACGTGTTTGAACCTAGCCTCAAACTTGGCCTTGAGAGTTGTACCCCAAAAAATGACTTCTTATTTTTGGGACAACATATGAGCTATTTTGGGCTTGTAGGGCCAAAATTCCTCTCTTCCCTTCTCAATATTTATTTGGGGGCTTACAAATTCCTCATTTAAAAAAACTTTTTCAGTAAAGGGAATCACAAGTTCAAAGGTTCAAAGGGCTATGCGCATATGTCAAAGGTTCAAAGTTCAACCGTTTAAAGGATCCACGGCCCCAAGCACTTAACGAGTCTCCAAAGCTTGAACCATTGAACCGTTGAACCTTGAACCATTTTGGTTCATCGGTTCAATGGGTTCAATGACCAATTAGTTCAACGTACTTGGTGCAAAAGATCAAAAAGACTTAGCCAAATAAAAAAGAATGAACTGATTGAATCATTGAACCGTTGAACCAAAGTTAGTTCAATCGGTTGGTTCAATCGGTAGGTTCAAGGGGCTGCCCCAAAGCCAAAGGAACAAGTGCCCTTGCAGAGGGCGGTGAACCAAGGCCAAAAACCCTTGCGAAGGGCAGTGAGCAAAAATAGACAAAGTGAACTCCTTTAGAAAAATGAACAAGGCAAAAGGCAAAGTAGAGTCCTTCGAACAAATTGTCCGAAGGAATTCCTTCGAACATTTTGTTCAAAGGAATTCACCTGGGAAGAGAGCCCAAAAAAAGCAAAGGAAAAGCTTGACTTAAGAGAAAAGCTATTAGAAAAGCGCCCAATGGAAAAAGACAAAGTGCAGTAGAAGCTACCACATCTACATTATAAAGCAGAGAAGAAGCCGCCACGTGTCATCTTCTGTAGGACTCTCAAAAGGTTTCTAAAGCTTCTGTAAGTTAAGTGGAATACGGCATGTGTCTTGTTATGACTCAGCAAAATGTGACAAGTGTTTGCATCTGCATTTCCCTTTTGAAGTTGCTCGGGCAAGACGTGTCGTGGATCCCATTTTTTGTAAGTTTCCAATGAGTTTCATAACAACAAAACTTGCCACTTGTGAAAGATGCAGAAAGGAACCCCCAAAGACTTAGACAAGAAGGGCTATAAAGGACAAAGAAGCAACATGGATGATTCCAAAGGCAAGTTCAATTAAAGTGATGGTTCAACCAGAGAGCAAAGAAGTGTTTAAGTAGTGAAGAGAGGAGCGAGACCAAAGGACCAGAAATATCTTCAAAAGAGTTATTTCTAGTAGGTGAAATAGTGGATCAAGTAGACTTCTGAGCGCACCAAATCAAGGACGTAAGCCTATTTTTCTTTCATGAAGTAATGGTGAATTAGACAGCTGCACAGACATCAGAGAAAGGACCAGACAGTCCATACCAAGGAAGAGACATTAGATGAATGGACATGCCATAGTTGAGGTAATGCGTTGTTCCCAGCATGGTCCCTTCAGACAAAACTGAAGGCGCATTGAAGATGTTGACTACAGCATGGGTCTTTTTCATGAAAACAAGTGCCCAAGTCTTTCTTGGAGCACTATATATTGTAATCTCTCATTTGTTACAAGGGAGATCTTCCCCTTACCATAATCAAAACTCTGCCTAAATTGAAAGGCATTACTGAGACTTTGAGCTCATATTGTAGTTCATATTTCTTTGATTGAATGAGGAAGCAAGTTACTTGCAGAATTTGTACTGTGATAGTCTGTGCTACTTTAGGAGATTATTTTTATGTCTTTCTTTTGAAAGTATTCTTGTTTATTTGATTTAATAAGCAGAACTAGTGGAGGTGATAAGGACGGTGCCCTGAAGCCAACTACTTTCAGACTTTGCGCTGTCATAGTTGTCTTTAGTGTGTGTGTATTTTTTTTTTGTTTCTGTGTAAAGGACCTTGGGATGACTTTGTGCCTCCATTGTTCTTCGTATCTCACTCTTTGGGCAGTTGAGGTGGAAACTTTGCATTTTGTTTCATCTTGCTATTACTGCGCCCTTTTGTTACTGGTTTCTTATCTTACCTGAAAGAACTCCTGTTGTTTTCTGCAAGAACAATTCTGAAAGAAGAGAAGTGCCTTCAGTGTTTCTACCAAAATTTTCTCCTCTATTTATTAGCATCATCTTTGAAAGAAGAGAAATGGATGGTTTATCCCACCCTTGTGTCTTAATTTTAGCTTATTTATATAGTATATAGCCTCCACATATTTAATAGGGAACCTCCCCTTGATGAGAGGAGAGATTTATCCCTTATTGATGTATTAAATCTGCACACCAAGATGACCCATCTCCCCATGCTATGGTGATAGGAACTATTTTGGTCACTAGTTAGCTGGCTGATAAAATATTCACCCAACAGTTTTTGGCAACTCTGCTAGGGACACAATAATTTTGTGCAATTTGAAACCTCAAGTTTCAAATTGAAACATCACCTATGTCTTACCCATAATCATTATAACCCTTATCCATTATAGAGTCTGGCAACTCCCATCTGGGTCTTACCCAGTATCATTATAGCCTTACCATCGTCCTCTATCTCTGTTATATTATCAGGTCTACAAAACTAGAGTTGCTGGGAAAGAGTGTGCAGTTTGAAGCCTCAAGCTGAAGCACGGCCAGTCCTTTTCCATTTTTGTTTTGCAATTTGGCAACTCTGTCCAGACGTGTTATCTGATTTCAATAATTAAATCATGGCAGCTTGAGTTCCCCGGGGTAACTCTTTAGGCCTGCTTAATTTAACTCCACCCTTGCATGAACTTTCATGAAGCTTGAGAAAGAGTTTCACCAAATTCTTTAGGGATGGAAAAGTTCATCTTGATGAACACGTTGCCACCTTCAGCATAGCCTGTGGCATTATAGTTTTAGAATTTGAGGACGTGGTAGTTAGACTTTTCATGGAGACACTACAAGGTGCTGCTGCAAATTGGTTTTACGATCTGAAGACTGGATCAGTGACTGGCTGGGACACTCTCAAAGCCAAGTTTGAAGCAAGGTTCAAACCTGTAGAAGATGTTCATGCTTTGCTAGCCCAACTTATGCAAATGAAGAAGGAACCTCATGAGCCCATGACGGATTTTATTGCAAAATTTGACAAGCTGAGAAATAGGATTCCCACAGTTGCTCAGCCCACACCTAAGAACCTCAAATGCTTCTTCATAAACTCATAGTTACTTAAAGTGAGTTTTCTGCTAAGAAGTGCTGGCCATATAGATCTTGAAGCTGATCAAGACTTTGCCACTGAGGTAGAAGATGACCTTATCTTGGCTAGAAAGATAAAAAGGGATTCAAATAGAGGTGCATCTTCCTCAATATTCTGATAACTCACCTACAGCCACCACTGATCCAATGGTGCAGAAGTTATCAAATGAAGTGCTGGCCCTCAGAAGACAAATGGCACAAGGGATGTCATCTACTCCTTCATACAAAGATGTACCAAGGAGGACATTCCCTAATCAGGCACATCAAGGGCAACCCAGTCATCTTGCTCTCCCACAGAAGAACCTTGCCATTGAATCACCTCTAGCCAACTCAGCAGTTGGGTATTTGGAAACAGAGCATGATTTCTCTTTCCAACCTGAGTTTAATCAAGAAAATGACAATGGTATCTTCACGGAGGATCAAGAAGAGTCAACTGGTGACTCCCACATCATTTTCTTGGATTACCAGGATGAACCCAGAAGTAAAGGTGAAGCATTCGAGGGATCATGTGTTGTGGTCACCCAGTCCCAGAATCAGTCAGCTCAACAAGCTGATAAAGGAGAAATAGAGGAGCGACCTCAACCTGCAATTTTGATTGCTAAGCGTGGGGCCACTTTGCCTATCCATCCAAAGGACCTAGTGATTGCTAAGAAAGTATCTCAAACATTTCTACACCTTCTACTTCAAATTTGCAAGTCAGTACTCCCACCCCTCCCATAAATCAAAAGGAAGAACTCCCATCCCTTGTGCCTAGTCCAATCCAGCCATTTGACATAATTGATCATGTCAAATGTGTCGAGACCAAAATGGTGGCACCTACAGCCCAAATTTTGTTTGAGTCTTCAGGTAGGGATGAAATAGCAAAAGAATTGGTGGAGTGCAGCATAAGTGTAGAAGAACCCTCCCCTCTAAATAAAGAAGAATCTGAGATATCTGAGGGGGATAATCAAGACATGTGCTGGGTTGAGCTATCAGAACAAAAAATTATGGTACTAGCCGTGCTGTTGCCCATTAAAATTAGGAAAAGGAACTTTTTTCTAGGAGAGCAAAGATTCATGGTTTTTGGACCAAAAGTCAAGTCTTGCTTTGGGGCAAGAAGAAGAAAAAACCAAGGGAAAGACACAGAAAAGTGGTTTTCTGGTGGAGAGTTCCATTCGCCCATCACAAATTCTGGGGACAAAATGGTTTCCTGATGGTTTATCAGGATAGGATGCCATTATCATTGCTCACAATGGGAGGCATCTGAAGTACTTTAATTCTTGAAGTATCAGATAAGTTCACCTATACATATGTATATTTGTATAATTTTTGTTTCTGCTTTGTTTTGTTTGTTTGTTTCTTTTGGAGCCTTTCTTTTTGAGTAGCATGAATCCGTAGCCGAATGGCACACTTCAAGGCACTAGAGATTCTGGTTTCTACTCCTCTTAGTTGTGTTTCAAGTTTTCAAACTGAAGGATGTTTCCCAATAGGAGCCAACTGTTGTCCCTAAAAAAAATGACTTCTTATTTTTGGGACAACATATGAGCTATTTTGGGCCTACAAGGCCAAAATTCCTCTCTTCCCTTCTCAAAATTTATTTGGGGGCTTACAAATTCCTCATTTTCAAAGCTTTTTTAGTAAAGGGAATCATAGGTTCAAAGGGCTATGCACATATGTCAAAGGTTCAAAGTTCAACCGTTTAAAGGATCTGCGGCCTCGAGCACCTAACATGTCTCAAAAGCTTGAACCATTGAACCGTTGAACCTTGAACCATTTTGGTTCATCGATTCAATGAGTTCAACGTTCAATCAGTTCAATGGGTTCAATGACCAATTGGTTCAATGCGCTTGGTGCAAAAGATCAAAAAGACAGCCAAATAACGAAAAATGAACCGATTGAACCATTGAAATGTTGAACCAAAGTTGGTTCAATCGATAGGTTCAAGGGGCTGCCCCAAAGCCAAAGGAACAAGTGCCCTTGCAGAGGGTGGTGAACCAAGGCCAAGAACCCTTGCAGAGGGCAGCAAGCAAAAATAGACAAAGTGAACTCCTTCAGAAAAATGAACAAGGCAAAAGGTAAAGCAGAGTCCTTCGAACAAATTATCCAAAGGAATTCACTCGAGAAGAGAGCCCAAAGAAAGCAAAGGAAAAGCCCGACTGAAGAGAAAAGCCAACGAAAAAGTGCCTGATGGAAAAAGACAAAGTGCAGCGAAAGCCACCACATGTCCATTATAAAGCACAGCGGAAGCCGCCACGTGTCATCTTCTGCAGGACTCTCAAAAGGTTTCTAAAGCTTCTATAAGTTAAGCAGAATATGTCACGTGTCCTTTTATGACTCAACATAACGTGACAAGTGTTTGCATCTACGTTCCCCTTTTGAAGTTGTTCAGGCAAGACGTGTTGTGGACCCCATTTTCTATAAGTTTCCAATGAGTTTCATAACAGCAGAACTTGCCACTTGTCAAAGACGCAGAAAGGACCCCCCAAAGACTTAGATAAGAAGGGCTATAAAGGATAAAGAAGCAACATGGATGATTTCAAATACAAGTTCAATTAAAGTGATGGTTCAACCAGAGAGCAAAGAAGTGCTTAAGCAATGAAGAGAGGAGTGAGACCAAAGGACCAAAATTATCTTCAAAAGAGTTATTTCTAGTAGGTGAAACAATGGATCAAGTAGACTTCTGAGCGCACCAAATCAAGGATTCAAGCCTATTTTTCTTCCATGAAGTAATGGTAAATTAGATAGCTACATAGACATCAGAGAAAGGACCAGACAATCCATACCAAGGAAGAGACATTAGATGAATGGACACGCCATAGTTGAGGCAATGCGTTGTTCCCAGCATGGTCCCTCCAGACAGAATTGAAGGCGCATTGAAGACGTTGACTGCAGCATGGGCCTTTTTCATGAAAACAAGTGCCCAAGTCTTTCTTGGAGCGCTATATATTTTAATCTCTCATTTGTTACAAAGGAGATCTTCCCCTTACCAGAAGCAAAACTTTGCCCAAATTGAAAGGCATTACTGAGACTTTGAGCTCAAATTGTAGTTTATATTTCTTTGATTGAATGAGAAAGCAAGTTACTTGCAGACTTTATGCTGTGATAGCCTGTGATACTTTAAGAGATTATTCTTATGTCTGTCTTCTGAAAGCATTCTTGTTTATTTGATTTAACAAGTAGAACTAGTGGAGGCGATAAGGAAGGTGTCCTGAAGCCAACTACTTTCAGACTTTGCGTTGTCATAGTTGTCTTCAGTGTGTGTTTTTCTTTTCCATTTCTGTGTAAAGGACCTTGGGACCACTTTGTGCCCCATTTTTCTTCGTATCTCACTCTTTGGGAAGTTGAGGTGGAAACTTTGCATTCTATTTCATCTTGCTGTTATTGCGCCCTTTTGTTACTGGTTTCTTATCTTACCTGAAAGAACTCCTGTTGTTTCCTGCAAGAACACTTCTGAAAGTAGAGAAGTGACTTCAGTGTTTCCACCAAGATTTTCTCCTCTATTTGTTAGCATCATCTTTGAAAGAAGAGAAATGGATGGTTTATCCCACCCCTGTGTCTTACTTTCAGCTTATTTATATAGTATATAGCCTCCGCATATTTAATAGGGAACCTCCCCTTGATGAGAGGAGAGATTTGTCCCCTGTTGATGTATTAAACCTGCACACCAAGACAACCCATCTCCCTATGCTGTGGTGATAGGAACTATTTTGGTCACCAGTTAGCTAGCCGACAAAATATTCACCCAACAAGAGTGTTCCAGTCAGTTACTATTTGTGCTTGTAGATGATAAAACCAGTCTGCAGTAGCACCTTGCAACATTTCCACAAACAGTCTAACCGCTATATGTTCAAATTCAATGCCTATCACACCACATGCTATGCAGAAAGCTACAATATGCTCATAAAAATAAACTCTCCCATCACCACAGAACTTGGGAAAAATCTTTTTTGAACTACGGGGTAGTTCATGTAAAGGTGGGGTTAGATTTAGGGGGCTAAAGGTGTTACCCCAAGGGCCTTGGGCTAACATGATATGATGATTGAAAGGAGGGATAAAAAACCTTTGTAGAGTATGTATAGACAAAACTCTGTTAGCATAGGAAAGAGAAGTTTCACCAGGTATTGGGGACCTGACATCTGTAGGAAGAAAACTCCTAGTTCGCTGAAGGTGAGATTGTTGAGGAGAAAGGTCAAAATTATTTTGCTGCACATACTCAAACACAGGATCAACAATACATTGAGCTCTCTAGCTTCATGTATACCATGGATCTGCTAGAGTGTAGAATGGAAAAGAATTGAAAATGCTTCAATTTGAAGCTTGAGGCTTCAAATTACACATTCTTCCCCAGTGGAGTCGCCAAAAAGCTGTTGGGTGAATATTTTGTCCTCAACTAAATGACGACAAAATGGGTATATCAACCACAACACAATCATATTTATACAAAAAAATGGGTGTGGTTACCACAACACAATGAGATAAATCTCTCCTCTCAGCAAGGGGAGGTTCCCTATAAATGATAATATACTAATATAAACTGAAAATAGATTCAGGGGTGAAATCATACCATCCATCTCTCTTTATTTAGAGATGATGTTCACAAAATAAAGGAGAATTCTAGTGTAATTACTGAAGGCATTTCTCTTCTTTTAGAAATGATGTTCAGCAAATGGTAGAAATTCTTTCGTGGGTAGTAACTGGATCCACAAGAAACCCATGAAAACACAAAGTCTTTTATTGTTTTTCCTATTGATTTAGGACAAAGTAACATAGTAGTATGAAGTGCAACACAAAGTCTCCACCAAAAACTACAACAGAGTAAAAGATTATGAAGGATAAGGGGAGCTCAAAATATCTCCAATATCCTTTACACTGAAACACAAAACACATAGACTAAAGACAATTATGGCGGCACAAAGTCTCCCATAGTCAGCTTCAGGACATCTTCCAAATTATTTCTACTTGTTCTACTTATTTGATCAAATGGAAAAGACTGTATTTAGGAAAAAGACATAAGAGTGATTTCCTAGATAACACAAGCTATTTCAACACAAAGTCTGAAAGGTCACTGACTTTCTCATTCACTAGATAAAACATGATTAACAGTCTGAGCTTAAAGTCTCAAGAATGCCTTTCAATTTGGGCAGAGTTTTGCTTCTAATAACAGAGATATCTCTCTTATTTAAAATGAGAGATTACAATATATATCATCTAAAGAAAGACTTTGGCACTTGTTTTCACAAAATGGCCCATGTTGCATTGAATGCATTAGAAAGAGGAAGTTCTGTGCAGGGGCCATGCTAGAGCAGGTTACTAATCTTGACTTTAGCATTCTAAATCATCTCAAATGTCTCTTCCAAATCATGGGTTGCCTGGTCTTCTTTATGATGTTTACACAGCTGTCCATTCGCCTTTACTCAATGAAGAAAAATAGGCTGTGCCATTGAATGTTTGCGCTCTCTAAGGTCCACCTAGTGGACTGATCCACTTACTAGAATAACTCTTTTGCAGATATTTTTGGATTCTTTGTTTGATTCCCTCTTTCCTTGCTATATTTTTTCTCTTCCTGTTGATCTAAGCTCTCGAGGCTATCTTCTCACCTTCTACTAGTTTCTTCAGCTCCTTCCTTGGCTGATCACTGAGTTTGTTCTCAAGTCTGTGCTATTTGAAAATCAATGGTTATTTCATCACCCTAAATTTGACATCCATGGGGACGTCATTGGTCACCTAAACCATTTTTAACCTTGAAACTTTGAACCTTTTGGAGTTCACTGGTTTAATGGTTCAAAGTTCAACAGTTCAACGGTTCAATGTTTTGTAAAGAACTGCGTTCATTTAGTCTTCTTTAAGAGTTCAATGTATTATTGAACTAATTGTTTGAACCATTCGCTCGAACTTTGAACTTTGAATTTTGAACCCTTTGAATGCGTTGAAGCTTTGAACTCATTGAACCTTTGAACTGGTAAAATTTTTGGAGATCAATGGTGTTGTCCTCAAAAAATGTCACTCATTTTTGGGGCAACCTACGGACTATTTTGGCCCTGCACAGACCAAAATTTCTCTCTTCCCTTCTCAAAATTTGTTCTGAGCTTTCAAATTCCTCATTTTTCAAGATTTTTTAGTAAAGGGATTAGCAAGTTCAACAAGTTTGAAGGCTATTACAGACAAGTCCAATCAAAGAACCAGTTTCCAACACTTACTCATTTTTGGGATTGGTTCAGCGCTTTGGTTTGATCAAAAATGTCCATCGGCAAGCATCTAAGCGAGGATTGAACTGTTGAACCTTAAACCATTTTGGTTCAACAGGTTCAATGGGTTCAACATCATCAGCAAGAGCTAAGTGCATTTGTCAGAGGTTCAAAGTTCAATCATTTCAAAGGTTCCATGGCTACGAGCACTTAACAAGTTTTAAAGGCTTGAACCGCTGAACCATTGAACCTTGAACCATTTTGGTTCATCAATTCAACGGGTTCAACATCCAAATAGTTCAACGTGCTTGGTTCAATGATGTCAAAATGACTCAGCCAAATCAAAAGAATGAACCGACCGAACCGTTGAACCTTGAACCGCTTCTTAGGTTCAACGGGTTCAAAGGTTCAAAGGTGGCCTTAGTCAAGGAAAGGAACGCGCAAAAGAAAAGGATGAGCGGAAGCTGCCAAGTGTCATCTATCGAGATGCCTTATACTTTGTTTCTAAGAGTGGCAGATACTACCACGTGTCCCTTGTAAAGCTTGTCGAAAGCCTCCAAGTGTCATTATCTGTAGTCCCTTCCTTTCTTTCCATTATTTTGAGCAATGACCGTGGTGGGTCCCAAGCGAGCGACTAAAACAAATGTGACGTGACAAGTTTCATCGTACGAGAGAACCCAAATGAGCCCCAAACATTTTTATGGTATCACAAAAGCCTGAGAGAGAAAAGTGCCAAGCGTCAATGGTGGAGGGTTCCAATACGATGCAGCAAAAGATGCCACGTGTCTTTGGTGAGGATAGATAGATGCTAACAAGTGTCATCTTTTGTGTGAATTTAAAGTGAGTCCCGATTGTTTCTGAATGTGTTTCTAGAGTTCAACGGATGCTTCCACGTGTCCTCACCTATTTCAGTGGAAGATGCCACGTATCACTTGTTTGAAGTAGTGGAATGTGCCACATGTCAAAGACAGAGCACCCTCAAATGCAGAGACACAGAGCCAAGGAAAGGTTTCATTCGGACAAATTGTCTGAAGGGAATAAAAGAGACAACAGTCTTCTGAAAGAATCAAAGCCCGAAGGCCACTTGGAGGATCTCGAAGGGTAGGTACCCTTCTGGGGGGACACTCGACACTCAAAAAAGGACCCTGTTCAAGACCTCGAAGGGCACATTCCCTTCGAAAAAGGTCAAGCATCAAAGCGCAGTGGAAGCTGCCAAGTCTTGCGTGTCGAGACATCAGTGTCTAACAAGTTTCAAAGCTTATTCTAATGAGCTTATTTTGAAGCTGTGGATGTCACCACATGTCTTCACCTGCGTCACAGTGGAAAGTAGCCATAGCAAGTGAGAAAGACACAAAGGGAGTTGTTGAGAATAATGATAGGCCCACAAATGTCAAATTTAGGATGACTAGCTAGCCGGTAACTTTCAAAAGATAAAAGACCCGTGGGCAGCAAATTTGCTACGAGTAAGTGTCTGTTGAGCTTTGAAAATTTAAAATGTGGACCTGAATGCATTCAAAGACCCAAAAGCCAGAGCCAAATGAGAAGAGATAAAGAGGAAAACTCAGCAGGAGTTAATTCCAGTAGATGAAGCCATTAACCGAGTAGATATTTGAGGCCTACAAACATTGAAAGCACAACCTGTTTGTCCCCTTTGGAATAAAGTCAGAGTAGATAGTTTCACAGCTAGAAGGTGATGGAATGAGTAATTCAGGCTTGGGGGAAGACAAGGGGGATGAGCCAACATGCCACAATTAAGGCAGTTGCCCTGCTCCAGCATGGCCCTCCCTGACAGAATCAAAAATGCATCCAAGGCATTAATGTGCAGCATGGGTTGCTCCATGGGACAAAGTGCCAAGATTCCCTTAGGCCTCTATATAATGTAACCTCATGTATGATTTGAAGAGAGATATCCCCTTTAACAGAAGCAAAACTCTGCCTAAATTGAAAGGCATCACTGAAACTTTGAGCTCAGATTGTTTATCATATTTCTTTGTTTGAATCAGAAAGCAAGTTACTTTTAGACTTTGTGCTATCATATCTTGTATCATTCTGGGAGATTGTTCTTATGTCTATTTCCTAAATGTATTCTTGTTTATGAAATTTAACAAGCAGAGCTAGTGGAAGTGATAAGGAAGGTGTCCTGAAGCCAACTACTTTAAGACTTTGTGCTGC
The DNA here is from genome assembly GCA_037957365.1 of Torreya grandis. Lineage (NCBI taxonomy): Eukaryota > Viridiplantae > Streptophyta > Pinopsida > Cupressales > Taxaceae > Torreya > Torreya grandis. The sequence continues at coordinate 7,055,403 of JARHVA010000075.1, forward strand.
CATAGTTGTCTTTAGTGTGTATTTATTTTCTGTTTCTATGTAAAGGACCTTGGGAGAACTTTGTGCCCTCATTTTCCTTCGTATCTCACTCTTGGGCAGTCAAGGTGGAGACTTTGTGATACATCTTAGATTGTTGGTTACTCTGTACCCCGTTATCAGTCACTTGTTACCAAAAAGATTCTTGTTGTTTGCAAGAACAAGCACTTCTGAAAGAAGAGAAGTGTCTTCTATCATTTCACCAAAATCTCAACTATCCAGGAAGGGATCTGGCTCTTAGCTAAATGTTACTTCTGAAAGAAGAGAAGTACCTTCAGCAATCACCTAAGATTTCTCCTTTGATCTGTAAGCATCATCTCTGATAGAAGAGAGATGAATGGTATATCCTACCCCCGAGTGTTATTTTCAGCTTATATTTATAGTATATAGCCCCCTTTTTACCTATAGGGAACCTCCCCTTGATGAGAGGAGAGATTTGTCCCCTTTGGATGTGGTAAACCTGCAACATTGGATGACCAATCTCCCTATGTTGTGGTGAAGAGACCTATTTTGCTCACCAGTTAGCTGGTCGACAAAATATTCACCCAACAATTTTTGGTGACTCTGTTGGGGAAGAACACGTAGTTTAAAGTCTCAAGCTTCAAGCTAAAGCAAATCCTTCTCTTTTCCATTTTTGTTCTGCAATTTGGCAACTCCACATTATATCAAAAGCCAAAAATCTTAAGGTGTTGTTGACCCTGCTTTTGAGTTGGTGCAACAGAGTAATTTTGAGTTGTTTCCTTCACAACCTCACCTTCAACAAACTAGGACTCTTCCTCCTAGCCCTACGAGGTCACCAACACAAGGCAGAGCTTATTTTTCTACTGCTAGTAGAGCTTTGACTATCCATTCTCCACACATATTTGTGATCCCACTTTCACATAATCAAATCATGGCTCAAGGCCCTTGGGGTAACTCTTTTGGTCCACTGAATTTAACTCCACCTCTGCATGAGCTTCCATGCAGTTCAAGGAAGAACTTCCCCAAATTCTTTGATGATGGGAAGTTCATCCTGATGAACACATTTCAAATTTTAGCATAGCCTGTGGCATAATAGGGGTGGAATTTGAAGACATAATAGTCAGACTATTCATGGAGACACTACAAGGCATTGTTGCAGACTGGTTCTACCATCTGCAAGCTCAGTCACTGACTGATTGGGACACTTTGAAAGACAAATTTGAAGTTAGATTCAAGCCTATAGAGGATGCACATGCCTTGCTGGCCCAACTCACATAGATGAAGAAGGAGCCCCATGAACCTATGAGGGACTTCATTTCTAGGTTCAACAAGCTGAGGCATAAGATTTCCATGGTCGCCCAGTCGACACCTCAGAATCTTAAGTGTTTCTTCATCAACTCACAACTGCCTAAAGTGAGTTTCTTGCTGAGACAGGATAGACATATAAACCTTGCTACTGCTCAAGACTTGGCTACTGAGGTAGAAGATGACCTTATCTTCGCTAGAAAGATAAGGAGGGACACTAATAAAGGTAAATTCTCTTCATCTTCTGAATACTCACCTACAGTCACCACTGATCCAATGGTACAAAAGCTAGCAAATGAAGTGCTAGCTCTCAAAAAGCAAATGATGCAAGGGATGTCATCTACTCTTGCATACAGAGATATGCCCAAGAGGACATTTCAAAATTAGGTGTACCAAGGCAATGCTGTTAAGAATTAGGGACAACAAAACTGCCTTCCTCCTTCACAGAGAAACCTCGCACTTGAAGCACCTCCAAACAACTTAGCAGTTGAATATATTGAAGTTGAATCAGATTTCTCATTCCAACCTAAGTTGAATCTTGAAGATGATGTTAATCTCTTCACTGAGGAAGAAAAATAATTAGCTAGCGACTCCCATATTAGTTTCTTGAACTATCAGGATGAACCTAGAAGTGAAGGCAATGCAGCTGAGGGGTCATATGTTGTATTCACCTAGTCCAAGAATCAATCATCTCAACAAGCTGATAAAGAGAAAGCAGAGGAGTGACCTCAACCAACAGTTTCAATTGCTAAGTGGGGATCCACTCTTCCTTTCCAGCCAAAGGACCCGGTGATTACAAGAAAGGTAAGTACCCCAAATGCCCCTATGTCTTCTACTTCAAATTCGCAGTCCAGTCCTCCCCCTTCTAAAAATCAAAAAGGATGAATTCCCATCCTCTACTCCTGGCTCATTCTAGGCATTTGACATAATTGACCATATAAAGAAAACCAAAATTCAAATGTCAGAATTTGAATTTTTGTTGTCCCATCCTGAGCAATTAGATAAATTGGTTCAGTGTGTGAAGAACCAAAATGCCCCTATAGGACAAGCAGTTCCTAAAGTGACACGTGATTACCCCAAGAATGCACCCACCAAGAACAATCTTGTCATTACCCCTCCTACTGCTCCTAGTAGGACTGAACCCTTTTATGTCTCATTGCTGATAAATAAACATCAGCTGAATAATTGCATCATTGATTTTAGAGCTTCAGACAATGTCATACCTGCTAAAGTGGCTGAATCTTTTGACCTCACATTGACCAAGACTTTTGGTAGATGCTTTTCCATGGAGAACATGCAAGTACCTCTGCTGGGACAAATTAAAGACACCCAATTTGCGCTTGTAGCGTTCCCAGACAAAAGAATCAAGATGACTGTCTTGGTAGCCAATGTCCCAGCATCATATGGCATCCTTTTTGGGCAAAATTTTTGCAGGGATGTTGGTGGTGAATTGAGCATGGACTTATCTGAGGTGAGGATTTCAGTCAAAGGTGTTATGAAGAGGCAACTCCCTGAGAAGGAAGCAAAATATGTGGTTACCCAAACCTCAACACCTGAAGCTCAAATTATGTTTGAGTCTTCAAGCATGGGTAACTACTTTTTATCCATTAATGGAGTTCATGAGACATTTGATGAAGCTTCTACGGGTGACAAATTGGAAATGTGTTTAGCTGAAACAGTAGAATGGGTAGAGCACAAGGCAAGTGTGGAAGTATATCCACCTCCGAATGAAGAAGAATCCAAAAGAAAATTAGTATCAAATGAGGTATGGATTATTGAATTTGATGGCAGCTGCTCCTCTACCAGTTCAGTAGCTGGGGTTGTGTTAATATCTCCTTAAGGAGATATTTTTTCTTCATCTTAGAAGTTGCAGTTCAACAACACTAATAACACAGCTGAGTATGAATCTCTATTGTTGGGATTAAAAGCTGCTAGGGAGAAAGGCATCAAACTCTTTCATGCTAAAGGAGATGCTAAATTGGTGGTTTGTCAGGTGAGGAACCTATATCAAACTAAGAATGAAAGATTGCATCACTACTGTAATCTAGTCTGGGACCAAATTGAAAACTTTGATGCTTTCAACATCTCTGTAGTTCTCAGAGAATTCAATGACCGGGCTGATGCACTGGTTATTTCAGCTACTCTCTTGGTTCCCCACCTAGACTTCAGAGGAGACAAGTACACCATTGAGCTGGTCTTTCAACCAAGTGTACTTAATAATGCCAGTCATTGGCAGGTATTTAATAATGACAACTAAATCATTGACTTCTTGGAGCAAAGGGACAACTTTGAATGGCTACATTTCGAAGGTAGTGAACCTCAAAAGTGTGAATCAGCTCTTGAATCAAGTTCAAGCACAGGTGAGGAGTTCTTGCAACTCAAAGGGAATAAGATTCTCAAAAACCTGGTTTCCCTTGAGAAGCTGTTTGATAAGCATGATAGATTCATCAAATATCAGCAAACAGATTCAAGCTCCTCTCAGGAGTTTGATCAAGTAAATCTGGGAACCAAGAAGACCCCAAGATGGTGAACATTAGGAAATTTTGTACTCTTAAAGAGCATTTCAAGTTCACCACTTTGCTCAACCAGTACATGGACATCCTAGCGTACTCCTATGATGACTTAAAGTCACTCTAGCCTGATAAAATTTGACATGACATTTCTCTCAAGGCTGATTTGACACCTTATAGGCAAAAGTCCAGGCATTATAATTCAAAAATATCATGTACTATTCTATCTAAAATATAAAAAATGCTAAATGCCAGGATAATCTTCCCAATCCATCATTCCACATGGATTGCCAATATAGTGCCTATAAGGAAGAAGAATGGTGAAATTCCCCTTTGTGTGGATTTTAGAAATTTGAATCAGGCATCCTTGAAGGATAATTATCCTGTGTCAATCATGGATCAAGTGCTGCAAATAGTGATGAGCTCAAAGATGTTATCAATGCTAGATGGCTTTTCAGAATATAATCAGGTCAAAGTTGGTGAAGCAGACCAACATAAGACCGCTTTCACCACACCTTAGGGCATGTTTGCGTATAAAAGGATGCCTTTTGGCTTAATAAATGCTGGCGCCACCTTCTAAAGAGCAATGGATCTTGCCTTCAAGGATGAGATGGGTAAGTTCATTGTAGTTTATTTTGATGACTTGATCGTCTTCTCTAAGCATTGCCTAGATCATGTGCGCCATTTTCAACAAGTGCTGGAACGCTGCCACTAGAATGGCATTTCCTTAAACCCCAAGAAGTTAGTCTTTGGAGTAACATAGGGGAAACTTCTTAGACACATTGTGTCAAAAGGGGGCATAAAGATTGACTCAGACAGAGTCAAGTCTATCTAAGAACTTACCTTGCCCACAAGCAATACTGATGTTCACTCCTTCAAAAAGGTGAATTTCCTACGGAGGTTCATCCCTGAGTTTGATGAGAAGACTAGGCACATTGTAAACATGATGAAGAGAAAGGCCACCTTCAGCTGGACTGAAGAAGGCAAGTCGGCATTTGAAGATATCAAAACTGCCATTGCCCATGCTCCAATTCTGGCTTGTTCAGACTATAACAAAGAGTTCACCATTTATAGGTATGCTTCAGAACACATGCTTTCAGTAATTCTAATTCAACAGAATAAAGAAGGTATGGAATCCCTCATTTTCTTCATGAGCTATCCTCTCAAATCTCATGAGTTGAAGTATTCAAACATGGAGAAGCATGCTTATGTAGTGGTGAAGGCAGTGAAACATTTTCGCTTCTACATCTTGAGTTCACAAGTTACTGCCCTAGTTCCTGACACCACGGTCAAATCCATACTGACTCAGCAGGAGTTTGGGATGAAGAGAGGCAACTGGGTTGCTAAGATCCAAGAGTTTGATATGGTCATCAAGCCCACAAAGTTGGTGCATGGAAAGGGGCTACGCCAATTAATTACTGATAACAAGCCAAAAGGAATAGAGCATGAAGAATCAGAGGTTGAAGACACACCAATAGTCCTCTTTGTCTCCACCACAAATGAATGGTACTCAGGTATTGCTCATTTCTTTACTTATGGTGAGTGTCATGCTCACCTATCCTATAAAGAGAGGAGAACCATCAAGCTAAAATTTGCTAATTTTGTCCTCTGGGACAATGGCTTAAATATGAGGAACCTTGACAGAGTATTCCTCTGTTGTATGGACAAGGAGCAACAAAGCTGACTTCTGAAATCCTTCCACAATTCAGCCTGTGGAGGATAATTTTTTGCCCCTGTGACTTCACATAAGATCCTGTGAGCCAGGTACTATTGGCCAACTCTCTTTCAAGATGCATACAAGTGGGTCAGGGGATGTGAACTATGCCAACAGTTTGTTGGAAGGTCCAAGTTAGCTGCCCTGCCCCTCAAACCAGTGATCATAGAGGAGTCACTCCAACAATGGGGAATTGATTTTATTGGAGCTGTAAACCCATCATCAAGTGCTGGACATGACTATGTCCTCATGGCAATAGACTACTTCACCAAATGGGTGGAAGCAGTTCCAACCAAACATGCTACTTCATAAGTAGTATGCAATTTCCTCAAAGAGAACATCATTTCTAGGTTTGGGGTCCCAACCAAAATTGTCACTAATAATGTAGCTTGTTTCACTTCCCAGAAGATTACTCAATTCTATTTCCACTATGGAATTACACTCTCCCACTCTTCTGATTACTTTCCACAAGGGAATGGACAGGTTAAATCAAGTAATAAGAACCTGGTGACTATCATCAAAAATCTGGTGGATGACAACCAAAGGACTTGGCATAAGGCATTGGTTGATGCTCTATGGGTAGACATAATTATGCCAAAGAGAGCAATTGGTATGTCTTCTTTCCAACTTCTTTATGGAGTCAATGCTGAAATACCAATTACCCTGGAGTTGCCAGCACTGAAATTGGCTAAAGTAATTGAAGATCAAACATATGAAAGCACCCTGGATAAGATGATCATGTGCCTGACTAAGCTGGAGGAGCAGAGAACTGTAGTGGTGGATTGAATTGTGGCCCATCAAGGTCTGGGGAAGAAGCTCTTTGACCAAATAATAAAGAATCATGATTTCTAGATTGGAGATCAAGTCCTATTGTGGGACAAGAGAAGAGAACCAAAGGAGATGCACGAAAAATTTGATTCCCTGTGGAGGGGCCCTTTTACTATTCATTAGCTCAAACGTAAAAATAGTTTCCTGTTGAAGTATCAAGAAGGCACTATCTTTTCTTTGCCTCACAATGGGCAACATCTGAAGCACTTCAACTCTTGAAGTATCAGATGAGTTTCCCTGTACATATGTATATTTGTATAGTCTTTGTTTCTATTTTGTTCATTTTATTTTCATTTTTTGGAGCTTTTTTTTTTGGATAGCATGACTCCATAGTCCAATGGCATACTTGGAGGCACTGGAGATTCTGGTTTCTACTCCCCTCAGCTGTATTTCAAGTTTCCAATTGAAGGTAGTTTCCTAACTGGAGCCAATTTTTGTCCTCAAAAAATGTCACTCATTTTTAGGGCAACCTACGAACTATTTTGGCCCTGCACAGACCAAAATTTCTCTCTTCCCTTCTCAAATTTTTTTTGAGCTTTCAAATTCCTCATTTTTCAAGCTTTTTCAATAAAGGGATTAGCAAGTTCAACAGGTTCAAAGGCTTCTGCAGGCGAGTCCAATCAAAGAACCAGTTTCTAACACTTAGTCATTTTCAAGATTGGTTCAACGCTTTGGTTCAATCAAAAATGTCCATCGGTAAGCATCTAAGTGAGGATTGAACCATTGAACTGTTGAACCTTGAACCATTTTGATTCAACAGGTTCAATGGTTTCAACGTCATCAGCAAGAGCTAAGTGCATTTGTCAGAGGTTCAAAGTTCAACCATTTCAAAGGTTCCACGGCTCTGAGCACTTAACGAGTTTTAAAGGCTTGAACCGTTGAACCATTGAACCTTGAACCATTTTGGTTCATCGGTTCAATGGGTTCAACATCCAAACACTTTGACATGTTTGGTTCAAAGATATCAAAATGACTCAGCCAAATCAAAAGAATGAACCGACCGAACCGTTGAACCTTGAACCGCTTCATAGGTTTAACAGGTTCACGGGTTCAAAGGTTCAAAGGTGGCCTCATTCAAGGAAAGGAGTGCACAAAAGAAAAGGATGAGCGGAAGCTGCCAAGTGTCATCTATCGAGATGCTTTATACTTCGTTTCTAAGAGTGGCAGATACTGCCATGTGTGCCTTGTAAAGCTTGTCGGAAGCCACCAAGTGTCAAATTCTACAGTCCTTTCCTTTCTTTCCACTATTTTGAGTAATGACTGTGGTGGGTCCCAAGTGAGTGACTAAAACAAATGGGACGTGACAAGTGTCATCGTCTGAGAGAACCCAAATGAGCCCCAAATGTTTCCATGGTATCACAAAATCCCGAGAGCGGAAAGCGCCAAGCATCAACGGCGGAGGGTCCAATATGATGTAGAAGAAGATGCCACGTGTCCTTGGTGAGGATTGATGAAAGCTGACAAGTGTCATCTTTTGCGTGAATTTAAGGTGAGTCCCAACTGTTTCTGAATGTGTTTTTAGAGTTTGGCGGATGCTTCCATGTGTCCTCGCCTATTCTGGCAAAAGATGCCACGTATCACTTGTTTGAAGTAGCGAAACGTGCCACGTGTCAAAGACAAAGCATCCTCAAATGTAGAGACATGGAGCCAAGGAAAGGTTTCCTTCAGATAAAATTTTTGAAGGAATTTCTTCAGACATTTTGTCTGAAGGGAATAAAAGTGACAACAGTCTTCTGAAAGAATCAAAGCTTAAAGGCCATCTGGAGGATCCTAAAGGGTAGGTACCCTTGCGGGGGGACACTCGACACTCAAAAATGGACCTTGTTCAAGACCCCGAAGGGCACGTTCCCTTCAGAAAAGGTCACATGTCAAAGTGCAACAGAAGCTACCAAGTGTCACGTGCCAAGACATCGATCTCTAACAAGTTTCAAAGCTTATTCTAATGAGCTTATTTCGAAGCTGCAGATGTCGCCACATGTCTTCACCTACATCATAGAGGAAAGTGACCATAGCAAGCAAGAAAGACACAAAGGGAGTTGCTGAGAAGAATGACAGGCCCGCAAATGTCAAATTTAGGATGACTAGCTAGCCGGTAACTTTCAAAAGATAAAAGACCCGTGGGCAAAAAAATTGCTATGAAGAAGTGTTTGTTGAGCTTTGAAAATTTAAAATGTGGACCTGAATACATTCAAAGACCTAAAATTCAAAGCTAAATGAGAAGAGACAAAGAGGGAAACGCAGCAGGAATTAATTCCAATAGGTGAAGCAGTTAGTCGGGTAGATATTTGCGGCCTGCAAACATTAAAAGCACAACCTGTTTGTCCCCTTTGGAATAAAGGTAGAGTAGATAGTTGCACGGATAGCAAGTGATGGAATGAGTAATTCAGGCTCGAGGGAAGACAAGGGGGATGAGCCAACATGCCACAGTTAAGGTAGCCACCCTGCTCCAGCATGGCCCTCCCTGACATAATCAAAAATGCATCCAAAACATTAATGCGCAACATGGGTCACTCCATGGGACAAAGTGCCAAGCTTCTCTTAGGCCTCTATATAATGTAACCTCATGTATCATTTGAAGAGAGATCTCCCCTTTAATAGAAGCAAAACTCTGCCCAAATTGAAAGGCATCACTGAGACTTTGAGCTCAGATTGTTTATCATATTTCTTTGTTTGAATCAAAAAGCAAGTTACTTTTAGACTTTGTGTTGTCATAGCTTGTATCATTCTGGGAGTTTGTTCTTATGTCTATTTCCTAAATGTATTCTTGTTTATGAAATTTAACAAGCAGAGCTAGTGGAAGTGATAATGAAGGTGTCCTGAAGCCAACTACTTTTAGACTTTGTGCTGCCATAGTTGTCTTTAGTGTGTGTTTATTTTCTGTTTCTATGTAAAGGACCTTGGGACGACTTTGTGCCCTCATTTTCCTTTGTATCTCACTCTTGGGCAGTCAAGGTGGAGACTTTGTGCTACATCTTAGATTGTTGGTTACTCTATACCTGGTTATCAGTCACTTGTTACCAGAAAGATTCATGTTGTTTGCAAGAACAAGCACTTCTGAAAGAAGAGAAGTGCCTTCTATCATTTCACAAAGATTTCTACTATCCAGGAAGGGATTTGGCTCTTGGCTGAATGTTACTTTTGAAAGAAGAGAAGTACCTTAACCAATCACCCAAGATTTCTCCTTTGATCTGTGAGCATCATCTCTGAAAGAAGAGAGATGGATGGTATATCCTACCCCCGAGTTTTATTTTCAGCTTATATTTATAGTATATAGCCCCCTTTTTACCTATAGGGAACCTCCCCTTGATGAGAGGAGAGATTTGTCACCTTTGGATGTGGTAAACCTGCAACATTGGATGGCCAATCTCCCTATGCTATGGTGAAGAGACCTATTTTGCTCACCAGTTAGCTGGTCGACAAAATATTCACCCAATAAATGGTTCAATAGTTCATTGGTTCAAAGCTTCATTCCAACTCATTGACCCCACCGTTGAACCTTTTTGATTTGAACCTCGGCATTGAACCATCCTTACAATTTTTTAGGAAATACCTTAAGTGTTTTTCTTTGCGAAAGCCCACCTTTTGAACCTGAAATTTCCTTAGCTGAAAGGCTTGTGCGATTGACTAACTTGACTACTCAAAACATTTTTTGAGAAAGAAAGAGACCATTTTGGCCGGCAGGACCGAAATGGTCAACATGTTTGTCCACAAAAATAAGTGATGGATTTTGGGAACAACATGCCTTACATAGTCCAAAAAGGTCTTAAATGGCCTCTCTTACACACTCTATGTATGTAATCATGGATTTGAGGATTGATCCTTAACCCTCCATCTTAATATGAGATGAACAATCCATGATGATTCAAGAAATCTATAAATACATGCCTCATACCTCTCATTTCATCAAGCTTCTTAATGTAAACTTACTTTGCTAGATTATTCCAAAAAGCTTAATCAACTCTCTCATGCCAAACCAAATCCAAATCATATGTAGAGAAGGAGAGATGCTATTCACATGAGGATTCAAGCTTGACAAAGACTTATTACATATACAAGTTGAGCTCAGTCTCTTTAAACAGGTCTTCAAATGAATCTTCAAGGAAGGTAAAAAGCATGGTCATTTATCTTATATTTTACATTTCTTGTTTGTAGTCCATAGCTCAACCTAGGGATTATACTTGAAAATTTATGTCTTCAAGTTGTTTTGGATTTTGATTCACTAATAATTGACTAATCTCTATTAGATTCTTGATCTACATAATGACATGCCTAATGGGATCTCTTGAAGGATTAGACACATGTCAAAACCTCTTCTAAATCATTTAACTTCTTCTAATTGTTAGAATTAGCCTTACAAACAAGCTAATTCTTTTTTTTTTTTCAAATTTTGTTAAAGCTTGTTCTAGACCAAACAATGAATTTGTGATTGTGTAATGATGATTTTGGTAGGTTTGTCAATGAAATCGTTGTGGGTAATAGTGAAATCATTCATTGTGAATCAAACTATGAAATTAAACCCATCAACAAAGAAATCACTACTTGCAGTAGAGAAATCATCTTAAGCATGATTTTAATATTTTCTGACAAATTACAAAATTATAGGGTTGGGTAGCAAATATAAATTCACTACATCAAAATATTTGGTAAACTGTAAAATCATTTCTATATACTTTCTATTCTAACGTTTTTTTGTAGAATCATGAAATTAAAGCCATCATTAGTGAAATTGTTCTTTTGATATTAGCAAAACTTAGCTATCAGTAGGAAAATTTTGAATTACACTAGTGAAATTATTATTATTGCTTTTTGTATTTTCTCTATGAAGATATCAATAATGAAATAGTAATTTCCACCTGTGAAATCATGCAAGCCACCAACAAAATCATGTAGGCCATCACCAAAATCATCTAATACTATCGACGAAATCGTTCAACCTATCAATGAAATTGTTCAAAATGGCAGCAAAATCACCATTCATAGCGGCAAAATCATTCTTGACAATAGTGAAATTGCTTTTGACTGATTCTCTATTTTTTGTTTGTAGGCCCTAATTAAAAAATCATCATACTTAGTGGTGAAATCATTCCTGATAGTAGCAAAATTATTTTGACTATTTGTTTTCTATTTATAGGTTTTAGTGGCAAAATTGGTGGATTTAGTAGCGAAATCGGTTTGTTAAATGGCATAATCATTCTAATAAAAAAATGAGGGTTAAACAAACCAAATTTCAAGCTTGTTTTTGACTCAAACCCACTTTTATCAAAATTATAGTCATTTGCACTACAAGACCTAGGCCAAAAAGTGGTATTTTGAGTCCAAACAAATCATTTCTACTTCCCATTTCAATTTGGTCATCAAAATGAATTCACACTTCAATTTGGGTTATAACAAAACTTGTTCACTTTCAAAGTTATTTATTTTATTGTAAATTTGCTTGTTGCCTGATTGTCTTATGGGATTCTTTTTTTCTGTATACTCTCATTTTTGGGTGACTCAAAAATGTAAAATTTCCTAGTTACCTTTTATGTTATTTTTCATTTGACATCGTGGGGTGTGTTGTCCCCAAAAACAGACTTCTCATTTTTGGGACAACATGTGAATTATTTTGGTTCAACAGACTAAAATAATCTCTTCCCTTCTCAAAATTTGTTCTGAGCATTCAAATTCCTCATTTTTCAAGCTTCTCAAAAATCTACAGACTCTACAGGGTTGAATCTATGGACTCTGCAGGCTTGAATCTATAGACTCTACAAGAAGAAAATCTACGGACTCTACAGGCTTGAATCTACGGACTCTGCAGGAAGAAAATCTATGGACTCTGCAGGCCAAGTTCTACGGGCTTCACAGGTTGATTTCTACGGACTCTGCAAGAAAGAAGCAAGCTCTCAACACTTAGGCGATTTCAAAGTTGGTTCAACGACAAGGTTCAACCAAAAGAGTTCATTGGCAAGCTTCTAAGCAAGGATTGAACCATTGAACCGTTGAACCTTGAACCATTTTAGTTCAACGGGTTCAATGGGTTCAAAGGTTCAACATCAGCAGCAAGAGTTAAGTGCATTTGTCAAGGTTCAAAGTTCAACCGCTTCAAGGTTGAACGGCTTCAAAACACTTGTCAAAGAGAAGAAGGCTTGAACCATTGAACCGTTGAACCATTGAACCACTTTGGTTCAAAGGTTCAACGGGTTCAATGGTTCAACAAGTTCAACGACCAAATGGTTCAGCATGTTTGGTTCAAAAAGATTAAAAGGACTTGACCAAATAAAAATAATGAACTGATTAAACCGTTGAACCTTGAACAAAAAGGTTCAATGAGTTCAACAGGGTCAAAGGTTCAACTAGTGCGATGAAGATCAAAGAGCTTAGAAAGAACAAGGAAGTGACGAGCAGAGGAAAAAACCAATGAACCGATTGAACCTTGAACCGAAAGAGTTCAAAGTTCAATGGTTCACATGTTCAAGCAGTTCAAAGGCGGCCTCAAGCAAAGAGAGAAGCAACATGGATGATTCCAAAGGCAAGTTCAAATGAAAGTGATGGTTCAACAAAGGAGCAGGAAAGCGATTGAACCAATAAAGCAATTGAAGCAAGAAAACGATTGAACCAAGGAGCTAATAAGGCCGCCTGAACCGTTGAAATAGTCAACCAATGACATCCCAATGGACATCAAATTTAAGGTAATGAAATATTTGCTAAGTTTCAAATGTGGCACAGAACCTAAAAACAAACTCAACGACCAATTGAAGAAGGAGCTGAAAGAGCTGGCAAAGCTAAGAATATAGCCCCGAGGGCTCAGATTCTAGGAAAAGACAAAATTGAAAAGGGGAAAAGATAGCCCAAGAGCTTAAATTCTAGGAAGAGACAAAGCTGAAACAGACAAAAGCAGAAAGAGGGAGAAGCCTAAAATATCTACAAAGTAATTTTAGTAGGTGGAACAATCCACTAAGTAGATATTTCAGCTTGCAAACATTGAAGGCACGACCGAATGGTCTCCCTTGGAGTAAAGACAAAATGGACAGTTGCACAGATGTCAGAGGGAACAAACCAGATGATCTAGACTCAGGAGAAGACATATTAGATGAATAGACACACCATAGTTAAGGTAATGTACTGTTCCAGGCATGGTCCCTCCAGATAGAACTAAAGGTGTTGATTGCAGCATGGGCTGTCCAATGGGAGAGAGCGCCAAGCCTTGCTTAGTGGCTATATATTTTAATCTCTCATTTGTTACAAAGGAGATCTTCCCGTTACCAAAAGCAAAACTCTGCCCAAATTGAAAGGCGAATACTGAGACTTTGAGCTTAGATTGTTGTTCATATTATTTTATCTGAATGAGAAAGCAAGTTACTTGCAAACTTTGTGATATTATAGCTTGTGCTACTTTAGAAAATTGTTCTTATGTCTATTTCCTAAAAGCACTCTTGTTTATTTGATTTAATAAGTAGAACAAGTGGAAGTAATAAGGAAGGTGTCTTGAAGCCAACTACTTTCAGACTTTGTGCTGTCATAATTGTCTTTAGTGTGTGTTTATTTTCTATTTATGTGTATAGGACCTTGGGATGACTTTGTGCCCCCATTGTTCTTTGTGTTGGGTGAATATTTTGTCAATCAACGTATTGATCAACAAAATAGGTCTGATCAACCACAGCAGGAAGATTGGTCGGATAGGTGTGCAACTTTACTACATCAACCAGAGACAAATATCTCCTCTCATCAAGGGGAGGTTCCCTATAGATACGTAGGAGCTATATACAATATAAATAAGCAAAAAGTAAGACACAGGGGTGGGATAAACCATCCATCTCTCTTATTTCAAAGATGATGCTCATAGATAAAGGAGAAATCTTGGTGTAAACACTGAAGGAACTTCTCTTCTTTCAGAAGTGTTCTTGCAAGAAATAGCAAGATTTTCTTTCAGATAGTAAGATAAGAAACCAGTTAACCAGAGGGCATAGTAACAACAGGATGAAGCAGAACGCAAAGTTTCCACCTCAACTGCCCAAAGAGTGTATCACAAAGGATAATGGGGGCATAAAGTCACCCCAGAATCCTTAACACAAAAAGAAAAGAAAAACACAGACTGAAAGAAAGTACAAAGTCTTCCCACAGTTGGTTTCAAGACACTTCCCTATTACCTTCACTAATTCTACTTACCAAATAAATGAATAAGGACACCGTCAAAAGACAAACGTAAGAATGATCTTCTAAAATGACACAAGTCAGAACATCACAAAGTTTGTGAAAAACTTGCTTTCTCATTCAGATAAAAATGAAAATGAAATTACAACCTAAGCTCAAAGTCTCAGTCTTCTTTCAAAATGGGTAGAGTTTCACTCTTGTAAAATTAAATTCTCCACGAATAGCCTGACTACTATGTCTTCAAATTCCATCCCTATTACACCGCAGGCTATGCTAAAAGCTGCAATGTGTTCATTAGGATGAACCTTCCCATTGCCAAAGAATTTGGGGAAATTCTTCTTTGAACTGTGTGGAAGCTCATGCAGAGGTGGAGTCAAGTTCAGGAGACCGAAAGAATTACCCCAGGGGCCTTGATCCATGATTTGATTATGCAAAAGTGGGATCACTAATCTAAGTGGAGCGTGGATAGGTAAAGCTCAGCCAATAGTAGAAAAAGAAGCTCTGCCTTGTGTTGGCAGCCTGGTAGGGCTAGGAGGAAGACTCCTAATTCATCTAAGGTGAGGTTGTGGAGGAAACAACTCAAAATTACTCTGCTACACCAACTCAAAAGTAGGGTCAACAACACCTTGGGATTTTTGGCCTCTGCTATAATGTGGAGTTTCCAGATTGCAGAACAAAAAATGGAAAAGAGCAAGATCTGATTCAGCTTGAAGTTTCAGCCTTCAAATTGCGTGCTCTTCCCCAATAGAGTCACCAAAAACTGTTGGGTGAATATTTTGTCAATCAACATATTGATCAACAAAATAGGTCTGATCAACCATAGCAGGAAGATTGGTCGGCTAGGTGTGCAACTTTACTACATCAACCGGAGACAAATCTCTCCTCTCATCAAGGGGAGGTTCCCTATAGATACATAGGAGCTATATACAATATAAATAAGCAAAAAGTAAGACACAGGGGTGGGATAAACCATCCATCTCACTTATTTTAGAGATGATGCTCATAGATAAAGGAGAAATCCTGGTGTAAACACTGAAGGCACTTCTCTTCTTTCAGAAGTGTTCTTGCAAGAAACAACAAGATTTTCTTTCAGATAGTAAGATAAGAAACCAGTTAACCAGAGGGCGTAGTAACAACAGGATGAAGCAGAACGCAAAGTTTCCACATCAACTGCCCAAAGAGTGTATCACAAAGGATAATGGGGGCACAAAGTCGCCCCAGAATCCTTACCACAAAAAGAAAAGAAAAACACAGACTGAAAGCAATTGTGAAAGCATGAAGTTTTCCCACAATTGGTTTCAGGACACTTCCCTATTACCTTCACTAATTTTGCTTACCAAATTAAATGAATAAGGACACCTTTAGAAGATAGACGTAAGAATGATCTTCTAAAATGACACAAGTCAGAACAGCACAAAGTCTGTGAAAAACTTGCTTTCTCATTCAGATAAAAATAAAAATGAAATTACAACCTGAGCTCAAAGTCTCAGTCTTCTTCTTTCAAAATGGGCAGAGTTTCGCTCTTGTAAAATGAAAGTCTCCTTTACAAATGAGAGAATTAACAAACTTATAGCCACTATGCAAGGATTGGCACCTTTTTCCATGGGACAGCCCATGCTGCAGTCAATGTCTTCAATGCGTCTCCAGTTTTGTCTAGAGAGACCATGCTGAGAATAGTGCACTGCCATAACTATGGCATGTCCCTTCATCTGATATGTCTCCTCCTTAATATGGACCATCTAGTCCTTTGCATATTTGTCTTTACTTCATGGAAGAAAACAGGCCACATTTTTGGTTTGGTGCGCTCAAAAGTCTACTCGATCCACTGTTCCACCTATTGGAAATAACTCTTTCGAAGACATTTTTGGTCCTTTACATCGATCTTCTCTCTTTGAGTCTTCAGGCTCTCTTTTCAGTCGATCGCTTGATTCAGATTGAACCTTAAACCCGTTGAACCACTAAAAGGTCATTGGTTCATTCTGTCTCTTTTGTTCTATCGCTTCTTGGTTGAACCATCCGTTGAACCACTTGTGTGCCGCTTTTTCTTTGACTGAGGCCCCCTTTGAACTTTTGAACCATGTTGAACCATTGAACTTTGAACTATTTTGGTTCAAAATTCAATCGGTTCATTGGTTTATTCTGCATTTCGCTCAAACACTACTTCCTTTATCTTTCTAAGATCTGGTTGAACCTTTGAACCTTGAACCCATCGAACCTTTTGGTTCAATGGCTCAATGGTTCATTTGGTTCATCCGTTGAAGCCCCTTTTTGTCTAAAAAGTTCCTTTCTGCGTCTTTGTTCGAGCTTTTAAAATTGTCCTTTCTCTGTCGCCAAGTGCCCCCCATAAGGGTACTTGTCCTTCGAGCTTCAACTTCCCCGACGGGCTTTTTTCATCGGGCAAAAAGCCTGAAAGAATTCCTTCAGACAAAATGTCCGAAGGAAAGTTTCTTGTTACTTGGCCATTCATTCTTTCCTGTATCTTCAGACTTTTGCTTTGGGTGAATTCCTTCGGACAAAAAGTCTGAAGGAATTTTGCCTTAGCATTTTTCTGAGAAAATCCTCCCGAAAGTATTCTTTCAGCCTCTTGGACTTAGCCATTTCCATCTAACAAAAAGTATGAAAGAATTGTTCCCTTTGGGCATTTGAACAAATCCAAAGGAATTCTGTCTTTTCTTTGACCTTCGAACCAATGCTGCCTGCCCTCCGCATGGGCACTTGCCTTTTTCGCTTTGGGGCAGCCCCTTGAACTTGCCAATTGAACCAACTTTGGTTCAATGGTTCAATCGATTCATTCTTCATTATTTGGCTAAGTGTTGAACCCATTTCTTTCCTGCAGAGTTCGTAGAAACCAACCTTGAGAGTCCGTAGATTTGAGCCTACCTATAGAGTCTGTAGAAACCATCTGTGAAGTTCGTAGTTCCAAGCCTACAAAGTCCATAGATTCAAGCTTGTAAAGTCCATAGATTCAAGCCTGTAGAGTCCGTAGATTTCTGGAAAAGCTTTGAAAAATGAAGAACCCGAATGCTCAGAACAATTTTTTGAAAAGGGAGAGATGATTTTGGTCCGATGAAACAAAATAGTTCATAGGTTGTCCCAAAAATGTCACTCATTTTTGGGGACAATAGCCCAATGGCATACTTCAAGGCACTGGAGATTCTGGTTTCTACTCCCCTCAGTTGTATTCCAAGTTTTCAACTGAAGGAAGTTCCCCAACTAGAGCCAGCTGTTGTCCCCAAAAATGAGTGACATTTTTGGGACAACCTGTTGACCAATTTTGCCCATAGGCAAAATCTCGGTCAACTTCTCACCTGCTGTTTAAGGCCAATTCATTTCGGGTTCAACAGGTTCAATGAATTCAGTTCATAGCCAGGTTCAATTGGTTCAAAGGCTCAGTGCCCTTCCGAAGGAGGCTGCACTTCAAAGGAAAAGTGCTCGACTGGGCGCTAAGGTGCAGCAGCTGCAAAAAAAGCCAGCAAGCCTGATGACGTCCTTGAAGACGTCAAGTTTAATCAAGCAAAAGAGCCATTGGTTTTCAAACTAACGACGGCCATATACATGTCAAATTTAACAAAGCCGTTTAGCCATTGGGTTTTCGATCTAGAAAGGTGCCAAACATGAGGAAAAGGGGGGAAAATGTATCGACCCGCCAAGGAATTCGCTTAAGGGACCGAGTAAGCAAAAAAAACAAATTCCAAGTAACAAGCGGAGATGACAAGGCAAGGAGCAGTCAAGCAGTCCAAGTGGCATAAACAAGGCAATTTATTGCCTGATGGCGTAAAGAGCAAATGGACAGAGCGATAAGTAAAGAATGAGTGAGCAGTTAAGTCCAAATGGCGCAGATTGAAGAAGCGACTTTGACAGGTGAGATATGCTAGCAAATCGATCATTTGGGATGATGGTGGCTAGCATCAACAATTATTTCTCCATTTGCATTAATTGAAAGGCAAGCCGTGTAAGTCACCTAAGCAAAAAGTGCAGGTCTCGAGTAGGCAAATGAATAGCTCATTAATATTTTTGAGCGACTTGTTTTCATTTGAAAGGGACACGTATGCCACTTGTAAGAGCAGGAGCGCCAAATGGGCCTCTTTGCTTCCTATATATATTGTGAACTTGGTCATTTTGTAGGGATCTTTTTCATGAATTTAACAAGGCATAGCCATGTTAAAATTTCTACCTGAATCAATCAAAGTAGCTTTTTACCTATTATTGGATGGATATTTTGTGTATGTCTTGAGTGTTTGAGTTGTGTCCAGTCATTGTCTTTTGATGCTCTCACAAGTTCAACACCAACACACCAGTTATCTACAAGGCGCCATTGTCTACAACTGACAGGAGAAGAGTTCCATTTGGAGGTATAGAACAGAGGAGGTCATTTATAGTATGTATTTCACAGCATCTTGGTGAGTCCCTGTTCCTGTGTTTTCATAAAAACCTCCCTGCCATTTTCCTACAGCCTGGTCTTTCTACCAAGTCTGAGTGTATGTTTGTTGTCTTTGTCTAATTCTGAGAGTGGGTGTGAGAAGGTCATCTTATTTTGGTGTATCACCTCCTTAGAGGAGTTTGTTTTCCTGTACCTTTCTTCCCTTTCCATTCCCCCCAATTTATATATATATACCTGTATGTATTTGCACTTGCTGAAACAAACATGATACATCAAAGGGAGCTAGCCCTTATCTAGAGACTCTCCTCTCCTGCTTCGCCATCCCACAGGTGAGAGAGGAGTTTCCGTGTTGCGAGGAGAGGGCAGGAACTTGTTTTCCTGCCACCGGGTGCAATCTCCAGCGTCAACAATTTTGGCACGCTCGGTGGGACACACAATTTGATAACGCAGTAAGATATCAGGATTGATGTTGTTCCTGTCACAACAATTTCAAGTTTTCCAGCATCTGGTGACTCCAATTGTAAGAGATTCAGTTCTATAATTTCAAGACCAGTTTCTTCATCTTCCGATGCCTAAAGTCACCACACGATCCGCTAATAAGGGTGTCCCTTTTGAATTCATCGAATTACCTCTCAACTCAGCAAAGTGACTAAGGTTCAAAGGGACTCATCCTTATTTAGCGAGTCATCTTCCCAGTCTGGTTATAGGTGCTTCCTTCACAGGAGAAGTACCCCGTTTGAATCCCCTTATAGCTATGACATTACCCTTTGTGAGCTTTCGTGGTCAGAGTCCCTTGAACCTTTAGCGTTATGACCCAATTCTAGGAGCGGTCCTCAAAAGTGTGCCTCCCTTTAATGGAGAGGGGCCCGTTACAACCATTGAGCACATCAGGAACGTTTCTAATCTCGTCAATATTCATAATGTCACAGAGGAAAATGTCGCAGTCAGATTGTTGGCTTTATCTCTTAAGGGCAAGGCTCTTGACTGATACGGGACTTTGCCTGTAAATTCAATCCATTCTTAGAATGAATTGGGTATTCAGCTAACAGATCATTTTGGGGAAAAGAGCGACGCCCTCTCGCTTGTTGAGCAGCTGACGACCATACAGAGGGCTCTGCACGAATATATGTAGGACTTTAACACGTGGTTTCAAAAGACTTGGGATAGAATTCCCATCCTGGTAAGGCCGACCCCCAGCTATGCTTTTTTATACTATTTGAAAGCATTAAACAGCGACATTGCAGTAATGATACAATCTATGGGAGGGCATAAATTGCCTACTGCTTATGACATTGCCATAGCAGCAGAGAACTGTTTAATACAGGCTGGGAAAATAGCCCCTAGACCCCACATGCCACTTTTCCCAAAATTGCTGCCCCCAATTCAAACCATTGCTCTAGCATTAGCTCCTCTGCCCAGCATAGAGAAACCATCCACTGCTCCATCCAATGAGCTTCAAGAAGTTAAGAGGTTGTTGCAGAGTATGTCGAGTGAACTCATTGCCATCAGAAGGTAACAAGCTCAAGGCAACAGATCAAATCAGGGATACCAGCATTATGGTCAAACCCCTAGACCCCCCTTTCAGAATTATAATCAAGGTCAGGGGCAGCTCACTACAACCAGGCCATTTCAAAATTACAATACAGGCCCCCCCTCATCATCTAAGGTCATTATGCCTGTCCAAAATAATCTTATACAGGAATAGCCAAGCTGTTCGACCATGGGATATGGTCAAGAACAGGGTGTTCACACGAATGAGATGATGAATTATCTCCAGAATACAGAAAATTAGGCTGCTGCTCTTTCCCAGTTTTTTGAGGCTCCAGCTCAACCCAACACGAGTGGCAATCAAGCCCAGCCAAATTCTGCTCTTATGAATCACCTAGAAGGCGAGTTTTGTGTAATCAATCATGGGGGTGCTACAGACAATCAGGCTAACTGTGTTGTAGCCAACACAAGATCCAAAGGGAGGGCTATAAAAGAGACTCAAGCAGCTGTTCAAACGTCCACACCATCTCTTCCACCACAGGCAAACCAGGATTTCCCAAATTTCAGGCCGCCAGTCATAAATTCAGCTCCCCAGCCTACGCCTCAGAACGCTGCAAGCAACCCCAAAGAAAATATGGAAGGGAGCAATCCTCAGATCAACATGGCAGACCAGGTGAAAGAGCTGCACATAAATATTTCCTTGTGGGATCCATTATCGATACTGGATGTGTCAGATGAAAGAGATGCTAGAAGCTTTCCCTTTGATCCAGGAGGAAATCAAAAATACCTGGTTAACTGTATATAGTAGGTTGCTTTCAGTTTTCTTTCCCTGTTTCCCCTAAGTGCAGTTGCACAAGTAGTTTTCTTAGTCTTGCATGTGTTTTCATTTCATGGAGGTGAATCTGCGTGATTGATTCTAGAATTTATCAAAGCTGTTGCTATTTTAAAGTTACAATCTGACTCCGTGCCCAATGGACTGCAAGGCAATTGGATTCTAAGCATAGCAGGCATGCTTCCCCTGTGAGTCGCCAATCTATTGACCAATTTTGCCCACAGGTAAAATCTCGATCAACTTCTCACCTGCTGTTTAAGGCCAATTCATTTCAGGTTCAGCAGGTTCAATGAATTCAGTTCATAGCCAGGTTCAATTGGTTCAAAGGCTCAGTGCCCTTTCAAAGGAGGCCGCACTTCAAAGGAAAAGTGCCCGACTGGGCGCTAAGGTGCAGTAGCCACATAAAAGCCAGCAGGCCCGATGACGTCCTTGAGAACGTCAAGTTTAATCAAGCAAAAGAGCCGTTGGTTTTCAAACTAATGACGGCCATATACATGTCAAATTTAACAAAGCCATTTAGCCGTTGGGTTTAAATCTGGAAAGGCGCCAAACATGAGGAAAAGTGGGCAAAATGTAGCGACCCACCAAGGAATTTGCTTAAGGGACCGAGTAAGCAAAAAAAATAAATTCCAAGTAACAAGCAGAGATGACAAGGCAAGGAGCAGTCAAGCAGTCTAAGTGGCATAAACAAGGCAATTTATTGCCTGATGGCATAAAGAGCAAATGGACAGAGCGATAAGTAAAGAATGAGTGAGCAGTTAAGTCCAAATGGCACAGATTGAAGAAGTGACTTTGGTAGGTGAGATATGCCAGCAAATCAATCATTTGGGATGATAGCGGCCAGCATCAACAACCGATTTCTCCATTTGCATTAATTGAAAGGCAAGCCGTGTAAGTCACCTAAGCAGAAAGTGCAGGTCTCGAGCAGGCAAATGAATAGCTCATTAATATTTTTGAGTGACTTGTTTTCTTTTGAAAGGGACACGTATGCCACTTGTAAGAGCAGGAGCGCCAAATGGGCCTCTTTGCTTCCTATATATATTGCGAACTTGGTCATTTTGTAGGGATCTTTTTCATGAATTTAACAAGGCGTAGCCCTGTTAAAATTTCCACCTGAATCAATCAAAGCAACTTTTTACCTATTCTTGGATGGATATTCTGTGTATGTCCTGAGTGTTTGAGTTGTGTCCAGTCATTGTCTTTTGATGCTCTCACAGGTTCAGCACCAACATGCCAGTTATCTACAAGGCGCCATTGTCTGTAGCTGACAGGAGAAGAGTTCCATTTGGAGGTATAGAATAGAGGAGGTCATTTACAGTATCTATTTCACAGCATCTTGGTGAGTCCCTGTTCTTGTGTTTTCATAAGAACCTCCTTGCCATTTTCCTGCAGGCTGGTCTTTCTGCCAAGTCTGAGTGTATGTTTGTTGTCTTTGTCTAATTCTGAGAGTGGGTATGAGAAGGTCATCTTATTTTGGTGTATCACCTCCTTAGAGTAGTTTGTTTTCTTGTACCTTTCTTCCCTTTCCATTCCCCCCCAGTTTATATATATATATATATATATATATATATATATATATATATGTATTTGCACTTGCTGAAACAAACATGATACATCAAAGGGAGCTAGCCCTTATCTAGAGACTCTCCTCTCTTGCTTCCTCATCCCACAGGTGAGAGAGGAGTTTCCATGTTGCGAGGAGAGGGCAGGAACTTGTTTTCCTGCCACCGAGTGCAATCTCCAGCGTCAACACAACCTATGAACTATTTTGGTTCATCAGACCAAAATCATCTCTCCCCTTTTCAAAAAATTGTTTTGAGCATTCGGGTTCTTCATTTTTTAAAGCTTTTCCAGAAATCTACGGACTCTGCAGGCTTGAATCTATGGACTCTGTAGGCTTGGAACTACGAACTTCACAGATGGTTTCTACGGACTCTGTAGGTAGGCTCAAATCTACAGACTCTCAAAGTTGGTTTCTATGGACTCTGCAGGAAAGAAATAGGTTCAACACTTAGCCAAAGAATGAATAATGAATCGATTGAACCATTGAACCGTTGAACCAAAGTTGGTTCAATCAGTTGGTTCAATTGGTAGGTTCAGGGGGCTATCCCAAAGCGAAAAAGGCAAGTGCCCGTGCAGAGGGTAGGCATCATTAGTTCGAAGGTCAAAGAAAATACAAAATTCCTTCAGATTTGTTCAAAGGCCCAAAGGGAACAATTCTTTTAGAATTTTTGTCTGATGGAAATGGCTAAGTCCAAGAGGCTGAAATAATAATTTTGAGAGGATTTTCTTAGAAAAATGTTAAGGCAAAATTCCTTCAGACTTTTTGTCTGAAGGAATTCACCCAGAGGAAAAGTCTAAAGAAACAGGAAAGAACGAATGGCCAAGTAACAAGAAACTTTTCTTCGGACATTTTGTCTGAAGGAATTCTTTCAGGCTTTTTGCCCGACGAAAAAAACTTGTCGGGGAAGTTGAAGCCCGAAGGACAAGTACCCTTGCAGGGGGCACTGGGCGACAGAGAAATGACCATTTTAAAAGCCCGAACAAAGATGCAGAAAGGAACTTTCACAGACTTAGATAAAAAAGGGCTTCAACGGATGAACCGAATGAACCATTGAGCCATTAAACCAAAAGGTTCGACGGGTTCAAGGTTCAAAGGTTCAACCAGATCTTAAAAAGATAAAGGAAGCAGTGTTTGAGTGAAACAGAGAATAAACCAATGAACCGATTGAACTTTGAACTGAAAGAGTTCAAAGTTCAATGGTTCAAAAGTTCAAATGCAGCCTCAGTCAAAGAAAAAGCGACACACAAGTGGTTCAACAAATGATTCAACCAAGAAGCGATAAAACAAAAGAGACAGAATGAACCAATGAACTAATGAACTTTCAGTGGTTCAACTTGATTCAAGTGATCCTTTGAAAAGAGAGCCTAAAGACTCAAAGAGAGAAGATCAATGCAAAGGACCAAAAATGTCTTTGAAAGAGTTATTTCTAGTAGGTGGAACAGTGGATCGAGTAGACTTCTGAGCGCACCAAACCAAAGACACGGCCAGTTTTCTTCCATGAAATAAAGACAAATATGCAAAGGACCAAACGGTCCATATTAAGGAGGAGACATATCAGATGAAGGGACACACCATAGTTATGCAAGTGCACTATTCTCAGCATGGTCTCTCCAGACAAAACTAGAGACGCATTAAAGACATTGACTACAACATGGGCCATCCCATGGAGAAAGGTGCCAATCCTTGCGTAGTGGCTATAAGTTTGTTAATTCTCTCATTTGTAAAGGAGACTTTCATTTTACAAGAGTGAAACTCTGCCCATTTTGAAAGGAGAAGACTGAGACTTTGAGCTTAGGTTGTAATTTCATTTTCATTTTTATCTGAATGAAAAAGTAGGTTTTTCACAGACTTTGTGCTATTCTGACTTGTGTCATTTTAGAAGATCATTCTTACGTCTATCTTCTGAAGGTGTCCTTGTTCATTTAATTTGGTAAGTAGAATTAGTGAAGATAATAGGGAAGTGTCCTGAAACCAACTATGGAAAGACTTTGTGCTTTCACAATTACTTTCAGTCTGTGTTTTTCTTTTTTTTTGTGTTAAGGATTCGGGGGTGACTTTGTGCCCCCATTATCCTTTGTGATACACTCTTTTGGTAGTTGGGGTGGAAACTTTGTGTTCTGCTTCATCCTGCTATTACTACACCCTCTGGTTAACTAGTTTCTTATCTTACTGCCTGAAAGAAAATCCTGTTGTTTTCTGCAATAACACTTTTGAAAGAAGAGAAGTGCCTTCAATGTTTACACCAAGATTTCTCCTTTGTCTATGAGCATCATCTCTGAAAGAAGAGAGATGGATGGTTTATCCCACCCCTATGTCTTGTTAGGTTATGGAGCTAAAAGCTTCACTGATGCAAACAGGAAAGGAGGTTGCTAGAGGTTGCTAAGTGTCACAAACACCGGCATGGGTCAGGCAAACCGACGTCGGTAGGATTAGACAGGAAGAGCAACCGACGTCAGTCAGAAGTCGGCCGGAGTTGGTCACCTCCAGGCAGATAGGGACCGACGTCGGTCGCCTGTGCGGTTTGAACTACCAATTTCACAGGCAGTTAGTTAACGAACCAAGTGTTTGCATGTCAAGAGCCAATTTTAGACTGAAAGCTGCAGATCTAATTATTGTAATTAGGTGTCTAATTATTGTTTGCATGAGATCTATATAAGAGACTCATGGGCTGTATTGTAAAAGTGTTCTAGTTTGAGTTGAGAAAAGTTAGCTCCTTCTGTGTGTGAAGTGAGTAAGGGTGTTCCTCCTAGTTCCACAACAGTGCCAAGTGTGGGTGTTGGTTTTGGAGAATCAGAAGGGTTCTTCAATTATGTAGGATCTTGGTCAGCAGGTGTGCATGGCTACGTTAGGAGATCTACATGGTAAGTAAGATCATTGATCTGTAGGTGTATGTGTGTACATGATCCAGGTTTGCAGGTGTGCAGAACTAGATTGATTTGCAGGTGTGCAAGATCAGGGAGGACAACAACACAATAGGGAGCAGGATCAGGTAGGATCTACTTGGAGTGCAGTGTGTACTCAGAAAGAGAGCAAAGAGGAAGGCAAGGAAGATCCTTCCATAAGTGAGATCATTTGAGTTGCAGGTTGTTGCAGTTTAGAGGAGATCTACTTGAAGTACAATTGTGTACTTGGAGTGCATGGAGCACTAGAGTACTGGCAGTAGTGGATACTGACTGGTTGGAGGTGAACACCAACTCTGTGTTTGAGTTGTGTGTTGGGACCGTAAGAGAGAGAGCTTTGAGGGAAGATTTACTATTTATGCCCTAGACGTGTGGGAGCCCTAGAGGTGTGTAAGGAAGAAGAACTGTGGCAATCTTCTTTGTTGTATTTCCTTCTTGAAGAGTATTAATACAATTGTGTATTGTCTCTCATATTCTGTGTTGTTTCTAATTTCTAGTTACTTGTGATTCTAGTTTAATTCCGCATGTAAGTTGCTTGTATTTGGTAATCAATTGTGTGCTTCCGTATTTCCCAACAAAGTGGTATCAGAGCTAAGGTTGCAGGGAGCAGGTTTGTGTTTGATTACAGGGCACTCTCAGGGGTTTCTGATTGAGTGGGAGTAGAGCAATGGTAGAAGAAAGTAAGCTAAGAATGGAGGAATTGAAAAGCACGAATGGTCAATTACGGTCCTATGGAAAGAAAGAGCAGGGAAAAGAAAATTGTTGGTTTGTGGAAGATCAACATGAAGGAACTAAAGAAGCAGATGTTGCAGGTGTTGTTACACAGGATGCTCTAGTATGTTTCTTGGATAAAGTAGAATCTTGTTTTATAGATTCTGTTGCCTCTTTCCATGCAGTCCGAAATAGAGTATTTTTCCATGGTAAGGTCCTTGGAGACTTTGGAAAGATTTATTTAGGGGCTGGTGTGCCTTGCCAAAGAATTGGCAAAGGGGAAGTGAAGCTGAAATTGCAGGCGGCCAACACATGGGTGTTGAAGAAGGTCATGCAGGTCCCAGTCTTGGAGATGCGGCTAATTGCTTCAGGAAAGTTGGGTGATGAGAGATGCACAAAAACTCTCACAGTGGATGCACTTGAATTAGCGGGTGGTAAGAAAGTAGGTACCTTTATCTATCTACTTATATTACTGATTCTTCTTCTATTGCGGAGACGTAGATTTGTAGGCTTGGTCACATGAGCAAGAAAGATATGCATGTTCTTAAAAGGAAGTCAGATGTGTTTGACAGGCTTAAGAACTGGAAAGCCTGGGTGTTTATGGAGGAGATGGCGAACAGAGATCAGTGGAGAAGGCTGAGTAACTCTGAGCAGAGTAGTTTGGATAGGGATTTGATTCAAAAAAAGCTCATGGGTAAAAAGTCATCACTCACAAGAAAACACAGGTACCGGCATCGGTCAAGAGGAACCAGCGTCAAACAGACAGGGGCCGATGTCGGTCATGTGCAGACCGAAGCCGGTGATGTCGGGTAGGGTAAGACCGACGTCGGTTAGGAGGACCGACGTCAGTAATAGGTAAGACTGACATCGGTCAGGAGGACCGAAGTCGACAACAATGACACCGACGTCGGTAGAGTTGGTAGTCAGGACATGCGCATGGAAACTGACGTCGGTCGAATGCAGACTGTGTGGTGACCGAGGTCGGTCACTGTAACGGATTTTGGGTGGACAACAAGCTGTCAAGGAGTCTCAAATGCCTATATGGAGGACTGAAGTGGTAAGTAAGCCTCAAATTCATTGTTCCTCTTCTTTATACTTGTTGCTCACTGCAGAGTAGGAAGGATCCAGAAAACAGTGGGAGCATGGCATGGATTAGGATGCAGAACCAAGCGGGAGGTTTGGTAGGGTTGCCATCTGGTATGAAAGCATTGGGACAAATGGATACCTTAGTTAAAGAATAGAGAGAATGGACACGTGAGATGGAAGGCCAAGTCATATGGTCTTGAGGAAGCTACAAGACAGTGGTACAGATTTTGACAGGTGAATGACAAAGCAGGGCTTTAGTCAATGTCAGTGTAACTATTGTGTTTGTCTTACCAAGTGGATGATGATTGCAACATTATCCTATTACTGTATGTGGATGGTATGCTAGCTAGCAGGTTCAGACATATAAGGTTTTGCTGAGCTAAGGGTAAGGTTAGTTCAGTGGCATGTCATGAGGAATTTGGAGCAGTGAAGTTCTTTGGTATGAGAGACATGGAAGATCACTTGTTGATTTTGTCTCTAGTGAGAGCTGATGTGAATCAAGTGTTAGAGAGGTTTAATACGTAGGATGCAAAACTGGAGCACACCAAGGGCTGGACAGTTCAGTGTCCAAAATCACATGAGGTCTGGTATAGACCTGAGTTTGCCCAAGCAGTGGGTGCTGTTAGAGAGTTAGGAGCTAATTCGGGGAAGTGGGTTCTCAGGTATCTAAGAGGGACCAGCAGCAGGGATTCATGTTATGTAGGGTCAAGGTCTTCACTACATGGGTTTGTAGGTTCGGATGTGGTAGGTTACTCGGATGACAGGAGCTGCACCATAGGTTTTGTGGTGGGTGGTCTTCAAGGTTGAGCTTGAAGAGGGATACAAGCCAGGAAATAGATTAGATGGGGTACAGGTACAGGTACAATGCAATTGTTTATCTCCAAGTGGGAGATTGTTAGGTTGTAGAGCTAAAAGCTTCACTGATGCAAACAGGAAAAGAGGTTGCTAGAGGTTGCTGAGTGTCACATACACCGACGTCGGTCAGGCAAACTGACGTCGACAGGATTAGACAAGAAGAGCAACTGACGTCGATCAAAAGTTGGCCGACATCGGTCACCTCCAGGCAGACAGGGACCGACGTCGATCACCTGTGCGGTTCGAACTGCTAGTTTCACAGGCAGTTAGTTAACGAACCAAGTGTTTGCATGTCAAGAGCCAATTTTAGACTAAAAGTTGCAGATCTAATTATTGTAATTAGGTGTCTAATTATTGTTTGCATGAGATATATATAAGAGACTCATGGGCTGTATTGTAAAAGTGTTCTAGTTTGAGTTCAGCAAAGTTAGCTCCTTCTGTGTGTGAAGTGAGCAAGAGTGTTCCTCCTAGTTCCACAACAGTGCCAAGTGTGGGTGCTGGTTTTAGAGAATCAGAAGGGTTCTTCAGTTGTGTAGGATCTTGGTCAGCAGGTGTGCATGGCTACGTTAGGAGATCTACATGGTAAGTAAGATCATTGATCTGTAGGTGTATGTGTGTGCATGATCCAGGTTTGCAGGTGTGCAGAACCAAATTGATTTGCAGGTGTGCAAGATCAGGGAGGACAACAACACAACAGGGAGCAGGATCAGGCAGGATCTACTTGGAGTATAGTGTGTACTCAGAAAGAGAGCAAAGAGGAAGGCAAGGAAGATCCTTCCATAAGTGAGATCATTTGGGTTGCAGGTTGTTGCAGTTCAGGGGAGATCTACTTAAAGTACAATTGTGTACTTGGAGTGCGTGGAGCACTGGAGTACTGGTAGTAGTGGATACTGACTGGTTGGAGGTGAACACCAACTCTGTGTTTGAGTTGTGTGTTGGGACCGTAAGAGAGAGAGCTTTGAGGGAAGATTTACTGTTTATGCCCTAGAGGTGTGGGAGCCCTATAGGTGTGTAAGGAAGAATAACTATGGCAATCTTCTTTGTTGTATTTCTTTCTGAAAGAGTATTAATACAATTGTGTATTGTCTCTCATATTCTGTGTTGTTTTTGATTTCTAGTTACTTGTGATTCTAGTTTAATTCCGCATGTAAGTTGCTTGTATTTGGTAATCAATTGTGTGCTTCCGTATTTCCCAACATGTCTTACTTTCTGTTTATTTATATTGTATATAGCTCCTACGTATCTATAGGGAACCTCCCCATGATGAGAGGAGAGATTTGTCTCCGGTTGATGTAGTAAAGCTGCACACTTGGCCGACCAATCTTCCTGCTGTGGTTGATCAGACCTAGTTTGTTAATCAGTACGTTGATTGACAAAATATTCACCCAACACTTCGTACCTCACTCTTGGGCAGTCAAGGTGGAGACTTTGTGCTACATCTTAGACTGCTAGTTACTCTGTTTTGTGTTACTAGTTTCTTATCACTACCAGAAAGATTCATGTTGTTTGCAAGAACAAGCACTTCTAAAAGAAGAGAAATGTCTTCTATCATTTCACTAGGACTTCTACTATCTAGGAAGGGATCTGGCTCTTGGCTGAATGTTACTTATGAAAGAAGAGAATTACCTTCACCAATCACCCAGGATTTCTCCTTTGATTTGTGAGCATCATCTCTGAAAAAAGAGAGATGGATGGTTTATCCCACCCCCGTGTCTTACTTTCTGCTTATATATATATATATATATATATATATATATATATATATATATATAGCCTCCGTATATTTAATAGGGAACCTCCCCTTGATGAGAGGAGAGATTTGTCCCCTGTTGATGTAGTAAAACAACACACCTGGATGACTAATCTCCTTATGCTCTGGTGATAGGAACTATTTTGCTCACCAGTTAGATGGTCGACAAAATATTCACCCAATAGGGTGGATTTTATCACTTTCTCGCAAGTATTTAGGGGTGTGTTGACCTAAGAAGTGACATCCTAGCATCATACCAAACCCCACTTATCTGATGGGTATACAAATTGAGGAATGTTACCATCATGAAAACTTGGCTTTGTGCTTGCATGAAGTCACGTGAGGAAAGTAACCCTGAAAAGTTCTTTATAATATCCTAGGTCAAGGTGTGGTACCCTCAAAAGGAACAATCTTGACAACAAGATTGAAATTCTTCATTGATGAATTTATGCCTACATACCATGAGGTATATAGGGATCATCTAGATAGCCTAAGTAAAATTGTAAGCAAACTTCAAATTCGATAGCACTTCAGTGAGGCCTTTACGATGGAAGTGAATGCGAACGGATGAGACACTATCATGAATGACTCGATCTTGGACTGCGTATTAGATGTCTCTTTTGTCACATATCATCCATTGACGCAAGGGTGCAAAGGTCATAGCCCCTAAATATTTTCTTAATTGTATGAACCTTGAGAGACAAGGAGGGATTAAAAACCCCACTAGTAATTATAATAATTTATTTAGTGAACACTTAATATTTATAATCCTCTCTCAAGGCAACTGTTTCAAAGGTTCAATGGTTATGATGCAAACCTACATTAATTATTAAATTACCTTGTAATGCTTATATGTTATTGCTTGATTGTTGTGTTGAAACTTTGTTTATACTTGAGACCAAACTCACCAAGTCAAGACAAAACCATTTTTATACCCACACAATGAGATGTTACTCTACAATTTTTTTGAATTGAACCAAAGTGACATGTTAAAACTTGGTCTTATACCTATCTTGCTTGTCCAAACCATGTCATTAGGCTGCCTAATTTGAACTAAGAGTCTTGCCTAATCCAAATTGCCATTTCAAATCAAGTCAACTTTCTTTGCAAAGTTAAACCAAATTCTAATTTCTTGTCAATGTTTTGTCATTATGCCATTCATTTGAGTCCAAACATAAGTTCAAATCGAAGGACCAATTCTAAGCAAACCTTCTTTTGCCATTTAAAATCGAGTGCTAGTTCCAATTCAGTCAAAAACTATTTGATTACAAAGATGAGCATCTTGTTAGATTGTTAGAGATGGGTGTAAAATTTCCATAGGGTTTTCCGTAGATTATTTATGCTATTTAGTTAGAACATCTAAGCAAACACCTCTTGCATTAATAAATAACCAAATTGCTTCTAGCCAAGACCAAGCTTTCAATCAAGCCTTAGTTGTGTCAGACAAAGGAAAGGGTCAATAAGTTGATCCTCCCACATAGCCAACTTCTTTCTTCAGAAACATAATAAATTACTATTGTTATGTATACTTTAGCTAAATCCATGGCTGCATTAAATTTTCAAAATCCCACATTATTGGAGTGTAATCCTTTAACAAAACAACCATTGGATTTGTCTATTTATCCCATGTATAATCTGAATCCATTGTCCACCAAAACATTAATTGTGGATATGTTTAGCACACTCGTAGTTGAAACCAACCTAGTAACTAATTTGGATTTGAATCTCCTTGTATATTCTACCCAACATGTGGTGGATAGATCTCAAGTAACATATTTAAACCCACATCAAGTACCATCCAACACACAAAAAAACATTATTCAGTCATCTTCACGACCTCTTTCCAACATTTCAAATACTTTGCAACCATAAATTATAAACCCACCTGAGCTGAAACAACACATTACAATCACCCCACTTCAACAACTGGGAACTAATCCTCCACCTCAATAGGTGGTGACCAATGTTCCATTGTAACAAGTACCGATCCATCTCCAACCAATGTTATCTAACCCATAAAGTGTTTTTATTAGTCAACCAATTGCTGCCTCTATTCAACAAGGAGCCTCTTCAAGCCAACATGTGTCATTTAACCAACAACAAGGTCCCCCTACACATCAAATTATTAAGAATCAACAACAGGTTCCCCTCCAATCCCAACAAGTTCCATTGAATGCCCAATAAAAAATTCTTCCATTCAAGCCTCAATTCCCTCTAAATCAATGCCACATTCAATAGCAAGTGCCTTACCAATAACACATCCCCTATTAATAATAAAAATCTACTCAAAGAGTGAATATTTCTGGTAGAACTGATTATGTTCACATTCATCAATATTATGTATCGCCTCTTTATCTAGGTCAAGGTATTGTACCTTCAAATACCCAATAAATTTTCCCACTTCTTCTCATTTTGGTTCTACCTTTCAGGATTTGTAAAAGGTCAAAGATGCATTTTACCATTTAAGCAGGAAATCAAAGTAAAAAGTTTAAATTGGATGAGATTTGCTCCTATCCTTTTGATATGAGTTATATTCATATACCTTTTCTGCATCACTTTGAGATGCCCAAATTTGAGAAAT
Organism: Torreya grandis; assembly: GCA_037957365.1. NCBI lineage: Eukaryota > Viridiplantae > Streptophyta > Pinopsida > Cupressales > Taxaceae > Torreya > Torreya grandis. The sequence goes on from JARHVA010000075.1 coordinate 7,088,038, forward strand.
ATAAATGAAAAGGTGATCATAAGGAGCATCTAAAATAATTCTTTGTTGCATGTCAAGAAGTAATGTATAGACCTATATGTTTACTTCATTTTTTCCCCCACAATTTGACAGGGCATAATTTAGAATGGTTTTTTGGCTTACCTATGAATTCTATGGATAACTTTGATGATTTTTTTGAGAGATTTGTGCATCACTTATCCTTCAAAGTAGAACACGAGTAGACTGTAGTTGACCTATGTCAAACTAAACAAAGAGGAGGAAAAATCTTTTCTAATTATTTACAATGGTGGCACTCTTTAGCTAGCTAAATTCTACATAATCTCCCTAACAAATGATTGGCTAAAATGTTCACTGTCAATCTACAGTTTTGATGTTGCTCATAAATTTAAGCTTATTTGTGCCAACACATTTGAAGAAATTATTACCAAGGGGATACAAATTGAGTAAGATCTTATCGACAAAGGAATATTCAAGCTTTAATCTCATAACCAAACCCAAAACAAGGTTCGAGCAGAAGCTCTTGTGCAAGCACAAGCAAGTACATCAAAAAAGTGTAAGCCATTTAACAAAAATATAAATGTTATAGGAGATGGGGTGACTAAATCACATCATGTGCAAATGGTGCAACCACTGCATGTTCAATCAAACCCACCTAATCAACCTCTTGATTTGTAAAGACCACCTCTGAGAAGAGGTCATTATCATAATAGATTTTTCATTACTGTCAACAATCCCATTGAGATGGTTTTCTAAAATCTAGTTACTGTCAACATGATCATTTAGCCAGTACTAAAGCCATTTCCAGAAAACCAACCCAAACTTGATCGGTATAATAAGATGAATTTTATGACTATCATCAAGTTGGTAGCCATTATGTTCATAGATGTGTGCAGCTTCACCATCTTATTCAAGATTTATTTGAAAGTGGAGAGATATCATTGGATAATGTGGCTACCACATCTAATCAAGATTTGAGTATCTATTAGAACCTTTTTCCACATCTAATGAGAGAGATAACATTACGAGCAAGAACATATCAACGTTGATGATGACTCATGGTTATACAATAATGATTTTGCCACCTGCTACCAAAATACAAAGTATCATATCCCAAACAAGATAATGGATAATCAAGCCTACAAGGGCAAAGGCCAAGGGGCAAAACAACAAAGACTTAATGAGCTAGTATCAGTTTCCAAACATAAAATAACTCGACATATTAGATACAAACTGCTCGAGGGTGACCCCATAGATCTTGAGAATGATTCTAATTTATCATCTAACATGGGCAAATCGATAGTGATGCAGAGTCTTATTATAGCATCTATAATGAGTTGGCTGAAACCAATTTATTTGACCCCAATACCATTTGTACCATTACTATTGTGCCATCTATTTTTCCTCTTTTACTCCATCATCCTCAATTGATCGACTGGGACCAACAAGATTCTTACATACCATTAGATAATTTTTAGAATGATGAGGTAAACTATGAATTTATGGGCCTCGAAGATAATTTACCACTAGGTGATCACAAACTGGGATTTACCATCACACTGGACCCTACTACCTATTTTGGAGAATAGGTGAACGTCCTTGGTCATAAAAAAAAGAAAAAGAAAATCAAACATTGAGGTCTCAAAGTGAAAACCTCTTCGAGGTGCTTTTGGACCAAGGTAAAATTAAAGAAAAAGACAATTCGTATGACAAAAACCAGTTTCAAGTGCCATTGGATGGGTAAGTTCACCCTCTTTCAAATGAAGCCCAGGCCTCCTCCAGTTCTATAACTTCATGTCATTCAAGAATCAGTTTAGAAGATCAAAAATTCTTTGATCAATTAGCTCAAGATTTCCCATATGCCTTTACCAAATGGCATTTGCCAAACCTTGGTCATTTATATTCTTCCTATTTGGGTGAACTTGACGAGCCAATCAAGCCACCATATGAAGATGAAGATCGATGTATCACTTTATCGATTATTTTAGAAGATGGTTCCACACTACTTCTCAAGGATACCAATGAAGTAACATTGGAACCCCTGTTGATCCCAAATGGATCAAACTTAGAGTGTCCTTCATTGAAGAACGTGAAATTCTTACGGCTTTCCTTTGAGAGTTTGTTGACATTTTTGCATGCTGTTATTCAGATATGCCAAGTTTGGACCTCGCTTTAGTTACACTCTAATGCCTAGCCTATCAAATAGAAATTGATAAAAATGCACCCTCGCATAGTCATTCTTGTCAAGAAAGAATTGGAAAAATTATTGGAGGTGGGATGTATCCATCCTATTGATTATTCAAAGTGGATATCCAACATAGTTTCAGTTAACAAAAAGCCACAAGGAATACTGACTTCAAATATATTAATAAATCATGCCCAAAGGATGATTTTCCTTTATCCAATATTGTTATGATTGTAAATTCCCTAAAAGCGTATGAGATGATGTTTCTTACGGATGACTTCTTAAAATATAATCAGATAAAAATTGCACTTGAAAACTAACACAAGATAATGTTTACCACTCCATGGGGAATGTTCTATTATCAACTGATGTCATTTGGCCTCAAGAATGTCAATGCCACATACCAATGTGCCATGACTGTCATTTTTCATGACATGATGCATGATATTGTTGAAGACTATGTGGATGATATTTATTTTGGAAAAATACAAGACCAAAACAAGGCATCTAGATGTATTATGAAGAATCTTTCAACAACTTCATGAATACAAGGTCAGGCTTAACTTAAAAAGTGTGTCTTTAGTATTACTTTAGGGAAATTGCTCGGTTTCATTGTCTCTTGCTGAGGCATTGAATTCAATCCAACCAATATTGAGGCCATTACATAAATGCTTCCACCTTCAAATCTTAAATAGATTTATAGTCTGTAGGGTAAAATCTAGTCTATCAGGTGATTTATTTCTCAATTGGCATACATATGCCATAATTTCACTCATCTGTTGAATAAAGGTACCATTTTATCATGGCATGTCGATTGTCAATAGGCCTTTGAACAATTAAAAGAATATCTTGCAAAATTCATCTATTCTAGCTCCACATATACCTAGAAAGTCGTTGCTTCTATACATCTTAGCAACTGAATATGCCTTGGGGGCACTCCTAACATAACACAATGATTTGGGGAAAGAGTGAGTAGTATACTATTTGAGATGCACATTGGTTGATTATGAACATAACTACAACTCAGTTGAAAGAGCATGCTTAGTCATGGTATTTACAACCCAAAAGTTGTGTCATTATATGCTAAACAACAAGACCATTGTTATTGCCAAAGTGTACCCACTCAAATATCTACTTTCCAAGTCAGCCTTGACTAGTCGTATGGACAAGGGGATCATGATATTAAGTGAATTTGAAATTGAATATGTTCATCAAAAGGCCATTAAGGGGAAGTCACTTGTAGATCAACTTACCGAAGCACCTTTGTTAGATACTAAACCACTTATTTTCATTCAACTTTATTAATGAGTTGATCATGAATTTGGAAGATACTTCTTTTATGCCTTAATACTAAATCCTTTATTTTGATGATTCTTATACTTATCATGGATCAAGATCCGATATTATATTCATAACACCATAAAGGGATCTCATTCCCAAAGCATTTCACATTGATTTTTCTTGTACTAACAATATAGCAGAGTATGAAACACTCATTGCACTTCATCTAACAGTAAAATGGAACATCAATAATTTACATGTTCATAGATACTCTCAACTGATTATTACCTAGGTAACAGAGCTATACCAAACCAAAGATGACAAACTTGTTCTTTACAAGACTATGGTGTATTGTCTCAAATAGAGATTTGAACACATTCAATTTGAACAGATTCCAAGAGCCAATAATAGAACTACACTAGTTCCCTAATAACAATTGCATATCATGTTACAGATCACCAGTTTCTTATTGAACATCCTTTAAGATCAACACACGAGCTTTCTGAATTTGAAATGGTATGTGATAGTATTGGTCCCATCTTGCCTTGGTACTTCAATATATATGCCTACCTCCATGACAATATTATCCCTTCCAACCTTTCCCATAAAAAAAAACTTTCATTCATGCCACTTCGCGTTATGTCATTCTCACTACCACACTCTATCGTAGAGGATATGATGGAACTCTACTTTGTTTTCTAGCTTTGTCAGATTCTAGATTAACACTTAAAGAATTACATGAAGGGATTTATGGGGCCCACACTAGTGGCATGGTCCTTGCCAAGAAACTCTTGTGTAGGGTATTACTAGCCCACTATAGATGCTGATGTATATGAATATGTAAAACAGTGTGTGGCTTGTCAAAAGCATGTCGATCTCATCCATGCACAAACTCTGTTGCTTCAATCGATCATTGCGCCATGGCCATCTACGATATGGGGACTTGATCTCGTAGGAAAAATCAATCCTACTTCATCAAATGAACATACACATATCCTTACTGCAACCGAATAGTTTACAAAGTGAGTTGAAGCCATTCCACTCACCTACATAACTAACAAGCAGATTTCAAAATTCATCCTCAACCATCTCATTTATCATTTTGGCATTCCCTTTGATCTCATTTTCGATAATGATGGCTCCTTAAAAATAAGAACGTCAAAAGCCTCTTTGCCAAATACCAAATCAAATAACACCTTTCCTCTACTTATTTTCCTCAACGCAATGACCACGCTGAAGCATCTAACAAAACCGTGATCCAAGTTTTGAAAAATACCATTAATGATTTTGGACGTGATTGGCATTTACAACTATTTTCTGCCCTCTTAGCATAGCATTCCAATGCCCATACCCCAACAGGAGCCACACCATACTACTTTTTTTATAGCACGAAAGTTATTCTCCCTATCAAGATCGAGTTACATTCTTTGTGCATCTCATTGCAAAATATCATTGATGAGGAAGAATACATAGTCTCATGGCTACAAGAATTAGAACTACATGGTGAAAAATGGGTAGCTACGTTGAACAATCTTCAAGCATTTCAGAACATGTTGCGCATAGCTACAACAAGTGTATCAAGCACAAAGACTTTAAACTTGGTGACATAGTGCTAAAGGAAAATCAAAAGAATACCCATGCCACCCGTGAAAGAAGGTAAATTTGAACCTAATTGGTTGTGCCCATTCATCATCACAACAAATTATAGATCTAGAGCATACAAATTGGCTACACTAGATGAAGAAGAGTTGTAAGAGCTCATGAATATTATGCATCTCAAATATATTTACACTTGATTTACTGAAACATTGTCTATGAGGACCCCTGCTTGGAAGCATGACCTAAAACTACCTCCTCTTCATCCCACTTTCCAATCGAGTCAATTTGTCTTGATCTTATTCCCTCATAATATTACTGCTTGTTGATCTTGATTCTGGTTTATTAGTATAGTAGATGATTCCAAATGCCAAATTTTAGAGAAAGTTTCCAACAGATTATTCAAATTTGGTCACCATCAACACATTCAAGACGAGCGGTATCTCAAAGTAGCATATGCATGATTTCCTTGTATGATGATCTTTGAGATTACATCTTTTTAACTCTTGTTAAATTATGCACCATTTGTTTTGATCATATGCCATTCCTATTTTCAATTTTAGTGTTGATTCATAGTAATTTTTGTTAGGGTTAAACTACATTGACATGAGGTTCATTTGGACTATGTAGCTAGTGCTCAGTTTCTAAGGTCAACTCAGTCACCCCTTTTCCACGCTCTCATTGTTTTACTAGCAACCTAAACCATGCTCTCGTCATTTTTCAAGTTAAACCATTCTCCATCTCGTAATATTCCATTGAGTTGAGAAGCCAAAAACACAAACATATTCAAAACAGTTTAAAAAACTCTAAAATTTTGAAAATCCCAAAAATAATTTAAAAATAAAAAAATGTTCAAAAGGGGGGTTTACAATCTCCACGAGAGAGATTACACCGTAAAAATACTATGCTTGCTTTGTCATCCTATTCGTTAGTGGCCTTTGTCATTATTCTAGATGGCACAGTTCATCGCATTTACAGGTTGGAATCCCCTTATCAAACCATGATCATATTCATTTACCATTGGCCTTCTTGATCGTGTTCACTCCCATATCTGGGAGAACTACAATGTGCTAAGTTCCACATGGACTACTTAGGCAATGATTAGATACATAGGGCATCTCGGGTTTGCTTAATCAATCTCATTACCATTTCATGTTTTTCGATTTATTTGCATGCTCTCGCCATTTTGCGAGTTTGTCTTTTCCTATTATTCTTCTATAATCAAATCTCTTATTTATCATCATTTTTCTTCTATCCCATATTCATGTGAGAATTACATTTGACCTAAATTCCATTGGACTATGTAGAGAACATCTCCTTGCATGGGGCATTTAGAGTTAGCTTGGTCACCCCTTTATTTTTCTTCTATTTCCTCCTTCCGTCAAGTTACCATCATGCCATGTCCGTTGCCCTCTAGATTTTAGGGGCAAAATCTCCAAGAGTAACACCTTATTTTCACACAAACACAAATTATTCGTTAATTGCATATTATATAGTGTGTTTATGTGTTCATCAATCATGATTATATTTGATTGTTCTTTGTGCATTTTTTTGAGCATCTGGATGGTTTTTGTTGCTCTTCTTTCAGTTTGTGTTTGCTTTTTTTTTTGCATGTTTATTTCTTTTTTCTATTGTCGCCTTAACTCAGTCCACTATGATGGTAGGGTCATCATCAAGGTGTTTCCTGCCACACAATTGTGCTTGAGTTCATCCATTGACATTAGTCAACATTGTCATCGTGGTTTTATATCAATGGTGCATTGTTTTCAATTGTCTATGGGATCGGGGATCGGTCCTTATGCACATTGCAATTTGGTCATCATGGTGTTGTATATCATGGTGCATACCATTGAGTACCATATGAAAAATCAAGATGTTGGAAGTCTACTTGACAATGCTGCAACAAACAATATCAATATCTACTATCCCCCAACCAATTCATCAAGTGCCTAATCATCATGAAAATCCGCCATGCTAAGGCAAACTAGTGAGAGTGATCAATGATCAAATTCACCCTACTAAGGTAACACATTACATGAATCCGCCCTATTGAGGCAGATTGTTGTGATCGAACTAGAACTGCCCTTTTTTGGGGCCAATCCATCATGTTTTTTCTAATTTCGCTCATTTTATCCTCTCTTTTTCGAGGGCCCATCTGTTTCATCTTCTTCCCCAACTGTCCCCTTGAGGGGGCATCCAAGGCTAATCAAGCACCCTTTGGGGCATCAATATGAGTTTATTGACTCATAAAATTTCAAAAAGAGAAGAGTGAAGACAACATTCTTCAAGCATTATCAAAATTTCTCTTGACGAATTTTTCTTTGAAAAGATGTTACTGTGTCTAGTGTCTTACAACACCTTCTCAAAAAGAGACAAAATGTAAAGACTTCATTTTAAATACTTCCATGTCTAAACTGTGTTTGAAACGATTTTTTGCAATTACATGAAAATTTAACCAAAAATCTCCCATTGGACTAATTTACCCACACAGCTGTGGTTTTAACCCAAAATCGCAATGATACATCTCTAATTGGGACAATGCATTGTATTGCATCATTAATCTTATCTAGTTCTTTCTAAATTAAATTAACCCTTTGCAAGTGTTTTCACAAAACAATGAAGTGAATATTTAATTGACAAATTTTTTTTTGTAAAAACCACATTTCTTCTAATTGTTGACTAATCATTCATCTAATAGGAAAATCCATGGATTTGAATTATTCCGTTTTTCCAAATTCAAAATTAGAATATTATCTCATCGAAGATGACATCATCAAAAAAAGTGTGCAAGAAAACAAAGGTCAAGACAAGTTCTTGCACGTCTCTTACACACTCTTCCTCTTACACACTCAAGAGAACCAATGACTGCATTTTTCTTCCAATGTGCCTTCCATACTCCAAAAATATCTTAAACTGTCTCTTACACAATTCATGTGTGCAATCATAGATTTGAAGATTGATCATCAACCCTCCATCTTAAGATGAGATTAACGGTCCATATTGATTGAGGTAATCGATAGATGCAAGTTTCACACCTTTCATTTCATCAATCTTTCTAATGTAAACTTACTTTGCTGGATTATTCCAAGAAGCTTTAACTCTCTCATGCCAAGCGAAAGCCAAATCATGTGTAGACAATGAGATATGCTACTCATGCGGGGATTCAAGCATTAACAAACTTCTACATCTACAAACCGAGCTCAGCTTCTTTAGACCAATCTTGAAACAAATCTTTAATGGGGATAAAAAGCATGGTTATTTATCTTCAAATTTGCATTTCTTGTTTGTAGCCCATTACTCAACATATGGATTAGGTTTGAGAAGTTGGGTCTTAAGTCGTTTTAGATTTTGATTCACTAATAATTCACTAATCTCTCTTGGATACTTGATCTACATGTATATGCTTTATAAATTATGCATTAAGCTTATTTGGAATAATCTCACATGAATGGAACATAGTAGTTGGCTAGAGTAAAATTATTATAAATAAAGTGCATAGGTTGGAGTAAAGACATCCATGAATTATATTGTAATTAAATTGTATATTGTAACAAAGAGGATACATATGTTTTGTAAATCCTCCCTTGATTTCATTTAGAATAATCCCCACATATAGAAAATAGTAATTAACTAGAGTATAATTTTTTTATTTGGAATAATCCCCCACATATAGAAAATAGTAATTAACTAGAATATAATTTTTATAAATAAAGTACATATGCTAGTGTAAAGGCATCTATGAATTATATTATGACTAGAGTTTATACTCCAATAAAGAGGTTGCCCCCTTAAAGATGTATGCGATACTGGAGTGATTCCTTCCCCATAAAAAAAAATTGTATAATGTTTCCCTACCTCAAAGGGTTGTGATGTTCATAACACCTCCTCATTTGCTTTAGTAGTACCTCCTTTTAATAAAGTCAAGCCACTTAATGGGAGGCAAGATGAAACTCTTATGTTTTGTTAAAGGGAAAATCATATTATTAATCATAGTAAGCATCAAATGTTTGTTGAGTGTCTCCTATGAGTCATGTGAGACATTATGTGATATGGATGAGGCACTTTTTAGGAGTCCCATACATATTTATGATTCATGGTGATGGTGCTAGTTTGGCTCTCGCATCACTTCACACTACTTGGGATCCAGGTATTGGTGCTAGAAGTTGTAAAATTTGACATGGTTTGAGTTTGGTTTTTGCCTTTCTTGGAAACCAACTAAATGTACCATATTGTACGTACAATGAGTTCCATTGATGAAGATTTGATATTCATTCCTTCCATTGCATTGGAGAAAGTGCTTTATCATTTTTGGCAACATGGTGGATAATCTTATACGCCTTGACTAACACCACCTATGTTCACTCTATCTTCTTCCAAGTTGGTGAAGTTTTATCTACTTTCAATTCGAGTTTTAGAGGCCTCTCAAAGGCTACACTCTTATCGCATCTTAAAGGATGTAGATCCAATTGCTTGTGATCCTTGTGGCATCATGGAAAGAACTCATGGAGGAAGATGTATATTTTGGTTCTCATGGACAATAAACAATATATAGATCAATCTTTTCCTAGAAGGTATGATTGGCATGTGTAGAATAACCTCATAGAAAGTATAATTGGCATGTATAAAATAAGGTAAATCCCTCTTCGTTAGATATATTTAAAGGTTAGACATTATAATTACTAAATGGCCTCAGACCCTAGAGTTCTCTATGAAGCTATGCTTAGTTGATTTGGAAATGAATAAATTCCAATCAACTCTATTTTTGCATTTGTCAGTAAAACCATTCAAATCTTTTTTTGGATTATGTATAGATTTACATTAATAGCAAATTGCAAACTACTCCCGAGAAGTATGGTTGCATCTTTTCTGTATGTAAGTTGTTTGAAATGAGAGGTGGTTTCATGCAACAAAATTAAACTTGTTGATTATATATTAATCTTTTTTGTATGTGTCTTTTGAAATGACAGATTGTTTCATGCAACAAAATTAAACTTGCTGATTATATATTATATAATTTTATTCAAATGGGTTTTCATTGTATATCCTTAATCACATAGACTAATTGTATCTTGTCCACATCTCAATTGTATTTTCTGCAAATCTGCTAATTTTTGGCAAAATTTTCAAAAACTAGGTTGGCCAACTATCAAGATTTACTCAAAAAAAAAATTAGCCAAGTTTTATTGTAAAAATGTAAATTAAATATTAGATTCACCCTCATATACATTATTAACAGTAATTTCTCTGTTTTTTGCCTGAGAATTAGTCCATAAATACTTCTTTGAGCATTTCAGACTTGGGAAAAAGCTTCCTCTCACGCATTGGAAAAAGCTGGAACATTATTATAGCTTGGATTCTAAATAAAATTGCAATTCTCACCACCCTACAAATTTTCATTGTAACACAAGATCAACAAAATGGGAAAGAGCACTTCCCCTCATTCAGATGCTTGTTGAAATTAATTATATATGATACAGATTCTCAGACCAAGCTTGAGAACATCGGACATCCTCCTAATTGGGGAGGAGTGGCATTCCAATAATTTTGTTTCAAAGAAAACTGGAGAAAAAGAAAGAGAAAACTCCGAGATTATGTCAGTACAGAATAGGCAATGCTCTCTGAGGGTGCTTGGTGATTCTTACAAGCGATAAAAGTGTGTGCATCATTTTGGACTTTCCAAAGACTACACTCCCAAAGATCACTGTCTCTGCGGTCTCTCAACAGAGCCTGCTTTTCAAAACCAACTTTTTTCACACAATCTTCCCTTACACAGTATGCTACACATGGATCTGGCTCATAGTATTCTGGAATGACAACACAACCAATAGCTACATATCCAGTTGGAGCACGAGGCATCCAAATCGCCAATGTGTCTCTTGTGCCACTCTCTGTATTACGCCATATCTGAAAATATTCTAAAAAATGTAAGTTAAACTTGTAAATCCCATTAAAAGCAGTATGTTTTCTAGCATTCACATGCTCATTGTGTAAAAAAGAGAGTCAATTACAAGCTTGTGATTTAATATATGGTGCAACTTCAAGGGCGTCAGCATTTGAAATATTATTTTAGCAAAATAATTTATTATATTATAGGGAAAAATAGGGTGCAAATATGTAGATCCACTTTTACGAAACTAGACAACATTCAAAGTTCAGAGAAACCAAGAGCTGAGTCAAAATATAAACTAAAAGATCAAGCTACTATCAGAGCTTCAAAATTACATCACAATACATAAGTTAAAAAGAGACTATTCACGAAGCATGTAAACTGAAAACCAAAACTGGCAGTTAAAACACAGTAGTTATTATCTCCAGGCACCTTTAGTATCGAAAAGGTCAAATATGATAGCAACAAAAACTGGACTTCACTAAAATAATTAGATGCCATTATAAAAAAAAAATGAAGACAATCAATGCATCTGTCTTAAATGTGCTGCAGAAAATAAAAGAAAGATGTTATATGGCATGACTTCGATAATTTAGACCATAATACTTGAGTGAAATGTCCTTACCAACTCAAACCCTGCAGGCTGAATAAACCTTCCATCAGATTTGTTTGCATACACCATAACACTGTCTGGTGGATCATAAGAGCACTGAACAATATCTCCGACTGAAATATATCTGAAAGAAAAAATTAGGGTTAGAGTACATTTTTACAATAAAACTTAATATTAATTGTAGAAACTGTGCATTATTTCAAGGTTTACTTTGGCTTTTTCAAAAAGAAGCTTTTATATGAAAACGAGTTTTGCAAAGCCAATTGTCAAGGGCTAGGCAGTCGAACATAAACAAATAACAACAGCACATTATGGCACCAGATACACTGCAGGAATATAACAGCTATTGACTGCATAAAACTTGATGATTCATAGTATGAAATGTCTACACGTAAATACATCTCAAAGGTTATCTTGAAGACCAACATAACGTTAAAACCCCCTAGAGATACCTTTGCACAACTAAGTCTTCAACAGCCTTACTAATGAAATAGTCAAAGGTTACTTTTCCAAATAACTTGTGTTAATTAATTATTTCAATAAGAACTTGGCCATTGTTTTCGAAATATTTAATTATGGAGATAATAATAATATTTAAGTCGGTCCTAAGTTACTTTATCTTATAACATGGAAAAAGGAATTTTATTTATTGTTATTATAAAGGGCGCCAAAAAGTCATATTCGTTTCAGTAAGACGAAAAAAATTTTATCTAAAAGTGTTTTAAATGTTTTTAAGGTTAGGGTAATAGGGAAAAAGGAAATTATAAAAGAGTTGTGCTCAAAAAGATTCATTATTCATTCATTATTGAAATCAAACCTTGTTTCAGAGCTTAAGTTTTTGGTTCAACTTCTTCATCTAAGAACAAAAACTCTCCAAGTGTACAGACTTTGAGGACGAAAACCCTCATTTCTTCTGTGGTGATTCCATCCAGGGATTACAATTGCGCTAACAGGTCAAGACTAATTCCAATTTTCAGTTGGACTGAAGGTAGTTATCAGTTTTCAGAAATTTGTGAGGGTTACAGAGACCGTTGTACCTCTATTGAGAGTGTTGTAACACAATGACCACCCGTTGTAACTTTGTTTGTTGTTGTCGTTTCATCTTTGAACCTGCCGTACCATTTGGTAATTTCTTACCAAGTTGGAACTTCAGACTGTGGGTCTTTTAAGACAATTGGGAATTAGTGGGTTGCTTGTGTCCCTGTTGTTTCACCTACTGACAGCTGTACTGTCATCAATCACAGCTCCTTTACTATTGTGCACCATGGTAAGTGTGGATCATCTTTTTATGCTGTCATTTCAAATCCTACAACTGACGTACCCTCTGTTGTCAGCTGTAAATTGTTTAACAGCAGACGTCAAACCCTAACATCAGCTACAATGTTGACTAGATGTTCAATGCAGCCTTTGTGAGTGCATATGTTATTGAATAATAACAATAAACATTGGGGTTTCATAAATACATGTAAGGTTTTCCCTGCATTATTATCATTGTTCTTCAGATTGCTTCATTATCAATATTTGTGTGCATTCAATCCCATTAAATAAAGATTTCAATTGAGTTTTCAGTATCAGTGTTGTATGTGGGTTGTTTTGATATTTGTTTAATATCCAAATTTGAAAAGGAATCACAAAAAAATTCAGTTTATAAATTACCTAGAAAGGGACATTTCAATGGTATCAGAGCATTGATTCTGCCAATCAATAGGGGAAAATAATATTTGATTTTATATGCAACCCAATCAAAGAGAAATCAAGTATTATCAAAGAGAAAAAAGAAGGGCTCAGTCACCAGAAAAAGAAACAGAGATCATGGGGAACAGAGAACAAAGAGTTCCTACGAATGAAATGAGTTATTTGCATGGAAAAATGACCGGGGTTATAGAGATTTAGAATGAACAATCCAAATGACATTGATAGAATCCATAGAAGAGTTAGTACAAGCCCTGCAAAATGTTAATCAAAATAAGGCAAATCAAAGAGAAGGAAGCTCGTCAACTAATAAACGGGCCTCAATCAATACCCCTTCATAAGTACAAGTCTATCGTGTCTCTAAATAAAACTATATGGATCCTGGGTAATACCCTACATTTTTGTAATTGCAAAACAAGATGGAGAAAATTATTATAGCCCTTGCTACCAATGTTTTAGGTGCAACATGTTTGTGGAGGCCAACACAAATGTGATGAACATTCTATTAGCTTCCCTTAGGACATTAATGCATTAAAAATTTTCTTCCATGAAAAATTGATCGATTTGATACCTCGCTTGTCAAAATACAATGTCTTCAATAAAGAAATATGATTTTTATGCTTGGATATATTTCATAAAAATATACTTAGAATAACAAATATCACATGATCCATATTGAAATGATGTAATTTTCAATCATGACACACTCGGATCATTGCATGTTGAACCTGCTGACATCTGATCTATGCTTCCACATGTATGTATTAACATTGATGCATCCCTAATAACCTGAAACAAATTTAGATGGTTCAAAAAATGCATGTTTTAACTACATATAAAAAACCACAAATATTTGCAATCAATAGAACAAGCAACACAATGTCCTATGCATTAGCCAAAACTTGGCATGAATATAATATTGAATGTTTTCTATGGCATTTCCTACCTTGTTTTCTATATGCGAAGCTATGTTTAGAGTAATTTTCTTCAATAAAGTTCAGATCCATGATTACGCACTGCATTTGATATGTTAGTATGATAACAAATTTGGTAGTCTTGTAATATTTATGTATTTATACTTTATTTTATGATGATTCATCATACCCAAGGAACAATAGTGTTTTATGTTAAAACATATCAAGGTAAATTTTCCAACTAGTATTATAGATCTTCGATAACAGCCCCATACAATGACTGATGACAAAACATGTTGAATACTTGATGCGGTATGATTCCAATCTACGAGGAAATATATAAATTAAAAAAAAAGCTTATATGTTCAACTAGTTGACAATATTGATAAATTAGGGTCTCCAACTCTATTTTTCATGCTAAGTGTTGTAAACACCAAACAGATTGAATTTCATAGTGCAATGCCATCCAAGCACCATGAAGATTAAATTAAATATTATCATTGAATAATTAAAAATAATTATATCCAACAAACATCATATATTTAATTATATGCATCATAAATTAACAATATTTCTTTAGGAGGTATTATAAAATTTCTTAGAGGTGCGAGACTATCAGTATAGGTATGTAATAAACTACTACATTTCATTTTTTTTCCAAAACCAACTTGTTCCATCCAACCTTATATAAAAATTATTATGTTCATGTATGCATGGAAACATAAAGGCTTTGCACATATTCATGTTATCTAACTAAAATATGTTCTTAATATTGATCCATTCGATTGGGAAGATTAAAACACATTTTCAAATCTAAATGCCGATTTTTATAAATATAGATTGGTTTGGAGTCCACATGATAGCTTTCATATAAATAACATGGTTCATCATTATACTCTTTAAGATCCATGTTTATTAGATTAAATTGAGTGGCTTTCAAGAAATCATTTTATTCACTACGAAGAGCTTTCAAATCATGTTGAAAGGCATATTAAGGCATAGAGGAAACATGCTAAAGAACACCCAGAAGAGGTAGAGCCCCAACATCACATAGGTAATGATTTTGCAGTGTTTAATATAGAATATGAAGGACTAATCTTTGCAGTACAAGAAGCATTGACTTTTCAAGAGTTTTGTGATCTAAGAATGAAGAATAGTACAAGGGGGAGGAGAACTCAGCAGTATCAGCCCTAAAAGGACATCCAACAACATTTGGGTAAAATTACCATTCCTAATCATGATGGATCCAATAAATGTTCTGTTAGGTTTTGGTTATAAACGTTGGGCACCTATCATTCACCGAATCCGATGTATGAAGAAGAGGTAATCAAATTTGTTACCCTCCACTTGGAAGGAGTGGCACATGGGTTGGTATCATGGTATGATCACCCCAAGGCCATGGACCTATTTCTACAGTGGAAGAATTCAGCTAGAGATTGATAGAGAGATTTGATAGAAAAGATCTTGAAATCCACTTAAGGGAATTAGCTTAGCTTACGCAATATGGCACTGTGGACAACTATATTGCATAATTCCAGAGATTTAGTTATGGTTTCTGATATGACAGAAAGGAGACTTACTGTTCTATTGGTAGAAGGACCAATTGAACCACTCAAGGTTTTGGTAAAAGACTTTGACCCTCGGTCTTTGCAAGAAGCTATTAAGAGGGCTTTAAACTTGGAATCTTCAACACCCAAGAACAAGTTCATTTCAATGACACCCCCTTGTTGGGTAGCAAGAGACACCACCTGTTGGAAAACAAGAGACATCAGCTTTTGGGCAGCAAAAGAAACCACTTCAGCAAGGAGTTTCTCAACATAAAGGGTTGCCACCGAGATCAAATACAGATGGAGAGACTAGAAACGAGCTTAAAAAAAAGAAATTCTGCTTCACTTGCAAGGAGCCATGGGAATTTGGTCACAAATGTCATGGGCAAGGTCAGATACATTACATAGAGGTGATATTAGATGAATTGTTAGAAGTAGAGGAACTCGAACCAAAAATTTCAGAGAACCAAACCCTAAAAGAAGGGAAGGAGATAGTTTAGGAGGCACGCTTGCCGCACTTTATGGTGCATCCAAATATCACCCTTTCAGAGTTCATGGAATTTTGCATGGTCATAAATTCACAGTGTTGATTGATAGTGGGGCAACCCACAACTTCATAGATAAGGGACTGGTAACAAGAAGAGGTTTGAAAACATAGAACTTTGATGGGTTCAATTTTATTTTAGCTGATGGTTTTACTATTCCTTGCACCAAGAGAATTCAATAGTTGAAGATTAACTTGGCAGACACAGGTTGTGGTTTGACTTCTATGTTGTGGGCATAGGAGAAATAGATATGGTATTAGGGGTGCATTGGTTACATTCCCTTAGGGAATTCATACAAAATTATCAGACTATGAAGCTTAAATTCAAATCAAAAGGAAAAAAGGTAGCACTCCAAGGTATTGCAAATGGAGCTCCTACAGTTGTCATAGCTAAGAGAACAGACAATTCATTTCATAAAGGATAAGTAGCAAGGGCAACCAGATGCTTGGCTTTAGAAGGCATTCACACTTCTCATTGTATGGTATGTTGGATAAACACCATTTTGATATTCACAGTTTTCTGAATAAGTATAATATGGTGTTTAGTTATTTGTCCCCACGATCACAACCAGGTGAAGGAACCCAACACCTCATAAGTTTGGATTTAGGGTCCAAACATGTTAGCCACCCCAAGATGCATGAAAGAGAAATTGTAGAAGTCAGATTTCAGCGGGTAACTGAATCATTGTTCCGGGTATTTGGTATGGGCAGCAAACAATTTGCAGGAGAATTTGAAGCTTCATTAAGCACTTTCACTACAAAGGAATATGACAAACAAAGGAAGTCATGCGATTCTCAAGGAAAATGGAATTTTGATTTACAACATGAATTTGGCAATCAGTTTGATTTCATGAATCCTGATTTACAACATAGTTTCAGATTCTCTAAGGCAACCAAGAATTGCAAAAAAAAAGCACCTAATGTGGGGATTGGGGGTGCAATCTCAGATGGGGGCATTTGGACTTGCAAGTTCCCAAGGATAAATTAGGATCCAAGTATTACAAAGATGGTCAGTTGGAGAGAGTCTGCGCAGTTGAGCTTGCAATTGTTTGAGGACACGCAATTTTGGGAAGGGCAGACTCTCATGTCCCCTTTTCGAAATATTTAATTATAAAAAAAATAATAATAATAATTTAAGTCGTCCTAAGTTACTTTATTTTATAACATGGAAAAAAGACATTTATGTATTATTATTATAAAAGGAGCCAAAAAATAATATTTATCTAAGAGTGTTTTAAATGCTTTTAGGGTTAGGGCAATTGTGAAAAGGGAAATTATAAAAGAGTTGAGCTCAAAAGGATTAATTATTCATTCATTATTAAAATCAAAACCTTATTCTAGAGCTTGAGCTTTTGGTTCAAATTCTCCATCTGAGGACGAAAACCCTCTAGGTGTATAGGATTTGAGGACAAAAACCCTCCTTTCCTTCATGGTGATTCTATCCAGGGATCACAATTGTGTTAACAAGTCAAGTTTAATTCTAAATTTCAATTAGGCCGAAGGTAATTATCAATTTCTAGAATTTTGTGAGGGTTACAAAGATATTTATTGGGGTTTATTACTGTTCAAAGACAGTCGTACCCTGATTGAGAGTGTTGTAACACATCGGGCATTCCCTGGGTCCCTGTTGTACTTTTGCTTGTTGTCATTTAATCTTTGACCTTGTTGTACCAATCTAGGACTTCAAATCATGGGCATTTTAAGACCGTTGGGCATTAGTGGGTTACTTGTGTGGTTGTTGATTCACCTATTGGCAGTTGTATTGTCATCAATCACAGCTCCTTTACTGTTGTGCACCGTGGTAATTGTGGATCACCTTTGTATGCTGTCGTTTCAACTCTTGCAGCTAACATACCCTCTACTATCAACTGTAAATCATTTAGAGCAGATGTCAAACCCTAACATCAGCTACAGTGTTGACCACATGTTCAATGCAACCTTTGTAAGTGCATATGTTGTTCAATAATAACAATAAACATGGGTTTCATAAACACATGTAAGGTTTTCCCTACAGTATCATCATTGTTGTTCAGATTGCTTCATTACTAGTATTTGTGTGCATTCTACGTTACTAGATACGCCACCCAGGCCCAGGGAGCGTGGGGGAAACGTTCCTGGATACGGGAGTGCGAGGGATACACCTAGGGAGCATCCCCGGGCTGCATAAATGCCCGGCTACGTCTGGGTGACGTATCTAGGCGTTTCCACAGCATAGGGACACTCCCTAGCGTATTTGCACACTCTTGGACATCAAAAACATTTTTTTTTTAAATTTCACCAAATGAAAAGTCAAACATGGACTTCAAAATACAATTAAAATCAAACTAAAGTGGATTCCCAACCCTAAAAGCAGCATTCACACTCATTTTATCACAAGATAACATGTTTACCCTTTGATGATGATGAAGACATCGCGACCGAAGACGAAAATGAATATAGTGAATCATGAAAATGCTGATTTGTCTTTATGTTTGTCCATACATTGTAAAATTTGAACCATGTACTTGTTATAAAACTAATCTAAGTTCGACCATTAAATATTATGATATTTGGCATTGAATTATGAGCATATTTTGTGGTTATTTAACGTATTTTGTTCATTTGCACCATGTACCTATTATAAAACTAATGTAAGTTTGACCATTGAATATTATGATATTTGGCATTAAATTATGAGTATATTTGTGGTTATTTAACTTATTTTGTTTCCTCTATGCATGCTATGTGGTTAATTTTGCTTATATGGCTATATTTTTATATTTTTACTTTTTTACATATATTTTTGTACTTCCATATCCAAACGTATCCAAACCCCCCCAAAAAAAAAACCTGTATCCCCGTATCCGATTCTCATACCCGTAGCTGTATCGGCAACTTTGTGTGCATTCAATTCCATAAAATAAAGATTTCAGCAAAGATTTTAATTGGGTTTTCAGTATCGGTGTTGTATGTGGGTTGTTTTAGTAATTGTTTGATATCCAGTTTTGAAAAGGAATCACAAAAAAGAATCAGAGTTTATAAAATCCTTGGAAATTGACATTTCAGCTCTGCTAATACTTAAATGCAGCCCTAACAGCCTAACACCGCCCCCACCCAAAAATAAGCGAGCGTCCTCACTAGTTTCTTGTCATGGGAAGAAGTTGGCTGGTCTAGATTTGTGGCTCTCTGCCGACTCTGAACTTGATGGCCATGTTGCTGGAATCTGGAACATGGTGAGATGCTTACACTGATGAGTGAGATATAGCTTCCCCCAACCCTTATTCAATTCCTTGAATTTCAAGCAACATAATAGCATCTTGTAAATTATGTTCTCCTCCAAACACCTCCTCAACTAACTGAGTAGCCGCTCTTTACAAAGTGTCCAGTAACTTCTGCAATTTAGCACTAGTTATTTTCAATGCTAATCTGTTCTTATTCAAATTTGCATTTTACAGAACTAAAGGTTGATTTTATCTTTTGCTTCATTCAAAAAAATTCATACTGCCTTCCAATGTTTAAATCTGATGATTTCTCTGCATTTCCACTCATTAATTTCTTGTCCACTTGGCTCAACGGTCATACTCTCTACCTCCCTTCTGCTATATATTTGTCCATTGGTTGGTACTGTCTACCATATTCTTGTCTCGTTATTTTTTTTTGAGCTGAGACAAATTCCATCCCCAACATGTTTACAGGATGCTCTCTTTCCAGAAGCAGAGATCCAAAGTCACTTCATACAGTCATTCAGAAAGTACTTTGAGATCCCAAGGCTTGTCAATCCAATCTACTTGTGGTACAGAGCAGAGGTCTACAGTTATCCCCTAATTTGGCAAGTGTGGTACACGTTTGCAGGCCTCAAGATTCAGGGATATCACTTTCTCGGCAGAAGTGCACAACATTCCAATAGTTGAGAACTAGGTCTGTATTCCTAAATTAGATCTGAATGAGACTCCATTTGAATAAGAGGTTCTTACGTCCTTTTGTCCAGAGTAGATGAGATGAAATTTGATCATTGTTTTCTGTTTAGTCACATCTTGAGAAACGATCATGCCAGAAATGGAAATTAAGGTTCACGAATGAATAGGAGCATATGCCTGCTTTTTATCTTGGCCAAGAGAGAGAGTCACGGACACTGCAACTCCAAGGAATGGGTAGTATAGGGAAGAGTGTTTTGCTGGTCCAATTCGCAGGGTGACCCCAAGCGTATGCAAACTGGGAAGAACAAAATCTTCGTAAGCTACATAGAACATTGCAATTTAGAAAGCTATGCAGAAAAGAGGAGCTCCACAAGCTGCGAGGACCAACACAAGTTGCAGTACCTTCACAAACCACAAAGGCCTTTGCAAAACACAGGAAGCATCACATAGCTGTGACACCTTTGCAAAGCCTAAAAGGGCATCGCAGAACATGGACAGCTTTGCAGGTCATGGAGACCTTCGCAATGAAGGTGAAACAAAATATTATTACTTACACAAAGAATACTCTTAGCTTCTTCATTTAATTTATTTGAACGCTACAACATATTTATACAACATCTAAGTTTGTTGTTACCCTATTTTTTAAGATATAGAAACATATCATATCCCTTGTGATATCTCAACCACACTATTCAACATATACCCACTAACCTATTCAACCAACCACTTGTACCTAAATATATACAGGTTTAATAAATAACACCTATATTATAAGTATAAAGTAATAACTAACTTCCCAACAAGCTTCACTACCCTGCAAAAGCTTTCATAGTACTTAAAAAGTTTTGCACAATGGAATTAAAGAGTTAACTATAAATTCATTATATAATATTATATTAATATTTTATAAATTATAAAATATAACTCCCATATTGAATGGGTATGTGGGGAAAATCTTAATAAATCTCGAAATATAATAAATCTCAAAATATTAATGCCTGCATTTTTGAATGTTTCCCTAAAATACCCCGACACATCCAACATTTAATGCCCCTAAAACGATAAAACTAATAACTTAATAAATACCTGCATTATCATTTAGAGTGATGGACACGTTATTAACTTCAGTGAGTAGAAATACCCCTAAAACAATAACCAAATAACTTAAATAAGTATCTGAATTTAATGCTGACAACACCAGAAAATTTACCGGCAGGGACTGATTCGCGTGGTGGAGAGGCAGACAAGTGCAGTTTCATGGACAGCTTTTAAATCAATGGCAAGTTTAGCAGTTAGCAGCATCGTTCGCCCTCAACATGGCTTCAAACAACCAGCAGAGTATTATAAGCAACGTTTTAGGGTTTGGTTTTTCATTTCAGGGTTTTTTTTCATTATTTCTGTTTTCTTTCATAGAGGAGGATTTCACCATGTAAAAAGAAATCAGTGATAAAAATGGGCTAAGGCCCTGAACCGAACCAAATAAGTTTGGCCAGCCCGAAAAGTTCGGTCTGAACTGAACCTGGTCCAGGTTCAGCCAAACTTGGTAACTATGGTTTCACCTATAGACAAGTGGCTATGAATCTTGTGTGGCAACTATTGTTTCAAACTACATAATTAAACCTACTTCTAGTGGAAAGTTTTTTATTTGACAGATGCCAATGTCTTAACGGTGATTCTTTGTCCACAAACACACTGGACTTCATAAATTTAATGCTTTCTCCAGCCATTCTCTTCCTAACAGGTGTATTCTTAATCTGATCTACCAAACCTTCTTGTATATATATTGAAATAACCTCAGCAGTAAAGTCCGGTTCACCAATGTAAAGCCATTTAAGGCCTACGAAGTCAAACTAAACAGCTGTATTGATGAGATATGTATTCCAAATAACACTTCCGCAATCACATATAAACATATAACATCACAAATTACAGCAGATATAATGTACAGATATAACAGCTGCTGGTTGCATAAAACTTGATGATTCAAGCGAAGAAAATGTACACTCCTTGTAGCACCATCATCATCAATGGCTTTTCCATAAAGCTCTCGCAATGAAAGAAGCTTGGAGGCTTGGAAAAGCCCCTCACACCCTTTGGAACACCATCGCCAATGGAAAATTTGCTATCCATCCCTTCAATAAGATAGTTACAGCCCCTTGGAGACCCTTGCTCTTAGGGGCTGATAGACATATCTGGAAAGGAATGAATTTCCTCAATAAGAATCTTCCATGGATAAGGCGAAGAGAATCTTATTTTGCAAACATGACTGGATGAACTGGAGCCTCTTATCAGACCTAGATCTTCAATAACTACAATGTGCAATGCAAAGTAAAGATAAAAAAAATGTATATCTGATCGCTCTTACTCTCAAGAAAAAAACAAATTGGCTTGGACCACTGAGGCAATAACACAGGCTGGCATCAATCTCCCAACACAGGTTATCAGTCTTATAGCAGAATTAGCAAATAGACCCCTCTTCCACTTTTGTGAATAGGACAGATTGATTTAGCCTAAACCCCAGACTGGGGAATACTCTGTAGCCACAGGTTACAACACTCTTTGTCAAGCCAATTATTCCAGTGAAAAGAAATGAAATGGCCGTTGGTCTATGAAATCTTGGCTCAAAATCAAACGTGTAAACAGTTGACAATCTTGAGAGAAAGAATGGGCCTAACTCAGTGCCCAAGTTGTATGCAGGATGTGGAAACAATAGCTCACCTATTCATGACATGTCTATTTGCTAGAGTTATTTGGAAGGAGATGGCTACCCTTTTTCATTGCTTTGTTCCGCAATGCAATAGTATCATTCAGGTCCTTCTAAAATGGACAAGGCTGAGTTCCAAAATGAAAGTCATGTGGAGTATGCACACTCTTGGTCCAAGTTTTGTCCTTCCGATCCTATGACAAGAAAGAAATGCTCACTGTTCCATGGGGATGCATCCCCCCCTAAAAAAACGTCGTTTCCGAGACGAGGACGTCCCCAAGACACGGGGACGCCCCCTAGCCGCTACGCCACCGTCCCCGAGACATTTCCCTCTGAGAAGGGACGTCTCCAGGAAGTCCCTTCAAAAGGGGGACGTCTTGGAGACTCTGGGACGTCTAGAAGTCCCCCGTACCCTCAAGAAACGCCCAACGTCCTCCATGCAAGTGGATGCCAAAAAACAATTTTTTTCATAGTTTTAAAGATTTTTTGATTTTTGTGTTTTATAACCTAACCCTAATTGCTAGTGGGACCCATCGCCCTCCCCCCATGGCCCGCCCTCCAGGCCTCCCAAAAGTTTATAAAAATACCTCTACCTCTCATTCCAAATCACACAAAAACTTCATTGAGTGAAGTAGAGAGCTGAAAGTAGAGGCAACAAGCTAAAATGGAGAAGTTTGCAAGAGTGAGAGAGCGAGGGAGCAAAGAAGAGGATAGAGACTAAGAGAAGCAATTGCCAAGCAAATTCAAGCCTCTTCAATTTCATCATTTCACCCACAAGGTAGGCCCTCTGATTCTTTCAATTTCTGATTTTTAAATTTTAATTGTTAAATTTTTGTTTCATTGAATCATTATTCATTTGTAGATTATTTTGTTCTACTTCTTTCATTCATGTCAATGAATCATTTCAAAATGCTTGAATTTATTTTATTTTATTTTATTTAATTTTCAATGTTCATTCAAATGAAAAATCAATGCTTCAATTTTAAATTTTAATGTTTAAAATTAAATCTTAAGAACAAGGATTTCTATTTGTGTATCCTCTGCTCGATTGAACTGAAGTAAGAAAAACAAAAAGAAAATCCTTGTCTTAAATTTAAATTTTAAATTTTAAATATTTAAAATCTTCATTCAAATCAAATGCTTAAATTTTAAGAACAAGGATTCCTATTTGCGTATCCTCTGCTTCCATGCTTCGAGCGAACTGAAGTAAGAAAAAATAAAAATAAAATCCTTGTCTTAATTTTAAATTTTAACTTTTAATCCCTTAAATTTATGCATGGTTTGAATTTTAATTTTTTAAATTATAATTTATAAACTTCCAAAATGAAAAAAAATTATTTCTTGTAGTGTCATTATGAGTTCTCATAGCATGACTAAGGATGAGGTTCAACCTCAAGGGGTTGGGGTTGAAGTTGAAAGTGACAATGATTTATATTATGCACATGATGATCCTAGTTTAGGAGGGAGGAGTGACCGTGAAAGGCAAACTATTTCTGTTGAGAGTCCCAATTATAGTTGCCCTTCACAAGCCCTTCAACAATATGATAAGGATCCCTTTGATCCAAAGAAACCTTTACAACAATTTGCAAGCAAGGTACCTTCAAAGCCTGGGACAACTGGGGGCACTAGGAAATGGAAGTGCAACCTATGTGACGTTGAATGGTTTGGCAGCATGACTAGAACAAATGCTCAATTCCTTATCGAAGGCAAAGGCTTAGATGTATGTGAAAAGGTGGAAAAGAACCTGAAATTGAGGGCTGAAATATGTAAATTATAAAGTTCCAATGAAGAAGATGCACCTTCATCTACTACTTTGCCACCAAGGGGGAGGGGTCATTAGAGACAAAGTTCTACTTCTAGTACTTTGGAGAGGCCAATGGCAATGACTCCATTTAGTTCAGGGGCAGCAGGGCCTACGGGGAAACGAAAGATGACTAGTGATGCTTCAAGTCCACTAGCGGATTTATTCAATGTACAATCAAAGGATGAGGCAGATGATGCCATTGGCAAATTCTTCTTTGCCAATGGCATTCCATTCCATGTGGCTCGCTCTCCTTATTATAAGGAGGCCGTGGCAAATATAGCAAAAGTTGGACCATCATATGTGCCACCATGAGAGACTAAATTAAGGACAACAATCTTGGATAAGAACTATTCCAAGATTAATGTTTTAATGGAGAAAATGAAGTAGGCCTAGGTCTCTAGTGGATGCAACATTGTCATGGATGGGTGGACGGACATTAGGCATCGTCCACTCATCAATATCATGGTTACAAGTACAACTGACCCTTATTTCCTTAGGGCTATTGATTGTTCAGGGCATCATAAGGATGTTGATTTTCAATTCCAAATCCTCAAAGATGCAATAGAGGAGGTTGGGCCACAGAATGTGGTGCAAGTAGTGACAGATTCAGCCCATGTGTGCATAGCACCAGGTAAGTTAATCGAGGCAGCCTATAGACATCTTTCGTGGACTCGTTGTGTGCATGCCATGAATAATGCATTAAAGGACATGGGAAAAATCAGTTGGATCAAAGTAGTGGTTAATGATGCTAAAGATGTGCCAATGTTTATCTGCAACCACCACACTTCACATGCACTCTTCAGGACCTTCTCCAAGAAGGAATTTTTGAAACCTGTCAAGACTAGGTATGCATCATACTTTATTCTCTTGGAGAGGATTCTTGAGTTGCAAGAGGCATTGCAACTAATGGTTATGACAATAGAATGGAATCGGTGGCCTAAGTCGAAGACAAAGCAGGGGAAGAGGGTGAAGGAGGTGGTGAAGTGTGATGTTTTTTGCACTGATGCCCACTATATTGTCTTCATCATTACTCTAGTCTTCATAGTCATCAGATATGGGGATGCTAATGCACCTACACTTGGAGAGGCGTATGAGTGCATTGATACTATGCTTGATCAAATGAAGGTTGTTGTACGAGAGGACCCCACATTGACATTCTACACAGAGCATGTTCAGCGGATCATTCATGGCAGATGGCAGAAGTTCAACACTCCCTTGCACATGGTTGCCTATGCATTGAACCCGAAGTGGTATGTGCAAAGGCCTGGTAGACTTACACCCATACAAGATGCTGAGGCGAAGGTGGGGTTCATGAAGGCCATTCAAAAATGTATGATTCTACAGAGGCCAGCATCATTTGTACTGAGTGGACAAAATTTGCCACTCTTAGGGGATATTCACAGGAGGCCAAAATAGATAGGTTGACAATGGCAAGGAGGAACCAAATTTGTGGTGGACTTTGCATGGGCCTGCTTCTTTGACTACCGATCTAGCCATTTGTTTGTTGTCCCAAGTTTCTAGTTCTTCTGCTACTGAGAGAAATTGGTCTACTTATAGCTAGATCCACTCCATGAAGAGGAACAAGCTTACCTCTAAGACGGCAAAGAAGCTTGTGGCTATACATAGTGCCTTGCGTTTCATTGACTACAACACACTTGCGTACAAGGAGAGTCCAGCAACCAGATGGGATGTAGAGCCAGAGGAGCCAACACAAGGTGATGATGATACTACACAGACAAGGCTGGTTGGTATTGGCTTGGAGGAGCTTGAGCATTTGGAGTCCAACACTTCTAGTGATGAAGAGTTCCACATTGGGGATGATTAGCCATTGATTCATTGAGTCATTTGTATTTACTATTTACTTTTAGTATTTTGTTTTTGAACATTGTTGATACTTGATTGTAATCATGAATCATCGTTATGAAATTTTGAAAAATTCAATGTTCAATCATCAATGTTTATTGTTCAATGTTAAATTGTTAATGTTCATTGTTCAATGGATCAAACTTGAAACTTAAATGATTAAATCACAATGTTAAGTTGTTGATGTTCAATGCAATATACTTAATCCTTATACATCTTTTTATAACTAATTTTTCAAGTACTATATGTATTTCAGCACCGCTTCCCTACCGCCATCCCCAAACTTAGGCCCCTGTCCCCCGGTCCCAGAAACCCGTCCCCGCATCCCCCCGTCCCCACGTCCCGAAACGCTGTGGAACTATGGAAATGCTACAATCTGAAAATCCTCAATAGAGCGTTAGCCAAATTTTTAGAATCATTAAAGCCTAGATTCATAGCACAACTCTATTTAATGATGAATCAACTCCAAGTACTTTTGACTCAGCAAGTATGAGAGATCTTCAATTTTCCCAACAATGGCACATTCCTTTTCACTACAAGCTAGTCTACTTTGGTATCCAGCACCGGCAACAATGGTCCCCTTTGCATCCAAGATACTACAAACTTACCTTTGCCATGGCATATAGTAATAATCTGAGTAAAGCAAGAATAGGAGGAATAATCCGAGATGCTCTTGGAAAACCTCTTCTCAGCTATTACCAAGGCATAGGGTTTCAAACAAATAATTTTCAAGAGCTTTTCACGTTATATAGAGGAACCCAATTAGTTGTTACCAATCGAGTTGTCTGTCTTCACATTCAAAAGGACACCAAGATTATTATAAATCTCATCAAGCAAGGAATCCTTGTGCTAAACCAAATATTGGTCAAGCCAAGTTGTTCCGATCAACTAAAAAATGGCCAATCTGACCTACCAGATAACAGATAACATAGGTACCTTATAGGATGTCCATATTCATCATGCAAAATTGCATCGTAACGGTGGGGCTGACCTCCTCAGAAAATCAGCGTTGGATCACAATGAGCAATATGGGCTAAAAATATTCAAAAGCATATTCTTTCTCTACCAAGTCCCAACCCCAATTCATACACTAGTGGACTTCGATATCTGCACCACCACTAAACAATATAACCATGGTTAATAACTATTAAGAACACTTTAAGGTCAATACCTTTTGTATGTGCCCTCGCTCCGTGAAGAAACCAAACTCACTCCATGATGTAAAATCTTCCAGCACCAATATTGACCACTTACATTATATACTTTTACTTTTCTATGCCTACCAGTTCTCCCTTGTATTTTCTTTCATTCTACCTACTCCATACCCAGTTATGATTTAATTTTTTTTAATCTTCTTCACATTAAACCACCCCTCTTCTATATCCACATCCTCTCTAACTAGTCATCTGGCATCTTTTCCCTCCATGATGCCCTCTTCACCCATTCATTTTACCAAATTGATTCATGTTCATGTGTTTATCCCATCTCCTTTAATTCTTATAGGCTTACTCTTTCATGCTCCCTTTAGCAATAATGGAAAGTGGAGCCTCTAACCTTAGTAGCGTCCACTAAGTGTGTCCAACTTCTTCCTAACTTGAGTTACAAATACATGCAAAAGAGAAATTAAATTAAGCAAGGTCCACACCTATTTCGCAACATAGTCAACTTTATTTTCCTTTTACAATCAGTAACTTTCAAGAAAACACTGCCATCTTCGAAGGACTATAACGATGGCATAGGTTCTCTTTTAAAGTAGTCAATCAATAGCATGGGTTGTCAAAAAATAACATAGCAAAAAAGTAATACTTGGTGTGGATGCTTCAATCTTAAAGAGAGGTTCCCTGGATGCATAGAGCACCTCGTTAAGGCCCTCCTCAAATCCCTCCTAACCATGGTTCATAGGCAGTTGCTATCTTGCACCTTTACAAACTATTGAAGTGTCTCAATTTACTACAAGAAAATTTATTTCTCAAGGATGATTCAAAAGTATTTCTCAATATTTCAACATAAATTAATAACATCTCACACAAGTGTTCATTCTTTGTAGGAGGATTGATAGACTTCCCTGTTGATCTCCACCTGAGTGACATTAGAATCAAATCTAACACACATGGCTCCTAAGAGAAGCCCAAGGTTAATGGAAATGACTATTGTATTGGGTAAAATTTGGAATGGGAATTCAAATGCAAGTGACAATAATGACTGCAAAATCAATTCTAAACTCCCATAAATACTAATGATTGGGCAAGGTAAGTAAATTGAATGCAAAACTCAAATTGACATAAGTCAAATACACCTCAATCTTGCAACCAATTTACCTCCAAAATATAGCTGATGTGCCCCAAATTGACAAAGGATAATGCTTCTTGGATGCTTGCAGTGTTGGATGGTGACTTGGCTCAATGACTTGCAGCAATGGTGGATGATAAGGGTGCTTTGAAGACAAATTGGCAGCATACAATTGCTCAAATTCTTAGTTGACTTGTACCTGGGATGTGGAGGATTATATAGAGGGTGGTAGAAGAAATCAATTGTTATATTTGAGCAATAAGGGATTGGAGATGGAGGGTGGACGATTAGTCTAGGAATTAAAAATTCCTAGAAAGGCCTAGTAGAAGGAGATTAGTTTGGGTCTCTAGACAAATTAGATACATCTAGATGTCATTAGGATTGGTAAATAAGGTTAATTGGTGGATTAGAAGGGTGATTTGTAGGAGAGCTTAGTGGGGGTAGTTGAGGGCAGTTGGGAGGTGAATTTAAAATTCAGAAATATTGAGAGGATGTGTTAGGGGGTTAAGTGATGCGATAAGAGATTGATAAGTGGTATTAATAAGTGATTAATTGATATGAGGTGAGAGGTAAGGTTAGTATGTGATTGAAGAGGGTAATAAATTGTTAGATTGGTGACTAGACGGGATTTAAAAAGTGATATTAGAATTAATTACAATTAATGGGCAAAATCAGCGTGATATTAAACGATATTGGATGTGGAGTGAAAATATTTAGATGTATACAACTATAAAAAAAATCATTTATACTCTGTGCAATTGCAAGTGTGACAAAACAAAAATATTCGCATTACATGTGACATTAAACGCAAGCAAATACAAAGGGATGATAAGCCTAAAAGTAACGAGGTTTATCAACGCAGGTCCAAGGTTGCAACTATGCATACACACAAGGGCAACAAAACATGTAGGGTCAATATGTAGAGCCAACTGAGCAAGGGATGAAACCCACTATCAAAACTGATAAAAACAATGTCCCCAAGGCCCCCTCCTTGCCTCAGCCCTCTCTCAATCAAGTTCCAAGTATTTGCAACCACCAAGTACACTTAAATATTTGCAACCCTCCTTCATTTGGTTAGCATCAAGTCCCAAATATTTCTACAAGCATGGATTAACTTCCCCCAATATCCCCTAAGTTTCATAAGCACATGAACACCGTGGTTGAATTTGACAACTTTTTGAAAAAGCTAGTCCTAATGTAGGAGCATCTATGGATCTCAAATTTATCCTACATGAGTAGTTTAATCGATCATCTTGCAGATGAGTTAAGCATTTGTGGGAGAATATTCCAATAGAAAAATGCAAAATTTCTCTCTTCACAAAGCTATTATGAGCTTCACAAGCCTTTTAGTTCATTTTCAAATTGTGCAAGCTTAGGAAGTTGCACAATCCTATGCGAGCTTTGCAATTCTACCTAAGCTTCACTACCCTAAAGAGGTACACAAGTTCAAAATTACTTTGCAAGCTTGGGTTGGCTTCACAAAAGCAAAATCTGCTTTGCAAGCCCAAGAAGACCCAAGCTTGCTTCACAAGCCTATTTAGCTCAACCATCTCCTCGACCAAATGGATATATAGGTCCGACTAAATATATATGGGGGTTGGGGTGGGGGGCGGCGGGTGATTAGATATATATCCTAGCCCCATAATAGATATATAGTCATCTCCTCCAATCCCTTGAAATATCCTCCTCATTAGAGCTATAAGACCTCTCAACTTCCAACAGTTCTTCCCCATCCTTTGAGTAGCCTCGAAGGAGAGGGTGGTGACAAGATAGCAATATGGAACTAACCAGCCAAGGGTCTTGTCATTGATTGGATTAGGAGGTTGCATCAATCAAAAAAGGAAAGGGCGGCGATAAGGGGGCACTCATTGCTCCTACTTAACCTGTGTACGTACAATCACCCACCTCATTCATATTCACTCCGTAGTGCATATAGAGTCTATGATATGGTGGGGTTGAATAGAGTATGACCACGCCTTGGGGTTGGGTCGCCTTGATTGAGTATGACCCCACCCACTGATGTATACTTGATGAAGCAATTGATGTATACCATAGAGAATTATAATCTATATAGGGGACCATTCTCTCTATTCCCTATGGGGTGGGGTTTCGCTACACTCACCCTATACATATAGGGGCAAATGAGTGCCAACCCATATATATAGGGGCCACCGGCCTACATATGGGGCCACCTTGTGAAGTTAAAATTCGTTGTTTATGTTGTGTTGTTCCCGACAAGCCAATTTCTTTGATCATGTGTAGTGTGTGTCAGGGCATCGAGGATCAAGAAAATGTGATGATTCAACATCCTCCTAGCAAATCCTTGTTGTCCAAAGGCCAATCCACCAACTTTGCAACAATATAAAGCCTTAAGCAACATAAGTGTTCAAGGACTTGTTCCATTGCATAAGTTGCACTCTTGGCAGATTTTCTTGTACAAGATTGCAAGCTACATCATCATCATGCACGGGAGTTGAATCAGGACAAGGTACGTGGAAATGATTAAAGTAACACAGTCCACCACATCTTAGGAACATTGCTTCGCAAGAAGATTTGATCAGTGGCTTGCCAAATAAGCGTTGGTTCTGCATCAGCATAACATGTCATGAATCTTAGAAAGGCGACATGAATCAAATGAAGGCCAACAAAGAGACTCACTACAGCAGATTAATTTCTTTCAAATTACTTTTATAACATGTGTAGCTGGCATTCGAGTAGCAATCTAACCTCCTTGACATCACCAACTTCTAGTAA
Source organism: Torreya grandis (assembly GCA_037957365.1). Lineage (NCBI taxonomy): Eukaryota > Viridiplantae > Streptophyta > Pinopsida > Cupressales > Taxaceae > Torreya > Torreya grandis. Next base: position 7,119,604 of record JARHVA010000075.1, read on the forward strand.
TGCATTTGGGCCGATATATGGCATGCATAAGATCATGTAAGGGTTCAACAAAGGGCAGGGAATCTGAGATAGTAGAGAGTGTGTAGTTCAAGCATAGTGTATCCAAAAACAAAGAGCATTGTAGCTCACCAAAAGTAAGGGAGGGGGTGTGCATAGACCAGAAAGCACGAGTCAACCAAGTGTGTAAGGAGTCTACCAACGAGTTACGTAGAACGAAGTGTGTGCCGGTGGATGTTATAACTCCATAATTTAAATAATAAATGAGTCAGCATATTTTTTAATAATAAATGTAATGATAGTGATTCATGAATTATGAATATGCTGATTTGTCTTCATTTTTGTCCATGCATTGTAACATTTGCACTATGTACCTATTGTAAGACCATTGAATATTATGATTTTTGGCACAAATTATGAGTATGTTTTGTGGTTATTTAAATTATTTTGTTTCCTCTACGCATGTTAAGTGGTTAATTTCGTTATATGGCTATATTTTTATATTTTTTTTGTACGGCCATATCCAAAGACATCCAAACCCAGAAAAAAATCCTCATATCCATGTATTTGATTCTCATACCCATATCTGTATCGATAACGTAGGGTAAAGTCCATAGTAGGAAAAAATGAGAACCGCGGTTTCTCGGCAAGCAAAAATTGTGACCCGTACTCGGGACTCGACAATTACACGACATTACTCGACACTTTTATCGTTACTTTAAAAATATATATAAATTCATAAAATATAGTGAAATACATAAAAAAATGAAATGAATTTAGAGAAATGATTGTAGAGATTCAGAGAACACATAACTCAGAGTCATTATCATGCTTTATATTAGTTTTTAAGCAAAAAAGAGTACAATGTAAATGTCGAATGCTCTAGTTTAAACAAAAAGAAGACAAATGTCTCATGGAAGTTGTTCTCTCCAACTCCTCTGCTGCCCCGTAGAAGTGGAAGGTAAAGACTGCTCCACTGGAACATCATCCAATTCCAAATCCTCGCCAACCCCGCCATATGCCTCTGCTTCCCTTGCTGCCATAGCTTCTTCTGCTTCCCTCTCTAAATCTTCGACCTCCTCCTCAATAAACATGGGCTCCTGGGGCACATGATCAGACTCAATGATTCAATCTAAGTATGGATCAATATCATCCAAGTCAATTGCTTCATGACTATCCGTCCCTTCCACCTATTTCACACAAAGGCGAAGATTGTACCGCACATACACAAGGGCATTCAGGTGTTGTGTTGTCAGCGTATTGTGTTTCTTTGTGTGAATGCCCTCAAACATGCTCCAATTTCTTTCACACCCAAAAGCACTACATGGCTGAGCCAAGATGCGGATGGCTAATTTTTTGAAGATTTGATGTCCTGGTACCATAATATTCCCACCGCAAATTTGCAACAAGAGATTTATAACTTTGTCAGTCAATGATACAAATTACAATGATACAATGACAAGCATAAAAGACTAAATTTGAATTTGTTCTTTTCCCTGGTTGATGGATCATTCTCCTTCGAATGCATTGAGGTGAAGAAAAGAGCCTCGCTTCTACACTCTTGTAAATTTGCAACTCATCTACAATTATGTCTCTAGTGGTTTTGTCAACCACCAACCTCTTTATGTATGTATTGAAGCCATCCATGACCTCATCCGCCCTAAATGAATCCGTAAAGAAAAACTTGGGGTTCAAATAGTAGGCCGATGCATGTATATGTCAATGAAGCTGCTTGTTCCATCTACGATCAATCAAGGGTCAAATAGGCTCATATTTTTTTTATTTTGCCCATAAAAATTTGCTATGCTCTCCTTGGCCTTGTCCATGGCTTCATACAAATACCCCATCCGATTCTTTTCTTCATCCACCAAACGAAGAACTCTAACCAGAGGCTCTGACACCTAAAAACAAATAACGTATAATTTTAAAATTTAAATTAAGAATAATTAGAGTTGTTTATTTAAAAAGAAATAAATCATAACTAAAAAAAGTCAATTCTAAAGTTACATTTATGACCTCATCCATGGTCTTTTCAAAGGCATCACAAAGAATAGTCTTCTTGACCTTTTCTCCTTCAACCTTTTTGCTATATGGAGACTCCATCCATCATGTGCTTACAAACATTTGCCTAAGAGATATTAGGGAGGCTACAATGCTCTGCAATGTGATGAAGTGTGTAGCAAATCTTATGACTCTTGATTGCACTAGCTCTTTTTCGTCGATGCGCTCTCTCATCAAACTCAACACCTAAGGATGATTGTAGATGTACTTTGTGATATCTCTTGCCTCTTTGACCACATTTTTCACCCATGACATTTTTCCTATGTCCTCAAGCAAGAGATCAATGCAATGCGTTGAGCATGGGCTTCAAAAAGTGATGGGTGTCTCTCCTCAAGAAGTCTCCCTGCTGCTGCATTATCGGTCACAACTTGGATGACATTCTCCACACCCACCTCCATAACTACCTCGTCCAACATATCACACAAAGTTAGTGCATTTTTTACTTTGTTAGAGGCATCAATGGACTTCAAGAACACGAATTGTCCACTTGAATCCACTAGAAAATTAATCAAGGTGTGGTTCCTTCCATCCATCCACCCATCAAACAAAACGCTGCAACCCTTCTTGTGCCATACTCTTCTTTGATCATCTACAATGAGCTCTGTATCTTTCACAGCATCCTGTAATAGTGGACCTCTCAAGTCATGAGTAGGGGGCTTTGAACCCCTTCCCAGCAATGGTCAAAGCAGTTACCAAATTTTCCCAGTATGGGCTTCTCGCCACATTGAATGGGATGTTATAGTACCAAAAATTTGCCACTGCCACCCTTGCTTCATTATGCAGTTCCTTATTCCAAGTTGTACCTTCGAGTGAAGGTTGTGCCCTAGGGGTATTCCGAGGAACCAAAAAACTATGTAAATGTGAACTTGCACTGGCTCTACTAGGTGAGGCTCGTTCTCGAATCACCCTTGGGGCAATAGAAGACCCAAAAACTACTAACTCATCATATTTAGCTCTTGTTGCCCCCTATTTGATATCATTGCAAGTGCACCAACGATCTTTTTTTTTCTCTTCAAACGCTGCCAGGACAACAATCATCTTCATTTGAGCCTCGGGTGGCGTTTTGTCATATATCCGCACATCATTCCCTGAAATTTGTGCTATGTGGTACTTGAAGCGATTCACTCCTGCACTCATCTTAAACCCGCAATAATTGCATATCACGGAGTTGAGCTCTCGGCCTTCAACACAATGTTTCCAGGCTGGGTCATCAGAGTTCTTAGAGGTAGTCCGATTACTGCCACGGGCGCTGAATGCCATTGTCAATATGTCAATATGCAATTTCAAACAATCTTTGGAAGTTGGAGCTCAAATCTAGCAAAATGAGAGATAAATTATAAGATAACAATAATACATATTAGAAAAAAAATATGATAATCAGATAAAATATTAAAATGTGATAAGTTTCTATTTTATTATTTACTTTTACTATGATTCTAATTTCTAAGTTTCTAACTGATTTTTAATATTTATTATTGTTTTGCTGCTTGTAGTTTGCCACAGACAGTGACAGTCATAGAAATTTGTAATCAATGATTCTATAATATATATCTCGGATTTAAATTTTTAATATATATAAGTTTATAACTATTAAAAACAATGTTTTATTATGGTTTTTTTCTATTTAATATCTATCAAAATTTAATATATTATCTGTTAAAACTTAACATTATCTAGATTTTGTATCATATATATCTTAGTCTAAGACAGTAGACTAACGTTTTTAATTTTTACAGGGTCGCCGATCGCGTTTCAACACAACCTGCATGGTAGACGACTAGACACAGGTTTATGGGTATATTGGAGTTTGGACAATGGACTATGTATCATTTTTGGCTTTGCAAGAATTTATAAAAATGAATAGAACTTACCAGTTACCACGACTTGACTGTATAATTCCTCAGGGTTCAGCTCAGTGTCGACGACGAAGAGGGCAAACACAACAGATGGCGGCGGAATTAAAAAAAACAAGGAAAAATGAATCGATTTTAGGTTTTCACGATTTTTTTTGGGTACCCAGTTTTTGACCGGTTAGCAAGTCAAAACCTGCAGTTTTCGGCAGGTAACCGGCCCATGAAACCCGCAAGTTTTGCCCTAGTAACCGACCTGCATTTTACCAAGCGTCTCCCTATGGGCTATGGAAAAATGAAATACCACAGGTACCCGCATTTTTTAATACTATGGGGTAAACACAACATCCTATCACCTACCCTCAATCTCACTAGCCAAGACGCACATGGAATGAGTATAGCACGAAAGGAGTCATTGGTCCTCCTCAGCCACTTGGAAATGCCTCCCCAAACACTCAATTTTTTTTTTTTGGTGTGGAGGGTTTCTTTTGACCATGATAGCCCTTTGATGTTTTGCTAACACACTTATGGGATGGAGATTAAGAATTTTAAATGGGTTCTTTTAAATTTTGGTGACATGGATGGTAACAAATGAGGTTTCAGTTCTTTATATATATTCAGGAGTGTCACTATTTTAAGAAAAAATGTTAAAAATTTCATGCAGAGCTGCAACAACAAACTTCATATCTCATGCCCTCTATGGTCTACAGTTTCGAAGCAGTCTTTGCCTGGGTCTAATGAAACAATTTGTAATTTTTCGCTGCTTTTCCAGTACTATGCTTGTGCTAACACCTGGACATTTTGTAATTTTGGCTCCATTTTTAATATAATTTAAACTGTTTTTTTTTAAGTACATGTCTTCACGTCTCAAAGGTTATCTTCAAGACCAACATATCGTCAAAACCCCTTTAAGATTTTAAAAAAAAAAAAAAACTGTCTTCAAACTCTTAACAAACAATCAAATGATTCTGCAAATAAACTAAGTCTTAATTAATTACTTCAGTAACAACCCATTCCCGCTAATTCTAGCATATAGCCTAACAACCTAACTAATTTGTAGCTCAACATGTTGCAATATGAATCTGAATTTTGATTCTCCATCCAGAAATAGATTAAAGGTACGAGTGGTTCAACGCATGACCTTTAGAAACCCACCAAAGAATTGATATCATGGAAAATCTGAAAAATATTCTGGCTCTGAAATGAAAAGATTTACTTTACATTGCCATGTCCTTCAGAAATATTGTGATGTGATCTTTAGACTCTGACTGACCAACATCAGGCCTAACCACAAAATTTGTTTTTAAACAAAATCTGGTTTCTTGACAGCGAGATGTTAGGGTGAACAGCAACAGCTATGCATAGCAGAGTAAACCAGAGTTTTAGATATATCCTATAACATAATAGTTGAATGAATATTCTATTTCATTCTGCAAAAGAAGATAAATCAACTTGTTAAATAAGATAAATAGAACAACATCCCTTCCCTTTCATTACTGCAGTAGCACCTTCCCAACACAATCCTATTCCCTTTCTTCCTTTGTTGTTTCGTCCAGTCCATTCCAATCATCTCTCTTATTATTGTTAACAATAACTACGGAACAATCCAATATATGTTGTTGTTCTTCAACAAAACCAACTAGATAGTTTTTATAATTTGTGAAATTATATTTCAATTTTCAGATTCAGCAAATATTTTTCTCACAACTGGACTTTAACAGCTGTGTCATCATCATTGCAGGCCATAGTCAATCCCACCAATTCCCTTCCCTCCCTTGTCTCTTAAAACTACTTTTTTTTAAAAAAAATTACTCTTAAACCTACTTTGTCTTATTAGAGAAAATAAAATGAAGGTGGCGCTGGCTGGGAAGAATTGTTGATTTTCAACAACTAGTCATACGTTAGTATGATTATAGAAGTTCTATTTTTTACGTGGCAAAAGATTTGGTGAACATCCACAAAAGACTCGGTTATGAAAAAAATTATAAAATGCATAAAATATTGGAAATTTCGCAACCGCTACTGTTGAAAATGAAATTTAATCATACTATATTAATATGTTAGGTTTGGGAGGAGGAAAATTGTCCCTACAGGAAATAGACTAATGAAACACAAACAAGCTTTTGGATTAAAAAAATCTACATAGTTACTCCAAAAGATTTGTCTCCTTCATTTCATGGACTGTGAAAATCTTATATCATAGGAAATAAATCTTCACTCTGTGATTTTATAAGTGAAAAAGAAAGGACATTTTGCCACAAGCCACAGAACAGACCACAGGCTCACTGACAAGTCTGACAAGGCAGAGCCTCTTGCACAGACTCGAATGAGTTTGGAAAACCGAGTCAACTCGATTCTCCTTTTTTAAACTTATAAAACTTGACTCAGACTCAGGAATAAGAGTAGGGTATGATAACTATGGTATTGTTTTGGTTCGAACGAAGGGGGTTCGAACAACAACAAACAGCAACAATGTAACAACAACAACAAACAGCAACAACGTCTACAACAGCACCAACAACAATCATAAATCCTGCCTTGTTAGGTCCCATATAAGCGATGGAAAGGGTACACATCAAAAATTAGGAGAGATTAAAATCTTGGCATACCCATTTGGACAAATTGGACGCCATATTGAAATTTGAAAATTCTTATTCCAGCGTGATCTCTGTTTCAGACAGGAAAAATACAAAACTTAGAATTGCAATCACTTAACATACTCTGTTGTAAAATTAACCTAAGATAACAATTGAAGAAGAATTTATCCTCAAATCTAAGACTTAAGTGCATAATATGATTCAGAATACACAATACACAAACTTTAAAAAGGACAAGATTTTCCTATTGAGAGAATAGGTTTTCAGGTCCATTAATGAATTGGCTAGTTGGAGGAAACAATTCGTTTTGCCTCCTATACAAAACATAAGAAATCCTGAAAAAACCAACCTTGTCAGACCAAACAAGAGTTAGCTCGTTTATGAATTTCCCACTGGCAGAATTTTTGTATGAAGAACTTGGTACAGCTAAAGCATATTCCATGTCTTTCTGTCGTCCACGTCTTCTATCACGGTTTGACATTGAGTCCGGATCTCTATCAAACACAGATTGTCCTGCAGCAGTTCCTAAAAGAGCACCAAAAGTTGCCAAGACAGGGCTAGTTATTGGTGCCGTCATTCCTGTCAACAATCCAAGTGCTGCTCCAGCACCGGCACCGGCACCGACACCGGCACCAGCATATGGTTTCCTTACAATTTTCTTCTCTAGCCCCTGCATGATACAAGCAACTCAGACTCAAGAAACAGAATAACGAATGTGTGATTACAGGTAAATGAATATATACCTGAGATCGAGTCACTGAATGACTGGGCCCATAAGTATTTCTAGCTTGCTGAATTGCAAAACATATTTCTTCTGCCTGTCGGGATTCACGATGGCATTTGATTACACGCACTGTTTCTTTGGATTCAAAGATTCTAGATTCCTGAGGCGAATGACATATTTTAAGGATCACACGAGAAGGTTGAGAACCAGGGGTGTCCCTTTTTCCAATCCTTAGTTCCACAGTCATCAAATCATCCCATATTACATCCCATAATACTGTACAAGGCTCTCTTAATGGATCAGGTTTTCTTTGAACAATATGTGTTGGATTCTGTAGACATAGTAGAATAAATGTGTAAGATGGCCACAGTATTATCAGCTAAGGTCGTGAAATTAAAGGATTTATTTCTAGCAAAAATAAAGAAAGTCTGCTGGTATACATACTTGTAACAACATTACTCGCCGATGGGTAATAATGACAGTTCTTCCTTTTGGGAGGTTATAATGATCCTCATATGCATCTGAAAAGGCAAACTTGCCTCGGACTTTGAAAATGTCTATTTGACCAAACATGGCACCACGCTCAGCAAGTTGCAGCAGAATCTTACAGCAGAGCAAAAGATAAAGAATAAGTCCATGGTTTCTCGAGAAATTCAAATTTACATAAAAAAAAAACAATATCCTGCATCCTTGTAGACCAGAACTCAGACAAAACAATATTATGGATTCACTCAGTATGTAAATTTTTGGTAAACAATTTTGTCTACAAATATAGCAGGAAGATGTGAAGCCCTAAACTACAATGATCAGTGGTTGGTGTCTTTTATAACTGCTGCGTCATGGGCCAAGCTTACAAAGTTCAAAGTATGTGAGATGTTGCAGGTTTGTTAGATCAGGAAATGAAAATCACTGCTAGTCCTCAAGTTTTCTATATTGCTACTTATCCCAAAAATTTGACAATACACATGGAATACATTATCAATAGAGAAAAACAAAAGGAAGTTAGTAAACTATTTTGACGACAATCTCATCACATTCGTTCTGTCATCACTAACATACGTTTCAAAACAATCTTTTCTAAAATTACAGGATTGCTAAAATGTCAACAAGCTTCCACTAAACTAGCTTTTATCTTATTTGTTCACAAAAAAATTAACTGAATATGCTTATTGTTGCTCAACTAGAGGCACCAATTACATTAGAAAAGTAGATGAGACATGACAATAACACAGCAAAGGGTGTAAACGCAAATCCACACATGATTTACCTGGCCTCGAGCCTTATACTCATCATATGGCCGGAGGACACTGTCCCCACTAATTGCTCGAGGAAGTCGGCGACGAAGGTGCTGCTCTTCAGAAGTTATTGCTGCAGCAAGTTTCATCCTCATAGCATTTGCACCTTCTGTTGTTTTTGACAGAAGGTCAAGAACCCCACTCATTGGTTGGGCTGCTACTCCAATTATACCTTTTCCAACACCCTGAACAAAGCCCTCAACACCAGAAGATTTGGCACCTTCAAATGGTTTTGTCACAATGCCTGTAACTCCACGAAATAGTCCTTTGGCAAAAGCCCCACCACCTTCCCGAATAACATCACCAATGTCTTCAATGGATCCTTTACTATCCTGTAGCAGCCAAGATATTTGTGAATCCAATGTCTATCTAAGAAATTTACTACATCGTTGATGTATCAGTATGAAATCACGACTGCTTGGAAACTGAAAAAGACTTGGCTTTTGGTTGGATTTCTTTCTGAAGTTTTCCTCAGACCACTTAAAGATACCAATTCAAAAAAAACATTACAAGAAAGAAGATGATGGATTAGACAATTATTAAAATAAAAAAATAACCTGTCTCTGACGGCTTTGTATAAACTTCTTATCCATTGACAATGCAGCAACACCTTTGCTCATGTGGCCAAGTGCACTGCTTGCGTTTCCAAGAATATCAACACCATAGAGCAATTGAAGGGGCTGACTAAGAAGATCTTTGCGGACATTTGAAATAGCTGTAACAAGTAAAGCACTCTGACGCATGCAAATATCCTCATGTACATGAGCTGCAATTCGAACCTGTTATTACAGACAAGAGATAAGCAATGTACCCTTGCATAGTCTTAAGTATGAAAGAGGAAAGTAAAATAAATCTATAATTGAGACTAATAATCACCACAATAAGTATGCTTCTATTAGTTATGGAGCTAAAGCAACCTGCCTAGATGGTATATTAAGAATATTCACCATTCCACCTAATCTGTCAATCTTCTAATGCTTGGAAATTGTCAATATTTATAAAGGAAATACAAATCATTGAAGGATGTTTATGTTGTACCGTCTAAAAACTTACTGGCATGTTCTCAGTGTTGCCCAAGGCAGTCATCAAAGAAGCCCAGAAGCCAAGAACTCCTCTTGGTCTTTGTGTTGGTGACATCGCTAATGATACTTTGAATCGGATCTCTGGCATATTCAGAAGACTTTTTACCATGCAAAAAAGATAAAGAATCAGATAATATTATGACAGCTAAAAGTATTAAAAAAAAAATCACACAAATAAGTAGAGGAACAAAGACAACAAATTAGAAATGGTGAATATAAAAATTAGAAATGAAATGCATTTATGGTAATTCAAATAAATAGGTCTAACACACCCTATTCGTATGATAGGATCGATTGCCACATCAGTAGTCTGGCTGCTGTTTAGTCTCCCAAGGTTTAGTTTATGGAACATCTCATGAAGTCGCCAGATAATTGGTTCATGAATTTTAACCATAAAGAAAACATTCTGAGAGCTTGGACCCTGAAAAAGCTCAACATGTTAAGTCTTTAAAAGAAAATAATTAGTGCTCAGTACATATTGATTTTAAATCTAAAAGAATTGGGGAAAAAAAACTGATTCTTAGCTAGACGGTATCCAATGCAAAATTTCCTCTAGCTTAATAACATATTAATATTTCTGCTTTAATACATGATAAATAAATACTGCTTCTTTCCATTAAACATACCTGTACACCAAGGTAGGGGTACACATAATTATCTGGTAATCCATGATCTTGCATTATCACTGTGAACTTAAGTAGAAACTCAAGGTGGTTGGTGGCAATTTGTGGTCTAAATAGAACTGCCATTGGTGTTAATGGCAATTGATTATCAACTTGAAGTCCATCCAATCGTAGTTTGAACCTGATGAGAACATGAATTTAGTGCTACCATGCTCTAAACCAACATTGAATTCAGACAGTGCATATGCAAAAAACACAACTCGCCAAATGCAGGATCCTGCTTTATGGAGAGAGTATATTAGAATGATAATTTTATTAATTGAAGATTTAAAGTTCTACTGGAAGCTACATATGAACTTGGGTTCCTTACAGCTGTCAACTTAAAGCTTTATGAAAATTGGGAAAGATGACGAGTACCTTTTGAAGTCCCTCTTAAATAATATATTTAAATTCACAAGATATAGAGAAAAATGACAACAAATTAATGTTTATGACATCTCAATTTCTATTACACTGCAAGTAAAAATGTAGAAATAAAGAACCCAGATTGGTATGCAAAAACAATCTAGTAGGTCATCTCTACTCATAGACAAGCTACTTGTATTTATGCCAGGTTACCAAATACCCTAGGGTACCCCTGTACTATCCGTATCTGTGTACCTAATATAGTCTCCCTTTTTACCATCTTTTATTTACATGCATTATCCATTTTTAATCATATCTCCCTTATGGGGAAGTTTTTATCCCATAACTTAGTTGTTTAAATGATGGATAAATGTTTCCTTGCCTATTCTAACGGAATCCATTTGGCCTTGCCCAACCATTGCCCTTCATACAAATCAACAAGTAATATTCACTGCACCTGATTGGTTGTAGTTTTCTTTGCAGTATTATGCCCTCGGGCATTTCTTCCTATGTATCAGGGCATATGTCCTTTACCAAACCCAATATCTGCTTGGTTCTATCCTCATTAAACATGGATAGCTTGAACATCTTTAGATTGTGTACATTGACAACTCAATACATGTGCATATATGAAAGCAGACCTGCTTTGAAGGCAATTGATCCGATTTGCTGTAAATATGAAAAAGTACAGATCAAATTGGTTTGATAAATTTTCCTTTCTCCTACAGCCTGTCTTTGCTCAATTATCACCAAAACAATATCCCCAACTTGGAAGTTATGAGTTGCTCGATGTTGGTCATGTCTGGCATTGTGCCTTCACTGGGACATCTGCAGCTTCCTGTGCAACTTCTTCTGAATATGCTTTATACTCTCTACAAGCTTTGCATATTTAATGGCTTCTGAACTTTCTGCATCTCTGATGTACTCTGTTGTTCAATCATGGCATCAAATGCGATCTGCAGTAAGAAACCCATGCAGACCACAAATGATTTTTTTTTTTTTTTGTATTCTGAACCACTTAGTGTAGCAATTCTAGATATATGGAAAACTCTTATCCTCAGCTTTGGTATTCTTTTGATCATATCACCTCAACAAATGTTCGGGACTCGATTCAGCAGTGTGTTCTTTCCACCAGTCTGCAGGTGGAAAGAATCATAACTCTTATATTTGACATCCACCCTAATCAGCAAATATTTCCAACATTTGCTCAAAAATGAGATTCCAATTGGACATTCTGAGTTTTGGCAAACCAAATTGCACCCATACATGGCGAAAGTTTTCTATGAAGTTTCCTGACCTAATATAGTCTTCCTACAGGGTATTATTTCACACATCTTGCTAAAACAGTCCACAATAACAAACAAAGTACTTAACTTGCCTAGTCTTAAGTTATCCACCCAGGATATACATCCCAAATTTGTTCTTTCCATCGGTCTGCAGATGGAAAGAGCGGATCTCTTCAATTTGGCATCCATCCTAATCCCCAAAGATTTCCAACATTTTCTCAAAATTTAGGAATTCCAATTAGATGTTATGAATTTTGGGAAACCAAGTGTACCCATACATGGGTGAAATTTTTCTGTGCAGTTTCCTGCCCTGATATAGTCTTCTTACAGGGTATTATCTCATGCGTCTTGCTAAACAGTCCATAATGACAAACAAAGTCATTACCTTGCCTAGTCTTAGCTTGCTACCCCATTTGCAAAGCCTTTAATCAATATTAAACCTTATGAACCATTTATTTTAGAGCTCATTGTTAAGCAACTGGATATCATAGTGCAAATTTTTTAGATATCATCTTGAGGATTAATTGAATGTAGTATTTAATACTTGAGTATTCCTTTAATCAATATCTCTCTTGAGTAGTCATTTCATCTATGACTGGCCACTCAAGAGCTCGATGTCACTCATAACCACTCATGGAAGATGATGTAGGAGCATCTACATACATCTTCCTGCAGGACATGGTTAAGGTGGGATTAGTCTTCACTAGGCATGAAAGCTCTAGTCATGTTTAAATTCAAAGTCCAAATATTGTATTTTCCTTCCACAATGTTTTATAAGGAGGAGTAATTGTAATTGTTAAAAGTAAAAAAAAATTATTGTTGGGGCTGTTGAGAAAAAGAGGGGAGTGGTTGAAATCTTTCAACCGTAAGATAATATTGGAGATAAATCTTCTCCAAATTAGAATATGGTTGTAGATTAAAAACTGTTTTGGTTTTATCTTGGGCCCAAGTTGGGCGTAGAAGTTAGAGAGGAGGTTTTTAAAACAAGAAGAGAAAAAGAAAATTCATGGGAGAGGGACGTAGAGGAGAGAAGGACAGGGGGCGTTCCTTCGTGACCCATGCATCTGCAGAAGGTAGAGAGTGAAAGTCAAAATGAAAATGTTATGAACAAGAGAGGAGGAATGAGAGGTACGTAGAAGAGAAGAAGGAAGGAGGCAGAGCCGAGCTGGAGAATGGAAGAATGGAGACTGCCTTCACATAAATACAGTCCCAAGCGGCAGATCATAGACCTGTTTGAAGGCTTATTAAACCATTGATAATTGCAATATATATATTGGTGAATTTGTATTTGTACAGAGTCGATCCTGTGAAGAATCTGGGCACTTTTCAAAGCTCTTTAAAGGGATTTTAGCCTCCACGGTAATAAGCCTTGCGATTCTATTCTAGCGGTTGTCGTTCTATGATTGGGCATGAGAAAAAAGGCAGAGCAGTTGCGTGGGAACAGACGTGCTTCGCTCAGTTGGCATTCACGGAATTGGACATCGTAAAGAATATGAGAGAAGAGAATGTTATTGGCAGAGGAGGCGGAAGAGTTTACAAGGTGCGAGTGGGCAAGAAGCAACTAGTCGCGGTGAAGGAGAGCTCGCCGTAGAAGGCGAAGCTGGTTAGAAAGAGGATTGATAAACATATACTGAGATACGCAGACCCGAATAGGAGAGCGCAATGTTGGGCTAGCTGGGATGGAACAAAGGCCATTAAATTGAGAGGGATAATCAATATTGCTGCCAGCAAGGCACCAAGCTTTGGGGAGAGACGGAAGGCTATCCTCCAGGATATTGCTATTCTTATAGGTTCTGAAACTACGAAGTTATGATTGGCGGCCGGCATGATTTCTCAAAGCTTTCTAAAATCTACGGACTCTGCAGGCTTGAAGCTATGGACTCTGCAGACTTGAATCTACGGACTGTGCAGGAGAATGGAGAATCTACAGACTCTGCAGGGTCATTTGTATGATTTTGTGTTGCTGAATATCAGGTCTGATGAGAATGTTGTCCTGGAACAAGGCATGGAATTTCATAAGGATGTAATTGTCAGTGGTTATGAATCTGATGTCACTGTTGCAAATGTGTTAGTTGATATGTATGAAATTGTGGGAGTATAGATGATACACGCAAATTGTATGACGAAATGTGTGATTGAAATGCGGTGTCCATAACTGTTATGTTTGCTAGATATGTCTGATGACAGCAGGTCATCATTTTGATATATATATATATATATATATGAAGTTGAAGTTCAGTATGAGCAGCCTGCTTCATTTGGTATCAGAGCAGAGAATGAGACAACTGTTGGCAAAGTGAGTTTTGGCCTTCATCATTTTGGTATCAGAGCTTGAAGCTCTTGGGATTTGTTGAGGAAAGGTATGTATAACCTTTAAGATTTGATTTAAGTTTATTGTGTTGAGAAGTAAATAGGTGAAGAGGAAGGCAGTCAAGCCATTGAGGCTTAAGAGGAGAAGAAGCCAAGGCTTAGTAAAGAGCCAAGAGAAGCTCTAGAAGAAGAGCATAGTGAATTGCTCAAGAAGAAAAAGAAGATCCAAGAAGAAGCTTGGATAGTTTGCCAAAAGCCTAAGGTGAAATAGACTTAGGTGAGGTAAAGGATGAAGTTTGAAGAATTAAGAAAAAAAGCTTGGAGAAGCTCAAAAGTAAGGGAGCAAGTGAATGCTCAAGAGGAAGATCCAAAGCAAGGTAAGCTTGGATTTGTGATTTGTGTTTGATGAAGTATTGTATAAAGAATTGCTGCAGGATTGAGAAAATGATCAAAAGACTAGGATGCAAAAGGCCTAGGTGAGATCAAGGAGATTGTCAAAAGACCAGTCAAGGAGAAAGGCTTGGGTGAGACAAGTGGACCAAAAGACTAGGATGCAAAAGACCTAGGTGAGGACCTGAAGGGATCAAAAGACCAAAGTGAAAAAGACTTGGGTGAAGATCTCAGAAATGGAAGTATTGTTGAAGGCACTACAGAACAGCAAGATATATGAAGGCACCAAGAAGAAAACAAGCATCCAAACGAAGAAAGGTATGAACAGTATTGAAATTGATAAAGAAATTGCTAGTTTGAAAAGAGAATTAGCTAAAATAAAAAATGAATATGAGTCTTGGATGCAGATGGACAAGCAAGCATGGGTATGGCCAATGAAGAAGAGGTTGAAGTGGCCAATGGATCTCCTAATGAAGAGGAGAAGAAGGCAAAAGGAGATTGCCAAGAAGAGAGAAGCCCATAGAGGCTTGAAGAGGATGAGAAGGTTGCCAAGTGAACAACAAGAGAAAGAGGTGGAAAAAAAGGTTCTCATTGAGGAGAACAAGAGAGAAGAAAGAAAAGATAAAGTGTCAGGAAGAGCACTTGGGAAGATGAGAGTGTCCATTAAGAGGACACTCATGGAGACATTATGGTCTTTTGTTTTTATATCTAATGTTGTATTTGAGTGGGTAATTGCAGGTATGAGCAGCCTTGTGAAGGTCAAGAGAAAGGCCTTGAAGAATGAAGAGATTGGTGCAAGAAAAGACACCAAGTGCACAAGTGAATGTGTAAGAAAGAGAAAAGAATTTGTTGTTGTTGATAAAGAAGAAGAGATGCATTGGTTAATGCATAAGGAAGGTGTTGAGGACTCCCTACAAGTAAGAGAAGAGATAGAAGATAAAGATGACTTCCATGATGCCATTGAATGCTAAGAAGAGGAAAGAAAGCAGCCAAGTATAAGGGAAGAAGAAAGCACAAACAATCAAAAAGCTATGCAAGTCAAAGAACTAATGGAGCAGCCCATTAAGGAGGTAAAGGTGAAGTCAAAAATTTATTTTTCTTATTCTTATAAGCATGAAGCTGCTAATGTATAGGTGCAAGAGTTAAAGAAGATGAAATAGCCCTCAAAAAGGGAATTTAAGCATGGATATGTGATACCTAAATGGTGGAAGAAGCAAACTCCCAAGCAAGAGGAGGTGCTAGTACAAAAGTATGGATGCAGGATGCCTACATGGTTCGAGAAGACAAATGGTAAGAAGGATAAACAAGTATGGGTGCCTAAGAAGGCAAAAAGTAAAGATGTGTGTGTTGAGACAGCAACACCAAGAAGTCAATGGAAGAGGATTGAAGGTGATTCCAGCAGCCAAGAGAATGAAGGAGAGATGGTGAGTATGGAAGAAGCATTCCATGAAGACATGACGCTTGAGAGGTATACCAAAGAGGTAAAAGGTAAACAATTGGGTTATGATGATGTTTTTGAATCCTTTAATGATCTTTTCATGAGAAATGAGGTATGAAAAGTGGCTGTGTGGACTAATATGCAGCAAGAAGAGAATTCCAAATGGATAGATGATGAAAGTGGAAATGTGGAATCAGTTCACATGTTTGAAAAGAACAAGGAAACACATGGTAATGGTGTTTCAATTGTATTTGATGAATATATTGAAGAAGTTGGTTTGCATGAAGACAGCTCAAGAAAGGATGAGATGACGAGTGAGGCTAGGGAAGGGTAAGTAATCTTTGTAAGTGATCAGCCCAAGTTTGATGAAGATAGTGAGATAGATGAGAGCTCACTAAAGGAAGAGTTGAGAATATTGGTGGCGCTGTTTGGTCATTCAAGAGAGATGAATGAAGGTACAAGCCATGATGAGAAAACCATTGGGAAGAGTGAAACAAGACAAGAGCAAAGCAAAGAAGCAAGGACAGTTTTGATCAAGGAGCAAGAATGTGAAGGCAGCCAAGAGGCTTCATGGCCTAAAGATTTTGATTCTAAGGTGGCTTTGAATGTTTTGAATGCAGGTATTAAAGTTGTGGAGATGAATGAAGTCCATAGTTCAATGGACAAATTTTTGAACCAAGAAGAACAACAAGAAGATCTAGAAGACATGTATGAAGATGAAGAAGCATGGAAGCGGAATATGGCAGCTGAGAAAGAGATGAGAAGAACATACCAGAAAAGGAAGAAAAGAAAAATGAAAGACAAAGACCATCCAAGACAAACAACAACATTGGCATTCACAACAAGACCTTGGGATCCAGGAATATAATGAAGGCTAAAGCATGGAGAAAGTAGCTCATTTGAACTAAGGTTCAAATTCTTTCTAGAGGGAGAGTGTGATGCAGGAGCATCTACATACATCTTCTTGCAGGACATGGTTAAGGTGGGATTAGTCTTCACTAGGCATGAAAGCTCTAGTCATGTTTAAATTCAAAGTCCAAATATTGTATTTTCCCTCCACAATGTTTTATAAGGAGTAATTGTAATTGTTAAAAGTAAAAAAAAGTTATTGTTGGGGCTGTTGAAAAAAAGAGTGGAGTGGTTGAAATCTTTCAACCGTAAGATAATATTGGAGATAAATCTTCTCCAAATTAGAATATGGTTGTAGATTAAAAACTGTTTTGGTTTTATCTTGAGCCCAAGTTGGGCGTAGAAGTTAGAGAGGAGGTTTTTAAAACAAGAAGAGAAAAAGAAAATTCATGGGAGAGGAACGTAGAGGAGAGAAGGACAGGGGGCGTTCCTTCGTGACCCATGCATCTGCAGAAGGCAGAGAGTGAAAGTCAAAATGAAAATGTTATGAACAAGAGAGGAGGAATGAGAGGTACGTAGAAGAGAAGAAGGAAGGAGGCAGAGCCGAGCTGGAGAATGGAAGAATGGAGACTGCCTTCACATAAATACAATCCCAAGCGGCAGATCATAGGCCTGTTTGAAGGCTTATTAAACCATTGATAATTGCAATATATATATTGGTGAATTTGTATTTGTACAGAGTCGATCTTGTGAAGAATCTGGGCACTTTTCAAAGCTCTTTAAAGGGATTTTAGCCTCCACGGTAATAAGCCTTGCGATTCTATTGTAGCGGTTGTCGTTCTATGATTGGGCGTGAGAAAAAGGGCAGAGCAGTTGCGTGGGAACAGACGTGCTTCACTCAGTTGGCATTCACGGAATCGGACATCGTAAAGAATATGAGAGAAGAGAATGTTATTGGTAGAGGAGGAGGCGGAAGAGTTTACAAGGTGCGAGTGGGCAAGAAGCAACTAGTCGCAGTGAAGGAGAGCTCGCCGTAGAAGGCAAAGCCGGTTAGAAAGAGGATTGATAAACATATACTGAGATACGCAGACCCGAATAGGAGAGCGCAATGTTGGGCTAGCTGGGATGGAACGAAGGCCATTAAATTGAGAGGGATAATCAATATTGCTGCCAGCAAGGCACCAAGCTTTGGGGAGAGACGGAAGGCTGTCCTCCAGGATATTGCTATTCTTATAGGTTCTGAAACTATGAAGTTATGATTGGCGGCCGGCATGATTTCTCAAAGCTTTCTAAAATCTACGGACTCTGCAGGCTTGAAGCTACGGACTCTGCAGACTTGAATCTACGGACTGTGCAGGAGAATGGAGAATCTACGGACTCTGCAGGGTCATTTGTATGATTTTGTGTTGCTGAATATCAGGCCTGATGAGAATGTTGTCCTGGAACAAGGCATGGAATTTCATAAGGATGTAATTGTCAGTGGTTATGAATCTGATGTCACTGTTGCAAATGTGTTAGTTGATATGCATGAAATTGTGGGAGTATAGATGATACACGCAAATTGTATGACGAAATGTGTGATTGAAATGCGGTGTCCATAACTGTTATGTTTGCTAGATATGTCTGATGACAGCAGGTCATCATTTTGATATATATATATATATATATATATATGAAGTTGAAGTTCAGTATGAGCAGCCTGCTTCATTTGGTATCAGAGCAGAGAATGAGACAACTGTTGGCAAAGTGAGTTTTGGCCTTCATCAAAAGAAATGAATACTCATGAGAAATAGGTCACTAAAGGAATAGCCCGAGTAATAAATACTACACAGTTAATCCTGAAAATTATATCTAACAGCAGTATTTGTTTTATCTATTAAAAAAATAATATTATTTGTTCACCCCTTATATTTCATCAACAAATTGAGCTTCTTTAAGAATCACATCCACTTGAAGCAATAAGCCTACTGCAACTTACTCTGGGTTTGCAAGTCTTTTTTGGACATTGTTACAAAGAGAGAGAGAGAGAGAGAGAGAGAGAGAGAGATTTCTGAACCCAGACCAGTGGCATATGGCATAATGATATTTTGAACAGACAAAATGATATTTTGAACAGACAAATTAGTTCCTCGTGGAGAGAGAGAGAGAGAGAGACCAGTGGCATATGACATAATGATATTTTATTAGTTCCTCATGGAGAGGGAGGGAGAGAGAGAGAGAGAGAGAGATTCCTGAACCCCGATCAGGGAGGCAGGGATGGAGAGAGAGAGAGAGAGAGAGAGATTGACTCCTGAACCCAGACCAGTGGCATATGAAATAATGATATTTTGAACGGACAAATAAATTAGTTCCTCATGAGTGTGATCAACAATGGACAACCCAAAATCTGAAAGCTCAACAATGATATGAAACTGGCCATCAGAGCCCAAAATTGGAAGGGTCTCTTCGCAGGATGGCGATGATATGGACACACCAACCAGAAGAACTACCAGATTTTTATTGCTATGAAATCACTCCTATCACCTTCGACATGTCAACCTATAATGGCATTTCATCCTAGAAAAATTATAGTGGCAATATATGTAATTTCCAACTGAAAAAAAAACATACATATAAATGGATATATTATATACATATTCATATAAATCACATATATAAAAACAGAATGCATGCCCATGCACACATGCGCTTGCATGTGCGCTCGCGTACACACACACACACACACACACACACACACACACACAGAGAGAGAGAGAGAGAGAGAAAGAGAGAGAGAGAAAGAGAGAGAGAGACCGGCTAATTCCTGAACCCAGACCAGTGGCATATGACATGATGAGATTTTGAACAGATAAATAAAGTAGTTCTTCAGGAGTATGGTCAACAACAGACAGCCCAAACTCTGAAAGCTCAACAATGATATGGAACTGGTTATCAGAGCCCACAATTGGAAGAGTCTGTTCGCGTGAAGGCGAGGATACAGACACACCAAAAGGAACAAGTGCCAAATTTTCATTGCTTGGCATCCAGTCAGCCACTTTTACCACTCTGGTGGTGCCTTCCTTCAAAACTGTTAAACGAAGTGCTGTCACAGGCCCACTTTCTGTGGACATGGGCTGATGGTCAGCTACTTCATCAATGCTATATTTACAAGATTTTCTGGGATCCGCTCCATCCACCAGAACTTCTAATAACCTGTCTCTATGAAGGTCTTCCCAGGCATATGATGTAGCAGAACCAGGCTGAAGGAACTGCCATGAATTATCATCTCCACCAACTTGTCGAAAACGAATAGGCAAAACTGCAGACCGATTTTCAATCCTGCATAAACAGACAGAAAGAACAGATCAGTGAACAATGATATGACATATAAACAGAAACTCCCTGTATTAATTGATTATTTTGTGTGACCTGTATGGACTTGAGACAGAAGCATGCCGAAAAACAACAAGCAACCGGGAATCTTGTGTTCCACTTCGAATTTCAGCTCTAAGATATAATGGGTTTCTCTCCTCCTCACTTCTCAATGTGATATGCAGTATTCCTTCATTATCAACACTGAATGGACGACTCCACTTGTATCCATCTATGGAGATCTGATAAATAAAATCAAAAGCATCAAATCTAAAACTGTAAAGCGCACTGTTAAATTTTTCCTAATAGAAAAGCTACCGCCTTGATAAGAATATTCAACAAATTAGAGATATTACAGACTGAGACTTGTATATCATGTAGATGAGAACTCAACAGACCTGAAGCTGTTCCTTTTGAGATATAGATTGCCATAAAAAAACCTTTGGAGGATCTGTAGGATAAATCCATTCTATATCCTCCATCCCACATTGCTGCAATAGTAGTCGGTATCCAGTCCTGTTCACAAATAATGTGTGGGGCTGAAAATGCACTACCTGTCAAATTGCATCCCTTCAGTATGTATGATAAAACACTTGGCAAACATGAAAAACGAATCTCTTATTTATCAGAGTTGCCAGAAAAGCTTTATAAAACTATATTATCCTCTCATCAAGTAATCAGGTCTTCCTGCCATTACAGATGTCAGTTTCACCCAGCAGATATGAATTTTTCTTTTCGTATTACAATTGATTTTCCATTTTGATCTGGATATTTGAAATTTCAAGAACATAGTCATGATCGTGAACACATGAAACACGCCATTTATGCAGCCAATAATTTTTTATCAATGTACAGAATCCACTCCACGTTCAGGATTTCAAGCCTTCTGAAGTTCTCACTATCTATGCATAAGCATGAGGCAGTTTGACGAGTAAGATTTGTATATTATAGGAAAATGTAGTATGGTCTTTAAGTGTTCATATCAAAATTGATATGTCAGAAAATTGCAAATCACTAGGCTAGTCACAGATTTGCAATCTTGATAAGATTGCCTATACTGAGAATTGTGATACTATATAGGATGATAATAAATTAATAGTTCAACCTTATAGTACAAAAAGAGCAAAAATATATGATGAATCAAGCAGACAAGCATTTTACCATTTAAGTTGCTTTTTCTAAATCTTTATCTAGGAACCATAAATCTATAGGCTCCTAGACTCTTCATCATACAATTATAGGAATCTTATGGTTAACCCTGCTATTATGACATCAAACCAGTCCAGAAACCATCATCAGTCCAAAGCTCAAATACCATCATAACATTCAAATGTGAAACCATGAATATTGTAGCATACTGCAAATTTATGCTAGTGGCATGCCATACCCATCTTATTCAATATCATATATGAAAGCTGTGATCTCAATAATCCTATTGTTCAAAGCCAAGGAACTAAGATATTTGAATCTCACATGCATTGGTGTTAACTGGCTAGGCATAGACAGAAGCTAGCCGTTATTCTGCCTTGTTAATCAGCATTTATGAGATAATGTCTGCAGCATTAACTCATCAACTAGCAATAACACAATATGAAATGCAAAGAAAATAACCATGAACAAGCAGAACACGAAGGCAATATGAGGGAACCCACAGCAATGACAGCATAACAATTCATCAAGTATTTACAGTCCTTTAGCCTTTAGTGGCTTTATACCATAGTTACAAAGTTCAGAATTCTGGATCCGTTCGGGAAGGCAAAAAAATCTGAAAATCCGGAATTCTTGAAAAAGTCAGGAAAAAACTGATCCGAAATATATACATTATATATATGTGAGCATAGTTTTATCAATATGTAAAATTGACAAACACAATGAAAAACATTGATAAAGTAACATCAAATGTTGATATTATAAAATATCGATGGTTTCTGGGCATTTTTTTCCTGCAAAAAACCAACAAAATTAAAATTAAAAATAAAATTAAAAAGCGCCAACTGATTCAACTTATCTAGGTCGACCAAAAAATTTAGTTCCAGCCGGATTTTGTGCAGATCTGGTCGGATTTGGTAACTATGCTTTATAACATCAATTTTCCATACTTACGATATAAAATGTGAGGCCTCTCTAAAACGCAAGCGGATGCAAGTCTGCATTAAATAAACTAAAATAAAAAATAATTGGTGCTTTTAACCCTTTACACGTGCCACTTCCTATAAACATTTATGTTATACAAAACATGGGGCCATACTTTCCAACATCTACAACTAGGGTTTCAGGGGAAAATTCAGTCTTTTGCTTTTCCATGTTGTTTCAGGTTAGGGTTGCCGTAATAAATTTGTAATCAGCATATTTGAATTAATTTACAATTGGGTATATATAATTTCAAGTGATTTCAATTAAAGTTCAGTTATCAACTGTGTATTTTCAGTTTTGCATGTTTCAGTTGAATGGTTTGTTTCAGCTTGTATGCTTTCATCCTAATTCAACAAGGGTTTTACGGAAAACCCAAGATTGTTAGGGTTCTACCATTGATTCTTCCACTATCCTCTGGATGGTCCTTGTCAAATCTCTGACTTCGATTGATAGCTTCATGCAAGAAATTCATTTCTTTTGTAGGTAATCTGAAATATCCCATGATGTCCCTGTCTGATTCATAGGCTAGCAAGATCTAAAAGCTCTGATACCACTGAAATATCCCACTCAAGCCAAATATTGAATTCTGAAATTTTTATTTTTGCAATTATAATCAAGATTGGAATTTCATACAACAACGATGACAATATGCTGCAAATTAATAATCGATAAATAAGTTTGAGCTTTTATTCTATTCCAAAAAAGTACAACAGGATAAAAAATACTAACTTTTACCAAACCCTAACCTGGCATCAGCTTGAAACGCATAAAAATCCTTGAAACAAATGGCTCAGAACAATATAACAGCCCTGAAATTCTATGATTCTGCCCAATCTGACAGAGTACGGACAAGTACGAACATCGTGTGGATCCGTACAGATATGCAATTTTTTTTGCAGTAGCAACCCCCAAAAGGCTGTGATCTGATTTTTGCAGGCAAGGGCAATGAAACTAGGGAAAAAGATGATGACGTGCAGCTAGGGCAGACCCTATGAAATTGATTCTAGAATTATTCCTTGATTCGACAGCTTCACAACATCTGAAAATAAATGGTGGCTCCGTGCAAACCCTGATTTTCTGACTTCTAGTTAATAACTTGAGTTGCTCAATTGTAATCCCTATACAGAATTACCCATGTGGATTGGAGGGATTTCGTCCTCTGATCGAGCTGCAATGAAGGTTTTCATCCTCAAGCAGAAGCGAAAGATTTTGTCGGAAATTGTTCAAAGTGAATAATCAATCATAATCAATAATGATTGCCCTTTTGTCCTTTTATAAAACTCACTTTCCCAATATCACCCTAACCCTAAAGTAATTAGAATTACTTTTTAATTAAATATTCATTTTTCCCCTCATAATAATAATTACTTTTTGGCCATGTAATTAATTAAAGCTTTTTGACCCCACTTAATAATAATGAATAAGTGTTATTTTCTTTTTATTCAATAAAGTGGCATTGAGGGCAACTTAAAACATTATTATTAAATTATTTCTCTGTTTCCACCCCTTTTGCCAACGGAAAGTAACAGATAGGCTAAGGGTCTCCTAATTTTATTTAATTCGAAAAAAGGGACATTACAAACCCCCAAAACTTGGGTACAAGGGTGCAATGGTGCAAGGGCATGCAGGTGCGAAGCCCCAAAACATGAGTATGTTGTAACTTTAAAACTCAAAATCAAACATGAAAGTTGAAAATTAAAACATAAGATCATGCTAAAACTCTAAATCAGATATATCATTTTATAATTTATAAATTGGATTATCTTCTAACTTGTAGGGTCCTCATCTCCCACATCTAAGACATCCTTATTTCCCATCAGCTCCCACTTGTTGACCATGTTGCCTTGATTTTCACCAACAATGCTGCCTTGGCATTCAAGAGGGCTATTCAAAATTAATGTACTAGTAAGGCAGAGGATTGGGAGGGCCTTTACGCTGAGTTCCTCAAATATGGTGTGGATTCCCTTGGCTTCCCATTGGAAAAGATTTTCAATTAGGTTGTTTGCTCTTGTTTTCCCATTCTTTGTCCCAGCACATAATCCATCCCATTCATAAGTCTGGGGATAACTCCAACCCTATTATGCCACAATGTCAGACCTGCAACTTTCTGAGCACTTGGAGAAAGGTAATCTTAGAGTGGGTGATAAGCTAGCTTTAAGAGAGGATACCAGACAATTGACCACATCTTTACACTTTGGGCTATCATTGAGGAGGCTTGTAATTGGTCTTTCAAAGTCTTTTGTTGTTTCATAGACTTTTGGAAGGCCTTTGACTTGGTTCCAAGACATCTTCTTTTCCATAATGTGCATGATGTCATCATTCTAGATTCTCTCATTATCGCCACTTGGAGTCTATATTAGACAATTGTTGGGTAGTTTCATACTTCTCACAATCTTTCGTGAAGAGTACAATTGGGGTCAATCAAGGATGCCTCTCTCACCAACCTTCTTCAACATTTACATTGATGAGCTAGAGACTATTTTCTTCGATAGCATACCCATGCAAATGATGGTTGCATTTTATGTGATGTGGTGAAAGCCATACATATTGTCAATAAAAATGTTATCCTCTCTCACTCTACCAAATGATTTACAGAGACATCTTGATGTCCTTGCTCACAACTGTGATCTTCATCAGCTAGTGGTCAACCTTAGCAAAACGAAGATCATGACATTCAACACCTCCAAATGTTTTTAGATCCACTTCTAATATATCCCTTCAAAGATGCACCTCTTCAAAAAAGTCATCAAGCCTACGGTTTTGTATAGGTCCAAGGGGTGGGGATCTAGTTTGGAGTCTGTTGATTGGGCTTGTATTGAGAGGGTCCACTCTCTCATGACTCAGCGTATGATCCACTACAAACGGGCTATTCCTCAGTGCATCGTCCAAGCTAAGTTTGTCGTCCAATCTATGCACCTTGAGACTATCTCCAGGCCTACTTTCTAAATTTACAGACTCAACCATGGGCGATTCAACTTCAAACCATGAGAGGTACCCACACTTAGCATGTTCTTCAAAGAGGATTGCATTTTGGGGCCCCAATAGACATCAATGTTTCTAGTATTCTGAGACTATTTTGCTCCTCCAATCTATCAACATCTCTATTGATACGCTACCTCCTTTTAGGTACTCTTTAAATGCCCCTCATCAACATCTTACCTTATGACATCATTGTTAGAGTTTTTAGAGAGGGATATATACAAGTAGTGCATCTATGCCACTTGGACCTCTCCTCAACCACTTAACCCCAAGCTTTCCTTTTATTCTAAGCATTTATTGTGGTTGTGAATGATGTCATTCGTTGCGCTGATTATATCCACTATCATTGGTTTGATGACTTGAGTTTTCCACTCAGTGAGTTGAGAGTGTGCTCACACGTTGCAAATTGAGACTGGTCATCATATTCCACATGGGGATCGGATCTCTTGTTGTTGCTCCCTCTAGGAGGTGGAGACTGAGGAGCACTTCATTTGTAGATGCCCTATTTATTATGAGATCCGAGGATGATACCACTATCTTTACAGAGACTTGAGCAACTCTCTACCCACTTTCTTTTAGTACTGGGACCAAAGATGTTTGGCCCTTTTTCTTCAGGAGGTTGTTAGCCCTCAAAGCAGGTCCCTATGGGAGCCCCTAGAGACCCCAAGCTGGTCACCTATTTCTTTCAACCCATCATGAAGGTTGGTGACGTTAGGTGCCCTTCAAATATAGTTGCTTCACACTAGGGGGGAGGTTAGTGAGGCGGTGCCCAACACCACTACTAAGGTACCCAACACACTAGCTCTCAGCAACAGGGATCTACATTGCTTGGTGTCATAGATCTACTCCTCGACGTTGTGGATCTGCTCTTCCACAACCGCTTCCCAAGCCATGTCGGCAAGCATACATTACGAGTTTCTTTGCTACCACGAGATTTTCTTCAACCTTGGATGTTAGGAAGGATTTTATAAGGAGTGCTTTGATTACTCCTAGGATTACCCAATCCCACCACCCCAACCCTAGACAGTCTCAGGTGAGTGTTATCAAAACATGCATTGGCCCTTTCACAGTGATAGACGATGATATAAATGATTCCTTTGTCCCAAGCACAGTCAAAGATGTTTGGTGGAACTACCATAAAGTCTTTCCAAATTTCATCAGCTCATGCTCCTTTGGGGTTCTTTCTCTCCCTCACATGGCTATTTGTATTGGCACTCTAACCACATGGGTTGGGGGCTTTTCTGCGTTGGGTTTACCCCTTGTTTATTTCTAGTGTTTTTGTTCTTTTATTTAGTTAGTCATTGATCCTAGGATCCTTTTACCCTAGCACTTTCTATTGAAATTGGATGTATTCTAAAATCCCATTGACCTACTTTTGGTCATTCATGGACATTAATATAAATTCTTCCTTTTCTTTCTTTTCTCAATATGTCATGAAATCCTTATGCATGCAAAAATACACTTTAAAATCCTTTCATCCCTTAAAATTCGTCATCATGAAGCCAACATTCATTTGAGAATGCGATGAAATTGTCTATGCCTATAGCTCAAAAATAAGCATACAATAAAACAAGTACTATAAATCTATATTATTTCTCAAACATAACTTCTAATTTCAAAACAAAATCCTCGGGTGACAACTTAAAAAGAATCTACAAAGGGAAGAATATTTATGGGATGACTTACGAAAATCACCAACTAATCGAAATTCAAGTATACTCATCAAATGACTCAAACTATTCTTAACGTATGACTTAAAAGCATCAACTTTTAGAGAGACAGTAAAATCGAATATACAAAAATGTTGTCTATTATATTGGTGTGATGAAATATCAACACGCACAAGCATCCTTATATATATGATGGTAGGGTACATATATGCTACGGCACACACCTATTCATGAATAGATGATAATAATAATTAATGGTTGTTGACATAGTTTTATCTCAAGTCCCCTCTGGTTGAGATGCTATGCCCTCAAACTATAGGGAGAGAGAGATTTGAATCCATAAAAAAATGATTCACCTAAGTTACCTTGTCTAGTGGTAAATCCTTCACTTTGATGGAACACTCGGATGATTTGTCTGGAATGCACAACCCCTGTTAAACTTTGGAAAAAAGGATAGTTTTAAGCATAATTTTTCCCTTTTCATCTAGGATTGGTAAATCAAAACGGAAATGTGCACACCCAATTTCCTTTTGAGATAAGATGCTTGACAAACATTGTGGACATATTGTCTTGATATTTCTAACAAATAAATCGACAAAACTAATATTCTTACTAATTCAGAATGGTCCATAAAAATTGGGAAATTACTTGAAGGTTGACCGATCTCCACCAAAGACGTACAAAGACCCAATCTCCTTCAAAATGTTGCTTTGTTAGGTGCTAATCAGCTTGCTGCCCCCTACAGTGGCAAGCACATGCCAAATTTTCCTTAAGGATACAATGTTTTTTGGGACTCTTCAAGAGAGCTTTTACTTACTAGTACTTCGACACTCGTACCTCCATTAATATTTGGGATTTGGGATATCACCTTGGGGGAGCAAGCTTTAGCTTTTGCTAGGTATTGAGATATATTTAATTATTTGTAATATCCCTTTTTGGATCGAATTAAACAATTCTGAATTTTGTAGAAACCCTAACCAAAAAATTACAGAATTTTGAAAATGATCCACTTGAGCATGAAAATAAAATTCTGACCCTTCAAAAAACATGGAAATTCAATTATTATTTTTGAGTGAAACCCTTATACATCAAGTCTGATTTTTTAATAAATTGCAGGGCTGTCAACTGGAATAAATCATAGCTGAGTATATGAGTGAAAAAAATACAATATTCCAACCAAACAATGCCAAAGCTGAATTTTGACTCATCTAGGGAGGTTGCCACACCCCAAAAGGCCTCCTTGAGCTGCATTTCACCTCAAATAGCAGCCCTAACTGCTGTGCCACCCTCCAAAGGCTCCCAAACTGCTGCGCCATCCTCCAAATGTGCCCTAGATGCTGGAAATGATGCTATTCTGCCCAACTGTGACCCCCAAATGAAGTCACTACGAAGAATTTGGGGGTTTTTGTCCCCAAATCAGTAAATGGTGGATCATTGAGTTCTGCCTCATATATGTGATTTATGCACTTCTTTTCTGCTGAATTCTTTGGGAAATCAGCAAATGGTGCTTTCACCTTCACAATTTCTTCCTTGGCTTCCTCATTCCTTTGTTGATACATGCAGTCATTAGAAATTAATAAAACATTTTCTACTATCAAAGAATCTTTACCTTTGACTTGCATGTGGAATTCCTTTTGCTCCTCAGTAGGGTTTTGAGGTTCAGACCTTGACACTTTGTTCCCTTTATCACCCCTTTTAGCACATTGTCCATGATGAAAAAAAATTTGCAGCGACATAGGAGGAAGCAACAAATCTGAAATATGATCATCACTATCATGCCTTAGGCTGTCAACAAGGGGTGATGTTTCTAAAGGTGGTCGCATGCTAAGATTTTACTATAGGGTTGATATGACTGTCAGGAAATTTCCATTGTGTGAAAATGAGGAGAAATACTAGCAATTGGAATTGGAAATCCAGTGATGTATTGTTGATGACCATACTAATGTTTGTGATGATCTCTATGACTTATAATTTTGGCCAATTTAAATCTCCATTTAACTAAACCAATCAATATGCAATATCAATGACTCTTTTGATGGCCTAACATGTAATTTTGGTGGTTTTTCAAAATTGCTTATAGATACATTTAGATAATATCTAAACTATAACATCATCCACTAAATAAATTGGGATCCCCCTAGATGCCCTACAATACTTCTCCTCCTTTGTTGAATTAGGCATTGTGGAGATACCTCCAACCCTTCTATCCTTGTGACTCACAATATGTTCTTCCAATACATTTCCCACACAATGCTATTTTGAAAATCAATCAATGGCTCATCTTTTGGAAGTTCGAATGATGGAGCATGTTCCTCCATCTTGAGCTCTTTGCATGCAATAAGTAAAGCCTTTTTTGTTTTTATCTCTTCACTATTTTGCTATTGTTCTTTTTCTCTGGTTTCTTTCTCTTTCCTCATCACAAGGGAAGAATTATTTTCCTCTTGGGCTAGAACATTTGTTCCACTTCCCCTTTGTATGGTTGATGCCTCCGTGACTTGTTCCCTCTCCATTACTTGCAGCCTTGATTTTTCTTCATGCTCTCCCATTAAAATTTGGAAATTATTTTCCTCTTCCTTTCTCCAAGCATGTTGCAAGTCTCCTTGTGTAGCTCATGATTTAGACCTTAGTCCAATTCTAACTCAATCTTTATTCAATCCCATGAAGTTGGTAAGTGATAGTTCTTCCCGGATCTCAATTGGAAGGGCTCTATATTCAGCACAGCTGGCAGCAATGTCATCAACTATGGAGGGCTGAGTTTCCCTCACCGGAATGGTTTCTTCTCTTGGAAGGAAAGTAGGCTAGAATGACCTAGATGAAGAATCACTCATGGTCCTTGGTGGCTGAATATTATTGTTTTCCCTTGAAGGGCTTCTTTCACCATTCAGATTTTGCATAGTGTGGATCAATTGTGCCATTATATTAGCCAATCTCACTTGTTCTTACGCAAACCTCTCAAACCTAGCATCATGATAAATTTTGTCAGCGATTTTATCTTCTCCTTCTGAATCACACACTGGCAAGATCTAATGCTCTGATACCACTGTAATATCGCTTTTTAGATCAAATTAAACAATTCTGAATTTTGTAGAAACCCTAACCAAAAAATTACAGAGTTTTGAAAATGATCCACTCAAGCATGAAAAGAAAATTTTGACCTTATAGAAACCCTCTAAAAAATATGGAAATTCAATTATTATTTTAAAGTGAAACCCTTACACATCAAGTCTGATTTTTTCATAAATTGCAGGGCTGTAATTTGGAATAAATCACAGCTGAGTATATGAGTAAAAAAAATACAATATTCCACCAACCAAACAATGTCAAAGATGAATTTTGACGCCTATAGGTAAGTCACCACACCCCAAAAGGCCTCCTTGAGTTGCGTTTCACCTCAAATGGCAGCCCTAACTGTTGTGCCAGCCTCCAAAGACTCCCAAACTCCTGCACCACTCTCCAAATGTGCCCTAGATGCTGGAAATGATATTTTGCTCAACTGTGACCCCAAAATGAAGTCACCAAGAAGAATTTGTGGATTTCCATCCCCAAATCTGAAAGCTAATGAGGGTTTCCGTCCTCAATGGTTTAACGTGCAAGCAAGCATGCTTGACTCAACATAATTAATTGATAGATGATCATGGAAAACACTAGTGATCCCCTCCTTTTATACCTTTTCCCACTCAAACTCCAAACTTACTTTATTTTAATAATAAAACATAAGTTGCTGACATTACTTTTTGGCCACTTAATCATACTATTGAAAATTCAAATATTCAAAAAGTAATTCTCCTTAATATTTCTAATTAAGCGCTGACTTGCTCAAATTAGAAAGTCCCCTTTTTAGGAGTCAAATAGAAATAAGTTGCTAACATAAAGTCACTTTTTGGCAACTTGAAGAAAACACCATGTTCCCCTTTCTCCTTCCTTCACTTAGCCTATGGAAAATGTGAAGGGCCTTGGATTTTTCTAGTCCTAATGTCAAGGCTACGGCTTTAGCCCTAATAGTGGTGGCAATGTCTAGGGGAAATGAGTAGCATGTTAATACCATCCCAGGGTAGTTTCTTATGAGCCCTCGTGTTACTGTCGATCTCGGAGTTTTCCTACTTGATCTAACATGTTAGCGATCAATAGGTGTTCACTCTTCATATAGGCGACAATTATGAATCTAGCATTAGTTAATATAGTTTAACAAAAATTGTTGAGCAGAATAATTTTTCCTTCAAGCTATGGTTCCTTTCACGCGAAATTTTCCAGATTGTGAAAAGAGGGATGACAGTGTGGATCATTGTTATATATATTGACTCCGATGTTGACGTAGGCCATGCTCCTATAATTTATTTCAAAACATCTGAGGCATCCACGTTGTCATTCCAATCATTATTTTCTTTGATGATGGTCATTAAAGATAGTTTTAAATCTCATGTATTAGAATGACAGGGCACCATTCGGCCTGGTCAAGAGAATGGATGTAATAAATGTTTTCATAGATGCCAAAAAGGGCAGGAGAGATAAAATGCCAAGTCTACATTTAAGAATCAGAAAATTCATTTTATATATTGTAATGATAACCTAAGGGTCTAATGATTTCACAATGAATTATGATCATGTCCATCAAGTCTTCTTGTGACTATTTAGTCTATTTCTATTGAAGGCCTGCTTAGACTGTAACAGATCAATCCTCTTAACAGTGGTACCATTGCACAGGCAGTGTGACCTTAAAAATCCATATGGTGAGAGTCGAGACACTCATAAAAATAAAAGGGGGTTTATAGCTACCTAACAGTCTCAAATAGTTTTGCTTGCAAAGGTTTTTCAAGATAGTAGATTAAGATGACTGAAAGAGATTTCAAGCTTGCTAATCGTGATTCACAAAAACCTAGAATTTGGTAGGCAACCAAATCCTTATCATTTTTGGTGGGTTGCACAAGCCTAAGATGATCCGGAAAATAATGTCATGGTTCACTGAAACTTAATCTCTATTAGATGTTTTATTGGATGATCATTTGTGTGGTGATGTGTACAGATGCAGGATGCAATCTAATTAACCTCATCCCACACAGTGTGGTAGGCCAAAACTGCTGGATTTATAATATCACTGCAATATATTGATAAATGCGAAGAGAGACCAAGCTTGTATTTTGATTATTCTTGACAACTACTAGACAGTGAGTAGGGGAGAAACAAAACCTTAGTTCTTTCAGATGCCATGTCCAGGAAAGCTGAGATTTTATAATATTCCCCATTTGAATTCGCTGCCTTGACATCAATTCGTTCCTGCGGTATACATTTTTTTTTTTAATGGATTATACATTAGTTGGAATCAGCAACATTGTGAGGAAATGCAAAGGTTATATGTCAAAATAGAAATGATTTTAGCAAAGGAAATGCTATTAAATAAAGCAACTTAAAGCTAAAATCAAAACTTGCAAATTAATTTGATTCTTTGAATGTTAGTTCGTGTAGGCCAATTGAGCTTACCTTGTCCTCCAAATCACAGAAGGAAATGCCATGGCTGTAATTGTTACTTTTTAAAATGGATACTGAAATTCCTAATCGTGGTGATAGTAGGTTTTTCTCTTCTCGAGGAGAGAAGGGTGAAAATCCAGTACGATAGGAATATGTCTGTGGTGAGAGCATTAATGGCATACCATTCAAATCTTCTAGTTCTTCTAGAGTTTCGACAACTTTATGTAGGCTTGTTTTCCTCTTTTTTATTGTTTTAGAGGGATGATCTGACACTTGCTTTCCTGCTTTAATGGCCCTTGGAAGCAAGAAAGTATCTGCCTCTGAACCATCTGATGGCTCAATCTCAACTAAACGACATGCCAAGGGCAGGGAAGTATCATTGCAAATCCAGTAAGGTACAAACAACCGGAGAGACTTGGCTGCAGCATTTGTTTCTCCAAAGTCACGCTCCAAGCTAACTCGCAATTTCCTGCGAACAATTTTGCACCTGGCATGAGATTACATACCATATCCACAACAGGTTAAAAACATGTCCTTTCATTTATGGTATTCTAAACTTGTTTTTCAATCACACACAGGAGTGGATGAAATTAAGAATGTGCAAAAACAGGGTTTCCTATTTACAAGTTCGGAGAAAATCAAAGAAACATAATTAACTTTTAAAATAAGGGGTGTACTTCAAATGATGAAAAATGGTTTCACTGGATCATATGCGAGTAAGAGTAAGAACATATGAAAAACATTTAAGAAAGAATGTATATGTCCATCTTCCTAACAGAAAATAAGGTAGCATATTTGTTTTATTTACACAAAATCATGCTGCACAGTGTTTAAGTCTTACAGGTGAGGATGCAAGCATTTTTTACAACATCTGAATTTAAAAAATGGAGAGTCATGTTACATACGGTATGAACTTAGAAACTGGAAAATAATGTTAATAGGGCATCATGCAAAAACTATTAAAAAAAAAGGTAAACAAAAACACCAAGGACAAAAGCATTCCTCGTGTCTAGAGGAGATAAATCAAGAACAGATTGTAACAAATTGAATAGCTGAAGTGGAAAACAAAGGGAAAACTCCCCACAAATGGATTCCTGAGAAAAGCAGCAGTCAGGATATGTTAGTTTCAAAGTCAAAAAGTAAACGGATATGATTTTTGGTATGATTCACATTATTCGAAAAGACTATATCATCTTGATTTGCAAATAGAAACTCTCAAACCCAAGTTAACTACAAAAACAGAAGGGAAGAAACACAAAACAAAAGAGATCAACCATAATTCATAACAATCTAGCTAAACAACACTTTCAGACAGTCTCCAATATATATATATATATATATATATATAACATTGTCATAAGTTTTGTGTTGTAAAGTTCGGTATATTGCATATTCTTGATTATCCTCACAACAATAGCTTATGCAAAGTCATTAAAAATTTACCCTTGTGCGTTATGTGTACTCATTTACCATTCAATGGAACCTACACTGGGAGCACCTAAGAAGGTTTCTTCAAAGCTTGAAAGGGAATCCAAGAACCTATGGGATACTCATTTACCATTCAATGGAACCTACACTGGGAGCACCTAAGAAGGCTTCTTCAAGGCTTGAAAGGGAATCCAAGAACCTATGGGAATAGTTACTACAAAATCGATCCTCGGGAAGTGAAGAGTTAGATAAAAATCTATTTAAATGGAAATATAAATCAAAGTTGATATACCTCTTACTTTGTCGGTGAAGCATCCAAAAGCAAGAAGGACATGTATCTGATGATGGGTCAGAAATAAGGACAGCTTCCTGTACAAAGATGTGTTTAAATTAACTATGAGCCTAATGCTGTGAATATATTACATTTAAACACCCATATAACACAAGAAAGCAACATACCTTTTCTAATTCCCATCCTCCTTGAGCTAGCCAGGTTAGATATATAGGCTTGCGGATATCCACTAAATATAGGTGTGTAGAACTCTCTGGTGAAATAAGACCATGCTGGCGCTCAACTCTACCTCCTTCATTAGTTTTTTCCCAGATGATATATTCTGCATTGCAGGGAAGCCTATTCTCTAGTTTCAGAGGTGCTTTAACTGATATCTTCCAATCGTAAACAGGAGAATTAAGATGTGAGTTCAGAATATTGGCATCTGTTTCCATGCTCAGCCAGACATACTGCTTTGAGCCAGATTCTGGAAGACAGATAAGTATTTCTTCTGTTTTTTCAAGCTGATTCAACATAAACTGTGAAACTGCTGCCCCACTCTTTGACTGCCGTACAGAATTTCCAGTAGAAGACTGACCCTTTTCAAGATTATTCTGATCACTTCCGGATGTATCACTCGAGCTTCTGGTGGAAATTGCACGTCCCCATAAGTAGGATGCCTTTGCAGACACTGAAAAAGGGCGTACCTGTACACAGAAATCAGTATCTTTTGCAGTATACTGCCAGGGCACCGGACTAGAACACCCTGGTTTTAATACAGTGATCACTTCCCTTGTATGTCTTGTTTTACTCCCAGATAACTGCTTCCGAGTCCGCACCCAACGGCGTCGTCTTGCAAAGTCAAATGCTGATCGCTTGCAGGTTTTTGTAGAGGGAAGGGGCCATTTTAAGCTTTGAAAATCAGATCCATAGGCCCAACCATCACTATCAACAAACTGGGACTTGTCAACAACCCAGTTTGATGTCCATACCCAGCCTGAGGGAGGGGGAGGTTCAAAGAAATCCTGAAAAAAAACCCATATGTGGAAAAAGTATGAGATGACTCGCCAAAACAAAAATAGGATGCAAACTCTAAACATAAAAAATAACATAACCACAGGCCCCTGGAATTCACACCTTAGACGAATAGGAGTAATCATTTGTACTCCAGTGTCCTGGGTCAGTTGATATGCCAAAACCGGGCCATTTGTTACCCCATCCTGAAAGTGGATGGTAACGCTGGTTCTCAAAGATCTCTTCAGTTATCACAACAGGTCTAGTATCAGAATTTGGTCGAACATCAGGGCTATTTAGCAGAGAACGGGGACAAACACAGACTTGAAGTGTAATATCTGTATCATTCACAATAATAACAAGACTCCGCAATATAGCATGTTTCTGACCCTGCTTCATCACAACTTCAAACCCAAAAGTTTCCTTAAGTTCTTTAGGTATTGTAGATAAAGGTAAGATTGAACGGACACTAGTCCAAGGACCATCTGGGCTGAGCCCAACCCACAAACCCACTTCACCACTGTTAAATCTATTTTCGGATTCCCCTCCTGTACCCTTATCTCCTTTTGCAATGAAGTAGAAAGTATTTAGAGATATCGATCCACAATTTGAATTTTCTTCCTCGTGATCATTTGATCCCTGAAAATAATATTCAATACAATGAATGTCGATATACAGCAAATAATAAGCAATAAAAAAGTGGATCTGGTAATGCTACCTTTCTCTTTAATGGCTGCAAGCCAAATGTGTGCGCACTTTTACAAGACGATTTTTGCATTATTCTTGGAAGAAAAGGTTGGGAGTTTGAGAAACTCATTTCACCTTTTATAGGAATAGCAAGCATTCCAACAGCCTCCCCTGCACTTTCATTGATTGTATAATGTTTATACTCAAAACCAGAAAGCAGTCAAAAATTAGTGAACAATGCCATTGTTTGTAAGCAATTCTAAGTTCTAACAATATAACTTTGTTTATTAATTGCAAAGCATGATGGAACGAATTAACTGTAATATGTACAGATTCCCATAATTAGGAATTTGAGAACTCAATATTGGTAAAGGTTTGCCATGATTTTTAAAATTATAAAAATGTTCACTCCTTAAAATTATCTCTAAAAGAAACTTGGTTTTCAGATCAAAATTTCTTAATTACGAGTCTAAATTATATCCACTACACTTAATATTTAAGTTTTCATAGGATAGCAATGTGAAAATCAAAATACAATAGGCATGGTGATGGAAAGTTTCACCAAAACCTCAAGAATTTAAATGAGGCTTCGCTTTGTTGAAAAGGAGCAACACAGATGCGTGCAAAACCCCACCTTTGATAAGGTGAAGGATACCCACATTGTCAGTCATTACTCCACCTAATAAGGGCACTTCTCGTGAAGAAACAAAAAATGTGTGATAATGAACTGTACAAGTTTTAAAAGTATAAATGCCACTAAAAGCACTCCTCCAAAATCATCACCATCTCGTGTTTATCCTCTATCGCATAGTGACAAGGTTTATTTCAAATCGGTGGATCCATTTTGCATGTCAAAGGAAGGCAGACAACTAGGGATAATGTTAGTGCTAATCTTTTCCATTTGGCTAATCTTATCGTTTTTTCTCCAAAAATGTTCACAATCTGAAAACAATAATTCGCTTTAATTTATACATAAATATATTTATTTTTTGTCAGCATGCACCAACTTTTTGAATAAAACACATAAGATCTTCGAGAAAAATGAAAAATTAATTTAGATTGTGATGAAACGTAAGAAATTGAGAACTCAATATTTAAAAAGTTTTGCCATGACTTCTAGACTTATAAAAATTTGAGCTCCTTAAAATTATCTCTAAAAGCAACCTTGGTTTTAGAACAAATATTTCCTAAATACTAGTCTAAATTCTATCCACTTTATTATATGAAATCGGGTGTTTCCCCAGGGCATTATGCTAATATGTGGCCTTGACTGTGGCTGTTATTGCTTTGTAATTCTCAAATTTCTTAGCTTTGCATTTGATTATAGATGATGTGCCCCTCACATATTTGGCATGTGGCATTATGCTAAAATGTGGTCTTGACTGTGGCTGTTACTGCTTTGTAATTCTCAAATTTATTAGTTTGCTTTTGATTCTAGATGATGTGTCCCTCACATATTTGGCATGTTTAGTTAGGGCTTGAATTGCTTCTAAATGATATTGGCCTATACTCGATCACATGATTATATGGAATAACCCCGGAAAGTTTTGTCTAGGAGTATTTTGTCTTTAATTCATGTGTCTTGTAAAAACTTTATGCTGCCCATATAATTTGCAGATAGGTGTTAGTCCTTTACAACTGGTGTGTCTAGCCTTGAATGATAGGTATGGCCATCCTACATCTAAGCCTTGAAGTATGATGAAAGTATGAATTCAACTGTCACACCTAACTAATTCAGGGTTTACACTCTAGTCTGTATGACTTATAAATCCTTGCCATATAAACTTAAAGTGCAACAATTTTTGTAAACATTCTGTGCAATATTTAAAATCTACACTCGTTTATAGAACCTATGCATGAAAAATGCCAACAGATGATGTGCATGATATTTGTTGTTATCCCTATATAAAAAAAACTTGTATATAATCATTTACCGTGATTTGTATCCTGTATTATTTCATATCTGTACACTTCTTATAAAAAATGAGTTATGAAGACAGCATTGTCCTTACACCCCAACTCCCTTGAGAACAATAAAAATGGCATGAACAAATGAGAGAAGGAATAATTTTGTCAGTTTGGGTTCCAATTTACTTAGGCATGAGAAAAATTTGACTAGCCATAAGAAAGAACGTTTCCATTGGAGCCTTAATTTACAATTGTTCAAAAGCAGAGACAATCAAATCATGACCTACTGTACAGGCGATTCTCAAGAAGTTTTTTTAAATAAAAGTCAATAATTTATTAAAAACAAAAAATAATGTACAAAGTCAATCCAAAGCTTGCCCATATATACGAAGAGATTTGGCATAAAGCCAAGTTGTTACATTAGATTGTCATAAGCCTCGCAGATTATACCCAAAAAAAAAAAAAAAATTGAAACTAAAGAAGTTTTAAATCCTTTCTAAGTTTCTAGTAATATAAGAATTTATCCTGCTGACTAAGACTTTTCCTACCCTATTCCTATCTCTACTATAGATATTGACAACATTTATATCGTTCACAGTTGTAGTGTCATCACCGGAGACATTTATAAAACTTGCAGCCACATCTTGGCAGGTATATTTTGTGCAGCACAGATAATGATAAAGCAAACCACAAAAAGAAAGGAGACTGATGTTCATAGTTAGATTGAGTGTGAAACAGGATTATCAGATCCTCTTCTTGGACGAGCCTCTGTTTCTTTGCCCACTCTACATGTCCAGGCAGAAGAAGCTTGTTGAGCTTGCAGATGAATAATTGGGAGCACACGTTCAAGCTCTTGGGCCCCTCCAGCTCCCGCATACTCACCAGCAGAGGTCTGCCTCCTAGGAGGAATCATAGCATAGCTTCTCTCTTCTATTGTTTATACATAATGGAGCTTTGCAGGGTCCTTGTACAGAACGTCATCAACAACAACAGTTCAATGCAATGCTACTGAAATTGATTACAGGTGACAAGCAGCTCACTGCAGGCCACCAAATGAAGGATACAGTTCTGAAGTAGAGGTGCATTGAGTCCATTCTCATTTATTTAACAGGCCAAGCCTTGAATGGTTATCTCCAGGGTTTTAATTGCATTGAGAATAGTGAGAGTGCCAAAGACATGGTCAGGTTTGTGACATCTGCCCTTTTGCCTTTATTAAGATACATTATTATTTTGATGAGCGACTGTGTACTATTGTTTTGACAGGTGGTTTGATGATAACATTTAATGCTATGATGACATTGTCTTATGGATCGTGATGACGATTATATGGTGATTTAGTACCTTTACATTGCATTGCTTTAATATATAAAGCTGATGTCGCATTTTAATTTATGCAATTTATAGTATTATGTCTTCCATGAGATGCTACTAATATATATGTGCGAGCAGGGAACAAGTACAAGTGGGGGGATGGCTCGATGTTAAGTAAAGCTGACATCAAAACTGGTCGCATTGTCGCGAGAGCATACCAAATACATGACACACTTAGACATAGCTACCTGCCTAGACCTAAGTCAACTCATACCCTAGCTTGGACCTTACCTTGTGTTTTTACTTTCACACTTAGTCTAGTATCAGTAATTATATGATGTTGAGAATTAGCTATTGTGAGTGGGTTTGTGACTATGACAGGATAGTATATTGACTATATGGACTTAGTCGATGCACCTTAATACAAAGTATAGATTACAGTGTTGTTGTGTTCCGATGCAAAGGGTATAGTATAGGTTATATTGAGACTTTATAAGAATTATTGTAACATTGCATAAAGACCATCTTTGGAGGGCCTTGACCAGCCATATTTAACATGTGAGAGTTTGAATGGTAATAAATTGTAAAAGGTGATGTTTTGCATGGTAATAATTTATTATGAAGTCAAGATTTAATATGTTTAGAAGGATATATTAGGGTTTGGGTGCTTATCTTGGCACATAGTCTTGTCTTGGACAGCATGGAAGTCAAGCTGTTTTCGGAGCATTGGATATTTGAAGGAAAACTTCAAAAACCCATGTAAGCAGGGCAATAGGAAGAACATGAAAATAAGTAAAGATAACAATTTTGTGCTCTCTTGATGTGGGTGTAGTTGGGCATTAGTGGCACTCTTACTTTCAATCAGTTTTATTTATTGTAATGTTGAAACCTTTACATGACAGCTTGACAAAACAGGACTGCTATTTTGTGAATATCCTATTATTGCACCTTGTAGACGAATCAAAGAAGGATAAGAGATATATGAGAACCATGAAAAGGACTGATAGGGTACGTGGAGGATGGGGCGGGGAGGAGGGGGGAAAGGAATGTTTTGGAAAAGGGTTCAGCAGTTTGAAAGCTAGGACAAGTTTCCTTTCAGATTCCAAGCAAGTAAATTGTCCTTTTTACATTCAGAAGAAAAGTAACGAAAGTATGATTATGGTTTTTGTGTGTTGCATAGATATTCTACATGATAACCTACTACCAATAGCATGTTGTCATACCATAATAAAAGATTTCAAGATAATAAGAACGTATGTTGGTTTGGACATGCAAAGACCCACTCGGGTTTACAGTTTGTGTGTATGTGATCTTATCATTTTGTGTCATGAACTCTATAACAATATGACTTCAATATTGATGTAGATGTGACGATGATTTACAAACCAGTTGGGGCATTACTTTTGTGTCATCCATAGGATCTATAGACCCTGATGAACCATTAAGGCATAGGGGTATGATTATGATTACTACTGCTTATCTCTGAATGAGGGGTTCATCTCAAAAGATCTGAACCATAGAGCTTGGTGGAGGTAGGGC
The DNA here is from genome assembly GCA_037957365.1 of Torreya grandis. Taxonomy (NCBI): domain Eukaryota; kingdom Viridiplantae; phylum Streptophyta; class Pinopsida; order Cupressales; family Taxaceae; genus Torreya; species Torreya grandis. The sequence continues at coordinate 7,160,265 of JARHVA010000075.1, forward strand.
AGCTACATGTGGCTTTGGGCCAATGAGATACTCATTTTGTAAAGGACAAGGCACAGGGATCTGATGGTACCCCAAGGTCCCTCGCTTCAATAAATTTGTCTTTAACTGTTAATCATGAATCATTTCTGTGCTGAGGCAGGAATTAGTTAAATTTACTTGCTGAGGCTTGGTTACAAACTAAAGTTGTGTGATGGGAAACTTGAAAAGGACTAACCTATGTGTCTAGTTGGTTTGCTGTACCAAACATTCTTCCTTCACCAATAGTCGTGTTGTCTTCCAGCTAGATACCAATGAACTTAATTACAGATGATGTTAAATTTGGCTTGAGCACACGTAGAGATAGGGTTAAGTTGGGACCCTAGTTTTGAGCTTGTCACTTTGTTTGGTATGGCTTCATGAAGGTGCTTCACATATAGGTATGAGCTGATGGTTGGGGTGGAATGGGACACTATGGAGGATTTAACATCCACCATTGCCCATCATAGCACACAAAAAGGATGCAGTAGATCTTATTGCACAAGGATTTAGGTTGCTGCATGTCTATCTTTTCTTCTTGGTTTTCTTCTTAACAATCACGGTTCAAATGATATGAAATCATACTGTTGTATATAATGTTGCCTAGTAACACATTGATATTAGAATGTTGCTCTGAAATAGGACTGCGTAAACCTTCAGAGAGATCTTAATGTTGAGTTGTATATTCAGGGAACCTGGAACCTAAGTCACAGAAATCACCAAATTCCAAAGGAAAAATTCAGATTCGGCAATTTTAGTAAAAACTAAAAACACAATAAATCTGCTAAAAGTAGCCAGAAAAATTGTATGGTGGAATTTTTTAAATGATTTTAGAAAAAACCCTATAAATCCTTGGAAGGTCAGCCAATAAACATTAAAAAAAAAAATCATTTTTATATTTTTTTTAGTCGGCTAATGTTAGGGCTTTTAAGTAGTATAAAATGCAGTTACAATATTGATATTATTCACAAGTTACAACTCCTCAGCATTGAACAACAATTCCTCAGCAGAACAATTCCTCAGCAATGAATAGCATTTTGGAAGATTCAGGCGTGGATCTGAACATCTTAAGTTTGTGTATGATTCTGCTGAACGTGAACCTGAAGCAGACTATCATTCATCACTATCACGATCTCAGCGATTCTTGAGGAATTGAAACTGTGAAACCATGGGAGAAGGAACAGATTCGAGACTGCATTCGCTGCCATCAATCCCCACTGCAACCATCGAGCATGTATTCCACATTTTGTCTCTGCATTTAACTTTAGCCTTTAGGTTAGGTTATATATGTGTGTGTGTGTTGTGTGTGGGAGGTGGATGATATTCAAGACTGCCTTCGCTGCTGTCAATCTGCACAGCAGCCATCGAGCATGTATTCCACATTTTGTCTCTGCATTTAACTTTAGCCTTTAGGTTAGGTTATATATGTGTGTGTGTGTTGTGTGTGGGAGGTGGATGATATTCAAGATTGCCTTCGCTGCTGTCAATCTGCACTGCAGCCATCGAGCATGTATTCCACATTTTGTCTCTGCATTTAACTTTAGCCTTTAGGTTATGTTATATATCTGTCTCTCTGTCTGTCTGCGTCTGTGTGTGTGCGAATGTTGAAGGCTTTTACGACAATTTAGCTAGAGGGATATTTAGTATTTATTAAATTTAAGTACATTTTTTAGATTTTAATTAAATTTCATTTGTTAATTACTTTTATTAGTTTTTAAAATTAGATTTTATTAAATTTCTGGTTTTTAATTAATTTTTAATAAATTTTCAGGGTTTTTCTTCTATATTTATATTATTATTATTATTATTAATAATTTAAATTTCTGTCATTTTGCTTATTTTTATTATATTCTTTTATTTTAATTTAGATTTATATAATTTGAATTTATTCGTGGTTTTTTTCCCAAATTTTATCGGCTGGTCGATTGGTTTCAAATTTTACCCTCACTGAACACGAACCTCGTGACTTAGCCTGGAACTGATCATAATTGCTATTATAGATGGTTGTATTGTATAAAACATGTTGAAACTTCTTATATGGCAGAAAACATGTTGAAGATTTTTTGCTTTAGTTGTTCTACTAAATACTTGCATACCTGATGTCTTGACAAGTCTGGAAAAGGAAACATGCCATTATTTAAGATCTCATCCAGTGAAGTATATTTATATGAATTTTAAAATATTAAAAAGAATGTTGTTCGTCTTTTTTTTTTAAAACCTTGCATGGCTCTTGTATGTGATATGTATACTACTAGCTGAAATTGCAAAGACTATTTGGGGCTCTAAGAACTTTAAAGTGGATGGTACTTGAGCCCATTCTGTTAAGCGTTTGGGCAACTTGAGAATACTCAAATGATGTTAAATAGCACTCTCAGACATATAGACACCGATAATTTTTTCCAGAAGTATATACTCTATAGGAGTAAACCTAGTTGTATACTCACATGGTTGTCATTTAATGATTATGGGTCATCACTCTTATGATAAGCATGTTTTATGTTCAATTAGCTTTTGATGCTACAAGCTTCAGGACAGAATTGTATTTTATGGCTCTACGTTCTCATGATGTCAACGCATCCCATTTGGGACTGAGTTGATACATTCATACAATGAGATTGGCTTCTAGATTTTGTTTTTTGAGTCTTGATATGCTTGGCATTGTGAAGGACTATTTGTTGATTTCTTAAGGCATGTGAAGGACTACTTGTTCTTATCTTGTCTTCAAATACTTAGTCTGAGCTCAAGAATTTTGGGCTGGAAACCTCCCTTGTACTGCAATTTGTAATTATTGTGGTGAGATAGCAGTTTTGACCTGAGAAAATGTCGACCCAGCTATGATTGAGGTCTGCTTTTTTAAGCATATTCCACAAATATTATTATACACCAACTTGTAGAATCAAAAACTTTGGCTAGAGCTGATGTTATGCAAGAGGAATTAAGTTAATGCACTTAAAACTGATTACTAGATTATTCTTAAGAAATAAAAGAAGTGGGTACTAGATTCCATGCACATTCATCTACATAACACACAACACAAGTATTTCCTACTCTAACTCCTCTTTTATTCAATATAAATATCCATTATGGCTGCCCAACTCTTTATCTCTTTACTCGCTCCTTTATCTTTATCCTACATTTCTCTCTTATGTACTCTGTTACATTACAAAATGGTAAATACCTTACCACAGCATATATACCGCATCAATACATTACTATATCAAGACCCATGTCCATTCATCATCCAGGTGTACAAGATATGTTTTGAAGCTCCATACAATGCCACACAAGTCCAAAGGGAAACTGTTTTATTCTGTCTATTTGTCATCATAGATAATGCCGCAGTATATTTTGGGCCTCCACTGTATACAAGAATATATGTGCCAACCAGATGAAGAATCCTGCCAACATAGCTAAAGTTTTGATGTTTGTGGCAGACCAATGGATAACTGTGCTCACTTAAGTTGGATTTTTCGGGAATTGAGCAGTATACACCCTGATGACTTTTTTAATACGAGGGCATGTTGCTGGAATCGTGCTTGTAGGAATTGCCGAGAGAATCTTCCAAATCTGTTTTATGCCTGAAATAAGCACAAAGATGGTAATGATTGGTTTATGAGATGTCTGGACTGTAGGCCATCATTAGGTAACCAAGTATGGTTATATAATGATGCCATGCAGTCCATTGAAAATAATATAGGGTGTAAGGGTTGACGATGTATAATGCAGTCCTGTATATGCAGGAATGATCTCTATGAACTACTTACGACTTTGGAACCCAAGTCTATAAATGTATGGAATGTAGAATAATGTTCTCTGAAAAGCTGCAATCTTAAAATGAGGGCATGAACAACAAAGAGTAAAGTAGGTCCCTTGGATTGAATAAATTATGAGGGAAATCTGATGTGAATCTCACTTGAGGGAATTTGTATTTTCTGTTTTATAAGGTGCTTGCCTTGGGTCAGTGAGTTAAGAACTTGTAAATTACTTGCAACTCTTAAGTTGTAGAGGGAAAAGTTTTTTTGTACACTAAACCCTTGTTCATGATCTAAATTCTAATCAAGGTCTTGGTATGAAGGATAAATGTTTATTTGAAAGGTTTAATATTAAAATTAATTCTAATAAAAAGGATGCATGATCTAAATATTGTTGTATCTACTGAATAATAGATAAACTGGAGTTCTAGCTGAACATTGTATTACAACCTAAAAACAGGGATATGGGTTAAAATGTTTTAGAATAGTAATACAGAACTCATGAACCATCGTGTAAAAGATTATATGTAAGACTTGTATTGTTAGGAAAAAATATGGAATAGTGATGTGAGGGTAATGTTCCAAGGAATCTGTGTACAAACAGGTTGGATTGAAAGTTGTGGCAATATATGGAGTTATTTCCTACCTATATGGAACCTTGTATTAATTGCCCATTTAGTTGGGGTTTTTTTAAAACCTTGTGCAACAGTAGTTGATGAAAAACGACGATTAGTAATGGCAAACTCTGCCTGTATAATATGAGATCAGTAGTGAGATCTGATTAATTATATAAATTGGTTATTGAGCTTAAAATGGCCCAAACATGTGTAAGGCTTGATCATAATGATAAGACTGTGAGACTTCTTAGTCTGAACTAGATCTCAAGAGCTCATAGGGTGTGGTTGTAACTCTTAGGCTATGGCTGTTTGTTTTAAGTATTGGTTTGTTGCACGATTGAATTTGCCTTGAATAATTGAATGAGAACTAATAGCATAAATTACGCCTAGAGTTTTGGGAGATGTTAGTATGAGATGAATAACTAAAAGAAGAAGAAATTGTTTTTTAAATTTGTTGGGTGAATATTTTGTCGACCAGCTAACTGGTGAGCAAAATAGTTCCTATCACCACAGCATAGGGAGATTGGTCGTCCAGGTGTGCAGTTTTACTACATCAACAGGGGACAAATCTCTCCTCTCATCAAGGGGAAGTTCCCTATTAAATATATGGAAGCTATATACTATATATATAAGCAGAAAGTAAAACACAGGGGTGGGATAAGCCATCCATCTCTCTTTTTCAAGAGATGATGTTAACAAACAGAGGAGAAATCCTAGGTGATTGGTGAAGGTAATTCTCTTCTTTCAGAAGTAACATTCAGCCAAGAGCTAGATCCCTTCCTGGATAGTAAAAACCATAGTAAAATGATAGAAGGCACTTCTCTTCTTTCAAAAGTGTTTGTTCTTGCAAACAGTAGGACTCTTTCTGGTAACAAGTGACTGATAACCGGGTACAGAGTAACCAGCAATCGAAGATGTAGCTCAAAGTCTCCACCTTGACTGCCCTAGAGTGAGATACGAAAGACAATGAGAGCACAAAGTCGTCCCAAGGTCTTTTACACAGAAATAGAAAAGAAAAACACACACTGAAGACAACTATGACAACGCAAAGTCTAAAAGTAGCTTGCTTCAGGACACCTTCCTTATCACTTCCACTAGCCTTGCTTGTTAGATTAAAGAAATAAGAATGCTTCTAGGAAACAGACATAAGAACAATTTTCTAAAGTAGCACAAGCTATAACAGCACAAAGTCTACAAGTAACTTGCTTTTTCATTCAATCAAAAAAATATGAACAACAATCTGAACTCAAAGTCTTAGTAATGCCTTTCAATTTGGGCGAAATTTCGCTTCAAATAAGGGGAAGATCTCCTTTGTTACAAATGGGAAATTACAATATATAGAGGTAAATAGAGGCTTGGCACTTTGTCCCATGGAGTGACTTATGTTGCGCAATCAATGCCTTGGATGCATTCTTGGTTCTGTCAGGAAGAGCCATGCTGGAGCAAGGCGGCTGCCTTAACTGTGGCGTGTTGATTCATCTCTAGTGCCTCCTCCCGAGCCTGAATCACTCATTCCATCACCTCCTAGCCGCGCAATTGTCTACTCTGCCTTTATCTCAAAGGGGACAAACAAGCAGCGCTTTCAATGTTGGTAGGCCCCAAATATCTACCCGACGAACTGCTTCACCTACTGGAATTAATTCCTGCTGAGTTTCCCTCTGTCTCCAGCTTTTGGGTCTTTGAATGCATTCGGGTCCGCATTTTTAAATTTGCGAAGCTCAACAGACACTTTCTTGCAGCAAATTTGCTGCCCGCGGGTCTTTTATCTTTTGAAAGTTACCGGCTAGCTAGTCGCCCTAATTTTGACGTTTGCGAGACTGTCATTCTGTTGTGATGCAGATGAGGACATGTGGCGGCGTCCGCGGCTTTGAAATAAGCTCATTGGAATAGGCTTTGAAACTTGTTAGAGGCTGGAGGCATGGATGCAAACACGTGGCAGCTTCCGCTGCTTTGAAACTGGTAGAGACTGTGTCTTGGCTTGTGACACTTGGTAGCTTCCGTTGCCATTTGAGGCTCGACCCTTCCCGAAGGGAACTTGCCCTTCGGGGTCTTGAACAAGGTCCATTTCTGAGTGTCGAGTGTCCCCCCCGCAAGGGTATCTGCCCTTCGGGATCCTTCAGGTGGCCTTCGAGCTCTAATTTCTACGGTTAGGCTCGACCCTTTATTTCTTTTGGACAAAATGTCCGAAGGAATTCCTTCGGACAGTTTGTCCGAAGGAAGTCCCCCCTTTGGCTCCGTGTCTCTGTATTGAGAATGCTCTGCTTTTGACACGTGGCACGTTCCGCTGCTTCGAACAAGTGACACGTGGCGTCTTTCGCTGAATCATATTGCAACCTTCCGCTGGTGACACTTGGCACTTTTCGCTCTCGGGCCTTCTCGATATCGTAGAAACGTTTGGGGGTCCACTGGGGTTCTCGCGGACGATGACACTTGTCGGCCTCCGCCGATCTCTGCAAGGGGCACGTGGCACGATCTACTACTCTTAGAAAAACATATTGAAGCCTTTCGCGGTTGCCACTTGTCGCCCTCCGCAAAAATCTAGGAGAAGCTTTATCGTAAGAAGCCTCGCAGCTTATAAGAAACTTGAGAAGCGAACGCCGACACTTGTCGCATTCCGCTGAGTCACAATGGGACACGTGGCACAATATGCATACTTTATAGCAGTCACGTGGATGCAGACACTTGGAGCTTTCCGCTTCATTTTAGTCACTCGCTCTAGGGCCCACCATGGTCTTTACTCAATATAGTGAAACGGAAGGAAGGAAATGCGGATCTTGACACATGGCGGCTTCCGACGAGCTTCATCAGGGACACATGGCAGTATCTGCCACTTCTCAGAAACAAAGTATAATGGGGCTCGGCTGACGACACTTGGCAACATCCGCCTGACTCTTTCTTTTGCGCGCGCTTCTTTCCTTAATTGAGGCAGCCTTTGAACCTTTGAACCCGTTAATCCCTTTATTGAAAAATGAAGAATTTGAAAGCTCAAAACGAATTTCAAGAAGGTAAGAGATTATTTTTGGTTGTGCAAGGCCAAAATAGTCCGTAGGTTGTCCCAAAAATGAGTGACATTTTTCGGGGACAACAAAAATTTTGGTCGTTAAAAAGGTTGTGCATGAGGCTGGAAGCTGCCTCCTGGGGAGAATCAGTAGCAATTTCCTTGATGTTTTTTATTAGGAATCCCAATGACCCACTGTACAGGAGATCCTCCATGATTGTTGTTGAGCCTCCCAAGGAGGATTGGTGGCAGTTTCCTTTATTTTTTTTATTAGGAATCCCAATGACCCACTGTACAAGAGATCCTCCATGATTTTTGCTAAAGTCCCCCTTTGTTGTAAGTATCCCTGGAAAATTGGGACATGAATGAGATGTTGGATGTGTAAGTTGGGAGCTAAGGTCTAGAGAATTTATTGGCAACTTGTGGAGGTACATGGGAGTTTGGGGAAGAGACAACAAAGATGAGATCTGGCCATGGAGCCCACTTGACTTGGAGATCTAGCATTACTAGCAAGCGGAGTTACATGTATCTGGATTCTGAGAGGAGATTAGTTGTTGGCATTGTCGATTCTGAGGCTAGGGTTTCTGAATCAGTTCATGTACCAAATGGATCTTAATGTCAATTATGATGAAGCCCCATTCATGACCTCTAACTAAACTACTTCATGAGATCTAACTGGCCTGGCCTGAGGACTGTTGACAAATGGCTGCAGCTGGAAACTTCTTCTGTTTTCCTTATAGACCATGAGAGGACTTTTCGCAAGAGAAGACCATCAGACTAATTTCTGCAAGCGAACACCTTGAGAATACTGTTGACCAATTTTTGCTCCAGGCCAAATCGTTCACCTTCTTTTTTCACTATTCGAAGACAGTTGTTTCCGGGTTGCACAAGTTCAATGCCAGTGGTTCTCGGCCTTTGGTTCGATCTCTTGGTTCAAAGCGGCTTGGTTCAATTAGTTCAAAGGAAAATCGGCGCGCTTAGTTGAACCATTGAACCGTTGAACCATGTTGGTTCAACGGTCTTGGTTCAAAGGCAAAGGTTCAACGGAGGGAGTTCATCGGCTTCGGTTCAAAGGCTCATCGGCGCGCTTGGTTGAACCATTGAACCATCTTAGTTCAACGGCTTGGTTCAACGGGCCTGGTTCAATGCTTGGTTCAAGGGTATGCCCTTGGGCCGAGGGGCAGTCTTCAAGATTCATCGCCCTTCCATAGGGCCGACACTTCAAAGGAAAAGGACCCGGGCAAGGGTAAGTTCAATGTTCAAAGTTCAAGTTCAGGTTTTGATCAAAATTGGCTAAGTCCCAATTCCTTCGGACTTTTGTCCGAAGGAATTTGAGCCGCATACATCTACGCTTCAAGCAAAGCCGGGAGAATTTCCGTGGACTTTTTGTCCGCAAGAAAATGTCCGCGGAATTTTTGTCTGCAAAAATACAACGAAGCCAAGGTAGACCCGGGGGACTTCCGGCCCAAATGCAAAGGGGTGCCCGCAGGGAAGGAGAATAAGCAAAGGCCGACAAGGGACCCAATAGTGTTGCGACGGGGACGGTGACGTCCCGGAGGGCGTCAAGTTTAAAAGAGCAGACTAGCCGTTGGTTTTCAAACCAATGACGGCCATACAAACGTCAAAATGAACAGAGGGAAATGGCCATTTATCTTCAAAAGTAAAGGAAGCGCAAACCATGGAAAAAGAGCTCAAAATGCAGCGACCTGCCAAGATGTTCGCCCCAGGGGCCGAATGAGCCAGATAAGACAAATGGAGAAAAGACAAAGCAACAAGTATGGAATGAGTGAGCAGTTAGTCCAACTGGCGCTAATTGGAGAAGTGACTCCAGCAGGTGAAATAGTGCCAGCGAATTGATCATTTGAGATGCAAGCAGTTAACAAAGCAGCCAGTTTTCTCTATTTTTCATTAAATGAGAAGGCAAATCGCATATTGACCTTGACAAAGGCAGATTTCAAGGGGACAAAGCGCACAGTCCATTAATGCTTTGGAGCGACTTGTTTCCTTTCATGAATAGGCGCGATAGGCCACTTGTAATAAAGGAGCGCCAAATGAGCCTCTTTGACTTTCCATATAACATTGCGAATTGGTCATTTGTAATCATCTTTCACAAATTTTACAAGGCGCAGCCCTGCTAAAATTTCTACCTGAATCTAAAAACACAGATTTTTACCTCCTCTTGGATAGATTTCCTGTGTATGTTCTGAGTGTTGATTTGTGTTTAGTCATTGTCTCTTGATGCTCTCATAGGTTCAACACCAACAGACCAGCTATCTACAAGGCGCCATCTGCAGCTGACAGGAGAAGAGTTCTATTTTGGGGTGCAGAAGATAGAAGGGATTATCTACAGAGTGCCTCGTACAGCGCCTTTGGTGAACCCCTTTTTTTGTATTTTTCATTTAAACCTCCCTGTCAAGTTTTGCAGACTGTTTCTTCTGCCAAGGGTGAAGCGTATAAGTGTGTTTTGTCTGATTTTGAGAGTGGGCGTGAGGTCATCTTGTTTTGGTGTATCACCTTCTTAGAGTAGGGTTGTTTCCCTGTATCTCTTTTCCCTTTTCACCCCCCCCCCCCCCACTCTTTTTTTTATTATATAGCTGTGTATATATATATATATATATATATATCCCTGTATTTGCACTTGCTAAAACAAACATGATATATCAAAGGGAGCTAGCCCTTAACTAAAGACTCTCCCCTCCAGCTTCGCCAGTCCCATAGGCGAGAGGGGAGTTTCCATGTTGCGAGGAGAAGGCAGGAGTTCGACCTCCTTGCCCCGGGTGCAATCTCTTGCGTCAACAAATACTTTATTCAAGCAATGTACATGGACATTCCAGAAAGGTTGCATTGTGTTTATACTTTATAGCCATTTCCTTAAGTCATGGGCTTCTCAGCACAAGCTTATGATAAATGCCAAGACCATGCATATATATCAAATTAGCTTGATAGAAAAAGGAAGGGCTCATGAATAAAAGTGGTTGTGTATGGAATTGCATATTATTATAACTGTCCCGAGAACAGGCCATACATAGAATATATTTAGACAATGATAATTCCTTTGTGATAAGTCTGACTCATGAGTGTGCATGAGTAATAGATGCAACACAGCTCTGATTGGTGTTTAAAAAAATAAGGGAAAGTGAAGGTTGCACAGGATTATGAGAAGAAGATGTGTATTTTGTTATGAGTGTGCAGGAATAACAGATGCTAAAGACGTGATTTGTATCATAAAGAAAACAGTACATGAAGTTACCCTTGAAAGATGGAAACCAAAGTATAAGAATATCATATGGGAATGATATTCTTTTAAAAATGCACTTGCAAATATTTAGACAGTCCTAGTAAAAAAAAAATACTTCATTCTTGAAAAGTTAATAATTTCCTTTTTTTTATTCATGTATTTAATGTTGCACTCATTACCATATTATTATGATGAAACATACTATGATGAAGACAAATGCTTCTGTTGGGACTCTGTGAAATGAATGACTAAGGGATGATAAAGAAAAAGATATAACTGCATTGCATGCATAAATACATTTTGTATAGAAAAACTCTGCATATCCTCACTTTTGATATTCTGACGATTGTATTTGGTTAGTCTGTGTGACTATGAACCACAGAGGAACTTGCAATTAGGGTGGTGATTCATCAATGACTGTAGGCATGATGTGGTATGATGAATGGATGAAAGTGGAATAAGAAAGCATATACATGATTTGACGCTTGACATCATAAGAGGGGAATGTAATGCATTCATGCTGGTCATAATAAGCCCTTCAGATATGAACCTCCTGTAATGATTTATATTGCATTATACATGGGATGCTGAAAATAGTTCATTATTAGTAGTTGGATATTGATCATGAGGCATTGGGAATTCACTGTGGCATTTGTTATCAACAGGTACATCCATGATTACCCAAGAATGTTGTGTATGTTGTTAATGGTATTATGATAATCCTAAGGACATAACATTGACATGGCTAATGTGAAAGTTCCAACTGTGGGGCAAAGCGAGGAGCCCCAAGTGTAAAGAGCAGAACCTCAAATTTTTGTATGAATATACCCTTGTGCTAAAAGTCTTTTGAGGAACTAAAGTTAGCTGTTGTGTGCTCATGATTTATTAGGTGGACAGGTAGCCATGACCATTTAAGTGGCATGGACAGTAAAATTCAAACAGCTTACCCTGATTATGTGAAAAGGGCCATAAATCAGAGGTTCGCTCCACATATCCTTCAGAGGAAACAGGACCACAATACATAGTTAGCAATTGAGAAATCCTTGGTTACTTTTGTGAAAAAGGGTAGTGAGAGGATCCTTAGCATTAAATCACAAATATTATGCAAGTGCCACATCTTTCCAATATCCTTGGCTGTCCACTTAAAATATCGGCCAATCCTCACGTATCCTATCATCTTTGTTTGAATTTAGAAAATTGAATCCATGGCAGAATTTGAACAAACAATTGTCAGAAAAACAGCTAGCAGCTTGACCTATTCGGATAGAATGCTGAATGATCCATATAAATCACCGGTCCCTATATGCCATCCTTTAATTACTAATTCGATCTTCCTAATGATGGTGTTTATCAGGTTTCTAGATATGTCTTATATTGACATTGCAATCCCCTGAAATCTTAATTGGCTCAACCAACGATTAAATAATCATCATACAAAGAAATTATCCCCATTAGGGTTAAATAGAAAACCCAACAGCCTTTAAAAAGCAGAACATGCAGTTTTTATACATTTAGAAGGTTTGTATGAAATCTAAAGTGCAGTATTAATAATCTAGTAGTAACATTTCAATAATATGAGAGGCTACACTTACCTTTCCCGGCTGTTGCTGCAAGATTTCTAACTACAACCTCCAAGCTTGTAAAACCCTATAAAGTCACCATATACAATCGATGATATGTCAAGGAAAGCCTACCCAATGCCGACATCTAAAATCTAGCACATCTATTAACCAAGCAATATCAAATATTCTTCCATCCTAGCCAATAACAAAGAATGTCTGCAGTATCTTGATGAGTAAAGACCACTAAGGAACATGACTATTATCACAATTACATTTTGCCCATCCATTTCAAGTATATTGTGTCAAAGATTACACCTTTATAATGAGTATGTTAAGCATTAGCATTCATAGATTCTAATACAAAACATGTACATAGGGTAAATAAGTATACAAATATTTCTTAAAATGTAAATAACAATGTTTCTAAAAGTTTTGGGGATATATGTTTGGGGGAAGTATAAGTTTTGCATGTCATTTTTTAAAAAAGCCAAAAAAGAACTTATGATAAACAATGCAATCATAGAAAAATATTTCAATACATTAAGGGGTATTTTTTAGTTCTCATGGTTTGGGGTTCAATGCTTCAGGTCTACCCATCTTCTTTAGTTTTAAAAAAAGGTAAACTTTATATATATGGAAAACAGTTACAACTAAGGATGTCTCTGAGAGAACAGGCCATCCAAATTCAAACCAAACCAAGAGGGACAAACAAGGAGAACTAGGAAAGTACTGAAACCATGAAGTGTGCATATGAAACATATTTACATCAACAGGACCCAAAAGAACAGTATCATAGTTATAAAAATCAGTGATCACATGTTCTATGTTGAACAGGAAATATTCCAACTGAGGAGAGCAAGCAGCCCATGCTTTATTTGAGGAGAAGGCCTTATGTGTGACATTTTCTGGGCTCCATGAACTTTACTTTTTCTTGTCTGTATTGTGTACCTCTGCATAGCTGGTTCGTCTCTTTGTTGGAGGGGTCAGTTGTGCTGTCTTAGAGATTGTAGCTTCAATTCTACATTTAGCTGGTTCAGTGAACATTACAGCATTGATTGTGTTGGGTGAATATTTTGTCAACCAGCTAACTGGTGAGCAAAATAGGTCTCTTCAACCACAGCATAGGGAGATTGGTCAGCCCAGTGTGCAGGTTTACTACATCAAAGGTGGACAAATCTCTCCTTTCATCAAGGGGAGGTTCCCTATAAATATGCGGGAGCTATATACTATATATATAAGCATAAAATAACACTCAGGGGTAGGACACACCATCCATCTCTTTTCTTTCAGAGATGATGTTCAAAAACTAAGGAGAAACCCAGGGGAAGACATTGAAAGCACTTATCTTCTTTCAGAAGTGGTCTTTACAAGCAACAACAAGAGTTCTTTCAGGTAGGATAAGTAATTGGTAACAGAGTAACCAGCAATCTAAGATGTAGCACAAAGTCTCCACCTTGACTGCCTAAGAGTGAAATACAAAGAACAATGGGGGCACAAAGTCGTCCCAAGGTTCTTTACACAGAAACAAAACATAAACACACACTGAAAACAACTATGACAGCACAAAGTCTGAAAGTAACTGGCTTCATGACACCTTCCTTATCACTTCCACTAGCTCTGCTTATTAAATTGCATAAACAAGAATACATTTAGGAAATAGACATAAGAACAATCTCCTAGACTGATACAAGCTATAACAATACAAAGTCTGATAGTAACTTGCTTTCTGATTCAAACAAAGAAATATGATGTACAATCTGAGCTCAAAGTCTTAGTAATGCCTTTCAATTTGGGTAAAGTTTTGTTTCTGGTAACGAGAAGATCTCCTTTGCATCAAATGAAAGATTACAATATATAGCGCTCCAAGGAAGACTTGGGCGCTTGTTTTCATGAAAAAGACCCATGCTGCATTCAATGCCTTGAATGCATTTTCAGTTTTGTCAAGGAGGGCCATGTTGGAACAGGGCGGCTGCCTTAACTATGGCGTGTCCATTCATCTAATATGTCTATTCCTTGGTATGAACTGTCTGGTCCTTTTCCTGATGTTTGCGCAGTTGTCCCTTTGCCTTTACTTCATGGAAGAAAAACAGGCCGCGTCCTTGATTTGGGGTGCTAAGAAGTCTGCTTGATCCATTGTTTCACCCACTGAAAATAACTCCCTTGAAGATGTTTTGGCCTTTCCCTCTTTCTGCTACGATTTGAGCCCTCGGGCTATCTTTTCCCTTTCGGGTTTTGTCTTTTCCTGGCATTTGAGCTCTTATTCTTGGCATTTGAGCTCTCAGGGCTATATCCTCAGCTTTGTTGGCTCTTTTCGTTCTTCCCTCAACAGTTCTTTCCTTTGGCGTTTTAGCCTTTGAATGCATTCGAGCCCGCGTTCAAGCCTGCAAAGATCAACAGTTATTTTATTGCCACAAATTTGACGTCTTCGGGTCCGTATTGTTGTTCTTTTATCTCTTTCGGACAATTTGTCCGAAGGAAATCTTTCCTTGGCTCTACGTCTTTGACACGTGACACGTTCCGTTGTTATGAAACTTATTAGAAACCTTTGAGAGTCCTGCAAATGATGACGCATGGCAGCTTCCGCTCTACCTTAGAAACAATATAGAAACATTCGGGACTCACTCGGATTCACACGGATGATGCCACTTGTCACGCTCCTCTAAGTTACAATGAGACATGTGGCATGTTCTGCGTAATCTAGCAATCACACGGACGATGACACTTGGAGCGCTCCACTCTCGGGCTTTTTCCTTTCGAGCATTCCTTTGGTCGGGCTTATTTCCTTCGGACAAAAGTCAGAAGGAATTCCTTCGGGCTTTTCCTTAGTCATTTTCCCACGGAAAAACCTTTCCGAAGGAATTCTTTCGGCCTCCATCACTTGATAATTTCCTTCGGACAAAAAGTCCGAAGGAAATGTTCCCTATCGACCTTTGAACAAATCCGAAGGAATTCTATCTTTTCTATCTTCTCTTTAACCCTTGAACCAATGTTCCCTACCCTCCGCAAGGGCACTTGGCTTGGTTCATTGCCCTCCACAAGGGTATTTGAACCGATTGAACCCGTTGAACTCGTTGAACCAAGTTGGTTCAAGGTTCAACGTTTCAATGGTTCATTCCTTGGTTTTTTGCTAAGTCCTTTGATCGCTCGAACAAAACGCGTTGAACCAACCGCTCGTGGAACCTTTGTTGAAGCACTTAACTCATTGAACCCGTTCAACCAAAATGGTTCAAAGTTCAATGGTTCATTCTTTGCTTAGAAGCTTGCCGATAAACATTTTTGGTTGAACCAAGGCATTGAACCAACCCTGAAAATGACTAAGTGTTGGAAACTTGTTCCTTTGATTGAACTCGCCTGCAGAATCCTTTGAACATGTTAAACCTGCTAATCCTTTTACTGAAAAAGCTTGAAAAATGAGGAATTTGAAAGCTCAGAACAAATTTCGAAAAGGGAAGAGATTATTTTGGTCTGTTGAACCCAAATAGTTCACATATTGTCCCAAAAATGAGAAGTCTGTTTTTGGGGACAACAATTGGTTCCAGTTGGAGAACTTCCTTCAGGTAAAAACTTGAAACAGCTGAGGGGAGTAGAAACCAAAATCTCCAGTGCCTTGAAGTATGCCATTGGGCTATGGAGTCATGCTACCCAAAAATAAAGGCTCCAAAAAACGAAAACGAACAACACACAACAGAAACAAAAGCTATACATATGTACATGTGAACTTATCTGATACTTCAAGAATTGAAGTGATTCAGATGCTGCCCATTGTGAGACAATGAAAATGGCGTTTCATCCTGGTAAACCAGCAGGAAACCATTTTGTCCCCAGAATCGGTGATGTGCAAATGGAACTCTCCACCAGGAATCACATTTTCTGTGCACTCATTTTGGCTCTCTTCTTGCTCCATGGCAAGACGTGGTCTTTAATCTAAAAACCATAACTCCTTGCACTCTTGGCAAAGAGTTCCTTTTGTTGACTTTGGAGTACAACAGTATGGTCCACTACCATAGCTTGTTGTTCTGCTAGTTCAGTCCAGCACATGTTTTGATTGTCAGTATCAAACCCCTGACAAACCATCAACTCAGCATCTCCTTTGGTGTGAAGGAGTTTGACGTCTTGGTCTTGAGCAGCCTTCAACACGAGTAACAGAAATTCGTATTCAGCTGTGTTGTTGGTGTTGCCGAATTGCAACTTGCATGAAGAAAAATCTCCTTGAGGAGATATCAACACAGTCCCGGCTCTAGCATTGGTAGAAGAATTGTTGTCATCGGATTCCAGGATCCAAACATCATCAGAAATTGATCTTCTATCAGATTTCTCTTTATTGGAAGTGGAAGATGTTTTTTTATCTGTACTGCGCCCTACCAATTCTTTTGATGTCTTGTTTGAATCGATTTTCAGATTGCCACCTACAAGACTTTCATCTGCAGAAACATGAACACCCTCTATGGTCAAGAAGTAATTACCCCTACCTGAAGACTCAAAATGAATTTGAGCTGCAGGGGCCGACGTTTGGCTGACCACGTATTTTGCCTCCTTTTCAGGGAGCAATCTCTTCATTACGCCTTTGACAGGGATCATTGCCTCAGACAGGGCCATGCTTAGTTCTCCTCCCACATCCTTGCAGAAATTTAGGCCAAGAAGGATGCCATAGGATGCAGGGACGTCAACCACCAAAATAGTCATCTTGATTCTCTTGTCTGGGAACGCTGCAAATGCGAATTGGGTGTCTTTAATTTGCCCTAGTAATGGTACTTGCTTGTTTTCTATGCAGAAGCATCTACCAAATGTTTTGGTCAGTGTAAGGCTAAGGGATTCTGCCACTTTGGCAGGCATGACGTTGTCTGAAGCCCCAGAATCAATGATGCAGTTGCTCAGCTTGTGACCATTTATCAACAGGGAAACATAGAAAGGCTCTATTTCCCTGGAGGTAGCAGGAGTAATAACAAAGTTGTTTGGAATGGGCATGTTCTTTGGGGGATCATGAGTTACCTTTCTAATATCTTGTCTTGCAGGGACGGCTTTATTCTTCACACACTCTACCAACCTGTCCAATTGCTCAGGATTGGCTTGTAGGAATTCAAATTCAGTCATTTGGATTTTAGTTTTATTGACATGGTCGACTATGTCAAATGACTGAAATGGACTAGGAAGAGAGGATGGGAGTTCATCCTTTTGATTTTTGGGAGGGGGAAGACTGGCCTGCGAATTTGAAGTAGGTGTAGGGATGTTTGATGTACTTACCTTCTTAGCAATCACTGGGTCCTTTGGCTAGAAAGGCAGAGTGGTCCCACGTTTAGCAATTGAAATTGCTGGTTGAGGTCGCTCCTCTGTCTTTTTTTATCAGCGTGCTGGGCTAACTAGTTTTTGGACCGGGTGAACACTGCGTATCATCCCTCGACTGCTTCACCTTTACTTCTGGGTTCATCCTGGTAATTCAGGAAACCAATGTGGGAGTCGTCAGCTGACTCTTCTTGACCCTTTGTGAAGAGATCAACGTCATTTTCTTGATCAAATTCAAGTTGGAAAGAGAAATCATGTTCAGTTTCTAGATATCCAACTGCTGAATTGGTTGGAAGTGCTTCAAGGGCAAGGTTGCTCTGTGGGGGAGGAAGACGATTTCACTGCCCTTGATTCCTGGCAGCATTGCCTTGATATAGCTGGTTCTGAAATGTCCTCCTCGACATATCCCGATTAGGAGCAGCAGACATACCTTGGGCCACTTGTCTTTTCAAAGCTAGCAGTTCATTTGCCAGCTTTTGCACCATTTGATCCATGGTGCCTGTAGATAGATATTCAGAAGATGAAGAAGATTTACCTCTGTTTGGGTCTCTCCTTATCTTCCCTGCCAAGATAAGGTCATCTTCTACCTAAGTAGCCAAGTCTTGAGCAGCAACAAGATCTGTGTCTAGCCCGTCTCAGCAAAAAACTCACTTCAGGCAGCTGTGAGTTGATGAAGCAACACTTGAGATTCTCAAGTGTTGGCTGGGCAATCATAGGAATCATGTTCCTCAGCTTGTCAAACTTTGCTATAAAATCCCTCATGGGCTCATGAGGCTCCTTCAACTGTGTGAACTGGGCCAACAAAGCGTGTGCATCTTCTGCAGGCTTGAACCTTGCTTCGAATTTGGCTGAGTGTCCCAGTCAGTCACTGACCGAGCTTGTAGATGGTAGAACCAGTCTGCAGCAGCACCTTGTAGTGTTTCCACGACAAATCTGACTGCCACATCTTCAAATTCCACTCCTATTACACCACAAGGTATGCTGAAGGCTGCAATGTGTTCATCAGGGTGAACTTTCTCATCCCCAAAGAATTTGGAGAAATTTTTTCTTGAGCTACGTGGAAGTTCATGCAGGGGTGGAGTCAAATTTAGTGGACCAAAAGAGTTACCCTGGTGGCCTTGAGCCATGATTTGATTATGTAGAAGTGGGATCACAAATCTGGATGGAGTACAAATAGGCAAAGCTCTGCTAGCAGCAGAAAAAAAAGCTCTGCCTTGTGTTGGTGACCTGGTAGGGGTAGGAAGAAGACTCCTAGTTCGTTGAAGGTGAGGTTGTGGAAGAAACAAATCAAAATTGCTCTGTTGCACCAACTCAAAAATAGGGTTAACAATACCTTGAGATTTCTGGCTTCTTGTATAGCGTGGAGCTGCCAGAATGTAAGACAAAAATGAGAAAAAATTAGGCCTACTTCAGGTTGAAGCTTGAGACTTCAAACTGCACGCTCTTCCTAGTGGCTCTGGTTTTGCAGACCAGATAATATAATGGGGATGGAGGAAGATGGTAAGGCTATAATGATAATGGGTAAGACAAAGAACGGAGTCGCCAAAGTCTATAATGGATAAGGGTAGGGACTGCTTCAATTTGAAACTTGAGGCTTCAGACTGCACGTTCATCCCCAATGGAGTCGCCAAAAATTGTTGGGTGAATATTTTGTCAACCAGCTAATTGGTGAGCAAAATAGGTCTCTTCAACCACAGCATAGAGAGATTGGTCGGCCCAATGTGCAGGTTTACTACATCAGAAGTGGACAAATCTCTCCTCTCATCAAGGGGAGGTTCCCTATAAATATGAGGGAGCTATATACTATATATATAAGCAAAAAATAACACTCAGGGGTAGAACACACCATCCATCTCTCTTCTTTCAGAGATGATGTTCACAAACTAAGGAGAAATCCAGGTGAAGACATTGAAGGCACTTATCTTCTTTCAGAAGTGGTCTTTACAGGGAACAACAAGAGTTTTTTCAGGTAGGATAAGTAACTGGTAACTGAGTAACCAACAATCTAAGATGTAGCACAAAGTCTCCACCTTGACTACCCAAGAGTGAAATACGAAGAACAATGGGGGCACAAAGTTGTCCCAAAGTTCTTTACACAGAAACAGAAAATAAACACACACTGAAGAAAACTATAACATCACAAAGTCTGAAAATAACTGGCTTCAAGACACCTTCCTTATCACTTCCACTAGCTCTGCTTGTTAAATTGCATAAACAAGAATACATTTAGGAAATAGACATAAAAACAATCTCCTTGAATGATACAAGCTATAACAACACAAAGTCTGAAAGTAACTTGCTTTCTGATTCAAACAAACAAATATGATGAACAATCTGAGCTCAAAGTCTCAGTAATGCCTTTCAATTTGGGCAGAGTTTTGCTTCCGGTAACGGGAAGATCTCCCTTGCATCAAATGAGAGATTACAATATATAGCGCTCCAAAGAAGACTTGGGCGCTTGTTTTCATGAAAAAGACCCATGCTGCATTCAATGCCTTGAATGCATTTTCAGTTTTGTCAAGGAGGGCCATGCTAGAACAGGACGGCTGCCTTAACTGTGGCATGTCCATTCATCTAATATGTCCCTTCCTTGGTATGAACTGTCTGGTCCTTTTCCTGATGTCTGCGCAGTTGTTCCATCGCCTTTACTTCATGGAAAAAAAATCGGCCACGTCCTTGATTTGGCGTGCTCAGAAGTCTATTTGATCCACTATTTCACCCACTGAAAATAACTCCCTTGAAGATATTTTGGCCTTTCCCTGTTTCTGCTACAATTTGAGCCCTCGGGCTATCTTTTCCCTTTCGAGTTTTGTCTTTTCCTAGCATTTGAGCTCTCAAGGGGCTATATCCTCGACTTTGCTGGCTCTTTTCGTTCTTCCCTCAGCAGTTCTTCCCTTTGGCATTTTAGCCTTTGAATGCATTTGAGCCCGTGTTCAAGCCTACAAAGATCAACAGTTATTTTATTGCCGCAAATTTGACATCTTTGGGTCCGTGTTGTTCTTTTATCTCCTTCGGACAATTTGCTCGAAGGAAATCTTTCCTTGGCTCTGCGTCTTTGACATGTGGCACGTTCTGTTATGAAACTTATTAGAAACCTTTGAGAGTCCTGCGAATGATGACGCATGGCGGCTTCCACTCTGCCTTAGAAACAATATAGAAACATTCGGGACTCATTCGGATTCACATGGACTATGCCACTTGTGCTCCGCTGAGTTACAATGGGACACGTGGCATGTTCCGCGTCATCTAGCAATCACACGGATGATGACACTTGGAGCGCTCCGCTCTCGGGCTTTTTCCTTTCAGGCATTCCTTTGGTCGGGCTTATTTCCTTCGGACAAAAGTCTGAAGGAATTCCTTCGGGCTTTGCCTTAGTCATTTTCCCGCGAAAAAACCTTTTTGAAGGAATTCTTTCGGCCTCCTTCACTTGATAATTTCCTTCGGACAAAAAGTCTGAAGGAAATATTCCCTATCGGCCTTTGAACAAATCCGAAGGAATTCTATCTTTTTTGTCTTCTCTTTAACCCTTGAACCAATGTTCTCTGCCCTCCGCAAGGGTATTTGAACCGATTGAACCCGTTGAACTCATTGAACCAAGTCGGTTCAAGGTTCAACGGTTCAATGGTTCATTCCTTGGTTTTTCACTAAGTCCTTTGATCGCTCGAACAAAACGCGTTGAACCAACCGCTTGTGGAACCTTTGCCGAAGCGCTTAACTCATTGAACCCGTTGAACCAAAATGGTTCAAGGTTCAACAGTTCAATGGTTCATTCTTTGCTTAGAAGCTTGTCGATGAACATTTTTGGTTGAACCAAGGTGTTGAACCAATCCTGAAAATGACTAAGTGTTGGAAACTTGTTCCTTTGATTGAACTCGCCTGCAAAAGCCTTTGAACCTGTTGAACCTGCTAATCCCTTTATTGAAAAAGCTTGAAAAATGAGGAATTTGAAAGCTCAGAACAAATTTCGAGAAGGGAAGAGATTATTGTGGTCTATTGAACCAAAATAGTTCACATGTCCCAAAAATGAGAAGTCTGTTTTTGGGGACAACAGATTGCATCTATTGGTTTTTATTTTTTTTTCCACAATTTTGCTCAAATGTTCCACACGTCTGGAGAGATTCAATTTTTCCATTTTGAGTCAATATAATTTGAAGCAACCCTGAGAAACATGTTTCCATGTTGTGCAGTCTTTTGTTCTCTATGATTTGCCCAAGATTTTTTATCGTGGCAGAAATATTCAACATAGCTTGAAGAAGGTCCTCACCCTTGGATTTGAAAGTGGCCTGAGCAGTGGATAGATAACCCAGATTTTCCATGGTATAACTAAGTGTTTACTTTTGACATGGGAAGGAGTGGGATGGTAAGAAGCACCTTCCAAGGTAAATTGGGGGAGTTCAGCATGAAAGAGAATGTAACTAGGGACTGTCAAGCATACTAGCCTAGAATGTTAACCATATCAGGGTTGAGGCCAAATCTTCTGAAGAAAGGACTATGAGATGATATAATTTTATGCATTTGACAGTTAGCACTAAATAAATGTAAACTTCTTATGTTTACATTTATTTAGTGCTAAATGTTTAGTTACTTTTCATAACCTAGGGTTCTTTAACCCTAGGGTTCACGATAAGATTCACCACATAAAACATAAGCAAACTCACATTTAGCCAAGCAAAACTGCAAGAAGAAAACATAAAATGCAAGAACAAAAACAAGCAGAAAAAAAGGCAAAAAAATGTCTCCTTTGTATGAAATTTAGGATGTTTAAAGTTTTATGCAGAGAACTAGTTGGAAAATTTGTACCTGAACAGGAACTTCAAATATAAAGACTTCATTCCAGTTCACAGCGCCCACTAAATAATCATCTGTTTTCGTAATTAAAGGCCTAGCACATCTAGACCGTGCACTCTGAGGAAAAGGGCTTTGCTCTTCTGATGTTTTCTTTGTCGTAACTAAACGGAGCACACAAAATAAATTGTACGCATTGCCATCATCAGTCAAAGGTAACTCCTGCAAGAACAAGAGAACATTTATATTTGCAAGATACTATGAGGAATAACTAGAGTAAACAAAAAGAAATTTGAATCCATCTTTCATACTGTGGCCTCCAAAATGTGAACAGCAACATAATGCTGAGAAGCATTTGTCTCTGTCACAGCATTCAATCTATCAGTAAACTTTGGAGGTGGAAGGTGCACCAAAGCAATTCTATCAGGCTTCAATATCTCAATGTCCTGAAAATTGTTAGTGTACTGTCTAAAATACAAATCACATCCAAGTTGATTTTCTATCACCAATTTCTCATAGTTATCTTCTTCTAAAGCAGATGATTTTTGACTCGATACAGGTTCAGTGTAGTCATTTCCTTCCTGTCATAGATTGGAAAGATTCATTAGTACAAATAATTGGGCATCTATATGATAGCAGTTCCAAACGAGGTTCAAAAACTAGTTGTGAGAACAGTAAATCAAACGAAAGCACATTAATTATTTCATACAACCACCTTTTCAAGCTCCTTTGCAATCCGTGCCTGTTGTTCATGCTCTACTTGTTTCCTCCAAGATAATATAGATCCAATGATTGTTTCCACAGTTGCTGAGGTAATGTTCAAGTTGACTACATTTGTTGCTGTAATTCGAATATGCTTCCCAACTCTCAGTGGCAAATCAGAATTGGCAGCATATGCTTCATACCTGTAGGTTAGTAAGTCTTCATATGAGGTAGAACAAAGGTGGAATCTACAAACTATTACAATAAACAATGCTAGTGATGATCCGAAGGGATCAATCAGCAGGCATTACATGCCACCGTGTTTTCTAAAGTAATAGGAATCAATAACGTCAAATTCAAAAATAAAAATAAAAAGAAGAATGGCCAATTCACAAGAGCAGCAAAGCATTTGTAATTACTTAAAAATCCCATCAAATGGCTCAATTAGTGGCTCCCATGCTTCCAGCTGAGGATTGAAAGTGGATGCAGCCACTGATGAAACTAGCACCACATTCAATGCATCCGGTCGACCATGTGCAGCAAGGCTGATATTTGTCATTGTACAATCCACAAGAGGCGTCATCTGTCCACAGCAGAGAGAAACTATCTTTTTAGTGAT
Organism: Torreya grandis; assembly: GCA_037957365.1. Lineage (NCBI taxonomy): Eukaryota > Viridiplantae > Streptophyta > Pinopsida > Cupressales > Taxaceae > Torreya > Torreya grandis. The sequence goes on from JARHVA010000075.1 coordinate 7,183,833, forward strand.
ATGCTTCACAAAAGATGCAAAAAACTTGAGACTGAAAAAGTTAAATTTGAGACTTACGGAAAAAAAACATAAAAATACAAGTGCTAAAGATTTGTCATTTTTACCATTCCTCGCGGATTATCTAGAAGTGACACTGAAAAACAACCAATCTTTACATCAGCATTAAATGTTTCACGTAATTTTGGTTTCCCAGACTCCGCAAGACCATATGCCAAACGACATGGTGGTCTCTTCAGATCGGGTCGTGCAATAAATGTGTTGGCCTATAAAATAAGCAGATAATGAATAAGGCTGCTTTCTGAGAGACGATAAGATAAATCTCAGATTTCTGTTACATATAAAATGGAATAGAGAATACAAAAAACAGAAAACTTGTAAGAAACAATGCCGTAAGTTACAGAAACTAAAATCACTGTCCAATCCCATGCTTAAACTAATTAAAAATGGAGAACTTTTAAGTAATCCCTGTCTAGAGTTTTAAAATTAAGTTATTACAAGACAGCACATAACTATACGCTCAACAGACCTGGTTTTCAACTCTCCATAAACTGCAATCATGTGATCCCTTGAGACCTGGCATGCTCCAAATAGCTTTCTTGGACATATTTGCCTGGTTTACAAGGTCCATTCGCACACAACGGAATGAATCTACAGGAGGAGAGGGAGCCCCTGATCTTGAAGCTACACAACCTAAACATACATAACCAGGAGGAGCAGCAGGGATCCAAATAAAGAGATCATCAACACCCTTCACTGACATCTGCAATGGCTTAAAGCTAGTAGGCTTTTTAAGACGTCCAGAATCATCATCCCGTAAAACCACACCCAATCCTGGTGGGTCCAACCTAGATTCATTAAACCAAAAAAAATGATATGAATCAAATGCTCAAGTAATTAATAAATATCAACACAAAAAATAACATTTGTTTAAGTATCAAACTAAAAACTGCAATACCGTGACAAGTGCACTGATGATTCAAAAGTATTGATTCCAAAAAAAAGAGAGATGAAAAAAAAGGATTACCCTTCAACTATACTGTCACCGATAGAAGCATAACCAGGAGGTGGTATAGGTCGCCAAATGGAAACAGCGCGCCTAGTTTCGTTGCCCTTGTCCCACCATATTAGTTCAAGTTTCGGAGTTGAGATGTAGTAACGGCCCAATCTTGTCAGGGGAACTGTTCCATCCAATAGAGACATGCTTGGTTTGCGATCTAAAACAAGGTTTCTTCCATCATTAGATTCTGAACTGATCTCAGAGTTTGATGTGTTGGAAGAAAAACCAGGGTCACTAAAATTTCTGCGCAGCATCTCACGCAGATCACACACAATAGACTTGGGAGGAGGGGCTACTGATGTGCGTGCAAGGAAGGACCCAACTGCATTTTCTATTCGCCAAATGCTGAAGCCATTTTCATTCCTTCCAAAAAAATAATAGGCTATAATAAGTAACCTAAGAAATTAGAATATTACCAGCATAATATGGTTCATACAGAAAACATCATATACAAATAGAAGCAAAATGTCACTTTCATTTTATCCAACATTGACCAAAAGGAAGTAAAGGAGATACAATCTAATGAAAAAACTGACATTATTACCTAGAATTAGGGGGGATATAATATATACAATCGGAGTACGCAGTAGAAGTTAAAAGATCGGATCGAATGCAATAAACAACACTATTTGATGGAGGGGCTTTGCCAATTTGCGCTACACAACCAAGCACAGAATATCCTGAAGGTGCTACAGGCATCCATATGGAACACCCCAATCCTCCATCAGGCTCATGCGGCTCAGATCCCGACTCTGCCATACTAGAGAATGTCCAAACCAACTCAAAGCCAATAGGCTTTTTCACACGGCCATAGGTATTGCTGATTGCCATCACAGCTTGAGATGGAGGCACAGATCTGCAAAGAATAACAAGCATCAGGTATAAGGACATAATGTGCTTGATTCTGGTGCTCTGAGAACCGATTATTAAACCATTTCACATACAACAATAGAAAGTTTAGTTTATTTTAGTATCTACTAGGTGTAAATGGCCAAAATAAAAAAGACAAACTTATTGATGCTACAAATAACAGATTAGTCTTTTGAACTGACACATCACAAGCCATCTCACCTCTCAGATCAGTAAATACATACCCTGATGTGATGCAATCACCTAGAATAACATAACTTGAAGGAGCACGGGGTCTCCAGATAGCAATATGCTGATTAGAACCATTTCCTGTTCCAAAGGCGGCCCAGAATGTCAACAGAATACTTGGAAGCAAAAGTCACTAATATGAACATTCTCTTGAACTAAATCCAAGTGACAAGAATAAAAGCAGGTAATCTCAAATCATGTACTATGGAAATGACTAGACTCTCAACCTCTTTTATCCACCCATATTCTATCAAAATGACTGCAACGTGATATGACATTTGCATTTCCAAATTGTAATGCTGCCACGGCCTCATCTTGCAACCGAAGCAACAGGCGTAAAACACTGAAGGAAAGATGAATGTAGATATCTGTTGTTGTGACCGAAATAATAGTCTTATCCTGAACACAAGAATATTCGCCCGATATATCTACTGGATCAAGCATGCCAAGACCCGAACCGCTTTCAACATTAAGCCCTTTGACAAGTCCACGAACCCATCTATCATTTTCCTTTGCAGCACACCTGTCGGTCAGCAAGTAGGAAGATAAAATGACTTGTATTAACTAAAAAACTATTACAAATCGTTGTCCTGCTGATTTTAACTTGTCCACTTAACCATCAATTTGAGAACCATGGTAATAATTACATATCTCACATTCAAAAAGCAAAGAAGCCATAATATGTGACAGTTGACTATCTCTGTTAGGAAAAAGAAAAAATAATACACAGAAAATCAGCAATGCACATGAACTAAGCACTGTGATAATAAATTTTCTACATGTTTGGCCAAGATAGTCTAAGCACTCACATTAAATTAAAATCCATTTTGGCACGAAGCAGCTTCTCTCCTGTCAAGATATCCTCTGAAGACCATTTGGTGCTATCATAGAAGGTAAGCTCCGGACCTACAGCCTGTAAAAATCCCACAAATAAAAATGGCTAGGTAAATATATACTCCTTGAGAATTCAAAATCTTTAGCACCTTACTAAATTCTCAGTTTAATATATGGGAAGAGACTTGATAGAGTCTGGTCCATGCCGATAAAGAATTGGATGTGTTCAAAGAATATTAAAAGAAAAGTCTTCATATTGAATTTATCGTGAAGGAATCTTATATGTGTTAATGATTGACATAGCTCTGAACCACACTTTTTATCCATAATATGTTAGTTTCTGTAGTCGCATTATATTACCACATTATAACAGACCTTGTTTCAATGTGGCATATCTTCTTCATAGAATTTATACATTTGTCTGCTTCAAACAGAGGCAAAGCTATATACACTTGAAAGCCCAAAGAAAATAACTGTACTCTAGCAGCCTCACAAATTTATTTACCTTTCTTCCTGTAGATTATATGGTTTCTCTGAATTTGAAGCGTTCTATATTCTGTGAAATTTCTCCTAGATGGTTCTCTTATATGGGGCACATGATGACTTTACTTTGTCATACCATGCTTCTACGGAATAAGGCTCCCCCTCCTATAGCTCACTAACATCTTTGGATCTGATTAATTGATCCATTGCTGACCTCTCTCATTCCTCAGTATTTTCTCATGTTTGCCACACGTAGCAGCCACGAAAGGGAAGGCTGTGACCTCCTCTACATCCCAGCAGCCAACTTTCAAGACAGCTCTTACACTACATTGCCAATACGTATACCATAGTTACCAAGTTCGGAAATCTAGATCCTTTTGGGAGGGGAAAAAAATCCGAAATCCGAAATTCTTGAAAAAGTTCGGAAAAATCCAATCCAGAATATATAAATATATATCATATATGTGAGCATAGTTTTATAAATATGCAAAACTGACAAATACAATGAAAAAAATTAATAAAATAATATAATACGTACATATATATGAGAGAAAATAATATTATTGCGTTTAAATTATTCTTTGTGGTGTTGGCTCTGCTATTGTATACATTCTGCCATTGGATGCACTCTCTTCATATCCCATTTGGACAGTTTCGAGTGGGGTCTCACCGGCTTAGGATTGAGACAGATCACCAGATAGATTGAGCAGACAGGATTTGTCAATTATGCAGCATCCAGGAGACGGAGTCCGAGTAGCACTTCATCTTTCGTTGTCCCATTTACTATGAGATCAGAGGGAGGTTTTATTGTCTATTTAGGAGGACACGGACTCTTTCTGACTTCTTCAGCTATGAGGACCAGAGATGTTTGGCTTTATATATATAGGAAGCTCTTAAGATTCATGATCATTTTATTCAGAGACCCACTAGACCAGTCTCCACTCAGCGGATTACTTCCTTTTTCACGATGCTACCTTCGAGGAGAGGCACTAGCGACAGATCGACATAAGTATAGCCCCGCATTCCAGATCAGTGAGGCCCAGAGACACTATTCACAGTCCCCCGAGTTTTCATCAACATATTCACTTCAGACCTAGCATCAAGAGGCAAACTAGATCCATCAAAACTTCACAGAGGACTTTTCCTTCTAGGCAGAGGATTGGAGGACAGACTAGGCATCATAGCTCCCCTTCTTCGGGTCAGACTTCTATTTGGAGCTTCTTCTCGTCGAACTTGGATGCTAGGAGAGTTGGATCGAACTCTTGATGGATTCTCTATTGGTTCTTCTTTCTTAGGGATCATCCTTGTGCTCCCGATGTTTACATATTCTTGGAGATTGCTCATTTCTTTTGCTCTCCCCTTTGGACCTGAGAGTGGTTGGGTGCTTTAGTGGTTTGGCTCTGAGCAGGGTCACTCTTTGCCATGTTTTATACTATTTATTTCAGCATTGTTTTTCTTGTTTTCGGAGACCTTTTTGGTTTCCCGCTTTTTCCTGACACATTTCTGTAATTTGCAATCCCTTTGACCTACTTTTGTGGTCATTAGTTGGACATTAATATATTTATCTATCTTCTCTAATTGATCCTAAAAATATGTCTTGTCCCCTGTGGATATGTCCCAAAACATCTCTGGGCATATCCACAGGAGGTAGGACATATCCCACCCATATTCACTGCATATCAAGCCCGTGTCCATATTGGATATGTATCGTATCCGTATCAGACCAAGTGGGTGGGTGGCGGGGTGTGTGTGTGTGTGTGTGGAGGGGGGCGGGTTCTGGATTGAAATTAAAACATTATTAATGGTTAAAGTACATTATCATATCCCCTTCAATTAACATCTTAGCATTTAATCATTACTAATATTTATAACAAGGGGCAGGGGGCGAGCAGTGTTGGGGTATGTTTCCTCCCCGTCACCAAATTTCCCAAAAGCATATCAAATCCAAAGGACATATCCCCACAGAACACTACAATAGACAAATGGTTCACCATAAAGAGAATTCATAAAACACCTTCCACACCATCAAATTGGCCCCCACTTTGAGAGTGAGCATATATAAAGATTGCAATAGGAGGAGGCCTTTTGAGGTGAAGGAACACAATTTTGATCCTACACCTTATGGGACTAATCCTAATCTACTTAGGGCATAATTTCTTTCAGTGGAAAACACTAATGTTGTTTGCTTTAATTGCAGGAAGAGAAGACAAATGGGCTCGCCACAAAAGCATTGAAATTGAAAAGGTCATGGAATTATTTTTACTATCGTCATTTGTGTCAGCCCAAAATAAGCATAAACATAACCATAAAGCTTTTATTTAATTTGTCTTCTTTGATCCAGGTGGGAAAAACTGCTTTTTGCCATTATTACTTTCTTCTTTACTTTGGCCCATTTTCTTATTTTCCACTTCATTGTCTTATCATATGTTTTTGTCAGCAGAAGCCTAACCATGGTATCTATGTATTTGTAGGAGTCACGTATCTCTGCTCTTGAATAACAGGAAGGTCGAGCTAATGCACCATGCCTGCAGAAATACTTACCTCGCGTGTTGATATTCAGGAACTCTGTGTGCACATGCAAGTTCAACGAGAGAACTCAAGAACTGATGTGAGGTCTTAACTCCTCTAAATGACATGATATTACCAGCACTATCAATATCCAGATAAACTAGAAAACCAGACAAATGTACAGTCTAGACTTCAAAATTAAATTAGACCCTCCCTCCTTTAAAGAAACACAATTATGAAGGTGCTTCGAATATCTATTTGAACTCAAAAATTCAACAAGTATAAAGTAATTTTCCCTCTAGCATTTATTGATAGAATCTGAAAAATGAATACAATCTAAGTGAAAGTACCTGAATTTCAATGATAAAGTTGTTTATTCCATTGGAATCACTTCCTTGTTTCTCAGAAACAAGTGAGGAATACCGAATTTCATCCTTCGTACCATCATAACCAGAATAGCTTTCTTCCTGGCTATCTTTGTTTTGAACATCAAGTAGAACACCTTCTTCTGCCGAGGCACAATAACTGCTATTGCTACTCAAATATATATACTCTCCCAGTCGCAAGCCATTCTGCAAAAAGGGCAAAAAAAATCACTTTGCAAAAAATATATGTTTTAACAGAGGATCACACAAATATGGTAAACTATAAAGACCAAAATATAAAAAATAAAAACATGATAAACTCAACTCTAAGCACAACACATCTAATAAAAACTGCAAATCCCTGTCAAAGAGCTTGGTAATATATTTTAAATCTTATAAAGATATTCAGGTTATCTGTTAGTTCTAAGAAAAAGTATTTTTTGGAGAAAGTTAATGAAAAAGTAAAACATACTCATCTGGATAGATATTAATTAGCACAAATATGCACCCCTTTTAAATTTCCTCAAGTAAACCGGAAACATAGTCCAATTAGCAATTCCATGTGGAGTTGATAATATAAATAAAGCAGTTATGCTCCTATGAGATATCACCCCTCTTTACTAGATATTCCATACGGCCTAAGTGGCTGGAGCTTTCTTCTTAGATATTTTTTAAAATACCAGATTGATTAGTTGAAATCAAACCAGCGAATATAAATATGAACACAACCCGACATATTAATCTGAATACGGTCTGTAAGGTAATTTCCACTTCTAATGAAATATTTAACAATCTGCTGCTGGTCAACTTAGATAGAGGATATAAACAATTTGACTGAAAAATAATATAGAACTCATGCAGAAAGAATACAAAATTATATATTTTTTGAAAACCAAGAGATGCATTATCTCAATGATAACATTGTCCTATACACCATCAAATTGTATCCACATATTATAATTAAGATACGTTCATGTTCATAATTACTTTTGGCTCTAAACTTGACTCTTAAGAGTTACATTCTTCTAATTTCATTTAATGCATAATTGTACAAAAAAGGCAATCCATCAGTGTTACCTAGGGATGTGTTTGCCCCATTTTTCCCCTGTCCGAACATTTCGAGGATGCAAAGGCACAAAGGAACCCTCACATCCTGCAAATAGAACAAGGGATGGTATGGGGATGTCAAGACATCTCTCGACCGTCCCAAAGAGGTCCAAACATCCTAGGAGATCAACATTCATAAAAAACACATTAAAAAAGGTATTAACCTATATTTTGTATAGGGGGGCCCACCAAGGCCCCCCACTCTTATTGTTTTTGTGTTCATTGTTTAGTTTGTAACTTCATGAATTCTACTTGTAAGTAGTTGTTCATTGTTCAACTTGAACTGTTGATGATGGGTTGTCATTGTAACTTCAGAAAGTTGGCGTTTGTAATCAATTTTAATCTTTAATGACTTATGAGTAATGTGACAATATCATTTGATGTTGGATCATGGATGTATCATGTCATTTTAGTTTTAAATTCTTTCAATTTGTTTATAACGTTATTTTATGTTATTTAATTCTCAAATACTATTTTATATTTATTTTTAGTAGTTGTCCTATTATTTTGGTCAGAAACTTAAACACGATTAAATCACACACAATATTTTTTCTTCTTCATTACTTATTCAAAGACACAATACATATATATAGAGATTGTCTTCTCCTAAAGATAAGGAGATACCTCTTATCATAATCCCCCAAATTTCTCATGTTATCTACTAACATCTCTACAAACAACCCTAAAATCTCTCTCTTTATCCCCTGTGTTGCATCGTATAAGTTTACATTTAGATAGGGGCATCTAGTTTCTTATACTTTAAGTTATATTTTATTTATGTACTTTCAAGATGTATGAGAGTGGTTTCGGACCTCTAGGAGCTATAATGCAAATTCTAGGTTTTGGAGGATCCTATCATATTTCAAACTTAGTCAAATTCCAGAGTTTCAAGGTTTCAAACTTAGCCATATTTCAAGGTTTCAAGATTTCAAGGATACATTATAGGAGGTATGAAGGCTGCATGAAGGGATGTAGGTATGATAGACTAGTAAGAGAACATCTCTCACAAAGTGTTCTAAGCCGATCCCACCCCATTTCCTATGCACCCCTTAAGGCATACACTAGGAGATTCAATGAATTAGTGTGCCCTTATGAGAGAAAGCATCAGTAAATGATAAAGTTGAAAAATAATGGGAGTGGCCTTCATGATTTTGAGGGCAATCGAGATGATTTATTCTAGATTTGAATGTATACTTTGTCTTTGAATTAATGAATGAATTGAATATTATAAATTTTCAAGTGTTTTTTATTTTATAGACAAATATTTTCATACTATGTAGTTTCAAGTGTTTTACTAAAAAAATGAGTAAATATATATATATATATATATATATATATATATATATATATATATATATACAGACGTACCCACTATTGGGTGAATAGTTTGTCAATCAGCGTACTGATCAACAAAATAGGTCTGATCAACCACAGCAAGAAGATTGGTCGGCCAAGTGTGCAGCTTTACTGCATCAACCAGAGACAAATCTCTCCTTTCATCAAGGGGAGGTTCCCTATAGATACGTAGGAGCTATATACAAAATAAGTAAGCAAAAAATAACACATGGGGGCAGAATAAACCATCCATCTCTCTTCTTTCAGAGATGATGCAAACAGACAAAGGAGAAAGTCCTAGTGTAAACACTGAAGGCACTTCCCTTCTTTCAGAAGTGTTCTTGCAGGAAACAGCAAGAGTTTCTTTCAGAAAGTAAGGTAACCAGTAATCAAAAGGGCGTAGTAACATAAGGTTGAAGCAGAACGCAAAGTTTCCACCTCAACTGCCCAAAGAGCATATCACAAAGGATAATGGGAGCACAAAGTTGCCCCAAAATCCTCAACACAAAAAAAAGAAAAGAAAAACACAGACTGAAAACAATTGTGAAAGCACAAAGTCTTCCCACAGTTGGTTTCAGGACACTTCCCTATTACTTTCACTAATTCTGCTTACCAAGTTAAATGAATAAGAACACCTTCAAAAGACAGACGTAAGAATGATCTTCTAAAATGACACAAGCCAAAACAGCACAAAGTCTGTAAGCAACCTGCTTTCTCATTCAGATAAAAATGAAATTACAATCTGAGCTCAAAGTTTCAGTCTTCTTCTTTCAAAATGGGCAGAGTTTCGCTTCTATAAAAATGAGAAGTCTCCTTTACAAATGAGAGATATTACAATCTTATAGCAACTACGCAAGGATTGACGTTTTTTCCCATGGGACGGCCCATGCTGCAGTCAACGTCTTCAATGCGCCTTCAGTCCTATCTGGAGAGACCATGCTGAGAACAATGCGCTGCCATAACTATGGCGTGTCCCTTCATCTAATATGTCTCTTCTTTGGTATGGACTGTCTGGTCCTTTGCGTTGATCTTCTCTTCCCCGTAGCAATTTAAATCTTCGGGCTCTCTTTTCATTTAATCGCTTGGTTCTTCCTTTAAGTTCTGCGCTCTATTTGAATTTTCACGGATTTTCCCTTATTTTAAATTTGACGTCTGAGGGGCCGTTAATGGTTGCCAACTGCTTGAACCATGTTGAACCTTGAACCCGTTGAACCACTGAAAGTTCATCCGTTCATTGGTTCATTCTGTCTCTTTTGTTCTATCGCTCCGTGATTCAATCGCTTCTTCGCTCCTTGGTTGAACCATCCGTTGAACCACTTGTTTGCTGCTTCTCTCTTGACTGAGGCCGCCTTTGAACTTTTGAACCAATGAACCGATTGAACTTTGAACTCTTTGCTCCTTGGTTGAACCATCTGTTGAACCACTTGTTTGCTGCTTCTCTCTTGACTGAGGCCGCCTTTGAACTTTTGAACCTATGAACCATTGAACTTTGAACTCTTTCGGTTCAAAGTTCAATTGGTTCATTGGTTTATTCTGTGTCTCACTCAAACACTGCTTCCTTTATCTCTCTAAGCTCTGGTTGAACCTTTGAACCTTGAACCCGTTGAACCTTTTGGTTCAACAGTTCAATGGTTCAATCGGTTCATCCTTTGAAGCCCCTTTTTGTCTAAGTCTATGAAAGTTCCTTTCTGCGTCTTTGTTCAGCGTTTGGAACGTTCCGAAGGGAAGGTGTCCCTTTGGGCTCTTAAAACGGTCCTTTCTCTAACGTCAGGGGTCCCCCGCAAGGGTATCTACCCTTCGGGATTTTAACTTCCCCAGCAGGGTCTTACTTCTTCGGCGGACTTTTGGCTTTCGGGCTTTTTCCGTTGGGCAAAAAGCCCGAAAGAATTCCTTCGGACAAAATGTCCGAAGGAAAGTTTCTTCTTACTTGGCCATTCGTTCTTTTCTGTTTCTTCGGACTTTTTCTCCGGGTGAATTCCTTCGGACAAAAAGTCCGAAGGAATTTTTGCCTTAACATTTTTTCGAGAAAATCTTCTCGAAAGAATTCTTTCGGCCTCTTGGACTTAGCCATTTCCATCGAACAAAAAGTCCGAAAGAATTGCTCCTTTTGGGACTTTGAACAAATCCGAAGGAATTCTGTCTTTTCTTTGACCTTCGAACCAATGTTCCCTGCCCTCCGCAAGGGCACTTGCCTTTTTCACTTTGGGGCAGCCCCTTGAACCTGCCGAATGAACCAACCGATTGAACCAACTTTGGTTCAACGGTTCAATGGTTCAATAGGCTCATCCTTCGTTATTTGGCTAAGTCCTTTTGATCTTTTGCACCAAGCACATTGAACCAACTTGGTCGTTGAACCCATTGAATCTTTGAACCAAAGTGGTTCAAAGTTCAATGGTTCAAGCCTTTGTCCTTTATCATGTGCCGATTGAACTCTTTTGATTGGACCGAGGTGCTGAACCAATCCTGGAAACGACTAAGTGTTAAAAACTTGTTCTTTTGACTGAACTCACCTGCAGAAGCTTTTTAACTTGTTGAACCTGTGAATCCCTTTACGGAAAAAGCTTAAAAATGAGGAATTTGAAATCTCAGAACAAATTTTGAGAAGGGAAGAGAGAAATTTTGGTCTGTGCAAGGCCAAAATATTCCGTAGGTTGTCCCAAAAATGAGTGGCATTTTTCGGGGACAACACCCACGACATATCCAAATCAAGGTTTTTGAAAAATGGCATATCTGCATACCCGAGACATCCCCGCACCCGTACCCGTACCCGTACCCAAACAACATAGTTTATCACATTATCTAAATGAGTTGTTCTCACAACTCACTCACACACACAATAATATCATTAACGCACTGGCTATTACAATATATAACTCACATATTTTTACCCATGTGAGTACTAAACAAGATATTCCCTGACATTCCCCCTATTGCGAACGAGGGGAAAGAATCACATGTTGCATAAGATTTTCTCTAAAAAATTTCTCAGACTAGGTAACACTCCATCAAGTTGCCTCTTAACCTTCGGAAAGGTGCAGTTCCCGAGTCGAATCCCTGAGACAGTTCCCAGACCTCCTTCCCCAAACATTTCAAATTCTGAATTACTAAGACTCATAAACTCTTGAAACTTCATGGATAAAAGTCCATATTGAGTATATAGCTCGAAATCCTGCTTTTTCCCTCAAAAAGCAAGCTTCTTTTAAAATATGAGATTTTCATAAATGTTACAATAAGGGTTTATTCAGCACACCACAGAAAATAAACTACAAAAACATAAATATTTGATGACTAAGTCCTTGTCTTCGTTTGTAGCCTCTGTCGATAATCGTTGCCACTTGATCACAACAGCATAGGAAACTGCCACTATCACTATTGCAATGTGTGGCCCCATCGCAACTAACGAGTGGACGTTGAATGTCCTTCAAACTCTATTGCCTCCATCCTCCTATAAATGTGTTGCTTACTTAGTAGAATAAGACTTGAAGTTCATATGTATGAGGTTTTTGAGGACAAGTCCCTCCCCCTAACTTGACACACTCATCGAACGTCGGGTTCCACCGAATTCGCATCTAGTGAGGCAATTTTTTGACACTCTTGATAACATAAAATGACTCTAACACTAACTATAGACACTAATACCAGACACAAATGAACAAGACATACAATGTATTAATTAGATTACGACTAAATAATACACCTAGAGAATATAGATGAAACCATAGAAGGAATAACCGGCGAGTAGTTGCCGGTTGGTCGGTTACTCGCTAGGATTTTCCTTGGGCGAATAACCGCAGGTGTATGAAAAAACACAAAAAAAAATTGCCAGGCAATTAACCGCCTGGACTGTTACTCGCGGTTATTTTTCCAGAGGGCAAGAAAGAGAAAATTATAGATGATCGTAATTTGTACTTGTAGTCTTGTAGTTTCTCGTATAAGACTATGAGTCTATTTGTAGTATTGTACTTTGAGTTTGAGACTTTGTTGTATTCGCATGATTATGTGATTTTGTACATTCTATGTAATCAAATCTAATAGAAACTACTTTTCCTATGTTTTACAGACTCATTGCATCTATTTTGTTTCTATAATTTCTAGAAAAATAATGTTATTTTTAAAAAACTGAGTTTTTTTTGCATTTTTTTGCCTTTACCAGTTATTGTTGGTTATTCAATCGAGTGGGACGAGTAACCGGCGATTGCCCATTTTGGGTCCTCAACGAGTACTCGCCCCACTCGGTTATTCCAACTATGGATGAAACAATACTACCATACTAATATTGGCCCTTGACACATTAAAAAAAAAAAAATGGCATTAAATTACAAAAAAACTTCAAAAAAGTTTTACAAAACTAAATCAACAAATGACTTTTTCCTTGTAAATTTTGACTTTGATATGTAACAAAAGTAACTTAAATACCATATTAAATTACGAATAACAAAAATAACTTTATCAAACTATTTAAAATAACTATAAGAACCACAAAGAAATTGACTTTTATAAACAAAGCTACCTAGAATACCGTGGACTTGACTAGTTGACTGAGCTCTTATTAGGGCGGTCTAATAACGGATTTGTTGAGTTCACTAGTTGTCAAATGTTCCGTGTTCTGGAAACGAGGCAGATTTCGAAGAGAATGCATGCATGCTTGAAATCACGAGCTTATAGTGGACGGATTTGCATGTGCTTGGGAGGACCGTTCCAAAAGAAAATAGAGATATTCATTGTCAATGTGAAATTCCAATGCAAATACTCACACTACATAAAAATATAATTGGATCCTAATGGCAGGTCGTCGAGCCTTGGTTGGTGTAGCAGCTTGTTTGGGCCAATGAGATGCAGATCCAGTCAAGGCTGGTGTGAAACACAACCAACAAAGAATAGAAATGGACGCAATGGATGTGAATGCAACAAGTATACAACCCAATGATGAAATTCAACATACTATGGATATCAGATCTACAATATGGCGACAGGTAGATCGTTGGAACATCTTTGAAGAGCTATCAAAACGATGTCAAGAGCTGCATATTTGAACTAGTTCAGATCTTATGCATTGAGTGTTATTTCATAATTTCGGATGAGGATACCCAACACTAATGCTAGTTATTCAATATGATCCAACCTCACAACAAATGGAAATAAAATACAGCTTCAACAAAATAATTAAACACAACAACAAAAACTTCCAAACTATTTTAATATGTTGGCATAAACTAATCTCACCCACGCGAATTCCTGGAGAGAAGCTTCAAAAGCATGTATAGTCTGATCAGAGTCTGACATAAACATGCATTCACTCAATTCCTATGATCTGCACATATAGGCAATATGTATAACTCTATTACAATAGGGTCCTCATGTGGTGGAGGGACAACCTAACAGATTTAACTGACGACAATGGATGCATGTTCAAAAGATATTTGTAGTCAAAAGAACCTCCAAACAATGACAACAGATCTAACACTAACAAGCCACAAATATTATGAAAAGCTTGAATCCACAAATTTCTTCAACATGATGCACACCGGCCCATCAGAGTCGCATCACCCGCACATGACTCTCATGACTTTTGGAAAATTGTTGCGGCACAAGAAAAGCGCACTCTGATACCAAATATTATTTTGGTTAAAGATTTAAACACAATTAAATCACACTCAATATTCTTTCTTCTTCACTAATTATTAAAAGACACAATACATATATATAGGGCTTCTTCACAAGACACAACTTATCATAATCCCCCAAACTTCTCATGTTGTCTCCTAACATCTCTACAAACAACCCTAGAATCTATCTCTCTCACATTCTCTGTGATGTCCTGCTTCCAAAATTAATTAAATCAAAGAACCCAAAGCCTATTTTTATTTCCTGTGGACTAAGGGGGGATTAAAGAAGACAAATAATACTATAATAATTCATTAAGTTGTCCAAAAATGTACTTTAAGTTATAATTTGGAAAAAAATGACAGTGAATTGTTAATGAATGGGACCAAAAAATAAATATTGGTTACATGGCCAAAAAAGTAATTAATAATTATAAGGATGGAAAAAGGTGAATATCTAATTAAAAGTAATATTAATTACTTTTAAGATTTTGGATGAAAAGAGTTTATTAAAAGAATAGATTGGAAAAAGTGAATAGGTCAATCATCCATTCATTCGAACACTTTTACAAAACCCTTGTTTTGCAAATTTGGGGAAACAACTTCAATATTTTACAGATGATGAAAACCTTCATGTGCACAGGTTTGGGGACGAAAACCCTCAAACCCATTTAGTAATTCCATTCAAGAATTATACCAGAGCTTTTAGTTTTAGAAAAAATTCATCACACTGTTACAAAGACTGATTTATCGTTGTATATTGGGCTACAATACTTCAGAAAATTATTAAAATATTCTCTCAAAGTGACATTTCAGCTTGACGTCATTATTCACGGCATCATTGTTCACTAATGTACCTACAATTATAGTTTGTTGTACCACCTGCAGCACACTTCCAGTCTTAGCATCATTCTTTTTAGGGAAAATTCTATTGACATCACACTCACAGGGGTTCATTATTGCTGCCAAGGATCTGTCATACCTTCCAGCAAAGTGTCATACTTCTAGACTTCATCTTTCAGCTAGGGTTTTAGTAAAAATTCGGTTTGCATGCTTTCTATGCAATTTCATAGTAGGGTTTGATGTAATAAATTAATATTCAACATATTTGAATAAAAATGCAATTGGGTATTTTTGGTTTTGCACATTTCAGTGATTTATTATTATTTAGGGTTTATAACAGCATTGATATTCAAAGAAATTATTGAAAAAATAAATCTTTGATAAAATATAAAAAAATTATATTTCAGTGGTATTAGATCCAATTTTCTTGCCAACTTTTGGGAATAACTAATTGTTAGCTTCAACTTCATGCAAGGCAATGACAAAGAAGTCAGGGATTACCAGAGAGAAAAGAAAAAGGGTCCAAAACAGCAAGAGGAAAGGTTAGGGCACTGAGATCCAAAATTTGTTGCAAGAAAAGAAAAAGAAGCTATGGGTAACAGAGATCATGATGTTCGCTTTGACAGGGTTGTGCAAAGACAAGAGCATTTAGCACATATGATGGCTCAATTAGTCCACACCATGCGGAATACGAATGTGCAAAGAGCTCAAAATGGTGAAGGGGTGAATAATAACCAGCACACTCAAAGGATAGTCATTGACTCCTTTGGTAGACCTTTCCAATCAACTTTCCTTCATATGCAGGAAGTAGTAGTTCCAGCGGTGGAAATTCAGCCATCTATGGCGAATGATATTGTTGTCAGCTATGAAGAATACAAAGTTCTCCCAAGAGAAATTCGGGAAGTTATATCTCTCACAAATTTTATAAATTTAAAGAAAAACAGAGGTGGTCAAAGAACTGAAACAAGGCCACAAACAAATTAGAGGGACCTCCAACAGGCACTAGGGAAGTTAACATTTCCTACATATGATGGATCCCATAAGTCTACAACACACTCCTGGATACAGAAGATGGACATCTCATCATTCAGGCCAATGATGGAAGATGAAGCCATTGAATTTGCCACCCTTTCATCTTGAAGGCATAGCACACAAATGGTGGTACCATGGGTTGATCCATAGTGTTGAGACTTGGCAAGTCCTGCCAAGGACTCGCAGATCCAAGCCCGAGTCACCTTGAACGCTTCCCCGACAAGTCTTTTTGCAGACTTGGTGAGTCCTGGGAAGGACTCGCGAGTCTGATCTGAGCAGACTCGCAACCCTGGGCAGACTTGCAAGTTCCATCCCAAGACACACAAAGTCGCTGTTTTTTTTTTAATTATTTTTATTTCTAATATAAAAATTTGAAAAAACAGCAAAAATCTAACTAGACTATTGCCAATCTTGCCCTGTTACTTGTGGAAAATCTAACTAGACTTTGCTCGAAAAGAAACATGAAAAGTAATTATGACATGCTAAAAAACAAGAGGCAGACCCAAGCAAACCCAATGTTTTACAATGTATCAAGTTCAACCCAAGCAAACCCAGTGTTGTACAAAATTACCACAAGGGTAATTAGAGTTCAGTGCTAGACCTAGTAGGATTTCCCTTAGAAATAGAGCATCCAAATCAAATAATTGATTGAAATTTAAATACAAACCAAATAGAATGCAATATCATGATATGTATATCGAGATAGGTCCATTGAATGAGGTGAGCCATCCTAATAGGCTTCCAATACACAAATACCAGATTAAGAATGGAATTAAACCTGGTTGTTTAGATTCTAGAAAGTAGAATCATTAGAATTGAGTTCAGCATTACAAGGGTGTTTATAAAGTCTTGAGTTTATACATTTATACTTGCTTCTTTGTGTTTACATATTGTATCTTAGATGTAATTGACGAGTTGAGTGGATTTTTAAGTGGATTTGATATGCAATGCATTTTAATAGTTTTTTCCTCCTAAAATTCACCATTTTTAATATTTTTTTAAAATTTGCCAAGTCTTGCCGAGTCGTTTTGCCAAGTCTGAGTTTGAGCCAAAAATTGGGTTGCTAAGTCTTTGTCGAGTCTGAGTGTCAACACTATGGGTTGATCACACAAGGACAAATACATACACTCATACGTGGAGTTTAGTATCGAGTTGATAGAGAGATTTGATAGAGTTAATCCAGAAATTCATTTTCGGGAGCTAGCTCAACTCACAAAAGCCAATTCAATAGATGCATATGTTGTTGATTTTCAAAAGCTCTTGGTTATGGTGAGTGATGTGGCAGAAAGGTTTGTGATTTTGTTCATTGAGAGTCTAATTAAACCACCTAGAGGCTTAGTGAAGGCTTTCAGCCCTATCTCTTTACAGGAAGCCATTAAAAAAGCTTTGAATCTTGAAACTTCAGCCTCTAGAGGAAGATTTCAGCCTACAGAACAACAAATGACAACAATTGTTGGGGGCCAAAATCAATACCTTATGGACAGCGAGAGACATCAGTTGTTGAGTAGCAAAGGAAACTATTTCAGCAAGGAGTTTCTCAACAAAAAGAGCTGTCCAATGCAATTAAAGCGATAGAAACAAGGAATGAACTCAGGTGGAAGAAGTTGTGCTTCACTTGCAAGGATCCATGGGAGCCTGGTCACAAATGTCTTGGACAAGGTCAAGCATATTTACATAAATGATGAGTCAAAAACAAAGGAAGCTGAACCTAAACTTGACCTTGAGAGTAGAGAGGGAGATAGTACAGGAGGCACCCTTGCCATACTTATTTTAGCAAGCCCCTGTGCCACGCTTTATAGTGCACTTAGGTATTATCCTTTTAGAATTCGTGGAGTTATGCATGGTCATAAACTCACAATGTTAGTTGATAGTGGGGCAGCCCACAATTTCATAGATGACAGACTGGTAGCTAGAAGAGGGTTGAAACAGAGAACGTTGATGGGTTCAATGTTATTGTAGCAGATGGTTCTACTATTCTTTGCACTAAGCGAATTCAACAATTGGAGATTACACTTGGTAGTCATAGGGTGTGTGTGATGACTTCTATGTTGAGGGCATAGGAGAAACAACTATAGTTTTAGGGGTGCAGTGGTTACATTTCCTTGGGGAATTCACACAAAATTACCAAACCATGGAGTTAAAATTCAAATTTGATGAAAAGGAGGTTGTGCTTCGTGGCATGGCCAATGAAACCCCTATAGTTATTACAGCAAACAGAATGGAAGGTGTTATATTTAGTAGTACTCTCTCTAGATCATAGTTGGTTCATAACTTTACTATCATGGGTTCACTCATAGAGTTTGTTGGAAAAACATTATTGGGTACAGGGCTTGCAATTCTTCATTACATCAAAGAAACGCAACACAGGCTAACTACCTCACAAGGACTAGAGAAAACAAAAAAATTGATTTGGGATCCTGGGATTTGTAGTACAGTTCAGGCATTGCCAAAGAGCAAGAAATTTTAGGAAGGGCAAACTGTAATGTCCCTTTTTCCGAATTAATTATTTCCAAGGAACCGAAACCTATTTTTATTTCCCGTGGGCTAAGGGGCGATAAAAAAAGAAAAATAATACTATAAAAATTCATTAAGTTGTTCAAAAAGATAATTTAAAATATAACTTGAAGGGAAAAAATGACACTTAGTGTATTACTATTGAATGAGGCTGAAAAGTAAATATTAAATACATAGCCAAAAAGATAATTAATAATTATACGAATGAAAAATAGTTAATATCCAATTAAAAGTAATATTAATTACCTTTAGGGTTTTGGATGAAAAATGCTTATTAAAATAATTGATTGGAAAAAGTGAAAAGGTCAATCATCCATTCATTCGAACACTTTATAAAACCCCTATTTTGCAAATTTGGGGCAACAACTTCAACATTAGAGGATGAAAACCCTTGTGTACAAGCTTGGGGATGAAAATCCTCAAACCCATTTGGTAATTCCATTTAGAAATTACACCAAAGCTTTCAAATTCAGAGGAAATCCATCACACAAGTATAGAGGCTGATTTATGGTTGTATATCGAGCTACAATACTTCAAAACATTATTAAAATATTCTCTCGAAGTGACATTTCAGCTTGACGTCACTAATCATTATTGTACCTGCAATTACACTTTCAACCTTGGCGTCATTCTTTTTAGGGAAGATTTTGCTGACATCACACTCACAAGGGTTTATCATTGCTGCCAAGGATCTCTCAACCCTTCCAGCAAGGTGTCATACTTCTAAACTTCCTCTTTCAGCTAGGATTTCAGTAAAAATTCAGTGTTCATGCTTTCTACGCAGTTTTGGGTTAGGGTTTTCTGTAATAAATTCATATTCAGCATATTTGAATAAAAAATTCAAGTTGGGTATTTTCGGTTTTGCACATTTCAATGATTTATAACTATTTAGGGTTTATAACGTTAATATTCAATGAAATTACAAAAAAATCAAAACTTTGATAAAATATAATAAGGGATATTTCATTATCTACGTGAGTTGTTCTCACAACTCGCTCACACACAATAATATTATTTACCCACTAACTATTACAATATATAACTCACATATTTTTACCCATGTGGATACTAAACAAGATATTTCATAACATGTCCCCCAATCATTCCCTCGACATTCCCAAAATCTAGGAAATGTTTTGCCATCCCCAAAATCGTAAATTATGTAACATTGGATTGCATGTCCATTGTACAAAGCAAGACAAGTAGACAACCAAATTTGGTAAACAACATGCTCCAAAGCTGGTAAGATTTTAAAAATTGTGATGCCCAGTCAAATACAACTCTCACAATGACACTTCGAGACTTCACCATTTGTGGGTTCTAGAATAGATACCTGTAACGCATTCCCTATAGCTTATGCCAAATTTAAGGTAGAAGCTATGGAAAGAATTAAATTAGCTGATTCAAAGATCCCATTTTCAAATAATGTCCCAAAAAAAAAAGATGTGGCACATCCTTCAGCAAAAGAAGCGTTGCAAACGGATGGTTCCTCAACACATTGTCCAAACAGAGTTTTATGCCCATCCCCTTCTCCTTAAGTGTATCTTCAAGATTACATTCTACATTCATAGACTCAAATCCTTGTGATTCAGCTAATTGGTGAGACATACCCATATTTATTTTTTTCATCTAAGCAGATTGCCTCTTTAGGCTCCACTAGATGCCGATGTTTGAATTCCAAAACCAGTTTGCTCCTTCAAAATATCAACTCCTCTATTGATCGGATTCCTCCACCTAGCGATTCCTTATATGCACCCCCTAGTCTTCTTTTGTTGAAGTGTGTTGCAAATAGAATTGTTAGAGAGGCTAATTACCTATGTTTCTCTAAGTTTTTGGGAAGGGGATGCAGACAACACATTTTTGGGCCAGCAAAAAAAACTCCGCAATTGGGGAAAGCATGGGACGGCGTATGTGTGTGTGTTAGTTATGTGTGTCAATGTGTACATATAATAAATAAATACATGAAATTTTCGGAAAAGAAACTTTATAGCTTTTTAGTTGCATAATTAAACAACATTAAACATTCTAAAGAGCTGAAATAACATTCATGACAGTAGATCTTGACCATTGAAATCAGATTGAGTTAGTCAAATACAAATGCAAATTCCAAATGTGATATTTGATTTGTCAAATTTAAAAGTACTTTTTTAGTTTATGGTTTTTTCATGGATTAATTGATGTTGGTTAAATCCTAGCATCCCTTGGATGTTTGAGAGCATAGTTACCAAATCCGGCCAGATCTAGACAAAATCCGACCGGATCCGAAATTTTTGGCTGACCCAGATATGTTTGTCCGGGTTGGCCCTGTTTTTTTTTCAAAATATATATATATATTTTGTTTTACTTTTTAAGGTTTTTTACGCAAAAAAATGCCCACAAACCATAAACATGATATAATATTAATATTTTATATTATTTTATCAATATTTTTCATCGTATTTGATAGTTTTGCATATTTTAAAATTATGCTCACATACATATCTGTAAATATTCTACATCAGATTTTTCCAAACTTTTTCAAGAATTCCAGATTTTGGATTTTTTGGCCCTTCCAAATGGATCCGAATTTCCAAACTTGGTAACTATGTTTGAGACGCATCCCCAAAAATGCCAAACAATATGTGATTTTACCAGGGCAATGCCTAGAGGCATTGAAATGTTCTAGGGACATAGGGAATAATAAAAAATGGGACGCAGGAGGGGGAAGCGTTCGTCTATGTCTTCATCCCCAAAATGTTTTGGGATGTCCCCTATGCCTCCAAAGGGAAAGGGGTGCATCTCCGTGGAACAGTAAATTTTATTGAGAGTATATTTAGGTCACACTTGGACTTCTACTCCATAGCAACTCAGCCCCAAATTATCTATCTATGTTGAGCATTTTTTATGGATTGTAGAAAAAATCGCAATTCAACATGACTATCTCCAACATCATTGATCGCATGGCTTGAGGATTCAGCCTTGACAATAGAGGGTGTGCATCCAATAGTTCGCAATGAGACTAGCCACCATATATTGCAGGGTGACAATATCTACCATCTTTGCCCTTCTAGGAAATTGAGACTAAGGAGCACTTTTTTAGGTGCCCTCTATGCTATGTTATCCAAAGAGAGATACCACTGCCTGTTGACCATTTTTGGTCCAACAAGCCAAAATCGGTCCCCTTCTTTCCCTGTTGTTCTGAGCCAGTTCATTTTTTTATTTTTTTACAAGTCTGGCTATTTCTATAGACTCTACAGGCATTTCTACGGACTCTGCAGGCGTTTCTACGGACTCTACAGAAAAGAACTATGGACTCTGCAGGCAAGTCTTTTGGCAGATGAAGAACCAGTTCAAAGAATGAAAGGGGCTTCTACAAAGTTTCCTCCGACCATTGAACCATTCAGTTCAATTGGCTCAGATTCAATTGTTTCAATGGCTCAGTTCAACGGCTTGGTTCGCTCAATTGGTTCAACGGCTCGGTTCAAATGAGTTGGTTCAACGTTTGTTTCAAAGGGACTATTCCAATGCTCTTGCGGAGGGCAGTTTTCGGACCCTAGTGTCCTTGTGGAGGGCAGTTTCCGGACCCAAGTGTCCTTGCGGAGGGCAGGAAATACTTGCAAAGTGAACAAGGCAAGTCGTAATTTCCTTCGGGGAAGTGAACAAGAGAATTTTTTCGGACATTTTGTCTGAAGAAATCCTTCGGAAGAAAGTTCCACGGAAAAGACAAGGCAAAGGCATAAATTGATTTCTTTCGGACTTTTGTCCGAAGAAATTCCTTCAGACAAAAAGTCTGAAGAAATTCGGAGAAAAGGCCGCGGGAGGAAAACCCGAAGAAATTCCGAAGGTCAAGCAAAGTGATTGAAACAATTCTTGCGGACTTTTTATCCACGAGAAAAGTGGCCAAATAAAAAGACCCAGGGAAATAAGCAAAAAAGCAAAGGAAGAAATCCTTCGGACTTTTTGTCCGAAGGATTTCAAGACAAAGGAGCCCGAAGGACCTCAAAGGGTAGGTACCCTTGCGGGGGACTCTCGGCCAAAATGAAGGGACACTTCCCCTTTGGGAATGATCAAAAGAAAACCCAAAGGAATTGCCAAGGATGGTGACGGGCCTGAAGCCGTCAATTTCAGGGAAATAGACTAGCCGTTGGTTTTCAAACGGTGACGGGCCCGCGAATGTCAATTTTACAATAGGGAAATAGCCGTTTGATCTTTAAATTCTTGAGCGCCAACCAAGAAAAAGCCCAAGCAGCGGAACATGCCAAGTGTCCCTTGTAAAATTCGGCAGAGCGCGACAAGTGTCTGCATCCGAGTTTCAAAGCTTCTTTCAATAAGCTTCCTTCAGAGTTCCGCGGAGGGTGCCAAGTGGCAACTGCAGAAGGTTTTGACATGTTTTTTTAAGAGCAGCAGAACGTGCCACGTATCCCTTGTAAAGCTTGGCGGAAGCCGACAAGTGTCAACATCCGTGGTCTCTCCCTTTTGTTCCGGAAGGACTGTGGTGGGCCCCAAGTGAGTTGCTAAAAAGAGAGCGGAAACTGCCTAGTGTCATCGTCCGTGTGAATCCGAATGAGTCCCGAATGTTTCTGTATTGTTTCTAAAACTCAACGGATGTTGCCACGTGTCCTTCCCTATTTCACAATGGAACATGCCACGTGTCACTTGTTGAGATCAACGAAAAGCGGTCAAAGCAAACAGGAAAGACACGAAGAATTAGCAGAAGATAGCCCTCGAAGGACGAAGGAGCCAGAAACGAGCCAAGTGCAAAAACGGACAAAACAGTCCAAGTGGCGAAGGAAGGTCTCGACTCAAGGAGTTACTCCAGTGGTTGACACAGTGTCTTCGAATTGGTCATCAAGAGGCGCAAACAGTGAACGGCGTGACCCGTTTTTCTTCACTTTGCATTGATGAGCAGACAAGCCACGTGAATGCCTTGAAGGGAGCAGTGTGTTTGCAGAAAAGAGGTGTGGCCCATGATTTCACATTAATGTTTGAACGCCAAAGTCAAAGCAGGAACCAACACAACATTATCTATCAAGCGGCTTCCTCTTCCCAATGCTGGGGACGCACATGGGCCACTTGTAGGAAGGTGCCAAAGTCTTTTCCTTCTCTCTATATATTGTAAACTTCTCATTTTGAAAAGGATCTTCTCGGCCCGTAAGGCAAAGCTCTACCCAAAAATCTCTAGGTTTGTAAGGCAAAACTCTGCCGGATTTTACCTTGAATCGAGACATAGCATTTTTACCTCTATTTGAGCTTGCACTTTCATATGTGTCTATGCCTTTGTTCTGTGTTAAGTCATTTTCTTTTATGCTTTCGCAGGATGATTTCAGCATGTCTAGTGCATTGTGAGCTTTTCTTTTGCGGGTTTGCCAGAAGTGTCCCTAGAGGAGTGTAGGTGCCTGCGAATAGGCTGCCATAGTGTGTTTGAGGATGCCTCTGGTAGTTTCTTCTTCCCTGTACATCCACGGACCCCTAGCTCACTGATGCAAAAGCATCTCTCGTGTCAAATAAAGTGTATGGGAGCTTGTTCTTGGTGAAAAGTGTATGTTCGGGCTGAGTGGGTCAACTTTTTTGGTGCATCGCCTTTTTAGTTTAGGTTTAGGTTCTGTTTTCAGCATCCTTCTCCTTTTTCAACCCCCCATTTTTTCACTTATCTGTTAGCAGTAGGAAATCCAAGACCTAAAAGATACATCGAAGGGAGCTAGCCCTTATCTAGAGACTCTCCCCCCAGTTTTGTCAGACCCACAAGCAAGAGGGGAGTTTCCATTGTTGCGTGTGGAAGGCAGGAGCTCAGCCTCCTGCCCAGGGTGCAATCCACTGCGTCAACACTGCCTATACAAAGACTCAAGTGATTTCTTTATCCACATTTCAGCACCTAATTTAAAGGTGTTTGACAATTTTTCTTTAGGAGGCTTTTATTCTCCAAACTAGATCCTCACTTGGGACCCCTAGAACTTTCTAAATGATTGCTTCCTTCTTTCAACCCAGTACAAGCATTGGAGGCATTGAGCAGCATTGGATATAGTCAATTCTCACCAAGAGGAAGACAGATCAGTCAGACAGCGATCTTATTTGTTATGGGGAAAAAAAAAATTCTAACTTTAAAAAAAAAAAAAAAACCCTCAAATTTTAAAAAGGTCGTAAAAATACTGCACACAACCACCTTAAATGCATTTCAGCAGCAGCAATTAAGTACATGGAGGTGAATAACTGTTAATTCGCTCTTTTCCTTCAAAACTTCACATTGGCTTTACTCAAACTACTATCCTTTCATTTAATCTGTTTCCTTTGGCCTGCTTGGCTTATTTTCTTTTATTTTGTCTATTTTCCTTTGGCCTTCGCAACCTGCAATTTTTTCAATCCATGGAGTATGCAACTTCCTACCTTTCCTGTGGACTGGGATTGTGTAATTAGTGTGCATTCCATGAGGTTGTGAATGGATTATATTAGGTTAATATTTCAACCCAGTACAGGCATTGGAGGCATTGAGCAGCATTGGATATAGTCAATTCTCACCAAGAGGAAGACAGATCAGTCAGACAGCGATCTTATTTGTTATGGGGAAAAAAAAAAAATCTAACTTTTAAAAAAAAAAAAAAAAAACCTCAAATTTTAAAAAGGTCATAAAAATACTGCACACAACCACCTTAAATGCATTTCAGCAGCAGCAATTAAGTACATGGAGGTGAATAACTGTTAATTCGCTATTTTCCTTCAAAACTTCACATTGGCTTTACTCAAACTACTATCCTTTCATTTAATCTGTTTCCTTTGGCCTGCTTGGCTTATTTTCTTTTATTTTGTCTATTTTCCTTTGGCCTTCGCAACCTGCAATTTTTTCAATCCATGGAATATGCAACTTCCTACCTTTCCTGTGGGCTGGGATTGTGTAATTAGTGTGCATTCCATGAGGTTGTGAATGGATTATATTAGGTTAATAAATAGTGTTTGATATTAGATACCGTAGTTAAATGATTATAAAATTATAAAATTAAACATCAAAAAACATTTAATATTGAATATTATATGATATCTAACATTGGATATTAGCTAATTTAGTAATTCTAAGAACTTAAAATCAATAAAAATTAAATTAATTATATTTTAATAAAGCATTAATACTCTTGGAATAATGAATTAATAATTACTATTTAATATTACATGTTTTCATTTCAAATTATAATTGACATTTAATGTATGTTTTGGAAAACTTGGGTGTTCATAAAATATAGGTTACATTTTTTATATTTTCAAATAGTTGTTGTCTGAGTTTAAATTTTAGATATATTTAAAATTTGATTTATAATCTAATTAAACTTGAACTGCTAATAGATTTATAAATGTTAATCAAATTTTATTTTAATCTAATGTATAATTTTATTTATATTTTATAATTGATACTATTATTAATCTATTTATAATTTACTTCTTCTCATTTATAATCTATGATGCATGCATGCAACATATATACATACATATGTATGTGCGTACATTATATGCAGTATCCAAACATTTCCATATCTATGCAACTCTGCCCATGAAGGATTTTTTTTCCTGAGTAAACATAGTCATTGCTTAGTTGCTCACAATTTCATTTTACATCCTTTATATACTATAAAAATGCAAGCGTTGCTATTTTCTATTTTGATAAAGCATTGTAAACTTCTATTCTATGATTTATTGAACTTATTGCTTTGTTTGAACTTTGACGCATACTGGAAGAAGGGGTTTGCTAGTAGCATAGTATTTGTTGAGAACCACCCCATTTAAGTGTAAGGATATTCCCTCTTGCAGTCCTTAAAGCTTCCAGTTCTTGGGGTTGAAACACAATCGCCTCCATTGAAATCTATTGCAAATTGAAATGTAATATTAACCAATCAATTCTCTAAATATTCAAACTTAATACCAAAATTAAACCATCAGTTGAAGCGGTACAGCTTGAATCAATAGTCAAACTAACAGAGCGAAGAAGGAAGTTTCACAATCTTTCTCGAGTATTTTTCATGCTACATTTTGCTCAATAATTTGTTTGGGATGTTCTCTGCTTCATTTCAATTGGAGTTTCAAGGGTTTTTTCCAGTAGATTTTTCTTTTTGTTCATCAATAACCCTTGTAAGTTTGTCACAATGCCAAGTATCAATATTACTTGTAATATTTTGCGTGATGCCAGTAAGATATCTGATAAATGATAGAAACTATGCAAAATATAAATTCTTTGAAGAGACTAACCAAGATTGTTAAAGGAAAAGAAAAACGAAACCTGATTCTGCTACATCTAAAACTGGAGTTGATGCTGAATGGGTAGATAGAGATCAAGAGGATTTTTCTATCATTGCCGTATTTATTATAGATATTTTGACACCTTATCTAGAAAGCAAGGAGACTTCAGTGGATGCCTGGAAAATTTTGCAAATGTTGTATGAGGCAAGAATGAGACAAGGGTCATTCAAATTTTTCATTTGTTCAAATTATAGGCACTCTAATGTATCTTAAATTCTAAGATCTAACCCAGTCACATTTTAGCAGTTAGTGATGATGAAGAATTCATGTGAGATTTCAACTCCTTTGACCCTTCTTAAAATATGTTTTTAGAATTCACACTACACAAGCAACTTGGCCATTTCAATGTACTAAGTAGTCATCTTAGTACGGATACAGGTATTGGTATGGTGTTCAGGCACACCGATACAGTGAGTTTCTTTTTGCCTGGGTACGGCTTAGGTACAGCAGTACAAAAAATATATAAAATATTAAAATCTATAGCCAATACACAAAATTAACCACATAATATGCATAGAGAAAACAAAATAACTGCAAAACAGTTGGAAAAACTTCTGATAATTTAGTGCCAAATGTCATGATGGGTTGAACTTAGAACAAGTAAATAGTGCAAATGTATACACAAAAATCAAGATAAATCAGCATATTCATTATATTCATACTGCTCTTTGTTGAGAGCTTCAATCATTAGAACCACGGGCAATTAAAAAAAGGTAGTGGCATATGAATAGCAAAAGAATGGAGTTCCAGCCCTCGGCAACTGAAAAAATGAAAGTGAGAGAGCAAATGTGCAATGAGAGATATCTGTTAAGTATGCTATTAGAGGTAAGTGTGTTGTTGTTGTTGTTGTTTTATTTTTGATGAAATGAATGTGAGAGTGGCATTTAGGGTATCCCCATAATTTTATTTGTTTTTAATCTGTTTTTAAAGTCCAACTTTGACTTTTTTATGTTAAATTTGAAAAAAATTAAAATAAAAAGATATCATTTTTGACGGTTGGTTCTTTCCAGGTACTGCCTGGCAGGGTTGGGTACGCCAAAGTTCATCCTTGGAAGAACCCAACCCTGCAAGGCAGTGCCTGGGCCATATCCAAAGGAGTACTGGACCGGTACCAGTATCCAGTATACGCAGGAGCAGACAAGGCAATTCATATATTAGAAAATTACAAAATAAATGGAATATTTCCACACGAAAACAAAGCAAGCAAAATAAGATATTAGATACACACCTTAATTCTTACGTTCTTGAAACGAAGCTTTTTCCCATATCCAACTATGATGAAGGGACGGAAGCTTGGACAAGAGTTTCCTTTCAAATCATCCTGTTCGATCAAGCAGATTGTTTTCCCACAACCATCATACGTAAACTCATCCACATCATAGGCATCTGCAATGAGTTGTCGAACAGGAGACAGAAATACAGTGTCTTCTTTCTGCTCATAGAGAGATGAATTAAGATAAATATGATCACACATGGTTACTGGATCATTTTGCACATATGTTGCTTCCTCTCTTCCAGTGATAGCGCCCAGTGATGGCACAAAATATTCTCCTACTGCGAGTAAAAAATCCAAAACTACAAGCAGACGTGGCTGTTGCATCCGAACCACCAAGGCTTGCGAATCAGGCTTAACTCTCCAGTCCATTACTAGCATGGTCAGTTTAGGGATGTCAGACTCTGTTGGCCCCCCAGAATCATTTTGGAGTTCATTCCTCTCAACATCTGTCATTGATCCAAGCATTAGGCGCATCTCTGGCTTTGTACTCGGCCGCAGATCCATGACTGACAATTTTGGAAGTGTGACATAAAGATCCATTTCTAAAATTGAGGTTGTCCTGTAAGCAACCCAAAGTCCTTGAAGCTGCACAAAGAATTCACAAATTTGTTATTTCATTATAAATGGAAAAACTGCAGTGGAAAAAGATATTCTGGATTAGCGAAAATGACAGATTTCAGGCAGAGTAGTAAATGCTTAATGTCAAAACTAACATGATACCATCTGTCGATTATTAATAGAATACTGCAAGTTCAAATCATTACATTACCAAAAGCTACAGAAAACCTAACTGTCTTTATATTAGATTAAAGGAACTTACATCCATGCAAGCAAGAGGAGACTCTCGATCAATGCCATTATATAACTTCATTGAAGCATTTTGGATTTCCACTGTCACTAGTAATAGTGTATGGGATAAACTATCTTGGCTTCCCTCCTGATCTTCGTGAAGTACACTGCTTTGATTTAGTTCAACTTGTGCCCTAGGTTTCCCCATTTGTTGTATACGTGATTTCCCTTCTGGAATTTCTCGTACATTAGGAGAAAGATTTGCCTCTTCAGATATATTTGAAGAAGCACAGTCTATGATAACCATGTACTCCTTATCAGACATTACTCCACGCAACAAGTCAACCTGATCAAAAGATTCTACAGTTCACGTTAGTCTTGGCTATCCCTACTCCCATCAAAAAAGGAACAAAAAAATCTTAGTTAATAAGACTAGTCAAAAATATCAAAAGATTTGAGTCCATAAAATCTAAACAACCACAGATAAATGATAGGAAAAGCTGGAAATTTTATTTTATAATCTAACATATTTCTACATCAATACTTCTGGTGATTCATGTACAACTCCTATACCTACAAACTACCATAAACTGTTCTCAGAATGCATTCCCAATACATGCCAAAATGAGAATGCATAGTTTTACATAGTTTCAAATCCAATATGCCTCTCCCTTCTAAACATTTTGGCAATGAAAGAAAAATTTTGAAATTTCATTTAACGTCATGTCCACAGATGAGCAAATTGCTGTATTGCACTAGTATGCACATGAATGTAGAAACAACAGCAGCTGGTTACATAAACCACTAGAATCTGTGCAAAGTGATTCATCAAAACAAAAAAGGCAAACATCTAGTGAGGCTCCGAAAACAGAAATAATTAAAATGGTCCATCTCACTGTTACCTTCAGATATGTCAGAAATAGCATAGACCAGGTCTATCACTGTCTAAATATGTTCAAGATCTACATATTAATCCTATGGTAGTGCACAAAATCCCAAAACTCTGAAATAGAAACTCTTTGGGCTGTAAGCTGTCTTTGGTACATAGTCAATAGATATACATGAGATACAATATGAAAAAAAATGGATATTGGTTATTAGTTATGAATTCTCAGTTCTCGGTTCAGGGCCCATGGCCAAAGGGTAATGGGTCATTGTTATTGTTAAATCAAATAAGGCTTCTGAAAGATGTGTTAGAAATTGGAATGAATATCTCAACATTTTTCAATCAAACCTTCAACCCATAATCAGAAGAAAAAAACATGATGTAGAGTATTCAACATGGCTGCTTATAGAGATAAACCAACGAAAATAGCTGTTGTGAACTATAATCCCAATATTTTTCCCAAATCCCTGCATATATGAACCATTACATACTGCCACTTATTTCTTCTACCACTTTGAGGATGTCTTGAAAAGAGTATCCAAGGCTATTTGTCACTCTTCTTTAGATGGTGAACTTAAGGAGAAATCAGATCCTAAGTATCAGAAGAGAATTACATTGTATGGTTTGCCTAAGATACATAAAGTGGGGGTCCCCGTGAGACCAATTGTAGACATGAAGGACTCTCCCACCTATTATCTAGCTTCCTTATTGGCAAATAAAATGAAATACCTTTGTGGAGTTCATCAAGAATAGAAGATTGGAGGAAGGTGACTTCTTGGCAAGTTTTGATGTGGTCTCTTTCATCATTAAGATAATGATTGAGGGAGCTTTGGTAGTAATTAAGAAGAAGACAGATAGTAAAACAGCCTCTTTGGTGGAGTTGTGCTTGAAATCAAACTTTTTTCAGTTTTCAAGGAAAAAATTATAAACGGAAGGAATGGATAGCGATAGGGTCACCATTCACTTTGTGGCAAATTTATATATGGAGAATTATGAAGATTTGGCATTAAGATATGCTCATTATGTTGGGTGAATATTTTGTCGGCCAGCTAACTGGTGACCAAAATAGTTCCTATCACCACAGCATAGGGAGATTGGTCGTCCAATGTTGCAAGTTTACCACATCCAAAGGGGACAAATCTTTCCTCTCATCAAGGGGAGGTTCCCTATTAAATATGCGGAGGCTATATGCTATATATATAAGCAGAAAATAATACTCGAGGGTAGGATAAACCATCCATTTCTCTTCTTTAAGAGATGATGCTCACAGATCAAAGGAGAAATCCTGGGTGATTAGTGAAGGTACTTCTCTTCTTTAAGAAGTGATATTCAGCCAAGAGCTAGATCCCTTCCTGGATAGTAGAAATCTTGGTGAAATGATAGAAGGCGCTTCTCTTCTTTCAAAAGTGCTTGTTCTTGAAAACAACAGGAATCTTTCTGGTAGTGACAAGTAACTAAAAGTGCAGAGTAACCAGCACCCTAAGATGTAGCACAAAGTCTTCACCTCGACTGCCCAAGAGTGAGATACGAAGAACAATGGGGGCACAAAGTCATCCCAAGGTCCTTTACACAGAAATAGAAAATAAACAAACTAAAGACAATTGCAGACAACACAAAGTCTTCCACAATTGACTTCAGGACACCTTCCTAATTACTTCCGCTAGTTCTGCTTGTTAGATCAAATAAACAAGAATGCTCCTAGGAAACAAACATAAGAACAATTTCTTAAAATAGCACAACCTATAACAGCGCAAAGTTTGCAAGTCACTTGCTTTCTTATTCAAATAAAATAATATGAACTACAATCTGAGCTCAAAGTCTCAGTAATGCCTC
The DNA here is from genome assembly GCA_037957365.1 of Torreya grandis. Classification (NCBI taxonomy): domain Eukaryota; kingdom Viridiplantae; phylum Streptophyta; class Pinopsida; order Cupressales; family Taxaceae; genus Torreya; species Torreya grandis. The sequence continues at coordinate 7,215,652 of JARHVA010000075.1, forward strand.
TCAAATTGCGCAGAATTTCGCTTCTAGTAAGGGGAAGATCTCCTTAAAACAATAAAAGAGATTACAATATATAGCGCCCCAAGAAAGACTTGGGCGCTTGTTTTCATGAAAAAAAGGTCCATGCAGAATTGAATGCCTTCAATGCGCCTTCAGTTCTGTCTGGAGGGACCATGCTGAGAACAATGCATTGCCATAACTCTAGTGTGTCCATTCCTCTAATATGTCTCTTCTTAGTATGGACTGTCTGGTCCTTTTCCTAATGTCTGTGCAGCTGTCCAATTCGCCATTACTTCATGGAAGAAAAACAGGCTTGCATCTTTGATTGGGTGCGCTCAGAAGTCTACTTGATCCACTGTTTCACCTACTAGTAATAACTCTTTTGAAGATATTTCTGGTCCTTTGGTCTTGCTCCTCTCTTCACTGCTTAAGCGCTTCTTTGCTCTCTGGTTGAACCATCGCTTTAATTGAACTTGCCTTTGGAATCGTCCATGTTGCTTCTTTGTCCTTTATAGCCCTTCTTGTCTAAGTCTTTGAGGGGTCCTTTCTGCGTCTTTGACAAGTGGCAAGTTCCGTTGTTATGAAACTCATTAGAAACTTATGGAAAATGGGATCCACGACACATCTTGCCCAAGCAACTTCAAAAGGGGAACACGGATGCAAACACTTGTCACGTTCCACTGAGTCATAACACGTGGCGTCTTCTGCTCTACTTTATAATGGACACATGGCGGCTTCCGCTGCACTTTGTCTTTTTCCATCGGGCGTTTTTCCGTGGGCTTTTCTCTTCAGTCGGGCTTTTCCTTCGGACAAAAGTCCAAAGGAATTCCTTCGAGCTTTGCCTTAGTCATTTTCCTGCGGAAAATACTTCCAAAAGAATTCTAACGGCTCTTTCACTTAATAATTTCCTTCGGACAAAAAGTCCGAAGGAAATGTTCTTTGTTGGCCTTTGAACAAATCCAAAGGAATTCTATCTTTTCGGTCAGTCGCTTGGTTCTTCCTTTAAGTTCTGCGCTTTATTTGAATTTCAACGGATATTCCCTTACTTTAAATTTGACGTCCGCGGCGCTATCAATGGTCGCTAGCCGCTTCAACCATGTTGAACCTTAAACCTTTGAACCTGCTGAAAGTACATTGGTTCATTGGTTCATCGATTCATTCTGTCTCTTTTGTTCCATCGCTTCCTGGTTAAATCGTTTTCCTACTCCTTGGTTGAACCATCCGTTGAACCACTTGTTTGTTGCTTCTTTCTTTGACTGAGGCCGCCTTTGAACCCATGAACCATTGAACTTTGAACTCTTTCAGTTCAAGGTTCAATCGGTTCATTGGTTCATCCTTTGTCCGTCACTTGTTCTTTCTAAGCTCTTTGATCTTTATCGCACTGGTTGAACCTTTGAACCTGTGAACTCGTAGAACCTTTTGGTTCTCAAGGTTCAACGGTTCAATCGGTTCATTCTTTTTATTTTGCTAAGTCCTTTCGATCTTTTTGAACCAAACGCGTTGAACCAAATGGTCGTTTGAACCTGTTGAACCATTGAACCCGTTGAACCTTTGAACCAAAGTGGTTCAATGGTTCAACGGTTCAATGGTTCAATCCTTCTTCTCTTTGATGAGTGTTTTGAAGCCGTTGAACTTTGAAGCGGTTGAACTTGTTGAACCTTTGCCGAAGCGCTTAATGCTTGTTGATGATGTTGAACCTTGAACCCATTGAACCCATTGAACCCTTGAACCTATTGAACCCTTGAACCTTTTTGGTTCAAGGTTCAATGGTGCTTAGAAGCTTGCTGATTGAATTCTTTTGATTGAACCAAGGCATTGAAACAGTCCTGAAAATGACTAAGTGTTGGAAACTTGTTCTTTTGATTGAACTCGCCTGTAGAAGCCTTTGAACCTGTTGAACCTACTAATTTCAAGCATGTTAAGTCTGTAGAAACATATCTGCAGAGTCCGTAGATTTCTAGAAAGCTTGAAAAATGAGGAATTTGAAAGCTCAGAACAAATTTTGAAAAGGGGAAGAGAGGAATTTTGGTCCTATAGGACCAAGATAGCTCATATGTTATTCCAAAAATGACATTTTTGAGAACCAACAGCTAGCTCCAGTTGGAAAACTTCCTTCAGATGAAAACTTGAAACACAGCTGAGAGAAGTAGAAGCCAGAATCTCCAGTGCCTTTAAGAGTGCCATTGGGATATGGAGTCGCGCTACCCAAAAAAAAAGGCTCCAAAAAACGAAAACAAAAGAACAAAACAAAAACAAAAGACTATACAAATATACATATGTACAGATGATCTTATCTGATGCCTCAAGATTTGAAGCGCTTCAGATGCCGCCCACTGTGAGACAGTGAAAATGGTGTGCCATCCTGATAAACCAACAAGAAACCATTTTGTCCCCAGAAACGGTGACAGGGGAATGGAACTCTCCACCAAGAAACCAATTTTCTGCGTCTTCCTCTTGGCTCTTTCTTCTTCTTGCCCCATGGCAGGACGTGGTCTTCAAACTGAAAACCAAAACTCCTTGCTCTCTTGGCAACTCCTTGCTCTCTTGGCGAAGAGTTCATTTTGCTGACTTTGGACTACAGCAGTATGGTCCACCACCATAGCTTGTTGTTCTGCTGGTTCAGTCCAGCACATGATTTGATTGTCAGCCTCAAACTCCTGACAAACCATCAGCTCAGCATCTCTTTTGGTGTGAAGGAGTTTGATCTCTTCATCCTGAACAGTCTTCAATCCGAACAACAGAGATCCGCATCCAACATGAGTGGAAGAATTGCTGCCATCGGATTCCAAGATCCAAGCATCATCAGAAGCTGATCTTCTATCAGGTTTCTCTTCATTGGAGATGAAAGATCCTTCTTGATTTGTACTGCGCCCTACCAATTCTTCTGATGTCTTGTTTGGATCAAATCCTGGATTGCCAGCTCCAAGACTTTCATCAGCTGAGACATGAGCATCCTTTGTGGTCAAGAAGTAATTACCTCTGCCTGATGGCTCAAACAGAATTTGATATGCAGAGGCTAACGTTTGGGTGACCACAATTTTTCCCTCAGACAGGTCCACCCCTGATTCTCCACCAATGTCCAATTGCTCAGGATTGGCTTGTAGGGATTCAAACTCAGTCATTTGAATTTTGGATTTCTTGACATGATCAATCATGTCAAATGACTGAGATGGACTTGGAAGAGAGGATGGGAGTTCATCCTATTGGTTTTTGGGAGGGGGAGGACTGATTTGCGAAGTTGAAGTAGAAGGTGCAGAGATGTTTGATGTACTAACCTTCTTGGCAATCACTGGGTCCTTTGACTAGAAAGGCAAAGTGGTTCCCCGATTAGCAATTGGAATTGCACGCTGAGTTCGTTCCTCTGTTCTTTCTTTATCAGCTTGCTGGGTTGACTGATTCTCGGGCCGGGTGAATACTGCGTATGATCCCTCATCTACTTCACCTTCACTTTTGGGTTCATCCTCGTAATTCAAGAAACCGATGTGGGAGTCGCCAGCTGATTCTTCTTGTTCCTCCATGAAGAGACCAGCATCATTTTCTTGCTTGAACTCAGGTTGAAAATAGGAAATATGTTCTGTTTCCAGATATCCCACTGTTGAGTTGGTTGGAGGTGCTTCACGGGCAAGGTTCCTCTGTGGGGGAGGAAGACGATTTGGTTGCCCTTGACTTCTGGTAGCGTTGCCTTGATATGGCTGATTGGGAAATGTCCTCCTTTGTATATCTTTATATAGAGGAGCAGAAGACATACCTTGTGCCATTTGCCAGGTTTTGTATCATTTGGTCAATAGTGGCTGTGGGTGAGTATTCAGAAGATGAAGAGGGTTTACCTCTGTTAGGATCTCTCCTTGTCTTTCCTGCCAAGATAAAGTCATCTTCTAGCTCAGTAGCCAAGTCTTGAGCAGCCTCAAGGTCTATGTGTGTAGCCCGTCTCAACAGAAAACTCACTTTAGACAGCGGTGAGTTGATGAAGCATTTGAAATTCTGAGGTGTCGGCCAGACGACCATGGGAATCCTGTGCCTCAGCTTGTTGAACCTGGCAATAAAATCACTCATAGGCTCATGAGGTTCCTTCTTCCTCTGAGTGAGTTGGGCCAGCGAAGCATGTGCATTCTCTGCAAGCTTGAACCTGGCTTCAAACTTGTCTTTGAGTGTATCTCAATCAGTCACTAATCTAACTTGCAAATGGTAGAACCAGTCTGCAGCAGCACCTTGTAGTGTCTCCACAAAAATCCTGACTGCCACATTTTCAAATTCCACCCCTATTACACCGCAGGCTATGTTGAAAGCTGCAATGTGTTCATCAGGATGAACCTTCCCATCACCAAAGAATTTGAGAAAATTCTTTCTTGAACTGCATGGAAGTTCATGCAGAGGTGGAGTCAAGTTGAGTGGGCCAAAAGAGTTTCCCCAGGGGCCTCGAACTGCTATGATTTAATTATGACAAACAGGAATAACAAATCTGGGTGGAGTGGCCAGATTGCAGAACAAAAAATGGAAAAGAACTGGCCCTGCTTCAGCTTGAGGCTTCAAACTGCGCACTCTTTTCCAGCAGCTTTGGTTTTGCAGACTAGATAAAATAATGGAGATGGAGGAAAATGGTAAGGCTATAAATGGATAATGGGTAAGACACGGAACAGAGTCGCCATAGTCTGTAATGTATAAGGGTTATAATGATTATGGGTAAGACACAAGTGATGTTTCAATCTGAAACTTGAGGTTCCAAATTGCACAAAATTACTGTGTCCCCAGCGGAGTCGCCAAAAACTGTTGGGTGAATATTTTGTCAGCGAGCTAACTGGTGACCAAAATAGTTCCTATCACCACAGCATAGGGAGATTGGTTGTCCAATGTTGCAGGTTTACCACATCTAAAGGGGACAAATCTCTCCTCTCATCAAGGGGAGGTTCCCTATTAAATATGCGGAGGCTATATACTATATATATAAGCAGAAAATAATACTCAGGGGTAGGATAAACCATCCATCTCTCTTCTTTCAGAGATGATGCTCACAGATCAAAGGAGAAATCCTCGGTGATTGGTGAAGGTACTTCTCTTCTTTCAGAAGTGCTATTCAGCCAAAAGGCAGATCCCTTCTTGGATAGTAGAAATCCTAGTGAAATGATAAAAGGCGCTTCTCTTCTTTCAGAAGTGCTTGTTCTTGCAAATAACACGAATCTTTCTGGTAGTGACAAGTAACTAAAAGTGCAAAGTAACCAGCAGTCTGAGATGTAGCACAAAGTCTCCACCTCGACTGCCCAAGAGTGAGATACGAAGAACAATGGGGGCACAAAGTCGTCCCAAAGTCCTTTACACAGAAACAAACAAACTAAAGACAATTGCAGACATTACAAAGTCTTCCACAATTGACTTCACGACACCTACCTGATTACTTCCGCTAGTTCTGCTTGTTAGATCAAATAAACAAGAATGCTCCTAGAAAACAGACATAAGAACAATTTCCTAAAATAGCACAAGCTATAATAGCAAAAAGTCTGCAAGTCACTTGCTTTTTCATTCAAATAAAATAATATGAACTACAATCTGAGCTCAAAGTCTCAGTAATGCCTCTCAATTTGGGCAGTGTTTCGCTTCTAGTAAGGAGAAGATCTCCTTAAAACAATAAAAGAGATTACAATATATAGCACCCTAAGAAAGACTTGGGCGCTTGTTTTCATGGAAAAAAGGTCTATGCCGAATTGAATGCCTTCAATGCGCCTTCAGTTCTGTCTGGAGGGGCCATGCTGGGAACAGTGCATTGCCATAACTCTGGGGTGTCCATTCCTCTAATATGTCTCTTCTTAGTATGGACTTTCTGGTCCTTTTTCTGATGTCTGCGCAGCTGTCCAATTCGCCATTACTTCATGGAAGAAAAACAGGCTTGCATCCTTGATTGGGTGCACTCAGAAATCTACTTGATCCACTGTTTCACCTACTAGAAATAAATTTTTTGAAGATATTTCTGGTCCTTTGGTCTCACTCCTCTCTTCACTGCTTAAGCACTTCTTTGCTCTCTGGTTGAACCATCGCTTTAATTGAACTTGCCTTTGGAATCGTCCATGTTGCTTCTTTGTCCTTTATAGCCCTTCTTGTCTAAGTCTTTGGGGGGTCCTTTCTGCGTCTTTGACAAGTGGCAAGTTCCGTTGTTATGAAACTCATTAGAAACTTATGTAAAATGGGATCCACGACACGTCTTGCCCAACCAACTTCAAAAGGGGAACACAGATGCAAACACTTGTCACGTTCCGCTGAGTCATAACACGTGGCGGCTTCCGCTCTGCTTTATAATGGACACGTGGCGGCTTCCACTACACTTTGTCTTTTTCCACCGGGTGTTTTTCCGAGGGCTTTTCTCTTCAATCGGGCTTTTCCTTCGGACTTTTTCCTTCGCGCTTTGCCTTAGTCATTTTCCCGCAGAAATACTTCCAAAAGAATTCTAACGGCTCTTTCACTTAATAATTTTCTTCTGACAAAAAGTCCTAAGGGAATATTCTCTGTCGGCCTTTGAACAAATCCGAAGAAATTCTATCTTTTGGGTCAGTCGCTTGGTTCTTCCTTTAAGTTTTGCGCTTTATTTGACTTTCAACGGATATTCCCTTGCTTTAAATTTGACGTCCGCGGGGCTGTCAATGGTTGCTAGCCGCTTCAACCATGTTGAACCTTAAACTTTTGAACCTGTTGAAAGTACATTGGTTCATCGGTTCATTCTGTCTCTTTTGTTCCATCGCTTCCTGGTTCAATCGCTTTCTCGCTCTTTGGTTGAACCATCCGTTGAACTACCTGTTTGCTGATTCTTTGCTTGACTGAGGCCGCCTTTGAACCTTTGAACCCATGAACCATTGAACTTTGAACTCTCTCGGTTCAAGGTTCAATCGGTTCATTGGTTCATCCTTTGTCCGTCACTTGTTCTTTATAAGCTCTTTGATCTTCATCGCACTAGTTGAACATTTGAACCTATGAACTCGTTGAACCTTTTGGTTCAAGGTTCAACAGTTCAATCGGTTCATTCTTTTTATTTGGCTAAGTCCTTTCGATCTTTTTGAACCAAACGCGTTGAACTAGATGGCCGTTTGAACCTGTTAAACCATTGAACCTGTTGAACCTTTGAACCAAAATCGTTCAATGGTTCAACGGTTCAATGGTTCAAGCCTTCTTCTCTTTGATGAATGTTTTGAAGCCGTTGAACCTTGAAGCGGTTGAACTTGTTGAACCTTTGCCGAAGCGCTTAACTCTTGTTGATGACGGTGAACCTTGAACCCATTGAACCCTTGAACCTTTTTGGTTCAAGGTTCAACGGTTCAATGGTTCAATGGTGCTTAGAAGCTTGCTGATTGAATTCTTTTGATTGAACCAAGGCATTGAAACAATCCTGAAAATGACTAAGTGTTGGAAACTTGTTCTTTTGATTGAACTCGCCTGCAGAAGCCTTTGAACCTGTTGAACCTACTAATTTCAAGCATGTTGAGTCTGTAGAAACATATCTGCAGAGTCCGTAGATTTATGGAAAGCTTGAAAAATGAGGAATTTGAAAGCTCAGGATAAATTTTGAAAAGGGGAAGAGAGGAATTTTGGTCCTATAGGACCAAGATAGCTCATACGTTGTTTCAAAAATGAGTGACATTTTTGGGGACCAACACATTATACACCAAAATGGTCAAAAAGATATGCAGATGACATTAATGTTTGCTGGCAACATGGGATGGAAGAGATCAAGAAGTTTCTCAATCGTCTTAATAGTCAATGTTCTTTTACCGAGTGTAAGATGGAAGCAATGGATAATGAGCATCTTCCTTTTCTAGACGTGCTTCTAAAAATGAAGAGAGATTGTTCTTTTGTGAGGACAGTGTATAGGAAAAGCGCACATAAAAAGGTACATTCATGTAGAGTCAAATCACAATCAATCACAAGAGGAAGGAGTTCTCATAGCTCTTGCCAAAAGAGTAGTAAGGATTGCAAATAAGGAGCCTTTAAATAGAGAGTTTAAGCACCTGCAAAGAGTCTTCACCTTGAATGGTTATACAAAGAAGTAAAATGGAATAGGAGTCGAGAAGCTAGAAATGAAAAGAAGACCCAGCTAAGAGTTTACATGACCTACCTTGAGGGAGATTCCCACAAATTAGCTTGGATCATTGGAAGGCGATATTAGGTTTTTATTTCTACCAAAAATAATTATTAGGCATATCCTTGGAACAGGAAAGGATAAAGTAGACCCAAGGCATGAGAATGGAGTCTATAGCGTGAATGTAGCTGCTACGACATGGTTTACATAAGAGAGAAAGGAAGGACAGTGGGGTAGAATTAAAGAACATTGTGCAGATGTTAGGATAACTTTGGTGGAGCACTCTAACAAGACCAAACACCACCTTTTTCTTGAGAATGTATGTATATGTGATCTCCATTGAAAACTTATATGAAAGAAAGAAAGATAGAAAGAAAGAAAGAAAGAAATTATAGTAATGTCTACAAATTACCAAAAGTAGGCCAATGGGACTCTAGGATAGAGAAATTAACAATAAAAAGTTCTAGGAAGAGAGAAACCTAGAAGCCAAATAAAGGAATAAAAGTATGTAAGATGAAATAAAGCAGTTTAACCAACGCACTAGAGATGGCTTATCATCATAACATCTCAAACAGGGATAATGGACTTGTCTTGAGTCAAACATGGAGCCCATTGATCAAAAAACTCTCCCACTACAACTAGATATTATTAATTAATTGCTATGCGGAAGAATCTATTATTAATCATTGGTTAATTAATTAACTCACTCATTAACTAATTATTTTTATGCTTTAATCAATGGATCTTGTATTACTGTTTAATAAATAGAGAAATCTTTATAAGGGCAGAACTTTGTCATTTTTACCATTCCATATTTCAATATGTAATGGTTGAAATACCTTAGGATGTGGGAAAATATCGAGATTAGAGTTCACAATGGCTATTTTCATTTGAGTTCTCTCTATAAGGAGCCCAAGTTGCAATCCTCTACATCATGTTTTTTCCCATGATGATGGGTTGAAATTTTTTAATCAAAACATTGAGATACTCATTTCAATTTCTGACACAAGATTGCTAGAAGCGTTATTTGATTTAATTTGATGGAATTTGGAAGCTTAAATCATGTGGTTGTTTGTTTGTTTGTTTGTTTTTGTTGTTGTTATGAATGACAAAAATAGGTAAATGGAAGTCATATAGTACAATACAATCAGTTAAAAAACATAAGTTTTAGGGTAACAAACCATAGGTTATGAAAAGTAACTAAAGACAAAGTATAACGAATGGTGAACAAAGAAAAAATGGGTAAACCTAAATTAGTTAAACCCTGAGCCATAAGACATAGTACAAGTACAAATAGCACTGCGACACCTCAAAGAAAAAAGAAGCTGATGAATATTAAACAGGAGACCATGAAAGAAGACCAACAATGTCACATGTCTGCAGTAAGGCTTGTATTACAAGAACCAACAACATTGCCATCTATCGATGCAAAAGGGCCCAAGAAGGATCTAAAAATGCTCATGGGGGCATATGTCCAGGACTCAGGTAGACAGGTTAGACAATCCTAGGAGAAAGTCGAGTACTCCTTCTAGAGAAAATAATCCAACACCCAATTTAAAAATGACCAAAAAAAGAATAAAATAAAAGAAATACAACATTTATTAACATACAATGAATGAAAGGTCAACAAGAATGTAAATGTAATAAACTACTGACAGGCATTCAAATCCATAAATAGAAAATGAATCAAATGAAACAGAGACAAACAGCATAAGAAGAGGGATATAAGGGAGCTTATAAATTTCAAATGTTCTCTAGAATCCTCAAGCCAAATGTAACCTGCAGATAAAAAAAACAGTGTTGTTTTTGGCATCTAGGCTGGACCATCAATGTATGTTCCTAATTTTTTCTCAAACAATGTTGCCAGGTAAATATTGTACAATCTTCCACCAGAGTCACATTTTCAAAGAATCTATTTATAAAACTATGGCCTCTCCATGAAAAACCAAAGAGAAAATTGTAACAGTCAACCAAAGCACACAAAAACAAGAGTCAAAATAAAATCACACTGTGTTCTTTTTGTTAATGAAATAAGTTTTACCGTCTTTCATGTCATACTAATCAATGTCATTAACAAGTATGCGAAAGTATGTCCATAGACACTTCCAATCTGCACAGATACATGTATTCATTTGAACATGTGGCATATGATATAGGTGCCTGCCGTCTTCAAGTAAAGGCTGCAAAGCAACTAATTAAGTCAAGGACCCTTTATATCTACCACATAAGATCCACCAGAGATGCTACATAACTTAATCATCCATAATCATCTGCGATAGAAGAGGAAAATGGCAGCCAACTTTGGACTTCTTGAGGGCCACTTATTGCTCAGTCAGTTATTAGGGTAGTTATTGTCATGTAAGGCTAACACATTATCTGTCACAACAGAGCTACGATAAGGGTCAACTTCGAATATATCAGAACACTGCGGTCTCTGGGTGTCAAGAGCAAGCTCTAAGAAAGAATGGAGTTCAAAAAAACTATTAATTGTCCAATTTCAATCTTCTAGCTAAGAAAATACATCTCAATCCTATTTTGTGATCTATAAGTTCTCTCTTTCTCCAAACAACAAATAGTAAAAACAAATAATTGCAGCTCAATGTTCAATGCACTCTCAGGAACACTATCTAGATTCATCTTTAATCCACCTGTATGTCAACAGCCACCTCTGGAACCTTTCTGAAAACATCCCGCAAAGAGCGACATACTTTAATACGCAATCCAGAAGCTTCTTGTATCATAGATTTACCCAATTTCCCATCAATCCCAACAACCAGATTGATGCCTGATATCTGCAAACAGAAAAGAGAAAAGTAGAGATTCAATTGCAATCTAATCCATGTAAAAAACACAAATAACTTAACACCATCATCCAAATACAGGAATCAGAAAACATGAATAGTCCATACCTCAGCTTGAATGACGTCAAGATGTACAGCAGATGGATCTCTGTCCCCACAACCATGCCATTCAAACTTGTTCGATACTTGAAGATGACCTAGATCAAGCTGCATGAAACTGATCGCACCACAAGACAATTAAACAGCATAAGTAGGAAATGAATTCATCAATGAACAGATGCAAACATTCCCAAATATCTTCCTGAGCCTCAAGAACCTCTACACCTCTTAAACTGACACATAAACTTACTCTTTGCTCATGGAATTGTGTGGCACAATAATAATAGGGGTATCCAATGACACATCCAATTTCACTGCAGGCGACCCTTCCATTTCAGATTGCTGAATAAGCCACTCAACTCCAACTTTATCTACAACTCGAATTGCTTGCTGAGCTTGTGGAGTAGCCAATCCCATGAAATAGGATGTTACCTATAGAATAAATGTGTTGCCAATAAAAATGTTTATTACATGGAAGCAAAACAAATCAAGACAAGGATTTATCTCTGACAAAATATCAATTCTAATTTTAAAAAAGCAATGGAAATAAATATCACAATTACTCAAATAGAAATTTCTATCTGCATTCATTTTAGACAATACGAGTCTTTTGGAGATTCATCTCTACATATATAAAACCAAAGATAAACACACTGAATGTTCATATAATTTCCTCTTAGAGGGAAGAATCTCTTTTTGATAAGTAAAAGAAAAAATATCCCTGGAAATGTTGATAAGACTGTTAATTCTTCCCTCAATATGATTGCATTTACTATAGATACTTAAAAATCCCAGCTTTATTGCGTCACTGAAAAAATAAATACGAGACAGTACAGGCCTTATAGAACAGGAGCAAGCTATGTCTACGAAGTAAACCTTGCAGTTTTGACAATTTGCGGGCTTGGAATAGACCATGAACCGGTCCCCAAAACACTAGATATTATCATAAATGCCAAGTGAAAACTTCTCAAAACTTATGCTTGGGCAAGGATAAGGCCAAGATGGCACTTATTCTCTCAGGATCAATGGACAGCCCTTCCTTTGAGACAATGTGGCCCAGCAGCTTGCCTTCATGCACGGCAAACATGCACTTCTTGGGATTCAATGAAATCCCATACTCTCTGCACCTTTCGAAAATCAGCATCAGGTGGTCCATGTGTTTGCTAGCATTCTTGGAGAAAACCGTGATGTCATCCAAGTATACCAGCACCATTTGGTTCAGCAACCCCTGGAAAGCCATGTCCATGGCTCTTTGGAAGGTAGCGCCAACATTTGACAGACCAAAAGGCATCTTTTGGTATGCATATGTGCCCCATTTGGTGGTGAAGGCAGTCTTGTACCGATCCTCATCCTTCACCCAGACTTGGTTGTAGCCAGAAAAACCATCCAACAAGGAAAAGCGTTCTGAACTGGCAACTACTTGAAGGAGCTGCTCCATGGATGGCAGGGGATAGTGATCTTTCAACGATACTTTGTTCAAATCTCTGAAATCCACGCAAAGCTTAATCTCCCCACTCTTTTTTCTTACAGGTACCAAGTTGGCTACCCATGATGAGTGCTTGATGGGAAAGATGATCCTGGACTCGATCAACTTGGTTAGTTCCTTCCTCATCAGCTCTTCAATCTTGGGGTTAACCAGCGTTTGCTTTTGCCTTACATGCTTGGCATTGGCCTCCAACTCTATGGTGTGATGGGCTAGTTTAGGATCAAAACCTTTTAGGTCATTGTACTCCCAAGCAAAAATATCTACATACTCTTGGCAAAGTGCTATGAAAGCATGCCTCTCAGCCTTGCTGCTTACCTTCCCCAACTTGAGAAGTTTGTCCTTGAAGATGAGGACTCTCTCATAGTTTTCCTCATTAGTAGACATTACTGCCTTCTCTTTCCTCATATGGTCTCCTCCATGAAAAAGGCCCTCAAGTGTAACCAGCCCCTTAGAAAGTTGTTTGACTTCAGCTAAACAATTTGATCCTCATACTGATGCTGCAATTTAGCTTGGTTGGAGGAGAATTCATCTTCCTGCTATAAGAAACAAACAATTTGCTTGTCACTCTCAAAAACTTGCCAATGGGCTTTATTCATCTTCCTGCTGTAAGAAACAAACAATTTGCTTGTCACTCTCAAAAACTTGCCAATGGGCTTTATTATCTGGCACTGACGGTCTCACCACCACCTTGACATGTGGTTGAACCTTGGTTCCTTTCAGCTCACTTGGAATGTCAAATTGAGCTCCTACGACTGCCAACCTATCAACATGTTGGTTTTGATCTCTTGGGACAGCTTGAATGTTAAAGGCTTCAAAATCTTCAATCAAGCCCACACTCTATTCTTGTAAGACCTCATCAAAGCATTCTTTGTGACATTCAAGCCTCTAACTTGGTTAACTATGAGCTTGTTGTCTCCATAATCTTGCAGCAACTTGATTCCTCTCTTGGTGGACCATTAAAGGCCACAGATCAAGCCTTCATATTCTGCTGCATTTGAAGAGCAGCTGAAATGAAACCTGTAAGAAGAGAAAAGCTTGTTACCTGAGGGTGAAACCAACATTGCCCCAGCACCTATGCCATTCTTGCTCCTTGAGCCATCAAAGAACAACTTCCATAAACCATTGGGGTCTTCTTTAGGTCTAATGAGTGACGGCATGGGTTGATTCTCTTCATGCAGCAAGTAGACACCCATGTTTTTTTTCTCAACACCTTCCAAAGGGTTGAAAAAATTGTTATCTCCCCGTAACTCATCCAAGAACAAGTCTGGAACTTCTTCAGGATGAGTGTTCAGCTCTTGGCTAATTGTAAACTCATCCTCATCAAGGATGGTACAATTGAGGCTTATATTATCTGGCTGATGGGGTTCAATATGAAATTGTGCCATGGGTTCAGCCTTGATTAAGACCTTAATCCCATACCTTGTTCTGAACGCCATGTAAGACCAACTTGCTGCAAGGTAGCCCCCAATCTTGGTTGTGAACTCTCTGGAAAGACACAAGGCAAAGCGGGGAGTGATATCTAGAATCAACACGTTTTGCACCATGAATACGCTAAGACAAACATGCAAGGTTAGGCTCAAATTCCTGATGATGCATGATGGCTGTGGAAGTACCATCGAGTTGCAGGACTCCTTTAGTGTGAGGCTCATACTTGAGTTTCAACTGGTCAGCAATAGACTTTAGCATCACTAAGGTGATGGCCCCACTATCCACCAAGCAATTGTGCACAAGGCATCGTCAATGATCAAAGAGACATAGAAAGGGGGGGCTTGGTCACATTACTTGATCCTTCTCCTGCATGACTCTTGACTGCATTAGTGAGGATTTCAACTATCTTGCTTGGTTGCTTACTTGTAGCTATAGTAACACCCATCTTGGACAATCCTTTCATGCAGGATGTCCACTTGGCCAAGCAGGGAAAGCATGTCCCACATTGGCACACTCACGTCGGATTTCTTCATTTGCTCCACAATGTTGATTGGTGTACCACCAACTTTTCCCTGAACTTTGGGAGCTACTGTTGTTGGCTTTGTCAATGAAGGAGAGGTGACAATAGGTTCTTTGAAAGCTTCCTGATTGTCACCCATATTCCTTCTCTTGAAACTTGTAATTGCTGGGATGGGGATGTGAGCTAGACCGGGCGTGGCTTGTTGATTGGATGCATAACACTCCTCTTGCTCACTAATGACCATTGAGGCTTCTGGTTGGTTTGATCCTTGATCCGAGCCTTGCTCTTGTGGAGGTTGTTCTTGTTTCGTCATTGTAAGTACCTTCGTGCTTTGGGCCATAAGAGCCTGGTTCTATCCATAAGCAACAGCCCGCTGCCAATGATCATTAAACCCCTGATTGGAGCCATTAGTTGAGAGAAAGGATTGCCCAAAAGAATGATTCCATGGCATTGTCCCTTCAGCTTCCTGAGCCACATTATTTTGAATTGGGACCAAGGAGTTGGAAGGGCCTGCAGCATTTGAATTGTAATTATGTTGTCTAGCATAGTTAAGCTGCCCCTATCCTTGGAAACCTCTTTTGTAGGGTGGCCTATTTGCTTGATAAGGTTGATGTTGACGCTGATATGGAGCTTGATAAAGCTTGTTGTAAGCTTGCCTCTTGACATTGACTACATCATTTTCCAAGGATTGGAGCATGCTCTTCAACTCCAAGTAATTCTTCTGCTCTTGGGAATCATTGGATCCGCTACTAGAGGCCTTCTCTTGCTTAGGTGAAGGTACAACAGCAATTGTTGGCATTGGAAGTATAACATCGAGTGGAGGAATGACTGCAAGAGGTGGTCTGATCTCTTAAAAAAGAGGCAATGGAGGTCTAGGAGTAAGCTTACCAGCCTGAACCAGGCAATTCTTCACCTTGATGGCCACCTCGTATGCATCCGGTAGTATGTCTCCTCCCATAGACTGGATCATTACAGCTATGTCACTGTTGAGAGCCTTCAAGTGATACAAGAAAGCAAAGTTCAGAGATGGTCTAACAGCGGCTAGGATTCTATCCCATGCCTTCTGAAATCTTGTATTGAAGTCTTCATGACTTCATGAGGAGCTCTCTTGATTGTGGTCAGCGGCTCTACAAGTGACAGATGATCACTCTTATCTGCAAACTTTTTACACATGGTTGTTCCCAACTCGTCCCATGAGTGGATAGAATTAGGAGCAAGGCCCCCCCAATCTAACGCCTTTCCTTTAAAGGACACAGCCAATATCCTAACAGCCACATTCTCCACCATGATATTGTGAATGTTGCAAAAGTTGGCTATGTCCGTTATATGCTCAGTAGGAGTTACAGCTTGGTCTCCTGAATGGTAAGGAACACTTTTGAGAGCTGCTACTGGCATAGGATTATACTTTGGTGAGTTCAAAGGGCTTTGGCTACTGAAGCCCACAAAAGTTCTTTGGGGAATCATGGCAGCACGAGGGACTGATAAAGATCTTCTTGCATAGGTATAATTTATGACTGGTTTAGGAGGATAGCTTCTTACGCAAGGGTGAGTACGGGCGAACCTTAACCTTCTTGCTGAGTTTGAAGGTAATTCAACAAATTCAAAAGGAATACCTGCGAAAGTCGATCTTGTAGTCACCTTTGGCATGAAAGGTAGCTACTGCTTTGCCACCAGAGAGCTGGGTGTTCTTTGGAGTCGCCAAATGCTTAAGGATGAAAGCTACCACTACTGCAAACTGATCAAAACAGCATCAAATTTGACCAATCTTCTATAAAAATGAAAGTGAAATGGTAGTTGTCCCACTAGGCGTGCCAACACTGTTATAAACTGGGTTTGTACCCTTGTGAGAGAGTTCTTCAGGCTCTCACTTTCAGCTATAATCATGGGAACAACCTCCGAATGTGGGTGTCCTATGGTGAGGTTGAACCTCTAGACTTTTTATGAGGCTAGTTCCTCGGGTGCTTCACTTCAACTCCTTGATTCCTACACTAAACTATACTAATGGCCAAGGAAAAGGGGTAGAAGGATTATTTATAAAGAAACCTAAGCTAATGGGAGGTGATGCACCAAAAGAGAGGGATCCACTTGGTCTGGAAAAGAGCAAACTACTGATAAAGTTAAACAGGACGTAGGCTTATTCTAATTCTATCCCAGGGCCGTCGGCAGGGAGTTTTTGCATGGAGGTCGAAGGAGAGCTTTACACTTTGAAGAATAACAAAATAGGTCTACGGGAAACACTAAGTAAACTTCAAAGGGAACTAGACACATAGACACTTCATGCAATCCTGCATAAAACCAAAAGAGTCAAAAGCAAGATGCTTAGAAAAAATGCAGGTGATGAACAACAATCATACATTCTGCAAATAAAACCAAAAATGCACACTTCTCTTTGACCAGAAACAAAAAAGTTTTCCTTATATTGCCTTAAAAGTCTTTTACAAAGCAATTTCTGCAGAGTGATTTTATTACCAGTCCAGGGATACATTTCTAGGCTCCAAGGCCTCTATTTATAAAGAAAAGGGGAAAAGAGAAAAGGAGGAAAGAAGAAGTCGCAGATGGTTGGAACCATCTGTTGTCCTTCCTTGATGTTCATAAATGCACCGTTCCAGATCGCCGCCCAATACTCTCGATCCCCTCCCGTCTTTAAGACTTTCTTTGGTGCATCTAAAAAGTCATGATGTGAACAGCTGAAATGTTTCTTCTTGTCGTGACGCATTTAAGTGTCGAACGGCGATTGCAGACAATGAACTATGGCGGATGGGAGCCTTCATAACTTTCAGCTACTAGCCGCTCGAACTCTTTCGTGTTTATTGAACATCCTTGTGCCACTTGTCCTTTACTAATTGGCCCTTTCTGCTCCAGTTACGCCACGTGGCAGCCTTCCATTCGTTGCATCATGATTCTAGTGTTGCCAGACCAAGCTTAAGTCAAGCCCTTGGAGAACCCTGATTTACTCTATGCAGAGTAATTCAGGGTCTTTGGCCTCTCCAACTTCGGACTTTCCCAGATCCTTCGCTTATAAAGCCTTTTAAGTAGAGTACTTTGAGAAACCCAATTTACTCTACGTAGAGTAATTTGGGTTCTCTAAGCCTACTTACTTCGGGCTTGTCCATCTTGAAGTCTTCTCGCTTTGTTGCTTCCCAAGCCTTAAGACTTCGGGATTTTCAAACCCGGTTACTTCCAACGGCTAGTCGTTTATCCTGATATGGATCACTCTAGATGATAAAAAAAATTAACACAATGTGCAGCAAAGTAAGCCAATAATTACAGCTAACTTTGCTAGCTAGTACTCGTCAAATTCTCCTACATATCATAACAAAGTCACTAATAAGATCCAGTAAATTTGGTTATGCATCACCAAGGGATGGAGTGGATTCTTGAAGCGGGGATTCCCTTCCCCAAAATGGACTTGTGAGCATGTGGGCATGCCTTCCCATCAGGCCTTAAATTTGATATTGGGCGAAACATATAAATTTTGTGACTGTTTTCCATCCAATCTTACATTTCACATCACACTGAACTCCACATATATGCAATAAACATACAGAATATTTATCGTTCTTAAATACTATATTGTATTATATCATTATAAATTTATCTGTAGGATGTAGGTTCATATGGTAAACTTGAAATTGACAGATTTCAAATTGCAACTAAAACAGGTAATTAATAAAGTTAGCTGTATTTCACATGGAAAATTGGCAAAAACAAGGAGACAGCCATTGTTTTAGCCTGGTTTTCCATGCTCCCAGTGTGAGAACAATCCCATAATCTCCCAAAGCACATCTCAAGCTGCACCTGTCTTGGACTCCCCCAGAAAAACATGGCACACCTCCCTTTATTTTCATATAAGATCCAGTGGCAGTTAGAGAAGTAATTTGTAAATTCTATTCTGGCATGTGAGAAATCTATTTTAAATGGAATTCTATATTTTTCTATACATACATGAAATTGATATAATATAAAGGATACAGTGGATAGCTTTATTTTATAAGATCAAAAAAGGAGGTACAGCCCCACTTATAATATAATAAGGTAATCAAAAACCTTGAAAAAATAAGGAAAGTTCATACATAAAAGTCGCCACCTTTCTATTAAGAAGGCTCTATGAGCTATACAAACAAAAAAAGTAAAAAATCCAACCCAATCATCTATTCATTTGCATCCTAGCTAGAATCTGAAACCCCATATCACCATAGGCCCGCACACCCTCTCTTCATTCTCCAAAACAAGAGCACTAAGTGTGTCTCAGCCTGCTGGGAAGAAGCAAAGGAAGAGGTATCGATCCCAGTTTAGAATAAATAGTGTCAATTCTCTTCCCCTTAGTGATATCCTCAACAACCATTGTCTTCAACAACATCCACATCTGATCCAATCTGCACAACAAATTGAAACCCAGTTGTTCCACATCCTCGTGAATAGCATGGGTGTTGCTAGCAATGAAGAGGATAGTTTGTACAGCAATAATCTGACCCACATTGAGGGTGTCCAGCATTGGGTGGATTGATTTGGGTCCTTCGTTGCTTGCAAAAGACAGTCCACAGAAGCCCCCTCCCCCAGTCTGGCAGCAAGTTGAGCGCAGAACAAATTAGTGACAATCCACTTCAATTAATTTTCATCCTTAATGCCCTCAGGAAGAGCAACCTTCCAAAATCCCATGGCTTGCTCCACAGTCATTCTGGTTGTTTTATCAAGGAGAACAACATTGTTCAACAGTTCCCTTTGTTTGAGATCATCAACCAAACCACAAAAGAGGAATGCACATCATCTGTAAAATACCTGTGCACCACTTCATAGACTTTTTCTTTGACTATATTCTTAGAGGGAGTCTTACCCTTGCAAAACCGAGTGCTGGTGTGGGAAGAAGAGTCCTCGCCACCCTGCACAACCTTCTTAGACCCCATTGATAAACACTGCAACCTGCACAAACCACTCACACTAACCAGTTCTTAGGAAGTAGACCAGCTCAAGACAAGACTAATGGGAAGGCCAATGAAAGTATATGACAGAGACAAAATATAATTACATTGCCACAGAGAGCAAACAATTTTCAATGGCCTTAGCATACTGCAACTCAGGAAGAAAAACATAAATAAGAGTAAATTAACCAGGGCATCCCTTTCCATATATAAATTTCAATCAAAGCAAACTGCCAGAGCCATTCCAAAGACAACACAAACACCCGGCACCCAGCACCTAGCACCCAGCACAGAAACCTATGAAATTAGGGTAACAAATAACATTCATTGAAATGCATATCTCAACCCCAACAGAGATCAGTTTAGAATAACAAGGGCAAACAAGGGTACAACATAAGACAAACAAGAAGCCATTCAAATTAACCCAATCTTCCATATTCTTAATCTTATACCAAAGAGGAACAAGACCAGCCCTAACTGAATTGCAAAACCAAAATCGTGGAAATCCTTCCAAAAATACAAACCACAGCAACCCTTGAAGAGCAGAACAAAGGAGTGCAAAAAACACTAAAATCATCATCCAAGAGCAGGGAAGGGAAAGAGGAAGCAAGCACATAATTGAGCGACTTTATCCCCACCATCACTCCAGTTGCAGGAAAGAATGGCCAATGCAAGGGACAGGCAGGGGTTATAAAGCCTCTCACACAAACTCCTTACCACCTTTCACCACTGCCAATCACGTCTCGATTAGCCTCCCAAAGCATTAAATGAAAAGGTTTATAAATCATGGCGAATAGTTGAGCATGCTTGGAGATCAAACTCCAAGATTGCATTAGGCTTTGCAATCAGGAAAGGGGCAGTTAATAAATGCACAGTATTAATATGTGAACTATTAAGAATCAAGATCCACAGCGAGGTTTTCCATATGGTCAGTCACTCTGTTACCATCTCTTCTTGTGTGAACAATTGACAAGGAAGTGAACCAAGATGCCAACTAAGCACAATCTTCAATGACAGAAGCAAGTTTCCAGTGCTTACTTGATTTCGTTTTCAAAGTTTTAATGATTAGTCGAGAGACACTCGATCAGTAATTTTGACCACTTTCTTTGTTTTGCAAGTATAAGGCTTCTCCACATCACCTTAGCTTCTGCTTAATTATTAGTGGTTTTATCAAGAGCCTTATAGAAACTCAGAAGTGGGGTGCCCTTATTGTCTATGAAAATTCTTCCTGAGCCAGCCCAACCCAGATTACCTTTGGCAGCCCCATCAAAATTCAGCTTTACAGCAGTTTCCTCAGGAGGCACCGACAAAATTCTTTTGAATCTTTGATAATTCTTATGTTACTGCTGACCCTGATATCAAGGACTGTGGATAGCTTTTAGTAATATTTTGTTTCATATATATTATATTATGATATATATTATAAGCTGATGTTGCACAACCTGGCCACAGTTGTGATTACTGAGTTGAGACCACCTTGTGGAAATTATTGTAATATTGATGTCTTTAATATTTACACTGGAGAAGGCCAAGAAATCAAGAAATCTATTGTAATTCGCAATTATACAAAAAGTTATATTTTTATATCCTCTCTTATATGGCTAGAGTTCACTCACCTTGGATTCACCCTCTTGTTTGGCTTAAAATCATTTCAAGTGTTTTAGCTTTACTCTTAATCACTTTTTCAGATTCTAGGGTTCTTTCCTACCCTAGTACTATTTTACCGTATCTTGATGTACTTTTCAGTCCAATTAACTTAATTGGTTGTTCGTGGACAATAAAATAATTCTTTGTTAGAGTGGCAAGCAATTTTCAGATACATGACCATGCAATTTTCATTAAGGTTTCTTTGTTAGAGTGGCAAGCTAATTCTAAAAGCATGACACTACCTGCAGAAGTATATCATCACGGTAACTTATCAAGAGAATCCAAGCAAAGAAAAAGAAACAAGCAAACCATATTGCTGTCCACAATGACTAAAGTAGGTGAATGGGACTCAAAAACAATGGAAAAGCATAACTAGGAGGTGAACCCAAAATAGGTACACCCTGCAAGTCCAAAAACTTAAAGCCATATGATACAAATAAAAATAACCGTGCCAAAGGAATCACCCCGGATAAATAAGAGAAGCCACAAAAAAAGGAAGCCACTGGAGACAGAAGCTGGAGACCAAGGCTGGAGATTAAAGCTAGCTATAGTATGTGTCAAAGTACAAAGCAAAAGGAGGACCAATAGCATCACCATCTCAAAAGAAACAATACAAGATCTGATGGTGTCCATAGAAAATTACCTAAACTAAGAGAGTCCATGATTTATAAAAGATAACCAGTCAGTCTCAAAAGTGCAGCAAGTTACAATACTAAATAACCAATTGTGAGTGCTGAAAGGAACTCCAACAACTATAAATTAAGTGCCCATAACTAAATCTAGGAAACAATATAACAAAAAACAGCATGGAGTACACCCAAATGGTTAAACTCTATACCAGTCATCATATACAAATTCCAAAGATATACGAATCAAGCATGTGAACAAGAGGCCCCTAGCTGAAACCAACAATCCAAAGATATACGAATCAAGCCTGTGAACAAAAGGCCCCTAGCTGAAACAAACCATTGACAAGAGGATGGAGAACAATGCAAACTGACATACTTGAAAAGAAGTTTAAAATGCACATCGATACACTTGACGGATAAACAATAGAAATGGTTTCCATGCCCTCAAAAATTATGATCCAAACAGGATCAGCTATATTCATCTAGTTCATTATGATTCGTTGTAATAAGTAGT
The DNA here is from genome assembly GCA_037957365.1 of Torreya grandis. Taxonomy (NCBI): domain Eukaryota; kingdom Viridiplantae; phylum Streptophyta; class Pinopsida; order Cupressales; family Taxaceae; genus Torreya; species Torreya grandis. The sequence goes on from JARHVA010000075.1 coordinate 7,237,748, forward strand.
AATGGTTTGTATGCCCATAATTGCCACTCAACAACATTCAGCCACTTAGACACCAAACTATTGAAGATTCTAGAATGCATGCAAAAAACAATTACAGATAAATGAACCGAGTAGAAGAAAGATGGAAAAGGCTCTGAGTATTGTCTGGACCATAGTTCACATAACCGGTTGGGGCCAATACTCGCCAAGGGCCCAAAATGGGTAACCGACGGTTATTTGACCCGCTCGGTCGAATAAATGGCAAAGGCAAAAAATACTTGAATTTATAAAAACAACATTTTTTTTAAGAAATTACAGAAGCAAAATAGATAAAATGAGTCTGTAAAACATAGGGAAAGTGTTTTCTATTAGATTTGAATACATAGAAAGTACAAAATCGCATAATCATGTGAATACAACAAAGTCACAAAGTACAAACTACAAAGATACTTATAGACTTATAGTCTTATACAAAAATCTACAACACTACAAGTACAAATTACAATAATCTATAATTTTCTCTTCCATGCTCTCTGAAAAAATAAGAGAGGCTGAGAAAGTCTAGTCCTCCCACTCGGCTGCCCTGTCTCGCTCTGTCTAGAAGGTTGCACCTACCCCTATGGCTCTGCCTCTACCTCTGCTTCATCTCCAAAGATGTCCTCCAATCCAATCTCTCCTCCTATTTCAGTTGCACCCTCCATAGCTTGCCTCTCGAAATCAACAATCTCCTCCTCTGCGAATATGGGGGCCTTCCCCTGTGCAATCCAATCGTTGTTGGGATCGATCTCATCTAGATCGATAGGCTCTTTTGATGCATTCTCCAACTTTTTTGTGTAAAGTCGAAGGTTGTATTGCACAAAAACCAAGTCATTAAAGCGTTGTTGGTTCAACTTGTTGCACTTCTTCATGTGAATGGAGTCAAACAAACTCCAATTGCACTCACATCCAAAAGTGCTACAACGCTAAGATAAAATCCAGAAGGCTAGCTTTTGAATATTTAGGTTATTTCCACTCCAATATTCCCACCATGACCCTGCAAACAAGATATTCAAAACTTCGTAAGAAATTAATAATTGTAAATTTGTAAATATATAATTGGTAAGGTACAAGTAAAGACTTTATTTTGTATTACCTGGTGTCTATGTGGCTCTCTCTCGGATAGCTAGTGCTGAAGAAAAGAGCCTTCCCTTTGCCTGCTCGTAGTTTTGCGACTCTGCAATAATGAAGTACCTCACCTCAACATCAGGTGTCATACTCTCAATGCATATTGAGAGCCCCTCCATAACATCTCCACTAGCATCTGTGAAGCCATTAGAGTAGAAAAACTTGGGGTTAAAGCAGTACCCCGTTACATGGATGGGTTGGTGGAGTTGATTGTTCCACCTCCAATCAATCAACTCCCAAATAGGATCGAATCTGGTATGATCCCTTCTATAATAATTTTGGACTGCCTCTTTGACTCTATCCATGGCCTCATAAATATATCCCATTGGATTTTGCTCTCCATCCACCAATCGCAAAACCTTTATCAAGACTCCGACAGCTAAAAAGTTACAAACAAATTAAAGTTGTGTTACAAACTTATAGATAAATTATAAAATAAATACTTTAAGTTTAAAAAATTAAAAACAAAGAAAACAACTTGAAATTTAAATTGCAATTTCAAGTTACCTTGATAATCTCTGTAGCTCTCATTTTGAAAACTATCTTCGAAAACTTCACTCCATCAGTTTTTTTGGAATAAGATGACTCCATCCATGCTTAAGAGACAAACATCTATTTCAAAGGAGTCAACAAACTACAAATACTTTGCAATATAAGAAAGTTCATTACAAACCTGGTGACCCCTACTCGAACAAGTTTTTTTCCTTGGTGTGCTCTCTCATCAAGCTGAGAACCCAGGGGTGATTGTAGATATATTTCGTTATTTCTCTAGTTTCTAATCCAACTGGTCACACCCAATCAAGTTTGTCTGTCTTCCAAAAAAAGGTCAAGGCAATGGATCGCACAAGGTATCCAAAAGAAAGATGGATGTCTCTCCCTAAAAAGTCTCCCAACCACCACATATGTTGTTGCATTGTCTGTGATAATTTGGACAACATTCTCGATGCCCACCTCTAAGACAACCTCCTCTAGCATCAAGCTCAAAGTTTCTACATTTTTTCTTTTACTTGATGCATCAATAGAGTTCAAAAAAACTAGCTCACCATTTGAAAACGCTAGAAAGTTGATGAGGGTGCGGTTCTTTCCATCTGTCCATCCATCAAAAAGAATGGTGCATCCAATTTTACGTCACAACCTCTTCTGATCTTCGACAATCACCTTTGCATCTTCAACTGCATTCTTGAGCAACTTCCCACTTAAGTCTTTTGGAGAGAGTGACTTGTACCCTTTCTTTACAACTGTCAAAGCTGTAACCAAATATTTTCAGTACGAGCTCCTCACTATATTGAAAGGAAGGTTGTTGAAATACCAAAAATTTACGCATGCTTTATCTACTTCTACATGCCCCTGCTTATTCCATCCTGTAACTTGGAGTGAAAGTTGTGCCTCAGATGTGTTTCTAGGCACAAAAAAAGAATGTAACTGAGGCAAAACTCGTGCAGATGTGCCATGGCACTTGCATGGACTACGACTAGAGCTCACAATTTATGTCATCATTGTCGCTTCTTCCTCTGCTGATGTGGCACCAATGGCCGCTGTTAGGGTTGCTTGCATCCTTGCCCTCTCTAGTTTTTTTTCTTCCAGTGATGCAAGCTCCGCCATCATTTCTTGTTGTCTTTTCAGTGAAATTGGAACAAGGCGCGACATCGCCACAAGGAATGCATGAAAAATAGTACTTCATGCTATTAACGCCACCTGACATCCTCTTCAAACAAACGTTGTAAATTGAAATCGTCTGGAACATTTCAACCCACGTGGCATACTTTCAAGCACTGGTGCAAGCATTAGGGAGAGCCGATTGACTACCACTAACTGAATCTGACCCTGATGCACTACCGGATACCATTGTTTGTTAATAGATAACCTGCAAAGCACAAACATGTTAAAAACATTAAAAATAAATTAAAAATAAAAACATTTAATACATTACTAATTAAAATACGATAAATAAATTATAATTATAAACTATAAAACAGAAACTAAAATACATTTATGATTTACAATTTTAACGAAAAAATTATAATCTATAATGATTATTGTTAAAAACAACAATAAATATATTGTAATGATATATCACGGAAACTAAACATAATGCCAACGGTTAAAAAACAACTTTTTTAATCAAAATTTAAAAAAAATTAGGCATACATTGTAAATACTAAACACGAAAATTTAACGAAATGCATGAAATTTGATGGAATGCATGAAATTAAAATAGAATGCGTTAAATTTGTATACTAAGCATCAAAAAAATTTATCAAACATGTTTTTAATTAAATTACAATTCCTTTACGTGCTTGAAAATTTAATTAAAAAAAATGCATGAAATTGATGGAATGCATGAAATTAAAATAGAATGCATCAAATTTGTATACTAAGAATCAAAAATATTTATCAAACATGTTTTGAATTATATTACAGTTCCTTTACATATTTAGAAATTTAAAAAATAAAAATAAAATAAAAATGCACTAACCTGGTAATCTCTTTGCTCAATTCTATTCAATCCACTCTTAAATGCTCCAAATCTTGTGTGAATGAAATGTGAGGAGGTGTGTTGCATTTTATAAGATTGGATTCCACGTATTTTTCACATTTTTTGAGTGTTTGGAGAGAAACCCGCAGTTTCCCAACGCTTCCGCAGGATGCAGAACCGGTCGCCGGTTCTTTTTTTTTATTTTTTTCTTGGCATTGGGCAGTTTCAATTGGTGGTTATTCGCCATGGTGAATTCTCGGCGAGTAACCAACCAACCGGTTACTGTTAGATGCCGGTTATTCCATCCATGGTTTGGACACTCAAGGACCCATTCAATCTTCTTCATTTTTAAAAGACAGATATGTGACAAATTCAGCAACCCCAAGATCCATCATATGTAGACTAAGCAAAATTTACCACATTCAGCAGGCACTGAATGCAACAAAAGTGAAGACCAACTGCCCATAACAGGTGTTGCAGCATTCTCCATTCTGACCCTTACGATAAAATGTCCATTGGTTCTCTTTTTGTTTGTTTGGTAACCCATTTGTGCATAAATATGCCCCATGGGATCTTGTAAAAGGTGTCAAAAGTTGAAGTATATGGTACAACCAAGTATAGGAGGTGTCCTTTTGAGTGAGATGCAGAGCAGTGCGAGCTTGGTAGAGCTTTGTAGTAGTGCTGATATAGTCCCACTTATTGGAGGCTGCATGGAAGCAATTGGGTTATTATTCTTTTTTATTTCTGTTGACATAATATGGCACAGCCCGAAGTCACTGGAGTTTTTCCCACATCATATTTCTCTAGAGTATTCTTGTGTCACTCTTTTGTGTCATTGTTGTTGTGATTTACTTTACTTTCTTGATTCCTTTCATTTACAAGTTAAAACTGCTGTTATCATTAACAGCACTTGGTAGCACTCCAATTCTATGTTTAAAGGTTGTAAGAAACATTGTTTCCAAGCTACAAATCATATTTAATCAGAAATCAGTCATATACATGTTAAGGATCTGTGTTTGTGAATTAAGAATGTAATTTCTATCCTAATTACAGATTTAAAAAATGGATCAATTTGAGTAGGTATGATATGTTGAAGACCAAAAAACACTCAAATCAACACAACACACACACCAATTCAGCAGTTGAAGACCATGTATGAAGATGAAGAAGTGAAAGAGAAGTATCATTCATGCACCAAGTTCAAAAATGACCAAGTATCCTTGTACCAGCAATTGGGTGATTCCATGTTGAATGTCCACGTTTAATCCTTCAACTAGGCCTCTTGCTTCATCTATATTGCTAGTGCCTACAGGGATTTTAACCAAAAATGCTTTGATTTACCTTAGCTATCACCTATGCTGCCGTATTCAGCAAATTTTATGTAAAAAAATCAAAATTAGCCGAATACCAAATATGCCTAAATTATTGAATCTAAAAAACAAGTATAATATTTTTAACTGAATTTAATCACGAATTTGATGGTGGATTCTTCAGCAACAAAATATATTCTCCACGAATTTGAGTGTGGAAACTTAGGGTATCACAAATCACACTCGATACACCAGTAATCCCAAGGTTCCCTTTATAATTAAGTTTGCCCCGTCCTTTTGAATGGGAACCATTTGAACGAACCCTGCTTGGACTTATTTCCACTCTTCCCTTTATCGAAGAATGTTTTATTACATGTTATAGAACATATTATGGAACAAAGGATACTATATATTAACAAATTAACATTTTATATTATATGTTGTATATTAATATGTATTTATATATATTCATGTTATACATTATGTTGAGCAAATATATTTAAAAAAAATCAAACTGGAATATTCAAACCTTAAGGGAAACACTAGATTTTCAAATATTTTTGTCCTTTTGTACGAATCCATATTTCCAAATTTGGTTGTTGTGACAGCTGGCACAGCCATAGACTTTTGACCGTCTAAAATATATTGAAAGGCTTGTCACTTGCATGGAACTGTCCTTCCAGCTCCAGCACATAAAATTTTACTTCGAAGGAGACCCATTAATGGCCACCTGTCTACTTAATTCACGAACACTGCTATACAACTTTCATTTGAGAATACAGCAAATACTTGAAGACATTGATGGGAGGCTAGTTCAACAAATTTAGGTTCTTCCAATTGGGATGCCATAGAAATATGGAAGTTGACTCCACCAATCTAAAAGGCTCAGCTATACAAAAATGAAGTTTTGTCCATCAACGACAATTGTTTCCACATTTCCCTACCACTTGTCTAATACAGAAAAATCTCCACTATGATTTTCCTCATTAATGGAGGATATTGAATTCTGCAAGCTTAAGATAATAGCTAGCAACAATACCTATGTTGTAGGGCACGCCAAATACCCCTCTCCACCATCTATTTCAGCAACTAATAAAATGAGTGTTAGTCTAACGGAAATGGAATGTTTCAAAAATCCCCAAAATATCAAGTTGATGCTGGAAACGATCCAAAAATGCCATGTGTTTTTTATCATTCTAGGGAACAATGCCTCTTTTTCAAGATATACCGACACAGCCATGTCGATTAAAGCTAAAAATACACAAAAAAAATACCTTACCCAATAACCTCCTACGAAAAATTTCAGCTTTTATAAAGGAGCGATAGTAAGTAGGCATGGCTACTAAAAGATCTCTTGGCCAATCACATCCTTTGCTAAGTAAACCCTCAAACAGGCCATCTAGACATTCAGGTGCTATCCAACACTATGAACCTTCATCCCATTTTACGGCCAGCTGAAATTCTTCAAACAATGAGGAATATCCACTTCCACATAAGTGAACAAAAGACACTAGGCCCTTGCAAATGGATTTCAACAAAGAATCAAAAGAGAAAGCTGAAGAGTTGAATGATGCATATATGCAAATGGGCTTCCATTCAGCTTGGTAAGATCACCATCCTGGCTGGAGATGGTTTGGGGCATCAATGAAGCCCTAAAAGTATACAAAATCACTAATTATGACAATTTTTGAACTACATTGTTAGTCAAGGAGAGACATGTGAAGGATGCCTTGCAACCAATTAAGGATTTGTGAAAAGAAGCAAGGTTGTTCATCATTTCAAATGGATGGAAACCATGCAAAAACTGGCCATTAATATATGTTATTGTAATGTGCCCTAAAGGGCAAGTTCTTAAAGTTTGTTGAATGTGAGGGGCAAGTGAAGGATGCACACTTCATTGTTGGCATCCTACTAGACGATATTGAGTATGCAGGTCCTCAAAATGTTGCCTAAATAATCACAAAAAATGCAAAATAAATTGTCAAGCAGCAGGATTGTCGGCGTAGGCAAGGCATGATCATACTTTGTAGACACCCAATGCAGTCCATTCACTCAACTAGATGCTGCAAAAGTTGGTTAAAATCTCATGAATTTAGGATTTTTATGTGGGGGCCAATGATATTAATATATGTTATTGTCATGTGCCCTAAAGGGCAAGTTCTTAAAGTTTGTTGAATGTGAGGGGCAAGTGAAGGATGCACACTTCATTGTTGGCATCCTACTAGACAATATTGAGTATGCAGGACCTCAAAACATTGCCTAAATAATCACAAAAAATGCAAAATAAATTGTCAAGCAGCAGGATTGTCAGTGTAGCAAGGCATAAACATACTTTGTAGACACCCAGTGCAGTCCATTCACTCAACTAGATGCTGCAAAAGTTGGTTAAAATCTCATGAATTTAGGATTTTTATGTGGGGGCCAATGATATTCTATTGTTTGTGATGAACCACCACATGTCCAAAGCCATCTTACACATTCTTGAGGCTAGAGTTGTTAAGGTAAGTGTTATAATTCTGCAATATCTTTTAAATTTTAAATTTTTTTAATTTCTTGAATAGTTTCATTGTTGAAATTAAATTTTACATCGTCTAATTTATATTTTTAATGCAAATTGTTTTGAATTATAATAGACAATGTTGTAGAATCTAAATTATATTTATTGTTTTGTTTTAATAATTTCATTTGATTCTTTTTAAGATTGTTGAGACTAGATTTGCCTACCATACGATTGTCTGGAAGTGACTCATGAAAGTGAGAGAAACATTAAACAACATAGTTATCAACAAACTTTGGACCATTTGCAGGCAATCCAATATGCAAAGATCTCATTGAGTGAGTGGTGAGTCTGTCAATAACTTGCTCACATTTACAAAGACTATAATGTCTATGATCAGATTTGCAGAAACATTTAGTCACCGCCTGGTTAAAAATTTATGATGGGATTGAATTGTGCTATCAAAAATAAGGAAATAGAAACAAAAGAAACAGCAAATTCCCCAAGAAAAAATTTATAAAGAAGTAAAAGATGACCTCATGAAGAGGTGGAACAAAATGACCACCATATTGCATCTCTTTGAATGTGCTTTAAATCCCAATTTCCAAATATTAAAGAACCAATCTATTTATGATACTAGGTAGGGAGGCAAGGTAGGGAGGCACCCTACAAGGTCAATGAAGTAACAATGAATATAGGAAGGCATTTATAATACTTTTCTCTAAACCAGAAATATCTACTAGAGTCAAAAATGAATTTGGAATGTTGACAACCTCATTGGGTGGTATGTAAGAGCTTTATGTTGTAATGTCCCCATTTCCAAACCATTCATGAATAGATATTGAAGACCTTTAGTCAACTTCCCCATGGACTAAAGGATTCCTTTGGGGGTTTTATTTTATTAATTAATTATAATTGCCCGAATAGTGATTTTAATCATTTGCTCATATAAGACCATTATTAGTTGATTAATAAAATATTTTATGAAAGTGGTTTTTACCACTAAAGTATTTAATTGAAATAATTATTGAATTATTGTCTAACAGTAATTTTAATTACTATTTATTATTTAAGCAATTATTTAATATTATTTTTTATTAAAAAAAATGTCAGCGTGTAAGTAATCAAAGGCAAAGAGGAGATATGCTAAAAGTCGACAAGAAGAGTTAAGAAAGAGTATTTGACCTTCCCAAAGTGGTTCGGCCCCTTTTAAAGGGTACAAGTACATGGTGGAGTTCTCCTTTGAGGGTTATGCTGAAAATTGATATTGATTCTTCATGCTTGAAGAAAATATTGGGATGTATGCCCAATAAGTGTTTGCAAGTTTTTGGATCTGATTATTCACAAAACAATGTATTTTGACACCACCTTTGCAGAGGTGGAATTTGATTATTCCCTTAGAATGGGACGACTTGCTTGGTGACTTGTTTGTATGGGTTTCAAAGCTAATTTGAGATCAAAGTGACCTAGTTTCATTGCAAGGTCTTTTTAAGTGGATAAATAAATAATAAATTTTGATTTATTTATTGCAAAGCTAATTTGGGTTTCAAAGCTAATTTGAGATCAAAGTGACCTAGTTTCATTGCAAGGTCTTTTTAAGTGGATAAATAAATAATAAATTCTGATTTATTTATTTATTTATATTTTTGGATAGATTTCATAAGGGTTTTGACTTCATAAATTGTGGATTTATGGCTAATATTTATTGAAGAATTTTCCCAAGTGTTGCGACTTGAATTGAAATGAGGTTTTGTTGTTTGAAGGGGTTTAAAACCCTAGTTGAAAGACAAATAATATTTTTGATTTTTATATGCAGAGTTTGACCTAGGGTGACTAGGTTGGAAGAGGGTTTGATCACTTTGAAGGCCCAAAAAGGGCGTTGGATTTGTCTAGCTATTTTTGGTAAATTATTTAGGATTTTTGACAAAGGTTTAACAAATATTCAAATGTTGTTTTATGTGTAAAATCAGATATTTTACAGCAATGTTAAATCTGATTTTCATCCACATACAAGAGCTAAAAATGTATAAAACCTCTATTTTCAGTTCGTGGCTTATTTTTGGATGATTTTGAGGTGTTATTTGCTCAAGGTAATTGCTGAAAATTACCTATATATTATTTTCACATTGGCACCTAGGGTTTGGAAGTATATTGCATGTTTTTTAGGCATATCTTTGAGCTAGGGTTTATTGATTTGGCTAATTTCAAAATTCAGAATTTTGTGGATTTTAAGAGAACCCCTTATTTGGTCCTTTGGCCCAAAAAGGGGACATTGCATATGTTCTCTTCATGACAAGTTTATGATGCCCTCTTTTACATTGAGATTATGTAGATTTTCATAATGTAGTGTATTTCATGTAAAGATTTATGGTTCCATCATGTGACTTGAAACTAAATCCAATGTTTCAGGTATAATATGTGTTTACATTGTGGTAGCATCATGACAAAGATGTCAAGCACCTGTAACCAATTGCCATTAAAATTCAATAACATTAATGTTTTACAATTGTATAAATGTCTTCAATTTCTTTTAAATCTATAATTTGAATTTAAGTATATTCAAAATTGAAATTTTCTACAAAAATTGCCTCTAAAGCTGCTAAATCCTCGTCAGCTGAGCAGAACTGTAGAACATAATCTTTTATCCACTAAGTCAAATGCAACAAATTTGCAGCATATAATGTGGAGGAATTAGTATTTGTGGATTAACTTGCATCTCCAATCGCATAGGATTGCCGACTATAATCAAGGGTCAACCACAACTAGGATATACAGCCAGTGAAACATGACTTGTAAGCTTCCATAGCTACCCCTTCCCATTTTTCATTACTTGATAATGGGGAGGGACTTCTACATGAGGTACAAAGTGAACCTAATGGAGTTGGCATTGCTGCTCCTACATCTAGCTCTAATGATCCAAGGGATGATTCAGATGTTCTTCATGGAGACCAATATGATGATTTGTTCAACTAGTTCTTGCCTTCGATAATATGATGTCTTTTGAACAATTGAATTATAATTTATAGACCTATGTATGCTGTGTCTTTTTAATTGCGATTTTGGACTTTTATTGCACAAAACAGGGATATCATGTTTATTTATTTATATTACATATTTGTTGTCCTTTAATATTCTTTGTAAGGGTGTGTTTCCACGTCATTGGCGTTCCCATATCCATACCCATATTTTGGTAACTTGAAGCAATGTCTTAATCAACTTCTAATGTCAGTTTTAATAAATCTAAAAGTATCAGAACAGTTTGTCAAAATAATTTTCCATCTGATCTCTCAAGAATTGCAACTGATTAAGCCCAAAATAATATAGCAGAGTGATTGTGTGTTGGAATCCTCGATGATTGTCAGCAGTTTTGTTACGGGGCTTACCACACCTCAATGCCAAATGCCCAACAACTTGTTATTTGCCTGATGATTCAGTCACCTGCTATAACTCCAGAACTATCAACACCACAAGGTTCTCCAATTATAGGTTCATGGCTGCCTTTCCCTCTAGTCCATGTACCAGGAGGGCATGAAAACGTCTATAACTTAGTGCATGGTTCGTATTTCAGTTTTCATGAAACACTAGCAAGCAGACAATAGCCACCAAAGAAAATTAAAACACAATGGATCAGAATCTTAATGAGCAACTAGGGTTGGAAGGTTTTCAAACTATTACACCACATATTATGAAGCAGCCTGCAGTAATCTTAACAATGCTGGAAACACCAATGTGGCACGTTAATGCATCCAATGCTGCCTAAGGACTGTTCCCCAGAGCTGGAAATCAAGCACTGCTTAGCTTTCAGCATAAATTTGCAGTCTTTAAGAACTCTCTGCAGATGAAGCATCACACCTCACCCAAGCTATTCACTAGCGATTACAACAAATCCAAAACTAACAGATTTAAAGAATCATTGAAGACAACTATGGATGTTGTTTAAAAATTACATTTTATAGACAGGGACCCATACTTCTGGTTTACAAAGAATCTATGTAATCGGTGTAAATCTTTTGTTGCATACAAATTTCGTACAGTAAATTGTAGCGAATGTCTTTCGAGTTAATTTTGTAAATTGCACTTTTTTTGGACAACCTAACTAGTATTTATTTTAAGTAAGAAAAAAATGATATCCTAAATCTTATATCCTTTGACCCCATAGATGCAAATGAATGAACTAACTAAATAAACTACATAATGTGCATCTCTGTATCCTTTCGATGGCCTTCCCAAAATCTTATATGCAAAACACTTGCTTGCTTTATCAAAGTAGACATTCTCAGTGATATTATTAATTGAATTTTAATACCATGACTACAAAATAATAAAGAAACCACAACACCGACATTTTAAGTTATCAGATCATAACCGTGTGTTCCGTAGATCTATCTAACACTAATAACCCAGTAATTCTGATTAGACACCATTGATGTTTAATACCCAATTTCTATTAATACATACTTTAGAACCTAGTCATATAGTATTCATACAACATAAGAAACAGCAACACGTGTTGCATTGTACAGAGAGTACAGTCCTAATAAAAACCATATAGCTACAATGGAGTCTACAAGATACATTCCCATAGCAAAAGTGTTTAGCAGCCAAAAAAGTAATCAATCATGTAATATTACCTCTTGAATGAACCTGTACAGAAAAACAATTCGGACAGCTGACAGTGTGCCACTAAGACTATAATCATACCCTTGGAAATCATCCTCATCTCTACTGAAAGACTGAAACTCCCACTGTAACCACAGATTCAAACATGTTGGCTTAGTTCAAATAATAAGGATTTCATGGGAATCAAGAAATTTGTTTAATATTGTTACCAATACAAGCACACAACAGACAATACAATTCGTTTCTATATAGAATGGCACAAAATATACATAAGCTTAAGATATAATTTGAAGGAACAAGATATAATGTCAATGTGAGAATTTTGGTTTTGATACTAGTTTCTTCACAGTGTAAATATGAATAGGGTTCTTCTGGACTCAACTGTGTAACAAAATTAATATCTGACATTTTGGATCTCACTACTGGATCCATCTACAGGGAAGAGAAGATTGAAGCAAATGTGAGAATTATTTACTGTTAATAAAAATTTGGGGTCTTGCTGCATAACTATTGGAAACATTAGCCATCAACAATTTGAAATCAATTTACTGTCACAGTTTGTAGACTATTTTTTCTCATCCATGTTGATCGAAGAGACATTCCAAACAAACAAATGTGGTCTAGCAATTTAGAAGAACAAGAATACTTCACCTATAGGGCTCATTTACACACTTCATCCTATGTTGATCTGGCAGAAACTGGGAGTTGTTAACAATAAAGGATGCATTGAACTAATGTCTGAAAAGCAAGCAAGCTACCATGGCATCCAACATAAATTTAATATCCCATTCACATAACCACGCCAAATTCTATTGATTCCGGTAGAAACTAGAAGCATGAAGACAAAATCCTTCTAGCATTGATAGCAAGCATCCTCAAGATAATCATACATTTAGCATTCTCTGATTCCATCACATCAAAAGTTTTTTTTCCCCACCATATGTGCCCGTATTTGTGTTTTTTAATTAAAAAGAAAGGGCAATAGTTTCACAACATGTAATTGCGTAAGCATGTGCCAGAAGTTCCTCATAAATGACAAATATGTTAAGAGAGCACAGAAGAGACCTTTACAAGTGAATCAGAACCTGGGTCACGTATGTCACAAAGCCACCCCCACCAGTGATCTGGGCCAAGGGACATATCACAAATCTTCAGGTTCCCTAACATCCCCTCAATGGAAGTAGAATTTGGATGTACCTGATTATTTCAAGCATAGCAAAGGAAATAAAAAGTTAGAACATATTTCAGACTGAGTAATAACTTAAGGCTTAAAGAAAAAAAGTGCATCCCATATGATTCATTCTACTGAAAATACTTTTACAAAATGGCTAGCAATTGAACCAAGCAGTTGATGCATGTATTTCATCAAATTACTACAACAAGTATTACAAGCTGCAAACAGATTGAAAATAAGAACATTGAAAAAGAAAAGGATTTCTATAGCGTCCATTATTTACTTTTAGATATTATCATAGAAAATTCATGTCTCCTGCCTTAATATAAAAAAAATAATAATATATTTTTAATATAAAAAATTATAACTCTAAATTAAAACATAAATGTGAAGTTGAATAATAAAAACCTAATAAAAAATCCAACAGCAGCTCAATTCATCTCATTGTTCTCCATTTGCAGCCAGAAATAAAGAACACAGAGCAGAAGACATATCACTGTCCTGAGTTTGATGTATTTTAGTTTTCATAAATTTAATTATAAATATATCATTATTTCATTTCTTATTCTGTCTCCAAGTAGCCCATACCCAATGTCTGAAAATTATCATCCCCATATCTGAGACCCATCCCCATCCCCATCTCCTGGTGACTCTAGATATTATCCTACAACCAAAAAGGCTGGCCTTCTTTCAACATCAAAAACAAGCAAGCCAACTTATGAAATTATACAACTGTTCAATATTTGATTTGCTTTGAACTGTAAGACTTGTCAATAAATCTTTAGACTCTTTTAAGTACTTAAAAAGATAACTAAGCAAGCACATTTTTGAACCAACCATCATGATGTTTTTTAATTTAAGATGCAAGATATGTATTATAAATACTAAGCGTAGCTGTTATTTACATCCGTTATTACACAAAATTTTATACCATGAAATGTACAAATCCAGCATATGTTGATAAAAGATAAAGCTGAAAGGCATTCCTTAGTATAGAAAAAGTAATCTATGGTGTGGTAATCGGTAAATCTTTGACAAACTTAAGGTCAATGATACATAGCTAGGCCTCCCTTGCCACAAAAATATTTGAGAGGCTCATTCATTGCCAAAGAATATTGTATAAACTGAATCAGAGCCAGTAGGAGAAAATACGCAATGTGCTTTATTTATGAATTTGAAGAGCTTTGATAAGCAACACTAATACTGAGGGGAAGGGGGAGCAGGGATGTGAATCATTATTATATAAACTTTTACTTTAAAACTGAAATCCACAAGTAAAGCATTCACAAAAAGAGATAACACAATGACACCAGATTTACGTGGAAAACACTTTCGGGGAAAAACCCACAAATGATGAGCTGCTTGGATCTACCATCCAAATCCAACCGAAAATATAAATGAATACAAAGTGTTTGTAGGCACCAACCCACTAGAGACACCGATCCCCAACACCAAGCATCAACTCAGCAAATTTGAAGGCACCAACATCCTGGAGACACCAATCCCCACACTAAATAAATTATCTTTCGAATAGTACTTTCTTTTCCTCTTCGCTCAAATGAAATGCATAAACAAAATTCTGCTCTTCCTCTCTTCCTTCTCTCTCACACTTATATGATTTTCAATCAAATCAAATGCTTGTAATACTTCCACATCTCTTCTCCTTTATATAGCCTTTACAAACTTTACGCAAGGGTGGCGTCCTATCCAAGAGATACCCTTTTACCAAAAAAGTGTGTTTTAAAATTTTATTTTAATTAAAACACAATTAACCCTCCAAGAGGGGCAATTTTCCCAAGGTGGACTCTTTAAAAATAAACAATAAATGATATGATGTTTGGGGGTTTAAACCAGCATAAAAAATACTTTAACTCATCCTCGATTGCTGCAATACGAATATATTTGCTGATGGGCCCTTCATTAATAAATAGTTGTTGCAAATTAATCATTTAATGTTGGTCCTTTGTGATTAGTGTTGATCCCTTCCTTATGGAGCATTTGAATAGAAACAATTTATCCTCAAATGGGTAGGCATCCATTTTCGAAAATGTCATACTTATGATGGAAAATTTCCGTCCAAAATTTCCGTTACTTTTTGATGGATCCATTCACTTCCGTCAACAGTTCCGTTTATCTTCAAAAACACTTTTGTTGACTATTCCCTTTGATATCAATGACAATATTCCAACAAGCTTGATATGTAGATTTATAGGGATGACTCAGAAATCGGTAGGCATTCCATTGCAACCTTCAATATCCAGGACACTAAGCCTGAAAACAAAAGATAAAATTTGATGCACTTGGAGTAGGTTACAAATCTCAGAATGAGAACCAAGACATGGAAATCCTACTTCTGTTCACCATTAATGTATTTACTTCGTTCAAAGTTATGTAAATGATATTGAAGTTTAAGTAAAGATTACCGCCTAACACCTCATTCATACAAGTACAGTAGATTTGTGAAAGGGATTAGCTCTAAATACACACTGTGTCTTCTGGCAGTCCCTTACTAGGTCTACTAAATAATTGTGCTCTACATACTAATAGTATAATGGCTATTACCAATCCATGCAATATCACTCTGTTCAATACTCTCCCGCATTATAGATGATCATATATCTATGCATCAGAGGCTCTGCTTTCTCCTAGCCCATGACCTCTACGACAATTTGGTGTACCCTCTCAGAGATTGATCCAAAGGCCTAGGATTCCTACAAGAGATGTCTCTATGATATTTCATATCGAGCCACAAGTCCTTCATGCCTTCTATACCAGCCATCTTTCCCAACTTAAGATCAATTATAATTCTCTTTCCGCCATCACAAACAAATAAAGTGTCTATCTCATGTCCTCGGGGATGAAGGATTTGACACTTTCCCTCACATGTTTCATCATTATAATTTTCCTTGCCTAATTATTTATTCACCATGAATCACTAGTATAATGAGGGTCATATATCTATGCATCAGAGGCTCCGCTTTGTCCTAGCCAGTGACATCTACAACATTTTGGTATACCCTCTTCATAGATTGATCCAAAGGCCTAGGATTCCTACAAGAGATCTCTTTATGATATTTCATATCAAGCCACAAGTCCTTCATGCCTTTTATTCTTTCTTAGTGATATCAAGATTAGCTATTACTAAGTTATGAACCAAATTTTGAGGGGCTTAAGACTAAGTTCCTTAAATATGGTTTGGATTCAACTAGTTTCCCTATGGTAGAGATATTTAATGAGGCCATTTCTCGGAATTTTCCCCCAATTGGACATAGCACAATATCCATCCAATACATTTTCCAAGCTTTATGCAACAATATAGAACAAGAAGCTTTTGAAATACTTAGGGAAGAGCAATAATATCAAAACGAGGAGGCAACATCAAGAGAAACTCCCAAACTAGTGACCATAATTTTACACTTTCAGCTATTATTGAGGAGGCTAATTAGCAATCTTCAAAAGTCGTTTGTTGTTTTCAATACTTTAGAATGGCCTTTAACTCAATTTAGAGATGCTTTTCAAGCCCTACATTGTATTGGTATTTAAGATTCATTCATTAATTTCATGATGAGACTGTATGAGATAGTTGATAGCCAAATTATGCTCCCCGTGGGCTCTTTAACTTTGTTAGGAGTACCATTGGTGTCAAATACGATTTTTTTTATATCCACAACGCTCTTTCATATTGTCATAGTTGAGCTTGAATAACTCCTTTGACAACATACTCATGTTCACAATGGTTATTTATTATATCATTTTCTTCTTATGATATTGTGTTTTATTGATGATGATGTCAAATTTCCTCCCTCCTTGCAACTTAACAAGATAGCTAGATATGCTAGCTCACTTTTGCGATCATCACCAACTTGTTGAAAATCTTAGTAAAACTAAGTTCATGGTCTTCAATGCCTTCAAAGATGCCCATTCAAGGTTTTTGTTCTACAAAGGAGAGCTCGTGGAGATCCCAAAACCTTATACTTAGAAGATCAATTCATTAGCCCATTTGTAGTTTGAATCCTACCTATTATTCACATCTTTAAAAGGGATGCACCTAACTTTCTGCCCTAGAGCACCAATGCATTTTGATACACTTCCATGATATCCCCCCAAAGAAGCACCTCTTTAAAGCAATCATTAAACCACAGGTCTTTAAGGGATGCAGGTTTGGTGTAGATACACCATCCAGGATGGTATCAAGAGGGTTCAAACTACCATGCTCTAGCATATGAATCATTGCAAATCAATAATTTCCCAATGCCCTTTCCAATTTCAGTTTTCACACTAATCCCTTCACCTTGAGAGTATCTTCAATGTTGATTTCCATATTCGCAAACTCATATCCCTAAGCGATTCTACCTCAAGCTGCACAAGGTATCCATATAACGTTTTTCTTTAGAGAGGAGTGCCTTTGGGTCCAACTCAGGGTCAAAACAATTGGTGTTTTGAGGCCATTTTGCTCCTTCAATTTATCTGTATCTCTATTGATTGGCTTCCTCCATTCCAATACTCCTTGGATGTCACTGTTGCCCTCTTCCCACACATGAAGTCATCAACAGATCTCTCTAAGAAGATATAATTGGCAATATTGAAGTCACTTGGAATTCCCCTCTCCAACATCAAAGCCCCATGTTGGCTTTCTATGCTAAGCATTTCTTATAGATTTTAAACTATACCATCATTTAACCTAGCTATCTCGAACATCATTGATTGCATGGTTTGGGCACCCCTTTGGACAGCGGAGGATATGCTCCTATCAAGTACAAGTTGAGACTGAGAATCATATTGCACGTAAGGACAAATTTGTCATGTTTGTTCCCTTTAGGAAGTAGAGACTAGGGAAGGCTTGATTTTCATATGTCTCATCTATTCTATAATTCTTAGAGGTATCATTGTGTTTACATAGTCCAAGATAATTCTCTGTCCACTTTAATTTTCTATCCTAATGGTGAAGCTGTGTATACTCTAGAGAGGAGGCACAGGTTCGAATATTGAGGGTAGGCTATGTGCACCTCATTGAACAATATTTAAGGTAAATAGAAAAACAATCCCCTTTTGCGGGCTTTCGTAAGCAAGGTCTCATACAGCCAAATTAATGTCTCGCATGGCAATGACCTGAAAAAATACCTCTTCCTTTACCCTTTAATCCATTGTGCTCTAACTTGTTTTCTTCAAAAGGTTGTCTCCTTCATGCATAGGCCCTTGCAAGGGCCCCTTATAGAAAACATATTGATCGCCTCCATTGGTTAGGCACCCTTTGTATCTTGTCAAAGCATACAAAGGATGGATCAATGCAACACCACTCTTCTTTGCGTACTACCATTGGAGCCCCCCCAACCCCTTCATTTTCAGTCTAGACATTATGGATCAGCTTCATTTTAACATCAAGGGCATACTCTTCCCCTTAAGTCGCAAACCAGGCCATGAGAAAGAGTATGCATCACTAACTTTTTCTCTAACTCCAAAATTGTTTAGGCACGGGTGTTAAGAAAGGTTTTAAAGAAAGTACCTTGCTTCCTCCTTTGATCAAGTTTTTAAGATTATTTGCACATGTTCTCATTTTGAAAAGATCTATCTAGAAACAATTATCTTATATCCTCCTTCGATTGTTTGACTAGACCCCCTTAACCCTAGCTACTCTCCCATGAACCGTATAAGATCCTAAATTGTCCCTCTCATGGTTGTGGATGACAATGTCATTGGTTCTTCTCACCTTCTACTGATGTGTGACAGTGCCAATGTCCAGTCCTGGTCTCCAACGTTGTTCTTCCTCTTCTCATTTTTCAATTTCACTAAAAAATGCTTCCATCACATATGGTAAAGCATCCTAACAGTAAATGGGAGATCCTAGGTTCGATTCCTAGCTAGTCCATGGGCATAACAAGGTATCCAAGCCAAACTAGAAGCCCCAAGCAAGTATTGGATGAACAATCCACACTCTAGACCATCTACACTCTAGACTAAAACGGATGAGTAGTTCAGTGGTAGAGCATCCTAGGAAAAAAGGGGATTTCCTTGGCTCTTTCCTAGATGGTATATGGAATTAACACAAACAAGCTTTAGAAATAATCTTATATTTACGGTTATGAATTTATACCCCTGCCAAGTCGTCTCACTAAACAATCTTAATCAGTGGTGTTGATATTTGTTTCTAGGGATATTATTGAGTGAGCTACAGAAATTTTGAGACGGGCTTGTGGTCAGGTACTTAGAAGTTGCACATGTATAATACCTACATTTCTGGGTATTGCTACCTAGGGGGCTGGTACTGATACAGTACGTTTCAGGTACCAGAACCAGTTTAAAATGCCTTTGGTAACACCTAGGGTCCTGCTATGCAGATCTGGGTACATCCGGGTTTGTCCCAGAAGGAACCCAAGCATGCCCATACCTGCACAGCAAGACCTTGGGCATTTCTAGCAGGTATCCAAGCAAAAAAAACAACTTTTTTTTTTTTCACTCGAATAAAAATCATAGATGGACTAGAAAAAATAGTGTAAAAAAAAATAAAACATAGGGAAACTCTAAAGGCAAGTCTCACATTCATTTTATCAAACAAAAACAACACCACCACCACATTTACCTCTTGATAATGACATTGAAGACCAATATGAATATAATGAATATGCTGATTTGTCTTGATCTATGTTTTAAAAATCACAAGTAACCTCCAATAAACCGTGTAACATGATTTTTTTGACCTGCTGAGTAATCGGCAAACTTCTCACGAGCCAAGTAGCATGCTCATACTTGCAAGTAATTGTAGAGTAGATGCCGAGTAATTGCCTAGTACCTTCCGAGTAATTCCCTGCTACTCAGCTACGGCATGCTAATAGCCTAATAACCTTCCATGGATTTTAAAAACGTCATTTTTTCTATATTGTCATGATTTTCTTCTTTTTTATTGGTTGAAAACTAATATAAAATATATTTATGCGTACTCTACATTCATTTCTCATGTCATTTAACAGTGTTTTACATGTTAATTAAATTATTTTATGAATTTATATATTTTTAAGTAGCAATGTTATTTAACGAATTTATATATTTTTAATTAGTAATAAAGTTGCCGAGTAATTGCCAAGTCCCAAGTCCGAGTCAAAATTTTGGGATTCTGAGTAATCTCGGGTACAAGTTTTTGTACTATGGTCTTGATTTTTGTGTATATATTGTAACCTTTGCAGTTGCACTATGTACTTGTTCTAAGACTAATCTAAGTTCGACCACTGAATATCATGACATTTGGCATTGAATTAATAGTATGTTTTGTGGTTATTTAAATTATTTTGTTTACTCTACATCTTATGTGGTTAATTTTGCGCATATATATATTCGCACATCCATACATGGGCCAAAAACATAGTTGTATTTACATACCCAAACCCCGTACCCATACCAGGATCAGCTACTTAGTACAATAAGAACAACTGTCCACTTCGGACTGGATTATCACCCTCAAGCATTATTCTCAACCACATGGGATAGATGTATGGGCTTAAAATATTAATAGTTATGTGCATAAAATGATTAAATACAAAATACAGAAAATGCAGAGCCTGCAAAGAATTTGATCTGGCTTTTAAATGAACAGAAAATGAGTAAATGTGTATTTTAACATTTTTGAAAAGCTGTGCAGAAATGATATGAACCTTCAGATCCATCTGAAACCTTTCTTGCACCAACATAGCCAGCTGAGAACCATCCTCCTTATTAAGAAAAATACAAACACTGTCCACGTTCATCTTGAGCTGAAACACAACTCTGGATTTTCCATTGCCCAATAAGCCTTTAACCAATACACGGTCAATGCCTTCTATGTTTTCACTTGGCACCACGGAATTTCCACCAATATCATTCTGTGAAGGTACTCTCCCATCTAAGTGCTCCATCAACTCACTCAAATCCATGCCAAAATCAATTAAAGCAACAACGGTAGATCTATTGCAGAAGAAATCAAGTTTTGTCATGCGAATGCTCATCTGGAAAAGTCACATAAACCAAACAGTTAGCTATTCTCATTAACTTTAGAAGAAAATTAGATCCTACTTCTTAAGACAAATTTAACATTAGAAACTTCACTGAAAGATGAACTTTACCTGGGTGTCTGTTCCATCATAGTCAGGAGAATCAGACTGCCTGGTAACAAACGTAACACTTATAAAGTCAAACGCATCTTTCTCTTCCCCTTGCTCTTCTCCTAGGGCTAAAGCCCCATTGGAAAGATCATACTTGGGATTCATGACTGGGGTTTCAAAGTCAAATGAGGAATTCCTTGGGGTAGCATATAAAGAACTAATGTTGCTTGGCAAGACAGAAGGGCTATCATAAGAGCCACTGAAATCTGACAATGCATCTTTAAAATAATCTTCTTCATCTAACATTTTTGTTGCTGATTCTGGGTAACATTTTTCAATACCTTCCTCGATTGTGTTTAGACTGTCATTCTTCAGTACAGAACGTGCAACATACTTGCATGTTGAAGAGACATGGCCTTGAAGTTTATCTTCGATCTTTAGAGAATGTAATTTCATCCGCAAAGTCAAATCATTCTCCCGTTGTATAAGGCTCACCTGCAACACAACCAAAATAGTAAATACATCTTTAAAATGTTGAGGAAAATTCATCAGAACCATACACTGCAAGTAGATCATATATAAGAATTAAAAGACCACATCACGTTGTCACATGCTTAATTTACAGTACATTTGCGGATATGTCCACTGATGTTGCACTGGTTAAACAATAATACCATATCAAATTATTGTAAGACTCATTTCACTTTTATATAATCAAAAATATGAATTGAAGATTAAATTAATGCTTATATATAGAAAATCAAATCAAGAACAAGTTATTGTAGACAATTTGAAGGATATCAAAAGCCCATCGTACAAGACTTGAAATTTGGAATTTCTGGCACTTTGGGCTCTTGCACAAAGAGAGTTATAATAGGAATTATAGCCTAAAAAATGCTCAGGTAAGGAGTTCTGTGGTGAACTCCAATAGTTTTCATTTTCTAGAAACGTAAATGAATGTTAAAGCCCCATAAAATAAAAATAATAAACCAATTGAGCTATTCTGACAACAAAAATTCCCACTCAAACGTAACAGATCCTAGGAGTGTTCAAGTTTACAAGACCACTGCTCTTTTGAAGTCGCAAAGGATAGTGTTTTTCCCATAGTGTTGTTTAGTGTTGTCACCACACCCGAATCATCTAGCAGTCAACATTACCCAAACCATGAATAGAAACAAATTAGCAAGGCTGAAAAAATATTAAACAGGAAAACAATCGGGAAAAGGGAAAAGGGAAAAGGCAAAAGGTAAAAGGGGAGATCAGCAACTTTTCTAGAAAAAAAATAACTTCTAATAAAAATCAAGAAAATTCACAAATTTAATCAGACTGATTGTTCAAATATTACATTTCCTTGCAAACGGGTGAATTCTCTATTTTCCTTTAAAAAGTAGGCATATTACCAAGAGTTTCATTGCTCAAAGATTCCCATAAAACTGCCAACCTTGGATTCCCATAGAACATATATTTGAATATTTCAAAGTATATACAAATTTAAGGAAGTGTATATGGACGGGCTTTATAATATTCCCAATTCACAAGTTCAATTTTAAAAAATATTAGTATATTGTGTTTATCTAGAATCTGAACATTCCTCTCCATTGGAGCTTTAAAAAACTTCAATATATCTCCAAATTTTTATTGGACATTTTGGTCATGGTATACAATAGAATTGTGTAAACCTACAGGGTTATCTTTTAATCTTTAAATACAATTATATGTGCTTATTTTTTCAATATTAAAGTAGTGGCAATTTAAAAAGAAAAACAACACACCTAAGACTTCCAAAAATTCAGTCTTTAAGCCAGTATGGTCAAATATAAGCCAATAAATTTAGTATGACATTTTAAGAAGGAAAAAAACAGATCCAAAACTACCATAAATCCAGTCTTTCCGCCAACATTCTCAAATATTAGCCAATAAAATGAAATGTTACCGGAAAATGGAAACCAATAATATAACCTGAAAACAGGAAGATGACACACTACATGAACTCATTGAGCCATGAAGGGCCCTTTTGTGTGGAATGTTGATGATGTTGTTGGGTTTCGTGGTCCAAGCCTTTATGCACATGTTACTTCGTTGGCCTCATAAGTCTCCTATCCTAGTCCACCACTTCCATTTTCATCCACTCCAAACTTCATTGAAGATTCCTTCCCTCACAAAAATATATATACTTGTACTTAATCTTTATTAGTCAGGGTTTAACCACTATAAGATTTACCCCTCCTGTCATTACTATGTTTCATTAATTCTCGGTGTTTTGTTAATTTTCATAACCTTTCACTTCTCTATTGTAACTAAATGTACTTTTCGAGTCCCATTAACCTACTTTTTGTTATTTGTCAGCATTAATATAATTGATTTTTTTCCTTTCTATCGGCACTTTTTTGGCTATCAAGCAGGACGTTGGCCCTCCTCTTACTGTTGACTCTGATGAGAACATCATTACACCCTTTTGCCCCTTTTGTGGTGATCGAAGACAATGTTGGCCCTGCCCTTGCTCCCAACTTTGACATAGACTAGAGTCATGTTCTCCATTGGCTCCCTACTGATGACACTATCAATGATTCTCTTTTCAACATGGGACTTTCCTTTCCCAAGATTGGTTTCTAATACATATATTTATGTCTAAAGTTTACCCCTCTTATTAGGTTGTTTAGCCTCCTAGATTAAGATCTATATTTAGTTTAAGATCTTTGGTTGTTATTCCATTTAGGACTCTGGAGTAGCTATTGTAACTTGTAACTGTTCTTCCTTTCTCATCATGCATACCATACAGGCACATATTCCAAATATTATGTAACAATAGTATTGCACACAAGACATTAAATTCAACAACCATCAGGAAAAGATTCATTATAAGCTTGGATGCACAATTTAGCCATATAAGTGCACATGACTACCAATTAATAGCCAAACAAAGAGGAACAATCAAATCAGGAAAACATTTTTAGGTCTTATGCCAAAAACAAGCCAATAAGACGAGTTGAAACTGAACACCATGAATAGTTTATACACCATAAACATACATTTCATAACAGCCATATGTTCAACTTATTCTGTAATTTCGAGTTGAAGAATTTAAAAGGGATAACAAAAGATTCCTAAGAAACTCTTCAAATGATGCAAAACAATCCCAAGTTTCAAAAGGAGTTGAAACAACTGAATCCCATGCAAACAAAGATAAAGAAAAAAACTTTATGAAGTTGATTGCATCTTCAAGTGAAATCCAATCATTTCCCATACAAAGGAAGAGAAATAAGAAATCCTACTTTAACTTGCATCAAATGCAGTCAAACTTACATCTGCATCAAAGGAAAAGGAAGTCGGTGGATTTCATCCAATAAACTATATATTGAAAAAAAAAATCCACTGAGATAGATTCAATTCAGTGGTAGATATTGAATGCTAAAAAAAGGGAGATATGCCCACAAGACTGACATGCATGCATGGTACTGTCCTATACATGGTTAAATGGAATGGATTCTTCTATTATTAGGATAGTTACTAATAGTTAAGAAGGGTCAGGTAGTTGACCCTGTAGCCACGTATAAGCCCCTTGTGAGTCCATCAACTAGAAATGCACATCGTTGCTTTAATACGATTATCCTAATAGATGGTTACTGACTTCTCGATTCAACAATCAGCATGCTCCCATGTGATGTAGGAAACCTAATACGCACCCAAGCATGTCCATGCAGAATTGCATCAATGCCTTTGGTAATAGGAAAGAAGTCCTCACAGTACATGAGACATAGGTCCATATATATAAAATGTTCCAGTTAAGCCACTAATCTACAATGTATTAACTCAGATATGTCTTAGTTTAGATGCTTAAACCTACTTTCCCAAAGAGGCATTTGTCACTTGAAATATAAAAACAATATAGAAAGAAGGATCACTTAGGAAAGACAACATCTAACTTAAATTATAAACAACTAATGGACAATTTTATATAGCAATAGGATCCACCAATGTCGAAATGGATGTACGATGGTACTTAAGTTCAGTATAAATATAATATAGACAGAGCAGGAAAAATGAAAAAAGATGGGCAGAAAACAAAAACGTAATTAACATAAAATAATATGAATTGAGAATGATTACACATAAATAACCAAATACTGCCACAAGAAAGAAAACTATAAACCAGTCCATGGAAAAATGGTATTGTTTGCCATTAATACCAAGTGCTATATAATTTTTTAATTCAAATGCAAGCATTTTAACGCTCCTGCATGAAGACACTCTAAAAGAAGTTCTAGAAAACCATGTTTCACATCATTAATGCCAAATTTAAAATCTTAAAGCCCAGCCGACATAATTTAACCAAACTCAATTCAGACATTGATGATGACACTTTATGCAGTGACTTAGAACAATGGTAGAAACTGAACTCTAGTGCCATTTCGATGCTATGGGGTCAATCTAAAAATTAAATGATTTGATTCTTCATCATATCATCCATCCATATAGAAATAAACAATTAAAATATTAATGTCATCAGGTACTGGAATTTATATTTACTGTACAATGGGAGTACATCAGGCATCTTAAAAGTAGCTTTATTTGAGTCTCACCTTGCCTCCATCAGCACAAAGTTGCAAAAGCATTTTCTCTTCACTAACACTGTCATTTTCTTCTTCCCACTGGCATAAGATGCAGTACCAAAATTACTGGCCAATCATAAATAAACTAAGAAAAGAACCAAATAGTCAAGTAAGCAAATTGACGATATCTTCTTGTAGATCAAAAGCCTTATAGGAAAGCCTCTGTTTTGCTTTCACAACCTACAAATATTGCATTTTCAGAAACAATAGCCTTTTTCATACTCTGAAATTAAAAATGTTTTCATATGCATAGCTTCATAAAGACTTAACAGCAAACAGCTGTGTTGATTCAACAGTACCTTCCCATAGATAAGAAGCTTCAACTCTACCAGGGAACCGATAACAGACAAATTTGCCTTTTCTGACAGAACTGCTGGTTGAGAAAGTTCATCTTCAGATTCATCACTACTTAGATCTCCAGGCATGCACATAGATGGAGGAGCCTGCTATGAGCACAATAATCAGAATACCATGGATATAAACATCAATTTCATTTTACTCGGAGGGAAAGTAAGAAAATTACAGATGCTTTATATGTAGCTTGAACAAGAGACTTCATCCATTCTGCCTTTACATTGCTGTCTCCGAACTGCAAAATCACTGTGCTAGATGATTCCAATGCCTGAAGATATAGATAAAGGTTAGGAATACATAAAGGATTACATAAAAATTCATTCTGATTTAGATGTAAGTACATAAAGTTCTGAGAATTCAAAAGATTGCAGTAGATTGTTTATGAAGAATATAACTCAAAAGATACCGGAAGATTCTTTATGATGCACAACATTCTAGACTTCAAAATGCTTAAAAGCTAAATTGCCAGTTTGTTTTGGGTACAAGTTCGGGTATGGTGAATTGGGTTCGCCAGTACAGCCAAAAACAATTCCTCGGATACAGCTTGCATATGGCCTAAAAATATATATATAAAATATAAATTCTAAGTTCTA
Organism: Torreya grandis; assembly: GCA_037957365.1. Classification (NCBI taxonomy): domain Eukaryota; kingdom Viridiplantae; phylum Streptophyta; class Pinopsida; order Cupressales; family Taxaceae; genus Torreya; species Torreya grandis. The sequence goes on from JARHVA010000075.1 coordinate 7,264,594, forward strand.
GCCAAATATTCTAGGCAATTGTTGTTTTATGTTATTTTTTGAATTTTTAGCAATTTTAAGGGTTTTTAGGTGTGTTTTTTTCCATTAATTTTAAGTCTCATTGTGAATAAATTAAAAAAATGACAGGGAAAAACCTATGAGTTCGATTTGGGTATACGAACCCTAGACTAAGCAACATCTTGACTTTCAGTTTGTAGAAAAGTCTCTGGAAGTGGTGTTAGAAAACAAATATCTCAGCCTCAACTTACACAACAAGCTCAGCTAGGATACATGTAGGATGAAAAGAATACAAGGAGGTTGGCAAGCTCTTTATATGCTCAAAAACAGGGGCAGGGATGCTCAATTATGGGATTAGAAGACCACCAGGATCCCATTTGGGTTACTTGTTGCACTGACAGTCTTGTATGGTTGCGAGGTATTGTCTAGTGGAATGGCAAGTTTGAAATGGAGGCAAATAGAAAGGATCCAAAAGTGGCAAATCACAAACAATTTCAAAATTAAGGCTTCATTTCCCTATAAAATCATCCTTGTTGAAACAGGAACTTCCCCTTCAGAGGCAAATGCTATGACTAGGTTGCTGGGTGAATATTTTGTCGACTAGCTAATTGGTGAGCAAAATAGTTCCTATCACCACAGCATAGGGAGATTGGTCGTCCAAGTGTGCAGTTTTACTACATCAACAGGGGACAAATCTCTCCTCTCATCAAGGGGAGGTTCCCTATTAAATATGCGGAGGCTATATACTATATATATATAAGCAAAAAGTAACACTCAGGGGTAGAATAAACCATCCATCTCTCTTCTTTCAGAGATGATGCTAACAAACAGAGGGGAAATCTTGGGTGATTGGTGAAGGTATTTCTCTTCTTTCAGAAGTAACATTTAGCCAAGACCCAGATCCCTTCTTGGATAGTAGAAATCCTGGTGAAGCGACAAAAGGCACTTCTCTTCTTTCAAAAGTGCTTGTTCTTGCAAACAGCATGACTTTTTCTGGTAACAAGTGACTGGTAACAGGGTACAGAAAAACCAGCAATCTAAGATGTAGCTCAAAGTCTCCACCTGACGGCACAAAGTCGTCCCAAGGTCTTTTACACAGAAACAGAAAAGAAAAACACACATTGAAGACAACTATGACAGCACAAAGTCTGAAAGTAGCTTGCTTCAGGACACCTTCCTTATCACTTCCACTAGCCTTGCTTGTTAGATCAAATAAATAAGAATGCTTCTAGGAAACAGACATAAGAGCAATTTCCTAAAGTAGCACAAGTTATAACAGCACAAAGTCTGCATGTAACTTGCTTTCTTATTTAGTCAAAGAAATATGAACAACAATCTGGGCTCAAAGTCTCGGTAATGCCTTTTAATTTGGGCAAAGTTTTGCTTCTGTAAGGGGAAGATCTCATTTGTAACAAATGAGAAATTACAATATATAGAGGCTTGGCACTTTGTCCCATGGAGTGACCCATGCTGCGCAATCAATGCCTTGGATGCATTCTTGGTTCTATCAGGAAGGGCCATGCTGGAGCAGGGCGGCTGCCTTAACTGTGGCGTGTTGATTCATCCCTAGTGCCTCCTTCCGAGCCTGAATCACTCATTCCATCACCTGTTAGCCGCGCAACTATCTACTCTGCCTTTATCTCAAAGAGGACAAACAGACGGTGCTTTCAATGTTTGCAGGCCCCAAATATCTACCTGGTGAACTGCTTCACCTACTGGAATTAACTCCTGCTGAGTTTCCCTCTTTGTCTCTTCCTTCTCTTGGCCCTGGCCTTAGGCTCTTTGAATGCATTCGGGTTCACGTTTTAAGTCTGCAAAAATCAACAGACACTTTATTGCAGCTAATTTGGCGTTCGCGGGTCTTTCCTCTATTGAAGGTTAACGGCTAGCCGGTCGCTCTAAATTTGACGTTCGCAGGCCTGTCATTTTGCTGTGACACGAGTGAGGACACGTGACGGCATCCGCGGCTTTGAAACTTGTTAGAGACTGTGTCTCGGCTCGTGACACTTGGCAGCTTCCGCTGCACTTTGAGGCTTGACCCTTCCCGAAGGGAACTTGCCCTTCAGGGTCTTGGAAAAGGTCCATTTTATGTGTGTCGACTATCCTCCGCAAGGGTACCTACCCTTCGAGATCCCCAGGACGACCTTCGGACTTTCATTCTTCGGTGGGTTGTTGTTCCATTATTTCCTTCGAACAAAAAGTCCGAGGGAATTCCTTCGGACAATTTGTCCGAAAGGAGACCTTTCCTTGGTTATGTGTTTCTGCATTTGAAGGCGCTCCTTTGACACGTGGCACCTTCCACTACTTCGAACAAGTGACACGTGGCATCTTCTGCTAGAACAGGCGTGGACACGCGGCGGCATTCGCCAAATTCATAGGAGCTCTTAGAAACTTTTGAAAGTCTCGCAGAAGAAGACACGTGGTGGCTTTTGACGAACTCTAGAAACGCTTTCAGAAACAGTCGGGACGCACTTTTAGTAATCTTGCGGATGATGACACTTGTCGGCTTCTGCCGATTCTCACCAAGGACACGTGGCGCCTTCCGCTGCATCATATTGAGACCCTCCGCCATTGACACGTGGCGCCTTCCGCTCTCGGTCTTTTGTAACATAGTAGAAACGCTTGGGGCTCCTTTGAGTTCTCACGGACGATGACACCTGTCAGCCTCCGCCTATTTTAGTCATTCCCCTGGGACCCACCACAGTCCTTGCTCAATATAGTGAAGCTAAGGGAAGGGACTGCGGACATTGACACTTGGAGGCTTCCGACAAGCTTCCAAAGGGACACGTGGCAGTATCCGTCACTTTTTAGAAACAAAGTATAATGTGTCTTAGCAAACGACACTTGGCAGCTTCTGCATGTCCTTTTCTTTTGCACGCGCTTCGGTTGAACCATCTGTTACGTTGCTTCTTTCTTTGACTGAGGCCGCCTTTGAACCTTCGAACCCGTGAACCATTGAACTTGTTGAACCTATGAAGCAGTTCAAGTTTCAACGGTTCAGTCGGTTCATTCCTTTGATTTCGCTGAGTCATTTTGATATCTTTGAACCAAGCGCGTTGAACTGTTTGGACGTTGAACCCGTTGAACCGATGAACCAAAATGGTTGAACCTTGAACCTCTAACAAATGCGCTTAGCTCTTGCCGATGGACATTCTTGATCGAACCAAGGCGCTGAACCAATCCTGACAATGACTAAGTGTCGGAAACTGGTTCTTTTGATTGGGCTCCCCTGTAGAAGCCTTTGAACCTGTTGAACCTACTAATCCCTTTACTGAAAAAGCTTTGAAAAATGAGGAATTTGAAAGCTCAGAACAAATTTTGAGAAGGGAAGAGAGGAATTTTGGTCTGTGCAGGGCCAAAATAGTCCGTAGGTTGTCCCAAAAATGAGTGACATTTTTTGGGGACAACACAGGTTACTATGTTACCTGAGAAAAATAGAAAACATGAAGACTAGCTAGTGACCTAAGGCTGCAAAAGATGAAGAGTTGCATAGACGAAAAAACATGTGGATGAAACAGAACCCTAAATGTATGAATAGATGGAACATCAGCCTAGACAAATGCCCAAACCTTAACAAAGACATAAAAACTTATGTTAATGAAAAGTTCAAAACACTGATGTGGCAGAAGAAAACAAGCAAAAAACATCAGCACTATATTACAAAGTTCAAGCCGACTTATGAGCATGGCGAAAAAGCATGTATAGGAGCTGAAATTAAATGAAAGGAAAAGATCGTCATTGCTCAACTAAGGACTAGCTTCCATAGGCTCCGATGTGAGACCAGCATATATACAACACCTAAAAAACAGTGGGAAGGGAGGGTTTGTGTTTTATTCACCACCGGGGCGGTAGAAACAAAGGAGCATTTCATCCTTGGATGTCCAAAGTAAACAAATATTCGTGACAAATCATGGTAGAACTATTTGAGGAAAACAAAATACAAGTGTTGGTTGAGATGTTAACACAAATCAACAAAAGGAGCAACCACCTTATAAACACAACCACTAGGCCTGCAAATATTAGAGTGGTGTATTATCTTTTATAGACAAATATTTTCATACTATGTATTTTCAAGTGTTTTACTAAAAAAATGAGTAATATGCATTGTTGATATATATATATATATATATATATATATATATATATATATATATATATATATATATATATATAACACGTTACCAGATACGCCCCTGTAGGCCCCAGATACGGATACGGTATGTCCCCGGATATGGATATGCAGTGGATTCACCCAGGGTACGTCCCTAGGCCTATGGATACACCCGGATACATCCTGGGACATATCCAAGCATATCCACAAGTTCAGAGACGTACCCTAGGCAAATCCACAACGTATCCAGGCCCAAAAATGTTTTTTTTTTATTTTTTTCAATTTCACTGCAATAAGAGTCAACCATGAATCTCAAAAAACATTTAAAAACATTTTAAAGTGCAAGCTCCAACACTGCTCAAAGTTTTTGTGCTACCTGCAAACTTGAACTTGCTCGTTGTTTCTGACGCGAGGGACAGGGCACACCTATCTATGTCCTCCAAGATCTGTCGTGATCTCCACAATCTGTCGTGTCCACTGCCCGCTGTCCACCATCGAAGCTGCAATTTTGTTATAAGTATATCTGATGACAATACCTTATGATAATCGGATAACTAGGATATAGTTTTTTATATTTGTATGTAGTTTTCAATATAGTTATTAATTAGTCGTAATCTTTGTATATGGTAAGTTCTTTGCTCCAATGATCTTGTACCAGTAATCTGATATTTAGATTTCAAATAACTATAGTATAATATTTAGCTTATAATATTTATCTAAGATTCTAATGTAGTATTTTTTTAATTAGGTTTAAAATTTTTAAGTGTTATTTTTTTATAATAATATTTTTAAATGTTATATTTTTTAAATAGTTTGTTTTTTTTTTAATTTGAGGCATTAAGCAAAATGATGAAGACTTGAAGTCGAAGACGGATATGAATATAGTGAAATTTGAATAATGAATATGCTGATTTGTCTTTATTTTTGTCCATACAATGTAACATTTGCACTATGTACTTGTTATAAGACTAATCTAAGTACGACCATTGAATATTATTGATATTTGGCATTGAATTATTACTATGTTTTGTGGTTATTTAACTTATTTTGTTTCCTCTGCATTTTAAGTGGTCAATTTGTTTATATGGTTATATTTTTATATTTTTTATATATATTTTTGTACAGCCGTATCCAAAACATATCCAAACCCAAAAAACAAAATCCCTGTATCCACATATCCGATTCTCATACCCATATCCATTATCGGTAACGTAGATATATATGTGTGTGTGTGTGTGTGTGTGTGTGTAATATATTTATATATATACGTGTGTATATATAATGTGTATATATATTTATATGTATATGTGTGTGTGTATATATATAATATATATGTGTACATATAATATATATGCGTGTGTGTGTATATGTATATGTGTGTGTGTGTGTGTGTGTTTGTATCTACGTTACCAATAACGGATATGGGTACGAGAATTGGATACGTAGATACGGCGATACGTATGTATGTGTGTGTGTGTATACATGTGTGTGTGTGTAGATATATGTGTGTGTGTGTGTGTGTGCAGCGGGAGGGGGCGGGAGCGATGTGGGTGTACGGACGTACCCACAACATCTCCAAATCAAGGTTTTTGAAAAATGGTGTTTTTGCATTTCTGAAACATACCCATACCAGTACCAAAACAACATAGGTCACGATTGCTCGGGAGGTGCAGATGTTCATATGCAACCACCACACCTCATCGGCATTCTTTCTGTCCTTTCCAAAATCCCATCTAAATATTCATTTCAAACAACAATATTGTAATAATAAAGTATTTATTTTATAGTATGGTCTACCTTTCCTCTTCATATCCAAGTATCACCTTGTGTAGTACCTCTTGAAACGAGTTGGCCAAATCTTCCTTGGGAACAATTTACAAAACTCTAATAAAACTGCACAATTGTTAGCTAAACATGTTTTTGTGTATTAGAATAGAAACTATGCACCTCATGTGTAGATGCTTCTCCAAACAATGAAACAGAAAACAGTTGTTATTTCAAGAATTAAATATAGAAGTGATTATGCAATAGTTATTAAATATGCACACAACTTATCTTACAAATGATTGTTAACACCTTTGTCCATAAATGCACCTTGCTCCTTGTTCTTGTTATACGTTAGACCATCGTCCACACACACACATTTTCCCATTACCATGGGGATCGAAAGTTTTACCCGAAAATTGGCAAGTTTTCTCCTACTCAGCACCCAAACAAGCCCATCTGACTCAGACTCGTCAGACTTGCTCATTGCTTGGTCAAATTTTCAGGTCGAATAATTAACTCAGGGATCAATGAACTCATGATATTTGTTTGCTTTTGAAATTTTAAACATTTATCTTCTTAATTTTTTTCCTATTTTTAACGTCATTTTCAAGTTTTGACTCATCACCCATGCCAAGTAAATGTCCAACAGTCGTTTGACTTCAGATTCTAGAACAAAATTCCTACAAACATTGTTCACCATTGTTGTGAAAATAGAAACAACCATAACATCAAAGAAGTATCTCCACGATGTATTCAGGATGCTGATATCACATTTATGATTTTCCTAGGAGTGCATTTTAGACAAAATGCATTTATGAGATTGACTCAGACTCCCCTAATGCTTCAGCAAAGAAACATCTATGCTAATGCTTTATCTATTTGTTGTAATTGGGATTGTCCTTCAAATGACGAAAAGTCAGTTTGTAATAAATTACAAGACTAAAAATGGCCTAGGTGAGACTTTAAGTCATTGATTAAAGAGGGCGCTTATGGGTAAAATAAAATATCCCTATCCCTGTAACTCAATTTTTTAAGAATTCCATACAGAATTGATGAGCAAAGAATCAAACAGCATATCCCCTAGTTCTGGATGGTTCATAATTTTGCTAAACTTTAATAACAAGCAAATATTTCATCATCAAATAAAAGATCACAAAATTCGTGAAGTTCAAGCTTTTAACAATAGTATTGACTATGATGAGGCACATGTTATCAAATAATCATTTTCCCAATATAAATTGTAGTTTATAATAATCACAGAGCTGCTCTGGCTATTTATCGTGCACTATGTAACTAGAAGTGTCTCTATAAATCTATCCAAAAGACGATAATTTTCCTACCAATAAGCTTCAACATTAAGACCTACCACTGAAGATCATTTTGAGTGAAGGCTGCATTTTTTTAAAAGTGAGATTCTCCCCCAAATGATCGAATTTGGTTTGTAATAAGAATGATAATAACCAAGCTCAGACTATAAATCATTCATCAAAAAGGACTTGGTATAGGTAAAAGACGAAAAATTCTGTGCCAGCCATCTCTATTTAAAGTATTCCATTATTATTATAAAGAACAAAGCATCAAATCACATATCTCATATAGTTTCTAGACGGCTAGAATCCTGATCAAATAGATTTTTACAGAAATTTCTAAGTTCAAGCTTCTAAAATTAATATTTACTAAGATACAACACATTTTCATATAATTATGGGCCAATTTACATTGTGGTTGGAAACATTCTCACAGTGCTACTGTGGCTATACCATATACGAATGTAACTAGAGAAAATTCCTTTCTCACCAATAAGCTTGAACCTTCTTAACTGTCACTAAGGAACATCTTGGTCGAAGGGGTAGGAGTTACTTGAGAAGCTATATCCAACAAAAATTAGTTGTGATGACCATAATAAGCATTGACCAGTGGAGAAGCATCTCCACAGCATATTTGGCATGGCCATATCATCCTTTTCCAAAACTGTGTTTTGCAATTAATAGTCACATTCACCCAATGCCCAAATAGGAATATGTTCCTGCTAATACATTAACTCCCTGCACTGATTGCAAATTTCCTCCAAGTGAGGAAACTTGGTCCATAACAAAGATTCATATAACCAACATCAGATTGTATGCCATTTGACAAAAGGATGTAACATAGGTAAAAACATAATGGACTCTATCGCTGTCACCACATTTTTTAGAATTTCGTTTAAATTATAAGGAAGAAACCATCAAATCAAACATCCACAATTCTCAACAACTAGGGATTATAAGGTTGAACTTGATGTTAATCTTAGACTAATAATATAATTTGTGTACAAGGCGAGACATCCTCGGAAATTACCGAGTTCAGACTTGTTGAGAGACCATATTAGATGAGACTCGTATTTTCACACAATCACAGACACAACATAAATTGCAGTAAAAACAAAACAAAATGCTATCATTATTATTATTTCCTATACATTGTGCAATTAAATATTTGCTTCAGAAATAAAATAAACAAGAGCACTTTCTCACAATAAAGTTTTATCTCCTGTACTGTGCAAATCATTACCGAATATTCTTGGAATATTTTATAACACAGTGATTTTCCTTGGATAGAAATCTTATTTGAATGTGCAAACAACATCAAGAAAAAAATTAGCTTTTGTTTATTATCCTGCAGGGAAAAATACTAGCACTGTATGTTTCCTAGAGCAATCTACCTTTTGAAGATCGAAACCCCTGTTGCTTATGGCCACAGAAAATTCTGATCCTCCAACACTTGTAGAAGGGATCTCTGAAACTTGTCTTGCATTCATGCTGGCATATTATTAAAAAGCAATGTTATTTGCATGTTTTTGTAAACACTAGTTTGAAAGCTTAACTCTCAAACGAACAATAAGAGGTGGATATAAGTTTATAATTATCACAGACTGCAGCTGCACGAATACAAAACCGGTATTTAATTAGTAACCATTAATGACTTGGGTATAAACATTATACCTGCAGGATCTCTGATATGTTTGAGAAGTTTTAGACTCCAAGATATACAAGTATGACCCAGCAAGTATTAACCAACAAGGTTGCCATTCTGCAACAGAATTACCAATTCCCTGCAATAATTCCGTGATTTTCAAGTAAATACAATATATTATGTCTAAAAGGTAATCCCTAGGAGAATAAAACCAATAGAAGATCATTCAAAGATAGGAAGTACCCCCCAAAAGAGAACCCTAGCATCGCCTGCAAGATCTGCTGGATGCAAAGATGTGAGTCCCATTCTATAATTTGTACCACCTATTCCATCATTCCTTCCACCTTTCTCATCAAGCATCGCTAACAGGTTCATAACCCTACTATATCTTGAAGGTGAAAAGTGAAGCCCAAGGTTCGGCACTTGAATTGAAATTCGTGTTGATGGGTAGCTTGGATGCTGAAGTTTAATCTGGAATTTATAAACTGATAAGGAATCAAAATATTCACCATTATACCCATAAAAATGATATAAATTTATATCCAGGATAATACATTACCTGGTCAATAACAACAGACATCCCACACTTATCAAGAATTGGAAGATGTTTAGTTGCCCAAGTTTCTTCATGCTTAACCATTGTGTATGCAAAACCTAAATGAGCATGAGTAAGGTTTGCCCAATCAAATAAACCATCCATGAAAAAGGCAGAAATGTCTCTTCCTGATATATAAAAGCGTGAATAAAGACTTGCTTTCTGGGAATCAACTTCGTCTTCCTGTACCAATTACCAACATCAGCATATGTTTAGTCAGTTCTAAACATAAGAAATTAAACCTTATAATTATTGATAGAGACAATCCTCACACTTACAGTGCTCAAAGTAAAATGACCAAAATCTATTAGGAGCTGGCTGCAGCTTCCACCACAGTCTATTCTCTCAAATGGCAATCTCACTTTCGGAGCATCCAAATCTATGTCAAGAGAAAACCTGCAAAAGTATGCAAGAGGATAATTATCATCTCATTTCAACCGAATAGTTACAAACAAAGATCTTGCCTATGTGACCAAAACATAGAGCCAAATACATACACTTGCCCAATTTCCATGATCTTTTTTTTTTTTAATGCAAGTTTATGTAAAGAACACTTAAAATAAAACCACAAGTTGTTCTCAATGATTTCACACCTACCAAAAGACAATAGAAAAAATAATATTTCTATTTTTACCATATGCACGTAGCCACCATAGTGTCACACGCAAACGATTGAGCATAATCTATAATAATAACCTCACTGATAATACTAACAGTAAAACAAAAGGGAGCTCTGATCTTGGATGGGGAAATGAAAAGTCATCCTCCATGAGAGCACTTCAATGCTTCCCTTTGCTACATATTGATCTTTCAGTTTTTTTCATCTTCGTTGTCTTGGTCACTTGATCTTTGTCTCTTTTTTTGTGCTGGTAACATTTGTTTATTTAATGTGTGGTGTCCTTTTATTCCTATTGTTTTATTTTTCCCTCTTTTTGTGGATCCCGGAGGCCTCTTAGGTGAAGATCCAAGTTGCATTCTCAGACCTTAGTTTATATCTTATGCTATGGTCATATGGATGAGAGCGCTCTAGCAAAGACTAAGGTTTCCGAAGATATTCTTGGGGGGCATAATGGAAAGATTTGTGATGCCAAGAATCGACTCATTCAAAGAAGCACTAGTAAGGATATTCATAGTTAGGCTACGAAGCTAGCAGAGGGCAAGAGAAAATCTTTTAAAGAGATTTTGCAAGAGGAAACAGCTATTGGTATCCCTGAAGGAGCTGCGTTGGACACCATGGACCCAAGCAGAAGCAAGAAGGGAAAGAAGATTCTGAAGCAAGACGAGATGGTAAGCCGCCTATGCCTTCCTCCTCTCTTACCCTAATTCCTAATGAAGCCATGAATGATGTGTTGAAACGGGAAGAATCTAGGATTTAAAATGTGGGAAATTTTCTGGATTGTATAAATAAAAGTGCTCTTGCTTCTAGAATAAATTTTGATGACTAGGTTACCTCAGTTTAGAGGGAAAAGTTAGGGCTTTATGTCAATTTTTACAGAGTGGTGCAGCCTAGGGTTTTTCTTGTGCTTTTCCAAACTCCAATATGCAGAGAAGAGCTATTTTGTGTCCATTTTGGAATATTGATCAGTCAGTTTGTCATTGCCTTTCCTAGAATCCTGAAATGGACTGGGATAAATAGGTCCTCCAAACAGTTCCTAGGTGGGTTAAGCTGAGGGATGTTCCTTTCCCAACTTTGGAATTTTTCACCCCAACTTCTCAAATCTATTGAAGATATCTTGCAGATTGAGGAAATTACGGTTACATTATCACACAAGAATGCATGTTTTTTTATTTCTCTCAAACCTTCTACTTCTTTCCCAGAAATCCTAGTTATTAAAGCGAAAAATAAGGAGATTCCATACCCTATATTTGGCTTGGGTGGATTAAAAGCTTGTTTTCACTATAATAAAGATGGACATGCCAAAAAAAATTGATATTTAGTTGTTCATAAACACTTTTGTCCCTACAAGACTAGAGAACTTCCTAACATGGGCACCCAGCAAAAAGTTAACCCTCTTAATTGTCATCTTAGGATTTGATGTACCCCAACCTATAGGGAATGTGGGGCATGTAGATTTGCCTAAGGTTAATTCTGAAATTGTGACTGAGACTGACAAACCACCAAAATGTGTTGACAAATTCTAGAGTTTCAGATGAGTATGAGGTTATTTTGGCTAAGCAGTATGTTGTTGCTTGCACAACACGCCCTAATTTCAAAGAAACCATAGTACATTTTTTTGTTTTTTGAAGTCTGATCTTGCTTTCGATTGTAGTTCAGTCAGTTTTCCCTATTTGGTTGTTGCTTTGGCTTGAGGAAGGTGTTAGGTGCAAAATCATGTCTTGAAAATTAGTCCATTGCGTAGACCAAGTTTGAGCAATAACTTTTCATATATAACATTGTCTAGAAACTTCATCTTGCCCCCCAAAAGTCAGGTCGGATCCAGACAACCCATGTAGCACAAGGTCGGCCAAAATGCTAGTTCCTTGAACCAGGTCGGCCACCGACATGCCATTGTTAACTAGGTCAGCTGACGCATTAGTTCCTTGAACTAGGTCAGCCTCCGACACAATTCCAAGAATTAGGTTGACCTCCAAAAGGTCCAAATCGCCGACCATATTAAAAAAAAAATAGACCCCCGACTGATTTTGGGTCTATAACTTTTGACTTATAGCTTTGTTTTCAATGTTGTTTGTTGCAATGGAAAGGTGTTTTTGCTAGCTTTGTGATGAATCATGTTTTGCAATCAATTAAAGTTTAAAAGCATGCAGAAAATTGAGTGCAAAGCATCCCATTTAACTTCCAGCAGGGTGGTGTGTTTGTGGTTTAAATGTTGTTCCCTCCGACTCTATTCTCACCAATCCATTTTTCCCTGTCAACGTAGTGGTTATTTAAAGTTGGTCAACTGCTGACACTCTCCTAGGAACAAAATCCGCTGACAACCCTTTCCTGGAACAGGATCGGCTCTCGACAGGTCCCATTTTGCCGACCATGTTCACAAAGCAAACTTCATATTAGATGTTGGGCCATATCTTTTGAGCCGCAGCTCCGTTTTCAATGTCATTTGTTGCACCAAGAAGTTGGTTCCAGCCTAGAAGTCGTATAATTGAGAGAAAAATGAGGTATCAGATTGAGGATCTAGATATTTATAGCCTCAAAAGACACACTTCCAATCTTTCATTTACTCATCCTTTTGAGGCTATAAATATCTAAATCCTCAATCTGATACCTAATATTTTTTATCAATTATACCTAGGAGAAAAACATGTTTGCATTCTCTTAAGCAATTTTTTAACCGATTTGATAAAGTGCCTTTAAAGAGGATTTAGCTTGTTTCTTTTTGTGTTTTGCAGTCAAGGAAAATTGTCGCGTGGAAATGGAGGGAAAAGAGGAGTGGGTGAAGAGCATTGATTGCTTCAACCACATTTTGGAGGGAAAATGGCCTCCCCCTTTGGAGCTTGGATTTTCTATATATGACCACATTGAAGACTTTGAAAATGCTGGCTCTTTGTTGCTTCTCAGGGATATAGAGAATTAGACACCTAATCTATTGCATTTTTCCATGTTTTAGTAGTGTAATCTCTCCCGTATTTGCTTGGCTTTGTTGTTATGTTGCCCAAATTCTAACTGATCCATCTCTGTAATCTCAGACATTGTGTTATTCGTGCATACTTTTATTAATCAAAGTTGTGGAGATTTTATTTCATTGCCTACACAAGCACATGGTGGTGGTGTTATTTTTCTCCCTGTTTCCTCATCCTTAGACTCTTGCATCGTCTCTATTGGTGGTTGTGCATATGTTGGCTAGGCGAGAGATTGATTTAGTGGGTTGCATCCATTAGGAGGATCACATTTGACTTTGTTACAGCAGGTTATTCTCTCTTTTTCCCCCTTTCTTTTGCTTTTATTTTATTGATCTATTAGTTAGGTTTAGAGTAGGTCATGAATGCAATCGGTATATGAATGTTTATCTTGATTGTGAAAACCCTTTCCATTATCATTTATCCATTGTTGAATCTATACACGCAATGGAATGAACAAACATTTAGAAATCAACCACATCCCCACTATTTAAATCTGAAAATGCTGATTTAAACTTGGGCAAATCAAACATATGCATGTTTGTCTTTGTTTCTCGCTATGCATTTGAAACCTGCATGAACAAGACAATCAAGACTTGCATTTCCCTCTACTTTGTTAAAGCCAAAGCAACATTTAAATTTCAAACCAGCAAAGGCCCCTTGTATTGGAACAGTTGCACATTGACCAACTGAGTTACCTAGTACGCCATGACCCGGTAAATATAGACCTTGGAGATATTTTTGGTCTCCTTTCAAGAGAGGTTGGGCGGTTTCCCGCCCTCTCTAAGTTGGTGTGCCAAATGACCCATCAACAAATTGGTGCTAGAAGGGGAACCTGAATTGAAACTTTTACGAAAATTTTAAACTTGACCATTTTATAGACACTGCCCATGTAGAGGTATTTTGATCATCACATGGGAGAACAGAAGATAGGTACAAGATCAAGTCCATTGGAGGTACCTACCCGGTAAACATTTGGGAGTTGCCCACGATTTATGAAAAACCCAAAAAAGTTCTTCCCTAAATATGTGCACAGCAGGGTCTAAATTGTTGAGGAACATATTCAAGCATTCAAAGATGTTATAATCATAACTCAAATCAACCATGAAAATGTGACCTACAACTTGTTTCCTTACACCTTAGATGAGATGGCCTATGGCTGGTATTTGGGATTGTCCGATGGGTCTATCACTTCATGGAACGACATTGAAATTGTCTTTATCAAGCATTTCAAGGTGCCTAATGATCCAGTTGTCCTCTATCATCAATTTGCCTCTGGCCACAGAGAGCCAAATGAACCCCAAGTATTTTCAATACTTGTTTCCACAAATCGTATAAGAGGCTAAAAAACCCTTATACACAAACCTGTTGCTATTCAAATGCACTTAAGAGATTTGGATTCAATGACTTCTATGTTTTTCAAAAGGACTCCAATAGCTCTCGCATTTTTATCCTTAGCATATAATGAAGCTATAACGATTGAGCAACAAGCGATGCCGCAACGGTATGGAGTTGGTTTGTTGCCTTCATTAGGGCAACCTGGTGCATACAATAAAATTTCGATGATAAACCAAGCGCTCACGCACAATACACTGCGGATGAATCCAATCTCGGGTACTATGTATTCAAGTCAAAATCCGGTCTATAACCCAATGTTTTAAAACTACATGCCCAACAATCAGCAGTTAATACCTTGGAATCACGCATTGCCTCAAGTGATTAATCACCAGATAGTCCCTATGGCTGATAACAACACTGTTGCCATGTCTTACATAAGCGATTATGCTGATTCAAATAACAATCAGCACATCGGACCATCATTTCTAAGCAATCAAACGCCTGCTAATAATGCCCATAACCAGATGCATCTTGTTGTTCCTACATTTCAAAATGTTGCAGCACGTAGGTAACACACTACCGCAAACGGGAAATAACTAGAATGCTAGTGCAAACCCTGAAGTAGGTAGTTTGCAGCAAATGGTTCAATGGTTGACGAATGATATGGTTAACTTGCGGAGACAAGTGCCTCAATCATAATCAAACCGCAAATAACCCTCCACATAATAGAAACTAGGTCAATGGAATACTAGGCCAAACAATGGAGGTGTGCCTAGTCCGCTTGATAACACAACTCAGAACAATGACAATGCTTCAATCTCCATCCATGAACTTAGCTGCTTTGGCATTGCCCACCTGGTGTAGGTTGCATAATACAGCAAATAACGCTAAAACCCATTGTGTTGATTTTATATTGGCCTCAAACATCTTCTAGAAGGAGATGGATAACCTTGAAATTGTGCATACATCTGATAACAACCCAAATCAAAGCGAAGAGAATCCAGGAAATGCTTTAGTCTTGAAAACCTATGAAGTCCCATAAGAGAGTGGCAATGACCCTGAAGACAATTTGGATGAGGTCCATGCGTTTAAACAATTTCAAAGAGGAAACAATTACACGTTGAGGAGTAAATTGCAAAATCCATTAACATTTACCCCTTTGAAAAACAATCAGGGTCCACTTGATAAGAACTCAAACAATAACCCGTTTCCGCCTAAAGGACCTACCTCATCTTATCAACCAAAGAACAATGTTACACCCCCGCAAGCTGATAAACTATTAAAACAAAACAAACTTGGATACAACATTGTTAAGGACCTGAAGAAAACTAATGCCAACATAACCATGTTTGATTTGCTCCAAATCTCTAATCAAAAAGATTTGTTATTAAAAGTTTTATATGCTCCTAAAGGGAAAGAAACTAACAGAATAAATAACGCACGTGTTTACAAAGAAAATAATGAAACTCCTCTTTCTCCTAACAATTCGCATTTTCAAGAAAAATAACACAATTGTTTTGTGGACTCGAGTGCTTCAGGGAATGTGATGCCTTACTCAATTTGTCAAAAGTTAGGTTTAACCCCTACTAAGTTAAACAAGAAGGTGGTTCAGCTCGATAAATCAGAGGTTAAGGTGGTTGGCGAGCTAAATCACATTCACATGCAATTGGCTTCCAATTCAAGAGTACAGCAATTCATTGACATTCAAGTGGTGGATATACTGAACGCATATGGCATGTTGCTCAGCAAAGATTGGTCCAGAACACTAAAATGGAAATATGACAACCGATTTCTCTCATATGTGGCTCCCATGGCGTGGCATACCCAATGAAGTCAAAATCAAGGAGAACCACAAATGATTTATATGATCACAAAGTACAAGAAGATAAATGAGACCCTGTATGAGGAATCTGAGCTCAAGGTCTACACGCTTGAAAGTAAGACAAAATATCATGAGAACTTGACTATCAACATGTTGCCCGTGGAAGAGAAATTAGAATTTGTGGAACTTGAATGGCTAGAGCAATTGGATGAAGATGTCCTCTATGCACCTGAGATACTCTATAGTGTTGTCCTCGCATACAGAGGATTAAATCAAATTGATTTACATGCAGAGTGTGGTTGCCAACAATTCTTGTTAGCGATAGGTATGACCAAGGAACAAATTAGTAAGTTAGCACATGGCAGTACATGTGTAAAAGAAGAGTTTGCAAGCATGTTCTGACTGAAAATACTTCCATTCTAAGCAGCCCAACGCCTAGCTTTGCCACCAAATACCAAAATAAGAGGTCATTGTCAAGTGAAGAACAAAACACAAACAGCGTCGAACTATTTACAAGCAGCTCCAGACTATATGCAAATAGCTCTGGGCTATATACAAGCAGCTCTGGACTATACACGTGCAACACTGGACTATTTCCGCAAGTGGAGAAAGGTATATATTTTGTTGATGTCAAAGAGAAGGGAAATGAAGGTAACATTGTTGAATCACCCATGTCACACAGTGAGCAGTGGAGGACTAAAGATCACTTGTGGACCCTGAATTTGATGGTTCTAAGTCTAAGAGTGGGTGTGGTGTCGGGGTTGAGCTCATTAACCCATGAGGAATATCCGATTTGGCATCATTCTGACTACAGTTTGCATGCATGAACAACGTGGTTGAATATGAAGCATTGATTAACGACCTTCAGTATGCTCTTAAGAGGAACGTCAAGAACCTGAAGGTGCTTGGTGACTCAAAAATCGTGGTTAAGCAAGTTATAAGCCAATACGCTTGTAATGACAAGCGTTTGTCAAGGTATTGCAGCTGGGTGTGGAACCTAATAGAAGATTTCGTTGCCTTCAATATCCAAACAATACCTCGTAGAAGAAATCATACGACGGATGCGTTGGCAACGAATGCTAGCACCCGGGAACCAATTGCTAACTCCAAATTGAAAAGGTTTTCAATGGAGTTAGTCTCTACTCCTGTTTCGAATAAGATCCGAAACTTCCAGGTATTCAACGATGATCAACATATTGTCGATTTCATCATGAACATAGATGACGATGACAGGGATGAGTTTGAACTGAGCGAGGAATGAGTAATAAATCTAAAAACCAATAGCATACCAAAGGGTATGCTCTCATTGAAGCAATTATTTGACATGGATTATCAAGGCGAAAAGGAGAAAACAACCCCTACCAAAGGTATGCTACACGAACATTGCAATTTGGACAATGCTAATTGATCGCTGAATATTTTGTCGACCAGCTAACTGGTGAGCAAAATAGTTCCTATCACCACAGCATGGGGAGATTGGTCGTCCAGCTGTGCAATTTTACTACATCAACAGGCGACAAATCTCTCCTCTCATCCAGGGGAGGTTCCCTATTAAATATACGGCACTATATACTATATATATAAGCAGAAAATAGCACACAGGGGTAGGGTATCACCATCCATCTCTCTTTTTTCAGAGATGATGCTCACAGATCAAAGGAGAAATCCTAGGTGATTGGTGAAGGTACTTCTCTTCTTTTAGAAATAACATTCAACCAAGAGCCAGATCCCTTCCTAGATAGTAGAAATCCTGGTGAAATGACAGAAGGCACTTCTCTTCTTTCAGAAGTGTTTGTTCTTGCAAACAACAAGAATCTTTCTGGTAGTGACAAATAACTAATAACAGAGTAACCAGCAATCTAAGATGTAGCGCAAACTCTCCACCTCGACTGCCCAAGAGTGAAATACGAAGAACAATGGGGGCACAAAGTCGTCCCAAGGTCCTTTACACAGAAACAGAAAATAAACACACACTGAAGACAACTATGACAGCACAAAGTCTGAAAGTAGTTGGCTTCAGGACACCTTCCTGATTACTACCACTAGTTCTGTTTGTTAGATCAAATAAACAAGAACACATTCAGAAAACAGACAAAAGAACAATCTCCTAAAATGATACAAGCTATAACAGCACAAAGTCTGCAAGTCACTTGCTTTCTCATTCAAATAAAATAATATGAACAACAATTTAAGCTCAAAGTCTCAGTATTCACCTTTCAATTTGGGCAGAATTTTGCTTCTGGTAACAGGAAGATCTCCTTAAAATAATAAAAGAGATTACAATATATAGCCACCAAGCAAGCCTTGGCGCTCTCTCCCATGGGACAGCCCATGTTGCAGTCAACGCCTTCAATGCGCCTTCAGTTCTGTTTGGAGGGACCATGCCTGGAACAGTGCGTTGCCTTAACTATGGCGTGTGGTCTGGATCATCTGGTTTGTCCCCTCTGACGTCTGCGCAACTGTCCATTTTGTCTTTACTCCAAAGGAGACTAACAGGGCATGCCTTCAATGTTTGCAAGCTCGAAAATCTATTCTGCAGACTGTTCCAACTATCAGATTAACTTCTATGTAGGTATTTCCCTATTTGTCTCTTCTTTGTTTTGTCTTTTCCAGCTTTGTCTCTTCCTGGAATTTAAGCTCCCGGGCTAGCTTTTCAGCCAGTCGCTTGGTTCTTCCTTCAAGTTCCGCGCTTTATTTGAATTTCAACGGATATTCCCTTACTTTAAATTAGACGTCTGTGGGGCCGTCAATGGTCGCTAGCCGCTTGAACCGTGTTGAACTTTGAACCTATGAACCATTTGAAAGTTCATTGGTTCAACGGTTCGTCGGTTCATTCTGTCTCTTTTGGTCCATCGCTTCCCTGCTTAAGCGCTTCTTTGCTCTCTTGTTGAACCATCGCTTTAATTGAACTTGCCTTTGGAATCGTCCATGTTGCTTCTTTGTCCTTAATTTGCCGTTCTTGTCTAAGTCTTTGGGGGGTCCTTTCTACGTCGTTGACAAGTGGCAAGTTACACTGTTATGAAACTCATTAGAAACTTACAGAAAATGGGATCCACGACACGTCTTGCCCGAGCAACTTCAAAAGGGGAACGCGGATGCAAACACTTGTCACATTCCGCTAAGTCATAACAGGACATGTGACGTATTCCGCTTAACTTATAGAAGCTTTATAAACCTTTTGAGAGTCCTGCGGAAGATGACACATGGCGGCTTCCGCTCTGCTTTATAATGGACACGTGGCGGCTTCCGCTGCACTTTATCTTTTCAGTCGAGCTTTTTCTTCGCTTTCGGTCGGGCTTTCTTCCCGGGTGAATTCCTTCTAACAAAATGTCCGAAGAAATTCCTTCGGACAATTTGTCCGAAGGAATCTACTTTGTCTTTTGCCTTGTTCATTTTTCCGAAGGAGTTCACTTTGTCTGTTTTTGCTCGTTGCCCTCTGCAAGGGTTCTTGGCCTTGGTTCACCGCCCTCCGCAAGGGCACTTGTTTCTTTGGCTTTGGGGCAGCCCCTTGAACCTACCGATTGAACCAACTTTTTGTTGTTTCTTTCCTTGACTGAGGCCGCCTTTGAACCATTGAACTTTGAACTCTTTTGGTTCAAGGTTCAATCGGTTCATTGGTTCATCCTTTGTCCATCACTTCCTTGTTCTTTCTAAGCTCTTTGATCTTCATCGTACTGGTTGAACCTTTTGGTTCAAGGTTCAACGGTTCAATCGGTTCATTCTTTTTATTTGGCTAAGTCTTTTTGATCCCTTTGAACCAAACGCGTTGAACCATATGGCCGTTGAACCTGTTGAACCATTGAACCTTTGAACCAAAGCAGTTCAATGGTTCAATGGTTCAAGCCTTCTTCTCTTTGTAAGTGTTTTGAAGCCGTTGAACCTTGAAGCAGTTGAACTTGTTGAACCTTTGCCGAAGCGCTTAACTCTTGCCGATGACGTTGAACCTTTGAACCCGTTGAACCCGTTGAACCAAAATGGTTCAAGGTTCAACGGTTCGATTCTTGCTTATAAGCTTGCCGATGGACGCTTTGGTTGAACCTTGGCGTTGAACCAATCCTTAAAATGACTAAGTGCTGAAAACTTCTTCTTTTGAGAGCTTGCTTCTTTCCTGCAGAGTCCGTAGAAATCAACCTGCAAAGCCCGTAGAACTTAGCCTGCAGAGTCCGTAGATTTCCGAGAAAGCTTTGAAAAATGAAGACCCTGAATGCTCAAAACAATTTTTGAAATGGGAAGAGAGGATTTTGGTCTGTAGGACCAAAATAGTTCAAATGTTGTCCCAAAAATGAGCAATATTTTTGGGGGACAACACTAATGACTCAAAAAGTGTGCTTTTAGGCACAACTTGCACTCAAAACAAAAAACATGAAATTGCACAAGCACTAAAAGACTTTAGGGATGTTAAAGCCTAGAGCTTGAGGACCTAAAGATGTTTAATACTTTCATCCTCGCTCACACCATCCCTCTCAAGCCAGGAGTCAAGTCATTCCATCAAAGGCAAAGGTCGGTGAATTTGTTGCCAGAGCCTTTGATTTTTCAAGGAGGTGCAAAAGTTATTATCGACCAAGATGAGATTTCCCATCAGGCACGCCATGTCGGTGGCTAATCTTTTGCTAGTTCGAAAAAAGAATGCAGAGATAAAAGTTGTGTGTAGACTTTCAAAACCTAAACCAAGCCTCAAAAAAAGATAATTACCCATTGCCTTTGCTAGACGAAGTATTACAAATAGTGAATGGTTCACAGATGATGTCATTTTTAGACGGGTATCCAGGGTATAATCAAGCAATGGTCAACTAAGAAGACCGGATCAAGACAGTTTACAACAAAATGGGGAACATTCGCATACAAAAGGATGTCGTTTGGCCTAATTACGCTGGGTGCTAATTTTCAGTGTGCCACGGACATTGCATTCAAAGATCTAATAGGCAAGTGCATTGTCATCTACATGGATGATTTAACTGTCTTTTCCAAGAATCGTAAAGACCACGTGAGAGATTTGACAATGGTGTTGTTGAGGTGTAGAGAGCATGGCATTTCCCTGAACCCGAAAAGATATATATTAGAGATCACTGAAGGAAAATTGTTGGATCATGTCATTTTCGAAAGAGGTATATACGTAGACCCTGATAGAGTGGAGGCAATTCTAAAAATTATGTTGTCGGGGAGCAGAAAGGAGTTGAAAACGTTAAGCGACAAGATCATTTCGTGCATAAATTCATCTTAAGTTTCACTGAAATAGTCGAACCATTGAACAACATGCTAAAGAAGGATGCGAAGACTCAATGGACTTCTAAAGCACAAACGGCTTTTGCACAAATTAGGAAATTGATTGTAAATACGTCAGTACTAAACCCTTCTAAATTCACTAATTTGCCTCCAAACACTAGAGTGATGTTGTCCTGATGCAAAGAAAAGACGTTGGAAATGAGACCAATGTCTTTCATGAGCTCTCCACTAAGGAATGTTAAACTTAGATATTCAGCAATTGACAAACAAGCGTTTCCACTGATCAAAGCAATTCAAAAACTCATACATCCTATGCAGCAAGGTGTTTGTCGGTGTACCTAACCCCGCTGTAAAAAGCCATGCTAATGCAAAACAAGTTAGGTGAACAGAGAGGTAAATGGATGACTATTCTACAAAAATTTGACTTGAATCTCCAGCCCATGAAGATTGTGAGAAGGCAAGGGTTAAGTAAAGCAATGGTTGAAGCCAATCCTCAAATTGTTTGCCAACAATATACAGTGCAAGCCACATAGATGATGATGGATATCAAGATGTAGGCTATTACTTACTAAATCACTAGTGCCCAAATCACTTGAACTCTACTCAGAGAAAAGTGTTACGCCTTAAGAGCAGCAACTTCATGATCAAATCAAGCACGTTGTACAAAAAGAATTGTGAAGGCATTTGTTTGAGGTACCTAAACAATGTTGAGGCGGCGGAAGTACTCAATGATTTCCACAATAAATATGGAGTTGGTCGTGTTTCAGGCAGTGCTACAACCCACCAAATAATCAAGGCAAGTTATTGCTAGCCGCATGTTTTTAAAGATGTTCATGCTCATGTCAAAAGTTGGCATACCTGTCAAGTCGTAGTGCACAAACAATGCAAACCTGCCATGCCATTGCAGCTGGTTATTGAGGTCCAACCTTTTGCAAAATGGGGGTTGGACATTGTTGGAGTCATTAACATCAATTTGCCTGCTAGACATAAATTCTATATATATATATATATATATATATATATATATATATATATATATATATATATATTGACGACAACTGATTATTGCACATGGTGGATCGAGGTAAAGGTATTCAAGAATTGCACGACCAACATTGTGATCAGCTTCCTCAAGGAACACATCATCACTAAGTTTGGGATGTCATTTACTCTAGTATGTGATAACAGCTCTGCCTTCTCCTCACTGCAACTTACTGAATGGGCATATGACAATCTAGTAATCCTCAAATTCTCATTTAATTATTATCCACAAGGAAATGGGGTTTTTGAATCAACAAAAAAAGAAATTGTTGAATGTAATCAAAAATATCTTATAGGACTAGAATTAAATCTTCTTTGGGTTCTTCCCCATATCATTTGGTATACGGCCAAGATCCTATCACACCTGTGAATTTGAGAATCACCACATTGCAATTCATAAGAGATTAACTCAAAACCACTGACAAGATTAAGGCTTGACTCCTAAATCTAATACAACTTGAGGAAAAATGTGACACAATCATGTTACACTTTAGCAAACATCAAGGAGTCATCAAATGATGGTTTGACAAAAAAGCCAAAAAGCCTTTAGGATATATGATTTAGTCCTCCTCTGGAACAAGGCCCATGAGAAAAAGAGGCTACATAGCAAGTTTGATGCCTTGTTGTTAGGTCCCTACCAAATTTCATAAATCCTAGGCAACAATGCATTCCATTTCAAGCGTCTAACTAGTGAAGACGTCCCATTGCCTGTCAATGGGCAATTCCTCAAACATTACTTCCAGGCCTTAGTTGGCCTGGGTAGCTCCTATACATAGATTTATTTCTATTTTTTCTTTCGTTTCTTGCTTTCATTGTTGTTTCTCGCTTTCTGTCATTAGCTCGGTCTCGTCATTTGTACCTTTTTGGCGCAATCCTACTTGTTATTGCCATGTGGGTACCTTGTTGGTCAGTGAAAGAACGAAGGTTGGTTAGTAGATAAGTAGAAAGAGTGACGGTATGGTACTTAAGTACTATGAGTAGTTTGTGGCATAAGATTCCATTTGCTAGCTTGGTTTAAAAAGTTTGGGTTGTCTTGTGTGTTTTGGATTAGTTCATGTTTGGGTAAACTATTTGACTTTTGAAGGTATTCTCTTAAAACCACACACAAAAGACACATTTTAATGGTATTTGGGTTTGCTTAGACGAAATTTCTACAGTTAAGATCTAGGGTGAAAAATCTATAATTCTACCTTTCATTTACCATGGTGATCCCCAACCTAGAATTAAGATGCACAACAAAAGCAAAAAAAGAAAATAAAAATCAGTGGATGAAAAAACTCAATTTATGGGTGATTCGGGCAACCTCTACCGGGGTTATGGATGCCCCACTAATAGTAGAGCAAGGCCTTGAATGGGTCAAAGACATCCATTGAGGCTATAAACACCTAACTGGCAGCAAAGCAATGTCCAGGCAAGTATTCCAAGGTACAATTCACTAGCCCAATGATCGAGATTGTAGTATAGCTAGTCCCTGAAGGTTCCACGAAGCAGAAGTTCGCTCATTTGCACACACCGGATCAAAGAGAATATCATATTTGCTCTTGTAGCCATTCCTTTCTTTTCCTCTCTTAAATTTGTTCATGTTTCATGTGTTGTCTTGGCCACAGATTCTAAGTTCGTAGAGACATTTCTTTCATTCCAAAATACTGAGAGGTATTTTCCATCATAGTCGTCATTTGTTGTTGCTTGCACAACACGCCTTAATTTCATAAAAATCATGGTACCTCTTTTTATTTTTTAAAATTTGGTCTTGCTTTGGATTGCAGTTCAATCACTTTTCTTGTTTAATTGTTGTTTTGGCTTGAAGAAGGTGTTACGTGTAAAATCATGTCTTGTAAATTATTCCAATGCATAAAACAAGTCCGACCAACAAATTTTCATATGTAACACTTTGTCTAAAAACTTCATCTTGCCCCCCAAAACTCAGATCGGATCCGGACATGCCATGAAGCACAAGGTTGGCCGAAATGCTAGTTCATTGAACAAGGTCGATCACCGACATGCCATTTTGAACTAGGTAAATCAACACATGAGTTCCTTGAACTAGGTCGACCTCTGCCATAGTTCCGAGAACTAGGTCGGCCTCCGACAGGTCCAAATGGCCGACCATATGCCAAAAAAATAGACCGACGATTGGTTTTTGGGGTATAACTTCTGATGTATATCTCCATTTTCGATGTCAATTGTTGCATTGGAAAGCTGTTTTTGCTAGCTTCGTGATGAATCATGTTTTGGTCTCAGTTAAAGTTTGGAAGCATGTCGAAAATTGCATGCAAATCAGCCCATTTAACTTCGAGCAGGGTGGTGTGTTTATGTGGTTTAAATGTTGTTCTCTCTGACTCAGTTCCACTAATCCATTTTTTCCGCCAATGTAGTAGTTCTTCGAAGCTAGTCGACTACCAACATTCACCTAGGAACAAAATCAGCCGACGACCTTGTTCTTGGAACAGGGTTGTTTCCCAACAGGGCCCATTTTGCTGACCATGTTCACAAAGCAGACTGCGTGTTAGATTTTGGGCCATGTCTTTTGATCCGAGGCTCTGTTTTCAATGTCCATTTGTTGCACCAAGAAAGATTGTTCCGACCCAAACATCATGGTATTTTCAATTCTGGGAAAGTTTGTCGGGATTAAACCTTGTTTGTGTTCTCTTAAACGAGTTTTTAACTGATTTGATAAATTGCTTTTAAGGAGGATTGAACTTGTTTTTTTTTGGTATTTTGTAGCCAAGGAGGAGAGTGGCGTGGAAATGCAAGGAAAAGAGGAGTGGATGAAAAGCATTGATTGCTTCAACCACATTTTGGAGGGAAAATGGCGTCCCCCTTTGAAGCTTGGATTTTCTATGTATGGCCACATTGAAGACTTTGAAAAGGCTGGCTCTTTGTTGTTCCTTGGGGATATAGAGAACCATACACCTCTTTTATTTCATTTTTTCATGTTTTAGTAGTGCAATCTCTCCCTTATTTGTTTGGCTCTACTGTTATGCTGCCCAAATTGTAACCGATTGATCTATGCAATATCAGACATTGTGTTATTCATGCATACTTGTATTAATCAAAGCTATGGAGATTTTATTTCATTTCCTGTGCATGCATATGGTGGTGGTGGTATTATTCTCCTTGTTTACTCATTCTTAGACTCTTGCATCGTCTCCTTTAATGGTTATGCATATGTTGGCCAGGTGGGAGATTGATTTCGTGTGTTGCATCCATCAAGAGGATCAAATTTGGCTTCTTTGCAATTGGGTTATTCTCTCTTTTTCCCTCTTTCTTTTGCTCTTTATTTTTATCAATTTGTTAGCTAGCGTTAAGAGTAGGTTGTGAATGCAATAGGTATTTGAATGTTTATTTTGATTGAAAAAACCCTTTTCATTATCATTTATGCATTGTTGAATCTATACACGCAATGGAATGAACAAACACTTTAAAATCGGTCGCATCCCCATTATTTAAATCTAAAAATGCTGATTTATACTCGGGCAAATCAAACATATGCATCTTCATCTTTGTTTCCCGTTACGAATTTGAAACCCGCATAAACAAAACAATCAAGACTTGCATTTCCCTCTACTTTGTTAAAGCCAAAACGACATTTAAATTTCAAACCAGCAAAGGCTCCTTGTATTGTAACATTTGCACATTGACCAACTACGTTACCTAGTATGTCGTGACCCAGTAGATATAGACCTTTGGGAGATCTTCGGTAATCTTCCAAGAGAGGTTGGGCGGGTTCCCACCTTGCCCAAGTTGGTGTGTCAAATGACCCATCAACACAATCTAAGAATGATGTACCCACTACTGGTGCTCTCAATTTTTGTGATAATTCTTTAAACAATGCTTTGGGTCTTTTTAAAATTAGTGTGAATCATTGGAGGAAAGAAAATCCTAGTGTCCAACCAGATGAAACAGCGAGTCACCCCCTTCCAAGTGCTTTAGATGAATCCCATACCCTTTAAAGTGGTTGAAATTGCAAATACCATTCATGCAGTTGATATTCAAGTCCCTCTTCCTACTATGGAGGATTTGATTACCATGATGATGTTCTCTTTACTAAAGAAGACCCTAGGAAGAGAAAAACACAGTTTAGAATGGGAAAGGAAAGAGAAGCCCATGAAGTCGTTCAAAGCCCATGATGTTGTCAAAGCCTCATGAGAAGGCTTGGTAGAGCTAAAGCGAAGTTTCGAATGGGAAAGGAAAGACAAACCCATGAAGAACTTATTAGCATAAAGGCTAGGATTCAAGTGCACCTGAGATTGAACTCCGCTTCAAAAATTAATAAATGTAAAACATCAGCACTATTAAATAATGTAATAGACTTCACTGAAATTTAGTTAATGTCTAACTAGTAACTTCCCGTAACTACTATAACGAATTTTGAATATCATAAATAAGATTGATGCATAGATCAATACATCGTGTGATTCTCACAATTATCTCTTCATTCATTTGCTAACAGTGGTATCAGAGCCACCACTCGAGGAAGCCTAA
Organism: Torreya grandis; assembly: GCA_037957365.1. NCBI lineage: Eukaryota > Viridiplantae > Streptophyta > Pinopsida > Cupressales > Taxaceae > Torreya > Torreya grandis. Next base: position 7,291,501 of record JARHVA010000075.1, read on the forward strand.
AAGGTACGAGTGATTTGTTGTTCGAGGAAACCCTGGTTCTAGGGTACAAACGAGAGGAAGAGGGAGAGACACTGCAAGACGATCATTAACAGTCCAGATCGAAGGGTTTTCGTGCACAAAAGATTTTCCCTCAGAAAACAAACGTAGTCGTTATCCACGGGAAGATAGTCGCTCACGAAAGGGCACGTCGTACATGAAAAATACAGTTGCATTCGAAGTTGAATCGCGAAAGGGCCTAGAGTCTATATAAAATCAAAGGCAAGGTTTTTGGGGAACAACACACCGTCCCTAGGAACGACGCGTCCAAGAACAACACGAAGGGCAAGAAATGAAACGTAGAGCTTCACGTCGGGGAAAACGCACAGTCCCTGAAACGCGTTTAAGGGCACACACAATGTCGAAATAAAAACACAGGGATCATCGAAGGTTCACAAAGACACAGTCGCGTCAACAAACAAGTCGTTTGCAGTCACGAGAAAAACACAGTCGAGGAAGGGCACACGTCAAGCACAAACTGAAGGGCACACATCAAGCACAAACCAATAAACTCCAATCAAACCTGAAAAATTTCAGTGAGTTCACAATTTATTTTTCACAAATTTTCTAGTTTTTTGTGTGATTTCTAGGTGGTTGAAAGATAAAAGAACAAAATCAAGAAGGTAAAAAATAGTTCAACTTTTTGGAATTTTATTTTCTTGGTTACAAATTATTTTTTAGAGTGAAAAATGGTCAATATCCAGAATCTCGTCCTTCTTGAGGCCCAAAAATTAACTGGGCAGAATTATAATGTGTGGAGTCAAAATCTTTACAATTGCGAAATTTCGTGATTGTGACAATATTATACTTGGCATAGAACAACAAACGGTAACGAATCTTGCCGATTATGACAAACATCATAAAGAAGCCCTTTTATTGAAACTTTCTATGTCGGATGATATGATTTCGAAGGTCCCGAATGCTACACAAGCGAGTTCACTATGGACCAGTCTCAAAAACAAATATCAGACTTCAGAAAAGAGTCAAGTACTTTATTGGAGAAATTTGTTGTTTTCCACAAAAATGATTGAAGGTGGGTCTCTGTCAAAACATTTATTACAGATGAAAGATCTCTGTGACCAATTGTCAACCATCAACAAAAAGGTGGATGACAATGATATGGTGGCTCTTGTTTTAAATATCCTAACACCTTATGAATCGTTTGTGGAATCTTTGCACCTGATGACAAAGAGTAACACTCTTAATTTTGATTGGGTGAGTTCACATTTGATGCAAAAAGAACGCAGGCAGACACTTCAATGAGCCCAATTTTGGCCAATCAAAAAGTGCATTTGCTGCCCAATCAAAAGGGAAATGGAAAAGACATTCGGATACGTCTTCATCTTCCCCAAAATTCAAGGTTTAATGTTATTATTGTCAAAAATTTGGTCATATTAAGAAAGAATGCAGAAAAGGACAATATGATCTAACACATAACAAGAAGGCAAAAGGGCATGCAAATGTGCTAACAGTTGAAGCTTGAATCTAAGGAAGAATATGTTCTCATGGCATCATGTTCCAATGAGAAGTCTACCTGTGACTAGTTTTTTTATTCTGGTGCATCAAGGCATTTTACATGTCGAAAAAACTGGTATGTTAATTTCACTACAAAAAAAAAAATTTCCAATCCAGTTTCCTTGGGTGATGGTAGATCACATGTTGTAGAAGGGATAGGAGATATACGCATTGTATTGAATAATGCTGCAAAGTTCATAGTCAAGAATGTTAGGTATGTACCTAAGATGAACAAAAATCTTCTAACAATCAGTAGGTTAACTGAAAACCCTCACATTATAGTAAATTTCTCAAGAAAGAAATGCATTGTGTCTGATATCAAAAATGATAAAGTCATAGCCCTAAGCATTGGGCAAAATGGTTTGTATAGACTTGTTGATCCTATCACTGTCAATTTGAATGCATTAATTGTGGAGGATAATACCAATGTTGTATGGCATGAGAGATTAGGACATCTCAATCTTCAGTATTTGGCCGAACTCAAAAAATCCAATATGACTCTTGGATTGCCTACTATCCACATCAAGTAGAATATATGTGCAGGTTGTTTGGCCGACAAATAGAAGCGAAAACCTTTTCCCACTGAAGGTGCCTAAAGAGCAAAGGGGCTCCTTGATCTTGTTCATGCACATCTATGTAAGCCATCTTGGAAGTCATCTACTATTTTTGGTGAAAGGTATTTTTTGTTCGTAGATGATTTTTCTATAAAAATGTGTCTACTTCTTGAACAAGAAGTCTGACTGTTTTGATGAGTTTGTAAAATTCAAAACACTAGTAGAAATCAAACAAGTCGGCAGATCAAAACCTTACAATCTGATAATGGGGGAGAATTCACTTCAAAGCAATTTCAAAACTATTGCGGCAAGGAAGGAATTCATCGACAGCTAACAACCCCATACACTCTGTTGGGTGAATATTTTGTCAACCAGCTGTTTGATTGAGCAAAATAGGTCTTATCAACCACAACATAGAGAGATTGGTCGGTCAGATGTGCAGGTTTACTACATAAACAGGGGACAAATCTCTCCTCTCATCAAGGGGAGGTTCCCTATGAATATGCAGGAGCTATATACTATATATATAAGCAGAAAGTAAGACACATGGGTGGGATAAGCCATCCATCTCTCTTTTTTCAGAGATGATGTTAACAAAAGAGAAATCCTGAGTGATTGGTGAAGGTACTTCTCTTCTTACAGAAGTAACATTCAGCCAAGAGCCAGATCCCTTCTTGGATAGTAGAAATCCTGGTGAAGCGACAAAAGGCACTTCTCTTCTTTCAGAAGTGCTTGTTCTTACAAACAACAGGAATCTTTCTGGTAACCAAAGGTGCAAAGTAATAGCAGCCTCAGATGTAGCGCAAAGTCTTCACCTCGACTGCCCAAGAGTGAAATACGAAGAACAATGGGGGCACAAAGTCGTCCCAAGGTCCTTTACACAAACAAAAAATAAACACACACTGAAAACAACTATGTCAGCACAAAGTCTGAAAGTCGCTGACTTCAAGACACCTTCCTTATCACTTCCAGTAATTCTGCTTGTTAGATCAAATAAACAAGAATGCTCCTAGGAAACAGACATAAGAACAATTTTCTAAAATAGCACAAGCTATAACAGCACAAAGTCTGCAAGTAACTTGCTTTCTCATTCAATCAAAGAAATATGAACAATAATCTGAGCTCAAAGTCTCAGTAATGCCTTTCAATTTGGGCAGAGTTTTGCTTTTGGTAACGAGAAGATCTCCCCTGTAACAAAAGAGAGATTACAATATATAGCAACCAAGCAAAGCTTGGCGCTCTTTCCCATGGGACGGCCCATGCTGCAGTCAACGCCTTCAATGCATTTTCAATTCTGTCTGGAGGGACTGTGCTTGGAACAGCGCATTGTCTTAATTATGGCGTGTCCATTCTTCTAATATGTCTCTTCTTAGTATGGACTGTCTCGTCCTTTTCCTGATGTCTGCACAGCTGTCCAATTCGCCATTACTTCATGGAAGAAAAACAAGCTTGCATCCTTGATTTGGTGCGCTCAGAAGTCTACTTGATCCACTGTTTCACCTACTAGAAATAACTCTTTTGAAGATATTTCTGGTCCTTTGGTCTCGCTCCTCTCTTCACTGCTTAAGCGCTTCTTTGCTCTCTGGTTGAACCATCGCTTTATTTGAACTTGCCTTTGGAATCATCCATGTTGCTTCTTTGTCCTTTCTAGCCCTTCTTGTCTAACTCTTTGGGGGGTCCTTTCTGCGTCTTTGACAAGTGGCAAGTTCTGTTGTTATGAAACTCATTAGAAACTTACGAAAAATGGGATCCACGACACGTCTTGCCCGAGCAACTTCAAAAGGAGAACGCGGATGCAAACACTTGTCACGTTCTACTGAGTCATAACAGGACACGTGACATATTCCGCTTAACTTATAGAAGCTTTAGAAACCTTTTGAGGGTCCTACGGAAGATGACACGTGGCGGCTTCTGCTCTGCTTTATAATGGACACGTGGCGGCTTCCGCTGCACTTTGTCTTATTCCATCGAGCGTTTTTCCGCGGGCTTTTCCTTCGCTTTCTTCGGGCTCTCTTCCCGGGTGAATTCCTTGGGACAAAATGTCAGAAGGATTTTTGCCTTAGTCAATTTCCCGCGGAAAATACTTCCGAAAGAATTCTAACGGCTCTTTCACTTAATAATTTCCTTCGGACAAAAAGTCCGAAGGAAATGTTCCATGTCGCCCTTTGAACAAATCCGAAGGAATTCTATCTTTTCGGTCAGTCACTTGGTTCTTCCTTTAAGTTCTGTGCTTTATTTGAATTTCAACGGATATTCCCTTACTTTAAATTTGACGTCCACGGGGCTGTCAATGGTTGCTAGATGCTTGAACCCTGTTGAACCTTAAACCTTTGAACCCGCTGAAAGTACATTGGTTCATTGGTTCATCGGTTCATTCTGTCTCTTTTGTTCCATCGTTTCCTGGTTCAATCGCTTTCCCGCTCCTTGGTTAAACCACCTGTTTGCTACTTTCCTTGACTGAGACCACATTTGAACCTTTGAACCCATGAACCATTTAACTTTGAACTCTTTCGGTTCAAGGTTCAATCGGTTCATTGGTTCATCCTTTGTCCGTCACTTGCTTGTTCTTTCTAAGCTCTTTGATCTTCATCGCACTGGTTGAACCTTTAAACCTGTGAACTCGTTGAACCTTTTGGTTCAAGGTTCAATGGTTCAATCGGTTCATTCTTTTTATTTGGCTAAGTCCTTTTGATCTTTTTGAACCAAACGCGTTGACCCTGTTGAACACATTGAACCTTTGAACCAAAGTGGTTCAATGGTTCAACGGTTCAATGGTTCAAGCCTTCTTTTTGATAAGTGTTTTGAAGCCGTTGAACCTTGAAGCGGTTGAACTTTGAACCTTGACAAATGCGCTTAACTCTTGCTGCTGACGTTGAACCTTTGAACCCATTAAACCCGTTGAACCAAAATGGTTCAAGGTTCAACGGTTCAATCCTTGCTTAGAAGCTTGCCGACGAACTCTTTTGATTGAACCTTGTCGTTGAACCAACTTTGAAATCGCCTAAGTGTTGAGAGCTTGCTTTTTTCTTGCAGAGTCCATAGAAATCAATCTGTGAAGCCCGTAGAACTTGGCTTGCAGAGTCCGTAGATTTTCTTCCTGCAGAGTCCGTAGATTCAAGCCTGCAGAGTCCATAGATTTCTAAGAAGCTTGAAAAATGAGGAGTTTGAATGCTCAAAACAAATTTTTCGAGAAGGGAAGAGATTATTTTGTTCTGTTGAATCAAAATAGTTCACATGTTGACCCAAAAATGAGAAGTCTGTTTTTGGGGACAACACATTCCTCAATAGAATGAAGTGGTTGAAAGGTGAAATTGCACAATCATGGAGATGGCTCGATCCATGATGCACAGTAGAGATGTGTTGTATAAATACTAGGGAGAAGCAGTAAATATGATAGTCTACATATTGAATAGAAGTCCTTACAAGGCTTTAGAGAACATCACTCCAACAGAAACTTAGTCTAACATCAAACCAGAGGTAACGCATTTTCGTGTTTTTGGTTTTGTTGCATATGCTCTCATTCCTAAGAAACAGAGAAGTAAACTAGATTCTAAATGTGCCCGATATTTCTTTGTTGGTTATAGTACTCAATCGAAAGCATATAGACTAATAGATGTGTCTACTAACAAGATCATTATTAGTCGGAATGACGTAAAAAAAAAGAATCGTTTTTTATTTGTAATCAGCATGCTATCTCTGATAATCCAGAGGTTTCTAGTTTTGTACTTCATTTGAAGGATGAGGAACCACATGTTGTGGAGACACCCTCACAATCTTCATTGAAGTAATCTATGGCTAACACTCCATTAGTCTATCAACGTCGTCCACTTGAGTCGACCACTTCTCGATCTATTGTTCAGCAGGAACAAGAATCCTTGGTACAAAAGAGACCCAAGTGGTATTACACCACTCTACGGGATGTACAAGAGGGTGATCTACCTCAATCTCATACACGATCTCGACAACCAGGGAAGTCAGTTGTGGAATCAATTGATGATGAACATATGGATTTTGCTCTTCTAATCTTTTCACTATTTTAGAGCCCCAGAGATATTCTGATGCACAAGGCAACCTTGAGTGGCAGACAACAATGCAATCAGAATACGATGCCTTGATGAGAAACAATACTTGGACATTGGTGGATTTACCTCCAAGTAAGCAATCCATTGGCTGCAAATGGGTGTACAAAGTCAAATGCAAGGCTGATGGTACTTTGGACAAGTACAAAGCCCGTCTTGTTTTGAAAGGATTTTCACAACAAGAGGGAATAGACTATGAGACTTTTACTCCTACTGCAAAAATGGTAACATTTCGGTTACTTCTTTCTATCGCATATCAGTTTGGTTGGAAAGTATTTCGAAATGGATGTACAAAGCGCTTTTCTTAATGCAATTTGGATGAAGAAGTATACATGGTGCATCCTGAAGGTTTTTAGGAACCTGGTCGTGATCATTTGGTTTGCAAATTGTTGAAATTTCTTTATGGGCTTAAGCGAGCTCCTCGAGCCTAGTACATCAAAATTGATCAGCATCTACGAGATTTTGGATTCAAACGGAGTCCATCTGATCCTAATCTCTATATCAAAAGCACTAATGATGACATTGTGATACTCATTGTGTATGTTGACGACCTTGCCATCATAGGTGGTGGAGACAACAATTCAGAAAGTCAAATCAGATTTGTGCACTGCTTTTGATATGATTGATTTAGGCCTCCTACAATATTCTTTGGGTGTAGAATTCTGGCAACATGACCACTCCATTTTCATTGCTTAGGTCAAGTATGCCACTACTATTTTGAAGAAGTTTGGAATGTTGAATTGTAATATTGCTTCTACACCTAAGGAGGTGAAATTATCAACTCATGATGATTCATCAATGGTCAATGAATCATTATATAGACGATCGGTGGACAGCTTGATATATCTTACTACAACTCAACCAGATTTATGTTTTGTAGTTAGCTACCTTTCTCAGTTTTTGTCTCAACCAAAGCTAGTACACTGGACATCAACACATGTTTTGCGATATGTCAAAGCAACTCTTGACTTTAGCATTCTCTATCAGAGGAAAGCAAATTTCAAGTTGATTAGTTATACAGACTCTGATTGGGGAGGATCCGTTGATACTCGGAAATCTACCACCGGGTATATGTTTTCTTTTGGTTCAGGAGTTGTTTCATGGTAGAGCAAGCTTCAACATACCGTTGCTCTCTCTTCCACTAAAGCAAAATACAAAGCAACAGTCAGTGCTAGTTGTGAAGCAGTTTGGCTACGTCAGATTCTAGTTGATTTGCAACTTCCTTAATCTACTCTTACTCCACTATTTTGTGATAATCAAGGTGTATTGAAGTTAGTCAAGAATCATGTTTTACATGCTCGCACCAAACACATTGAGATACATCATCACTACATTCAATAGTTGGTTGATTCTAGTGACATTTCTCTTCACTTTAGTGCTTCTACAAAGTAGCCGACAGATCTAATGACTAAACCTCTTGGTTCTATTCTTTTTGTAAAGTTTCGAGACAAACTTGGAGTTGTCTCTAGTTTAGTCATTAAGAGGGGGTGTTAAATAATTTAATAAAGACTTCACTAAAATTTAGTTAAATTCTAACTGGTAACTATTGTAACCAAGTTTGGATATCATAAATAAGATCGATGCACAGATCAATACATCGTGTGCTTCTCACAATTATCTCTTCATTCATTTGCTAACAAGCAAAGGTTTTACAATCATGCATTGCTCATGGGGCTATGATGAGATCCAATCTATCTTGCTGTAAACATGGGCATAAAGGAGCTAAATACTTCTTCAAAATTCTCAAAGCTAAACATGTTAGAGAGAAAATAACGGAAATTGACATTGGAGGATCTATCTCAAATGATCCTATTGAAATAAGAAATGTTTTCTTTGCATTCTATCAGGTTCTTGTCACTTTTGATGGCACCTCCGAGATTGTGGAGAAGAATAGAGACTTCCCAAAGAAAATTACTCTTAAGGTTACCCTTGCTTTAGATGCCAACATTTCACTTGATGAGATAAAATTTGTGATATTAACCGTAATGTGATCAAATTGGAGGCCTATCACTTTGTTAAATGTTTTTTATTAAATATTTTCAAAAGTTTTAGCCAATAAACTTTCTAAAGTTCTACATGAGATCATTTCTATTACCTAGACTAGTTTTGTTCAAGGGAGATACATTCTAGACAACCTTATTACTAGCTGGGAAGGTATGCATTGGACGCATAGCTTAGGTGATCCAGGAGGATCTAACAACAACAATTCCAGACATACCACCAAGCTTGTTCTCATGGCTTGTGGTAACTAAGGTTCCTACTCAGTGGTCTACAGTACTCCAGAACCACATCCAGAGGTTCATTGTAACCCCAAGACCATTCTCCTATCTCCAACATGTGCTAACAACTTGTTTCCATCCCAACAAGCACAGGAGTTTTTCGAATGTTTTGGCTAGTGTAGGGTTGACAAGAAGCACCCCATTTCATGGAACAATGGCCCATGCCCAAAAGTCAAGCATTACTTCTGACTTTGATCAACGTAATTGTCAACACGGGAAGAGTCAAATAGATGCTCAACTGTTTCTGCTTTTGCAATGGTTCTTTCTGCCTTCGCAGCTTTGTAATATATGTATACACATATATAACTTTAGTTAATAGGCAAAGTATAAGATAGGCAACCATACATATTTATCAAGAGTATGCCATGTACAGGACACACACATTAAATAAAACTTTTTGTTCCAATTCTATAATATCTCTCTCTTGATTCTTTGCATATTATCTCATCTAGCTTCCGCACACGCATATAACACATCTAGATCCGTATTTAGAGTGTTATCTTCCTCCTAGGCCACTAATCATCAAGATTGAAAGTGTGCATGGCTCTCCTAGATTTTGAGAAATCTTATGATAGAAATGAGTGGCCATTTTTTTGTCTTTTGATGAGGTCTCTTGGATTTGGTGACAAATTTAGCAAATTGGTTCATGTATTGTTTCAAGATGCTTCTGCTCAGGTTGAAATCAAAGGCGATCTAACCAACTCGTTTGTTCTACAAAGATCCATCAGGCAGGGCTGCCCCTAGCACCTGCCCTGTTTGTTATGGCAGCTAAAGCTCTTCATTACATTCTCAGAGATGCTTCTTTAAGGATAGTTCTCCCCAATGAAGATGAGCTCATAGGCATCCAAGTTGTGTATGATACCTCTCTTTCCTGAACGTGATCAAGATAATTTACTCAATGTACAATGCCTCTCTTTCCTGAAATTGATCAAGATAATTTTACCCAAATTTCTCTAAGATTGGATTGCTATTGCAGTGCTTCTGCTTCCAAAATCTCCCCAGCCAAGTCAATGTTATTGGGTTGGGATGTTGACACCCCTAAGTGGCTCTCCTTGGTTGGGTGGTCTTTTGGGGGTTTGGGGGGAGCAGGTGTGGGAGGAAAGTGGGCTAATAGGCTTGTTAGATGGTTTGGAATACCATTTGCTCTCTCTCCTCCATTTGAGAACATGTAGCAATGGATATATGACTAAGATCTCTAAAACGGTTACCAAATGGAAAGGGCATTTTCTTTCTTTACCTGGTAGAATCTAAGTGTGCCAAAAAGTTCTTTCTTCCTTCCACATTTATTATTCCTCTTGATGGTTGTTCATATTTCTCAGTTTGATAAATACACAGAATAGTCAGGAATTTTCTCTGGGCTAATGGTAAGTGGACAAAAAAAAGGATGTTGCTCAACAAGATATCTATTGAAACCCTCAAGTTATTGGAGGATTTGGGATTTAACTATCTTAAACTGCAGGGGATTGCCCTTGCAGTTAAATTGACGAGCAATGAACCTTGGAAAATTATTCTTACATTCAATATTGTGAATGGAACACCCAAGGACAATAAACATTGGAAATGTTTGTATATGGCTCCTTTTTTGTTCCTTTTCTGTCAGTCCTGCAAGTTTTTGTATCTTCATGTCATTTTGGAAGGCATGGGAACATGTAAAGCACTTGGTGGTGGGACAGCCAGTCTTCTCATGTTTTGATACTAGATGTCATGGTTTCAGGTCCTTATAATCAAATCTGAGTGACAACAATTCAATGTTGGCACTAACTAGAGGTTGCTCTTCTTTTGCCTCGTTCTCTAAAGGTACCCGGACCTTTGATTACACTCACAGAATTGGAAAATGGATGTCTCGAATAGAGTTTAAAGCTATATTCAAATTGTTTGATTTTCAGCTAAGAGCTTTAACTATTCTTTTAAAGGCTCTTAAGCCCCCTGCTCCGGGCCTCATTATGGACTCAGATGATATTTTTTGGGATAATGTCAGACTAAGTAGCCGATACGGGTATGGGTACAGGTATGGGTACAAGAATCGAGTACGTGAATACAGGGGATTTTTTTGGGGGGGTTTGGGTATGGCTGGGTACGGCCGTACAAAAATATATAAAAAAAATTAAAAATATAGCCATATAAGCAAAATTAACCACATAATATGCATAGAGGAAACATAATAAGTTAAATAACCACAAAAAATACTAATAATTCGATGCCAAATATCATAATATTCAATTGTCAAACGTAGATTAGTCTTATTACAAGTACATAGTGCAAATGTTACAATGTATGGACAAAAATAAAGACAAAAGAAAATGCACTCCATGCAGTTTGGTGAAGATTACAATGAGATGACCTGGTGTAAAATCAACTTAAGACCATGGCCTGTTCTCTTCTTTGAGCTTATTCATGAGTTGAGTTTTCGTATTATAGTATATACCTGTGCAAATGATCTTACTGTATGTACTGCAAAAAAAGAGTCCTGGAGAACCATATTTTTGGGACATAGAGGATAAGCAGAAAAAGACATTATTGATTTCAACCTCTCCCTCATCTTGATCATGTTACAGACATTTATTCCCTTTATTTTGGCAAGGCTGAAACACGATCAAATATCTGAAGACTTGCTGACTTGCTCTGGCAACCTTCACAGCTGTTATATACAGCCCTAATAAAGAAGATACAGATGAATCGACTGAGGCTCACGTTTTGAAAACACAGCCAGCCATTGAAACAGAAAGAGTGAACAGATCTGCACTTTAAAATGTTTTTAAATGTTTTTTGAGGTCCACATTTTGACATTGACCGGCGAAAATAGAAGAAAAAAATTTTAAAAATGATTTTTCCTGGGTGGTACGGCATCCCTATGCCCAGGTTACGCCCCAGCCCCTGCAGGTACACCCAGGTATGTCCTTAGACGTACCCTGCTGTACCCGCAGGGGCTGGGGCATACCCTGGGCGTAGGGATGCCGTATCCCCCTGTACCCGTATCCCTGCATCACATACCCGTACCAGCAGGGGCTTCCAGGCGTATCCGGTGACGTAGATGTCAGATGGCTAAAAGGCCCTCCCCTATTTGAAGTTTCTTCCAAGAAGATTTCTGATAAGACTTACCTTCTCCCAAAAGGTTTTTCTAGGTCTAAATAAAACGTGGGCTTTGTATGTTTCAATTAAGAAAGGTCTGATAGGTTGGTTTTATTGTGGTCCTATGTTGAGCCTCAAAATTCTTGTTTTAGATGGTTATTTGTTCAGAATAAGCTTGTAGTTGGCTATGTTCTTTCAAAAATTGGCATCAGTAACAAGTTTTGTTTTGTTTGTAGTGTCCCTATGCCAAGTCCATGTGGAGTTATGTTATTTATGCATGAAATATTGCTGTTCAAAAAAAATATTGGTTGATATGGTGTTTTATTTGGTTTAATCAATTGTGATAAGCGTATTCCATTCTTCTTGTAAAAGTTGTGATTTTTTATGTCTGCTGAAGTCCTTTGGGTTTTACGGAAAGCAAAGACTAATGATCTTTTAAAAAGCAAGGATAGAGGACTTATTGACTTCACTGATGAAGTCATAGTTCATCTCTTTGCTATGGAAGTTAATATTCAACTCAAAATTCCTTAAGAGGAGCTGAAGAAATTTCTCCAGAAGGGATTTATTAATATTTCTTCAGATTATCTAGTTAACACTAGCAAATTCCTCAAGGTAGCTCCCTCTCCCGACTGGCCTGAAAGAAATGAGCTAGAGGCAGATTCAGTGAAGTTTATACGAGTATGGAACGAGGCAAACAAAACTTACCTTCTTGAAATTGAGCAGGAATAGGATGACCTAACTGACAAGGATATTGTTCACCTTAACAACTCCGCTCAGTCTGTTAAGGAAACTCTTTTCCAGAAGGATATATTATGGATGCCATCCATGCTACCGTTGAAGTGTTGAACGTAAATAAGTGCAATAAAAAGTTCAGCTGCAGAATGTTGATGAGATTGAATTAGGGCAAGAAGATCAGGATTGTCAAAGAGGTATAAATCCGATTGTACCATTTCTTCGTCCTCTTTTTTGGGAAATGCTCTTGTTCCTGCTATTGGACTTGGAGGTGCTCTACCCCAACAGGTTGATAAACTGATACAGGACCATGTTCAGAAGTCCAATCAATTGGGGCAAAGGAAATTTGAATACTATGATGCCAAAACGATTAATCATAAGGTTTATGTTGTTGCCATGGGACTCGTTGAAATTGATGTGAGACCTAGAAAAAAGGATGCCTTGGAACAAGCTGAAGTTGCAACCACTTTTGGTTGTATGATCTAAGTGTCAGCTTCTATGTTTTGTTGTTGCTCGTGACTTGTGATTCAGTAGTTGCCCGTGACATGTTAAATACTTTTTGATATTAGGTTGTGCCCTTGATCTTGGTTTCTTTTGGTGGCCCATGTAGGGCGGAACTATTATCTCCTTTGTTTTTGTTAGTTGTTTGAGTGGACTCATATATTTTGTAAACTGATAATGCAATATAAAAAAAAAAGTAAAACAAAGGCTCCTCTCACAATAAATTGCACTACCTATATCCATCAACTCTAAATCATAGACGGTTATTATAGGCATTGTTTGACATTAGCACCTCCCAAACGTGATTCATCATCACCAGCCATGTTTGCTATATTTGATTAATCATCCATCACCTTGTGAAGGCATCAATTCAAAAGACAACAACACTGTGCTAATGCTGCTTACCACAGATCGGTTTTCATTGTTCTAGGAAGTGGCCAACCTTGCCCAGCAATTGAATTATATAACCTGCTGGTCAAACCATAAATCATTTGGATCATAGTTTTATAACTTGGCGATTACTCGCGAGTACTCAGTACTCACCTGTGGAGCAGATAATTGTCCAAGAACTTGCAAGCTGAGTATCTTCTGGATAATTGCAAATTTTGGCAAGTAATTTTTGGCAATTACTCGCCAAAACTTGTGAGTTTGTGAGAAAAAACTCGGCAATCGCTGCATAATAACAGCCAGAGCCAAAAAAACGTTATTTTATTGAAAACACTGATAAAGTTTGTACTGTATACTCACGTAATTTGTACTTTGCACCCAGCAAGGGGTGCCACCCCCAGACCCCACTAGGGGCTGCCGCCCCCAGACCCACACCTGAGTTCCAGAGACAATAAGATATAGTAGGGGAAACCGAGCGGAAAAAAGGTGCTATTTTAATATTTTATGACTCCTATGCCCAATGGATATCATTTAACAATGTTTTTCTATTTTATATGTTATTTAAGTTTATTTTATGAATTTATATATTTTTTTAAGTAGCAATAAAGTTGTAGAGTAATTGCTTAGTCCCAAGTCCGAGTCAAAATTTTGGGCTGCCAAGTCAAAGATTGCTCAGCATATACTCCTTAAGTAGGCCTCTTCTACCACCCTGTTTGGCCAGCCTCAAAGCAATTAGCTTGCCTCATGTGTTTCATTAGTTGGCCAAGCTTTATCTGAACAGTCACAGACCCTGAACTTACAAATCCCAGAAATACGAACGCTGAGACAAACCTCTCAAGTCACCAATCAAACAAATATCTAATAATTGAAATTTTTTCCACTGGCTTGTAATAGGCAGAGTGCCAATGACCAGTCTTATCTTCCCTACCCAGTATTAATTCACAGAACTGCTGATTGGACTTCCAATTATCCATCGTATAGTATTCCAACCTCATCATCTCACTTATCAACATCACTGCTTTTGGGCACAAACATCATTCCCACAATTTTTCACCATCTTATTTTTTATTATCCCAATATGCCTTCTAAGATTTCATAGTCCATTGCTTCTTCAATATGTTATCATCTTCAAATTTCTCTTACCAATAACGCCTGAATTGCATGTTTATGTTCCTTTATGGAAGCCTTATTTGCAGTCTAGTTCTTCCCCACAATTGACCATATCAATCCCACACTGGGCCTTCAACATCGAGGGATGCTGCCTTGATTGTCCTTAATATCTCAAATTTCTCACAAATTTTGCTGCCTTAATCGTGATTTATTTTGTAGTAAGAGTTACCAGCTTTATCAACATCATAACGAATTTATTGTGTAGGATACAATGTAGCTAACTTCAACTAATTAGAAGTAATCCCATTTTAATTGCTTAAATATGCACACTTTAAAAGAGATTAATGTTTCAGAGCTTCCGAGTACATTTTAAGGATGACAATTCACAAATTCCCATAAAGCTTTGTAAAATCCACACAGTAAGCCATTGAGGCTGGAAGATTTTTCATCTGCCATATGAAGCAGCACCTCATGCAGCTCTTCAAATGATAGAGGCTGTGAGGGACAATGTCCATGATATTCAAGGACACATAACGTTTCTCAGCAAATTTCAAGGTTATACCAAGTTTGGGGAATAGGGGGACTTGTATCGGGGATGGCTAGAAAGACCCCCTTAAGTTTAGGGATCAACATGGATCATGGGGGTAAAAGTATAAAAAAGAACATCATTTCTTATATAGTAAGAAATATTTTATATTTTTAAAGTCGTGGATTCAAAAAAAAGTGGGGTGTGCCTCTCTATTAGAATTACAATAAAGAGGGGAAAAAACATTTTTCTTTCTGCAGATGTGGGGAAATGTTCATAATTCATACATCCCCCCTTTGGGTCGACAGGAGTTTCTTGTGCATACTCCCCACCACAAAATGTGGAGGACACAGGAAAAACCAACACCACACATGGGAACACATACCCAATGTTCACTAGTGAAATCATGAACATTAAAACCCAGCTTCTAAGGCATCATTAATTCTTTGGAGCTTTCAGGAAGAAAGGTAAGTGTTATTGACAGTTATTCTGATGGAACAAATCCTTTGGGCATTATGCTTATCTTTCAGTACCGGTCCTGAACTTTTATCTGGTAAAAATGTGCCCTGATTTGAGCTTTTTTGGCTTCTTGAAAGGAGTATAGCTGAAGCTGAGAGAGCATAGCTTCATACTTTTGGCTGCAACATTGCAAACTCTTCACCAAATATTGACAATTTGCTTGCCACAACCCCTCAGGAAAGAAACTGTTCAGGAAATAGATCCAAATTGTTGCCACAAACTAACAAATGCTAAACTCAAACACCTATCCCTTGTTTGCTTGCCAATTATAATATCTCTAAAACATTAAACACAGTTTTTTAGGCCTTGTCAAACAGTAATCTGTGTTGCAGGGATACGCCCCCCGGCCCGACGCCTCCTGTTTGGAGACGCCTCCGGCACAGGGATGTCCCGGGTACTCCGGAGGCGCCCGCCGGCGTGCCGAAAACGTTTGGCACGCTGGCGAGCGCCTCCGGGACGCCTCCGGGAGTACCTGGGACATTTCCGGCGCTTACCCGAGGGATTCCGGCAGAAAAATGGTGAATTTTTTTTTTTAAAAAACCTCAGAAAATCCTTAAAAAAAACCCTAAAAACTGAGCAACCCTAAATGTAAATCCAGTCCGAACCCAACCGTATAGAAATAAAATAAACATTTAAGTATAAGAAAAGTTTACTTTTCTTATACTTTAAGTTATATTTTATTTATATACTTTCAGGATGTTTGAGAGGGGTTTCGGACTGCTAGGAGCTATAATGCAAATTGTAGGATTTGGAGGATCCTGTCATATTTCAGAGTTAGTCAGATTCCAGGGTTTCAAGGTTTCAAACTTAGCCATATTTTAGGGTTTCAAGATTTCAAGGAGACATCATAGGAGGTATGAAGGCTGCATGAAGGGATGTATGTGTGATAGAAATGTATGAGAATATCTTTGGCAAAGTGCCACAAGCCGATCCCACCCCATTCCCTATGCACCCCTTAAGGCATGCACTCGTGAGATTCAATGCACCGATGATCCCTTGTGAGAGAAAGTGTTAGTAAATGATAAAGTTGAAAAATAATGGGAGTGGCATTCATGATTTTGTGGACAATCGAGATGATTTATTCTAGATTTGAATGTACATCTTGTCTTTGAAGTAATGAATGAATGAATATTATATATTTTTAAGTGTTTTATCATTTATAGACAAATATTTTCACACTATGTAGTTTTAAGTGTTTTACTAAAAAAATGAGTAATACATAATATATATACACAGACGTACCCACGACGTATCCAAATCAAGGTTTTTGAAAAATGACGTACCCGCGTACCCGAGACGTCCCTGTATACGTACCCGTACCCGTAGCCAAACAACATAGACAGTAATGATTAACACTACCCCTCTATTGTTTTAATTGCCCCCTTGTCTTTTTCAGACTAAAGTACTTTTTTTTTTTTACCCTTTTTAGTAGAGACTGAGTCATTTCTGTTGTCTACATTTACTGTATAATGTTTGCAGTATGATTAGTTCTTTCTGACCATTAGATGTATAATTATACCTCTAAAATTAAAAAATAGATTGTATGAGAATTTTTCTTCATCAGAGTGCATTTAAACTTCGTTTTATTTTCCTTTCATGTCATTGATTTTAAGGTTGTATTTTTCCAAAATTCCACCCACCATCTTTGCCTTATGTTGGATTGTGGCTGGCTGAAGAAATAGGAGACAATGCTACCAGATATGCCTGGGAAGAGTGCTGTATGATGTATCACATATCTGACATGGATACATGCACAGATATAACCACGATATCTGCCTAATCCATCCTGATATTCAACAATTTTGTATCCGCCAATGATGTGACTGTCATATCCACCGGATATGTCACATCCTATCTGTACCCACACCATATTTGATACAGTATCCAGGTCGTATCATCCAAATATGTCACGATGTATCTCAGCAGTATCTAGTATCATTGCCAGGCCATATCACAGACATCACACATTGTATCTAGGTTATATCTAGATATGTCACAACTTACCTGAGCCTCATTTGGATACTTATTTGGAGCCTTATTTTTTGAACACCTGGATATATATGTATATATTATATATAGCATTCTTCACCCATGCAATATTCAGCCACTAGGCCACGGTATTCCCTCGCCCTGCCCCATTATAAATAGGGGCCCTCATGCCAATGAATGAAGGCCGTGGTTCTCCCTCATATGTTATATAAAATATATATTATATATAATAGTTTATTTTACCTATATATATATAGAAAATATAAATATATTATATATATTGATTGCATACCTACATATCAGCACCATATTGTTTATGAGGGTTCCTGAAAATTGACTTTTCTCTACCCATATCTGTATGTTGGACCTTAAATTTGAGACTCATGTATATGAGGGTCCCATGAGGTCATGTGCAACAATTTTGATGTATGGATATTATTGTCCAATACAAATCAGATATGGGATGGTCCAATTCATAATATTTTAATCTTTTACGAATCATACCAGATAACATTTACATTTTTGTGACTGAAGCCATCAATCCTTTCAGTGTGAGCAATTAATGCACGCTACATAATTCCCATTTGGATCAAGAAGACAGAATGGAATTTGAAGTAATATATCGGTTAATCTGTTGGGATTTCTCTTTCCACCCAGTAGTCCATTCTAATTTCTTTCTTTTTTGGCATGAAGGTGAGATGCTTCGCAACCATGGAGAATATTTCCTTGTATCTTCTCTAGTAAAATCTAAGTCCCTTGAATCCAATGCTTGATAAAGGATTCTTTGTATTAGGCCACTTAAGGATGGTTTTGATATATTAGGGATTCATAAAAATGTGTATCTACTCGAACTGTAGAACAAATATTGTCCTCATATGTGAGGTAAATAAAGTCTCATCTAAAAATAAAAAAACAAAGAGACTTGTACAAATTATTTGTTGAAGGCATCTACTCTTAAGCACACGAAGGTGGTTGGGAGAATAAAGCCAAATTGAGTACAACAAACACAATTATTGATCATTGAAACTTTAAAATAATTATAGTTCGAATTTGTGGAAATTTTCAGTAATTTGATCGTTAAAAAAACACTCGTAGCTATATTCCAATTCTGACTCTAGTGTTAATATTCTGTAAAGCGATCTTGAAGTTGATTGAATGCATATGCAAGTTGTCACCCTGGTCACAATCCTGATAGCTCTTTGAAGAATACAGCAGTGGTTTCTTATAAGTCCGTACAGTCCTCAAGTTCAAGGCCTTTAGTTAATACAATCTTGGTATCGCAGGCTACATAAGGCTTTTACATCCTTATCAAGTTATCTTTACTTCACTGCAATTTTGAAAGTCTGCTGTTGGTTGATGAAGGGCCAAAGGCAACTTGTGATCAGAATCTACAGTCAGAACATACTCCTAGGTTTGGAATCACTAAATAACGATGAGACATTCCATTGCTATTTTCCCACAGTTGAACAAAGTAGTATGATTTTATATATAATAAATTCATTGTGTAATCAGTAATTAATATTATTTAATCCATAGTTCTGTCCCAATTATATTATGATTTATGATAAGACTATGCTTGGACTGTATGGTTGTTTAATCTCAAACTATTGTGGAATACATAATGATAGTTATCAGAATCACTTGAATGTGCACCACAACCCATGGTGGCAAGAGTCCTCAAGGTGATGATTAAATTCTTATACATTTTGCAGATAGAGCTACATATCACAGGACAGAAATGGTAGCTAGTATAAGCAATGAACCTCTACGGCACCACAGGGAAAAATAACTAGCTAGTATGAAGTTGAACAATGAACCTCTAAGGCACCATAGGATAAAAATACTAGCTAGTATGAACAATGAATCTCTACGGCATCAGAAATGATGGCTAGTATTAGCAACAAACTATTATGATAACCTCAACTCACCCACAGTTACTCGTGTAATATTTTACATTGATGTAGCCAAGGAAACAAACTTCACAGTACTCAACATTCCATATACCAGTAGGGAAAACTAGTCATGCATTCATGCTAACTATGACATGTTCCCATCATTTGTCATCCTATCTGTTAAGTATAGCAATTTGATCTCTAACAACCTTCTTACCTAACCTTTTCAACACAATTCAACATTTTTGTGCCCCTTAATATTTAATAGCTCAGAGTTAGGCTGCATGCAATGGCTTATAAACGAATTCAAACAGAAATTGGCATCTTGCCATCTATTATCTCGGAAAATCTGAGATACCTAACAGTAAAGTAAAATTTATATTCTTACAATGATGACCTGATATCCAGTTCCCAGATATTAACATTAAAAGGGAAACTACAGGTTTACACAAGACTAGCAACAACAAATGACGAATCAAATGTAAACTTATTTGCAGTTCAGGGAAGGGGAAAAATATAAAAAATGAATCAATACTGGAAATCAAAAGCATAGATTAAAACAAATCTTCTTTTAGAGTTCTGAAGCTTCCACAGTCCATGTCAATTAGAAGAATGTTTATGAAATACCTGTGTAAAAAGTTTAGTGGATCAAAGTTTCGAATCACCTGATGTGATTCATCATTAGAATCAAAATGAATGGTATTTTCAGACATAGGGCACCTATATAGATAAAACCATGACTATTTGAGATGCAATCGAGGGACCTACCTAGGAACTTTGTAAACTAGTTGGTCTGTTGAGAAGAGACTGTTGAATCCACCCCCTCAAAAGAAGAGACAGTTTTTTTATTTTAACCCTTTTGAAGGAATTAAAAGTTAGAAGAAATAGTGAAACCTAGAGACTAGCCAGTAGAAAAAGGGGGAGAGCCTTGGAAAGGACCATTGAATACAACCTCTTATAAAGAAAGACCCTTTTTTAATTTTAACCCAATTACTACTCTTAGACCCCAAAGATTCTCTTTGTAGATTAAATCAAATTATGGATAAAAATTTTAATTTTTAATTTGAATTTGAATTTGAAAATTTTTAATTTTAATTTGAATTTTTTGGTTTTTAGTTTTTCATTCGATTTCACTTTTTTGTATTTGATATTTAGTGAGGTTAAAAAAGTTTCCATTTAATCAACTATAATTACTTTTGCAAACAGGATCTATATAATTAAACCTGTAATTTAATTGTTTTCATAACATTTCAAATCTACCTTGAGCTTGTTAATTATCAGTCTCCAAGAGTGACTAAGGCAGAGATCTTCATCCTTATCCAAGCTATTAGGACATTTACTGATCTCCGTTGCTTCCTAAGTTTCCTCTTAAATTAGTGTTCCTCCTTCGCAATCAAATGCACCTTTTCGATACCAATATGGTGTTTAGTCTTATCAGAGTGCTCTACCAACACTGCCTTCTCCGCCTATTACAGAGAATGTCTGTATTGTGCTCTTTCAAACTTGCTACCACAGATTTGGTTTCCCATATGTAAGTTCTCCCACAAGATCACTGCACCTGATAGACACCACTGTTTAAATTGGGATCCATATAAACATTAGTGGAGTTAAAAGATTCCCTTAACTTATTAACAGAAATGAAATCCACTTTATGTTCTGATACCCTAGGAATCTAGCAATCTTATTTGACACTGCATTGATGCAAGGGTTAATACCTAGAGGTTTCTCACGGACATCCCTGTTCCTCCGACATTGTGAAAGTGAGTCCTCTGCTTTGCAAATGGCTCTAATTCTTCTTTGGAAAGAGGCTCTATGGATACAGAATAGGGAAAAAATCACAAGCAACATAACAAACGACATATATGGATGTTTCCAAACTCAGACACTTGCTTTTCAAATCAGAGTTTAATCACTAGAATTAACTTGTTTAAGGAAAATAAGCACTGATACAATGTGTTGCTTAGACACATTTCCCTTCAGCAGTTTCATAACTACTAATCAACAAAAAGTTTAATCCTTTTTTCGCTAAAGATACCTGAGCAGAGGGTCATAGCCCAGCAAAAATTGCATCAAAGTGTCAGTAACTGATAGCATAAAGCTCATTAGAACCATAAGTTAAGAATCATATTATCATGCAAGTACAACAAAGCAGATTCAATTCATAACGTACTGAACAAACCTGATGCCAAAGAGGGCAATGAGATTTTGGCCACCTTCCACAAAGGTTATCAGTTCTCACTTGCCACAATACTCACAATCCATACAAACCATCTGCTTTCATCATCACAGACTTGTTCCACTTATTTCTTAGAAGATGACACTGGAGAAATTCTTTGCAGACACAAATTATTCCAAACCAAACCTGCAGCAACTAACCCTCTCACCCTTACATATCCTCTTTCTTCCTAAAAGGTAGAAGAAACCTGTATGCATCATAGTTGTTTACCAATGCAGAACTGAGAGCCACTGTGGGTGTGTGCATTGGCTATGAAAAGACAAGACATTCCTTAAAAAAATTATCATCCCCTCCTTCCCCTACATTCATCATAATTTTTGCTTGAGGGGAATCTCACCATGAATTGAAGTGTCATCCCCTTTCACTCTATACTTTCTCAGAAATCCAAACTCATAATTGATTTACCCCTTGCCACCTTATGATTAGGTAGTAGGAAGGTGGGAATTATCCCAGATTAAATATCTTACTAGCTTATATATGCTATTTCAAGGGAACCTTAGAGAAGTAACAATTTTAAAACCCTTACAATTAACTCTCGTAAATCACTAGGAAAATCCCTTTGCTAGAACTGAGCCAGAGATTGTGTCGCCTTGATTAAAATTGAACCCCTTATTAGCAGGCCCTATCTGCCACCTCATTCCCTTCTCATTTTAAATCAGCAAATGTGACAAACTCATTCCTTTCACCAACCATTTGGCTCCATCTACAATTGCTTTCAATCTCCATGACAAAACCTTACATTCCTTCATCATATTATGAGAATCTGGGAATCACCTTCAATTATGAACTCCAACCTCTGATAACTATCGTTTGAATTCCCATGAGCATGGCCATACTTTTTGCTTGGTTAATTGTATCCTTACCAGTATCCACGGAAAATATCAGAATTGGTTGGCCTTTCTACTCTTTGAACACACATCCTCCTCCAGCTGGACCCACATTTCCCTTTGACGCTCCATCAAAATTAAGCTTGATAAACCTTGGAGAAGGGGGTACCAAATAGAGCCCACTTTTCCACTTTACATTTTCCCCTCCCCATGGTACAAAAACTTTAAACTTGACCTAAGAGATTTTGTTATGATTATAACAGAACATATAATTTTTCTATTGGCAGAAATCGATATATACTCTCAACTAAAACACTTTATGTAATTGTCATATCATCTCAAGAAATAAAAAACCTGCTGATTAGGAAAGCATCAACGAAAGAAAAAAGTTGCATCAGTGTGGGAAAATACAATTTGATATTGTTATGTTTACATGTGTCTGCAAGAAGGGGAGAAAAAGACGATGATGAACCTGCTTTGCTCTTCTAATACAAGATGAAATTGTTCTTGAGCTCGGCGAGTCACTTGCTCCAACTTCATCTGCACAAACAAATGCAAAAGGTCATAAAATAATGGCTTTTCCAACTTGTGCGAAAGTTTGATGATCAAATTAATTTGGATGATACACAGTAAAGAAAATAAATTTGTGAATTTTCTCAAGCAATATTGACAATTAAAAAACCTGTAAAGTCAGATTGAGAAAAGAATATCCTATACAATAACCTTATTGTAAACATGGATAGTAAACAGAAGGTAAACATGGCATACAAGAAGGGAAAAGTTTCAAGCAATTTACAATATGAATATAGAAGGCTTAAGATCTAATAATATGAAGGTATTTTTCTATGTTATATAACCATTTCCTAGAATATATCAGTTAATATCAATTATTGCAAAAGATTCATGATCAGATCGATTTGGATGAGACAGTTAAGAAAATGAATTTGTAAACTTTTCTCAAACAATATCGACAATTGAAAAACCTGCAAAGTCAGAATGAGAAAAGAATATCCTATACAATAACCTTTTTGTGAACGGGGATGATAAATGATAGTTTAAAATAGCATACATGAAGAGAAATTTTTCAAGGAATTTCCTAGAATATATCAGTTAATATCAATCATGATCCATGAAGCTCTGCATACCTTAAGATGATACTTTTGTATATCTCGTTGAACAATATAATATCCTCCACATTTTAAAGGAACTGAATGCTAATTTACTTTTACCTGCAAAGCTGTTGCAGTCTCTAGTGCCACCTCAGGGCTGACAGAATTACTCCTTTTCAGGAATTGTAAACAGCGTTCAAAGCTTGTCATCCAAACCTGAAAGATCAAGATATAGAAACTGTGAATAAAGATATTTATTATTAAACCATAACATAATCATAGAAAGAAGAGAGAGAGAAAGAAATAGCATAGTCTACCAGGTGCCTAAGCAAACATGCAGAAGTGATAGCATTACCAACACATACAGGATCTAATAGTTAAATTCAACAATTATTGGACCAAAAAATTGGATAGAATTATTCCTCATCAGGAATTTTAAACAGCGTCCAGAGCTTGTAATTCAAACCTGAGAATGATCAAGATATCAAACAAAAACAAGCAACCATGAAAAAAGATATAAAACCTTAATAACATAAGCATGGCATAACAGACGATAATCAAACATTTGTCATACGACAATACCATTGCCAACTATTTTTGGATCTAGCAGTTAATGACCAAAAATTGGACAGAGGAGGACTAGAAACTTCAAGTGTAAATAAACACACATAGCAGCAATTACCAGTATTCCTACATAAATACAGACTTATTTTAGCCAAAATATAATTCAAGAAACTAACTAGTTTTAATTTTTTCATCGAGGATGGGACAGAGGTCTCTGCAAATTGAGGATATCCTTTAAAAAGAAGATGGAAAAAAGAAAAGGCAAAATGTCAAGGTCCATGGTAGCAAAAGCATTAAGAAAATGAAGCAATACGTCATGATTATGAAGAATATACAGAAATGTATGTATTTCTAGCACTAAAACACCAAAACATTGTATTGCAAAAATAATGCAAGTACATAAGCTGAATGAATAATGAATGTAATATTTATCTCCCCCTTTGCCCAATTCCAATAAGTAAAAGCAGATAAATTCCATAACCACAAATATACCGTGACATGACAAGGAGCCATAATTGCAGAGAGTTTCCAATCTATGGTTTCTCCAATGGGATGGTGCACAAATGTAGCAGCCAATGCATACTCCTTTGCTTCACTGCTGACACTCTGGAGCAAATGAAATCGCCACCAAAAATCAACATTTAACATTTCACTTGAATTAATCAATAAAACTCCCTTAAGTTTGATTTTAAAATCAAACTAAAAGTTCTAACAGAGTTTAATGGGACGAGGAAATACAACCTGTATAAGGGATCCTTCAGGAGCAGAAAGACCATAAAACTTCAGTTTTAATTCACAGTGAATGCTCTTGGGATAAAGTCTAAGACCAACTTGAAGATTCTCAAACTTTCCACACATGATTTCTAACTTTTGGTTATTTAAAATACGAGCTGCACTATGTCTGATAGTGGCATCCAAAGAGACCTGTACCATGTTAGGAGGCTCCTTATCAGAAAGCACAGAGAAGCCCTCTGAAGGATCGTAGTTTAGTAGGTCACTAAGCTTATTCCAATCCTCTTTTGTTAGCCGTGCTGGACCTGCCGTATCACGTGCACCTTGAGACTCTTCAGAAGTAATAGATGGGTTTGAATCTGTTGTTGCAGTCCCCCTATAAAACAGATTGATTTTTTACTTATAAACAGAAATGCACAGAAAATGCTCAAGGAAACAAGGACAATATATCTAACAAAGCATTACAACTAATTCTCTTGCAGACTAATATGCAAATTTAAACATAGGCGCATCCAAGCAAATTAAGCATCTTGATACCATCGAAAAGACCACCAACTGGATTTCTTTGCACGCTCATGCTCTAAGGCTGCTGCTTCCTTTGACCGTGCACTCTCAACTCTGGCATGAGCAAGCAGCCTGCATATAACAATAAAAAATATAAGATTACAGAACGGGAGAACATACAAGAAACAAAGTAACTCCAGAACCCACATCCTTACACTTCCATACTAAGTGACTGGAAATGCATGAAACAAATCAAAGCTTGTTCAGGTAAGACTTCATGCCAACCTCCAAAGAAGGATAACCTTTGCATCAAGTTCTTTCTCAACTTCTCTGATTTCTCTGTTTTCCATTCTCGGTACTTGTTGCAAAAAACTTGCATATAACTGAACATACTTTCTACGAAGGTGACAGAGACGAGAAACATTCCCCCATGATAGACAGTACCTAAAGAACATACGCACAACAAGAATCTTAGAGCATTATAGTTATTCATATAATGGTATATAGATTAAACTTGGACAGAAAATCAAAGATTCCAAATGTATTGAATCCACAATGTATAAATGGAATCACTGCCTTTTCTTGCCTATAACCAAACAGGGTTTTCCATTTTGTTTTTGTTTCATGCCTCAAACCCTCACTTAATAATCAATCATTTTACTACCTTCAATTTGACTTTAGCAAAATTGCATATTCACTCTCTTGCCATCAAATTGCTGCAAACTTCATTAAATGTTATATCTATATGCATATTAGCATTCGAATGTAGCACTAGTAGTTCATGAGGAAGAGGCTAATAAATATCTTCCACTACTAGAATTTTACATGATTTTAACATTTTGTCCCACCTTAAGAGCTTGACACTGCAACTAACCTGAACGTGGAAGTAGTTTATAAACCCAATCTAAAAAGATACCATTTGCAGTCATCAGTACAGACAACATGGCAGATCTTTTCCACAAGCACCTCCAGAACTTGTTTCAGACAAAGGAACTGAGCATTTTATCATTACACTAAGGACAAGGTAGGATGGCTTTAAGGATGTGTATGGAATACATAGTGGAGATTCCAAATACACAGGTGTGTGACTATGGCAGTGTGAGTGGTTTTGTGTGCGTGCACGTATATATAGAGAGAGAGAGAGATTAAAAAATAACATATTGATAAATATTTAAAATCAAATAACAGTATATATATTTCTAAACCAAATTCAATTTTCATATATATATATATATATATAGATATATCAAATGACATAACCCATCCAAACTAAGTTAATCTAACCACTTATGCTTCCTACTATTAAGAAGCTGCCACCAATGCAAAAGTAGAAGATAGAAGAACGAAAATAAGTCTATGTTAGATTGCTCCATAAAAATCAATGAGATAGTAAGAACCCCAAATAGGTTCTAAAGCAAAATAAATGATTTTTCCTTATGAACTTGAGCCAATCTGAAAATCTACTGAATGCTGCCCAAAAACTCAGCAAACCCTACCACAATGATCTCTTCAAACCCTTACGCAAAATTTTACTTAAGTGGCTAGTGTTTTTGGTGATTTCAGCCCCTAAAACACCTCCAAAAAATATGAAACTTTGTAAGGACGTAGGGTAAAATATGATTGATTTATTTGCCCAATCAGATCTGACAAAAACTGTATCTCTGATTTTATATGATGAAAATACAGCTGAAACTTGTAAAATTCATAACTTCTGAAATACTTGGACTTTTAATGCAAATGATAGCTCAAAATAACTACAAAAATAGCAGCTATCAAATAAAATTAGTTTCAAAATTTTCCACCCACGGGAGGTCCCCCAAAAGATGTCCCGAATTTATAAAAACTTTAGTTACAGCCCTAAAATTATGCAAATAATTTTATGAATATCAAACCCTTGGAATTAGCTCAAAACACCTCAATCATACCTCACAAATCGTTCGCTCCACCTAGAAAAAATAGCAGAAATTATTAAAACCCTAAGAGAGGATTTTAACCAACAACAAACCTCCCAAAGTGACATTTCCAAGCCCTAAGGTGAATCGCCCAAGGTACAAACAACAATCCTCAACTTCCAATCAAAATCGCCAACTTTCTATAGACCTCCAAGTGAATTCTCTATAGCTGCAAATGTTAGATAAAAATCTCAAATAACTCTTCAAAGTCGTAGCACAATTTCTGAAAGATAGGTGGTGTCAATAGACACCGTTTATAGATAATCATATCTCTTGGAAAGTAATATTCTCCAAGAAACTATGTTGAAGACAATCAAGCTTGACATACTTGACCTCTTTTCCAAATATCCAAATTCACATAATCTTTAAATGAGTTTTTCTTTCCTCTTATATCTTTCTCCCAAGCGTAGCGCCCAATTTGGAGGGAAGAGGTAATTTAAAAATATTGAAAGGAACTCCTTATAATTTCACTTTAGGCCTTAAGTGCCCATGACCCTTAAAAGGCCCAACTTAAGTGGAATTTATAACATAAAGTGTTTATTCTATTAATTGTCTTTATTTTTAAGTATTTAAAAATACTTCACTTTAGTAATAATATTATTTACTCTTCAAAAAATGGAGACATTACAGAGATCCTCCTCCATCTTCAATTTTCAAATGAGTTGCTAGCTCTAAAGCTTTGCATTGTTCACTTGTAATGGATCATCATCAACCATCAACGTTGAGAATTGATCTCCACTAGAATTCTCCAATGATGCTCCTTTATGATCCTTAATTAACTTGAATATTCCAATAAATGACTCATCAACACGAATTTACTTTTCCTTGCATTGTTCCAAAGTTCTATACTGCTGAAACAGCAATCGTAGGCTGCAAAAATGATACTACTACAGCACTATGGCTGCCATTTACATCATCTATCCCTTATGCAATTGTATACATACCTGAATTCATTGTAAATTACTATTCATACCCCTTGTATGCCACTATCAGCATATGACTCTTCTGTATTCCACAAGACCAATAGTACACCAAAAGAGTATGCTAAATCTTTAGCTTATGTGAGAACAAATTAAACTTCTCTTTGCTGTTATGAACAAGTACTAAGCTTTTAATCATTTGAACATATCAATCGGATACTTTGTTAAGTACTTCAGTTAATATAAGAGTTGCATGGAATGAAAGTAAGCAAGCAGAACACACATGAAACGAAAGATAAACACAAGGATTTACCTTGAAGAAACCCAATGTGGAAAAACTCCAAAACAGTGAAGCTATACTTCTTCATCTCCACTATCATCTTCCAAGTTCTTACAAGTTAATTGCTCAATTTGAGCTTTTAAGTGCATTATAGATTTTTCTAGCTCCTCGACAATGCTCTCTAACATTTTCTTGCTATGGATTACTTGCTTATTCAACATGCTTAACAACTGCTCTAACTTATTGCAGTCATCTCCTACCTCAAGAACTTGTTTGTATGTGCCTCCATGAAGTTCTATGTCTTTACATGGCCCCCAAGGGATTTATGGTAAGGGATAAGAAAATATGTCGAACAAAGGATTTGAAACACCTCCCACACATAGAGACAGAAGAACCAATTCAACTTCCCTTTGGACACTCAGTTTTGCTATTTTTGTCTGATATGGAATGTTTTCGACCCTACCAAACTCATCAAGTGACCCTATTCCCAAATGACATTTTCAACTACAATTTAAACTGTCACACAGTGCTAACTATGGTCGAAATTGTCACTTTCGAAAAATTATTTCAATAGTGTGGGCCCAGGATGTCTCAATCATCCCTGATCCCTAGTGCACATGTTTCCCCTGTTTTGAATGTGACTCTAAATACCTGCCTTGCTGAATTCTGTTTTCATAAATTTAAAAACATGTCTTAGGCCCTTCTTTAGTCTCATGAACTAAGAGGTACAACAGAACAATTCAACCAGCAGAAAAAAAGCAAGATACATTCTTCGATCATATATCCCTAGTTCAGAGGCTTTTGGTCCCACAAAAACTCTACAATGAGAAGGTAAGGATTTACCTTCTCAAATTGAATACCATTCTTCATCACTTCTCATGGAGTGAATTTTAGTTCTCTTTTGAAGTCTTTTGTTCCAACCTGCGACTCTATAAGATTATTTTGGTTTTGGAGTCCATGCCTCCATGTATTTTTCAAATGACCACCTTGCACTCTTCGGTCTCTTGGCCTTTCTCTTTTGGTTATTTTCTTGTTCTTGCACTCTTTGGTGCCTTTGCTTCAACACACATGGTTGATGGTGCTCTTTTCGCTGGCCCTAGTGCCTTCACAACAACATACATGCCTGTAAGCAAAAATAATGCTCTACTTTTGATTACACTTGCTACAACATCTTCCTTGTTAGTCTTGGAGATTAATCTTGACTTGGATATATTAAATATCTTATAGTTATGTTTTACTTATTTTCATTCAATTTCAATTCATATACTCCAAGAAATATGAGATGGCAAGTATCCTTCACCTCTTTTGTCCCATTGGGGATATTCTGCATTATGAGAAATATTGGAGTTATATTTTAAATGTAACCCCTTTACCATAGTTGCACTCACTTTCCCCTCGCTATATTGGAAACACAGACACTAGGCACACACTTTAAAGGTTGACTAAGGCAATGATTGGAGTTACTTTGTAACTCATTTTTCTCCCTTCACTTTATTTAAAATGTTTATGGATATTTTCCTCAACAATTATTTTATCACGTCTTTTAGAGCTTTTTTTAGGCTTCTTCTAGTGCTTCTACGGATTTTATTATCTTCTCTTCTACTCTTTCTTAGAAGAAGTTTTATTCACATTGTGTTATATTGTACTTCTTTTGGGGTCATCTTTCAATAGCACATGAAGTTTTCTTCTAGCGTATCAATTCCCTCACTTGATAAATCTCATGTTTCAACATTTTCATGGTATGGTTTTGTGGTGAATATTGATTTTATGGTATAATTTCACTTATGATTCATTGTTTAAGTAGTTGATATTTAAATTATATCTTTCATGGTATTAGAGTTATACAACTAAACCTTGTATCTAAGTGCACAAGTGCTTTGGTGTAGAAGCAAAAGAAATCTTGCATTTGGGGCACTATTTTTGACATTTGTTTTGCAAGAACTAGCACCCTTGGAAACTTTTCTTTCTATTTTTACTAATTTCAATACCATTGATTTTTTATATTGTATTTTACTTGTATGATATTTGTTTGCAGATTGTGGGGAAAACATGTAATTTTTCTATGTTGAAGAGTGAAATCTTTGATTCAAAGCAACTGTAATACATATTTTTAAGCATCCATTTCTAACTTTATTTTTAGTTTAGAGGTATTTTTACCTCCCTTACATTCTAATTTATTTAGGAGAGATACTGCAAGGATTTTAGGTTTTAAAAACAAACAAAAATATTAACTGCATAAGGACTGCTTTGAAGTACTTATCAGGTCTAAGATGCCCTAGGATTTTTCACCCTTCTATCACACTGCCATTGTTTTGTTCAGCTCTATGGGATTTTTCCTTAGCTTTGATTTGAATTTAATTGCCTCTAGCTTGGAAATCTGCCCTTTGGGTGGTTTTTCTTTTATTTAACACTCTAGAGATGGAAAGGAATGGTGCTAAAAAAAGCTTGCAAGTTTGTACCCAAAAAATTTCATGAGGTAAGGTACCCCCTCCTCAAGATAATCCTCCTATTGTTTTATTAATTATACTCTTATTGGTTATTTTGTGTGACGCATACCATCGGAATGAATGTTGAAAAGTTGGGTTCAAACGCAATGGCAACCTCGTGGCATCAAGCTCATAGGGATGCAAAACCTGACTAAGGGTTTATTCCTATTTGGGTTTGAAAACACTAAACACTATGCTGCCATTCATAAGCATGGACCCTACTATGTTAGGAGCTTGCCACTTGTCTTCTCCGCTTGGACACGAGACTTTGTTGTCTATGAGAAAGCCAAACTCGAGGTCCCAGTGTGGGTAGAAATACCCAGTCTACACCTGCCATTGTGGTTGTTTATGGAGGAATTGGTTAAGCCCTTAGCTGGTTTCGTTTGTTTTGAAATGGAAAAGTTTTATGCTGCCAAACCACAAAGGTGCGTCTATGTGAAAGTAGACCTCACACAAGACCTTGGAGAAACCACAAATATTTATATTTGGGGGCAATGTTTCACCCAACGGGTGATGTACATCAACCTACCCAACACTTGTTTCCTCAAGCAAACCATAGGCCAATTATGGTGAGTACTCCAAAGTAGCTAATAAGATTTTCATTAACTCAGGAGTCTTTGACACCCAGTTCTCCTTTTCAAGTCACAAAAGTCTCTAACTTAAATAGTCTATGTCATGGCTCCAAAGCCTAGGGAAACCCCTCTTTCTCCTCGCAACACACAATTCATCATTAGCAAAGCCCTTCCCCTAGCAGACATGAGAAGGAATATTTGTAGAGTGGACAGCAACCAATAAAACTTGTCGATTTTCTTGTCAAAATTCAACAGTAAAAGTTTTTGAGCAACAATGTTGCGGCACTTGAAGGCCAGGATGGCGAAACTATGCACCTTGATATTTTCCAATGAATGTTTATTCATGGAATGTACACAATTTAGCTAACCTGACCTGCAAGTACATGGTAGGCTCAGTTGTCAAAACTTTCCAGATCTTCATATTTATGTTTGCATGAAGTGTAAATTGGCGGTTTTTTCCCTACAAACAGCAGCAAAAACAATCTGGACTAACACTACTTGTCACACACCTAGCCATAACATGAGACGTGGCAAAGTGATCACTTTAATAGCACCACTTTTTTCCTTGTTTGTAATGGACTGAGGGATGGACTCATCTAACCATGCACTTTGGACAGTTTTTTTATTTTGACGGGCAGTCCCTTGGTTTAGTCAATCTCTATTGCCTCCATTGACATTGATAGAACAACACTTTGCCAGTGGCTAGCGAAGCAACTTCTCGAAGCAAACTAGCTAGTTTGTGGTGGTTTTAACATGGTGCAATCTACAAAAGACAGTGAGGGGGCTCTACCCATTAAATAGTGTGTTGGAGAGCAGGAGGTTTGGTTCTGTATGCATAATAAGGTAGGGTTTTTTGACCCTAATCATCACAACAAAACCATTCCTGCTACTCCTTGGTTCATTTGGTCTAATTTTTGCCAAGGAATTAATAGGGGGCTTAAGAGACTTGATAGAGGTCTTCTTTGTGAATAGAATATTTTGTCCTTTGCCTAGTGATTTGACAAGCCGGTTAGTGTGCTCGCGGATGTTCTTTTGTCAAATCACCAAAACATCAAATTCCAAATTGAATGGTCAGCAACCCCTCCAGCTAGGACCTTCAATAACCTTCGGCATAAAAGAACTCTCACAAATATCAGAGAGGTTTGGAACCTTGTTCTTCGCCCTAAGGGTGCTTTCAGTCGGATTTATTGGTCGGAAGCAACCATTGTACGCATCACCACCTTTCTGAGGTTGTTTGGTAAGTAGTTAACCATGTTCAGGAAATGAGGTAACTCTGCTCCCAGACGACAATTTAGCAAATTATCTAAAGATTTAGACCCTTCACCTCTGAATGAGACACTACAAAACAAAACTGTTGAGTTGAGACAAAAAATCAAGCCAAGATTCATCAAGCTCAGGGTGCTCAAATCCAAGCTCGAATTCATTGTCTTAAGTCTGGAGATAAGGTATCCAAAAAAAAATCAAAAACTAAGAACTAGACATTTTGTTGTGCAAATTAAGGCCATCAAGCAAGTTGGAGACTATCTCACTAATCTTCCATACATTATTTCAAGCTCAAGCCCTAACTAATGAAGGGAATTTTGCTCTGAGGAAGTGCATTGTTATGTTATCCTACAAGCTTACTCCAAGCAAAAGAATGGCTTGTGATAGGCCTCTCTCAGTTGATGAGTTACATAATGCTATGATTGGCATGTCCCTCGAAATAAATCCCCAGGAATTGATGGTTTTCCCTATGAATTCTATCAAACCCTTTGGAATAGTGTTGGACCTAATATGCACAAAGACTACCTTGAAGCCATGGCCAATGGATCCCTTGGCAAGCTCATCAATAAAGGCAATATTAAATTCATCCCCAAAGATTGGCAATCCTAAGCTCATCACCAATTGGAGACAAACAACCCTCTTAAATGTTTCCTACAAGATCATCGCTAAGGCATTAGCCTTGAGGATCAAGTATGTTTTTCCCTTGGGGTAATGAAATTATTGTACCACTTGAATAGAATATCAGGAATACATCACAATATGACTAAAATAGAACAGAATATATAAATAAATGATTGGGGTTGTATCTGTTCAGCTTTTTCGTAAAGGCATCCATAGCACTAGTGATCTTGGGCCCCTAGGCACACTTTAAAGACCAAGTTTAATCTCGATAATCAAGATTTTGAATCCACTGTTGAGATTCAGAAGGCAATATCCTCTGCTTTGGTATAGACCCCAACTTGGTTATCAATGGTTAGCCTTCAACACTACTCCCTAATAGATGCTCAACAAATGGTGGAATTTCAACATATCCTCGTGCTTCTGGAGTAGAAGATTCCAAACCATCAAGTCTACTATAGTTGAGCCTAAAAAAGCCCTTGTTGCCTAGTGCATTATCTACCAAGGGTTACCAGTGGGTAATAGATCCCTCACGTGGGGATTCCCTCTCTTAAGTGCCATGCCTGTGGCCAAACCAAGTCTCTCTAGCACATTTTTTGGTTGTGTGAGAGCTCAGCGAGCTTGGAATTGGATTCACTCATT
This sequence comes from Torreya grandis, assembly GCA_037957365.1. Lineage (NCBI taxonomy): Eukaryota > Viridiplantae > Streptophyta > Pinopsida > Cupressales > Taxaceae > Torreya > Torreya grandis. Next base: position 7,325,394 of record JARHVA010000075.1, read on the forward strand.
TTTTCATCCCTTCAAACCATAACCCTTTTCATGACATATAGTCTTACTAGGATAATTTGTTATGTTCCTTGCAAAATTCAAGTGAATATAACATATGTTTTGCATTGACATTCTTTTTCAACATTGGAACAATAGAAATGATGCTATCTTTAATAAGAAGCATCTAGACATAGACTTTTTTACCGCTAACAGAATTATCACATTATCAAATGTCATTCTACAAATCCAAGTGCAAGCAAAAATGGTGGCGCTTGGATGGAGAATCTTTGCAAACTCATCGGCCAATGGAGTTATGCCCTTAACATAGTGCCTCAGGATTCTCCTTAGTAAGGCCCTCCAAGAAGGGGCCAAGGGTGGAGGGAAAGTGGTAAGGGACAGTGTAAATCATGTAGTCACTCTACGTTTCCCATCCTCCTTGCCAAAGGTTCTCACCCTTGGGGGATCACGGAGGGTGGCCCTTGCCCCAAGCTGGTTATGGACCTTTCAAATTTGTGCCTTCTGGTTGGGATGGACAAGGAAACATGCCCAAAATATCTTTGGTTATTTCACCCCATCATCGATAGACTGAGAAAGACAATGAAGACAATGCAAAGCAAGATGGCTTGAAGCCCATACCGAATACTACGCAACACCGTGGTGGTGATTGGGGAGATAATCCAAATAGTCCACCACTGCATCCTCTCTTAGCAGAGCAGGTTGCACCAGTGGCCTAGAATTTGTTCCATGCTTGCTATTTATGGTGTTTGTTATTCTTACTGACATATGCCATGTAGTTTTGTAAGAATCTCCTTGTGGGCCAAAGGCCTTAACTCTGCTTTGATCCTAGGGTTAGTCCCGTTGTGATTTTAAGGTGCTTATTGCTCGGGGAGTGATCTCATGCGACCCACCTTTTTTATCAGGCATGCACTATGGTTTTTTTTAGAAATATAATACATGTTTGTTTTTTACATTTCGTTTATGTTTAAAATTGATAGGCTTGTCAACATCACAAGCAGCTAAAAATTGACTCAAATGATTGTCGTCAAATTTAAGCATGCTAAAACTCTCACAAAATTGGTTTTTTTATTATTTTTAAGGTTGTTTTATTTGAAAGTTGTTTTGATAAAAATAATTGCATATTATGTAACTTCTATAAGAAACTTTTTCTTATAATTGCTTTGTTGAAATTATTTATAATTCCCTTTGGTTATTTTTAAAATGTCAAGGTTTATTTTATTTTATTTTGGGTTAATATCAATCATTCCTTTTGGCATGTTTTTTCTCCTATAGCTTATTATTTTTCAAAAAAGAAATATATTTGCTTTTAGCTTTTTTGTTCTATTGCATTTTAATTGGCATTGATTTTAACTATTAAAAGTATTTGGCAACAACTTGCTTCTCAACTTGAATGTCTAAATAGAACAATTCATTTATTGCAGAACTCACATGATGAAAAAATGGGAAAAATATCAAATTTAGTTTACACTGTTAAAAAAAAATATTAAATGTTTTGTTCATCATCAAGCCTCTAATGCTGATATTCCGTGTGATTCAGCTTTTCATTCTAGTAAAAAATGTATTTCTTTGTTAAATCACTTTCTAACCTTGAGTTAAAAGTTTTGAAATCAATGGGCTACAATGGAGATGGTTTTGGTAAAGATGAAAATGTTATTGTTGAAAACTTGAAACTATTTCTTTCAAAATTACTTCCAATTTGAAAGGACTTGGTTTTATGACAATAAAGTTGATATGAAACTATGTTGTCCTCGTCATAAAGTTTGTGGTAGAACAAATCATGACCCTTCTCATTGTTAGAAAACAACTAAATTCACTCAATCCAAAGTTAAACATATTTGGATCCCTAAAGATTTTGTACCTCCAATGAAAAATGGTGAGTCTTCTCTACATAAATCTTCAAGAGAGAAATGTAAAAACTATATTTGTAAAAGGTGAAACTACCCACCTTTCTCATTTCCTTGATTAGTATTTGCATTGTTTCTTTTTTTTTAAAGCTAAACTTTCGTATGATTTTTAATGTATTTTTCAAATTTTACAACTAATTGTTTTGTATACGTGATTAATGCTTCAATAAAGAGTAGTTTTTCTCTTCTTTTTGATTCATCTAATTTTTTTGGCATAAATATATGCTTATTTGGCATTTTGATGCCCTTTAATCCTTGATTATTCATTATTTTGAATTTTTTTAATGCTTAGAGCTATGACTCTCTACGTTTTATTTTTGTGCTTACTTCAAGTTATAATTCTATATTTGTAAGTTTTTAAAGAGATTTTTATTTTGAGCTACTTTATGCAAATAGTATTATTTTGCATATTCATGTGTTGCCTTCTACCCGACGATTCTTAAATCTTTTTAAAGTGTGATATACATATAGTATCTTTGTTTTAACAAAAATTCTTTTTACCGTGCTCTACCAAAGAAAGAAGTAGCACTTTATTATGAAAGTTGCCACATTTGCTCATTATGACTTTTATTAGAGCTACTCTAATTACACAAAATGTACATAAATTGTCATGTCCCCTTCTAGTTGACATCTTTTCGAGCGGATGATTAGCCTATTATGCGACCCTCGTAGGCTGATGGGATGGATAGAGGGTCTTGATGGAGAAGGGTTGGATTTCGTTCGGGCTCTTTCGGACATGAATTAAGGGAGATATTAATATTTGATTGATTTAATCAAATATTAATTATTTGGTCTAATTTCAATTAATTATTAATTATTAATTAATTATTAATTAGTGGTCTAATTTTAGGATCCTAATTCTAAATTAAGAATTGGTCTAATTTTAAGACCATAGTTCTAATTTAAGGAAGCCCTAAGTCTAATTTAAGGGAATCTAATTTTAGCAAGCACACCTTTGGAAGGGTATAAGAATCTCTCATGGGAGAGAGTTTGTATTGATGATTATTATTGATATTGATTCTTGTTAAGAAATTCTTCTGTGAAGACTGAGCCAAGGGTTCCAGGATTCCATTTGCATTGAAGAACGTCAACTCTTCATTGTGTGCGATTCAGAGGTTGTGAGAGATCAGCGGATCTATTGCCAAATTGAAAGATAACTTCATACAGAAGTTATCACAGGGGTTTACAAGTTTGAGAGATAACTTCACACAGAAGCTATCACAAGGGTTTACAGGTATTTCATTATTCTGGGTTTTGATTCAAAAATTATCCAGATATAGATCTTTTGTATTAGCCCATAATTCTACAGATCAGGATCAAGCATACAGGGTGTGCGATATCAGTGGCCGTACGACTTACGTACAGAGCCGTGAAAATCCGTACGCATCAACAGAAAGTTCAGGCACCGACATCGGCGAACAAAGACCTACAGAGACCGACATCGGTCGACATATCACCGACGTCGGCAAGTTAACGACTACAGGTCGACCGACGACGGCAGTATAACCGACGTCGGCGACTGTGTTTTTTACACAAGTCGAGACGTACCAGATTCAGATTTCTTTCCCAGTTTGCGGAATATTCAGGCTATTAAGGCCGTACTTTCAATATTCTTTGTATACTTGACAGAGGACCTCTATTGTAAGCTTATGAGCAAATAAATAAGAATTTATACTGTGATTTATTTATCTATTTGAAGATATTTTGCAGAAATTCAGATAAGCAATTCAGAGCTTTTGTTTTGATATTCGAAGGGATATTACAGTGGTATCAGAGCCAAATCCTGCCATCCTGAGGGGCTGACAATCTTATGCAGCCACAAGGGTCAGGAGCACACGGGTATTTCACGCGCAGTAGAGCTTTGCTTGAAGGCACTCAAGTTTTAGAACAACCGCCGGAAGACATGGGTGACGATATTGACAGGCCCCGTATTCCTCACTATCCTAGAGATCAAGATGATGCAGAGGTTCTACTTACTCTTAGAGACATACGAGAAGGGCAAAGGCAGAATAACGCAGTACTACAACAGTTGGCAGCAGCACTGCCGAGATTGGGTACTCCAAGGGGACATTCCCCACATCGTGACGAAGTCAGGAGTGATGCAGGATCACAGAGAGGCCTTGGGACTGCTTCTCGTACAGCTAACAGGCCTACTAGGCCTATCTTTGCGAGACAGGAGGCAGAGGAGGTGATAGCTGGTGAAGAGCATGAGGAGGAATTTACAGACACACTTAGGGCAGCAACTGACGAGTGGGCGTCATTACCACCTGTGGTCAGGGAGATGATTACTTTTGACCGATTCCTCACACAAAGGAAAGAACATTACCGAGGTCGACAGAATGGGAGATCAAGACCCCAGAACAATGATTTGAAGCATGCTACGAGCAGGCTCACACTAGCGACGTTCGACGGTAGTGGTAAGGTGACAGCACAGGCCTGGGTTAGTAAGCTGGATACATTTCTCACATTGCAACCAATGGGTGAGGAAGATGCTATCAGATATGCGACACTACATCTTGAGGGAGTAGCTCACGATTGGTGGCACCACATGATGGTGACACTCCATCATGATCGGATCACATCTTATCAGGAGTTTGTGGATAGGCTGGTAGAGCGTTTTGACAGGAGGGATCCAGAGTCCTATTTCCGAGAGTTGGCACAATTGCACCAAAGTGGCAGTCTAGAGTCTTATATTGGTGACTTCCAGAAGTTATCAGTTATGGTTCCTGACATTTCAGAGAGGCGACTTGTGGTACTCTTCATGGAGGGATTGACACAACCATTGAGAGGTTGGATCAAAGGCTTTGATCCTCCTTCCTTACAGGAAGCTATGAAGAAGGCGCGTAGCATGGAGATGGCAGCCCCATCAAGTAGATCTAACTCCAGAGGTACTTCTTCATCCAGGGACAGTAAGGGCTTCAACAGGAACAGAGAAAGACCAGGTTTCAACATAGATAAATCAGGTGTTAAGAATAATTCAAAAGCCAACCCAGCAGCACCACCGTTGGATAGAGAGGCTCTTAATGATTTACGCAAGAAGAAGCTTTGTTTCTATTGCAAAGGTCCATATGATGCTAATCACGATTGTCCGTTGAGGCCTAAGGGCAAAGCAAATCGGGTGATGTGGGCCTATTATGAGGATGAGGAATCAGAAGATTCCGAACATCACGATTGTTCTGAGGAGCCAGAGGCTGAGGCTTCAGAGCCTAGGGTCGAGGCAGAGTCAGAGCTCCAGATTCAGGACGCATGTCTATCTAGCATCCAGCACGAGGGATCATTCAAACTCCGAGGAGTTTTGGCAGGACAGAGGGTCATTACCCTTCTTGACACGGGAGCCACACATAATTTTATTGATACTAGATTTGTGGAGAAGCGTGTACTCACCACAGAAGAGTTCGAGGGCATTAGAATTAAGGTAGTTGACGGTTACACCCTCAGGTGTGAGCGGATGATCAGAGAGCTCCCATTGCGCTTGAACAACTATGAGTTCAAGGCGGATTATTATGTGGTCAACATGGGAGATATAGATTTGGTTTTGGGCATGAAGTGGCTTCATTCCCTTGAAGTAGTCACTCTTAGTCTTAAGGATATGGAGATCCGTTTTGATGTAGATGGGAAGACTCACATTCTTAAAGCAATACGGGACGGCAACATCAAGACTATTTCTTTACATCAGATGGAGAGGCTCATGCGACATGACATGGTAGAGTGGGCTGCCGAGTGCACATTGGCACCAATGCAGGAGAGACAGCAGAAGACCGAGTATCATCCGGACATTCAGCAGTTGAGAGTCAAGCATGATAAGGTATTTAGTGACATTCCACCAGGGAGACCTCCAGACAGGGGCATTGAGCACATTATTGAGCTTGAGGAGGGCGCTAAGCCCATTATGATTACTCCATATAGACATCCTAAGCGGTTGAAGGATGAGATCGAAAAAACAATTAAAGAGTTACTGGCTATGGGTCACATTCGGCCTAGCAAATCACCGTTTGCTTCTTCAGTTGTTCTAGTGAAGAAGAAGGATGGCACCCTACGCATGTGCATTGACTACAGAGCCCTGAATAAGAGAACCATTAAGAACAGGTATCCTATACCTCGTATTGACGAGCTTATTGATGAGCTCCATGGTTCACATTACTTCACGAAGATAGACTTAAGGTCAGGGTATCATCAGATCAGGGTTCGCGAGCAAGACGTGGAGAAGACAGCTTTCCGTTGCCATTGTGGACACTATGAGTTTATAGTGATGCCATTCGGGCTCACTAATGCACCAGCAACATTTCAGTCCACCATGAATAGAGTCTTCCATTCACTGCTGAGGAGGTTTGTACTTGTCTTTTTTGATGACATTCTTATATACAGTAGGACTTGGCAGGAGCATTTGGCTCATCTGGAGACTGTGCTCAGCATCTTGGAGGGGGAATCCTTGTACGCCAAGGAGTCCAAATGTGATTTGGGGATGACCGAATTGTTATACTTGAGCCATATTATCAGTGCAGGGGGAGTGCGGATGGATCCTGAGAAGATCCGCGCTATCATAGATTGGCCTATTCCGGCAAACCTAACACAGCTAAGGGGATTTCTAGGTTTGTGTGGATTCTATCGGAGGTTCGTGAATGGTTATTCACGACATGCAGCTCCTATGACAGATTTGACTAAAAAGGGGGCTTTTTGTTGGACACCTGAAGCACAGGAGTGTTTCGAAAGGTTTAAGGGGTTGATGACTACGTGCCCAGTTTTGGCACTACCTGATTTTTCGAAGCCGTTCGAGCTTCAGTGCGATGCTTCAGGCGAGGGCATTGGAGCGGTGCTTATGCAGGGCAAGCACCCCATAGTATATGAGAGCCGTAAGCTCAGGGGACCAGAGAGACTGTACAGCTTATATGATAAGGAGATGCTCGCTATCATGCATGCCTTAGCAAAATTTAGGCAATATCTTGTGGGTAGCAAATTTTGCATCAAAACGGACCACAACAGTTTGAGACATTTCTTGGAGCAGCGAGACCTCAATGATCGTCAGCAAAAGTGGGTGAGTAAAATACAGGCATATGACTTTGACATCTCTTTCATCAAGGGCACCCAGAATGTTGTGGCCGATGCTCTTTCACGCAGGCCGTATTTGAGTACCATGGTCCACATTACAGAGAATTGGCGACATATGATTGTGGCAGAGTATGCCAAGGATACATGGGCATCTAGCATTGTTGAGGGATCGACGGTTGACACCAGATATACTCTTGTGAATGACTTGATCATTTACAAGAACAGGGTTTATTTGATCCCAGGATCATCAATGAAGAACATTATCATGCGAGCTTTTCATGATATACCTACTGCAGGACATCCCGGATATTTTAAGACTTACAGACAGGTCAGGGAGAGATTCACATGGAAAGGCCTCAAAGCAGATGTTCTTCAATATGTACGTGAGTGCCCTGTTTGCCAGCAGAACAAGTAGGAGAACACGTACCCAGCAGGATTGTTGCGGCCACTTCCAATTCCTGACAGGAAGTGGGAGTGTTTGTCGATGGATTTCATTACGGGCTTGCCTAAAGCCCAAGGACGAGATTGCATATATGTAGTTGTGGATCGGTTAACGAAGTATGCCCACTTCTTCCCGATTACTACCACCCATACAGCTACACAGGTAGCAGAGGTTTTCTTTCGAGAGGTATTCCGACTGCATGGATTACCTCGAAGCATAGTGAGCGACAGGGATAGTCGGTTCCTGAGTCACTTCTGGCAGGAGGTGTTCCGACTCTGTGGGACCGAGCTTACACCTAGCACCAGCTACCACCCGCAGACTGATGGACAGACGGAGATAGTGAACAAATGGGTGGAGGGCTACCTCAGGAACTACATTGCAGGGCAGCAAAAAGCTTGGGTCAAGTGGATTCATTTGTGCGAATATTGCTATAACACGACTTTCCACATGACCATTCAGATGTCTCCTTTTATGGCATTGTACAGGTATGAGGCACCGAGTTTTCTAGATTTGCTACTGAGCGACAGTAGAGTGCCGAGTGCTGGAGACTTATTGCAGGAGAGTCAGGATACTATGAGGACTCTCAAGGAGAATATTGCTAAGGCGCAGAATCAACAGAAGCAGTATGCAGATCAGCGGAGGACCGAGAGATCTTTTGAGGTAGGAGACATGGTCTATCTTATGCTGCAGCCTTACCGTCAGTCTACTCTTAAGAAGAGTGGGGCAGAGAAGCTTAAGCCACATTACTACGGTCCTTTCAGGATCCTGAGACGTGTTAGAGAGATGGCTTATGAGCTAGAGCTTCCTACAGAGAGCAAGGTACACAATGTCTTTCATGTATCACGCCTCAAAAAGGCGTTAGGACACCGTGTGATACCTTCTACAGTTTTACCTCCCTTAGATGATGAGGGAAAGTTGATTTTAGTACCTGAGTCCATCTTGGAATCTAGAGAGAGACAGTTGCGTCGGAGGACTATCAGGGAATATTTGGTAAAGTGGAAAGATTTGCCAGTTGAGGATGCGACATGGGAAAGCGAGGATATTCTACAGCATCCAAAGTTGAGATTGCTTGAGGACAAGCAATTTCAGGAGGGGCGGACTGTCATGTCCCCTTCTAGTTGGCATCTTTTCGAGCGGATGATTAGCCTATTATGCGACCCTCGTAGGCTGATGGGATGGATAGAGGGTCTTGATGGAGAAGGGTTGGATTTCGTTCGAGCTCTTTCGGACATGAATTAAGGGAGATATTAATATTTGATTGATTTAATCAAATATTAATTATTTGGTCTAATTTTAATTAATTATTAATTATTAATTAATTATTAATTAGTGGTCTAATTTTGGGATCATAAGTCTAAATTAAGAATTGGTCTAATTTTAAGACCATAGTTCTAATTTAAGGAAGCCCTAAGTCTAATTTAAGGGAATCTAATTTTAGCAAGCACACCTTTGGAAGGGTATAAGAATCTCTCATGGGAGAGAATTTGTATTGATGATTATTATTGATATTGATTCTTGTTAAGAAATTCTTCTGTGAAGACTGAGCCAAGGGTTCCAGGATTCCATTTGCATTGAAGAACGTCAACTCTTCATTGTGTGCGATTCAGAGGTTGTGAGATATCAGCCGATCTATTGCCAAATTGAAAGATAACTTTATACAGAAGTTATCACAGGGGTTTACAAGTTTGAGAGATAACTTCACACAGAAGCTATCACAAGGGTTTACAGGTATTTCATTATTCTGGGTTTTGATTCAAGAATTATCCAGATATAGATCTTTTGTATTAGCCCATAATTTTACAGATCAGAATCAAGCATACAGGGTGTGCGATATCAGTGGCCGTACGACTTCCGTACATATCCGTGAAAATCCGTACGCATCAACAGAAAGTTCAGGCACCGACATCGGCGAATAGAGACCGACATCGGTCGACATATCACCAACGTCGGCAAGTTAACGACTATAGGTCGACCGACGACGGCAGTATAACCGACATCGGCGACTGTGTTTTTTACACAGCAGGCCGAGACGTACCAGATTCAGATTTCTTTCCCAATTTGCGGAATATTCAGGCTATTAAGGCCGTACTTTCAATATTCTTTTTATACTTGACAGAGGACCTCTATTGTAAGCTTATGAGCAAATAAATAAGAATTTATACTATGATTTATTTATCTATTTGAAGATATTTTGCAGAAATTCAGATAAGCAATTCAGAGCTTTTGTTTTGATATTCGAAGGGATATTACATAAATCATATTTTATGGCATGTTTTTTGCTTAACCCAAGATTGGTGTAAGCTTTTGTGCTTTGCAAGTTACAGTGGATCCTTTATTGTATTCTTCCTTATGTTGGTTATTATTCCAAAGAGGTTTGAACTTCTTTTCCAAAGAGGATTTGTGGGGTATTGCCAACGATTTCACCTACAACTTTGTAAAGTTATTTAAGACATCCATGTTCTTTTTTTAATCAAAACATAGTAATTTTATGGTTTTTCCTCGTGAACAAAGTTTTAATCAAGAGTGGTATTGACTAATGACACTAACCTTCTAGGTCTTCCATTGTTCTCTTTTTTTGCAACTCCCCAATAATGCTTAAGGGGGAGTGTTGAAAATCAATCTTTATTTAGATATATTACATATCATATAGTTGTGTTTTGTTTTTTTGGTATGTATTTCAATTCATATAATCTAAGAAATATGACATGGCATGTAGCCTTCGCCTCTATTTTTCCATTTGGAATATCTATCATTATGAGGAATATTAGAGTTGAATTTTAAATGTAACTTTTTTGTAGCTTTGCACTCACTTTTTCCTCACTACATGGGAAATAGAAACATTAGGCACACACTTGAAAGGTTGGCTAAAGTAATGATTGGAATTTCTTTGTAATTTCTTTGCAGCTTTGCACTCACTTTCCCCTCAATACATGGGAAATAGAAACATTAGGCACACACTTGGAAGGTTGGCTAAGGCAATGATTGGCGATTTTTTGTAACTTCTTTTTATGTCTTCACTCTATCTAAATAGTTTATGGGTCTCTTTCTCAACACTCATTTTATCACTTCTTTTAGAACTTTTCTTTGGCTTCTACTAGTGCATCTATGGATTTTATTATCTTCTTTTTGGTTTTCTCTTGGAATAATTTTTATGCAGATTGTGCTATCTTGTGTTTCTTTTGAGTCATCTTTTAATAACATATGGGGTTTTCTTCTAGTGTACCGGTTTCCCCACTTGATAAATCTCGTGTTTCAACACTCTCATGGTATGGCTTTGTGGTGAACATTCATTTTATTGTATATTTTCACTTACAATTCATTGTTTTAGTGGTCGAACACTAGATTATCTCTTTCAAATGCCTACAAGTGATGAAAACAATCAAGATTATGTAAGTGGCTGAAATCACAACCTCTTCTACATAGCTTCTCCTATCTTGGTTCTTACAATTGAATGTTGCACTCACTAACATCAAATGTAACTGTACATGTGATGAAATTTCTGAAGGTGATGAGTGTGTCAAGTCATACACCAATAAAAAACACCATCTTATTTTGGAGTGCTACTCACAATAAGTCCTCCCCTTGCTTAAAATGACCAAACGGTACGATATTTCTCTTCCAATATGGAAGAAACTCATTGGCTGATGAGTATAGTTATATATGCCCATCAATATGCTTCTTTCTAGTGCTGTCATACAAAATCAGGTTTAGAAAACTTGTTGCAACCATGGCTTATGTGCATACAAGTCAAATGCTTGCTACAACATTGCCACATCTACCACAGCTTCTTATGTGCATACTACAATCGTCAATTCACAGTCATGCGACATTCATGCTGAAAACAATCTTCTAATCTTTGTGATGCCAAAATGAATGTTAAAACAACTCTGATGCTGAAATCAGACAAATGTGTCCATGCTACAATCATTGTGATGCCAACGTGCAGGCTTCAACAATCATGTCATTTCAAATCTACTCGGTTTGCATGGATAAATGTAAAAATAAACTATTACCATCTTTTGTGTTATAAGCAAACCTCTTTGATGTTGACCCTTCAATGCCTATATGTTTTGGTTCTTGCAAAGGCATTTTGGCCACAGCTAAATCAGTTCTATATGTTCATCCACAATCAACCCATCATGCATAACTGATTTCTATCCCAGGTTTTTTGTGGTTTCAGTCATCTTGCTTCTTTTTGCCATTGTTCTATTCCTGCATGATCCTTCCATGCTACTATCAACATGTGACTCTTATCTATTCCACAAGACCAATAGTGCAACAAGATAGTATGCTAATTATTTAACTTGTGTGAGAATGAACGCAAATTCTATTTGCTGTTATGAACGAGTACTAAGCTTGTAATCAATTGAACATTTAAATAAGATAATTTGTTAAGTCCTTGTCCTAACAAAGAACAAATTTGGCAGTTACTGCATCTTAGTTCACTGTTAAACGTGATTGTTATGGACCCATTGCATTATTCAAACTAAAGAATTAGTTACAAACAAAATTTTCAAAGCTGCCATGATGCTCCAAAGAATAAGGAAAAAAATTAAAATAGGAGCAAGCATGTTATCTATGACAACAAAACTAAAAAAAATACTCTCCAAATATACTTTCAAGTTTAATTCATCATGTTGGGTGAATATTTTGTCGACCAGCTAACTGGTAAGCAAAATAGTTCCTATCACCACAGCATAGGGAGATTGGTCGTCCAGGTGTGCAATTTTACTACATCAACAGGGGACAAATCTCTCCTCTCATCAAGGGGAGGTTCCTATTAAATATACGGAGGCTATATACTATATATATAAGTATAAAGTAAGACACAGGAGTGGAATAAATCATCCATCTCTCTTTTTTCAGAAATGATGCTAACAAACAGAGGAGAAATCCTGAGTGATTGGTGAAGGTGCTTCTCTTCTTTCAGAAGTAACATTCAGCCAAGAAATCCTAGTGAAGTGACAGAAGGCACTTCTCTTCTTTTAGAAGTGTTTGTTCTTGCAAACAACAGGAATCTTTCGGGTAGGAACAAGTAATAGAATGCAGAACAACCAACAATCTAAGGTGTAGCTCAAAGTCTCCACCTTGACTGCCCAAGAGTGAGGTACGAAGAACAATGGGGGCACAAAGTAGTCCCAAGGTCCTTTACACAGAAACAGAAAATAAACAAACAAACTAAAGACAATTGCAGACAGCACGAAGTCTTCCACAACTGACTTCAAGACACCTTCCTGATTACTTCTGCTAGCTCTGCTTGTTAGATCAAATAAACAAGAATGCTCCTAGAAAACAGACATAAGAACAATTTCCTAAAATAGCACAAGCTATAACAGCACAAAGTCTGCAAGTCACTTGCTTTCTAATTCAAATAAAATAATATGAACTACAATCTGAACTCAAAGTCTCAGTATTCGCCTTTCAATTTGGGAAGAGTTTTGCTTCTGGTAACGGGAAGATCTCCCGTGTAACAAATGAGAGATTACAATATATAGCGCTCCAAGAAAGACTTGGGCACTTGTTTTCATGAAAAAGGCCCATGCTGCAGTCAACGTCTTCAATGCGCCTTCAGTTTTGTCTGGAGGGACCATACTGGGAACAGCGCATTACCTCAACTATGGCGTGTCCATTCATCTAATGTCTCTTCCTTGGTATGGACTGTTTGGTCCTTTCTCTGATGTTTGCGCAGCTATCCAATTCGCCATTACTTCATGGAAGAAAAACAGGTTTGCGTCCTTGATTTGGTGCGCTTAGAAGTCTACTTGATCCACTGTTTCACCTACTAAAAATAACTCTTTTGAAGATATTTCTGGTCCTTTGGTCTCGCTCCTATCTTCACTGCTTAAGCGCTTCTTTGCTCTTTGGTTGAACCATCGCTTTAATTGAACTTGCCTTTGGAATCATCCATGTTGCTTCTTTGTCCTTTATAGCCCTTCTTGTCTAAGTCTTTGGGGGGTCCTTTCTGCATCTTTGACAAGTGGCAAGTTCCGTTGTTATGAAACTCATTAGAAACTTACGGAAAATGGGATCCACGACACATCTTGCCCGAGCAACTTCAAAAGGGGAACGCGGATGCAAACACTTGTCACGTTTCGCTGAGTCATAACATGGCACGTGACGTATTCCGCTTAACTTACAGAAGCTTTAGAAACCTTTTGAGAGTCCTGCGGAAGATAACACATGGCAGCTTCCTCTCTGCTTTATAATGGACACGTGGCGGCTTCCGCTGCACTTTGTCTTTTTCCATCGCGCTCTTTTCCGCTATCTTTTCTCTTCAGTCGGGTTTTTCCTTTGCTTTCTTCAAACTCTCTTCCCGGGTGAATTCCTTCGGACAATTTGTCCGAAGGACTCTACTTTGCCTTTTACCTTGTTCATTTTTCCGAAGGAGTTCACTTTGTCTGTTTTTGCTCGCTGCCCTCCGCAAGGGTTCTTGGCCTTGGTTCACCGCCCTCCGCAAGGGCACTTGTTCCTTTGGCTTTGGGGCAGCCTCTTGAACCTACCGATTGAACCAACCGATCGAACCAACTTTTTGTTGATTCTTTCCTTGACTGAGGCCGCCTTTGAACCTTTGAACCCATGAACCATTGAACTTTGAACTCTTTCGGTTCAAGGTTCAATCGGTTCATTGGTTCATCCTTTGTCCGTCACTTGTTCTTTCTAAGCTCTTTGATCTTCATCGCACTGGTTGAACCTGTGAACTCGTTGAACCTTTTGGTCGTTGAACCTGTTGATCCATTGAACCCGTTGAACCTTTGAACCAATGTGGTTCAATGGTTCAACGGTTCAATAGTTTAAGCCTTCTTCACTTTGATAAGTGTTTTGAAGCCATTGAACCTTGAAGCAGTTGAACTTTGAACCTTGACAAATGCACTTAACTCTTGCTGCTGACGTTGAACCTTTGAACCCATTGAACCCGTTGAACCAAAATGGTTCAAGGTTCAACGATTCAATGGTTCAATCCTTGCTTAGAAGCTTGCCGATGAACTCTTTTGGTTGAACCTTGTCGTTGAACCAACTTTGAAATCGCCTAAGTGTTGAGAGCTTGCTTCTTTGCAGAGTCTGTAGAAATCAACCTGTGAAGCCCGTAGAACTTGGCCTACAGAGTCCGTAGATTTTCTTCCTGCAGAGTCCATAGATTCAAGCCTGCAGAGTCCGTAGATTTCTGAGAAGCTTGAAAAATGAGGAATTTGAATGCTCAGAACAAATTTTGAAATGGGAAGAGAGGATTTTGGTCTGTAGGACCAAAATAGTTCAAATGTTGTCCCAAAAATGAGTGATATTTTTGGGGGACAACACATCGCAATAAATGGCTGAGGATTAAATGAAGCAACAAGAGAGGGTCTCACAAACAACTGACACTTTGGTAGGATGAAATCACTTTCTTGCCTCCAAAACTAGATAAAGAGCTCTCAAAAGTAGGTGAAAGATTACACACTGAATGTATGATCCCTAAGATCATTACACGATCAAAGGCATTTATAGCCTATCAAGATAAGAAGTTAGCCGTGGCACTCTCCACGATGCATTCCCTTGCTTGGGAGTTCCAAAAATATGTTCAGTTCAAGGAAGAAGTACTAGAGTAGAAATGTAAACATAACAAGAGGGGCAAAAACTAAAGCGGTTAAACCTCAAAATATATGAACTAACTAGAAGTGCAAATAGCTGTATTACTTAAGGGCACCTACATGAAGCGTGGAATTCATAAAGATGAGGGCAAAAAGTCATGAAAGGAGACCAGCAACAGCAAATGTCTATAGCAAGCCTTGGGCTAGAAGAAAGATGATATCATCTATCATTGTGAAGGAGCCAATGTAGAATATGATAATCCTCAAAGGGAGAATGCCCAGGACAAAGGAAGCCAGCCTAGACAATCCTATGAGGAAGTCAAGTACTTCCCCTATTACCTATCCTAACATCTGGCACTGATGAACCTCTTGTGATAAGGGAAAACCAGTAATGTGCACCTACCTCCCTAGCCTGGGATGCAAACAAGGGGAAGGCCATCGATGCCAAAATGATGCAGATCTATTTTGCCTGGGATGGGACTGAGGGAGATGGGTGATCTTGGAAGTAATACACAAAGAAGAACGCCATCAGACTGATTTGTTTCCATCTATATTTTAATCAGTACAATCCATCAAATGATATTTGGGTCATAGATCCTTTACAAATTCATGCCACATAACACATTGAGCTTGGGTTAAATAAATTTCCAAATATTGACATTTCACATTTACCAAACGGTGTGTTTTTTCAAAACAAATTCAAATAAAAAAACAAATATGGCATTCCTAATGCTCCTACCACATTTTGTTTTGTCGATGTAGGCTAGCCTGACAGGCATAGTGCCACCAAGCTCGAGCATCTTCACTCACTGAGACCAAGGGCCTGAAGTGTGAAACCTCAATACGGGTTCGATATCTTGAAATTCCCTCTAAAAGTCTCATGCCATCACAATATTGAGCCTGCACACAATCATAATAATATCAGACTAGAAAATAGCAAGAAGCAGAAAATCGAGTTGTCGATGCACCTCTCATCGTGTGCAATAAGCAGACGTATTCCTACACTTTAATATAAAGGCTTAATTAAGAGTGAAGCTCAAATAGTTACCAAATGTGATCACAGTAATTAAAAATTCCCTATGAAATAAGACAACAATCAATGAGAGTACAGGATGGGAATGATTACCTCTGAGACAGTCAAACACACATCATTTAGAATAAGAGACATTTTCTGAGAGGGAATGCTTGGATCTGGCTTCTCTTGCTTCCCATAACGATAATACTGGAGTGTTCCATTAACTGGGTAGAGCAAGTACTGACGCCCTACAGCCCAGCGTGATATCAACTGCCCATTTTCACTTTCTGATTCTTGAATGCCAGCTTCAAATATCTGTTTTTCAATTTACACACAAGTCCACTTATGAGTTTCCAAATGATGTTATGAAGGCATTTTCATTTGAGTTAAGATTCAATTCCGAATCACCAGATGCCTTAAGAATAACTTAATGCAACAAAACACAGAAATGGCAGTAACTCAAGATATATGGAACCAGATAAACACACCTCACTCCATTCATCAGCGGACAAGTCTTCCCACCGTTTAGGCACCTTCCATGCAGCACAATTGGAATCATGGTAAACTGCAAAACTCTGAAGCTGCAATGACTGCGAAAATCCAAAAAAGAAGACTAATTAACAAATCTAAAAGCAAACTCAATTTAGAAATTGAATAGCACATATGCACAAAAAATCTTAGAAATAAATAATGAAAACAAATGGATATTGCATTGCTTAAGAATTGTGAATGTTTTCTCGTTTTGGATTGTAATTTACATATTTAAATAAGATGCAAAAATAAATGGGTAAAGCCATCCAACGATACCATACCCTTTCAGCAGGTTGATCATAATGTCTTTTACTGCAATAATGACCACTTTTACAAATTGATTTAATTTTAGGACTAGAAATGGCAGCACAATGCGTGCCCATAATAATATAGGCACTAAAACCAATCACAACACATAATTTCAGGCATGGAATTGCTTCTTTTAATATAAACACTACCAACCTAGCAGAACATGGTAATTTAAACAGTACTGGATTACATAGAGCTCCTAAAATCCAATCATCCAATTTGTTGAATTTCAAAAAAATGAGTTTTAATCAAATGTCATTTGATTAAATAAATAGTCGAATGATGACTTAGAGCCTCGAAAATGTGTTGGCAATGAGCCAATGTATAGGGTCTTTCAATTGACATATCACCTTGGTAATTGAGCAATCCATTCTCCTTGGGTGAGGTGTCAAAAATTATAAAATTATAAAAAAAATTTTTTTTTTTCAAACTTTCACTTTAATTCTAAGTCTAATAGTCAAAGTTCATTTTTTAGTGGGAAATAAGGATAAGGATAAAGAGAAGGGGAGAAAGAAGAGGAAAAACGTGTTAAGAGGAGATGCATGGAACACCAGGGGATGATACCTATAAGAAGGAGCATTTGGACACCACCTTAGGGAGAAATGTATGGGCGTTGGAGAGAGGGAGTGAGATTTGTTGATTGATATCATACAAACAAGCACATTGTCACATGGTATCTGACGATGTTTCCTTCGTTTCAAAATGGTATTTGTGTGGTTTGGAAAGAGTTATTGATGGCTGTTAAAATGTATTGTCTTCTTGGGAGTTGTAGAAAGTATTTTGCATTTTTTTTTATGGGTGTGCCATTTTAAGGCCAAAAAAATAGTTATTGAGGACAGTTATAGATGCCCATTTGCAATTGTGCAATTAGTATTTTGTTGGGTAAACCCGAGGTCCAAAAGCTTGAACACCCTGCACATTTTGGGGCCGCCATAGATGGATTTAACATGGGTATATACAGCTTTCCTAGCTCACCCAATATGAGGTGTTAGGGCTGTAGATTTGGTCTGTAAAATCTGGACTGTGGCATATTTTCATATAGCCAAGGCATGGTGTTTGGGCTGTACACTTTCAGCTTGTTAAATTGAGTATTAGAATTCTCTTATTAGCCCAATAGATGGCATTTGGAATTTGGTAAACTTTTATTCAAAATGACTGCAAAATAGCCACTTAAAATCTTCAAGATTAAAGCATAGTGAAGAATTAGTTGCTATTATAATTGGTTGTAAATAAGAACTTGCTTGAAGGATGCACACCAAGTTGTTCAACAAAATGCCCAAATGAAGGATGCCCACAAAATGTTTGACAAAATCCCTGAACCAAAAACATGAATTAGGAAGTATGAGTCTTCAAGCCAATAAGGCTTTAGAAGTCAATTTCTTGGAAGCTTGAATATAGTATTGAACAAAGTTTGTGATCTTTAGATCTCTCTTTCTATTTCCCCCATTCCGATTTTTTTGAGGCTTTAACATTGATATTTAAGAAATTCTACAAGTTTACAGCATTAAATTGGGCAGTGCCGTGAACATAACAAGAAGCAAAAAAATAGGCAGAAACGATGGTCATTTGAATGTCAAATTTATTCCTGAAAAAAAATGTCATGGATTTGGCATTTCCGGCAAGATGACAATTATTTTTGTCTTAAAGGTGATTGTTGAGCCAAAAAAAGAAGTTAATAACCCATTTAAATATTTCAATGAAAGTTATTAGAGAGAAGTGTGGACTATTGAAAAGGCAAAAGAAGGATCCTTGTGACTTCTATTATATCCTTGAAAACAATAATAGTCTTTATTTGCATGCTTCTATCTAGTGTTAGGAAGTAAAGTCACTATTCACGTGATGAGGTGGAAGACACTATTCATGATGATGAGGTGGCAGACACTATTCATGTGATGAAATCGCAATTACTATTCATGTGATGAGATGGCAATTACTATTCACTATTGTGAGGTGCCAGGTACTATTCATGCTGAGGTGGCATGTGGGGCACAATACTCCACTAAGGCACAGCCTACGGGCTATGAGGAAAGAGGAAAAGAACAGTCGGTTTGCAAATTAAAGAAATATTTGTACGGGTTGAAACATGCATCGAGGATGTGGTACAAAAAAATTGGCACATTCATGAAGAGCCAAGGTTTTAGTAGAAGTGAAGCGGATAATTGTGCATATCATAAAAAGTTCAATGATGGAAGCTTTACTATATTGCTGCTTTATGTTGATGATATGTTGGTTGCAGGCCCCAACATGAAAAAAATCAATAATTTGAACGCTGAGTTGGCTAGGACATTTGAGATAAAGGATTTAGGAGCAGCAAACCAAATATTAGGAATGAAGATACAAAAGGACAAGAAAGGAAGGAAGATTTGGTTGTCTCAAAAAATATACATAAAAAAGATTTTGCAACAATTCAGTACGCAGAATGCGAGACCCATCAGTACCTCACTTCCTGCACATTTTAAGTTGTCTTCCGAGCAGTGTCCTAGAATAGAGGAGACATGTATGTCTCGTGTACTATATTCATCAACAGTAGGAAGCCTCATGTACACCATGGTGTGCACTAGACCGGATATTTCCCAAGCAATGGGAGTTGTGAGCCAGTTCATGGCAAATCCTAGAAAGGAACATTGGTCTACAGTGAAGTGGATATTCATATATTTGAGAGGCACTTCAGATGCTAAAATATGCTATGGAAGAGGTTTTGTAGATTTAGATTTAGGTGGTGACAGGGATGGACAAAAGTCCACTACAGGATATGTTTTACTCTTGTTGGTGGAGCTGCGAGTTGGGCTTCTAAATTACAACCGGTGGTGGCTTTATCAACCACTGAAGCAGAGTATGTAGCTCCAACTAAAGGTTGCAAAGAGGCAATATGGTTAGAGCGACTGGAGGGTGACTTCATGGAAATGCAAGGTAAGATTACTTTGGATTGTGACAGTCAAAGTGCAATTCACTTGGTGAAGAATGCATCATTTCATGATCGCACGAAACATATTGACATCAAGACCACTTCATTAGGAGCGTGGTTGAGGATGGCAGAATCTTGTTAAAGAAAATAAACACCAAACAAAATACTGCAGACATGTTGACAAAGCTGGTCAGGGTAGAGAAGCTTGAGTGGTGCAAAACTTCTCTGGGCTTGTTGAAGTTGTGATAAGGCAACATTAGGCAATGATGGCAACTAGATGGTAGAATACTCAGGTGTATTAAATCTTGAATATTGACATCAAATGGGAGAATGTTACGATGTAAAGTCACTATTCATGATGATGAGGTGGTAGACACTATTCATGTGATGAGGTGGCAATCACTATTCATATGATGAGATGACAGTTTCTATTCGCTATGGTGAGGTGGTAATTACTATTCATGCTGAGGTCACATGTGGGACACAATACTCCACTAAGGCACATGGGTTTGCCTTTAGTGATGGACATGGGTAGATGTGATTGACATAAATGGATATGGGGCGCATTTCTATGGAGGCTCCATTATCTAAGTGTTTGGTTAAAGTCAAAAGATGATTTAGCATCTTCTGACTTTAGTGGTTGAGTGGAAGACAAAGACAGATTGTCACATGGAGGTGGTGGTGCCTTTGTCTAAAGTAATTCCACTACTTTTGGACCTTGCACAAGTGGTAGACACAGCGACTATTAATCAATAATGCACCCCTACGAGTATGGTGCATTTTTCTCCTTCCGTGGGGTTTCTCTCTCCCTCTCCTCTCTCTCATGTTTTCTATTAAATGATGGTTAATTCCTTTGCAATTGTAAGCAAGATATGCAAGGGTGCATTCTTGGATGCTTTGGATTAAGCTTGTATGCTTGGAAGTTTAACCCTGAATGCTTTGTAAGCTTGGCTTAATTGTATATGTTTTGTATTGAATCATTGTAAAATTGTTGCTAAGGAGAGGAAGCTTTGTAAGAGGAGGTGTTTTGCTGAATTTAATAAGAAGTCTGGACGCTACCATTGCCCCATGGTTTTTCCTTGCACATTGCAAGGTTTCCATGTAATCTCGTGTAATGTGTTATTCTTTGTCTATTCTTTTGTAGCATGTTTTTATTCAGCATTATTTGCTTGCACGATTTGGATATTATTTCCTAACATATCGTATCAGAGCAAGATACATATGGATTATACTGTGGATATTATTTCCTAACATTTGGTATCAGAGCAAGATATAAATTGATTGGCGAGATATGATATCCAAACTGTGGAAGTAAATTAATGCAGAATAAAACAAGCTATAAAGAATGAACAAAGAGATAACCAGATAACACAAGATATTACATGGAAACCTTGCAATGTGTAAGGAAAAACCACGGGCCAATGGCAACTTCCAGACTTCTTATTAATTCAGCAAAAAACCTCCTCTTGCAAAGCTTCCTCTCCTTAGCAACAACTTTATAATGCTTCCATACAAAGCATACAACAAAGCCAAGCTTACAAAGCATTCAGGCTTAAACCCCAAAGCATACAAGCTTGTTACAAAGCAAAACTTACTTCCAAGCTTACAAGGATGTGGTACAAAAAATTTGACACCTTCATGAAGATTTTAGTAGAAGTGAAATGGATCATTGTGCCTACCATAAGGGGTTCAATGATGGGAGCTTTATTATCTTGATGTTATATGTTGATGACATGTTGGTTGGATGCCCCAACATGAAGAAAATCAATGATTTGAAGGCTTAGTTGGCTAGAACATTTGAGATGAAGGATTTAGGAGCAACAAATAAAATTTTAAGGATGAAGATACATAGGGACAGAAAAGCAAGGAAGATCTGGTTATCTCGACATGTTGAGAAGATTCTGTAGCGATTCAATATGCAGAATGCAAAACTAATCAGTACCCCACTTGCTGCACATTTTAAGTTGTCTTTCGAGTAGTGTCCTAAAACAGTTAAGACATGCATGTCTCGTGTAACGTATTCCTCATCAGTGGGAAGCCTCATGTATGCCATGGTGTGCACTGGATCAGATATTTCCCAAGCAATGGGAGTTGTGAGCCGGTTCATGGCAAATCCTGGAAATGAGCATTGATCTGCAATGAAGTGGATATTCAGATATTTGAGAGGCACTTCAAATGCTAAAATCTGCTATGGAGCAGCAAATTTACAAATCAAAGGTTATGCAAATTCAAAATCAGAGATGGATGAAAGTCCACTACAAGATATAGTTTTACTCTTGTTGGTGGCGCTGTGAGTTGGGCTTCTAAGTTATAACCAATAGTAGCTTTATCAACCACTGAAAAAGAGTATGTGGCTGCAACTAAAGATTGCAAAGAGGCCATATGGCTAGAGCGATTGTTGGGTGACTTCATGGAAATACAGGGTAAGATGACTTTGTATTGTGACAGTCAAAGTGCAGTTCACTTGGTGAAGAATATAGCATTTCATGATCGTACGAAACATATTGACATCAAGTACCACTTCATTAGGAGCATGGTTGATGATGGCAAGACCTTGTTGAAGAAGATTGACATTGAACAAAATACTACAGACATGTTGACAAAGTTGGTTAGACCAGAGAAGTTTGACTGGTGATAAAACAGCAATGGGCAATGATGGTAGGCTAGATGGTAAAATACTCAGGTGTATTAAATCCTAAATATTGACTTCAAGTGGGAGAATGTTAGAAAGTTAAGTCACTATTCACATGATGAGGTGGCAGGCATTATTCATGTGATGAGATGGCAAACACTATTCATGTGATGAGGTGGAAAATACTATTCACTTTGGTGAGGTGGCAGGTACTATTCATGCTGGGGTGGCATGTGGGGCGCAATATTCCATTAAGGCACATGGGTTTGCCTTTAGTGATGTACATGGGTAGGTGTGATTGACATAAGGGGGTGTGGAATGCATTTTTATGGAGGCTCCATTATCTAAGTGCTTGGTTAAAGTCAAAAGATGATTTAGCATATTTTGACTTTAGTGGTTGAGCGGAACACAATGATAGATTGTCACATGGAGGTCGTGGTACCTTTGTCCAAAGTAATTCCACTACTTTTTGACCTTTCACAAGTATAGACAAACACTGCACTATGAATCACTAATGCACCCACTAGGAGTATGGCACATTTCTTGGCCACCCATGATGTTTCTCTTCTCTCTTGTAAATGTTATGAAGGCATAATCCTCTCTTTGTATTTTGTATCCTTGTAAGCATAGAAGCAAGTTTTGCTTTGTAACAAGCTTGTATACTTGGATGTTTTACTGATATTAATATTAGTCTGGAAGCTACTATTGCCCATGGTTTTTTTCCTTGCTGCAATTTGCAGGGGTTTCCACGTGTTATGGTGTTAAATTCTTTTGATTGTACTGTAGCTTGTTATTTCCGCATTAATTTCTAGCACATCTGATAAATTTTCCCTAAGATCTAGTGAATTCAAGAAAGATCTTTTGGGTTCCTTCTGAGACATAATCAATGTTACCAAGGGATGCATCTCCGAGGACTTGAGATAAGTCTCCAGTATCTAGACTTCTCCCAATACCCGAAGACTTCTTTCTTACTCTCCACATGTCTCTTGTGCAGTCCTTAACTTGAGCTGCAATCTCATATTAAAAATTGGAAAGTAAATGAAAATTTTGATTAGAAAAAGGCCCAAGTGGCAACTATCACTACAATCTGAGCCTATGCCCTAATCTCATTTATATGCTTTAAAAAATTTATTCTTTTATGCATTCTATGACTTTTTAAAGTTGTTTATGCATGGTATACTAATATTTTTTCCACTTTATATATATATAGTCTCCCATTACCACCTCTTAAAATTTGTGAAAAATGGTGAATCTATATCCACCCATGTCTCACGTACCATTGCCCGTACCCATCTCGTGGTAACTATGGACATACCCTTTTGAATTTGTAATTGTGAAGAATAAATAGTTTAGTTCTTCTTAAATGACAACCCGTTCTCCACGAAAGTCTTGGATTGTTATCACGTGTATGGACACGAGAAAACTTTAGCAAGCTTGATGGGTAAGGTTCTTTCGAACATACATTTTGTAAATTGATATCGACAATAAGAATAGGCATCTCTTCATTCATGTATTAGGATTGATTGTAGTACCCATGCTTACGCACAAACGAATGCACATGACCATTTGAAATAAGTCCTCAAGAAAAATTGGCAACTAATATGTATATAATTATGGTTTATCCTTTTGCCTCATTGTCGGCTTTTATTAAAGTGGGGAGTATGCAAGCAAGCTCTAACTTTGGATCATAGTCATGCAAGCTTCGTGTTATTTTACTATAGTTTGATTGCTTAAATAATAAATATATCCCTAGTGTATGCCCTTGCAATGATGAAGGGATAAACCCTAATCGAGCTTTGCAAATATATAGGTAGAGCAAGTAAATGAACCCAGGTTTAGAAAAATTATATATAATGGAGACTGAGGATTCTGATTTTTAGTGGGCTATTCTTTCCTTAAAATCTTGATTTTCTATTTCCTAGACCCTCTTTACCTTCCTTCAAGTGGCAGCATTTTTGGAAGCTATACCTTGGTTTTAAGTTTTGATCATTCTTGTTATCTCATTTCGTTACATTAGTTTATGATTATTTATTAGACTCTTGTCTTTGTACCAATATTGCCCTAAGATAGGCTCCGACATACATTGTACTTTATGTATGAGGATGTGGTAAGCTCAATGATTAAATATATGTGGGCATCTTGCAGAATTACACCCAAATAAAAAAAAACTCTATTGTTGTCATTAAGACCGAGACCTCCATGTGTTTTTAGGGATAAGATTATGTTGGCACTTGGTTTTGCATTTTCCATGGTTCATGTTAATAGATTGTTAGGTTGCAATCTTGTTTCCAAGAATGTTATGGTGACCATCTCCTTCATATACTGGCCGGATGAGCATTGAGTGTCCTATCTTCCTTGCTTATATTTTTTCTCCTCTTTTGGTGGCCCCTTGGATGTTCTCCCCATGGGTGGGTAAGGTAGGGGTTCACTTTGCCATGGTGGGGATCATAATGCGTGGTTGTGTGTTCTCTTAACACTTGGATTTTTTTGAATCAGATTTGAATTGATGGTCTTTCTATATTTCCAAATCCTTCCTACCTTCCTTTCACGAGAACATTAGTGGTAAGTGGTAGAGATTTTTGACGGCTATACGATGTCTTGAGTTTTAACCTTTCTTGTTGACTCATTCGGTTACATTAATTTATGTTTTTTCCAAGTAGCCGATACGGATACGGATACAAGAATCGGATACATGGATAGGGGGAATTTTTTTGGGGCCCAGATACGTTTTTGGATACAGCCGTACAAATATATATATATAATACAGCCATATAAAGAAATTAACCACATAATATGCAAATGAAACAAAACAAGTTAAATAACCATAAAACATACTAAAAGAAATATATACATCTATCATATTTTGAATTTATATAATTAAAAAAATATATTTAAAAAAAAAATCTATAAATAATAAATTTAAAACTAAAAAATAATTATAAATATATTATATTAATTTATTAATATTTTATAAATTATAAATATTAGCTTGATATACATTAAGGCAGTAAAAATAAACTATTGAATAACCATTGAATGGGTATGCCGTGAAAACCTTAATAAATCTCAAAATATTAATGCAAGATAATGAGGCTCAGCCGCGCAAGAAAATAAACACCGATACAATGAGGGCAGGAAACACAGGGTGTGGACACAATGCTAAGTGAGTAGAACACAATCAATGTTCACAAAAACGGCAAGGGCATAAACGGTGATAGAGGGAGAAAGACTTAGCTATCATGTATCAACACCTTGGAAAATTTTCATTGGTCTCATTCCATGTTACCAAATTCTTTAGAACCACCCTCCATACCCAAATTGAAACGGTTTTGGAACTGATCCTAGTTCTATTTCTCACTAGAAAGTGATATTGAAAAAAAAAAAAAAAAAAATCTCGTTTTTCCCAACAGATATGCTTGGGATACAGCCAAGGTACACCCTTAACCCTACAAATACGGTCAGATACGTCCCGAGAGCATACCCTACATGTATGCTCAACATATCCCCAGTCTTATCGCATCCGGATACATACCGTATCCTACCCATGGGCCTGAGGAACAGTATCCAGTAACGTAGTTTTTTAGTAGAAAGCCAAGCTAGATTGCAACACCACAATAATATCATAGTACTTTTCTTAATTCTTCCACCATTAGAAAGCCAAGGTACCTCAATTTTTACAAGCTTGAACTATATGTATATGGATGTGGTAACCCCAATGGTTGAATATATGTGGGCATCTTCTGGAGCAAAGACCTCCATATCATTTTCTCTTTATTTATGTTACTAAGTTTAAGACCTCCATGTGTTTTAGGGTTTGAGAATATGTTTTTACTTGGTTTTGTATCTTCCATGGGTCAGGTTAATGGATCGTTCGATTGTGGCCTTGTTTCAATGAACGTTTTGGTGTCTATCTTCATTGACATGCAATTAGGGTCTTGTTTCCATGAACATTATGGTGTCTATCTTCATTGACATGCAATTAGGGTAAGTGTTGAGCGTTTTTGTCTTCCTTTCTTAGAATTTTCCTCCTCTTTGGGGGTCCCCTTGGATGTTCTTCCAATCGTTGGGAACAACAAGGGATCATTTTACCATGGCTGGGATCGTATTGCTCGGTTGTACATTCTCTTTGAACTCAATTATGGAGCAGGTTGGAATTAATGATATTTCCATCATTCCAGATGTCCTCTTCTTGTTCTAATTTGATTACTTGTTGCCGCATTCTTGCTTCTCCCAGCAAGAGTGGAACCTGAACTAGTGTGTATTATCCAACACCACCTACAATTAAATTGCTCCAATCATTATTATAAATCCAATTAATGCCTTTAGTGTTCTTGAACCATTAATTTTATGATTAGTATCCTGAGTAAGAAAGAAAGAAAGAAATTATAAATGTCCACAAATGAACAAACATAGGTCAATGGGACTCAAGGATACAACAGTTAACAACAGAAAGTTCAAGGAAATAAAATCCAAGAAGCCAATAAAAAAAAGGAATACAAGTGCATAAGACAAAGTAGAGTAGTGTGCCATTAACAAAGGTGGTAATGGAACCAATACAAATAGCAATGGAGGACGAACAAGAACCCCCAAAGCATGTGTCGATGAAGACTGGAAGACCTCATCGAAAATCTGTCTATGCCTGAAGTGTAGGAGCTGTCTGACCCACCATCAATCATTGTGAGAAGATCTGATAGTGCTCATCAGGGAGTATCCAATGTTGGAGGGATCAGGTTAAGAGACCCTGGGAGGAGCAAAGTACCAGTGGGATTCTCCCTATAGTCAGCAATGACTAGTGGGATTCTTGAAATGACTCTTATTTTAAAAAACTCTATATTGCATCTTGAAACTTAGCATTGTATCTTAAGTAAAGAACAATACAATACAATATTATTATGGTGTTGCAATCTACCTTGCTTACATCGGGCATGAATTGTTACCAATATTAAAGGTATAGTGAATGAAACTAGTTGTAGTTGAATTTATTCATTGGCCTCACTGTTTAACATGTATGGCTGTAGTTTTGAAAATGTTATGGTTGCACTTCCAAAAGACTATAAGAATGCACTTAAAAAAGAATAGATGACTCCTCTTTTAAACATTGTCTCACTGCAGTCAAAAACAAATATATGGCTGCATTTTAGGAATGGTGAATACTTGTAGTTTTTTGTGATTACAACCATTCTGCAATCTCGAACATTACAACATTGCATTCTCAAGCATTATATGGTTGCATTTTCAAACATCACAAGAGTTTAATGGCTGTAGTTTCAATGGTTATTTACTTGTAATTTGTTTTATACGGTAGCAATAATTGATAAATATATGTTATGAAACCAACCTTGTGAAATTTCTTCCACAGATGAATGGAATGAAATGTGTCCTCCCTCTTGCATGCGTTTGTAAATGTTGTTAATATGATTAGTGGGATTATTGAACAAAGGTAGTATCTCCTTTTGGACATTATGGGTCCATGAAAAGACTCCCTTAAGAAAACTACATATGCTTATTTTGGACAACCTTCTTTCTCAGACTTCTTAACCCCATTTAAAGAATTGATTTATTCTTATTGAATTTGTTATTGAGGCCTCTTGATGGAGATAGCAATGATGAGCTATTTGTTGTAGAATTGTGATTTAATTAGGGTTGCATTAGATTTGAGGGTGAAGTTCGTATGAGTTGTGGGGCTCAGTCACCCTTATGCTAGGTAATAGTACAAGAATCACACTAAGGCTATGGATAGGAAATATACTTCTTATATGCATGCAGATGGCTTCCCCATTTTGGGATCTCTTAGAAAGTCTCGTATTCATCTATTTCACTTTATATCAGCATTTCTAATTTTCTACCCTTAAGAACACTTTTAGAATCAGCCATGCTAAGGACAATATTCTTCACAATTAGAATATTAACTCCGTAGATGTGCTAACTTGATGAGAACTTCATATCTAATCTAAAGCCGCCATCGACCAAATAATCTTAGAAAAAGGGTAATACTAACAATGATTATGTGCCCCACAAAAAGGGCAACTCAGATTTCAATAACCATCAAGTCAGTTGACCTCAAAATAAACATGGATGTGATTTTTGGAGAACTGTATTAATTTGGATGTCTATGACCATTGCCCCGAATTTTAGGCTATAAATTTTGAGCATTACAAGTAGGGTTTCCCCCAAGCTTCCATCGTATGATAAGTTGAACCAAGGGTGGAAACTCAACTCCCTTGCTCTAGTGCTCCAGTGCACCAGTTTGGATCCACTAATTTCATGTTGTCTAGAAGGCCATTTATAACCCAATAAAGCACAATTTATAATGCATCTTGTATCAAAGTTTCCCATTAGAATATAGGCTTCTTCATATGGGCTTTTCATGTTGGAAATGTGTTGTATACTTTGCATGATTTACATCCCTTGTAGACTATGCACCCTACCATGAAGTATCGCAATGGGGACCCACCGGCTGCGAACATGCGCATGTAATCACATGTCCAAAACTAGGGCCTAGACATCCCTAGAACTGGTCTAGGCAAAATGATGTTCCCAATTAACCAAAAATATGTCTCAACCAACAAGGAAGTTAACCATCCCCAAACTAAAGCATCGTCTCAACAAATTTTACAAGTTTGTAGATAAGATAAGATAAATATATTAATGTCTAACTAATGACCACAAAGGTAGGTCAAAGGGAGTGCAGATTACAAAAGTGTGTCGGGAACAAACCGGAAACCAAAAAGGTCTCCAAAAACGAGAGAAACAATGCTGAAATAAATAGTACAAAACAGGCAAAGAGCAACAATGCTTAGAGCCAAAGAAAGAAACAGAAGAAATGAGCAAACCCTGAGAATCTCTAGACATCAAGAACGCGAGAATGAACCCTGAGAAGGAAGAACCATGAAGAAGGAAGAAGGAAGAACCAGGAGGGGGTCCCTCAAGAGTTCGATCCTACTCTCGTAGCATCCAAAGCCGACGAGAAGAGGCTCCAGATAGAAGTATGACCCAAAGAAGACGAGGTAGGATGTCTAGTCTATCCTCCAATCCTCTGCCTAGCGCGAAAAGTCCTCTACGAAGATCTGGTGGATCTAGTATGTCTCCTGATGCCAAGCCTAAAATGGATGTGTTGATGAGAACTCAAGGAACTGTGGATAGTGTCTCTGGGTTGCACTAATCTAGAATGTGAGGTTGTACTAATGTCAATATGTCGCTTAGTGCCTCTCCCTGAAGGCAGCACCGTGAAAAAAGAAGTGATTCGTTGGGTGGACGTTGGTCTAGCGAGTCTCTGAATAGAATGATCACGAAGCTTAAGAGCTTCCTATATATATAAAGCCAAACATCTCTGGTCCTCATATCTGAAGAAGTCAAAAAGAGTTTGTGTCCTCCTAAACAGGCAATGAAATCTCCCCCCGATCTCATAGTATATGGGACAACGGAAGATGAAGTGTTCCTCGGACTCCGTCTCCTGGATGCTGCATAACTGACAAATCTTGTCTGCCTGATCTATCTGGTGATCTATCTCAATCCTAAGCTGGTGAGAACCCACTCGAAACTGTCCTAATGGGATACGAAGAGAGTGCATCCAATGGTAGAATGTATACTATGGACGAATGATAAGCCCATCACTCAACTCCAAAAAGTGTTTTGCATAAAATGCCATCTTTGGGGGTAGCCCCCTAGGAGGGTTTACCCAAGTAGTATGAATAAACTGTCTGTAAATATCATCCTTAATAATCCAATTCAGCGTTTGCCTAGTGGGTAGAAGATGAACTAGTGCGTCCAAGGAGTCCCTAAATGGAGGAAGGTGGTTCATCCTCATTCGCACAGACTCTAATAGATCAAAATCCCCTGTATACCAACAACAACCATGGGTCGAGGGAGCCAAGAGGGCAAGATTCTCTGAAGAATAGTAGGCTAGGTATGGATATCTATCACACCCACTCGTGGAATCAACAAAACTCCAAATGAGATGTATGAAAGAGATCAGATCAAATATAGTCTCCAGTCGGAAGGGCCAAACTCCAAACTCTGCAAGAATAATGTGTTAGGCAACTATCTGCTTACATTTGATAATGCAGCGGAGAAGTGTTTGCACCCTCTTGACAGCAGCTCAATCACCCTCAAGCAAAGAGGGCCCCCAAACTACAGATCCATAAAGAACTGTGGGTCTGATAAGTGTATCCATGAGGGACATCTTGGATGAGATATCTTGAAAGTGATGCCGAAAACACTGTCGTTCAAGAAGGGCTAAAGAACCATAACCTTTGTTTATCCTAGGCTGAAGTAACTGCCTCAAGCTAAAACGTGGCCCAGAAAATTGGACTCCCAAATAAGTATAGGAAGTGGTAATCTCAACCTCCTTTCCTCTGAAAAACAAATGGAGGTGGGAGGTCTTCAAACCATTAAATACCATGACCTTGGTTTTTCCCAAATTAACCGTCAACTGTCGGAGATCAAAAAAGAAAGCCAAGGCATCTAACTGCAAATGTAAACCCTCAGCAGAAGAAGCTAGGAGAACCACATTGTCTGCAAACAAAAGGATAGAAATCAAAACCTAGTGAAGAAGACACCCATCACTAGCTTGAATATGCTCATGAAGAAAGGTCTCTAACTCATCAATGTATATGCCAAACAAGGTTGGGGACAAGGGGCAGCCTTGCTTGACCCCAATGGTACTCCTAATAAAGTATAAAATCCCATGAACCGTGCGGAGACAACCAAGGACATTCTCATATAATCTCATAATGGCTATCAAGAGAGTCTTAGAAATGTCAATATTCTTAAGTCTTTGGAAAAGTGCCTCTTTCTGAATAAAATCTAATGCTTTCCTAAAGTCTACAAAACAACAATAGACTTTGGATGAGCAATGATGTGCCTACTCAATAATGGCCAGGAGTGTGAAAATATGATCAATGGTCGAATGGGTTGGTCTAAACCCTGCCTGTCCACTAGCTCTGAGGTGCCTCTACTCTAATTCTCTCAAAAGTTGCATGTGTAGTACAGTAGCATACAATTTCGAGAATGTGTGTCCAACCATGATCGTCCTGTAATTGTTAGGATCTAAACAAGAGCCTAATTTGTGTATCAGGGGAATAATGTGATGTGACCAAGAAGGCGGGAAACATGAACAAACCACGTGGTTGAAAAGATCAACCAAATATCTTCCAAAAGCTCTAAGACCATGTTTGAAGAACTCGGCTTGGAAACCTTCTTCATCAGCTGCCTTGCTGCTATTCATCACTTTTACCACCTCTCTGATGTTCTTGTATGTGAATAAGTAAGAAGAAGATGGTGGAGGAGCAACATGGGTTTGAGGTTGGCCAGGAATATCATAAAGAGTGGAGGTATGGGAAATCGTGGATGTGGGATTAAGCTCATTGCGGGCGAGGAGAGGCGAGGCGCTCTAGGAGGGGGGGAAGAATGTCCAGGAAGGATGGTACGCCAAAAGAGTTTGGGGAAGTGGATGTAGGAAGCCCATAAGATTCGTCTCCTTTGAGAAATAAAGAGGCATTTCATACATCAAAGAAGGCAGCAGTAGGATGATTTTAGGGTTGGGTAAGAGGGGTGGGCATGGAGGAAGGCGTACCGAAGCTGGCGGTGGAGAGTCCTGCAATCATTATAATACCACTTATTCATGGGGCAAGATCTTTTAGATTGATGGGAAGTAAATGTCGATCAAGTGTGGCTAGGAGAAGATTTGAGGGCAACTTCCCAAATAATGGAAGAAAGACGTGTTTGTGGAAGTAACACAACCAAGCGAAAAAGAATTGGGGTTCTAGACGCAGAAGTTGACGGGTGTGAGAGAGGAAAATGTCAGGATCCCCATCATTACACTTGAAAGCGGTATGTGGTATACTAAAAGAGGGGGTTGTAATAGCAAGGGGGAAATCAGCCCAAAGGGAAAAAAAAAGAAGAGCATGGTCCGCAAGAGAAGTGGAAAAAATGGAAAAATGACGGATGAAGGGCAAAAGATTTTGACTAGATAGGACGTAATCTACCACACTCTTACCTCCACCATGAGGTGTACATGTGAAAGAGTGTGAATCTGGAAAGCAAGGCAGCCCATTAAAGATCAATAAATCATGAGATTCCCCCAACTGTAAAAGGTGTCTTCCGTATGCCATGTAAGGACCTAAAGCGTCATTTGACATCCAATGAACCCCACTGACTCTAAATCTATCTCGTGTACAGAATATATCAACAGAGCAATCGTGGAGAGGTGTCTGAAGGTCTCTGGTACGGGCATTGAAGTCACCAAGAAGGATAACTTCCCCAACAGTTGAATATTGAGTGATCCCTGTGTACAAGTCTATGAAAGGGTCCCCTTCAGACCACTATGGATGGCATATGACGAAGATGTTGAAGAAAAGTAACAAACTGCAATGTAAATATCTCTGGAAAGTGGGGCAATCCCATTAAACCGGACCCACATGAATCTAGCAAACTCGTCAAAAACCTCCACTAAATTCTGCTCTGGAGTGGGTCTCTAAATAAAAAAGCTACCACACCTGAACTCCTAGTCACCTGACGGCAAGTTGAAAACCAACGGTATCCTATAATATCTAGGAGAGGTCATACCAAGCTCTCATGAGTCTCAGTAATAAAAAGAATGTCTGACGACCCAAGAGTATCATACATTAAGCCTGGTGATGACCAAAAAGAGCCATTACCATTCCAACAGCTGAAGGAAATGTCTGAGCCCTACTTCCTCTCCCAATGACCCTGTCATTTAGAAACCCCAAGTCCGGACTCCCATCCTGGAGGAAAGGAGTCCCTAATCACTGCCTTGAGGTTCCTAATAACTGCCCATTTTCCTACTTTTCGTGTTGCCACAACCACCTCTCTGGAGTTTTTAAGCTCCACACCCTGTGATCTGGTGAGATCTTCGTCAAGAAAGATCTTACCAGGGAGAGAAAACAGTGAATTCCTGGCCCTAAGGGCTTTAAGCCGATCAACAGCGGATCTAAAACGGAGGAAAAATGTGGAATCAAACCCCAGCCATTTTCTTTCCAATACCACATCAAAGATACCTAGTTTGTCCCTAAGGAACTCGATCGCAACTGCCATGGGATCCGAAGAGGAAAGAGGTGAGGGAAGCCCCCTTACCTTGAGGTTCAATTCTCTAATATGTCTAGTTCGCTCCTCTGTGAGTTTAGTCTGAACAATTTTCTCGACTGCTGCTATAGGATGAGGATTTTTATCTTTGCCACCGACCATTTGTGCCCAAGATTGAATGTGTGTTTTTGTTTCTTGTTTAAGAGAAGCCTATTGAGATCTGATCTCTTCCTGCTTGTTTTTGATATCAAGGATTTCTACTTGTAAACTTTTATTAGGGGCCTACTCTTTGTTGGCTATCCTTTCCTTCAAGAAGCTATTTTCAAACTCAACTGCTGCCACTCTGATCGTGAGATCACAAATCTCATATATGAGTAATTTATTAGCATTCTCCACCTACTGAATTCTGTCTATCAGGTCTTGGATGAGATTGTAACTGTTGTCAATAGATTTGCATTGATATGTTTGTGCTAAAGGGGGAATTGGCCCATCATTTTTCCCCATTGCATTCAGAACCAGTCAATAAGACTGTTATTACACTTGCAGCACAATGTGTACCTGTACTCTCTGATCTCGTTCTGCAACTTGCCTACACGTACAAGAAATGCAGTAAAAATCAGGGGAAAGCTATTGTTTGCATTTTGTCTTCTTCTGCTGGAATTTTTTTGAGGGGAACTCGTCCTTGGACTGTTCATGCCCTACACAACTGCCTGCAAACCGTCAAGCTTAGAGAAGGCAGGAGTTGAAGAGATCTGCAGTGTGCATGCGTCCTGCTCGAGCTCTCAGAATCAGCAGGGATATCCTACAGGCCGTGAGTTTCCAGGTGTATCCACACAAGTTTCGAACCCCCGTTCCTCAGTTCCAGCTCGAGCTCTTGTAAAAAGAACTACTGGACAATGAGATTGTTCAGATAAAAAATTCATGCAAAAAAATTTAAGAGTCTTAATTAACAATCAAATCAAAAATGTGATGAACAACATCAAGAAAAGACTAGAAAATAATATTAACTAGTAAAAAGAAGTTTTTCGAGTTTTAGCCAACCAAAATCATGGAAACTCTCTTCGCAATGACTGAAATTGAAGATTAAATTTAAATGAAACTGAAAACACATGTAAATCTAAAAGTTTAAAGAGGAAGAGTTTTGGGATATGCAAACAAATATAGAAAGTCAAATAAATATTGTAGTCCCTTTGCTCATAATATCGATGTTAAAATAAATCTTCCCAAGTACAACAGTGATGATCTTTACATGGTTGTTGACCGGGTGAACAAGATGAAATATTTTTTTTTTTAACCTTGCCACATTGAATGAAGAATCAATTATTGTTAAAAAACTAAATCTTGATATAATGCACTCGCAATAGGAGGGTCAATCTAATGACTGTCCAACCTTGCAGCCTAATCAATCCTCCACTCAACACCCCATACACACACACTGACTGTCCAACCTTGCAGCCTAATCAATCCTCCACTCAACACCCCATACACACACACTGACTGTCCAACCTTGAAGCCTAATCAATCCTCCACTCAACACACTGTCAATTTCACAAATCAAAATCCATACATATTTCATCCTTGTAATGATGAACAACCCAGCCCAGCAAAAGAATATTTAAGTTTTAAATCCATTCATGATTTATAAAAGGCTTATTAACAGACATGAACAATCACACTCGGCTCATATGACATACACTTAGAAGGAAATTGATCTTCAATGGTAGTTATGAATATTTTACCCGTTCTAATGCATACAAAGAGGCTAAAAATAAAGCCAAAAACTTTTTGAACAAGTTCTAAACTGATTCCTTGATATTCTCCAGGCTTACAACCATCAAAACAATCTACCAACAATTAATTTCAGCTCTCACAAAAGACCAGAGAGCAAGATGCATGAATTTGACATTTTTTCAAACATTTGTCCTTATTTTCAAGCATAAAAATTTATTACTAAACGAATTGTTATTATAAATTTTAAGGTGGATCTTTACAAAAATAAAAAACCCAGAAGAAATATCCCCTTCATTTCCCCAAGAAACTTCTCAAACCTTGTATCCTTCAACTCACCCAAATGCCTTAGTTCTGCTAAAACTGGCTTGCACGTGTAGGATGCATGCCAATATCTTTCTTTTGGTACCTTGGGTGCCTTGTAGAAGTTTTACAAACTCTCCAAAACCTTCACACCTTGCTCCCAAACCAAGAAAGTGTCTTTTTCCTCCCTTTTGTTGTTTTTTCTTCCTCCTCATTTCAAAACTCAAGATCAGATATGTTGAGGGTTCTTGGGTCCATTAGGGACGTTTTACTGTCTTCTTCAACTCCCTACCTCTTCCCATGTTTTTTCCCATTCTTATTAGAAAAAACCCCAAAACATGAAGAAAAACACCTTTCCATGCTCAGTGAAGGTTACTTGGATTTATACTGCTTTTCCATGTTCTATAAATCCAAAACACAATCCATTATCCACTATTGGTAGATGAATTGCCCAAAAGAAATATCCCCTTCATTTCCCCAAGAACCTTCCCAAACTTTGTATCCTTCAACTCACCCAAACGCCTTAGTTCTGCTAAAACTGGCTTGCACGCGTAGGATGCGTGCCAATATCTTTCTTTTGGTACCTTGGGTGCCTTGTAAAAGTTTTACAAACTCTCCAAAACCTTCACACCTTGCTCCCAAACCAAGAAAGTGTCTTTTTCCTCCCTTTTGATGTTTTTTCTTCCTCCTCATTTCAAAACTCAAGATCAGATGTGTTGAGGGTTCTTGGGTCTATTAGGGACGTTTTACCATCTTCTTCAACTCCCTACCTCTTCCCATGTTTTAACCCATTCTTATTCTTGTAGAAAAAACCCCAAAACATGAAGAAAAACGCCTTTCCATGCTCGGTGAAGGTTACTCAGATTTATACTGCTTTTCCATGTTGTATAAATCCAAAACACAATCCATTATCCACTATCAGTAGATGAATTGCCCCTTGGCTTTCTAGTGTGCCTCCACCTCCAAAAATTCCCAACATGAGGTAAAACAGGAGTGTCTTCTTTGCAAACAATATGTTACTACTTTTTTTTTTGGGTGGCATCATGTTACTACCATCAACACATACTTCAAACTTGGCTTAGGTGTTGCCAAGACTCCCTCTCCTCCCATTTGATTTAAGTATCCTTGTTTTGGGCTCCATGGAGGTAAAATGTCTTAAATTAGAATAAAAAATTTAAAATTAAAATCTGATGATGCACCCAACTTCAAGAGCACAAACTCACATGAGAAGTATCCTCCGTTCATCTTAGGATTTCACTGAAATTCTCAACCTTCACCATGCCTTCATATGCCTTATTACTAGAAATGGGACCTTTATGGAACTCAAAAATGAAGTTCAAACACCAAAATTATTCACCACTTTATCAACCAACGAAAACATGTTTTTTGTGATGCAAGATTGCCAACTTACCTAGATGCTCTTGTATCAAACTACATAGGTGAGTTGATTTGCCAACTTACCTAGATGCGCTCCTGTATCAGACTACACAGGTGAATTGGTTTGCGAGTTTAGTGCTCAGAAACAAGGCTGAGTGCTAGAACCACCCTTTTGACCCAATGAGTAAGGCCATGACATGCCCTTCCATCTCAATAGTTATCTTTAAAGTTTTTCACTCACTTTATTTTTTTGTTTACCCATTTAACCATAAATCGTCCTCCTCCAACTAGCTATGATCTTCCTTCTCTTTTCCTTGCCCACTGCTTGGGCATAGTCCGTCCACCTCCTTCAATTAGCTTACTTTCACTTCTTCCATCCTTTTGTCAACTTTTCCCCACCTCTCTTTGTCCCCTCCACCAAGTGTCTTCAACACCACATAGTCCTTTCTTCAAAGAGAACACCTCACCCACTACCACTACTTTCTTAGCGCTTGTTGAAGAATTCATCATAGCCTTAGGCATCACCATGATTACCCATAACCTCCATTGCTAGCTCTAGGATAGTCTGCATGTCCTTTTCTTCTGCTGCACTCGTGGAAATGTCAAACAACTCCACTACCTCTACTACAACATCTTCATCTTTTAATTCAGTCTTCAAAATGTCCTCAAAAAGGTCATCCATCTGTTTTTGGAGAGTCGCCCCTTCTAGCCTCTCTTCATCACTTGGTGCAATCTCATCCTTCTCTACACATGTTTGGGCCAATAACAACATCAGCTGCTCCATCTCAATCTTCTCCTCTTCTCTTTTCCTTTTTCTCTCTTCAACCTCCTTTCCTAAGCTATACGTTGATTGCCACCTCCTTTATTCATCTTATTTGGCATGACATGTGTGCTATGTACAAATAATTTTGCACTCCTTTGCTCACATATGAAAACAAGACAACGTTTGACCCATAAGAGTCCTTTCGTCCACTCCTATGTGGGTTGCTCCCACATATGCAAATACCTTGTGCATCCTCCATTGGATGGAGGTACTCTTCCTCTTCATTTCCTGTCTCTCTATCCTCTCCTTGAGGATTTCTTCATATATGGGCTGCTAACATCCTTTTTTCACTTTGTTGTTTTTCAAGTCAAATTTGAGTTGCTCACACAGCAACTTCACTCTCTCATTTCCTTTCAAGGCAATCTTCTTCTCTCCACTCTTAAGCCTAAAATCTTGAAGCTTCCTCACCCAATCTAGTTGCATTCTTGGTTGCACTATTTGCTCCATCAACTTGGAAATCATATATTCCCAACTCTTTTACCTTTTTCTCCTTTCTTGGAGATCACTCCAAGACACAGCTGCACCACCACACATTTTTCTGCCTGCAAACTTTACCTTCTTGGGGTCTTCACTACTCTCCTCTTTAAAACAGTACTCCAGCTCCACTATCCAATTCAAAACTCTTTCAGGCACTCTCTACCTGAAAACAAAAGAGTATTTGTATCGCACTTACCTTCTTTTTTCACCACAACCTCTGCTGGTCTCTTTTTTTATTTTGGGCGCTTCTCTTGTTGGCTCCATGGGTTTCTTCTTCTCAACTATTCTCCTCTTTACTTGTTGGTCTTCTCTTCATGTCCTCTTAACATTGCTGCAATCTTTGACTTAGGATCACTCTTCTCTTTGTTGACTATTCTCCAAACCATTTATGTAATTCCTTGTTCTCTACCCATTTGCACGCAATGGAGAACAATTCCTGTCACATGGGGACTGCCTCATGTTCTACGTTCTGCCTGCACATTCTTCTCAGCAACTCTTCATTACTAGCATCTTCGTTACTTCAACTCTTCCTTTCCCGTACTTGTAACCAACTCTTTTACAATTTGATACAATCAAGGTAGAAGGATTAATTTAATAATTGTCCAACCTTGCAGCCTGAACAATCAACCACTCAGCAACACACCCACTCAATGTCAATTTCACAAATCAAAATCCATGCATACTTTGTCCTTGTAATGATGTATCCAATCCAACAAGAGAATAATGAAGTTTTAAATCCATTCATGATCCATAAAAGACTTATTAATAGCCATGAACAATCACACTCAGCTCATACAACGTACACTTGAAGGAAATCAGTGTTCAATGGCATTAATTAAAACTTGGAATCAAAAAATTTGTTGAATAAGTTCTAATCTAATTCCTTCACATTCTCTAGGCTTACAACTATCAAAACAGTCTACCAACAACTACTTTCAGCTCTCGCACAAGACTAGACAGCAAGAAGCATGAATTTGGAATTTTGACAAACAGTTGGCCTTGCTTTCGAGCATTAAAATTTCTTACCATATAAATTATTGTTCTAAATTTGAAGGTGGATTCATTGATAAAAAGAAAACCCAAAAGGAATATGCCCTTCGCTTTCCATAGAACTTTCTCATAGTCTATATCTTTCAACTCACCCAAACGCTTTTGTTCTGTTAAAACAGACGAAACACACATAGGAGGATTTTTAACCTCAAAATTGGCGATGGATTCACCATCTTCATGCCAAGACCTTTGTTTTGATACCTTGGGCACCCTCTCAAAGTTTCCCCACTATCCAACCTTCACATCCCTTATCCCAAGCCAAGAAAGTGTCATTTTGTCCTCCCTTTTCAGGTACTTCTTCCTCATTTCAACACCCAAGATCAGATTTTATGAGTGTTCTTGGGCCCATTATGAATGTTTTCCCTTCCTCTTCAAATCCCTAACTCTTCCCCACATTTTTCCCCTTCTTTCCAAAAATGCCCCAAAACATGAATTAAAATGTCTTCTATTTCATGCTTGGTGAAGGGGAATCAGATTTATGCTGCTTTTCCATGTTGCATACAGCCCAAACACCATTCATCATGCCCCTTCGATAGCTGAAACTTCTCTTGGCCTTCCAATGGGCCTTCATCTCCAAAAATGACCAACATGAGGTAAATGGGATTGTCTTCTTTGCAAACAATGTGATCTTTTTTTCTTTTTTTTGCTTGCATCACATTACTATTATTGATACATGCTTCATAATTGGCTTACATGCTGCCAAGACACCCTCTCTCTCCGTTTGGTTCAATTGCCCTTGTTTTGGGCTCCATGGAGGTCAAATGCCTTAAATTGGAATAAAACATTTTAATTTAAAATGTGATGGTGCTCCCAGCTTCAAGAGCACAAACTAACATCAAAAGTATCCTTGGTTCGACCTGAGCTTTCCCTGAAATTATCAACCATCACCATGCATTCATGTGCATTATTCCTAGAACAGGGACCTTTTTGGAGTTTGAAAACAAAGTTCTAACACTGAAATTAATCACCACTTTATTGACTAACAAAAACATGTTTTGGTGATGCAAGATTGACAACTTACCTGGATGCTCCTGCATCATGATGGAATCCCCTGAAGGTGGTGTAACTGGTAGTGTCAAGAAATGGAGGGAATCACCATCACCTAGAACGGTTTCGGTGGGGATCTTTTGAAATGATTTGAAACTCCAAAAACAGATTATTGACCATGTCAAACCAAATCAGTTGCTGATTATTCTTTGGCTTGGGAGGTTTTAGCATTGTATAGAATGTTGCTAAACATCAGAGCCTAAGAGGCAGACCTGAAACATTGGTAAACTAAAGTGGATCGAATAAAGTTGTATACATATCTTTGTTTCAAAAATGAACACTTATGGAGATAATCTCAAATCTTGTGTTACTAAAGCTTGTGGAGATAATCTCAAATCTTATGTTACTAAAGATCTATTATTGAAAACGTATATCAGAGGTATTTGATCTAATCTCCAAGGCAGTTTGTGTATAAATAAAATACAAGCTGTCAAAGATGTAATGCATAAAGCTCGTACAAATAAGCATAGAACTTGGTATCAATAAAGAAACCACAAATCATTGTCCTAATTAAAAATCAGTGGAACACCACTAATCCAAACTTTGGAGCACCATAGTTTTGAAAAGCTAATTTTGAAGGTACAACAACATGAAGACAAGAATCACAACCCTTGATAATAGAAATGAAGTATACTTTCATGAAAGTCAACACAATCATGGAAGCTAATCGGGTTCTCCCCCCATACCTCACGAACCTGTTTCTAATTGAAACAAAGTCCTGATATCAAGCCAGTATAATCATGGAAACAACTTGGACTCGCCACAGACACTAGGTCCTGCTCTAGTAAGGCATATGTTCGCCAAATTTGAACTTGGCCAAGTCCATAGTGTTGAACAATTTTTTAAGTCTTTTTTAGTTGGAAAAAAGGCCAAAAAAAATTAAAAATTAACAATATAAAAAAAACCAACACTAATAACCCTAGAACCTAAAAAGTCACCAAGGCGGCAAATCCAAAAAGCAAAAAATAAATAAAAAACCAAACTTACCTCTCATTCAACACTCGTCTTTCATGAATGCTCTGCGCTGAAACCTCATTAACCTAGTGTTTTGTTGTTAATTTTGTTTATTAACCATTTTGATTCATCATTTGACATTGAATAATCAAT
Organism: Torreya grandis; assembly: GCA_037957365.1. Classification (NCBI taxonomy): domain Eukaryota; kingdom Viridiplantae; phylum Streptophyta; class Pinopsida; order Cupressales; family Taxaceae; genus Torreya; species Torreya grandis. The sequence continues at coordinate 7,366,695 of JARHVA010000075.1, forward strand.
TATTAGTAGTGTTTTGTGGTTAAATTTATTTATTTATGCATATTATGGTTAATTTTGTATATTTGGCTAGAGTTTTTATATTATTTGTATAGCCTAGCAACCCCAGGGAAAACCCCAAACCGACAACTTGGCATGGAAGAAGTAATGATGCATAAAGCAATGATACTATAAGTTCAAATACTTGTGAATCTAGTAGATATCAGCCAGCTCAACATGTAGTTGCACCAAGAGCATCGCTCACAATTGTAACCAAAATCATCCACCCTAAACACTGAAAATTTTAAGGGCGTATCAAAAAATAATAAGTTATGGTCCTTAGTGACTGTGCAGGCACCCATAATTTTATTGACATGCTACCAGTCAAAACAATGGGTTTGTTTGTCTATCCTACTAAGGATTGTAAACTTCAGAAAACCTCTTGCTAGAGTTGATATGGTTTTCAATGTTCATTGGCTACAAGAATCAAATATGCTTACAATGAATTTACGAAGTCATTTCATCAATTTTAGTTGGTAAAGTCAGATATACATACTTAAGGAATGTATACCCCCATCAATTAAGCAAGTATCATCTCATAGGAGGGAGAAAATGATTCAAGAAAGAGCTCCAACATTTGTAGCCAAGTGTTACGACACTCAAGTACTTGTAAAAAGGACATATAACAAAATATATAAACAAGTGGAAAAATAGATCGAGAGGAAGTGTTGACACTGTGGATTGCACCCTTGAAAGAACGTTGAGCTTCTCTCTTCCACGCAACACAATGGAGACTCCCCTATTGTTGTGGGTTTGGCAAAACAAAGGGAAGAATATCTAGAAAAGGGCTAGCTCCCTTTGATGCATCTCTGAGGTCTTTCACTACTATTGCGAACAATGAGGGGGGCGGCGCGGGGCTGGGTTGAAAAGGGAGAAGGATATAACTAAAACAAAAAATATTTAAAAGGTGATGCACCAAATGATTTTGATCCACTCAACTATATTAACACTTCAGACCAGAAGAGGGCAAACAAACACTTTATCTGACAAAAGGACTAGACTGTAGGAAGCTTTAACAGGGGCTTAATGAAGACACAGAAAATGAACTTACCACAGGCGCTATAGAACACACTATCTGATAACTCATTTTCTGTCTCTACGCTCCAGATGCAGCACTTCCTGTTAACCTGCAGAAATGGTGCTTTGGCTACACTAGGTATGTTGGTGTCAATCTGTGAAAGCATCAAGCTGAAAAGACTGAGCACGGAATTGATACACACACTCAAAAGTATAACTAGCTTGATAGAGGTAAAATGCATTCTTATTGATCAAAGGTAAAATTTTGGCAGGGCTTCGCCTTACAAAATGAGAGATATCTTCCTCAACTGAGAGGTTACAATATATAGCATGAAGGAAAAGACTTTGGCGCTTTCTAGAATAAGCGGCCCATGCTGCGTTGAATACATTGGAAAGAGGAAAATGTTGAAGGGACCATGCTGAGGTGTCACCAGTCTTGACTTTGATGCTTAACCCGTATTAAATGTCACTGCAAGAGCATGGGTCGCTTTGTCTGTTTGAATGACAAGGCCGCTTCTTAGTAAGTTCACGTGATTGTCTTCTCATTAATGTAAATTGCGGAAAAAATGGGCCATTCTATTGAATGCCCGCGCTCCCCTTGGTGGCCACTTGGCAGAGACTGTATCATCCATAGAAATAACTTCTTGTGCCGACGCTAACTGTGCCACCTGGACTGTTTTGTCTGCTCTTGCACTTGGCTTTTGTCTTTTCCGGCTCTGAGGCCCTCGGGGCTATCTTCCGTCATTTCCTAGCTCCTCAGGCTCCTTTCTCGATGGTCTTTTCCTTTTGGCCTTAGGGCCTTTGAATTCCTTCGGGTTTGCGCTTATGAATTCTTTCGGCTTCTCTTCTAACCCATTTCCATGCGCGGGTCCGTCTTTAAACATTTGAGAATCAACAGCTATTTCATTGTCTTGAATTTGACGTCTGCGGGGATGTCACCGGAAGTTTGAACCTCCAACCGCTGGTTCGCTATGCTGAAGTTGACGTTCTCGGGCCCGTCACCCCTTTGGTAATTTCTTTGGCCTTTTGTATTCCTTCGGCCTTTTGCAATTGAACCTTCCCGAAGGGAAGGGTGTCCCTTCGGAGCTTGGAAAAGGTCCCTTTTTGGTCACTGAGAGCCATCTGCAAGGGCACTTGCCCTTCGGGCTCCTTTAGGCTCCCTTGGTCATCTCAATTCCTTCAAAGATTTTGCCCGAAGGAAAACCTGGCTTCATGTCTTGGTCTTTTTCTTTCAGTCTTTTCCTTTGACAAATTCCTTCGGACAAAAAGTCCGAAGGAATTCCTTCGAGCTTTTGTTCGAAGGAATTTGCCTTTGTTCCTTGTATTTTCCTTCGGACATTTTGTCTGAAGGACTTTTGCCTTTTGTCGTGGATTTCCTTCGGACAAAAGACCAAAGGAATCCTTTGCCTTGCTCACTTTCCCAAATGTGTTTACTGCCCTCCGCAAGGGCATCTTGGGTCCAGAATTGCCCTTCGAATCCTGCTTGAACGGACCAGTTTGCAACCTGACTGCCCTCCGCAAGGGCACTTTGTCTTTGAAGCTTTGTAAAAGACTTGCATTCTTTGAACTGGCCCATCCCTTTGCCAAAAGGCTTGTCCAAGGCAATTGCCCAAAGCGAAATAAGCCTCATATCAAGCCAAGAACCTACAGGTCTTATATCTTTCAACTTTTCATAAGAACAGGGCTATCGCAAAGGGAAATGGAGCATTTGTATTAAGGTGGATGCATCCAAGACTGACGCACAAGGCAGCAAGGAAAGAAAAGAGAGCGATTTTTTGGCCAGCAGGACCAAAATGGTCAACAGGAAGTACCTAGAGATAGTCATTTTTTTTTATGAATATCATACATATCCTTCCCTCCCTATGCTTTCATGGTAAAGCATCCCAAGCAATGGGAACTTGATATGAAACTACTAACTAATTCTTTGTAAGGTTGTGTACCTTGATACATGCAACCTTTGGTACCTACATATCCGACACCCTTATATGCAGTAATCATTATATCTGTGCATTATTTTTCTCTTGGTTCCGTATCACCCAATACCACTGGCTCTGGTGTTTTATCCAAAATGTTTACCAGTAATAGTTTCAGCAGTTGGCGACAAGTTCATGGTCTTCTCCAAGTCTCTATTTTAAAGTTTAAACTTAACCACTCACTAGCACTTCAGACCCAAAAGATGCTTCTAAAAGACACATAATGGTCCTACTATACAAATGTCTTAATATGTGGCCATAATGTTTTACTGTCTTTGGGTGGCCATGTGCATGTTTGCCAAAGGTTTAAACATCTACCCCAAATTCAAACGTCCTAGATGTTACTACATGGCATTTACAAGTGTTTTTTAAGTTTTGGTGGCAGGCTCATGGTCTTCAATAAGTCTGCAAATCCTCTGTTATGAAAACACATACAATGTCTCCGCCCCATAACACATCTTAAAAATGGATTGCTCCTACTTCTACAATGCCTAAAGAGTACCATAGTTTTCTGCAATGCCTCTATAAGGCTAAGTGTTTTTGCAACTCTGTTGTGTGCAGTCATTTTGAGATAAATATTTACCAGACTTATGAAAATTACCAGGACCTAAATATATCTAAAAACCAGATTTGACTCGGAGACAGTTAAAAGTTTGGATCTGTGGAAAACGATAGCGTTCTAGAAGTAGCAGGTAACAATGTGCCTGCAATTTTCAGCTGTTATTGATATATTTATATGTAACCTTTTTTTGTTGTATCAAAAAAATAGTTGTTCGTGTACAGATCAATATCTACTTTTGACTGATATTGTGTGACAAAAGGAATATGTTTATTAGTCAAAGAATGGTGGCCATTCTGCAATGCTTGTGTTTTCCTCCCAATGTACCAATCCACCAGAAAAGATAACATACATGCAAGAATTGTTAATCTGAATGGTCCAGACAACTTGTACAAACCTTGCGTAGCCTATCTAATGCTCCGCTTGTGTCAAATGTTTCTACACCACACTCATCTGTTGTCACAGCCGCAAGCTTCGCCAATGTAATTCCAGAAACAAATGGATGTCCTGGGTTGCTGCATCACAGACACAAACAGAGATCAAACATTAGTTGTTTCGGGCTAGTATTTGATTTGTATGTGTCCTTTTAACCATTTACAAGCCTAAACCATAGAAACAAATATGAAATTCTCAAGACAGATAGGAGATCACAAAGTTTTAGTTTACCTCACTTGGTCTTCGTAGCGTATGTGAACATTGCTGATGGAGATTTTTAAATTTCCAACAATAGTTGCAATAAGAGAACCTATCCATGAATTTGTTTCTGGGGACTGGCACAGGAAAACCATGGCAATGAGTGTTAAGTGCCTTGGCATAAGTTATAGAGATTATTTTGCCACACAGAACTCAAAACCTGATAGTTTCCTTGAATTCTACTGCTTGAAGATCCACAGAAAATAATTATTTTACCTCTTTTTCACAAAAGGAAATCTAACTCCAATACCTTTATGCAAGAAAAACAAAACTATGGCAAAGACAATATCTATTACTTATGAAACAGTACATAGGGGTATATACATTTGCAAACACGTAAATGGATATGTTTTACTGGCCTCAAAGAAAACATGAACTTCTAACAAAATGAGGAACACTTTCCCAAAGTAGAAACTATTACGTACAACAAAAGACATGATGACTTAAATGTACCATTTAAAAAACTATAACATATCACCATGCACAAATTAGAAATCTCCATAAGCTGGTTGTCTAAATGCTATGTCTGCACTACGAAAAGAAGAATCCACTTTAGACAATAAAAACTTGGAGCTTACATTTTCCACTTTTGACTTTTTCTTATCCTTTGCCTCAAGCATGGCCAACTCTTCTTCCTGAAAATGTATATTAATTAAAACCAAATTAATAAAAAGTGTACCATCTTGAAGGGGATAGGACAATAAAAAACATTTCTTAACCTCAAACGCTAATGTAAAAAACAAAAAGATGGAGCTGCTAGTCTCGCTTGCAACCGAGTTCCTCTTAATTTCCAGAGCCAAAGGAACAATTATGTTGATGTTGTTAACAAGATTAACCAAAGTTAAAAAAAACTCACCTGCCCTATATATAGGGTATTCAGCATACTACATCTAACTTAAAAAAGCATTCCCATGACAATCCAGCCTAGTATTTTCTTTCCTAAAAGAACAAGCATTGGAGGTAAACTTAGAAGGATGCTTGTCAACTCCATACCTCAATTTGACGACGTTTAGCTTCAAAAAGCTTTTCCTCATCTTGCTTCTAGATCACAGAATACAATACCATGTTGGTCACAGCTATTAAATATTTTTGGCAAAGACAATACAAACACTAAAATAGTTTCAGACAAAAGAGTTTGAAGATTGTTCTGTCAACATAACTATTGCCTTTCACAAAACAAAGCCTTCCTTAATCTGCATAACATACCGTGAAAGAGCAATCATCTTTTGCAGGTTCGGCTAGTACAAACACGCGGTCAATAAGAACAATAACTGGTTCTTTTCCAAGGCTTTTCCAAGGAACCTACAGAAAAGATCCCATAAAGAATAAACATAATGAAGATTGTTAAATGAAATGCATTATCTATAAAGAATCAGCATAGGGAATTCAGTACCTATTGCTTTTAACATTTCCGTTCTTGAAAATCTATGCCCACAAAAAACTATAGGTTTATTGTGTTCAAGTACATTGCACCATTAATCAAGACCACCAAATTAAACATGCATTTTCTTATTTGCTGGCACAATGGACATACTAAAAAGATTTATTTATCCCAAATATAAGGTAACAAAGTTATAAACATGTTTAAAAAGGCCGATGCATTAGTATAATAGAAGCTCAATGGTAACCATAAAAATCAGGTAAGTCAAATACCAAAATCAAAATAAATAGCAAATAAAAATGGTCAAACAAGGAAAAGAGACTATAAGTAACCTCCAATTAATATCCACAAGAAAATTTGGAAAAGAAAAAAGATCAACAAAATGAATGAGAACTGAGTACCACACTGAGGCAAATGGTCAAAACTGAGTTGATAAAAAACAACAGGAAGATATAAATGAAGGTATGCCATGGTAACTAAAATACTAAAAGCCTCTATTGGTTGCATTAAATTATGACGTATCTTACCTTCCTGACAAATATCTCTATTAATAAACATACAGTTCAACACCGCCAACTAATATCTCTACAAAATCAAATACCAGGCCCCACAGATTTAAAACCTTTATTGGCCAAAGCAATATAGATATGACTAATGGGCATCACAAATAAACAAGCATCCACTCGATAATCATCAGACTCGAGAGATTAACAAGCAAAATACTAAAATGTATGAGAACAGAAAACTAAAAGGAACGGAATTAACAAGAAGCAAGGCTGGGACAGTATATCAATAAGTTTCTTCAATATTTCAAGTGGATGAATTGCTATCTATTTGTTGACAATAAGGAGATCAATACTACCATGTAGATTAAGATGGCATATTAGTTAAGTTTTGGATCCCCTAACTAATATTGCACTGAGGATATAATTTGAATGCAGGTTAAACAAGGATAGCTAGTGGTCACATTTTCACAATGATTGCCAATACCTGACGAGCATTCACAACAGTCAGGGGACACAGAACACTGTTTTCCTTATAGAGTATCAAGGAAATGAAAACCTTGAAATTACTCCTGACTTAATCTGGTAAACAGACCATAAAACTTAAGGCTGAACAACCACGTGGCTGATTATACATGCTCTTTTGTTTGAGAATTAAATCTTGAACTATAATCTCTAAGATTAGTTATATGAACCAGTCTTTGATTCTTGTGATGTACTGACTTTCTGTCTGTACAAGCACTGCTACCAGCGTGGATCTCTTTATGCACCTTTCTGTGCTTCCATTTCGAACCAATATAGACTGCCTCACCACTTCAGCTTCTACAGAACCTTTATCAGGAAAATATTTGAAGGTTTTTATTTTAATTCTGGGATATTTGCAGTTTTTTATTAATACTTTCTCATTTCTAATATAACAAAGAAGTGAAATTACTTAAAACATATCCATTGTGGGGCAACTTGAGAATATCAATGTGGTAATGATATGAGAGGGACTAAAATTCAAACTTCAAGAAATACTCAACAAAATTAGTCCATATAATATAAGAAAAATGTGGATGACTTATTAGGCACTACACTCACCAAAAGCTTTGCCAATGGGGAAAGAGGCTAGAGGGTGAGAAGCCCGACGTGGTAAATTACATTCACCATTCCTCCCCCCTACTAACAAATATTTACAATGGTTGTGTGCTAAAGTGGGTCCCCTTACCTTGTGATTATTATCAAAAATTCACGAGTAAAAAAAATTGTCATTTGGGCAAATGATTACTCATGGAGGTCATTTGGGTAAATGACTAAAATATACACAAGTAAAAATCCCACTAAAATTAATATCCAACTAAAATTGCTCGTGAAAGCCTTCGACTTAACACTAAGAAAAATGTTTTTGACTTACTACATATGGGTTCTAATCCATTATCTCAAAAAAACCTGCTTCTTAATTTCCACTCAAATAGTTCATATGGCAGACAGTTCATACTTTTAGTGAACTGACCTAATATGTAACTGCACGGCAAAATAAAATGTCCAGAGGAGCAAAACACCAAATAAAACATGAAATACTGAAGTATGCAGTCTGACAACAAGCCAGATATCACCTGTGCTCCTAAATTATTTGGCTCAAAAGAGAACACAATACCTTAAGCGTCACGGAACCCAGGAAGCCTGCTTTGACTGTAATAGGCAACTTCAATGAGTTCAAAGCCTCTGCCTTCAGCTGCAAGTCTTTTAACACAACATCACCTGCAGCAGTGCCCAAAAGGATGATGTTTAACGGAATTACAACAAAAAAAGGTCACATTCTTCCCAATCACAGATTGCCACACATACAAAAGAAAACACCAGAGCACTGCAATACATTTTGACCAGATACAATAGCCCATACATCAAGACAGAAAAGGATACACTTCCTTGCAAGTAGAGATCCTAAGTTACAAAATGAACCTCAAATAGAAACGTGGTCAATCAACTCTCATTTTTACTGGGATATATTGAATATACAAAAGGTGCAAGGAATTTTATGGCCGGAATCATGGTGGACCCCTGTTTTTTTTCAAGAATCTTCATATATTTTTTTTCTTTTTGATAATCAAAATATTTGTCATTGATTAAAGATAATATTTTTCTTCCCAGGCTTTTCAGATAACATTATAAATTTATTTATAGTAAGAGATCGTCTTTTCCAGAACAACATATCAAATGAACAAGAAACCCCTACAATTTACATTAGTATACATGCGGTTCCATCTTAAAGGACAGAACTCTACCAGGGGTCTAGAGATTTTGGTTCATGGCCAACCTACTTCTTGAGAAATATGTCCCAATGATCAGAGTTCACAGATCAGCAAAACGATATAGTAAAATTATATCAATGTCCACATGTTTGTAGGTCATTTCATTGCACTTTGAGAGCTGAAAGATTTGATGTGGAGCTCTTGGTGGTACTGCAAGACGAGAACAGAGTATTGTGAAGGCTTTAGCAGATAACACGAGGAAGTACCAGCTGAGGGGTCACACCCCCATGGAAGGAGCCGTAATGAAATATGGACAAGGTCATGAATCATATCCCTTTGTATCCTATGCATATTAAGGCATTCTATATGCTGCATTGTGTTTGTAAGTATAAATAGGCCGCAGGTAAGAAAATGGGAAATGAAATGTATTACAGCAAAATGTACAGATTGATTATGATATGAAAAAAGACAGACATTCTGAGTAGGAATTATGACGTATTATAATATGTCTGTGATAGTGTCTACTTTATAATCAGAAGTAATAGACCCACTTCAAAACTTTCCAAATAATGAATGGTTAATGTCATATCTAGTCTTGTGTGTGTTATTTAACTGGAGATGAACCCTATTCTGTTGGCATATACTCAAATATTCAATTTTAAGTTAATATTTGGTTCCGTTAATGAGACTCTGGCTTATTAATGCTGAAAGGAAAGATACCCAATTATTTATGGAAACCTGCATTAAGAGAGATTGAAGATTGGTGGGAAAACAAGTTGAGGAATTTTTTCAAATCCAAAGCAAAGAGGAATAAAGAGCAAATTCACCAAGTCAGAGGGAATTTTCACAAAGACCAAAATGAAGAATGTTGCATGCCATTTCCACATATTTTGTCTAGAATCCTGGAAAAACTCCAGGCATAGAAATATATTGCTAGTTGTTGGATAAGGACAATCAACTATTGGTTTGATTACACTTTAAATTCATTTATTCTGCAGTTGGTCATTCAAGGGTGGATTAGTTTCAACAAAAAGAAGACAGAGCTTGTATGAGGCACCAGAAAGTGGTTTCCATGTAGAGTCACATTGTTGAAACTTGATGCGTATGTAACTCATGGAGAGAACTCTCTCCCCTGATTGTAGAAAGTTCACCTATGGACCTCCGCCACCTACCAGTGACACAAGAAAATCAATGATGAAGAAAAAAAAAAGAAGATAGCAGTTTGGATTGTGAAATAGAGAAAGGGTAATGAGATAGAGTAGAGAACTAGAGGAGAAACTAATGCATCACGCTAGAGGAAAAAATGCAAGTAGAAAAATGGAAAGAGTAGCAGCCCCAACGTTAAAGCAAACCACAGAATATATAAAAAAACAATATGAACAAGAAAAGTAAAAATCAGGGCGCAAAGGTGTGAAAATGAGAATTGGAACTAATACACCAGTTCAGGAGAATTTTACATTTGATTTAAAATAATTGGTCACATCAAAACCACCTCTAGGGAGAAGAGAAATCACTCTCTCCACTACTCCCACGGTACAAAAAGTATACAGTCTCTCCTCTCATTCTTCTTTTGGGGATTGCCATCTGCCGGTTTCACATCTAAGGACGTGTGAACTGGTCCTTAGCTGGGTAATAAGAAACTTTGTTCTCCAGTTGATTCTTGCACCCATGTTGGCTTTTTGATCATGCTCATATGCAGGGTTGAATTCTGTAAGGGAGTATTTCCTTTTCTTCCCAAGCTGCTTTATCCACATGCTTAACCTAAATTTTTCCCTTACATATTTTTTTAATTTCATGTTTGACATTTGGGCATTCTTGAATGTTGATGTCCGCCCAATTCATCCACTTGTTATTTTGTTTCATCCATGTCCCTTTTCTTTTTTTCGAGTCTTCTTCCCTTGTCTATATAGACCATCTATGAGATTTGATGCCTTCTACTTTCTTTAGAATCTAGATAAGTAAATATTATATCCGTTGCCTCTATCAGAAAGCTACCTATTTCTACTAGTAAGATCTTGTAAGGGCCTGAAGTTTTGATTTTTAAGTTAGTTGTGATTGAGTAATTCTTAATATTTATTTCTCCATTTTAGGGTGCAATGTACTGCTGGACCATACTTCACACTCACAAAGTACCATTTGGGCATTCTTGAAAGTTGATGTTCCATCTATTTATCCACTTGTAAATTTGTTTCATCTATATACCTTTTCTTTTGTTCGACTCTTCTTCCCTTATCTATATAGGCTATCTATGAGACTCCAACTTCCATGCCTTCCTATTTATTTAGATAACTTAGTAAATATATTAGAGCTGCTGTCCTAGCAGAAAGCTACATGTTTCTGCTAGTAGGATCTTTTAAGGACCTGACGCTTCCATTTTGAAGTTATTTTCTATTAAGCATTTCAAAAAAATTCTTTGTCTCCATGTTAGGTGCGATGTACTGCTGACCCATACTTCTCACATCCACAGAGCACTATAGGTATGACCAGTTATCTAAATAGCTCCTTCATGGTTTTGCAATCCCACAATTCTGCTTCCCTGCATCTATTTTGTACAAGATTTAACACTCTCCAACCTTCTTGGATTCTCTTCATCCTACATGTTCCCAGATGATTTTGTTGTGGAAATCTAAGCCTAGATGCATGTATTCCACCACCACCTATAGTGGCTTACCCTCAAATATAAAATTTATCTGTTTCTTTACTCTCCAAAACAGAGAAGACCATGATCTGCGTCTTACATCCATCCCTACATCTTTACAAAATTCTAAAGCTTTCATGTGTTCTTTCAGTCTTTAGAATGTGTTTGCAATTAGACTAAGGTAGTTGGCGTAGAGGAGAGATTTTATCACATGGTTACAAACTTACAAGTATTCCTCCACTACCTAACATGTCTATCCACTCCTCTAATTTATCAATGTAGAGGCCAAACAATGTTGGAGATAGTGGAAAGCCCTGTTTGACCTTGATGTCACTTGCAAAACAATCTTAACAACTCTGCCTGCATTCTGATATTTTACCCCATGTTCCTCCTTGCTTCTCCATGATTTGCCTGATGCTGAAAACTTAGCGCAGGGGCAAGTGGAGAAGTGGAGAGGCTTGCCAAGAAGGAACACAATAAACAATAAAAATAGAAGTTAGAGGAAGAGCGGCAAAGGAAGCTGACATAAGAGGTGGTAGAGAGAGCCAAAAAAAGATGCAACTGTCACAAAACCAAAGAAAAAAGGAGGGTAAACAAAAAGCAGAAGTAGAAAGGCAAAGAATAGACCAGGAAATATTTAAGCAAATAGAGGATGAGAGGAAAAAGGCTGAAGAAGATAAAAGCAGCACAACATCATGCCATAGAAGATGAAATACAAAAGAAGAGTAGAGAGGGCACTGCAAAGAAGGACCCATCAGAACATGGCAGTACCTCTCAAACCAAGACAATAGAGCAAAAAACTGAAATAAGTACAAGACCTGTTAGCCCAAAATGCACCAATATTAGGAAATGTATACATAGGAGCAGGAAAGAAAGAAAACCCATTAAGGGCTAAATAAAGCAAAGCAAGCAGCACTGAAGCAATCAAACCAGCAAATGCCAAAAGAAAAAAGTCGACCACTTCTGAGGAGGTAAAGTTACACAAAGTTGAGGATGATAAAAACCCTGAACATACCTCAAAGAAAGGTGAGAAGGACAAGAAAGATACTGGGGAGAAGAAAGGAAGTAATGGCGGTAAGGCAAAAGGAGAAAGGGGGAAGCACTTGTCACAACGGAACCAAGGCAGTTGAGTCACAAAGAGACACATTGAGAAGGTGAGGACCATAATTGCCAAGATGAGCCAGTCATCTAACACCCTCAATCTCCCCACAAAAGTGCTACAACAAACTCAGGAAAATGCTACCATTTGGTTTGATGGTTTGCCCACCATGTAAAATCAAGAGATTAAGGCAATCCTTTAGCAGTCAGACTCAGACTGCAGTAACAGAAGTGTGAAGCTAGTGGATAGTATGGAAAAAATTGCCAATGCAGTAGTAGCAGCATGACCACAGATTGGTCCTGAAGCCACATTGTCAATTGAGGATCAATTCAAAGTCTGTAAGCAAAGTTGTAAGGCAAGTTGACCTTTCAAAGGACAAAAACAAACAAATCAATGAGTGTGTTCAGGAGATTACGCAACTTACTACCAAGCCAAGGAAGAATGGGGTAGCAAAGATGAAAAAGAAGTTAAGAGATGCAATTCAGAAGCTAACGGAGGTAACGGATGAAGCAGCATGGTTCTTTGCTTAATCTCTTACTTTATCCGAGCTGACAAATCCATTACAGACCCAAATAAATAAAATTGAGGAAGAATTGACTGAGGGAGCCACCAATTATGACATGGCACAAGATGCCAAAGGGACGGAGAGGAAAATATTATTGGTACTGACAAATAATTATGACAAATCAATACAGATGGGGCCTATATGATCAGTAGCATGGATGACATGGCAGAAAATGGAGACTCCATATGCACAATGGCTCCTAGAGATGGCCGAGTTGAAAGCCTATAGCCACTCAGCAATGCCATTGTCTATTTTTACCCAAGTTTCACAGAGGAGTAAGAATGTGGTAGGAATAGCGTGCCCCATTGAAGAATTCATTTGCGCAAAAGGCCAAAGGTGGATGAAAAATGGCAGAACCTCCAGGTCAACCAACACAATAGAAAGAATGAATAGAAACTTTTTGGTTTAAGTTTCATTATCTTCATAATCAAGATCAGAGGGTTGTTTGTGTCGTATTTATATCACTCAGCTTGCATGCAAGCTGGAATGAAGTTGCAACAGCCATAGTTCATTCGAAACCACACCCAAAACAGCAATAAAAATTCCTTAAGAGTTTGGAAACTGGGGGCTCTAATGGCTGAAACCCCTCACAAACGGCATGATACAACAAAAATTCCTTAAAGTTTGCAAACTGGGGGCTGAATGTGACTGATAACAACATTCTCTTCTTTAATGTGCTATCACTTCCACTCAAATACAACTCATTACATATATGGGATATGATGCCAATGTTAAATGGTAAACTAGCCACTATATAAGAAGAGAACGCTGCTGCCCTATCTGAATTCTGAATTGTTCCATTGCTGCTTGCTTTCATTCCCTGCATTTGATCCATGTTCTCCAACCATTGAATCCAATTTTTATTCACAATATCTTCCTTATGCTCAACTAAGGTCAATTCCAATCTCTCTTAGCCATTTGTATGGGATGACAAAATCATCAGCAATAGTGCTATTAAAATTAGAAACTCTACCCTTTATAGATCTCAATCTATCACCAGGATCCCACACTATTATGCACATACAGTTTTGAGTCAAAGGATCTATCTTCGCACCTTTACTCTTCCTAAAATGACGGCAAAGCTGGAATACTTCATTGTTGTTATTACCACGTCTTCAGCTGAAATTATAAGGGTACTTACCCTCTTGAGAGAAATTTTGTAATGGCATAGTATGGAGCAATGAATATGGGATATGACCATCATACCTTGGACTGTAATCAAGATGCTTACCTCCTTTGGTAGAAGTAGAAGCTTTTAATAGCATCGCATCACCACCACTATTCTTTTCAAGTGCCTTTCCATAGCTGTCATGAAAATCCATCTCATAAGGTAATGACTCAATCTTTGGAGGAGTGGTAGGTGCTTCTTGGGCTGCAACAAGTGCTAGTCTCTTTTCCTTGACTTCATTAAGTAAATCTTTTGTTGGGCTGCAATCTCAAAAGTCAATTAGATATCCTTTCCTTCATTAGATTTCATACTTTCCATGGATTGTTCCCTCTCAATTTCTTGCACTTCTGATTTTTCTTCTTTCTCATGCTCTTCCCTCACAAATTTTTCCACTTGAGATTTTGATGTATCCAACACTTTCCCTGGTTCTATGGTCTTCTTTTCTAACTCTTTTGAGTCTTCATCTAACAACACGTCCTCATAGTGCACTTGTCAACTTCTTGTTTTCATCAATTTCATGAAGTCCGGAAAAGATATTTCTTTCTAAATCTTTGTTGGAAGAGCTTTATATTCAACATAATTAGCAATAACATCATCCACCATAGTTCTCTCCTCCGAAAAGAACGCCATGATTCATACACTGGCAAGATCACAACTCTAATACCATTGAAATGTCATTTCCGGACAAATATTAACAATCTTGGATTTTCCGTAAAACCCTCGTTGAATTAGGATAAAAGTATACAAGATGAAACAAACCATACAACTAAAATATGCAAAACTGAAAATTACCCAATTGATATTTAATGCTGAAATTGAATACCCAAGTGAACTTTTTATGGAAATCACTTGAAATTACACATACCCAACTGTAAATTAATTCAAATATGTTGATTACAAATTTATTATGGCAAACCTAGCTTGAAACATGGAAAAGAAAAACAATGAATTTTCCCCTAAAACCCTAGTTGTAGATGTCTTGAACAATATGGCAAGCTTCCAAAAGTTACGATAGAGCTCTGGAAGGTACGGCAAAAATTATAGGGGGCACAAATGATTACGTCAGTCCTAATAAATCCTAGGAAGAGGGTCAAATTGACTGGAAAGTGAAACGCCCAACTGTGGAAGTGGAATGTTGCAAATGGAACAAAAACCCAAATGCCAACACTGGGGGTGTGACGTCACTATACAGTAGGTACAACGAGCTATATGAAAGCCTTGGAAAGGAACAGCAGGTGTACGACAGCCTTGGTTGGGTGATGTCAAGGCTAGAAAAATCCTCAAGGGGTGACGCCATGTTGAAATGATGACACCAATGTTGTAAGTGGCTGCAATCCCTAAAGTTCCGATCTTCACAACTGATAACAATGTTGAAACTATAACTTTGACCCTGATCTGAAGCACAAATGTAATCCCTGGATGGAATCACCTACTGGGTATGAGGATTTTTGTCCTCAGTACTGTTCACTAGAGGGTTTTCGTCCTCTGTGATCGAAAGTTGAAAAATTGTTGCTCAAGCTTTGAAAAAGGGTTTTTTATTTTGTTCGAATAAATGAATTCCCATTTCTCTCCATCCAACCCCTTGTAATAATTACTTTTTCCATCAAAACCTGAAAAAACACACTTTATATTCTATCTTGACGTTGGCATGCTTTTATTTTACTAAATCCATCTTTATCATTGCTTTTGGCCTAATTACTAATCAATACTTTATGGCCCACTTTAATATTAATGATTGCCATTTTTCCATGTTATTAATTAAAGAGACTTTAGGACAACTTAAAACACTACCATTAAATTATTTCATTATTAATTATTTTGAAAAGAGGACATGATAGTGGCTACCAACAATAAAATTCTAACGTATGATCAGCGAATGAAAAGGGATTTTGTTGGCCCATCCATATGCTCCCTTTGTAAAAATCATGAGGAAACATGATATCATTTATTCCTATACTGCCCCTTTGCATGGAAAGTTTGGGGTTTCTTTAAAAAATTCCAACATGTCTAGGTTCACCAAACCACTGTGGTGGATATGCTAGAAGGATAGAAGTTTAGACTCAGATCAGCTGGTCTCACATTGATTTGGGAAATCGACCCTTTAGTTATTTGTTGAAATTTGTGGTTGGAAGGGAATGGGTGGATATTCAAAGAGTCAGTGCACTCAAAAGAATGGGTTTGGAAATGAATTAAAGCTTCAAAATCTGAGCTTGAAATGGTTTGTTCAAGCCTCAAAGTAGCTAGATTGGAAAATGGAAGAAGGCTTTTTGATCAAGAATTTGGGCAGCATTCCCTTCCCTAACAATGGGGTTTGTATATTCAAGCAAGAAGATTGAGAAGGTTTCTTGGATCCCTCCTGATCCACGGTGGATAAAGTTCAACTTTGATGGGGCTATCAAGGAGAATCCTCGTCCAGCTAGTTGAGAAGGTTGTCCAAGGTGGATAAAGTTCAACTTTGATGGGGCTACCAAGGGGAATCCTGATCCAATTGGATGTGGTGGCATTTTCAGAGACCCCTTTGGTCAACCTCTTTTGGTTTCTTCTTTGGACATAGGGAGAAATACCAATAACATTGTAGAGGTAAGGACTTTGCTAAAAGGGGTTTAGCTAGTGGTTTTGAGAGAAGGAAAGGATTTTATAATTGGAAGCATCTCCCAAGTCATCATCAATGCAGTAAAAGAGGACAGCATCAAAGGGTAATGAATAAGGTGAGTCATAAAGAAAACAAGGTGTCTCTGTTTGAAACTAAAAAAAGTGGAGTTCAAGCATATCAATAGATCTGGAAATCAGGCAGCCAGTTGGGCTGTCAATGGTGGGGTGGGACTGCGCAATGAAATGGAAGACATGATAATCCTTGGAATCCACCCTTTCCTGATGAATAGCAGCATATTTTGGTCTAGGACATTGCTCATTTGGAGACCATACAAAATTAATTAATCAAAGAAGAATTTTGAAAAAAAAAAGTGAAAAGAGAACAAAAAAATAACTTATTATTTAGAAATCCAAAGGCTATTTATGAAAAGTGAACTAAATGATGCACGATTAAATGCATTGATTTTGGTTTATTGGTTGTCGTGGTGGCAACATGTTTTCAAGTCCTTTCACCCCCGTTGCAGCAGCTACTCCATCACTTCACATGCCAGAAACAAAACATTTCACCCTCTCATCATTATCGTGCTTTGATAAATCCCAAAGAACCTGCATAACAATGGACATTATCAAGGTAGAGTTTGAAATTTAAAATGGCAGAAATTAGCTCTGGCAGGGTTTGATGAAAGTTTCTCCCAGGGTTTGAAGTTTCATCCTTATTCTATTCAAATCTTTTTTAAAAAATCAGGATCAAGCGATAGATCCATCAATGAATAACCAGAGGGGGGGATTCATCCCTACCAACAACCCGCATTTAGGCAAATGCTGGTTGGTACAAGCAAAACGACATCAAAGAAGGAAATCAATGCAATAATGGCCACAACAGGAAAGAAAAAAGATTCACAAGAATCTAGGTCTATAAGGTCATGTATACAAGCCTCTGAGGAGAATCTGGTAGCCATGCTTGATCCAAGAGAAATAAAAAAGAATATTGCAAGTTTGCATGGAAGAAGCCTAATATGCAAATTGTTAGGGGTGCAACTCTCTCTAGAAAAATTGTATGCATGGACCAGAAAAGTTTCGAAAACGAACGGAGAGCTCGAACTGAGACCTTGTGTAAGGCTATTTCATAGGGATATTTGCAAATGATTTAAATCACGGTAGTCTTTAGGGGAGGTCCATATTTTTACAGAAATGCAGAACTTTTCATGAAACATTGGCACACTACATTCAAGCTAACAGAGGAGTTGTCAACAACAGCGTCGATCTAGATCCGTATGCCCTACCACAAGAATTCTGGGCAAGGTATGTCTTCGAAACTATAGCTAATAGTTTAGGTAAATTAGTGGAAATATCAAATGCCTCTCTGGTTATGCCATAATCTGTGTTGAACTAGACTTAACTAAGCCTCTACCTAAAAGTGTAATGCTAACAACACGAGAAATGGAATGGACCCAAGATTTGAATTATGAAAGCATCCCCTTTAAATGTACACACTGCCATGAGTATGGGCACCTTATCAGGGATTGTCCCATGGTACAAAAAGTAGTAGATCGACAGGAAACACATCGGAGATAGCTGAAAAAGATGTTGATGGATTCAAGAAACCAAAAAAGAAGTATATAGCTAGAAACAAGATGAATACACAACCCAAGGAAGCCCTAGAAAAATCCGAGACCCAAACCAACCAAAACTATTTCAGAAGAAACATGAACTGTTCCAGAAACACAATAACAAACAGAAAAGAATGTCATCGAAAAAGATGCAATGGAAGATTATGGGTTCAAGGAAGACCTAGAAAATCTCCTTCAAGACCTTATCAAGAAAATCTCAAAACATCAGGATAAAGATGAAGGTAAGGAACGCCAAAACAAAAATAATAACATGGAGCACAACAAAAAATGAGAACAATGGGCCAATCAAGAGAAAGAAGAACCAGATTCTAACATGGAAGAGAACAGGATAGGAATCTCTCAAACTCCCAATTAGAATCTGAAAAGAGATTTCAGGTCCAAACCAACAAGGAGACCAAACAAAAAAAAAAGAAAAGACATGTGATAACCATGGAAGATGTAGTAGCAAGTAGCCAGAAACAGGGAGATACTCTCTTGGCAAGCATCAAGTGAAGCAACGCTGCTCAATGAAGATTGTCTCTCAGAATATAAGGGCCTTAATACGCTAGAGAAAAAATAGTACTGAAACATCTTATTACTTATAGTAACCCGGATATCCTCATGCTTCAGGGAACCAAGATTGAGATTCTCTTAGCTAAGATTAAGGATCTCTCTAGTAGGTTAAATAGGGGGTTGTTTGAAAGTAATGCAATAGGATCAACAGGAGGATTAATTATTCTTTGGAATCCGCTCATAGTCAAACTGGAAAATCTCATAATAGAGAGCCAATACGTCTCATGCAAAGTGATTAGCCTCAATCCCCTTATCAACTTTAATCTAGTCAATATTTATGGCTCACAAAACCATGGAAAGAAAGAAGTATGGAAGCAAATGGGATTGAAAATGGGCATTGTTCCAAACTCTACATGGATTGTTGGAGGGGACTTTAATGTCAAGTTAGTCACTTCAGAAAAGCAAGGAGGAAGACCAAAGAATCTTAGTAACCTTAATTTATATAGATTCATAGATGAGACAGATCTCTTGGACGTCAAACCCTCTAAGAGGTGGTTTACCCGAAGTAATATGAGAAAAGGAAAGGACCCATTATGTAAAGGTTAGACAGATTCCTTACTTCAAAGAACTAGTTGACCAACAATTACCTTCTATACTTAGAAGTCCTAAAGTTTGTTGGATCAAATCACTAGCCTATAGCTTTATGGATAGATGATGATACCCGACCTAGGAAATCCCCTTTTAGATTTGAAAAAATGTGGATGGAACACCCAAAGTTTGAGGATCTGGTTATCAAGCACTAAACTACTACTAACAAAAGGTATGGTACGAAAATATTTCAATTCTATCAAAAATGGAAGTCTCAAAGTAGTGTTAAAAGCTTGGAATAAGGAATATTTTAAGAACATCTTTCAAGGAAAAATTAATTTGGAAGCTAAAAGAGAGTTTCCAACAGGGAAAGATGGAAGGAATAAATAATGAAAACCTCCTTGAGGAAGAAGTTGCCTCTATAAGCTAGAAGAGATCCTCAAGGAGGAAATCTATTGGAGGCAGAAATCAAGGATCAGATGGCTCAAAGAGGGAGATAGGAATACTAAATTCTTCCACAAGTCCTGCAAAATGAGGATGCAACGCAACTTTATAAGGAAGTTGGACACAAGAAAAGGTTCGGCAGTAGAGGACCCACATGAAATCAAAGAGGTTCTAATAGAATTCTAGAAAGACATCCTCGATAAAGATCATAGTTCAAGCAAAGAAGAACATGAAACCTTCCTTAATCATATCCCTCATTTGGTCATGCACCAGGACAATAATTTATTGATGGTAGACATTTCCTTAGAAGAAGTCAAAGTAACCCTTTTTAACATGACAGGGGATATATCTTCGAGGCCAGATGGCTTCTCGACTCTATTTTTCCAGCACTTCTAGGAGATCCTTGATGAAGATCTCAAAGAGGTCGTTCAAGAGTCTAAAAATTCCAAGGCTATGTTAAAAGCTCTCAATGCTACCTTTTTAGCCCTTATCCCTGAGAAATCTAATTCGAAATCCCCTGATGACTTTAGGCCTCTCTCTCTCTGTAATACCGTCTACAAAATTATCACTAAAGTTATTGTTAACAGGCTTCAAATAATCCTCCCATCACTAATCTCACTAGAGCAAGGTGGGTTTGTCAAAAGAAGACAAATTTTAAATGGTATCATCTTGGCCCACGAGATCATACATTCTCAAAGTACTTAAAAAACAAAAGGAATGCTTATCAAGTTGGATATATCTAAGGCGTATGAGAGAGTCAAAAGGGACTTTCTAGATGGCATACTGCAAGGGTTTAGTTTTAGAGACAAATGGAGAACTTGGATCAAAAGTTGTTATGCTACTCTTTCAATCTTTGTGCTTGTTAATGGTTCTCCGAAAGGCTTCTTTTCTTCCTCCAGAGGTTTACGACAAGGGAACCCCCTTTCACCCTACCTTTTTATTCTTATGGCTGAGGCTCTTGGCAGAAGATTCAAAACTTTGAAAGATTGTTCCAAAATTAAAGGCATCCAAGCTACCTCGTCAGGGACGACCCATAATCATCAACAATTTGTAGATGAAATTATGTTCTTTGCCTCCCCATATTTTTAGGAAATCTGGAAGATTGGAGATATTCTAGCAAGCTATGAGAAAGCCTCAAGACAAATAATCAACAGGGACAAATCAAATGTGATCTTCCTTGGACACTAGAATTTTCTCTATAGAATCTTGGGTAAGGAGAAAGCCACCCTTCTGGAAACTTAACTTGGATTTTCTCTATTTAAAGGAATAGGGAAACAACCCATGTGGAACAACTTAGTTGATAAAATTAGAAGTAAGCTAAACAGTTGGAAAGGTAAGCTCTTGTCCTCAACAGGCAGACTAACTCTTATCAAAATCGTCCTTCAAGCCATGCCTATATATTGGATTTCTCCAATGGTTGCACCTAAAAGAATCATCAAAGAAATTGACAAAACTCTTAGTACATTTTTCTGGCAAGGAAAAAGTGAGAATTTCAAATTTCCCCTAGTGACTTGGAAAAAGGTTTGCAAGCGGACTTGCCTAGGAGTTGCAAGCATAAGAAATATCAAAATGTTCAATATAGCACTTATTGCTAATATAGTTTGGAGACTTGGCATAAGTACCTCTAAACATTGGAGCAATATTCTAGGGGAGAAGTATCTTGATAGTGGAAATTTTGAAAGAATTTTTACTACAAAAGACTTGCCTCCGGGATAGAAAATTTGGAATAGCATCATGGAAGCAAGGGATTTTTTACTTAAAAAGATATTCAGAAAATGGCAAAACAGGGAAACTAGAGACTTTTAGGAAGATTCCAAGATTTGCAAACACCCACTTCAAATGGAGGAATTTAGAAGAATTAGCAAGGAAACAAAGATCTTTGGGGACACAAGGTCAAGGACTACTGGGTGAAAAGCATATCACAGGGATATATTACTAGAAATTGGATGATATTCCAAAATCAAGATGGCTCCCAAAATGAGGCTCACAGGGAACTAAATAATCTCCTTCAAGGCTTTCATATTCCTTGGAATCCAAATAGGGATATTCTTCTCCGAAACTTTAAAGGTTCGGATCTTTACACGGTCAAAGATGGATATGATCAACAAATTTCCAACTCTCATGCTGACAATGAGGATTTTCATTGGGAGAAGATACGGGCATCTAAATCATGGCCAAAGGCCAAAGTTTTTATATGGTTGGTTATTCATGGGAAGATTTTAATAGGAAAGCATCTCAAGAAGAAAGGGTACTTAGGTCCCAGAAGATGTGTTATGTGTTTTAATAGCACGAAAGAGGTGAATCACCTACTCTTAAACTGTCATTATGCATCTAAGCTCCGGTAAGAATTCCTAAATTCTTTCAACATTAGTTGGGTGTTAAGTAAGTTCCTCTCAACTCAGCTTCAAGCATGGGAATGCGGTACTAATTTGAACCTCCTTAAAGATTTTGGAATATGGCTCCTAGTATTATCATCTAGAAAGTGTGGTTAGAGAGAAATTCAAAGAATTTCCAATGAGCACCATGTACACAAAACTCAAGAGCAACTCTGGAGAGAAATCAAAAGGACTATAATTAATTCTATTTCTATTTCTATTTCGGAAAGGTGGAAGAATAAGGCGATTAATCCAACTGAGTTGAATATTCTCCATAATTGGTCCCCCCTAAGAAGAATTATGATAAGATGAAATCATCAAACAACAAGGTTTAAAAAGCAAAAAGAAGTAGTTCTAGTTGGGAGCTTCCGTCAAAGGGTTGATTTAACTTAAATTTTCAGGGAGCTTCTAAATCAAACCCAGGAGAATCAGGAGCAGGAGCAATCATAAGAAATGATAAAAGGGAAGTAGATGCTTTCAAGAGTCTTTACATGGGTATCAACACTACTAATATAGCGGAGGTGTAAGGGCTAATTCAGGGACCAAAAATGGCTATCAAAATTAAGATTAATAAGCTAATTGTTGAAGGAGACTACCTTATCTTGATGGGAGCAATCCAAGAGAAAAAAATGTGGAACTAATGGCTTCAGAGTCTCATTCACGAAGGTAAGAACCTCTGGAATCAGTTGAAAGAAACAAGCATTAAGCATGTATACAAATAAGGTAATCGGGCTGCAGAAGAATGGAAGATATCAATCAAAAGCTGAGTTTTCATATTGCAAGTTCATATTAGAAAGCATGTTTAGTAAGTAAACCTGCATGCAAATTCCATGAACATGCTAAAAGAATGCATGTTTTTTTTAAGAAAGCATGCAAAGGTTAGTTTTTCAAGGAGTGAGGTTAGAAAGTTAGCTTTCTATAAAAACTAGCTTATTGGTGGTATTAGTAAGTTGTTAATTTGGTAATTCTTGACATCAATAAAAAATTATTATTATCAAAAAAAATGGACATTATCAAAAAAAATGGACATTATCAAGGTGGCCTGTGAAGGGTGCATAGCTATGCGTTCTCAGACAGTGTTGTGTAGGTGACGAAAATACCCAGTCTGTGGTCTTCTTTCTTTGCATATGAAAAATTGCATAAACACTGCTCTGTGAAGATAAAATTGGGATAGGGTGTGGTGTCATCTATGATATTCTGTGTGTAATTGGGGGAGAAATTTCGAAATTTTGCCTTTCAAAATGTTAGTGAATTGTTGCTTATGGGTCTGCAAGTAGATATGGGTCCTTTCCAGTAACCACTCACATTAGGGGACTAGGGGGATTTGTCTTCTCCTCCTTTTACATGGGTTTGTGATAGAATTTGAGTCAGGGCTACTGCTGCTCCTATTGTTGTAATGAAAATCCCTTCTGCAGTCGTCTTTGTGATTAGGTTGTGAGTTCTAAAATCCTCTTGTCTGCTTTGTGGCACATCATCACAAAAGTGATTGCAAAATGAAAGAAGAGCCTTATGCCACAAGCTCAATCCGTTGGGATTGATCTTTCTAACTCTTGGCTGGCAGAATCTATGTGTCATGCAAATATTAGGGTAGCTGTCACGAAGGAAAAGGGGAGGGGTACCTAAAGCCTCTAGGTCAGCCAGAGGAAAGGGAAGTAAAAAGTTAACAGTTTAACTCAGATTCTCTCAGCAAACAATTCTCAGAATATGTGAGCCAAAGAATTTGAAACCCGTATATGCAAATATGGATTCGCAGAATGTGGCGAAGGAAATTAATGATGTAGATGTGGAAGATATTGGCATGCTGTTGAAGAATATGATGTTAGATCCTCGACAGTTGGTTGGGAGGTGCAATGTGTTAGTTGCTGCTCAATCTCTCGGTTGCGCAAATATGCTTCCAATGTTATTGGTGCCTTCTCACTACATGAGGATCCTGACAACATAGAATGCATAGTATGCTGCATGGTTGAGAACTCTAAGCAAAAGGCAGGCTGAAATTGCCAGTATATTGGGAACTACATTATCTCCTGATGAAATATTCAACCCTCCCACATGCTACCCTCAATCTGAGGACAAGGAGGAGGATGATAATGACATTAATGTTGTTCCTAAGGATGTAATTGCAGTTGATTGAGGGCATGTTGGTTGCTTTCCTTTCATCCTATGCATAAACTATAATTGTATAATAGTTTTGGCATCATCGGGTGGCATGTGTAATTTGCCCCTGGCTGGTATCCTGTTAAAAACCAAGTCAGATTGAAGTATTTGTTTTTTTTGGGTAAACTATGCAAGATGAAGACTACTGTAAAAATCACTTTTCGAAGCTCAGAAATATAGAGCTAGTTTTTGGTCTTTATACTCTGTCACTCTGGATTGTGTCATTGATTTCATCTCTGGGATATGTCTGGCTTCTTTCTACAGTGAATTGGTCCAGCTCAACTACTTCTTGTTGTTTATCTTTAAGCTCGGTTTGGATTGCAACTTAAAATGGGGGTTAGTTGGGAAGGCAATTAACTGCATTCCCACTCTAGTTTGAGCTCACTCAGGTCCAGTCTTTGGGAAGGCTATTGGCTCCATAATGGATCTCATGTTGCCAGATTTTCTTGTGATTTGAGAATGTATCAGGGTGAGATTGCCAGTATCTTCTTTTCATGAAGATGATATGTTTGCGTGTTGCTTCAATTGGGTTTTTAAGTGATTGTCTCATTCTGCTGTTCTTTGTGAGGTAAGTTGGTTGTTGTTTCATGCAGCATTGGATTCTTCTTTCCTTGTCATAATAAGGCAATTTCTATGGCAATTGGTTCACACAGCTGAATGCATGTTTGTTTGACACATGACTCCGGAAGGTTTTACCCTTGAAAACTTTGAAAGGTGATCATCTCAATGCCAAATCAGAGTAGCCAAGTGGCATTCCCATGTATGGAAAATGGGATAAAATCTCTTTATTCTCCCTTTGTTGGGTTGTTTTTGGTCCATTTCTAAGTCTTTTCAGCTTGATAATAAGCCTCTTAACTTTTGGTGCCCAAGGTAATTTCTCTTTCCAGGTCAGAGCTTCATCTCCCTTTTTTGCAGGTCTAGGACCCTTTCCAAGTTATAGTTAAGCAAATAAATAAATAGGTTCAAACTAACCATGTGAGTTACTTTGTAGGATTTAGAAATTTTATTATAATAATAAAAAATTATAATGTTTTAATTTGATATTATTTCACCATAATGGATGATGTCCTCTTTTCAGTAATTTACTTTAGTTTTAGAAGACATCTCACACATTTTAAAAAATCACTAGGTGACTCAAGAATAGCTATCCCACATTCGAGATCGCAACAATTGCATTTCATATTTTTGTACCTCGTTCATTTTATTACAATTTAGAACAGTCATAAACTCCCATAATGCAGTCGTAAGATCTTTTATGATAGTCATTATCGTTTGAGGAAAAAAGGTTTTCATCCCAACCATCCAAACCCTAATGTTCTCGGCTTCTCACAAAACTAACCTTCCTGCAAGCTTCCTGCAAGTCTAAAAACCTTCCTGAAGTTTGGCCCTGTTCTTTACTCGCTTCAGCCATAACTTATGTTGTAATTATCCTTCACAGGCTCCTATCACTTTATTCTCCATCAATGCTCTATATATACCAAAGACAGATTAATAAGGGTAGTCACGAGGAGATATATAGAACACACTTGAGTATCACCTAGACTGAGCCACCTATTGAGCCTTTATAAACAAACCTCCCCCCTTGCTCTAAACTTGATCTTCAGATGGAGCATCTGATTCATTGACACTCCAAGGTATGTAGTATCACATGGTTCTAAACTTCTAAGTTTCTCTCTAGGCCAGCTATGTGTTTGATTTCATCAGCTCAGACTAAAAACAGATTACCATCTTCCTAGAGCACACCCTTGTCGGTCTTGTAACTTAAAGCTGGAAGTTTTGGACCACTTCGGCTTCAAGTGCCCAATGTCTTATGACATTTGATGTACGTGATATGATGATAGTTATTATTTAGCAATGGAACAAATTAATTTTGATACATTATGAGGATAAGGAACATTTTATTAATTCCATCACAGTCGATCAATTTGACAAGGGACTGCAAGCACAATAAAAAAGCAGCTCAACAAACATCTTCACCAGCTTCTACGTGGCCTTAAATAAAATTCATTATAATGGCCTAACCTGGCTTCCATTTCCATTCTCCCCCTCCGAGCTGTTATCTTAACTTTAAGAATATTATTGAACAATTAAGACCCCTTTAGATAGCCCTTTGCTTTATTCTTGAATTTTTATATATTTTATATTCTTGGTGCACCTATCATATTGGAGATGTGCATGGCACTGCCTTGCTCTGGGTAACATTGTATTTTGCATGTAGCTTGACCAGTGATTTACTGTTTATTATTGGGCATTAATAACACATTCCATTTATTTTTTTATATCAGTCAGATCTTTATCTTCATACAGGATCTTGGGAAGTTTAAAATGCTAGAAAAAATCAGTAGGAAAAATGATCAGAATAGAAAGGGTTTTTACTACGTGAGAATATGAATGTAAACTTCTGTATGATGGAAATGGAAGAAGAAGACTATGTTAAACTTCTTAAAGGATACCAATGAAAACACATAAAATGCAAAATGATAGAATCAAATGCCTTAAATTGAAAACGTTATTTATCCACAAGTTAAAATAAGAAATATATTCATATCTGGACCTTTCCAGACACTGATCTTGAGAGCTTCTGTTGAAAGACCGTGCACATACTCTCCCAGATATTTGCGAAGTAGATGCAAAACCTGCAATCAAAGTGCTCATTAATTAGTTTATGCATCAAATCATTAACAAGTTAAAGCAATTTGATGACATTGCTAAAATTTGTCAAGCATATCACAAATCGATCATAATGCCAGACACAAATATGGGTAGACAATGAGACAGGAAAACAACAAACGGCCTGCAACAACCTGCTGATGTAGCAAGCAAAACAAAATACCCATCTATAAATCCAAGCAATAACAGCACAATAATTACACATGTAACTGAAAAATTTATAAATTGAAGAAAAACAACAAATAGAGCATGCTTATTCTTCTAATCTTCAACATAACACTAATGTTTGCTTGTTCTATTGAGTATTCTTTGGTTTGCCTGGCTCTGAAGGAAGTTGTTGGAGCCTGGCATACCATATAGGTTAAAAAAATTGTTTTTAATTTGCTATTTCCCATCTTCTATGAATCTATTCATATCTATCATTGTTATCTTCCAGTTTATGCTTATTCAGTTTTCTAATATAAGAAAATCACTGCTAGTTATTTGGTGATTTAGAGTATAGAACAATCAAGGGACATTTAAGTGGTTTAAGAATTTGCATTATGTATTTTACGAATCCATTGTACGTCTAGTTTTCAAATATTACAATGCGATGTACAAGGTTGTTTGTATTTAAAGATTGTTCTAGAAGTTGGAGAAGGCCAAGGAAAAAAAGAGGAAGAAAAAATCAGCTGTACTATTTAAAGAAGATAAATAAGGAACATATATGGAAAAATGCAACATGGTACAGTTAATCTTGACTGAAGGGTTACAGTTCTTCAAGGAAGACAATTTAATCTCTAGACTTACATTTTGCATATTTTCAGAGTTGTGGAAAAAGAGAATAGAAGAAAACTATAATCTGAAATCACTGCAATTGCCCTACCAGTAGATGGTAATGATACTTTTAGAATAGAAATTGTCTTTTAAAAATAGAATTTCAGGACATTGGTAAATCCACAAATGAATATACAAAGTCACAACAGATCATGTATCATTTTTATTAGATCTCAAAGAACACCCATTCCTTAATTCCCTTTCTCAATATCCTCTACAAGAATTACAAAGTTCCAAATGGTCGTCATCTGCAAGAAAATATGAAACCAACAATTAAAATGTATAACGCAATCTAAGTTTATAAACTTCAACAGTGTATGCCTTACTCATTTCAATTATGTACCACACAGCGCATAGTTCGTGTCTAAATGACAACTTCTGTCACTAGGGAACATTGAATTATTCTTTCTTTCTAAACATTAACTTGAGTGCTTTGTAAACTAGTTTCAATTCCACTTACATCCTGTCCAATTGTTATGTGTTGTTAACATTTCCTGCCCATTTATAAGGCAAAGGGCATTTAATTTAACTAGTTCCAGTTTTAACATAATTTATTTTCATGTTATCTATATACTGCAGTGTGCAACATAGATGGGCTTGTTTAAGTGAGTCGGTCTCTTTATGGGACGTCCAAAATTAAAATGTATGATGTAATATTATTGTATATAATGTTAGTTTTACCCTAGGTGTAAGATAGCTTGTCTTGTTGTAGAAGATGAATAGTCCTTGTAAGAGATGAAATGAACAGCTTGTGGCTATATATTTGTATCTATTCTTCATTTTGGATACACGAATACAATTTTGGTTTGCCCCAGATTTATCGTTAAATTTATTATTGGTATCAGATATCAAGTTTTTATTTTTCTTTATCCTCCATTCTTTTTGTCATCTGCTAGTTTTAATTCCCAGCCATGCTCTTAGGTATTTTCATACTATCCTCCTACCTAATTTTCAGCCATACGGCCTGCACAAAACTGTGGGTGGCTTCTGATATGTTTGCAAGCTGCAATTAAGATATTCCATGAGAAGTCTGTCTCGTTCAGTCATTTGGTCAAGTGTTAAAGGCATTGGTCTGCGTTTTCATGCTAGAAGGTGTATCAGTTCGTATTTTCTTTGCTGGTTGGTGTTCTCTTTGAAAAGTATGCATTCCACCTGCTGTTCTGGCATTTTTCCCTGAAAGGACTGCAAGTTTTGACTTTTAATGGAAGCATTGCATTTAAACTTTGACCTGCTACGTGGACTGTAAGGTGTTGTTCATATAGGAAAAGTTATATGGCAGCGTAGATGGTGGAGAGGAAAGCAGAGATAAGTTTTCCTTTCATAAATTTTCAATTTTTTAAGCTTTTTTTTAAAATAAAGCTTATTCAATTAACTAAAGCTTCGGTAGAGCTTTCAACAGTCATAGCAAAAGAATATGGCACAAGGCCCAGAATCTCTCTCTTGGTTCTCAACGAGCATCCTGAGGAGTTCTCAGTATTTGGGATCCGAATCTCATTACTATGCTAAGTTCTTGTAGTAATAGAGGAGTTTTATTGATGCATGTGTATTCTACAGTTGATGCCCAGCAATTTTTACTTATAAATATCTATGCTCCCACTATACTGGAAGAGAAAATATTTCAATGGCAGCATATAGAGGCTTTGATATACTCTTATCCCAATGTCCCAGTTATCCTTGGAGGAGATTTCAATACCATTCTTAAATTACAGGAAAAACAAGGGGGACCTCATAATTAGATTCCAGTTCAACCAATATGGCTCAATTAGCAGTCTCTTCAGTTGGTAGATGTTCCGACTGAAAATCGGATAATGACATGGTATAATAGAAGGCAGGGATCAGACTGTATCCTGGAACGATCGGACAGATTCCTGATATTTGTAGAATGGTGGCAGAAGGAATATATTCCTAAAGCTTGCATTCTAAATAACCCTGGGTCTGACTGACCATTGGCCAGTCTGTTTGGAGATTGGAAAATCTGGTCCTTGTCATGCACCTTTCTGATTTCAATTGATGTGGCTTCAGCATGAAACTATTGGTCAACTCATAAATCAGCGGTGGTTGGAAGGAAAGCCCAAGCATGGGACACAAATGTTTGCTTTTGCCAAACAACTACAATATCTGAAAGTCAAACTGAAAAAATGGAACTGGACAGAGTTTGGAGACATCAAGGAAAAAAAAGAAACAAATCCTAGAGAAGCTAGAAGAGCTGAAAACTAGACTCAGAACTTCTGGATGTACTCATGAAATTTTGAGCCAGGAGCTTCATCTGAAAAGCAACCTACATGAGTTGGAGACGAGAAGAAATCACGTGGAGACAAAAATCTAGATTCAAATGGTTAAAGGAAGGTGATAAAAACTCTGCCTTCTTTCATAAATCATTGCTAACTAAGAGAGCTCATAATCCATAGGTTCTCTTGCTAAGGATGATGGAACGAAAGACAACTCTTTGACAGGCATGCAACAAATTGCAAAACAATTTTTCCAAAAGCTTTTCCAAGCTCAACATCTCGATAGATCAGATCAACAAACAGTACTACAGCATGTTCCACAGCTTATCACGGATCAAGATAATGAGAAACTTATTAATCCAGTCACAGAAAAGGAATTGCAGCAAGTGGTATTTGGAATGAAAAAAGGCAAAACCCTGGGGCCGGATGGTTTTCCCATAGAATTCTATCAAGGAGGATCTTTTCAAGGTGGTGGAAGAGGCAAAACAGCAAAAACGATGCTGAAGGAAATTAACAAGACTTTTATAGCTCTTATTCTTAAAACAGGTTAAGTGGGAGACATTTCAGGTTTTAGACCTATACCTTTATGTAATAGTATTATGTAATGTCCTTTACAAAATAATCACTAAAGTGGTGGCAGAAAGGCCGAAATCTCTTTTGGGTAAGATTATATCTCCTGAACAGGAAGGCTTTGTTCCAGGACGTCAAATACACGATGAAATTGTTTTGGCCCGGGAAGCATTACATTCTATGGAAATTCAGAAATCTCCTTTGATGTTTATCAAGCTTGATTTATCCAATGCCTATATAGGGTTGACTGGAATTTTCTATGCCAAGTTTTGGGTCAGTTCAGTTTTTCAGGAGAATGGATTGATTGGGTAAGAGCATGTTTATCTTTAGTTTCTTTTTCCGTTTTGGTTAATGGAACTCCTTCACAGCTTTTCTTGCCTTCAAGAGGAATACGCCAAGGAGATCCTTATCCCCTTTTTATTCATTATTCTGGCGGAGTGTCTTGGAAGATTGCTACCTACAGCCTGTAGACACCACAAGATAAATGGAATAAAATTGGCTAAAGGTGTTGATCCTCTCACTCATCTACAGTTTGTGGATGACTCGACACTTCTAAGGAAAACCACTTGCTTGGAAGCTCAACAACTACAAAAACTTCTCATGTTATTGCACCCAAACAGATCAAAGATTGGCAGTGGATTATAAATAACGCTGAACTAAAACTGCAAAAGTGGACTAACAAATGGCTTTCTAAAGGAGGCAAAATGGTATTGGTCAAAGCAGTTTTGCAAGCCTTGCCAATCTATGTATCCTCCATTTTGAATCCTCTAGGGAAGCTTATGAAGCACTTGGATTCTATTTGCCAAAATTTCTTATGAAGTGTCCTGCAGCAAAAGAGAAAGTGGTCCTTAGTTAAATGGGAAAATCTGTCTTTCTAAGCAGGATGGAGGATGGAGATTTCATTCCTCTTCTAAACATTATAAAGCTTTAGCATCTAAATTATATTGGAGATTGATAAAGAATCTAACTGAGCTATGGGCTGTAAATATTCGAGCCAAATATGCGGAAAAAAATCCCCAGAGAGACTTATTAGGTTATCCCTTCCCCCTAAGGGATCCCCTACACTTGTTGTTCTCAAGGTAGGGGAAGAACTTATTAAAAACAATTGTTCTAGATTGTTAAGGATGGTAGAAATGCTAATTTATGTACTAATGCATGGGTTGGGCACCCACCAATCATTACTCAGCACCTAGAGTTACAGATTGTAACGAAAGAGGTGCATGAAAAAGCATGGATTAAGGTGGATCATTACTGCAAGAACACTAATCATTCTTGGGAAATAGGCAATTGTTGGAAATCCACTCTAGAATCGTCAGTTCAAATGGAAGTGGAAAAACTATCTCAAATTAATACTTTGCTATCGGCACGTCCTCTTTCAATATCCTCAAAGCCTAATGAATTGGTATGGGGGAGACATGCTACAGGAGATTATACGGTTTTTGCAGGCTATGATTCCCTAAAAACAAACACTGCTCATACGCTTAACAATATATTTAATAATATTTGGCAGCCGGTAGTATGGCCCAAGGTGAGTTTCTTTGTCTGGTTGGTTTTAAAAAGAAGAGTTCTAACTAGAGATAACATGATGAGACGTGGTTCTTATGGTCTCTTTTGTTGTGTTCTATGCTTGGAGAAAGAGGAAACTCTATCTCATTTATTTCTCCATTGCTCATGGGTGGTCCATTTATGGAAGCTCTTATCCCATTTGTTGAATCTTCAATGGAGAAATATTCAGTCACTAGAGCAGCTGAATAGAGACTGGTAGAAACATTTACCCAAGGGTCAAAATCTTAAGCTGGTGCTTTGGTCTAATATTACTTTGTTGTTGTGGAACGTTTGGAAAGAAAGGAATTGTAGAAATTTTCAGCAAGATCGAATAGACATCAATTATGTCTAGGAAAAAACCAAAATCAATATGGCTGAAACTATAAGGCATAAGATTATATTGCCTCAAATTCTCATGCCAGAATGGGAACATTTATGTCACCAACTATCCATACAACTTAATACTTCAACAAGGTTTGTTGTTCGGTCAAAAAAGAAAATGCATAAGGATAAACTTTGGACAGCACCACCAATTGGGTTTGGAAAGGTGAACACGGATGGTGCCTCAAGAGCAACCCAGGCCAAGCAAGTATGGGGGGGATTGGCAGACTGTTTGATGAAACTGTAGCTTTTCTTTTTGCAAAAAAAAGTGGGTGTTATAACCAATAATTTAGCAGAGATAAAGGTTGTCTACCAAGGTATGCAAGAGGCTTTGAAACTTGGATGGCAAAAACTTCAAATTGAATCAGATTCTAAGATTATTGTAGGCTTGTAATTTGATCCAGAGGAACATCCTAGCAACAATTGGCAAATCGTTGGGGAGATGGAGAAAACCGGTAGGTTGCAATCTCAATTCCAGGAGGTACAAATCAAAAATATTCCCACAGAAAGAAACATTGAAGTTGATGGATTGGCTAATTGGGCTCTAGATAATCATAATCTTATTTGTTATGGTTTTCCCCCTTTGGACATCTAAGTTGTAAAGAGATTTGGCAAATATTCTCAACTTAAACTTGAATAGATGAAGGCTCACATGATCTATTTTTTGTGTAATGCCAAGACCTGGACTATTAGCTTCCAAGCTTGGCACAGTAGAATTTGTATTCTTTGACTTTTCTATCTGTAAAATCAATTTGGAATATTATTTACTTATTTAAATAAAGTCATTATTGTGGAAACCATTTCAAATTTCAAAACCAAAACACCCAACAATCGCAGCGTTTGGTATTAATAATGCCTCTAGTTCATGTTTATGGGTAATGTCGTCACGTTCAAACTACTGCAACTATCACCTAATATAGCTACTACAACATTTGGTACATTGTCCATGTAAATTGTCGAGGGGGGGAAATAAGGATAAAACTTCATTTTTTCAATTTTCCCTTCATTACCCATTCGTATATATCACTAGGCGTAAACCCTAGAAGCAATAAATTTTGTATATATAAGGTTGTTATGCCCACGTACAAGTACTTATTGCTAAGCAAGTATCATATAGATAGAACGAATCAATTTCGCATACTACCTAAATACAACGTATCATTTTGCTCTCACATGCTTTAACATCTCTTTCACATACCATCAGGTATATAAAAAGGATGAGCTTCTTCCACATACTGTCGGATTAGAAAGGGAGAGCATATAGAGAAATTTTATATATCATTCTAGTCATATATAGAGAATGGAACATTTTGGAACAATAAAGAACCAATCCATTTCCCTTCATAGCAATAAATACAATTGTTGGCACAACACTAACCAAGAAAGACGATTAGAATGGTCCAAACAAGTGGAAGACACTCATATCCAATGATTTGTGGTTCAACATTTGTGACGGGAATGCACAACCAGCTGAACCAAAATAAGTAAAGGAATCACAATCCTGGAAGCACAAGAATTGAAAAACATTGGCTTTGATAAGGGCCTTAGTTGACGGAGAATCTTTTCATCATATACAAGAGAACAACACTCCATAATGAAGCATTGCATAAGTTAAGACTTATATGATTTTCATTCAGAATTGGAGTTCATACAATTGCAATTGAAATTTGAAAAACATTGATGTAATAACTTTGGCTTCAAAAGTCTGAGCTATCAAGCATAATGTTAATGATAATAGCGTAAAAATTGATATATACATGACTACATTCATAAAAATTCTTATTCCCACATATTCAATCTATTTGGAGTCTTTGCAAACAAGCAAGTGAAGACTCTCACTTTTGATCACTTGGTTGAAAAGATGGCTGAAAGAAAAAATGCTTTTGGAAGAAAGACTGACATCACAGGTGAAAGCATTTGTTATGCTCATCAAAAGGGCAATGCTTCCCAGGCTTCTTCTTCTAAAGGGAAAGGAGAAAATAAGGAACAAGGAGGTAAAACTAGCAAAAATAGTGGTCAACATCAAAAAAAACATCATGTGACAAAATTGAAGCCTATCGCAAACAAAAAGAAGAAAAAGAAAACTAGAAAACCAAATAATCGGACTCAGCTCAGTTCATAAGTGAATGTGTGCTTTCTATTTCAGATGAAGTCAATAATGCCTATGTCAAACATGGGATAATGCTTGTGTCAATGCAACGTGAAAGAAAATGAACAATTCGACTAAAGTCAACAGGGCTTCCAATTTGCATTTTCAAAAAAGTCATATACCTTCCTCAATTGAAAAGAACCTTATTGTCTCTAGTGCTCATTCAACAACAAGGCCACTCCATTTTGTTGGATGATGGAGGGATACATCAAAATAAAATGTGATAATACAATTGTCTTGACTGGATTTGAGGAAGAAAAATGGTAAAACTCAGAGGTAAGCCATCAATTTCAAAAAAAATTGCTCGTCTCATTGACGACAAGATGTCATCAAGTTTGTTGTGGCATGCAAGATTCCGACATACCAACTATGAAAACATTGGCACAATGCAATAAAATGTTGATGTAGGTTTGCATACCCTGCCTGCAAAAATGAAAAGTGTGAAGCCTACATTTTAGCCAAACATGAAAGAGAACCATTATAAAAGTCAAAATGGAAATTTGAAAGGAAATTACAATTGATTCACTCTGACTTGTGCTCTCTACCAATTCTCTTTGTTGCTAGTCATAAGTACTTCACATTGTTAGTCATAGGTACTTCATGTTGTTCATCGATCACTATAGCAAAATGACTTGGATATACTTTCTGAAACAAAAATCAGAAGCATTCGAAGGTTTCGAACAATGATTGAAAATGAAGCACAATCCCATATCGGGACACTAAAGATTGACAATGGTGGTGCATTCACATCTAAAGTGTTTGAAGCCTATCTCAAAACAAAAGGGGATCAAGCACCATCTCACAGTCCCTTACACCCTCAACAAAATAGATTAGTTGAGAGGATGAACAGAACCTTGATGAACAATATTCAAACAATGTTGTATTTTAAAAGGATAAATTTGCATTTCTTGGCAAAAGCAGCTCAAACAACAGTGTATCTTCGCAACAAGTCACCATCAACAATCCTTCAAATGAAAACTCCATATGAAATTTGGTGTGGTCATCTTCTTTCAGTGCGACAGCTTCGGGTTTCCAGATCCACTTGCTATGCATTGAGTCCCAAGGAGAAAAGGAATAAGTCGGACCACAAGAATAAAAATGTGTCCTTTTGGGATATTTAAAATTCTCAAAGGCATACAGACTATATGATGAGAAAAACAAAAAAAAATATCGTTCACAAGAGATGTCTTCTGAGAAACCCAAAGGACACAACATGCATAAGTATGCAACTGAATCAACTTGAGAAATATGCAAAATTTTATGTTTTCAAGGAGATTGATATGGAGGTTCCAAACAATGGATGGGGGGACCTATAATTGGAAACAATTAAATCTCTATTGTCTCTTGTAATTGAGAATGACACTCTCCTATGGAGGAAAATGGAGCTTCGAATCAAGAAAATGAGGCACCTATGATTTCGAAAGTAACTCAAAAAAAAATGCAAAAATGGGCTGCACAGACATTGAAAGATGTTGGACTTGATGAAATTGAAAAAACGGGCACTCGAAGTGCACAAAAATACACACAGCAATCAAACAAGTTTTTAGAAAAAATTCAAGCTAAGATAGAAAAGCTTACCAAGATGACCATCCAAAATAAGTCGACATTGCTTTTGATTCAAAACCTACTTCCTTCAAACAAAATGGAAAGCTTGATATATGGAGAAAAGCAATGAAAAGTGAGTATGATGCTTTGATCAAAAATGGAACTTGGAAGTTAGTTGATCCTCCAATTGGTTGTAAACCCATTGGTTGCAAGTGAGTCTTCTAAAACAAATACAAGGTAGATGACTCACTTAACAAACACAAAACAAGGTTTATCGCAAAGGGATTTGCTCAAAAATAAGGAATAGACTACAATGAGGCCTTTGCACCAACAATGAAATGGACTACTATTTGGGCTTTATTGGTTTTAACAGCACAAAATGAATGAAAAGTTCACGAGATAGACGTAAAAACTGTTTTTTTAAATGGTAATATCAAAAAAATAGTTTACATGAATCAACGAAAGGGTTTTGCAATTAAAGGCCAAGAACACAAAGTGTGCAATTTGGTAAGATCATTGTATGAATTATATAAGACCCATGAGCATGGTATGAAAAGCTCACTCACTATCTCTTGAGCATGAATTTCAAGCATTTTGAATTTGAAGAAGCAACTTTTTTTGTCAAACAGTTGTATTTCTAGTTGTATATGTGGATGGCCTACTCCTCATAGGATATAACGAAAGGTACACTACAAAAATCAAAATATGATTGATGAAAGGTTTTGAAATGACAAATTTAGGTTATCTTCATTCCTATTTGGGTATTGAAGTGATTCAAAAACCTAAGTATATTTTCTTCACACAACAAAAGTACCTTGGTGAAATTATGAGCAAATTTAAAATGACAGTGTGAACCACTCAGTACACCCATGGAACAAAATTTAAAGTTGACATCAAATGATACCACAGAATTTGCAAATACAACTAAATATAGACAAACTCATTGGAAGTCTGATCTATGTAACTACAACTAGACCAGACATTTCTTTTGGTGTCGGTGTTCTTTCCAGATTCATACAACCTAAAGAAAGTCATTAGGTAGCAACAAAGAGAGTTCTTTGATACCTAAAAGAAACACAAAAATTTTACTTCAAACTAGTTGGAGAGATTCCGACTATGCAGGTGACTTTAAAGATGGGAAATCTACCTCAAGTTTCCTAATGAATTTTGAAACAGCAGTCATCTCTTGGAAGTCAAAGAAGTAGTTAGTTACAGTAATTAGTTCAACAAAAGCACAATCTATGGCAGCTTTAGAGGCAACTAGGGAAATAATATTGCTCAAAACGATTCTTGCAAAGTTGCAGGTAACATAGGTTTCATCAATGCCACTCATGGTCGATAACACTTTAACAATTCAAATCACAAGAAATTCAGCATTTCACGACCGAACCAAGCGCAACAACACCAATTTCCATTTGATTCAGCATTATGTGAAAGACAACAATGTAGAATTGTCCCATTGTCCTACTGCAAAGCAACAAGACAAAAGCGCTTGGAAGAGAGAAATTTGAAAAATTTAAAGACATGTTTGGTCTCACTGCAACCCCTGCAGATTATGGGGGTGATGTAATATTATTGTATATAATACTAATTTTATCCTAGGTGTAGAATAGCTTTTGTCTTGTTGTAGAAGATGAATAGTTGTTGTAAAAGATGAAATGAACAGCCATCTTGTGGCCATATATTTGTATCTATTCTTCATTTTGGATATAAAAATACAATTTTGGTTTGCACCAAATTTATTGTTAAATTTATTCAGCCCATTCCTGGCCTAACATATAATTTCCAGGTTTCTTTCTCAATAATTCCCAAAATGATGGATGCACAGTACTGAAATCCTGAAACAAATTATGTAATGATCCCTAATGAGTACCAAATTCCAATATCATATGGAGTTTCAAATCACATAAAGTCTCTTGAATATCTAATTATTA
The DNA here is from genome assembly GCA_037957365.1 of Torreya grandis. Lineage (NCBI taxonomy): Eukaryota > Viridiplantae > Streptophyta > Pinopsida > Cupressales > Taxaceae > Torreya > Torreya grandis. The sequence continues at coordinate 7,404,675 of JARHVA010000075.1, forward strand.
GTAACCTGAAGAATAAGACCTGAAACAATTGCTGTAAGTTTAACAAGGGAAATGCATTTTATATCCTTTCATACATATTGATATGTATAATGATTTAAAATGGCATGTGTATATCATATATTAGCACCTATCTTTCATGGACTAACATACAAAGCCCTTGATGATTCATGAGACCAAAAATAGTATCACTAAAGAATGAGTGAAAACTGAGTGTTTAAACAGAGGACAACTGGCCAAAAATTATAAGAACTAAGGACCACTTCATCTGTCCAAATAAGTTTAGGTAAGTGCAATGAACTATGTCAGATATGATGCAAACTAGTAGCTAATCAAATTTTATGGAGTCCGATTATTTACAAATTTATTTTAATTGTTTTATTTTGAGTTGTGAATGTACAGCTCTTTAATAGAATGAAGTGCAATTTCAGTGATATAAATTATTGGTGCCTAGATGAAATCGGATAGAGCATTGTGTTGATTCAAATTTGTAAAGCTTTTAGATCACATTCAAAATGCCTGTGAAGTACATCCCTATTCAAGATAACTATAGTTCATCAAGTAGCTAATCAACTCAAGTATTTGCAATTTTGCATAGATGATTCAACAGAATTAATGTTTACAGTAATCCAGGTTGAACTGCTTGAGCCTTCCATTTGAAAGAACCTTGTCCTTAATGAAAGACAATTGAAAGAAAGCTTTTACACGTGAATACCCTCAAAAATCTAGGTTGACTTCCTTTTTTTTCAATAAGTCAAACTATTTGTAATTAATTTGTTAAAGCAGTCAATTGGGTACTTTAAAAAGGTTCATAAAGCAATGCTCCAAGCTATTCTGTGACAACAATATAAATAATTCTTGGTCAACTGTGGAATTTCATATAGATTTACTTAAATTCACTCCTTAAGCTCTGCTCTGCAGGGCAGAATGCATACAAAGACACAAATAAATATGATGAAGTTCCATAAGCTCGCTTTGATTTGAGAACTGGAGGATCTCACTAACAAAAAGAATTGTGTTCATTTTGCAAGCTAAAAACTATCCTTTACTGAGTAAATCTTTTGATCTACTGCAGAATTTGAGTTATCTTCAGTCAAATTAAATCCTGAAACTCTGCTGAGAAATTGCACATAAAATAGAAAATAAATATAATTTAGTTTCATCATTTTGAAAACTGGACACTATCCCCAACCAAAAAACTAAATTGATCCCCTGCATATTTCTTCATTTAGCTTTAAGCAATTTCATATCAGTGTATGCATATATGCTAAAGTTCAATTTAAGGCGATCCAACACAAGCACATCAAACCTAGAGTTTTCAAATCATCCAGTTTTTATTTTATTTTTTTTGCATTTTCTGGAGTTATTTAAGCTTCAACTTCAACAGTCCCATTATCAAAGCTGAAGCTCTGTTAATTGTCACAAATAGTTTTCAAATAAATATGATTAATTTTCCCAAGCCCATTTTGATAACTGGAGACTACACCTAACAAAGAGAAAAAAATCATCTGCTGTAGAATTACATATAGCCCATTTTGATAACTGGAGACTATACCTAACAGAGGAAAAAATTATCTGCTGTAGAATTATCGTGATTCTCTGTGCACAAATTTGAAAATAATTATGATCAAGTTTTGTGAGTTCATTTTGAGAGCTGGAGGCTATCCCTGACAAAGAGATTTTTAGATCTACAGCATAATGTTTCATTTAGCCTTAAGCCAAATTATATCAGTGTCTTTGCGAATTGGCCATGGTTCAGGCTAGAGTTGTCAGACACAAGCACATTAAACCTCGATTATTCAAATTATTCAAGTATTTGAACTTTATTTTTAAAAATTATCCGGATATTTCAAGATTATCATAACTTTAGCCTCAACAGTCATCTAATATTAGTACCTATAAATTGGCCAAAGTTCAAGCTAAAGCCATCTGATACAAGCACATGAAACCTAAATCTTTTGAAATTTCCACCTATTAAACTTTATTTCCGCAAATTCTCCAGTTATTTAAAATTTATTTTCCATCGACCAACAGCTGCAGCTAAATCTTTGATAACTATGATGATTAATTGTCTAAATTTTAAAAAAAATACTGATGGAAGACAAATCACTTTACAAGATCAAAATATTTAAGCCTACATGAGTTTTGAAAAATGTGCTAGAATTGTGTGACTCAAATTCACCCCTAAAGCTCTTCTGGAGAAATGAGCGCTAGGATGCAAATAAATATAATCTGCCCTCGACCTGACCCAAAGGATTATGAGCACATTCTAAAAGCCTAATACCGAGCCTTATTAAAAATTGGATTTTTTTTTTTTTATCTACTGCATATTTTCATTCACCTCTGAGGAATTTTATTTCTGCATATACAAATTACGCGAGGTTCAAACAATGTGCCAGTGTCATCTGTTTCTCAAATTTCTACCTAAAGCTCTTCCGGAAGAATGAGCACTAGGATGAAAATAAATCTGATCGAGTTTTGTGAGCACATTTTGAAAACCTAATACTGTACCGTAAAAAGTCGACTATTATATCCGCCGCGTATTTTCATTTGCCTCTAAAGAATTGTATGTCGGCTTCTACAAATTGGCCAATGTTCAGCTACAGCAATCCCATGCTGATACATCAAAACTAAGTTTTAAAATTTTATGGTTATTTGACTTTACTTTTTACAAGTATCGCTTGCAGAGATATCTTTCTATGACTGCGTAGTTTCTCATCTACGCTTGAAGCAATTCTATATCAGTCTCACCGCAAACTACCTAAAATTCAAGCTAAGGTAATTCAATACGACACATGAAACCTAAATTTTAATTCAATTTTGTAAATTCTTCAGTTATTTAAACTCAGTTTTCTTCAGTCCCAGAAGAATTCAAAATCTCCAGCTATTCAATCTCTTTCCTCAAGAGTCCCTGCTGATTATGATGATTCTTCATCGAAACATTGAAACAAATGGATACAAAACACACATCACTTTACCGGATAGAATCATTTAAACTTACGTGAACTTCGAACATTGTGCCAGTGTTAGCTGCTACTGCAAGGGCACCGAATCACCTCCTCATCCTCCAATTCCTGCTAGTACGCCTTCCGAACACAATTCTTCTCAAATCCAGCCGCAAAAAACACCGCTCTACACCCAAAAAAATGTAAAACAAATCAAATCGCCAAAAAAAAAACCGAAACGCCGCCCGATCGAAACTATCCTCACAATGGGCGCATTAAAAACCCAGTAAAAGTGTTGTGGCGGTCGGACGGGAAAAGTTTGATTAAAAAGGATATTTTCTAATGGAAGTGCGGCAGAATCGGTGACAACGAAAAGTCCAGAGGAAAATTTCCCTCCTCAAGGGTTGAGCGAAAGCGCTTTCTTTATTGTTTTTATTCTGTTTTTGTTGTTCTTTGCACCGCGAGGGAAGTTGTGCGTGGCGTTAACGTCGACGTTAACGGGATTTAAGTTAACGGTGGCCCTTTTGTCAAGGGGTTTGCATGGTGTCTTTTTGTCAACATGTTTCGACTCGCTTTGAGTTGGACTACGCATATGGTATTCCAGGTGTTTTTTTTTTTTTTTTTTTTTTTTTTTTTTTTTTTTTTTTTTTTTTAATAAATAAAATGAAATGTATGCGTGTTTTGAAATTCGGTATTGTTGAACTTATTTATTATTTTTAATGGTTGAAATTTTCTATGTTCGTATGTGCTTTTATGTGCTGGTCAATAGCACCCATTTATTTCACTTAATATTATTAGTACCTATTGATGTGTAATTATTTTTGTTCATTATTTTGTGTTGAAATTGTGTAATATAAAAAAATCAAATAAATTTAAAAGTTTGAATTTATTTTTTTTAAATAAATTTTGAGAAATTTTATTTTTATATAGTTTTATTGCTTAATGATTGAGATATGATAATTTACTTGGATAAATTCAAGTGTTTAATATTAATAAATATGGGGAAAATAAATGTCATATTCATTAAAAAAAAATTCCTTATTTATAATATTATGTTTATTTTTTTTAATTTTTTATTTTAAATGTGTAGCATTGATTTTTGAAATAATGATATAAAAATTTAGTATGAGGCTCAAAAAATATTTATTTATTGTGTTTTAAATTTTATTATGAAAAATTGGGCAATAACAATCATATTAAAATCGAAAAGGATAGTATAGGATGTAATGTCATGATTATTAATAAATTGTAGTTATCCGTCGCATAGATTAAATTGCTTGAACAACTTTGGCGGTGTCTCAAACAGAATGAAGCTATTGACAGTGAAAACCACCAATAGTTATAAATGGAAATATGGATGTAATAAGATATAGTTGGGAATATTATTGCACTCCATTTCATTTGAGATTATGGAGCCCCGATGCAACTGTAAAGGATAGGTATGTAAAGTATTTGACAATTGTTTTTGACACATTTTCTTTCATAAATTGTTTTTATCATTTTTGGCTAGAAATTGAAATATTTTAGTTTAGCACCAAAAAAAATTTGAAAATGATCTAGACAGAGATTTAGGGGGGTATTTTATCGTACAATGTACTGCATGGGAGACTATTTTCATAATTATAGATGCTTTATTTTCTATTTTATTATTTTTGTGCAGGATCGATTATAGTATGATCAATGATGCAAAGGAAAAGGGACTTATTACTCCCAGATACGTACGTTTATCTTTAGCTTTTTAAAGGCATGGGCGCTATTGTGTGTTGCTTGTTTTTTCGTCCATCTTTTTGTAAGATTTGACTTTGTTGTAAATCTCTTCAAATATAAAAGCGATTATATACATTATTTTACAATCAGGTTTGTTATTTTGATTTATGCATGTCAAATGGCATGTTTAGTAGATTATGAAGCATATTTTTGTCTATATTTGTTATGTCTATGTAATGTGTGTGTGTGTGTGTTATAATGTGTATATTGCACATGCCTGTGTGTTTTAAAAATCTCAAATACCTTCTTGTATGCAAGGTAAATTTGATGTTCTTGATTTATTTTTAAACCCTATAAAGCCTAGATCAAGATCCCTAATAAAAAAAATATATCTATCAGGGTTTTAGGGATGCCATTCATTGGGAAGAGGCACAGTTGGACAACATTTGTCTTCGCGTACAATTGGTTTAATAAAATAGTTCCCATCCATGGGGACTCTGCAAAGGGCTAGGGGCAGAGTCAAAGATTATGTGGGAGACGGTCTTAGCATTGTAGAAAATAATGTTGAATCTAGGCTCAGCATGATTAGAATTCATGGCTCTTTATACGGCATTGCCCTTATCGGGGCCTACATTGGGAGGTTTGGGGTATCTATAGGAGTCATATGTTGAGATCGCTATTATTTCAAAAGGATCAAGAAAAAAAAAGTCAATAATATTCACCTTGAAGATGATGATGATCGCATTAATATTCTGCATCTCGTTACATTATTGAAAACCCATCTCAATATCAAAATGGGGTGAGTGCATACATGATATAAATAAGGTGATATGTTGCTTTTTGGTTTGGTTGCATGTACTTTCAATATATGATTTTGGGTACTCCCTTAAGGATTAGGGATAAGCTAGTTAAAATTTTGGGATATGGTTTTATTACTCTTTACATTAAGTTTTTATGACTTCATAAATTGTGGCTACAATGATTTAAGAGCATATTCACAACTAAGGAGGATATTAAGCAGGCTTTATGATATTCTATATGAAATATCACTATGTAATCACTTTAAAATGACACTTGGGTGCTAAGAGTGTTACTTGAGACCACCCATCCCTAACTTAGTCCTAAACTTATCTTAGGCCCTATTTAGACACTTATTCAACCTTCGTGCAACCCACACGCATCCCTAAACCTCCATTAAGCAGTCTCAAACCCTCATTTTAGCATCTTGGCCCAGAGTGCCTTGGGTTCTATCACCTGGACACTAGGACCATAATGTCATAGTTTTGGTGATATTATCCTTTTCCCTCTTTTTATTACCAACAGATATCTTTTCAAATGAACAACTATCTAGGGTCGGTTTAGACCTCTTTTAAGACCCGTACAAGCACTAGAACAATATATATACATGACTTTTATCCCTCTAACCACTAGATAGAAATCAAAAGCAAATTACAAAAACAAACTCAGAGTAAGTTGCACACAATCAAGGTTATCAATCCCTATTCTACCCTACTTTTGCATACAACCATCTACAACACTTCTAAGCTTATATTACTCAAGTTTCTAGTCTCAAACACATTCAAAGTACTTAAGCCAATAGTCATACTAGCTTCAGTTGCACTTGCATTAACACTTAGGTGGGTAGAACTACATCGGGCTTGATCCCTCTTTGAAGTATTGGTATGTAGGCAACTCTCATCACAACAAGGTGTTGAGGATGTTCGGCCTACCCCACTGATAAACACACTTTACTACTTGTGTCAACTAAAAGCCTTAACAATATAGAAGTTTAGGGTTTGCACATAAAATCAATTAAAATAGGTCATTTACATAGATACAAAACTCGTGCATATAGGAATAGGCTTGGCAAACCTAGACACAGGTGCATCCATAAGCTTAGAACAATTCTGCATAGAGGACACTAACACCAAAATAGGGACACTAGCACCACATGGTGCTTGGTTCGATTAGGGCGCTATTGTCCAATAAGGGTTTTGATACCTAGATCCTGTCTATGACACTCAAATTAGCCTCTGTCTTAGTTTACAACATTTAAATCTATCATTTCAGTCATTTTCTAGCTAAGTACTTGTTTACATCATTTATTGTTATTTTTAGAAAGGTCAAACTGAGTCAATTTTATTACAAATTAGTGGTTGTATTTATTACATATTTCTACCTTAATTTACTATATTCGGACCTTTGACAATCTAGGGTTTAAACTCCATAACCGTAAAAAAATTAAAATATTTGGTGAACTCAACCTACTTCGAATATTGCACAAACCTTAACCCTAGGGTTTATGCTTCAAGCCTCTAAGACCCACACTCAAATTTTAGATCCCTATATTTTCTGATTTGTATTTCATATAATCATGGTAACAATGATAGATGAAGTTTATCACTTTTTAATATGAATTTTTTTAACTTTCTTTACATGCTTGTTTCCTTTCATTTGGACTAAATTCAAAGATGACATAAACACATATGTACATGATACTTTACATTAGTTAAAATGTATGTCATGCTTCATTCTATCTCTAGCATGTTATTGTTCTCTTCTGTGGAATTCAATTAAGAAACAAATCCTTACATATATATACTATCAATTACAATATAGTTTATTGGATTTAATCCATAAATTTAATACCTAACATCCATGTTTCAAGTTTCAATGTCATATTTGATGCATAGGAAAGAATCTCCTTGTCCTCCTCATCTCCACGAGGGTGATAACTACTTTATTTCTAACCAGGTCCATCTTATCACTCCTCTACGAGATGATGTAGCCTATACTATTATTAATAATACCCGTATTCAGTATATCCATGCCTCCACCTCTCCCCTATAGGGTGTGTGCTGGCATGTTTAATCAAAAGCAACCAGGGTTTACACTTATGAGACTATAAGGAATCAAATTAACAGTATGAGCAAGCTAATATCATAATTACAAAATCAAAACTAGTTATTAATTAAAAAGGTTACATTACTGGCAAATCAAATTACATGTACAAAGTCTTCAGAATATGCTAGTGTTCATCATGTATATGCATTTACACCTAGAAAAGTTGTGCCTAGCACTCTTTCATATCCAAATCATAAAGTACAAGATGAATAATACAATCAAGATCAAAATAATACACAAGATGGGAATCATGACACTCTCCCCCACTTAACAATTAAAATCTTATTATCAATGAGGATAAGATTCTGCAGAGTTTCAGAGATAGACTCCAGGAACAACTCCATGACCATGCACAAATTCTACAAACCATAATGGAAATAAACAACAAATAAATAATGGTCAATCTTTTGCTCCCCCAAATAATACTATTGTTACACCTACTTTGGGGGCAACTCAAATTGTATAATAACCCATTTTAACTCAATAACCTTCAACAATGGCAATACTTCATGTGGCTAGTTCCTCCTCTCCAAATATACAATCCCTTATGCATGAGATTCATTCTCTGTAGGCTAAGGTGTTACAACTTGAGCAGGGCATTACTCAACCACCACATGCCTTAAATTCTCATGTTTTTTTACATACACCTTTGGCACATCACATAATGGCAAGTCCTTTGCCATCTAGATTCATAGCACCTAAGCTTACTTTATATGATGATAAGGGTGACCCAGAGCACCATCTACAATCTTTCCATGTAGCATGTTTAGACTACGTATCCAATGATTAGATCCTCACTAAGTTGTTCCCACATGGTCTAAAGGACTATGCCTTATAATGGTTCTATGATCTTTCGAACCAATCTATCACCGCATTCAAACCATTGGCAAATATGTCTTTAGCACACTTCTCAATTAACATCAGTGATAAGATCTCATATGATCAAGTAGAACAACTGAAGCAAAAATATAATGAGCCTATTGCAGAATATGTCTTGTGTTATAAAATAATATTTTCAAAGATGACTAGCCCCATGGTAGATAGAGAACTTCAAGACATATTCAAACAAAGTTTACTACCAACATTACATGAAGCTACCTTGTTTAAGAAGATTCCAACATTCACATATTTATGCCACACAATGAAGAAAGAGAAGTCAAGCTTCTCTTTGTGGGCAAATTAAAGTGCATTACTAGATAAGAGTCAACTACTAAGATTTCTAGTAAGCCTCCATACAAAGTAAGGGCCATTGAAAACAAGAGTGATTCAAAGGCCATAGTTAATGCAGCTTCAGAGCCATTTCCTCACTTGGCTTATCAGCTCCTTCATGAAAAGTTTTCACCAACCTTATAAAAATGCTAGCATGTGTTTTACAATGGCTCCTAGAATGCAATGGCATATCTCTCCCTCCCATCAAAGAGGTTGATATGACATGGCTTCTTCCAAAAATATATGATTCCAATGCATTTTGCGACTATCATAGGGCACTAGGCCATACTACAAACTAATGCATCACCTTAAAATATAAGATACAAGATTTGATAGAGGCCAACATAATTGATGTGGGCACACCCATAGAGGCACCCAAAGTTAAAAAAATGGAGGCTAAGACATTGAAAATACTCTTATATCCATTTCTAAAGCATATAGCTAATGAGACAGGGGACACTTCAGGTGTTCATTATATGGGTCAAGTACATCCACTAGTGGCATCATATCACATCACTACATAGGATGCACACCCCTTACATAATATCATTGGCATGTATCATACTAAAGTACTAGTTAGACCACTCGTCACTTTCTCAGAGTAGGAGATTATAGATGGTGATTTAGATGTATATATACTCTTTATACGAGCTTACATTGATCATCATCCTATTTAGAGTGTTGTGGTTAATAATGGGTCAAGTATTAACATGTGCACTATCATACTTATAAAGCATTTGGGGTGTTTAGAGGAGGATATTTCTCCTATCAACATAGTTATTCGTAGTTTCAATGGTCATGTTCAGAGCTCCATTAGGAAGATTATGCTTTCGCTACAAGTTGGACCAACACATGTGGCCACTAGATTCTCAACAGTACCTAGTGTAGGCACATTTGACATATTACTAGTTAGGCCATGGATACAGTAACTATAATCCATTCCATCCACCATGCATAGATGTCTTGAATATATACATGTTAATCAGGTGATCATAATTGAGGGTCCTTCATATGAGTATCATTTACATGTCCCATAGGAATTCATACCACACCTACCAATTATAATTCTAAGCATAGTTCCCATCAGTACACCATAAAGTTCATTTGAGACACCAATGTAGGTGTGGTATACTCCTACAATGTTACCATGTATGTGTACTCTCCCACAAAGACCATTATTAGAGATACCCTTGCATCAGAGACATGTTGTAGATTCTAAAGGGCCTCCCTCTACTTCTTTTCTTTTGAGATCAATATTATTGAGTTTCTAAGGTTTTCAACACATGGCACTTATGCTAGCTATAACAACTTCTACTAGATGGGTCCTTAAGACCCCTATAGTTCACAGGATAGCCCTGTCAGTCTCATAGATTCCTAACACCACTTCATAGGCAGTGTTAGCTATAGATCACTTAATATAGCAAATTTTTGGACCCTAATTACCTTTTAATACAACACATGATTGGTGTTCCTTTATTTGACACATGCCACATTGATAGTGAGTCTCCCATTAGACTCATCGATAAGTATGTTCTACCTATCTTGTACATACTTTCCTTATTTCTCACTCCTTGTATATAGTTTAATTTTCATGTTGATTGTACATGGCTTATATCTATAAAATATAAACACACACACACACACACACACACACACACACACACACACACACACACATAATATGTCAAAACATGAAACATTCAAATACTTACTCAGAAAACACAAATTATAGATTGTATGCATGGGCATGTTTACATCTCTTATATTTTCCAGACATTACATATGTTAACTATCTTAGTATAGCCAATTTTCATCATACATACATGCTTCACTTGTTCTTGTCAAGTATTTTGAGATTGCTATAGACTCAGATCTATTACACATATATAGATTTACTACTATCTACCCATTGGGGGCATATACACAGATACACAAGTTCCTCATTTTATACATTCACCCATTTGGGGGCATATTATACATAATTTTGATTTATAGGTTACATATTTATAAACTCTACATCACATATTTCACATAGTTATATCTTGATATTAATCATCCTACGCCTACTCATATTTTTTATCAATTGCTACTAATTTATACTCAACTTTTGTGCATCTGAGCTCTTATACAGATTTCTACCACTTGTTCATGCATACTTTCATTTATAGATTTCCTAATTTAGACTTGATTGTGTCTTTATGCTTCTTCTATTTGAGGGCATTGGAATATGCCATTGCTCTATGGATCTACACCATTTCTTTTCATTCTATGTATGCTTTGGGCATGTGCCCATGTCCTTGTGTGTGCCTTCCTAATTGTGTATGTAGACATTTGAACATGTCCTTTTATGTGGCTCTAAGCCAACTTGCTTGTTGTTTACGTATCTAGACATTTGAATATGTCCTTGTATGTCTTGCTTTCTTAGATATAGTAAGATATGCCCATGTCCCTTGTATTATGGCCCCTTGGCCTACTTTGTGTGTCTTACACATGTTGTATGTATACTTTATTGTATACATCATGGTCATGACACTTGCCTCGTACTTGTTACATACTCTAGTTTTAGATGCTATGAGGGACCTCGTGCATATCCCCTTCCTACTTGGGTGTCATGATAGACATAATGCCCCATCCCCTTAGGTAGCCACTCATATTTGTTATTTATATACATTATTCTATCTATCTTGACAACATTATGAATGATAGACCTAACATACATCACACATTATAGACTTATGCTCAGATTACTTATATTACGATGTTATGTATGCACATCATATTGGTTTATTATGAAGATATCATATATGCTCCAACTAACACACATTTTGCAAAGCTTTTTCTTTTAAGGATAATTATTACATAGGTTCAATAATTCCCCTCAAAAGAGTGGTCATTCATAGGGTTTGTCACAAATATCAGGCTATCTGAATGTTCTCAGAGTATACTTTTCAATGTACAAGCGCATAATATAGAAATCAAATTCAAGAAAACCTAGTGGGAAATAGTGATATAAAGATTAGCTACAACTGTACACAAACTATAATAGTTAGACATTAGCACCTAAATTAGGACATTAGTGCCACATGGTGCTACCATCCAAGATATGGTGTTACTGTCTAGTAGCCTCGATTTCAAAAAATTCTAGATTGGCCATAAAAGTACAAGTACAATGTAAGTTTTCATTATTTTGATTACAAATTACCAGTTTTGTCTCAGTTTAGCTCAGATGCATACTAGTTTACTCATATTAGGGGCATCATGCACGATATGATCATTCTTGTTTTAGTTCAAATGCTCAAATACATATTATTACAACTTCGTCTAAAATCCATATACTCGAATATCAAATTTGGGGGCATTGTGTGGCACATTATTTATGTATGCTCACTTATACACTGGTTGATCAAATGGAATGACAAACTCCATGTCATTATCTACATTATATACATTGTACACCATGTTTTAGGTTACACACCAGATTCATGCCTTACTCTATTTGTAGTGTTTGGCATTCTTGAGTGGCCCATAGCTACCTAATATTCATGAGTGGTCACAGAGTCCACATACGCAATTACACATGTCTAGTTGCATCGCAATTTTCAATTTTAGATACATCTCCTACATATGGGTAGGTAATGTTGGAGTCATAGTCTATTTAAGTTATTGAGCCACCTACATGAGAGGACTGGACACACCATCAGTCTAATCCAAGCTATTCACAGGGCATGATCCACCAAGTAGGGGTGAGTAATGATGGAATCAAAAGTGGATTGAGTTCTTAAGACACCCACATATGGGGATTGAGCAAGCCATCAACTCAGTCTAAGTTATTCATTGATTGATCACTATCTACATGCACACACATAGATTGTCACCAAGTTTATGCATTAGTTCATATACCCAATGAGGTGTATTTGTTAATTTCCTCTCTCTTATCTCTTTATTTAGTTATGCTTTTTGCTTTTGATATCTCTTAAGTAAGGTGTTTTATTATTTTTGATAAACTAGTATTTAGTTCCTAAACAATAGAGGGTCTGGAAAAGGGGGAAAATATAGTTAAATATAGTAAAATATAGATTTACATCAATTTAATCAAATTAATTGCATAGGAAAGAAGTAAACTTATCTGGAAAAACAAGCTAAAATGAATGATTCGGGAGCTGAAAACTATGGTGCAAGATTGGGAAGATGTCAGGAATCTAGATAATTATTTGTTTGGTGAAAGGACAAGAACGCTGACAATAGGACACTTTGGGGTGTGGCACTATAGTCTAAGTCCTATCATTGTTGTACAAACTAGTCACAAAAGTCTAAGCTTTATGGGTTTTGTTCATTATCCTCGTGTGATTTTGTTTGTGAAATTTTAGATGTTGAATGTTGATAAAGCTCCTTGTAGAGCTGTTTAAATCTTCAAAACCTTGGGTCTATCTATAGACGTGAAGAAACAAATACATCAAAAGCAAAAGGGGGAAAATTTGGGTTAGCAAAAGAATGATCACATGATCTAGAACCCCTTTTGTCTTAATCACTACCTACATTAACCCTCAATCTAGGGTCTCAGATCAATTGTAGTTATCCCTTAGGAAACATGCATAATCAACATGCACGATAGATGTAATAATGAACTTTTGCCTATGCCCTTCCTTGATCAAGCATGCAAGTCTATGTGTGATGGAGAATGTTGAGCTATACTATTGATTGATTTTTAATAATGTATTGTGCCAAAGTAGTAAGTGTTATATATAAAATGCCTTTTGAAGTCCTATATATAAGAGACTCTTCATTTTGAATTTGGGAACTTTATTCGTATTTGGCTAACATTAGATAGACAAACAAAACTTAAGGACAAAGCTAAGAAGGGCTTGGGACTCATGAAGCGAGGGAAACTAACCGTTGAGCCTCAAAATACAATTGGACAAGAGTGCTAGAAATGGGACACCCTAGGGTCCATCACTATAGTTCAATCCTTGTGCTCCTATCCTATAGGCTTAAGATGCAGGAAGATGGAATTGGCATGGGAAATAGAGTCTGACTGTGCTGGAATGATCATTTGGAAGGCTACAGATAATTGGAAATAAGCAAAAAGGTAACTCAAGCATGAAACAAGACTAAGATAAGTAAAACAAAAGACATGGCTAAATGTGAAGAAGGCTCATATTCTCTAGTCAGAGTCCCCTGTGAAAGGACTGTGAAAAGACATGATATGTGTGGTTACTTGACCAATTTAGGGTGTATACATTGGCCCCCCTTTTAATCTAGTAATGCAATGAAATGAAGTAATAGAGTAAAAGAAAGTAGAAGAAAATGTGTACCTGAACCTACCTATGTGGAGATAAATGTGTTGCAAAGGGTCCAACTCACTTCTTGGTCAGGGAAATAGATGGAGAGTTGAATAGTGGCTAGAGAAAGAAGGAATCCCTAAAATGGATTCCCCATGTATTTACTCTGAATGCAGAATTCATGTATCATGGAGAAGGAGGGCAATGCTTAACCCATATGCTAAATATGACTGAAGATGAAAAATGCTCAGAGGCTCAAAACCAATGTTTGTCCTCTATCCCACATAAACTCATGTAATCTAGAATGTGTGTATATAATCTATATGTTGTGAAGAGCAAAATCTATCATACCCCCATTCTGAATATCTGTACTAGAACTGAGAAATACTCAGAGGCCCAAAACCATTGTCTATCCTCTTTCCCACATAAATTCATGTAATCTGGGTCTGGGTAATGCAATGGACCAACCACTACAGATGGCCATATGGTCCAACTTGGTGACAACCTAGGCATAGCTAGGTGTAATGTGAAATTCTAGTGAATATGTAAGAAGAGAATGACATGTCTTGCCATTCCATTTGTATAATCCTAAGCGATGAAGAGCATGAACATCTATGTCATGCCCCCAAATCCATTATGTGAGTGATGCATCTATATAATCTGGTAATTTGTATAACCATATGTGATATGACCTATCATGCCATGCACCATGTGCATAATTAGAGACCAAAACACTGTGCTTTGCACTATGCCTATAGTCTACTATCTGATTTTGTAACTGCATCATGTTGTATGAAGCTGTATGTGTGAGATGTGTAGTAATATACATGCCCCAAATATGGTATCTGAGTCTAAATTTGTATCAAAGTCACTGTGAATCCATATAATCTAAACAACTATATCTAAATAGCCTATGTACCTATAAGCTAAAATCATTGTGGATCCATACGATCTGAACTATTATATCTGAATAATCTGTGTATCTGTAAACTAAAGGTATATCCCTCTGAATGTCTTGAGTAATGTTGAGCGACCCATATAATCTGAATCACTATATATTTTGATTAATTTTAGCTAAATTTGATAATCTAATTGCTAGATGTGTACGAACGATGGTGTATCTCCCTATGAGAGTGGATGGGTATGTTAGGTAGGTGTAGAAATAGGAATAGTATGAATGATGCCCTCTTTTTGGGGAGAGGGACAAAATTTGTGATAGAGGAAGTCGAGCCAAAAGTGATGACTAGTGGCGTAAGTAAAAATAAGGTTGGCTTGTTGTGAATTGCTTGAGATGTTTGATTGATTAGACTAAATTATTGAAAGTAGAATAAGTTTTGATTGGTGAGGACCAAGGTGTTTGTTTGAGTATAAAATAAATATTGAGATACTTATGCCGTAGTAGGCAGATGAAGTAGTAAGAGAGTGAAGTTTAAGTGATGTCTAAGGTATCATTATCATGATTCTGTGGAAGAAAATAGTTTGAAAAATAGTGTTATGGAGTTCATGTTATAGGCAAAATGGTATTTTGCTTTGATTGAGAGAGCAGTGTAATATAAGAAATTGGATTAATTCTCTATTCATTTGTGTATTGACTAGGTTGAGATTTGGAGCTTTGGAATGAGAGATATGTCGAGGAGATGATCACCTGTCATGACCTAATTTGAGTAGTTGGCAACCTAGGTCCAGGTTGGTGGTGACGTTACCCTGGTAAACAAATGAAACACTTGATTTTTATATGTTTGAAAGCCTATTTTTGGTGTTTTGAGCTATTTAAAGTGTCCTAGGAAAATTTTCACTAGTTTTAGCGTTCTTGTCCTGCATCCAACATTGTTGTCCAGGTTTCGATGTTGTTGTCCATGTTGTAGTGGTCTTGTCCAGTGTTACTGTCTTGTATCCAACATTGTTGTCCTAGAGGCTTGATTTTTTGAGATGTTGCTTGGTTAGGCATTGTTGTTTTTGCTTGGCTAGTGATTTGGCATTGTGGATTAATATATATGCTTTTTTTGGTATTTTCAAGGTGAGGTGCAGATGAGAAAGTTCTGTAAGGGTTAGGTGATGGAGACATTAAGGATATTACCATTATTTGCTGATGAGAGAGATGTCATGGATAGGGTACTGCCTTATGTGAGAGGTGAAATGCGGACACATATACTTTTTGGCTTCCTATAAGGAAGAAAACTGTGACTCTTGAGGATGTGTATCACATATTGCATTTACCAGTGAGTGAATGTTGTGTGACATTATAGGATGACATGGGTGCTAATGCTATTGATCATGCATCCTTGTATTTTATTGGTGGACGCTTAGGCATACATCAGAGAGGGAGTGATAGTGATGTACTATTTTTAGTTATTGTGTAGTCAAGTATTTTGTGCTTGCATAACTGGTTGGTTGTGTTGTTGGCATCGTTTGTTGCTATGAATCAGAGTGGAGTGTCTATTGCATATAGGATACATAGGATTATTTGAAGTGTTGAGGTATATGGCACTATGTTCTCATGGGGTAAGACTATGCTTGCCCACCTATACAAGGATCTTTATAAGATTACATAGGGGTATTTAGTGGTGGATTGAGTGCAGTGATGTTATTGCATTATTGGGCTTATGAGCACACAGTGGTTGTGTAACTGATAGGATTACTGAGGGAGAAGTGGGCACCTCCATAGCCATTTGGTGAGTGATGGATGAGTACATTAGCAATCTGATCCCCTACGATAGATTATTATAGGTGGGTGCTAGATAGATTGGTGGCTAGTGATATTATGTGGAGGCCTTATAGAGGATTTCCTAAGTGGGTCGAGAATGGAGTGTAATTGTGATATACGAGGGTCAGTTATTGAATACATAACCATTGGGTTAGAGTATATGAGTGATTTCAGTATGAACACATGATTAGATAGTTTGGGGTATCACAAGATGTGCCCCCAATAACATGGGTGTGGGTGAGGAGTGCACAAATACCAGTGAGGGCAGGAGCTTGTGCGAGGCCAATGGAGGCTGAACTAACACTATTACCTTTGGATGCATGGGATAAAAATATAGATATTCTTGATGTGGATGATGTTGGGTGCATAGATGTATATACTATGTGGTGGATGAGGCATTAGTGGGCTCTATTGTATCCTATTATTGAAGGTGATGCTCTAGAGTATGAGGATCCTCAATCGATCTAGATGATGAAAGGTAAGCAATAATTTCATTTGAATTGTGTATAAATTTGTGATTGTTTAGTTTGATTTCAAAGTATATAGCTAATGTAATGCCATACTTTATGTGTAGGTAGAGTAGGAGGTGTTCAGGATGAAACACAGGTTGGAGTGGGGAGTGTGGATGATGATTATTAGGAGACCAACATTGAGTCGACACTTTGAGAGCTCACATGGCATGTACCCAATGATGTTGTAGAGGAGGGTATTATAGAGTGAGTGATAATTACGGTCAGTATTTATACTCATTTATTTGATAGGGTTGTTATAGTAATAACTTCATATGTTAGGGAAGCAAGAGAGAGATATGAACTAAGAGTTGAGCTAGATAGGCATAGGATGCCTCCACCAAATTATGGTTCTATTAGCATGAGTATCATGGATGAGTACACAGACCTTTAGAGGTGGTATGCAGACTTGTATGAGGAGCATGGTTGGATACTAGAGTGAGAGATTCATTGTAAGAGGCATTCAAGAGCTTGAGGAAGTGGGGGGCCATCGAGTGTTAGAGTGGATTATGGGACTAATACTAGTGGGGAGAGTGAGACTGAGAGTGAGGGAATGATGCCCATTCATGATTGATTGTACCATGATATGATGTATATGTTTTGAAAATTTTGTTATATATATATGGATATTTATTTGATTTTGAGTCGTGTTCATTATGTTATGGATTTTGGAATATATTGGTATATTTATTATAAATGGTTGATTTAGAAATAACTGATTTGATGTTGATGTTGAGGTTGTATATGTTTTGGTAAAATATTGTTTGGGATGTGATTTGATTGTCCGAGTGTAATGATAGTTTTAATTTTGAATCGTATGTAAGTAAAGAACTTTATTTATTTTGTAATTTGTAAATTGATTTAGTAAAGTGCGTTGGTTTAAGGTTGAAAAAATAAGATATTGGTGAGGTCTGAACTCGGATAATTTAGATTGGATAAGGATGGCTATTTGGAACTAGGAATGTTAGTTGTTAGTATAAGGGGATGTAAAAGAGCACATTGTGTGTATCACTTCCCTGAGAGTGGCTCAAGAATACAAAGGTTGTCCCTTTGGCTCCATCATTGCCCACTAAGTGAAGTTAGGTGGTCATGCATGTGCTAATCGATGTTTGGACTATGTGTCTAGTCGCTCTGAATAGGTGGCTCAATAATACAAAGGCTAGCTAGTCCTTTGGCTCCATCTTTGCCCACTAAGTGAAGCTATAAGTTGATATCGATATGAATGTGTGTCGTATGAAATGGCTTTTGAAGCCCATAAATGTTCTAAAATCTGATAATATGGTGTGGATAGTTGAATGTGTACTAGAAACTAGGCCAATCTTGGCCAATCTAAAAGGAGAAGATTAGGCTTGTATGAAAGCCACTCTAAAACTAGACACTAGGCTTATGTGGAAGCGAGTTGGGAATGTAGAGGTTAGGCTTGTATGAAATCCACACCAAAATGATGCCAACCACCTATAGATGGAATAAGACATGCAACTATTGAGAATGCCTATGTAATACGTTGAACTCATAAAGAAAAGAAGACTAACGTAATGTGCATATTTCCCCCAATCACTTGTGTCTATAACAATGATTCTAATCTGAGAGTTATGCCAATAACCCAATCTAAAATTGGAAGCAAGAGCCATCATGTCATGCATGATGCCCCCTATTTCTGGATTTTTTGAGAAAAATTGTACTAAAATTATTGAATCTGGACTGATTTGTATATGACAAAACTATAACTGAGCTTACCTTATTGCCTATTTCTAGAAAGTTTGGTTTTTTTGTTGTTTGGACATGAGCACTGTAAATAGGATACCCTATTGTCTACAATTGTTGTCCATGTCTAGTGATCTTATCTTATAGGCTCGAGACTGAGGGGTATGGAATTAGCATGGGAAATAGAGTCTAGCTGTGCTAAAATGACCGTTTGGAAGGCTACAAATGACTTACAATAAACATAAAGGTGACTCAAGCATGAAACAAGACCAAGATAAGTAATATAAAAGACATGGATAAATGTGAATAAGGCTCATATTCTCCAATTGGAGTCTCCTATGAAAGGGCTGTTGAAAAACATGATATGTGTGGTTACTTGACTTATTTAGGGTGTATACATAAGGACTAATCTATGCACGTTTCATTTGTAGGACAAGTAATGGAGCATGTTTCACATACTCAAATCCATATTCATGGGCTCACCTCTTAGGTAAGTCTAGGTATGCTTCTTTTTACTTTATCCTAATCATTTCACTTTGTTGCATTTATAGAATGGGGGGGGGGGGGTTGTAATCACCTAAAAATGGCACTTGAGTGCTAAGAGTGTTACTTGAGACCACCCACCCTTAACTTAACCCTAGACCTATCTTAGGTCCTATTTAGACACTTATCTAGCCTTCATGTAGGCCACACACATCCCTAAACATCCCTAAAGCAATCCTAGACCCTCATTTTAATATCTTGGCCCATAATGCCTCAAGTTCTACCACCTGACACTAGCACCATAATAGGGACAATAACGCCCCATGGTGATAGTGTCCCAATTTTGGTGTTATTATCCTTTTCCCTCTTCTTGTTACCAATGGATATATTTTTAAATGAGAAACTATCTAGGGTTAGCTTAGACCTTTTTTAAGACCTGCAAAAGCACTAGAACAATATATATATATATATATATATATATATATATATATATATATATATATATATATATATATATATATACACATGAGTTTTAGCCCTCTAACCACTGGATGGAAATCAGATGCAAATCACACAAATGAACTTAAAGCAAGTTGTGCATAATCAAGGTTATCAATCCCTATTTTTCCATACTTCTACATACAACCATCTACAACATTCCTAAGCTCAAATTACTCAGGTTTCCAGTCTCAAGTAAATTCAAAGCACTCAAGCCAACATTCACACTCACTTAAGTTGCACTTACACTAGCACTTAGTGTGGAGAACTACATTGAGCTTGATCTCTCTTTAGAGTATTGGAATGTAGGCAACTCTCATCACAACGTGGTGTTGAGGATGTCTAGCCTACTCCACTAAAAAACACACTTTACTACTTATGTCAATTGGATGCCCTAATACCATGGAGGTTTAGGGTTTGCACATAAAATCAATCAAAATAGGTCATCTATAGAGATCCAAAACTTATGTGCATAGGAACAAGCTTGGCACAGGTGCGCTTAGAAGCTCATAATAGTTCTGCATAGAGGACACTAGCATCAAATATAGGGACACCAATGCCACATGGTACTACTATCCAATTAAGGCACTACTATCCAGGAAGGGTTTTGACAATTGGATCCTATCTATGACACTCAAATTAGTGTCTGTCTCAATTTGTAGCCTCCAGATCTCTTGTTTCAGTCATTTTCCAACTAAGTACTTATTTACATTATTTATTGTTATTTTTAGAAAGGTTAAACTAAGTCAATTATACTACAAATCAATTGTTGTATTTATTACATATTTATACCTTGATTTACTATACTCAAAGCTTTAACAACCTAGGGTTTAAACTCCATAACCCTAAAAAAGTTAAAACACATTGAATGGCTACAATATTGATGTTTATGTGCATTGTTATGCTCGTCACTAAAATTTGGAGCATTTTTATATAGTTTTTCAATATTAACATAATATTATCTTTTTGCTTGATGAACATGGAGGTTTCATTCTTCTCTAGTCAAAATTATAGTTCGATTCTCCATCTTTCTAACTAAATCATATAAATAGAAACTAAATCATATACCCTATTTATAATATTTTTAATATAAATATTTGTTATTTAGCCATCTCGAGATGTTTAAGAAAGTTTCCCTATAAAGTAGTCTTTTTATGTTCTTTTTCAAGGACATTATTTTATCTAACTTACATCTAATCATTGTGTGGGCATAATGTCGAGGACCAAACCTGCATCCTTGTGTTTTACCCTACCAATGTTTTATTGAATTGTATGCTTTTATACGTGTTATTTTCTTTTGGTCAATGCATTTGCTTCTTGGAATGTTAGAAATCTTAAATGCAAAAATATTTGAATATTAAAAGTGATTTTGTAAATTGTTTTAGTAAATGTTAGGTGAACTTGTATAAATTTGAATCATAGTGTGTGTTATTCATAACCACTTCATTAAAAGCATCCAGTTTCTACAAATTTAAGTAGAACTAAGACTAACTAGTCATGTCTTGAAAAAGAACTTCATCTAAAACACTTATGACCACTGCAAGCGGCTTATAAAAAATATAGTTTTGTTTGTATTATTTTGTGTGGCTGATTCTAACAGCTTATCAAATATGTATATTTTGTTTGAATTTATTTTGTGTAGTTGATCCTTTCAGGTTATTTTTTTTGACTCATGGCTTATCAAATACTTATATTATGTTTCAACTTATTTTGTTTGGTTCATATCTATGACTTATCAAATATGTATGTTATGTTTGATGATTGTGGCTAATCAAATATGTATGTTATATTAATGTGCAATTAACCCTCACTTAATGTGGTTTACTACCTTTACCTATCATCTAACAAGATTCAAATACCATTGGCCCCCCTGCCCACCATTTACCTACTAATGTTTTAGATTTAAATGTAATTGAAGCCCCATTCCCTTACAGTTTGCTATGATTCAAATGACGTTGACACCCACTCACCTCCCATCTACCAACTATTCATTAGGGGATTAAAATCTCATTGCCCTGCCCATCTCACCCTCTCGCCACCATCCACCTACTATTCACCACAATTCAATTATATGATCTCTTAATTTATAGACTTACAACTTACCACCTTGCCATACATGGATTACATATATATAATATTAGCTCTTTTATTTTATATGTAATGTTATTACTCTTTTTAGTAGTAGGTAGTAAAGTTGCATAACCATTCTTGTTTAAATTTGACTTGGTTCTCTCACAATCCATATTCTTTATGGGATAAATGCACAATTGCAGAGAAAATTGCATCCAATCAATTATATTGTAGCATGGGAAAAGTGATTTTGCATCAAAATGTAATACACCTACTCATACACAATGCAACTATATTTAATTATATTTGATCAAATAAAATAATAAATAAGACTTAATGACAATAATAAATGACATGAGGGGGTTTTATAATAATATATGATTTATCGTAAATATAAAGAGAGTTGTAAGAAAAAGACAATGAAAAATAAGTCTAAAAGGCAAGACAAACAAAACCCCAAAAAATCAAGATGAACAAAGACAAAAAAAATTGAGTACATGCTCTTGGCAACATCAATGCCCACTATCTGCACCATCAGGTAGTGATGCTAACTAGCTATGAGTTTATGAAATTGAATAGTGCGTAAGCAACATGCCTCTTGATGAGTACTATATGATCAATCTAAGCACAATAGTGACATGCTCTAATATGGTTAAGATATAGTCAGTGTAAACATTATAATATCATGCCCCTTAATGGGAAATTCAAGCATTTAATTTTAATAAATTAGAGGAAAATATATTTCACATCCATAAAAAAAATCTCCCTTATTTCTAATGCTATGTTTTGATTCCTTCAATTTTTTTAATTTGAATGTGCGGCATTGATATTCAAAATAATAATATAAAAATATGGTGGAAGGATAAAAAAATCTTCATCCTTTATGTGCTAAATATTATTTTTATTATGAAAAAGTGGGCAATGACAATCACATTAAAACTAAAGAGGATAGTACAATATGTGGTGTCATGGTTGTTAATAAATCATAGTTACCCAGCGCATGGATTAAATTGCTTGAGATACTTTAGTGGTGTCTCAGATCGAATGAAGCTATTAATGGCTAAAACCACCAATGGTTATAAATGGGATTATGGATATAGTAGGATATAGTTGGGAATATTATTGTGCTCTATTTCATTTGAGATTATGGAGCCCTGTTGCAGTGTAAAGGATAGGTATGTAAAGCATTTGACAATTATTTTTGACACATTTTCTTTCACAAATTGTTTTTGTCGTCTTTGGATGGAAATTGAAATAATATAGTTTGGCACTAAAAATTTACTTAAAAATGATCTAGATAGATGTTTAGGGGGAATTTTACCATAGAGATTATTGTGGGAGACAATTTTCATAATTATATGTGCCCTATTTTCTATTGTAGTATTCTTGTTCATGATTGTTTACAGTATGATCGATGATACAAAGGAAAAGAGATTTATTACTCCCGAACAGGTAGGTTTATCTTAGCTTTTTAGGGGTGTAGGCCATATTGCATGTTACTTGATTTTTCCTCCTACATCTTTTTGTAATATTTGATTATGTTGTAAATCTATTCAAATATAAAAGTACTTCTATACATTGTTTTGCAATCAAGCTTGTTATTTTGCTATATGCATGTCGAATGGCATGTTTAGTAGATTATGAAGCCTATTTATATTTATATTTGTTGTCTATGTAAAGTGTATATAATTTGAAATGTATATACTTATTTATTCTATAAATGGTAGATATGTAATGTGTATATGCACATACATGTGTGTTTTTGAAATCTCAAATTCCTTCTCTGCAAGGTAAATTTGACATCTTGATTTGTTTTTCAATCCCTATATTGGATCCTTAATTTTTTTTTTGTATATCAGTGTTTCAAGTATGTCATTTGATCAGAGGAGGCACAGTTGGACAATAGTTGCCTTCATGTACAATAATTTTTATAAAAATAGTCCCCAACCACGAGGACTCTACAAAGGGCTAGGGATAGAGCCAGATATTACATGGGAGATGGTCTCAACTTTTAATTTGTTGCAAAAATTAATATTGAATCTAGGCTTAGCATGGTCATAATTCATGGTTATTTATATGGCCTTGCCCTTGTCAGGCACTGCATTGGGAGGTTTGGGGTTTCTACAAGAAAAATATGTTGAGATCACTATTATTTCAAAAGGATCAAGCAAAGAGAAGTCAATAATATTCACTTTGAAGATGTTGACGATCATATTAATCATTTGCAGCTCATTACATTGATGAAAACCCATCTTATTTTCAAAATGAGGTGACCACATACATGATATAAGTAGGGTGATATGGTATTTTTTAATTTGGTTACATGTACTTTCAATCTACGATTTTGGGCACTCCCTTAAGGATTAGGTAAAAATTTGTTAAAATTTTGGGAGATGGTTTTTAACCCCTTACATGAGGTTTTTATGACATTATAAATTGTGGTTACAATGATTTAAGGGCATATCCACAACTAAGGAGGATATTAAGCAGGTTTTTTGATATTATATATGAGATATTGTTGAATGGTTATAATGTTGATATTTTTATACACTGTTATGCTCATCATTAAAATTTAGAGCATTTTTTATATAGTTTTTTATTATAAACATAATATTATATTTTTGCTTGATAATTAGGGAGGTTTCATTTTTCTCTAATCAAAATTATAGTTCAATTCTCCATCTTCCCAACTAAATCATATAAATAGAAACTAGATCATATACCCAATTTATTAAAATTTCAAAATAAATATGTCATTTAGCCATCTTAAATTGCTTAATAAAATTTCCCTGTAGAGTAGTCTTTTTCATGTCCTTTTTTAGGGACATTATTTTATCTAACTTGCATCTAATACTTGTGCAGGCATAATGCCAGGACTCAAACCTGCATCCTCAGGGTTTTACTTTATCGATGTTGTTTTATTGAACTGTATGCTTTTGTACAAGTTTATTCTTTTGGACAATGTGTTTGCTTCCAAGAATGTTAAAAAGATTAAACCCAAAATTATTTGAATATTAAAAGTGGTTTTGGAAATTAATTTAGTAAATGTTAGGTGAATTTGTATAAATTTGAATCACAGTGTGAGTTCTGAATAGGGACTTCATTAAAAGCATAAAGTTTCTTTAAATTTAAGTAAAACTAAGAGTAACTATTTGTGGCCTGAAAAACACTTCATCTAAAACACTTATGACCATTGCAAGTGGCTTATAAAAAGTATACTTTTATTTGTTTGTTTTTTACTTTCTATTTTTTTAGAGTGTGGTCGATTCCAATGGCTTATCAAATATGTAATTTTTTTTAATTTTTTTTTTTGTAGTTGATCCTTTCATGTTATTTTTGTGACTCATGGCTTATCAAATACTTATATTCTATTTCAACTTGTTTTGTGTGGTTTATATCTCTGACTTATCAAATATGTATGTTGTGTTTGATGATTGTGGCTAATCAAATATATATGTTCTTTGAACGTGCAATTAACCCTCACTTAATGTGGTTTACTACCTTTACCTATCATCTAACAATATGCAAATGCCATTGAACACCCCTTGCCCACCATTTGACTACTATTTATTGAGATTCAAATGTTATTAAAGCCCCACTCCCCTACAATCTACTTACAACTTGCTAAGATTCAAATGACATTGACACCCACTCACCTCCCATCTACCAACTATTCACTAGGGGATTCAAATTTTGGTGCCCCGCTTGTCTCACCCCCTAATCACCATCCACCTACTATTCACCATGATTCAATCATGTGATCTCTTAGTTTCTAGACTCACATTTACCACTTTGCCACACATGGATTACATATATATAATTTCAGCTCCTTTATTTTATATGTAATGTTATTATTCTTTTTAGCAACAGATACTACATTCACATCATGGCTCTTGTTTAAAATTGACTTGGTTCTCTCACAATACATATTCTTTCTGGGATAAATGCATAATTGCTAAGAAAATTGCATCCAATCAGGAATATTATAATATGGGGAAAGTGATTTTGCATCAAAATGTAATACATCTACTCATAAACAATGTAATTAGATTTAATCAGATTTAATAAAATAAAATAATAAATAAGACTTAAAGGAAATAATAAAATATTTTATAATTGATAGTAAATGACATGATGGGGTTTTAGAATAATATCTAATTTATCTTAAATCTAGGGAGAGTCAAGAAAAAGTCAACAAAAAATAGGTCTAAAAGGTGAGACAAATAAAACCCAAAAAAAATGAGATGAACAAAGATAAAAAAAAATTGAGTACATGATCCTAGCAACATCAGTGCCCACTCTCTGCACCATTAGGTATCGATGCTAACTAATTATGAGTTTATGAAATTGAATAGTGCATAAGCACCATGACCTCTTGATGAGCAATATATGATCAATCTAAGCACAATCATGACACACCCTAATATGGTTAAGATATAGTCAATGTAAACATTAATATCATTACAATTAATGGGTAATATAGAATAAACAGAGTGTTATGTAGTATAAGAGATGCCCTTAATGTGAAGTATATGATCAAAATAAGATAGCACACACAGGTCCTTGCCCTAGATAGATGCATGATATGTATCATAACAACATAAACAAGGATATAAACATCTACATGATATGGATCATGGTGAACAAGGGATATGAGGACACATGGTGACCAAAATAAAGAAGTGAATAACATTATGAAAATTTAAACATAAGCATGCAATTAAGATTATGTGAACGTCAAGAAATAAACTCCCAAGAGGAATAATAAAAAAGTAGTGACCAAACCCAAATGGCCAATGAAATTTGTAAAAACTGTAAAATAAAATAAAATGACTAGTCAAGAAGAAGAAATAAAAGTCAAAGCACATAGAAATAAAATGCATTATAATGCCCCAGAGCCAATTGTGAATCTATGATTATATAGTATGAGTGTAGGAGTTATATCTAAATGCAAAATACCAAGTAAATCATGATAATATCTGTAAATACATGGTGAAGCATTTAAGTACAAAGTATGTTAGCCAATCTAACTAAAGATACCATCAAGTCTTAAAGAATAATTATACGCTATATGTCTAATAGCATGTGTCTTTCTACTATCATAACTAAGAATTGAATATGGTATGTGATCATTATCAAAATCAATGTCTTTGGTTCAATTATATGTATTATTGAAGTGAACTTGTTATGGACTCATACTATATAATGGGTGTTTCATTACCATAGTTGGTATTTACACTTGATCTTGAGACACTTTTTCTTAAGTAACTATTTGAGTTCATATTAAGGTTTATCCTTTGAACCTACCATTTTTATTATCGTATCTTCAATTTTAATATCATCACAATTGATAAGGTCCCAAATTTGTCCTTTAAAGTGAAGCATCAATTTGTAGAATGACTTTTAGCTCTATGATACTCACAATAAAAATCACGTGTCTTGATAGGTGGTAAGAAATAATATTAGTGTCAAGTAATTTATTCAATATTGCATGTGGACTATCAACACATTTAGTAAATTGCCTACATCCTTTGCAAGAATGCAAAGGTTTTGTTTATGGTTGTTATATATTATTGACCAATTACTTAAGATCATTCATTTGAAGCACATAGTCATTGAGACTTGAATCATTTTGGATGATAGAATGTTGTGAAACACACATCTCATATGTAAGCACATGGGTGCTAAGAGCATAACCTCGGGTATTTTAACCTAATGACAAAGGTCTTTAAAATATGGATATTCATTGAAAATCAATATGTTTGTGAGGTGGTAGAAGACTTTTATGAAATATGTGTTATTTTTTAAATTTTGATTGTTGGTAAACCAACCAATGTCTACTATCTTTAAATCAAAAAGCATAATCATGAATATTCTCATGCATAACTTGTTTGATAAGTGGTACATGCATAAAAGTATCCTTTGGGCCCTTATTGGTAATGAAACTGATGACCATAATTTATGTTTTATACTGAATAAAGAATAAATTAGTTGAAATTAAATAGATTCAAGCATACACAAGTGGAAAGTATAGAATTCAGAAGGTTATGAAGAGAAACATGTCCAAGTTCCACAATGAAATTAGACTAAGCAAAATGTAAATGGCAAAGTGATAAAGAATGGTCACAACTGTTTGTTGTTCTATAAATACAACCTTGTAGATTGATTATGTTGATTGTCTGCAACCTGCTCTTAAAATATGGAAACTCTATAGTGATTTGGACATACTTATGAACTATATGGCTAAACTATATGCAAATATAGCCCTGGCAGTCTCGTATGGGCCATGTTTATCTCTCTATGGTTGTATCTAACTTGTTAGGGTTTCACATGTTAATTTATCTATCATATGTGTGTTGTCATTTTTTTATTAATAATTTACCTTTATTCCACATACTTATTAGGAAAAGTGTTAAAAATATAGTAATCTCCTCCTTGGCCTAGCTTGACACTCCAAAAACAAACAAAATTAATTGAGTTAAGAAACCACCAAGATAGTGTTGTAAAATATGTATCTTGCATACTTGAAATTAAACCTCCATGTCGTTCTTGTGAGTATGTGGATGGAATAACTTGAGTGAGGGTTTTGAACCTACCCTTCCTTATAAGTGATGATGTAGTTGTAGAGTAATTTCTTACTCTACGTCATATTTATTTTATTTTTTGATCCGAGCACTGCAATTTTGTTTCCTATGTATCCTTGGACGTCGTGGCATAATTTTGAAGCAAAGGGCCAATTCATTTTGCCTAAGTATCGAAGTGCAGCGGAAGCTGCCAAGTGTCGCCCTTCGAGCACGAGTCTTTTTCCCCTTCTTGTTTCCTTCGTCTCATTTTGCCCAAGTATCGAATTCAAGCGGAAGTCACCACATGTCGATTTTTGGGAGACAAAGATGGACAGGTGGCATCCTTTGAACACCCTTTTGTAACTTTTGGGAAGGTCGTGGAATGTGCCACGTACCTAATAACGGCTAAGCAGAACGCACCACATGTCAGCGTCTGAGTCTCATAGAGGCACCTGTGTTTCATTCTACCTTTTGACAAAGACTTTCAACGGACCAAGCAACATAGAGAGCGAAAAGCACCAGGTGGCAGTTGCGAAGACCCTGAATGACCTTTTTGAAGAAGGCAACGGAAGACACCACATTCCCTAGATAGAGAAGAGAAAGATGCCATGTATCTTCCCAGGAGCAGTGGAGATCACCACGTGTCAATTTCTAAGAGACCATCTTTGAGCCTAATTTCCAAATAAAGATTGTGGTGGGTCCCCGGGTGTTACTCCAAAGAAATGTGGAAGCGATGAATGTCAACAAGTGAAGACTGCCACATGCATCCATCCCTTCCTAAAAGGTTTCCCGAGCAAGGAACGCAATAAGTTTTGTTTTGTTAAAATTGTAAAGTATCAAGGAAGCAGCTTGTGATAGGTGTTGAAGGCAGAGCATCCCTCAATGAAATATAAAGAAAGCAGAAGCAGCCAAGTGTCATCCTCCAATGCCTTCTAGATCGTAAAGGAGAATTTTCATGGATTGACTAAGTGTCCTCGTGTCTGTCTATCTGTTTCAGCAAAGATGGAAAGAAATTTAGCATGAGTTATTCCTGGTATATAGAACAGTGCACTGAGTAGATTTTTGGGGGCTTACAAGCATTGAAAATGCCCTCTGTTTGTCCCCTAATAGTAGAGGTAGAGTAGACAGTTGAGCGGCCAAACAGATGATGGAACAAAGAATTTCTGGTGCGAAGAGAGGTACTAGACATGGATTGCCGTGGCGCAGTCAGGGCAGTTCATGATAAGACCAGGATGCATCCAAGGCATTGAATGCACCATTTGTTTTGTCCCCTGTGAGTGAAGGATGGAGTGGAATTGCGTGGGAAAGAAAGTGATCGAAGGAGACATCCGAAGCTATATAAGCAGGATTGTAAAAGCAAAAGAAAGGGCGGGAATTCTATAGTTTTAGATTTTCTAGAGTTTTTGACTAGTAATATCATTTGCTCTTGTCTCAATTTTCTTGAGTTGTAAAGTTCATGTAACTATGCATGTTTCTGTGCCTTTTATGTGACTGAATGAATTAAGAAGATTTGAACTCCATGCCTTGGTTGGTGTTATCTGTGTCATTTGCAAAGTAGTCTATAATGCAGATTTTCTGGAGCTGTGATTAGGAATGTCATTTGCTTTTGTCTCATTTTCTTGAGTTGAAAGGTTTACATAACTGTACGTGACTTCTGCGCCTCTTATGTGATTGGAAGATTCTATTCAAAATATTGAACACTATGCCTTTGTTGACATTCTCTGTATCTCAGCAAAAGAATCCCCTGTTGTGAGCCTCTATTTCTGTTATTTCAATCTTTTACATTGATCATGCACTTGTCTGCTCTTAAATGTAATTAAATCCTATAATAGTTTCACTATGCTCAGGTTAGGATTAGGATTACACTCAGGCGCATCGCCATAGTTAGGTTTTATTCCTGCATTTGCATTTTTGTTTAATCTTCTATCCCTTTTCCCCCAACACTTGACACAAAATAAGAGACCAACTTCTCTAAAACCTGGAGGTTGTTTCAAGCCGCATTGTCCCACAGCTTAAAACTTACCATTGTTGATTGATTAAGATCAAGCACAATTTTTGTCATCAACAGTAGTTACATGTATTATATTACCCTCCTTTGGTACATAGGAAATAAAGAGAGACTAAGATAGAAAGATAATGTCACAAGTACGAAGGATTTGATGTTTGGCTCTAGGTTTGACCTTTTATATGTATAGCTCTCCTTAACTCTCAAAATTGTAGCTTACAAAATTTATTGACAAGACCTTTATATATATAATTTGATCTAAGATTAATTATACATGGTAACTGACTATAGAAATGTAGAAAGGCAAATTTATAGGCACATGATCAACAACAAAGTGCAAACGGGCATGTTGCCTAATTTTGACCCTCAGGGTCAAAATGTCAACCCCTATAGGTAAAAAAACTAGTGGTCATGTCTTAATAGCTTTTTCATAGTCTTTTACATGCCTTAATAGTCTTAAAAGGGTCTATATAAAACCTTATTAACATTGTTTAAGGTAAATTTGGAGAAATTGAGGTAATGTTATTTCTTGGTTTTGTAGTGGTCTAGTCATGTCATGGAGTGATGAAAATTGGTCAAGTGGTATCATAGGTCTCTAGATATCCTTAAAAGTATTATTTTACTCTTCATCTCCTTGTACAAACATTTCATGCCTCTTTGGAGAGATTAAGGTTCTTTTGTAGACTTTAAGGTAAGTTTTATGAAAGAAAAAGGTGATTTTAACTAACTTTCATGTATTTCAAAGCCCACCAAGGTGATTGATACATACATGAAAATTGTATAAGATTTAAAAAGAGTATCCAATGTTTATATGATAGTTACAAGTCAAGGAGAAATCAAAATCTTGAGTTTCAATGCCAAAAAAGGGAGTCTAAGGCACTTGTATGGACTTGTTGAGATCACCTATAGGTGAAAATGGTTTTAGAATGTCCCTTTGTCTTCCATTAGTATTTTTCACCCTCAATAATCTTGCCTAGGTCTTAGCAATGCAAAATACTCTTTCTCTCCCCCATCACTCTCTTTACAAACTCATGAAGGCCATTTTCAAGTGAATGGTACAAGCCATAAAGGTGGACTTGGAGTCTAAGATTTTGACCAGAGTTTAGGAACCCTATGGGATATCTATTAGTGGTATTGGTCATTTGATTGAGATCCTTATCTTTATGAATAATTGTTAAGGAGCTAAGGTGCTTTTTTTAGGCTCAAAACCCCACTGTCTTAGTTTTGGGCAACAGAGTTGTAGGTTTGAATTCATTGGAGTCAAGGTGAAAATTTTAGAGGCTCCTCATAGGTCTAAATTACCCTCCTAAATCAGCATCCAACACCATATAACACATGCATGCAATGGTTAAGTAAGAAATTTATGCTTTTACATAGTGTGCAATTGACCGTTAGTTTTTCTTCATTATTTTAGGGTTTTCACGAGGTTCATATGCATCTAAATGTTGTTAAACATGTTTCACTATATTTTACCTTTGGCCAAGGTTCTTCATTCATTTGAGTACTATTCGTACTAGTCTCCAAGTGTCATTTTTACTCCTAGCTTGAAGACTATGCATATGGGACTACTTATGCAACAATGGTTGAAAAGTATTACTTTGACCTTGTCAAGGTTGTTTTTGGGTCTTGAAATCATAAATAAACAATGAAGAATGATCTCATAATTTGTAAAAGGTAAAAATAGACCTCACAAAAGGCACTCTCTAATAAAGGCTTAGACAAACTTATTTCACCCACAAGTCTGTAGACTTGTAGGTGAATATTCATGCCATAGGCTTCATGTTTGGAAGTGCTTTAGAAAATGGAGGAGTTTGATACAGACTTATAGGTATTCAAATGACCTTAATAAACCCCATTATATCATTAGAAAGCAGGAACAAACCATAATTTCTAATTTCAATTCTTATATCTTGTATAGGAGTTGACTGTATAAGAATAGGCCTACGTATACAAATGAGAGAGTTTGAGACTTATATGGTGTTATTAATAAGTCTAAATACCATAGAGGGTGATAAGGAATTGTAAAGAGTTGATACAATCTCTAATGCCAAATACTCGATGAATTTGTTCTTACAAGTCTATATAAGCAAAAGGCAAATTTACAAGTCATAAACTTAAAGGTCCCCATTTTGACCAAAAGAGCTAATTGCTATGGAAGAAAGAATTGGTTAGAACCATGAAACATGAATCCATATAATGTAGAGTCAATGCACAAACTATTAAAGACATCTAGACCTTTCGAGAGTCATGAAAGGTTGAATGACTAATGTTATAATCATTAGTGGAGTTCACAAACCTAGTACTCATACACAGGTTTGAGTTCAAGACAAGAAGGTAAAGGTTTGTAGCATGTTATGAAGGAACCAATGAACCTTATGAGATAGAAATAATGAGAATATTTTGAAGGCCATTACTAATTTCAAGGTTATGCATGATATATAATGGAATTTGGATATTCTAGGGGGGTATTCATACTCCATTTTCATGATAATGGTTTCAAAGTTGAAGCCTACATGCCATGAATAAGTGTTAGGGGTACAGGGAAGTCACAAAATGCATATTTGATCCCTAGAGGCCAACAAAATTTATTGAGATATCCCATGAGGTTATGCATGGGACTAAATAATGTTTAGATGAAATGGAGAGGTACCCTCACTTCCAATTTATGGTATTATTAAGGAGAGATAGGATCTGTTCTTTATAAACAATCCTTAAGAAATATAGACACTTAAAACCCTTCCTAAACCTTGCATAACAACCTGACAAGAGAAATAAGCCTTTTAATGAATCATAATGGATTATTTAAACCTATAAGTAGCTTTGGTGACATTCTCAAGTCTCATGAGCACCTGTGTATGGCATTGATTGGCATGTGCAGGTACAAGGGTGCATGGAACATGGTAAAATACATAGCTGAAGGCTTGTTTGTGAAGGTGCATAATAGAAAGAGTCTTCTAAATCATGGGAAAATATGTAAAAAGGCTTGAAAGAGGTTATAAAATTATCCACATACCTTTTTAGGTCTTCTAAGAAGTTTTATTGGCTTTGCAAGTTGCCAAGTGAGCAAAGAAGGAAGAAAAACATTAATTTGCTAGTTAAATGGCCTATATGCAAGCCTAGAAAACACCTTAAGATACCTCTATTCATAATTATGAGTTATAATATGATGTTTTAGACCTCAAAAAACTTATTCCAGGCCTAAAATCCTAAAAATCTCTTGGTAAAACACTCAAACTATCTGTCATGCCTGTCCAATGCCTAGACTAGGGTTTTTGACCATTTCATAGTTGACCCATCCATACAAGGTATCAGGAGATAAAAATTGACATGGAGGTTGGCCTCAACATGAGGAAAGTGAATCACACACTTCCAAAAAGTTTCACACTTGTGGTAATCTTTTATATCCAAAAGTTAGTTTCTAGGCAAGGAGGCCTAATTAATGGGAGATAATGGGCTAAAAAGGACACTTCCACTTAGATTCAGCACACGAAATTTGGCATGAAGATGTAAATCCATACTAGGTCCTCAAATATGTTCTCATTTTCCAAATAAACTTTTTAAATTCTTGTACACAGGGAGGTTTACACATTTTTAGGGCTACAAGGAATGAAGCCAAATGAGACCTTTAGGTGTAAAATGAGATCTTGGGGGTCGTTTGATGACTCCATATGAGTTATTATAGTTATAATGTGATATGTATATGCCTCAAATGGAGTGAGAATTAATTATAGAATATGAACTCAATTTTTTACTCTTGTAAGCAAGATTGGCCGAATGAGATGTTTGACACTTGTAAGCAAGATTGGCCTAATGAGATGAAGGGGTTTTAAGACACCTAAGGAGATAGATGATGATTTACAATGAGATTTCAATTGGAGAGCTTATAAAACTAATTAAAGGTTTCAAAAGCATATATGTAATTTAACTTAACATGATATGATGTTGAAGAACGCTATTTGTCCTCACATAAGCCAAGGCAAAGGGCAGTTTTGAAGAGCAAGGCAAGGTGTCAAGCAAGGTTTAAATCTTCTATGACGCTTGGATTAGAAAATAATATTTAAGAGACCAAAAATTCTCCTTGAAGACCTAATGTGGAAGATTCATACACATTTCTTGTTATAACTCTCTCATGAGACACTTGTCTTCCTCTTTCCTACGCCCTTCTCTCTTCTTCTTTCACCTTTTTCTATTTATTGAGCCTTGATAGGTTAAGTTTGTATCCTCTACTTGGGTATGGTGAAGCCTTACTCAAATAAAAACTTGTATTTTACCTTTGGACTTGAAAAAAAATGAGCTTTGCTTTCTCATGGCTTGTGTATAGTAAATGTACTTAGTTGGTTGATGAATGGCTAGTGATAGCAAATGCTTCCTTTCGTTTGTCCTTTCTTAGTTATCTCTATGAAATTAGTAGTCATATTTTCAAGTCACATAGTGTGAATAACAACTTGTGTGCTTGAATAGTGGATAAATCCTTCTTATTGTCTTTAGAGACCTATGGATCAACTTTCTAGTCTATGCACCATGCATAACCTTTATGTGAAACATTCATGCCTATAAACCTTCCCATTTGAGTAGTGCAATTGAATTAAAGTTGTAGTTCATGTTTTTAGTGTATGATATATAGGTGTAGGACCACAAATTTGGTGCATCATCGCCATTAGAATAGGTTTCTCTCCATTTTCCTAGAAAGTGGTAGATTAGTGTTCGATCCTAAGTGATTCATCAAGGGGAATTAGATCTTTAACCTAGAGATTCACCTCTCTAGTAGGTCACCCACAAATTTGAGGTATTTACACATTATTAAGAATTTGGAAGGAATGAAGTACCTTATAAAGGGTTCAAATTTGGTTGATAATTGTTTTGGCATGCCTAGTGGGACTAAAGTCCAAAGTTATAGAAGGATTATTAGTGTTGCTCTTATATGTATCAGCCTTTGGAGGCATTAAAAACATCAATGTTGACTCCATGCATAATTAGTTGGTTATATCGACCTAGTCATTTGTTGAAAGTAAGTTATGTTCTCATTTCATTATCTTGGTGAGGTTGTTATGGCTGAGTTTGAAGTAGAGTTCAATTTAATGCAAGTTGGCAAAGCTCTTCAAGCCTATAGTATTCCCTATTAGTCCTATGATGAGTCTTATCAACCTCACTATGATCCATATTAGTCCTATTATCCTTATAAACCTTGTCATGAATCATATTAGTCCTATGATCAACCCTCTCAATTTCAAGATGTTCCTAGCCAACATAGTCACTTCTCAAATCAATTTATTTCAAGTTTGAAGCAAAGTCTCTTAGGCTATGAGAGTTACATGATAGGTCTTAAAAAACAAAGGGAATTGTTGACATTGGAGATTGCACCCGGTGGCAGGAAAATGGGTACCTGCCCTCTCCCCGCAACATGGAAACTCCTCTCTCGCCTGTGGGATGGCGAAGCAGGAGAGGAGAGTCTCTAGGTATGGGCTAGTTTCCACTGATGTATCTTGTTTGTTTCATCGAATGCTAATACATACAGGCATATATATATATATATATAGCTATATAAACTGGGGGGGATGAAAAGGGAAGAAAGTACAAGAAAACAAACTACCTACTCTAAAAGAGGCGATGCACCAAAATAAAGGTTGACCTTCACACATCCACTCTCAGAATCAGACAAATGCATACATACACTATGCGCTTGGTATAAGGACCAGGCTGCAAGAAACTAGCAGGGAGGCTTCAATGGAAAATCCAGAACAGAGATCACCCAAGGTGCTATGAAACACACACTTATGAAGTAATTTTTTCTGCTCCTTCACTCCCAAATACTGCTCTTCTCCTATTAACTGCAACAATGGTGCCTTGTAGACAGCAGGTCTATTGGTGTTGAACCTGTGAGAGCATCAAAAGACAATGACTGGACACAAGCAAACATTCAACGCATACACAAAAATGTTTATCCAAAATGGAGGTAAAAAATTGCATTTGTATTGATCCAGGTGAAATTTTTGCAGAGATGCACCCTTTACAAAATGTGGAAGATCCGATTACAAAATGACCAAGTTCGCAATATATATGGAAAATCTAAGAGGCTCATTTGGTGCTCTTTTGTTACAAGTGGCATACGCGTCCCTTCATGGGAAGAACAAGTCGCTCAAAACATTGATGAGCTGTCCCCTTTGTCTGCTCAAAATCTGCATTTTTAATGTCAAAACGCGGTTTGTCCACCCATTAAATGTAAAATGAAGAAACCGGTTACATTACTTAGCTGTTGCATCTTCTCATGATCAATTCAAAGGAACTATTTCACCTGCCAGAGTCACTTCTTAAGTTGGCACCACTTGGACTAATTGCTTACTCATTCTTTGCTTGTCACTTTGGTTTTCCTCCATTTGTCTTATCTGGCTTATTCGGCCCATGGGGCGAACATCTTGGTGGGTCACTACATTTCCAGCTCTTTTCCATGGTCGCGCTTCTTTTGCTTTTGAAGACAAATGACCACTTTGCTTCATTAATTTTGACGTCCTCGGGCCTTATGACTTCTTCTGCGGCTTCGCATTCTCCCTTTGCACCTTCTCGAGCACTCTTTATCTGATGTCCCTTTGAAATTGAACATTTTCACAGACTTTTGTT
Source organism: Torreya grandis (assembly GCA_037957365.1). NCBI lineage: Eukaryota > Viridiplantae > Streptophyta > Pinopsida > Cupressales > Taxaceae > Torreya > Torreya grandis. The sequence continues at coordinate 7,441,867 of JARHVA010000075.1, forward strand.
CGAGGACATTTTCCCACGGACAAAAGGTCCATGGAAATTCTGTCCGCTCTTGCCTTTGCTTTGAAGCTTAATTTGTTAGCGGCCCAAATTCCTTAGTTGACTTCAAACAAATTGAACTTTGAACCTGCGCTTTGAACTTACCCGGGTCCTCTCCTTTGAAGTGTCGGCCCTTCGAAAGGGCACTGAGCCTTTGAACCAATTGAACCTGGCTATGAACTGAATTCATTGAACCTGCTGAACTCGAAATGAATTGGCCTTAAACAGCAAGTGAGAAGTTGACCGAAATTTTGCCTGTTGGCAAAATTAGTCAACAGATTGGTGACTCACAGGGGAAGCATGCCTACTATGCTTAGAACCTAGTTGCCTTGCAAATCCATTGGGCATGGAGTCAGATAGTAACTTTGAGGATCAACAACAACTCTGTTAAAACTTAGAACCAGTCACGCAGGTCTACCTCCAAGGAAAAGAAAGCACACGCAAGACTAAGAAAACTACTTGTGCAAACATCACTTAAGGGAAACAGGGAAAGAAAACTGAAAGCAACCTACTATATACAGTTAACCAGGTATTTTTTATTCCCTCTTAGATCAAAGGGAAAGCTTCTATCATCTCTTTCATTTGAAACATCCAGTATTGATAATGGATCCCACAAGGAAATATTTATGTGCAGCTCCTTCACCTGGTCTGCCATGTTGATTTGAGGATCACTCCCTTCCATATTTTCTTTGGGGTCACTTGCAACCTTCTGAGGCGTAGGCTGGGGAGCTGAATGTATGACTGATGGCCTGAAATTTGGGAATTTTTGGTTTGCATGTGGTGGAAGAGATGGTGTGGCCGTTTGAACAGCTGCTTGAGCTTCTTCCATATCTCTCCCTTTGGATCGTGTGTTGGCTGCAACACAATCAGCTTGATTGTCTACAACACCCACATAATTGATTGCATAGAACTCACTTTCCAGGTGGTTCATAAGAGTAGAGTCAGACTGACTCTGACTGTTGCTTGTGCTGGGTTACATTGGAGCCTCGAAAACGTGGGAATGAGTGGCTTCCTGATTGTCTAGCACATTTGGGTAACAACCCATCATCTCATCTGTATAAATAGCTTGCTCTCAACCATATACTGCGGTTGAACAACTTGGTTATTCGTGCACTAGATCATTTTGAACGGGCACCATAGCTTTAGATGGTGGAGGGGCGCCTGGGTTGTAGCCTTGGAAAGGTCTGGTCTGAGTAAGCTGACCCTGTCCTTGATTGTAATTTTGAAAAGGGGGTCTAGGGGCTTGACCATAATGCTGGTATCCCTGATTCAGTCTGTTGCCTTGAGCTTGCTGCCTTCTGATGGCAGTGAGTTCACTTGTTATACTCTACAACAGCCTCCTAACTTCCTGAAGCTCATTAGATGGAGCAGCGGCTGGTTTCTTATGCTAGGTAATGTCGTAGCAATAAGGGGATTCAAATGGGGTACTTTTCTTGTGAAGAAAGCACCTGTAGCTAGACTGGGAAGATGACTCGCTAAATAAGGATGAGTCCCTTTGAACCTCAGTCGCTTTGCTGAGTTGAGAGGTAATTCAATGGATTCGAAAGGGACACCCTTATTTGCGGATCGTGTGGTGACTTTAGGCATCAGAAGATTAAGAAACTAGTCTTGAAATTATAGAACTGAAGCTCTTACTAGTGGAGTCGCTAGATGCTGGAAAACTTGAAATTTGTTGTAGCAGGACTAACATCAATCCTGATATCTTACTACATTATCAAACTGTGTCCCACCGAGCGTGTCAGAACTGTTGACATTGAAGATTGCACTTGGTGGCAGGAAAACGGGTTTTTGCCCTCTCATCACAACATGGAAACTCCTCTCTCACCTGTGGGATGGCAAAGCAGGAGAGGAGAGTCTCTAGGTATGGGCTAGTTCCCTCTGATGTATCTTGTTTATTTTAGCGAATGCTAATACATACAGGCATAAATATATATATAGCTATATAAACTGGGGGGGATGAAAAGGGAAGAAAGTGCAAGAAAACAAACTACCTACTCTAAAAGAGGTGATGCACCAAAATAAAGGTTGACCTTCACACATCCACTCTCAGAATCAGACAAATGCATACATACACTACGCACTTGGCAGAAGGACCAGGCTGCAAGAAACTAGCAGGGAGGCTTTAATGGAAAATCCAGAATATAGATCACCTAAGGTGCTGTGAAACACACACTTATGAAGTAATTTCTTCTGCTCCTTCACTCCCAAATACTGCTCTTCTCCTATCAGCTACAACAATGGCGCCTTGTAGACAGTAGGTCTGCTGGTGTTGAACCTGTGAGAGCATCAAAAGACAATGACTGGACACAAGCAAACATTCAATGCATACACAGAAATGTCTATCCAAAATGGAGGTAAAAAATTGAATTTTTATTGATCCAGGTGAAATTTTTGCAGAGCTGCGCCCTTTACAAAATGTGGAAGATCCGATTACAAAATGACCAAGTTCGCAATATATATGGAAAATCTAAGAGGCTCATTTGGCGCTCTTTTGTTACAAGTGGCATACGCGTCCCTTCATGGGAAGAACAAGTCGCTCAAAACATTGATGAGCTATCCCCTTTTTCTGCTCGAAATCTGCATTTTTAATGTCAAAATGCGGTTTGTCCACCCTTTAAATGTAAAATGAAGAAACCAGTTACATTACTTAGCTGTTGCGTCTTCTAATGGTCAATTCGTAGGAACTATTTCACCTGCCAGAGTCACTTCTTAAGTTGGCACCACTTGGACTAATTGCTTACTCATTCTTTGCTTGTCGCTTTGGTTTTCCTCCATTTGTCTTATCTAGCTTATTCGGCCCGTGGGTCGAACATCTTGGTGGGTCGCTGCATTTCCAGCTCTTTTCCATGGTCTGTGCTTCTTTTGCTTTTGAAGACAAACAACCACTTTGCTTCATTAATTTTGACATCCTCTAGGATGTCCTCGGGCCTTATGACTTCTTCTGTGGCTTTGCGTTCTCCCTTTGCACCTTCCCGAGCACTCTTTATCTGATGTCCCTTTGAAATTGAACATTTTCGTGGACTTTTGTTCGAGGACATTTTCCCGCGGACAAAAGGTCCATGGAAATTCTGTCCGCTCTTGCCTTTGCTTTGAAGCTTAATGTGTTAGCGGCCCAAATTCCTTAGTCGACTTCGAACAAATTGAACTTTGAACATGTGCTTTGAACTTACCTGGGTCCTCTCCTTTGAAGTGTCGGCCCTTCGGAAGGGCACTGAGCCTTTGAACCAATTAAACCTGGCTATGAACTGAATTCATTGAACCTGCTGAACCTGAAATGAATTGGCCTTAAACAACAGGTGAGAAGTTGACTGAAATTTTGCCTGTGGGCAAAATTGGTCAACAGGAATATGGTAAAGATATCCCTAGTCATCTCATTTATGATATGAGAGACTCATTGCAACTAACAAAAGAAGAATGGACACTTATTGAGAGTGCAGATTGGCAAAGTCTCTCAAGTAAAATGTTGGATGTAAGTGGTCTCATTCAAAACATAGAAGATAAGCTAAGGGTTCATGAAGAACAATGGATACAACTCCATCTGCCTCATGTGTTTTCATACACACCACCTCACCCCTCATGTATACCACCCAATTTTCCCCAAGAGACCTTTCCAAGTGAGCTTCAAAGTGTTTCAAATCTTCATATACTCCTCAAACTTTCCCTTCTTGGAATTCAATCCAAGAGAGCATTCAAAATAAGGAGGATATTGTTGTTGAGAAGCTTATTGTTGAGAATTAAGAATATACTTCTCTTCCTCGAGAACCTCCCAAGAAGTATTTCAAGAGTCCAAGCTGGAATCAAGTGGTAAAAATCATGGGGTAAGCATGGTGAGACAAGTATAGATTGTGGATTTGAAGTCAAAGAATAATCTAAACCTATGCAAGTCTCTCCCATCCCTCTTTAAGAGTCTTCTTGTATCTCATATCAACCTTCTTATGTTTCTTATCCTCACGAAGTCACTAACCACCTTCAAGAAAAGATATTCCAAGTGAGCATATACAAAGAAATTGAAGAATTGGAGTTGAAAATCAAGAAGCTTGAACCAAGCCAAGATCAAGAGTTTGAAGTCAAAGAAAGCTTTATGCCTACTCAAGCTCTATTTCCCTCTCCTAAAGAGACTCTAGCTTTTTAATTTTGGAGGTCTATTCAAGAAGGTTTTAAAATAAAGGAGGCCATAGTTGATAAGATGAAAATCAATTTGTAGCTAAGAACGAACTACAGGGAGGATATGAGTAGGATGAGATGGTTATTGAGAAAGGTGAGGCATTCGTAGCATAATTAAATCTACTCTCTCTTCAAGAGTTTCTAGAAAAATCCTCCATATCCAAGACCCCAAGTATTAATAGTATTCACTCCATTCCAAAACCCATTCATGAGCCATACACCATACCTCATACCCCCTCTCCAACTCATGAACCTATCCATCACCCTCCCACCACATCCCTTCTTGAAGAAGAACCTGTCTGATGGGAGGTAATTCACGAAGAAAGAGTTGTACTTGCAGCTGATGAAGATTATTCAAGTGAGATTGATGAGGATATTTCCATTGGTACTCCTTTTGGGGAAGAGAAGTACAAATCAATTTTCATAGAGGAAATTCTAAAAGATGATTTTTATAGTATGATTCAAGAAGGTGATACAATTTCATCCAACTTTATTGAGTTTTCTACTGGCCTTGATTTTGAAGGCTTTATAAGAAAACAAATTGAGGTTATGAATGATGTTGACATAGTCCAAAATGAACAACAAGATGAACTTGAATAAGTTGCCTTGAAATCACACCATGACTGCATAGAAAGATTTGAAACTCTTGACAACCCTATAACCTTTGAGGATAAAGAGGAATATGCTCTTCTAGTTGGTCTTGCTCTCATTGATAAAAAGAAGAGCCAAAAGATGATTGGAAATAGTATATTGAGTTTTTTCAAGAGATTGAGGCTCTTTGTAAAGGGAAACTTCCTATTGAAGAGCATGACCATGAAGAGGTTTGTCAAGACACTCATTGAGGACAATGAGGTAGCTTGGGTTGAGTATACAAAATTCCTTAAATAAATTAATGAGCTTATAAGTGCTGGTAAGAAGCCTGGTGTCACTCAAGATGCCATGGAGGCCCAAGAACCATGCCTAGATAGAGCATCATGAGTTGATGTTGTAGATAAGGAGCATCATGATAAGGATCTTAAAGCACAAGATGAGTATGGGTTTATAGGTGAGCACAAGATGAGTATGGGTTTATAGGTGACTGATTTGCAGCTATCACTTCACTTGAGAACATGCCAAGAGGAGTGACATTCATGAAAAGTTTGAAGATAACACGACTAATGTTCAAGAGGCAACTTACATCATGCCATTTGCCACCTCATGGAGTAAGAGATTATACAAACTTTCCCTTTGATCCAGGAGGATAGAGTTATTTTTAGGTCAGTTGTATAAAGTTAATTGCTTTCTTGTATGTTATGTTTCTTAAGTGCTTAACTATCACATGTGTGTGTCTTATTTCCTTAATTTTTGTGTGTTTTCTTATTTTTATGTGTTTGGAGGTCAAATCAATTTGTTTTATCATGATCAATGTTTAGTTAGGTCTGATTCTGAGTATAAATGACTTCATTGCCCAATGGAAGGATAAGGTTGATGGTTTATTTAGCATAGCAGGCATGCTACCACCGTGAATCACTAATTTATTGACTAATTTTGACCCCCAAGGTCGAAATGTCAACTCCTATAGGTAAAAAATTGAGTAGTCATGTCTTGATAGCTTTGTTTGGGTCCTTTCCATGCCTTAATAGTCTTCAAAGGGTCTCTATAAAACCCTATTAGCATTGTTTAAGGTAAATTTGGAGAAATTATGGTAATGTTTTTTCTTGGTCTTGTAGTGGTCTAGTTATGTCATGGAGTGATGAAAATTGGTCAAGCGGTATCATAGGTCTCTAGGTGTCCTTCAAGGTCATATTTTACTCTTCATTATTTTGTATAAACATTTCATGCCTCTGTGGAGAGATTAAGGTTCTTTTGTAGACTTTAAGGTAAGTTTTATGAAGAAAAAGGTGATTTTAACTAACTTTCATGTATTCTAAGGCCCACTAAGGTGATTGATCCATACATGACACTTGTCTAAGATTGAAATATATTATACCATATGTATATGATAGTTACAAGTCAAGAAGAAGTCAAAATCTTGAGTTTTAATGCCAAAGAAGGGAGTCTAAGGCACTTATATAGACTTATTGAGATCATTTGAAGGTGAAAATGGTTTCATGACATCCCTTCATCTTCCATAAGTCATATTCACCCTTAATAAGCTTGCACAGGTCTCAGGAAGGTAGAAAACTCTTTCTCTCTTCCATCGCTCTCTTCACAAGCTCGTGAAGGACATTTTCAAGTGAATGGTATAGGTCGTATAGGTGGAGTTGGAGTATAAGATTTTAATAAAATTTGGGACCCCTATGGGCTCTCAATTAGTGGCATTGGTCATTTGATTAGATTTTTAGCTTTATGAACAATCACTAAGGAGCTAAGGTGCTTTTTTAGGCTCAAAACCCCACTGTCTCAGTTTTGGGTAGCATAGTTATTGGTTTGAATTCATGGAGGCAAGTTGAAAATTTTAGAGAATCTTGAAAGGTACACACAACCCTCCTACATTAGTCTTAATCACCATATATCACATGTATGCACTGGTCAAACAAGAAAGTTGCTCTTTTCCATAGTGTGCAAGTGACTGTCAATGTTTCTTCATTATTTTAGGGTTTCTATAGGGTTCATATGCATACAAATGTTGTTAAACATGTTTCACCATATGTTACCTTCAACCAAGGTTCTCCAATCATTTGAGTCTTATTTTTACCAGTCTGGAAGTGTTATTTGTGCTCTTAGCTTGAAGACTATGCATATGGGACTACCTATGCAACAATGGTTGAAAAGTCTTGTTTTTAATTGTTAAGGTTGTTTTAGGGTCTTGAACGCAGAAATAAACATTTAATAATGATCTAAAAATTTGGAAAATGTCAAAATATACCTCACAAAAGGCACTCTGCAACAAAGGCTTAGACAAACTTACTTCACCCAGGGGTCTGCAGACATGTAGGTGAATATTCATGCCATAAGTTTCATGTTTGGAAGTGATTTATCAAAATGGAGGAGTTTGATACAGAATTATAAGCAATAATATGACCTTGATAGACCCCATTATATTATTGGAAAGTATGATCAAACCATAAATTCTAATTTTAATGCATATATCTTGTATACGAGCTGACTGTACAGGCTTGCATATACAGATGAGAGAATTTGAGACTTGTATGGTGTTAGTAAGAAGTATACAAACCATAGAGGGTGATAAGTAATTGGAAAGAGTTGATATGATCTATAGGTCCAAATACTCAAGGAATTTTTTCTCACAAGTCTATACAAGTAAAAGACAAAGCTACATGTCCTAAACCTGCAGGTCCCCATTCTAACCAAAAGAGCAAATTGATATGGAAGAAATAATAGGTTAGAAGCATGAATCCATAAAGTGTATAGTGAATTCAATTTTTTTTTAAGACATATAAACCATTTGAGAGTCATGAAAGGTTGAAGTGACTAGTGTCACACTCACTAATTGAGTTCACAAACCTAGTATTCATACACATGTCTGAGTTCAAGACAAGAAGGTAAAGGTTTGTAACATGTTATAAAGGAGCCAATGAAACTTGTGAGATAGTGAAAATGAGCCTCCAATGAATTTTGGATACTTTTAAGGTTAATGGTATAGTTGAGAAATCCAATTCTAAGGCTCACTTTCAAACTATCCTCCAATCAACACCTAAAGCCAGGTCTAAACAATCAAGAAACAAGTGTGTGCTTGCGGAGATATGAGGTTTTGAAAGAATTTGAGAAAGGTCAAAAGTTTTAATCAAATTCTAAACATCATGAAAATTCCTTAAGTTGTTCATTTACTTATATATAATCTTAAACATCATGCACAGTCAGGCCTAGAATGGTTACCTATAGGTCTACTTCAATGAATTAAGTTGTTTTCAAACCTAAAGAGAAAATAAAGTACACATATCTTGAAAATGGATTTTATATGAGGTGGATGGAAAAATTTCTCAATTCATTTGAGATAAAATATACCTAAATTAGGTACAAAAGAAGGTAATCAAAGCAAATTTGATAAACCCTGTATATACATAATTGATGTGACATCTATAGACTTGTTTTGATTAAAAGGGTATCTTTGGTTCGAAAGATATAGAAGTCTAAGTGAGAAGCAATCCAATTTGAAGTGATTATATAAGGTCATTATGATTCCACATGGACTTTAAGAGTAAACTAAATAGTACAAATGTAGACAAGCCTATTTAGGACTATTGAACCCAGACCAAGCATACGATTCTGTGTGTAATCTTGTGTGATGGCAGATGGTGTGTGAACACGAGAGCATGAATACTCTAGGGATATATTGATAAAATAAAATAGGCTTTATATGAAATTATAAACCCTTCAAAAATGGTAAAAATAACAAACACATGCCTCTAGGGTCAAAAAACTTGGGTAGTCAATAAACCCTCATTGTAAGCAAATAAATTGTGTAATCTTTTGAAGGGGGCATTGCTCATTGAAAGGTGATGCATGGAAGATAATGGAAATTGGAGATGATATGGGGGTATTAATAATCTATTTTAATGACAATGGTTTTTACTTTAAATACTTATAGGCCATGAATAAGTGTTAGGAGTGCAGGGTAGTCACCAAATGCATATTGGAGCCCAAGAGGCCACGAACTTTTATTGAGATATCCCATGAGTTTGTGAATGGGAATGAATGATGTTTGTAGGTGGTGTAGAGGTCCCATAAATTAAACTTTGTGGTATTATGAAGGAGATATAGGATTTTTTCTTTATGAATAATCCTCAAGAAATAGAGACACTTAAAACCCTTCTTAAACCCTGCATAATAACTCGATGAGAGAAAGAAGCCTTAAAATGGATCTTAATGGATTCCTTTGACCTACAAGTGACTTTGGTGACATTCTCAGGTCTCATGAGCACCTAGGTATGGTAGTGATTAGCACATGTAGGTATAGGGGTGTACAAAAGAGGGTAGAATACATAGCTGAAGGCTTGTTTATGAAGGTGCAGAATAGAAAGTGGCTTCTATGTCAAGGGTAGAGACGTAACAAGACTTTAAAGAGGTTATAAAACCCTCAAAACACCTATTCAAGTCTTATAATAAGGTTTATGAGATCTACAAGTTTCCAAGTAAGCTAAGAAGGAAGAAAAGCATTGCTTTGCTAGTCAAATGGCCTATATGCAAGCCTAGAAAACACCCTAAGAGACCTCTCTTTGGTATGATGAGTTGTAAGATGATGTTTCAGACCTCAACCAACTTATTTCAAGTCTTAAAACCTAAAAATTTCTTGGTAAAATGCTCAAATTGTCTCTAATTCCTGTCAAATGTGTAGGCTACGGTTTTTGACCGTTTCATGGTTGATCCATCTGTACAAGGTCTACGGAGATAAAAATTAACATGGAGTTTGGCCTCAACATGGGTAAATTGAATCACATAATTCACAAAAGTTTCACATGTGTGGGAAGCCTGTAGATCTAAAAGTCAATTTTTAAGCAAGGAGGCCTAATTGAGGAGATATAATGGGCTAAAAAGGACACTTCCACCTAGAGTCAAAACATGAAATTTGGCATGAAAATGTAAATACATACTGAGTCCTCAAATATGTTCTTAGTTTCCAAATATCCTTTGTATACTCTTCTACACAAGGAGGTTTACACATTTTCAGGGTTATAAGGAATGAGGCCAAATGAGACCTTTTGGTGAAAAATGAAATATTGGGGGTAATTTAATGACTCTAGATGAGTTTTTATAGGTATTTTATGATATGTAGATGCCTTCCAAGGAGGGATAATTCATTAGAGAAGATGAACTCAAGTTTTGACACTTGTAAGCAAGATTGGCCTAGTTAGATGAAGGGGTTTCAAGACACTATTGTCCCTTGGATTTTCACCCTTTGAGGAGATGACTTAGTTTTCCTCATCCAAGTGGCATAATGGAAACATATCACTTGATATGGTTAGTCAATTTGGTGAGATGAATCTCTAGAATGAAGGGCTAGCTCCCTAGATGTGCCTTGAAATGCTTTCACCTATACTAACTGATTATTCATGGATAAAAGGGATAGAGTTAGCATAAAATGAAACATATTATAAGTGGTTATGCCAAAATGAAATACTAATTATCTACAAAACATACAACTCTAATTTAAGAGTCCTAAAATGCACTAACATCATTATTTCAATATGAAGGTGTTGTATATGAAGACTATCTAAGGTAAGTGGAAATATAGATCATATTGTAGATGCTAAAAATTCCTTATACACTTAAGAACATGCAAATACAATTCAAGACACTTCATATGACCTAATAGGCATGGAATCACTTGCATCAAACATGGAAGGATTGAGAGAAAGCGAGTATAAGTGAATATATCTTGACCATTCACTATCATCTCTTCACACACTTTAACAAGCTGATATATGAACTCAAAACTAAATTTAATTTATTTTTTAATTTAATTAAAATTTCAAAACCAATAGGGCTTCACCATACTTGGTGTGGTATTAGATTACAAAGGCCAAAATGGCAGCTTTTATAGAGCTTGAGAGAGATAGAGAAAGAGAGAAGACCAAGGATCATAAAGACACTTATCAAGCTCAGAGAAATAGTTAATTGTGCATGTGAATAGGGTATGAAATGAATCATTCAATTCCAAGAAGTAAAAATGTTAATCCAAGTCATAAACCTCATGAAAAATGGCATGAAAAATCTTTGATTGGCTTAGAAAAATTACTCTCACGACTGACCCTATTTGAATGCCTTATGACTAATTAGGGATAGGTATGATGATTTTAATTAAGGGTAAGGGTCTCAAAAATTCCTCTCCCTATATTGGTTTTAGGCTTGGTAATGTAGAATCACCCCAAATTGAGCTATCATCATCTGTTGCCAAGAAAACTCCTCTTCCATGCACCCTGAACACTTGGCCTCCAAAATGGCATCAATTTCTCATGAAAATACATGAGAGGAAGTGGATGAGAAGTTTCAAGACCCTCCATGGCCTTAGATTCATTAGGCATGATTTAAAATTAGCTCACATGAAGCTTTCCACCCTTCTCACTAGCTTGTCCACTAGGCTAGTTTTGACTAGCTAAGTTGAAGCACCAAGTTTGGACACTTAGAAGTTTATTAAAGGCATAAAATTACCATAAGGAGTTATAAAAAGTATAGAAATTCCCTCCAAACTTTATTTCACCTTCAAAATCCTCCTGTATCCTATACTACATAAGAAATGGTAAAAAAAGCCTATTTTTCACCCCATATGTACAAGTCCATATAACTAATTTGCATGTGAGGGATCTTGTGTGATTCCTTGATAAGTTATAATAAGTTTCATGTAATAAATATGTAATTAGATCAAATTTTTAGCTCCATTTCCATCATCGAGTCTTTGCAAGGGTTTAACAAGGGTTTTAGGCTTATTTTCCCTCTTAAGCTTCGTTCATAAAAATCTGACATCTAACTTACAGAAAAATTCCACAAATTTGATGTTCAAGGACCTTAATAACTTCCCCAAACTATTTTGGCTCCCATGCAGATGCTCCAAAAAGATATGAGCGTTTGAAGTTGCCTATTCAAGCTTGTTTTCCTCTTTCTTACAGGTTTGAGTTTGATTTTGAGCCAAAAATGGCTTGATTAATGTTTTATCCTCAAGTTATAAGATGAAACACACCTTTAGTGACCCTATTAACATGATATAATAGGCTATAAAGATCATCTCATGATATAAGTGTGGAGGACTCTTCATTTGGACACTAGGCCTAGCCATGCATAGTATGATTATTTAAAATTTTAAGCCTAACATGAGTTCCTATGGATTTAAATACACCCTAAAAGCTCACATACTTTTGTATACACCCCAAAAACATGTTTCAATAGGTTAGAAGTCATATCCAAGACTAGAAGTGAAAATGACTTCCTAATTGGGCCCTAAGCCTCACCAAACTTCCTGGACTTGACTGAAACCTTGGGAACTTAGGAAATTTTGATGAGATTCTTCCTTTTGTGATTGATTTAAATGTTTTTAATAGGTGTTTTACATATTTTCAAACCCTATTTCAAGGTCTAAACATCATTTGGTTCACCTTATCACTTATTTTCTCAAAATTGCTTGCTTATGCACAAGGGGAAGTACCCCCTATTTGAGACTTAGTCTAGACCAAGTGGGTATTTTATATGATTATTGAGGTGATAAGGATGCTTCTCACCAGTTTTGAGCTCTTGATGACTTCATTTGACCTTTCAAAACCTACAATTTCCAAAACTAGTCTCTATGCACAAGGACTGTGTGCAAGAATTTCCAAAGTGGATTGTGCATAGCTTGTTTATGCCATTATTATGTTATCTCTCCACTATTAGAGTGTCATGAGGATGTTGATATTATTATTAAGGTTTTATCCTCTCTTATTCCTCAAATTATCCTTCCTCATACTCTTCCCAAAACTGATTGGTCAAGGTTGAATGAACAAGCTCCTGACTATATCCTGCCCTAAACACCACTCCTGTAGATATATTTTGCATGATTTATCTTTGGATATATATATTAGTATATTTTAACATAATTTAGTACCATTTATACATATTTAATACCCATGTTTCACCTTTGGTGGCTTTAAAACCTCACCTAGGCACATTTTCATTTCACTGTCTACCTACAGTCACTTATAGGTGATTATAGGGGATCCTGTAGGTGATTTATAGCATAAAAAACAATGCCACATATAACTTAAAAACCTATAAGGACACTTTAGAGTCATTTTAGTCTTTTTTGAGTTTAATTTACTCATATTTTATGCATGCCAATGCCTAAATATAACTCATGTATGATTTCTGCCTGATGACTGAGACAAATTATCCTTAAACTCTATTGCAGGTGGGTATTTACCTCAATTAAGATTGATCATGATGTTTTGGATTATTCATGGAGAATTAAAAACACATATTATTTATATTCATGCTAGTGTCTCACCTTTGAAGGTCTTAAATCACCAAATAGAATCATGCTCAGGTCACTATTTGCTTGCAGTTATTTGACTATATTTGATTGCTTTGAAGGGTCCCTATAGGTATAATTATGTGATTCATGCCTCATTATATGTTTTATGTTCTCTTTTAAACTCTCCACACTATGTCATATATATTTTCATTCACTCCATTCTTTAAATGAGGTCCTTGTTAATGACAATGTGATAACCTACCCTTTGGCTGTAGGCGGATGTGTAGGAGCTTGTGTAGGGACTGAAAGTGTACTTGGGGAAACCAAAACACCAAGTGTCATTCCTTTTGATTATATTGTAGTTCAAGGATGCCATTTTAAATCTTTAGTACTATTTTACTTTGATGTCATGTTCAAATCTTTCAACTCTTAGTTGGAGGATCACATTAGGCTCAAGACTGTGGAGGTCACTGCTTGTTCTCAGTCATAAATTTGCAAGTTTGGGTTTCCAAGAAGTCAATCTCCACTAATCTTCTACCCTTAAAACTTGGAAAGGGTATTTTAATACCTAAATAATATGAGATTAAGCCATTTAAAGAAATTTAAAGTCCCTAAAACTAAGTTTTATGCTATCTTCAAAACCCACAGGACCTCTGTTTGACACTTTTTGGGAAAGAAGGCCTGAAACTATCATGAGTCCTTTAGAAGGTGATATTCAACTTGGAAAACCATATAACACTTAAAACATGTGTGTTAGGATTATTTCAACATGTAAATACTTGTAAAGGTACCTCATTCCTTGTTTCAACACCACACAAAGATTCCCTAGCTCTTTGCTCATGTCACTTGTAGGTGGGTGTTTTCACTGTGTGTAGACAGTGAGAGTATGAAATGTAGCAAAATATGGTGGTAAATGGATTCAAAACAACTCAAATGCATCTCAACTATTCAAGTACAATAATTTCCATCATTAACACCTTGAAATAGGTTCTAACATCTCCTTTCATTGTGAAACCACTTGCACATATCTGGGATACAACAAGAATAGGCATCTCAAGACTGTTTTAGAATGGTGAATAGGCTTGGGACCACACTTATACCTTATCCAAACATTCCAATTAGTTTTTTTTAATTATTAATGGATTTTACAATTGATACACCATGAATACAACCCCAAGAACAAGATAGACAAGCCCATTCATGTGACTGCAACTGAAGCTAGGTATGGAGTTAACAATGGGGAATGACAAGTTTGAAAGCTACCCAAGACATGAGATGGTGAAACTAAAACATGTAAGGAGGTGGTAAAATGACCCATATACTTGTGTAACACCATTTCCTAGCTATATGAGACCCTTATAGGAGAAAAACACTCAACAAACAAGAAACACTTCAGCTAAAACTGCACATGGTGACACCCTCTTGCATTATGGATTAACTTGCTCATCCAAATGTTATGAAATATGAAAATTAGAATTTATACCATCTAATAATAAATTAAATATCCTTTTTATCCAACATCACCAATTGGTTCATATGGATTTGACCAAAATAGAGCAAAACCTATAGGGTGCATGAAACAACTACCAAAAAAGTATAATCATCTTCATGAGGATAGTTCATGAAGAAAAGGATACCAATATTAAAAATATTTATATGGAAATTAATGTATTTGAGTGTACTATAACCTCCTAAAAAATTTTGGCTTGAAACATCTTCAATTGTCTGTACTGAGCAAAAACCTATAAGTCACTTCTGTGTGTCTAAGAAACCAAGAAAGGTGCCAAACAATTTTGGCCTTAAAATGGAACTTTCAGATCAAACCAAGCATGTGACTGAGCATATGGAATATTAAGAGTCACTTTTAAACCTTTTTAAAGTGACACACTTCCCAAAGAGGCCATACAAGTGCTATTTTCTTCTCCTTTCACAAGAAAACTACTTTTTATTTTGAACAACCAACCATTATTTATTTATTTGAATTTGTTAATACTAAATTGGACACATTAGAATTAAATAATATTTTTTAACCTTCACACTTTCTAAGAAACCCGTACAACTCATTAAATGCACCTTTTTGGCCCCTAAAATGACTCAAAATGACTAAAAGGACTAAGAAAACTAATGACCAAGGATATTATAACATAAATTGACATTAATAAACCTATAAAACTCCTTATTACATCTATATTACACCACTTATAGACCTATAAAGTCCTGTTTTTACCTATAGGTGCCCCAATTTGACTTAAAAGTCAAATTTGGTGAACAAATTGGTGACTCATAGGGGTAGTATGCCTGCTATACTAACTAGACCATAGCCTTATCATTCCGTTAGGCTTAGGAGTCATGTAAATCTTGAGACAAATAAGGAAACCTTTGACTATATACCTTAAGCTTAACTAAGACAAGACAACCAATGACTACCTCAACCATAAAAAGAAAAGGACACACACAACAAAGAAAGTAAACACAAACACATGTGCTCAAAGCACTTAGGATAAATAGAGAACAAACTATTATATACAACTAAAAATCAATTACCTCCCCCTGGATATTAGGGAAAGTTTGAAACATTCCTTGGTCCATGACATGAGGGATTTAGTGAGGCATGTAGCATTTTCTCCTTTAGCATTGATCTCTCCATCTTCTTCATGTGTTTTCCAACTTCATTGGCATGATGTTCAAAGAGGACCCAACAATTCCATACAAGTTGACCAAAGAAATGAACTCCTTTTGAATCCAAACAACCTCGAACTCCTCATGTATATCCCTAATTGCAACCTCATTCTTGATTCTCATAGGGCTCTAAATAAGATTGGGCCTCTTCTCAGATGCAATCTCTTTTAGCTCATCAAGGAGCTTTGCATACTATATCCAATATTGATCATTGTCCACCATGGAAAACTCATCCTTCACCTTGTCATGTACTTGACCCTTAACTTGGCAAAGCTCTTTAAGTTCTTGAAATAGCTTAATTTTCAGCTGCCAATCATCTTTGTGAACAATCTCTTGTATGCTAGCATCATCAAGTGGCTTCATGATAGTATCTTCTTAACCAATAGAAAGAGATTTATCTTTATGTTTGATTTAAAGTTCAATATCATATTTAGACTCATCAACAAGCTTGTCATGAGTTATGCAATCTTTTGTAAAAGAAGAAACTTTAACCAACTCATCAATTTCCTTGCATATGACATTGAACTTCTGCCATAAATCTTCTTCCTCGTGATTATCTTCAAGAGCTATTTAAACTATCTTAGTCTCATGAAACTCTCCTAGGACTGCCACTTCTTCAGGGATGACTTGAAAATCTTCTCCATCCTTGATAGCACATTCCACTTCATGCTTGTGATGGTCATCCACAAGTTCATGATTTGACATGGAATCCTCTTCAAATACCTCTCTTTTCAAGTCTTAGCCACATTCTTCATGGACAATCATTTCCTCAAAAATGAAAGAATTGGAGTCTGATTTCATGACATGACATCCCTTCAAATATGAAGGCATTTGATTCTTCTTCATGGACACTCTTGTTTTCAAATATGCAAGCAAAAACTTGTGGATTGTCTTTTTGTTCACTAAGGGGAGTCCCTATGGTAATATCTTCCTCATAGTCACTCACGAGGTATTCTTGATCAGCCATGAATTGATCTTGCTCTTCTTCACTTGCTTCTTTCAAGAAAGGCTCTCTCTCAAGAAGGGTTGAGATGAAAAGTTGATGCATAGGTTCCTGGATTTGAGGTGAAGGAGCTAGAATATGAGATGTAGTGGAGTGTGAAGGATTGGATATGGAGTGTGGAATTAAAGAGAAGGCTTATGAGTGGGTTTGGAAAAGAGAAAAGCACTTGTAATCTCATATGGAAGTGGATTTTTGGGCTGATTAGGAGTAGCATCTACATGAGTGGGATATTTAATTTGTCAATGATATCCTTGTGTATAATCCATGGAAACATTTGGTTTCATATGACAAGTCTCATAGGAGCACTCTTGAGTCTAATAGGCATCATAGTATGAAGGATAGGGCTCATATTGGGATTGATAGAGAGGTGTTTCTTGATAGGTTTCTTGGCACCCATCTAGATAGGGTTATCCAACAACATGGTGTCCATATGGGGAGGGAAATGAGGGCTTATAGGGCTTCCATGGCTCATAAGATTAATAGCCATTTTGATAGGATTGATACACTTTTTGAATGGGCTGACAAGGATCATATTGGAATTGATTAAGATCATATTGAGGTTGGTAAGGATCATGACAAGGTTGACCAAGGACTTGTTTATATTGATAAGGAATGGTACAAACTTGCAATGTCTCACCAACTTTTAGAGAATAAAAATCAACATCAAGGTCAGCCATGAAACTTCATTGAAATCAAGAACACAAAAAAATACATTGCTAACAATCTTGAAAGGATAACATGGTTTGCTTGACTAGTTGATGTATCTTTGGAGTCGCTAGTGATGCTTTGATAGATGCCTCTAAAGGTTGATTGTTGAGAGACAACACCAAAAATACCTCAACTTATTAAACCAATAGTCGCACCGAACATGCCAAAAACTATTGTCACTTGTATTTTCACCCTTTGAGGAGATGAATTAGCTATCCTCATCCAAGTGGCTAATGCCAAATGCTACATGTAGTCAAATGCTCATGATATGTTTTTTTATTTTTTTATTTTTTATTTTTATAAATTTGAATTTAAATTTTAAAATAGAGCATATGAATGAATGCACCTATTTTATATCACTAAAAATGCCACATCAATATGACTTTCAATAGGTTTTAAAACATAGCCAACACTTTTCTAATAGTCCCTATCACCCTACTAGACTTTTAATAGTTGTTGAAACATAACCAACAGTTCTCTAGTAGTCACCAGTGCCTAATCCACCTCTTTATTAAGGTAGTAAATAAATTTGCTCCATTCATTACCATCTTGAAAATTTATATTGAAAATTCATTGATATATGCACTCCTTTTAAGGGAAGGGATGGGAAACATGTATTGTAATCACACATCTCAAAATAGAAAGAGTTAAATGCCTCATATATTAGGAAAAATAATTTAGCTGAAGCATGTTAAAATCCTAAGAACATATGAAATTTGAAACTTTCTACTATAGTAATGTTTTGAAAGGTTTTCCATATTTTGAAGTTGGATTAGCATCTTACTATGCCATATAGAATCATTTAAAGTGAAATATAACATAGGAACAATATTGTATCAAACACAAGGCACTAAGGTATGATGCCCCCTTTGGCAAAGTAAAATAGGAAACAATTATTATGCTCCCCAATGTCAGAAGAACACCCCTAGATGGGAAAAATAAAGCAATGAAAACACAAACACCTAACAATTCCACATATATGCATGGTGGAAATGATGGAAACACTTGCATCATAAAAGTATATAATAATATGGTATAAGCATGGTAGAAGTCTTGGCAATAGTCATATTATAATTGTAGGGTGCACTCAAGTTAAGACCCCACAATGTTAAAAACCACACCCAAGTTAGTAACAAGACAAGCTAGTGAGAGGACAAAGATGAAACTCATAAGACTTGATGACAAAAGGATCATTTATGGACAAGGACACACACAAAAACAAACACGTGAAAACGTAAGTAAGCATACATGTACAATAATCAATACAACAATGTAACAATATTAATGTAAAATATCGATGTGATATAACTACTAGTAGGTGATGTAGTGATCAAATTAATGTATCTCGAATTTAAAAAAAATAAAAGGATAGATATCACCATACGAAAATATATTGAAATGATAATACCCCCAAGTTAGGACACATTGTCTATGAAATTACCTTCGAAGACGTGAGTGCATAGTACAAAGTCTAACATCATGTACCCTATGAATCTATATAACACACTCAAAAAAATACCATGAAAAACATATGTGTAAACCATGGATAATGAAAACTTCTAGCATAATAAAACGTGTGACATTTATAAAGCAATATTTTTGAATTTTTTGTATTTCGTAATGTTTTTTGTTTTGTAAATTTTGATAATGTAATTTATTTTTTTATTTTACTAATGTTTTTATTTTTATTTTTAATTTTCCAATGTTGATTGTTTTTTCCCCTTGATGGGTAATATATGATTTATGTAGGTATCAAACATTATAAGAATAAAGTGATAAAGTGCATGAAGATTCTACTAAGTATCATGATCTATCAATGTAATAGTTCAAGCCAAAATATGTAATATAAGTTCCAAATGTATGATAAAATCAAAATGTTATAATCTTATGATATAGTTGACAATGTAGTAAGGCCAAATAATGAGTGAATTGTAAAATAATAATAATGGTGTATAGGGGTAAATCTAATTCCCCCCGATTCCCCGAATGTATACATGCTCAAAGATAGCAAGATATGGAAATAAATGAACAATTGGTTATAATTAATCATATGCCAATGTACGTGTAAGATTTATAATCTAAATTTAGAACCATGAAGTGGCTGCAAGATTAGTATTCTATGTCAGTCACCAAATTTTAGAAATTGTACTTTTATAGCCGTGAACACTGCCACCAAATATGAAAACAACCATCAACACTAGTGTTTGAATGTGACATAGGTGTCTAGTACAAAATAATGAATGGATCTTGATGCAACTAACTTCACTATTATAGATTTTATGTCACCTTTATTCTGATATATTCATGTCTGGGGTATAACTTTTCACTCTTTACTAAGTGATCAAACCCTATCGCTTCACCCTTCTTCACCCTTATCATGAGTTTGCCAAAAATGGGTTAGTGGGATCATGGTGTTGAGCTAACCTTAATGACCCCTCTATTAATGAGCCTCACCTACATAGACATTACTCTAAGGAGGGCCTCAGACTTATGTAATTCTCCCTTACATGTGGAAGCATGTGTTCACAAGGGTGAAATATACTCTATAAATATGCATGGAGTGATCTATCTTATAATTTGACAAATATCACTCATGGACTGTTCTTTGAATGCTTTAGACCTTTTTTATGATTGTTCCTATGACTAATAAATAAATAGGGATGAATAGGGTAGAATAACTCAATTATGCAATTGAATGAATTAGTCTTGGTAGGTGTTTGCTTGTTATTTGTTAGATAAATAATGAAAAGGCTTAGACTTATTTATACCACACCTTTTGAAAATATCTCATGGTAGGGTTCAATAAGACAAATAGGCTGACCCATAGGTTTTGAAACATTTTCAACTTGGATGAATTTTTGGAAATATACACTTGATAAGGATCTACACACTATTGTTAATGGTAGTGTCCCTTTGTGGCTGATGTGTCCCTCTGTGGCTGGTAGTGTTCAGATTGTTAGAAAATAGGTATGGATTTGAAACTGATAATGAAGGATTATCACCAAGTTTTAAGATTTATGTGCAGTGCAGGAGACCTGGGTCATCAAAATGATATGGATTGGACTAAGAGATAAGCATTTAGGCAAATTGAGATGGTGAATATGAGCCTTTCGAGTAGGGAGGCCTAGAAATAAATGGTAGATCTTGATTGATATTTTTCAAATGTATAAGACTAAGATGATATAAATATCTACTGTTAGTATCTACAAAATACTCTATTCAAATCATTTGAAACATCATGTTGGATGAGACTTGAACCTAATTGAAAAATCCATAATAATCTCATCAATCAAGAAATCAAAGGTACATGTTGTAGGATTTCTTGCATATAAGTTATTGAAGCAACCATAATCTAAAAACACAAGCACATTAGTAAATAAAGCAATCAAAGGTACATGGTGTTGGGATTATTGCATAGAATCCATTGAAGAAACCACAATATAAAATCATGAGCACATCTACATTAAACAAATGAGATTCATCATTTGGTAAGGAAAGGTGAATTTTTAAGTTTTTCTCTTTCATTGGTCGAACTAAGGTTTATGTGAGATTTAAAGTAGGAAATCAAACTTACACTTGGTTTCTAATTAAGATTTAAATTTCATCATTCACATTTTGGTATACTCGATGGGAATAATTTCCATTTCATTTATTATACTTATTCTTGTTTGTTTGAATAAGTTTTTTAATTTTTTTCTATGCTTAGCATATTTTGATATAATTCTGGTTCATTTTGTAGTTTGTTTGAGAAGAACTATAGAGTGTATTTTTACATTTTTAATTTTTTGTTTATGTTTTATATCAAATGATGTTTTTGTATTGTGTTTTAGTGATTCCACTGTCAAAAATGATGTTTTCATGCAACATATTGATGTTTATGTATGCGTATAGGTATCTTCCAAGCAACTATGTCAAACAACATTTTCGTCCTGACTTTCAACATTTATGTACCTAAGAATGACATTTATGTACCTAATAACAATGTTTTCATGAATGGCATTTATGTTCTGAGAGTGTTGTTTGTGTACTGAGGATTGATGTTTATGTATTAAGGAATGGTATTTTTGCACTAGTATTTTATAGATTCCCATCTTTTAGAAGCCATAAATTTTGACTTAGGAACTTGATTGAGATATCATTCATGTCAAAATTAATATCTCAAAAATATGCATGCATCCATATTTCAAGTTTGTTAATCCCTAATCTCTAATTTGTTTACATGCAGATTTGGTATTTGTTGTGTTGTATTATCCTAATCATCTCATGTTGGAAATCATTTGGTGAACACAAATTGAAAACTACTAATTTGTTTTTTCTAGCCTCCTTATCAAAGATTTAAATCTTTAATATTTAATCATTAAAGTTTTAAATCAATTTATTTACTTGCAATTGCATTTGATTATAATTTTTCTATTTGTTTATGTAACCAAATTTGTGTATGCTCTTATCTTGCACAAAAATGTGATCTTGAGAATTAGAAATGAATTAGTTACTTATGTCTACCCCCAAGTCTAATTCCATGCATGCTCTTTCCTCATGCTGAAAAGTGATCTTAGAAATCAGAAATGACTAGAATTTTTATTTTCTTAGTGGTTTTAGTGACCTTGGATTTCATCACCAAGTGCTAAACCAAGTCTGTGTTATGACAAACTCTCAATATTTCAAGGTGATGATGCATTTTTTGGATAATCATAAATTTAGTTTTACCTGGTTTTCATGATGTGAGATGGTTAACCACCAATACTCATGCTACCAAAAACATTCCCTAAGATCACCCACAACATGCCCTTCAAGACATTATATGTGGGCCACTATTTATTTACACTCCCATTTGACTAGCGTAGGCTTGTATTGTGTGTGTGCACTTATTTTTCCCCTTTTATGAGAAACCATTTTTCAAACCAATCGAATCCAAAATAAACCCACTTACAAGAAACCCAAACTCAATACAAGCCAATGTCATACTAAATGAGATATCAAACCCAATTGAACTACAAAATTGAAAACTTTTTTAATATCAAAATCTAGTTTATATAGCTAACCAAAATGAAGTAAATTTTCCATCCACTAGTTACATTACCAATCCAAATATCCCCCATGTTAATTGAAAAAGGGAACCAGTTCTGCCATGCCAATTTAAAATCAAATCATATTTGACCAAATTCAATAGACAAGCCAACATTTGACAACATCAACATCCAATATTAACCAAAATATTCATCGCCTAATCAATCCCACAACAATCAACCCTATAAAAATCCAATACCAATCAAGCCCCTGAACTGTAATAACCCCACTTTATCCGACCCTTAATAAAAAAATCCAACAGTAAAATATAATAATCCATAATCCAACAATTCACAATTGAATCATCCAAAATCCCATACCAATTAAGCCCCCCAGCCTCCAAAATTATATGTTTGCCTACTCCTATTAAAAATCTAATCCCATAAAAAATCCACCAATCAGTTAATGAATAAATCATCTAAATGCCTTCTAAATCATTTAATCATCAACATTCCATGCCAATCAGGCCTTTGTGCTACCAACATTACATTTTCATCTACTCTATCAAAAAACCAATCCCATAAAAAATCCAATAATCAACCCAATTAATCATCTACACATCAATCATTCCATACCAATCAATTTATTCAACCTTATTTAATATTCAATGATCAATAATCCATAAATCAATCATGAACCTAACCAAAACTCAACCAACAATTACACAATTAATAATCACCCATATAATACCCTACCAATCTGCCCCCTGAGCCATAACAATCAAATCAACAACAATCCAAAACTAATCGGCCCTCTGAGCTACAACATTCCAACACCAATCTAACCCCTAAGACATAACAATTAAACCAATGTTAATCTAATACCAATCCAACCCACTAGTTGTAGCAATCCATCATTAATTAGTCCCCTTAGCTACAAAACTCCAAATATGTCCTACTATCACCACTCTAATGAACGTTGTTTACCCAAAATTAGAGTGCATCCACATTTAAGAATTAGCAATTGGGGATATACCAAGATCCCTTTCAGAAGCACAATAAAAATCCTCCATATAGAAATCAAGGTCAAAACACCCAAACCAATCATATTAACCATAAAACAACCTCCTAATTCTAAGCACTTGTAGGACACGTTTCTTCAAGTCAAGAACCCATATTTGACCAACAACCAATCTTCAACCATCCCCTCTTTTACTAACATGACATACCTCTAATATTTTACCAATAACCAATCTTTAACCAACCCATCTTTTGACTGACATGACATACCTCCAATATTTGACCAACCCATTTTTGACAAACAACCCATCTTTGGGTCGTTACATAACTCCCCTCAAATATCAAAGCCTCCAACACCAAGTATAAAGTGAAGAAGGTACTTGTAGACAATGAAATCTAAAATTACTTCCATACAACTATCTCTCCTAGAAACCATGGTAAGCCAAACAGAAGCAAAAAATAGAACGATTATCCTATAAATGTGGCTTGACCTCATTTATCAAAACTAACCTTCTTGAAAATGAAAATATTGAAAGCTCCAATGAATCCTAGTTATATGATGACAAATTAGCCTCATACTTCCAAAGTAAAAAATATCAAATAGAAAACCAAATGTGCCAAGCGTTATTATAAAGGGACTCGACAAACATGAATAAGGAATCATAGAGCCTATCCAAATTCACTCAAATAAGGAATATCATATGATTGGATATAAAACCTCAAGTGACCCATATGGGATGTTAATGATACCTCCATAATTTTTGAGGAATATTCTTTTGACATTAAAACATGTTCCACTCATAGTATTTATGAAGATATTACTATCAACAACCCTTTTAATAACACTACTATCGTTACCACTCACATTGACCTCCAATATCTTGAACTCATTAAGTGGTACCAAAAAGATTATGTAAAATTGGACCTTTTTCAAAATGATGAAGCTATCATAGAATTGATGGGACTATGAGATAACATTCCAGTAAGCAATTATAAAAAATGCTTTAAAATCAAATTGCATACAACAACCTATTTTGGGGAGCAATAAGAGTTCCTTAATCAAAACAAATCAAATAATTAACAAAAGCAAAAAAATGACGTCTACTAGTGAAAATCTCTTTAATACATTATTGGACAAAGAAAATGGCAATCAAGAACTCAAACTTCCCCCTACACCAACATAATTGTTGGATAACTCCAAATCACTTGTTAAGGACACTATTATTATCAACATCATAACAACAAAAAATATTAAGATAATTAAACTTAGAAATTATATGAGTCTTGAAGAACAAGAAAATTTGATCGCTTGTATAACAAAATTTTTAGACATCTTTGATCTCCTTCCAAAAGAATGTAGAATCAGGTCATGTGAAGCATTCACAAGATATTCAAAATCTAAAATGGTCTATGATAGTGTTGGTCCCTATCCTCCTTATTATCATATTTTTTTCACTTAACTGCATGATAGCATCGTCCCTCCAAATCCTTCACATAATCAATGAAAAGCCTTAATCCAATACACATCTTTTTTCACCCTCCTTGGTGGCACCCTCTATCTTAAGGGTTATGTTGGCACTTACTTAAGATGTTTGGAAGAAGCCAATATAGAGATAAAACAAGTTCACAACAGAATCTAAGGAGAATATACCAATATCATGGCCTAATCATAGAAGCTACATAGAACATGAGATACTTGAAAGATCTAACACTGCCACAATAGAAGTAAAACATAAAAATAAAATAAAAAAGCAAAAAATATTAAAAAAAATCAAAAAATCAAAAAAAGAGAAAAATAAAAAAGTTATCCAATGGTGAAAACCATTTTTATTTAGCCTTGGGCAAATACCATGATGAAAACTAGTTTTTGGTGTCATGAGTAAATCTATTGTCTACAAGTATCCTAAACTTGGGGGTAGATCCACTCTACTTTGTTCTACCCATCCTAAACCATCTTTACTCATTAAATCATAAACCATCCTAGACCATGTAGTTCTTCATCCAAATCTATCCATTCTAAACCATCCTTACTATCCTTATCTATTCAATCACAAACGATTCTTACCATCCTTATCCATTAAATCCTTATCATCCTTATCCATTCTATCCTAGACCATCCCTATAACCAAACCATCATGCCCATATTTATTTTCACTTTTGACCTTGATGATCACATGGAGGAAGTTTTGAGACATGTTTTGGAAAAATATTCGTATATTCGAACTTCTTTATAGCACAATGTAATGTAATGTCAACATGGCATGAAGATGATTGAGGCATATGGTTCCTATGTGATGTGGTCCATGGAGATCCCATCGTGAAAGCCCTAAAATATAATCCTAATCATCCCTCATCATCCCTAATCATCCCTAGTCATCCCTAGTCATAACTGATCATCTCTAATCATCCCTAAACATCATCGTAAATCCTCCTACCCTTCGATTCACTACCACATCCATACCCTATGTTAGAACTAGTTTTTGCCTTGTTAATACTTTTGTCATTAGTAAAATTCTAAAAAATCCAAAAACAATAGAAAATGTCAAAACTTGAAAAAAAATCCTAAATTATCAAAAGTCCAAAAAAAACCTTAAAATGTCAAATATCCAAAAAATCTCAAAAATGACAAAAAAAATTTAAAATGACCAAAATAATATCCAAGTATAACACCCCCAAAAATATTTTTTTGTCTTGACTTTAGTCCAATTAAAATCTTTGTTCACCTTTAAATAAATCATTGCAACTTCATCAGGATTTATTGTTCCCACATCAAAGCCTACAACTTTTTCAAGTATATCATTTCCAATCCAACTCTTTTACATATATTATTGATTAGAGAAAATCAAAGCTTACATCTTTATTGGGATACATCATTCCTAATTGTATCAATATCATTAATCACTAAATCTTAAGGATTTCATCTTGATAAAGGATAAAACATAACTTGTCTTTATGTGTTTTTGTTACTTGATTTTTATTGCTTGTTTATGCATTTTCTTATTTATTGTCTATGTTAGTCCTATTATATTTGGTGATAATGTCGTCATGGTTTTCCATATCAGGTGCATCTTGTCATATGCTATATCAAACACCAGGTTGATAAAAAAAATTGACTTTCATGCAAGATTAGCAACATGTATCATCACATTCCCAATATTCACCAACATTCATAATTATTCATTCCCATACATTTGTTCAAAATAACTACCCATAATTCATATTTATTTCTAATTTTACTTCCATTTTCACTACCTAAGTGTGCAACGTAAATAATACAACAAGAATATTAAGTCTTCCATAATGACATTTCATATATCTACAACAACATATAAAATCCATGATATCCATAAACATGATCCTTTATCAATACATCATCAATCCACACAATCGGTTAACTCCTTGAGTTGTTGTTACACATCTAAACAATCAATCAAATCTAATTTCACAATTTTTTCAAGATATATGATTCCTAATCTAACCCCCTTGCATATATCATTACTTTTGGCACATCAACGCTTGTAGCTTTATCGATATATATCATTCCTAATCCATCCCCATCACATATATCATTGCTTGAGAAAAATAAAAAAATAAAATCATTCAAACGTTAGACCAGGTGTGTTAATATTATCCATCCATAACATCCCCAAAACTATCCATAATCCTTATCATCATAATCAATCATCACATGAGACCCAACCCATAGTTGTTATATTTCATCCCTTTTTCTCATTTCAAAAGCCCATCCATGTCTTTCATCCTCATACGCCCTCTTGAGTAGGCATCATCTCTAACCAAATCATCACTCAATTTCATCCATCTCCCTAACTATCATTCCACTAGGGGCATCCTAGTGCACCCATATTTCTTTTCCTACATTCTTTAAAACTTCAATTCTTATTTTAGATCCCACACGCTTTTAAAGAGGGGCAAACGTATACACCTTGATTCCACTACCCTAATTTCATCAACTAATTCTTCATGAGTCAATCCATCACAAATTCTAACTAATTTGTCCTTACATTATAAACCATATAAAAATATGTATTAACATTCCCCTAATAATGACATGACCCCTATTAAATAATGTAATATTTTGTAGATATTTAATCTAAATATTCATAACATCTAAGCCTTGTACATTTGACAAATATCAATCAGAGCTCTACCCTTCAGTTCTAGACCTCCCTAGAACCGAAAGGCTCACATTCACCATCTCACTATGCCTAATACTTATCTTTTAGTTTGATCCATATCATTCTGATGACCTATGTCTCTTATATTATATATAAAGCTTAAAACTTGATAAATATCCTTCACTATTAGTTTTAGATCAATACCTATTTCTTATCCCTCTGGATGTTACTAGCCATAGAAGGACACTATCATCAATGGTAGCATCCATATCCTTATTTAGTGTCTAGTAGCCAAAAGTCATCTAATTTAAAAGAATGATCAGAAACCATGGGTTACCCTAATTGTCTTATTGAACCCTACTGTGAGATATTTTCAAAAGGTATGGTATAAATACAAGTCTAATCTTTCTCATTATTCATGTATGAAATACCAAACATACACCCATTAAAGCTAAATAAATCAACTTCACAAACACTCTATTTTGCCCTGTTTGTCCTATTTTCATATAAATCATAGGATCAATCATACCATATATCTAAAGTATACAAAGAGTAGCTCATAAGTAATATTTGTCAAATTACAAACTAGATCATTGCATGCATCTTCATAGAGTATATTGCACCCTTATACACACACTTTACCACACATTAGGGAGAACTACATAAATATAATGCCCTCCTTGGAGTATTGATTATGTAGGTACTGCCCATTGACAGAGGAATCTTGGGGTTAACTTGACACCACGAGCCCACTAATTCATTGTTTAGCAAACCCATTCTAAAGGTGAAGAGTTAGGGTTTTGATAAATTAAAAAAATGATAATTTGTATCCAATATTTGAATCCATCATTAAAAAGTGATAAAAACCCTAGAATGATGAAGTTGGTCACATCTAGATCGAATCATTATTTCATAATGGACACCTACATCACAATCATACACTTGCATTGTTGATAGTGTCCAGATCTGATGATAGTGTTCGTGGCCACATAAGTACAATTTATAGAATCTAACAACCGATACAAAATACTAACCTACATATTTTACACATGTTTCTAGTCTAGATCTACCTACACACAATAAACCATCTAAGTACCATTATTTGTTATTTATTGTAATATCTTTCAATAGTTGTACTTTACTAGTTTTAGTAATCTCAGGTGTATAAATTCATAATATTGTTTATCTAAGTTTTTTTATTAATTGGCTTGCTTTAGATTAGTTTATCACCCTTGTGTTATAACTAATTCTATATTCTGAACGCTAGATCTCCACATCTCAAATTCAGGGTTAAACATCCTACTAACATTACCCCACAATCAATTAACTAAATTAACCATAATTAATTAAGTTAATTGAAATTTAATATGGATGCACACATGATTAAAAAAATTAAAAAAAACAAAAAAATAAATTAGGTAACCAACTTATTCAAATCATTAACAAACCTATTAGGTGCTCTTGAGAATCTCTATGACAATCAAATAATTTGAATTTTGGAATGATTAAGTCATATGAAAAAGGCACGTCCAATATGTCATTTTGAATAGGATGTCTATGCTCTATATATTTTTTTAATGTGAGCCTTAAATATTTATTATTCTATTGTTAAAATATTCATTTTCCATTGTATGTCCCATATACCATGTCTCATAGTGGCTAACTTAGGTTTAATAATGGTGATATTCTTAATATGGTCATTCTAATTTTTAGTTGTCCCATTGATTATAGAAGTAAGCACTCTAATTTACATAAGTTCCCTATGTTATACAAAAGTCAAACACTCATTAAAAGTCACAAAGGATGTAAGAAAATAAGTACAAACTATAGGATACATAAGAATCTTGTTATCTTGACAGTCTTTTTCTATATTATATATCAAGAGAGGAGATTACATTAAAACATGTATTAAGAGCTTGTGAAAGATTTTGATTAATTCTTCTATTAATTACTAGATCTCCAACTTATAGCTTATACATATCAGGGATTTAGCTAGAATCTTTGA
This sequence comes from Torreya grandis, assembly GCA_037957365.1. Classification (NCBI taxonomy): domain Eukaryota; kingdom Viridiplantae; phylum Streptophyta; class Pinopsida; order Cupressales; family Taxaceae; genus Torreya; species Torreya grandis. The sequence continues at coordinate 7,471,505 of JARHVA010000075.1, forward strand.
TTTAAACTAATGCACATATTTATGAGCAAAAGCAAAACTATTGCGTAAACATTATTGTGAGAAAGAATGAGAATATTGCATAAAAAACAAGACAAAATATCAAACACACTCTATGTTGAATAGCTTACCCAAATGATGTACATATAGGATATTAATGTGTAGATCTTCCATGAATGATCAAAAAGGCCTAAAAATAGGTATGTAACTCCTAAATATGAAATGACCAATCAAAGAGTAACATCCACTAGCCAATGATATAAAAAAGAGCAACTTATTATGTCTAAATACACCTAAGCAAGCTAACTCAAGTGTAGGAATAACCCATGTATGTAGGAATAATCCAAATAACAAAATAAAAAGAAAATAAATACCTAAATTAACACCCCCTCTTAAGCACAACTTAGGTGGGTAGAATAATTGGGTCCCAACAACAAGGCCTGATGAGGTACCCATGTATAAAGGAACTCTCATAAAGTGGAGAAAAAGAGAAAACCTGTAGAAAAATACTCCCCATAAAAATAGATAAAAACAAGAAGAGGGCTAAAAATCTCCACTAGAAGCTACAACTACCTATTTTCACCCTATATCTTGTAAATGATCTCGTTAGAGTGATTTTGGATTAATAGTAGATATAGTGAAGAGTGAATCACCCTAGAATAGTGAATGGTTTTGCTATATCCTTGATGGATCTCCAAACAAGGTGTAGTCTCTATACAAGGAACTACACTCCTCATGCATAGTAGATGGGCCAATTTCTCCATGTAATGATGGAGTATCTGAAGGATAAAGAAATAATGTGGAATATCTTGTAACTATGTAGAAGACTAATCGATGTATGATGAGTCTTGAATCAATGTACCTACTCCCTATAATGTCTAAAGTGGACCAAAAAGAGGTGCCTCAATAAATAAATCCTCAATATCTATAAGGTTACAAGAAGATGGTGGAGGTGTGTCCCCATCACTACCATAGTCATCTTTGCTAGATGAAGAGTCCTCAATATTAGATATAAGGCCAGGATAAAAAATGTCATCAAGTCCATGTAAGTTAGATGAAGAAGAATCTAAAAGAGAGCAAGAGACAAAGTGTGAGAAGGTATACAGTTGAGTCTAATGATCAACCAATCCTACTACCAATATAGTATCATTGTGCAAGTCTCTGACATACATTGAATCTAGAATGAACTCAACTTGTATGCCCAGACCAAGGTGAGTAATTAGGTAAAAATATGGTATGTTAATTAAAAGTGAGGGAGTACTAAAAACACTATTGAAAGTTCCTCCACTCACTTCAACATATCCTCTCCAAAAAACCTATGTAAAAGTGTTGTCACCTAAATGAATAGTGGACATGTCACATATTCCTAAGGAAGTGAACTCAATCTGTGAAGAAGCTGTGTGATGTGATGCTCTAGAGTCAATGACACATGTAGGAGTCAGAGGTACAATTGCAATTTAGGCCCTACCTTTCTCTTTATTCTCACCTTTTTCTTTTGACTTTTCTTTACCATTGTCATTTTCCCTAGAGGATTTTGGGGTTGATGAAGATGGTTTGATAGACTCAGGAATAATTATATTGTTCATCTTAAGAAAGCTTGTTAGGTGGTAAATTTGCTTCTTCAAACATTTACTTTCATCATGCTTGCCCATGCAATACCCAAACTTAATCCTCTCTTTCTTAAGCTTAGCATTGGAAGTGGAGGTCTCATTGGTTGATTTGGAGGTGGGAGGTTTTTGATCCTTTTTATTTTGTTTCTTCTCTTTATTATTTGAAGCCTTCTCTTTCCCATTCCTAGTAAACAGTGCTTAAGGTTTTGAGTACTTCACTATGCCCATCTGTATCAACTTATCTTGCTCTCTAGTTAAGTCAGAAATAAAGGTATCTAAAGAAATCATCTTCCATGTGGTCATAAGTGCACTTTTTGTGGCATGGAAAGTGGAGACAAACACAGAGTAATCTAGACCCAATTTGGAGAGAATTGATAGAATAAATTATTCATGTTTCTTATCTATACCACATTATTTTAACTACAAGAGATTTAAAATTATTGAAGAAATCCTCTAGTATGTCAAAGTCACCTATGCTCAAACTAATGAGCTCATTCTCTAGTTCATAACCTCTCATAACATCAAGCTTCCTAAAGAGTTTTTCTAGTGTGGTCCATACTTCATTAGGTGTTTTAGTAGATTCAATGTGAAAATGTAAGTCAGGAGAAATAGACAAACTAAGATAATCATGTGCTTGATCATATTTGTTAAACCATTTATTTTTATCTACATCTACTACTAGTTGAGTTTCCTCATTCATAGTTATCCTACAAAAGGCTTGTTTTCTTAGAGCCAGTTGCATGTTAGTTTTCCATTCATGATAGTTGAATGCAATAAGTATAAGAAATGATCAATAATCCATGATACAAGAAAGAAAATTGCAAAACTGAATGTGCAAGAATAAGAACATGCACCACAATGCCCCCTTGAGTCAAAGTTTATGATTCCCCCAATTTGGAACTTTATAATTTTAGGGCATTTTAAAGGATATATACTATTTCGATTAAACAAACACAAAGAGATAAACACTTTTGAAAAAAGTCACACTCAATTTTGAGTTGCCTATCAAATGTTACAAGGTTTTTAAGTTTTCCACTATTAATGTCTATTAAATTAAAATTACACAAAAATATTAAATGTTTTAAGGAAAAAACCACATACATAGCTTTATGACTAGGAGATGAAATCGGAATTGAACACTAGGTCTCCTCACAACAATACTAAGTCAAATCAGTTTGTGTATACACCCATATACGTACTTAAAGGAAAAATAATTCCACTGAAGGGTTAAAAATAAAAAAAATAGCCTATTTTCCAAAATATTAAATAAAATAGTTATTTGTTTTTTTAAGTTTAGGGATGACGATTTTTGTTTGACTTAGATTATATAAAAAAGACTTGGGCACCACCATGAGGGAGGAATGCAAAGAACAAGGTGATTTTGAAACTATCATTCAATCTTCCATATGCTTTTAAGGGCTTGCAATTATTTTCCTTTAAATCTGGTCATGTTATCATAGGATTATTTTCTCTATGCTTACCCTTTATGCATGAGATAAGGCTTGGGTAGAATGAATGCACTAATTTAATTAAATATAGTCAATATTAAACCATCGACCACTTGGAATGCAATGCATAAGCAATGTTGGAATATGCCTAGGTAGACAGTTACGTTGGAATACATTTAGGAAGATAGATACATTTAGAATTTCAAATGCCCCAAAGTTTGATCTCAAACTAGTCGAGAGAGGGATGTTTGACAAAGAGTCAAAATTCTATCACACCACATGTTAATGAAAATAAAATGAAGCTTATCATAGATGGTGAACCAGTTGAAAAAGTTCAATAGCCACCTCTATTGTGAGAGTCACCGCAAACCCTCATCTCTCCATATAGCCAAGCTCAACCGCTAATTGATCTAATTTGATATTTGAGGCCTTACAAAACCAAATACAACCAATCTCAACTGTAGGTTGATGTGATTAGTTATGCATGGCACTTAATGGCATGCTTCTAAACCAACTACAAACAAGGAGTAAATCTAGACATATGACCCTTTTATTTTGGTGACTGACTATGACCCTTCTAGGTATGCCTTTGAGAGTGAGGTCCTCCCTCAAAGTCTCTAAGAGATCATGATTAAAGAGAGCTAATGTTTAAAGAAACTAGATTGAGTAGATAGATATGAAAAAACAAGCCATTTTTTGCAAATGAAATTCTCATGATTTTAAAAAACTAACATCAAATAACAAATCAGGCAATCAAAAAATTGGATTGGCATTGTGTTACCATATTGGTGCATTGGACAAGATCTTTATTTCAAACTAATACATAAATTTATGAGTAAAACCAAAACTATTACATAAACATTGATGTGAGCAAGAATGAGATTATTGCACAAAAAATAAGACAAAATATCGTACACACTCGATGTTGAATAGATCAACCAAAGGATGTACAAATAGAAGAGTAATGTCTAATTCTTCCATGAATGATCACAAAGGCCTAAAATAGGCATATAACTCCTAAGTATCAAATGGCCAATCAAGGAGTAACATCCATTAGCCAATGATAATTAAAAAGAGTAACTTCTTATGTTTGAATAAACCCAAGCAAGCTAACTCAGGTATAGTAATAACCCATGTGTGTAGGGATAATACAAATAACAAAATACAAGGAAAATAAATACCTACACTAACAATACAAAAAAGTTAAGGTACTTTTATCAATTAAAATTTCTAGATTTTGTAAATATAGGATTCATTAGAGTCAAAGTATTTTCTAGAATTTCAAAAATGTCAACCATGATGAGAGTAAAGTAATGCACACACAGACATTTGTGACCCTACAGATAGAAAGGATGAATGACACTTAGAATCAAAATATAAAAATGGACAAGCCCTAAAGAGATTAAGTGTTTGTAGAAACCCTAGGTTGAATGTGAAAAATATTTGAGGTTCACCATTTATGTTTACCCTATTTCAAGTTTTATATACAATAAGGAATAATCTAGTTACATTTAAATATACTTAAGCACACATTAGTTACAATACATAACTCAAATCTATCTAACAGCTATGAAGAGAAACAAGTCTGAATGACACAATGAAACTTGACTAAGAAAATGAAAATGACAAAAGGATGACAAATGATTGCACGTGTTTAGTATTTTATAAATACGAGCTTGTATACTAATTGTGATGATTGTATCCAAGTTACTTCTAAACTATGAAATTTGTATTGTGCTCCTAAATAGACCTGTGCATTATGCAAATGCATCATGTATAAAACCACCCATGACATTCTCATTTGGGCCATATCTCTCTCTTTATGGTCCTGTCTATACTTATATGGTTTTACAGGATGATTTGTTTGTTGCACGTGCATTAGTGCTTTCCCATTATGTTTGTACCTTTGTTTCGTAGATCCATGGGGGAAAATGTGAAGTATATGATAATTTCATCCTTGACATATCTTGAAACTCCAAAAATAAATAAATTAATGGAGTCAGGTAACCACCAAGGCAACATTACAAACCTCACACCCCATAAGCTCAAATTTGAGCCTCCACATAGTTCTTATGAGTGTGTGGATGGAATAACTCAAGTGATGGTTTTGAACCTCATATTTCATTAACTACATGTAATTTGATACCATCTCATGGCACAAGGGAAATGAAGAGATAGTGAGATAGAATGATAATGTCACAATTATGAATGATTTGATTTCATAAGTGACTCTAGACTCGACCTTTGATATGTGTATCTCCCTTTACTCTCACACTTGTAGCTTTTGAAATGGCTTGACAAGACTTTGTATATATAAGCTAATTATGATAAATTATGCATGATAATTGATTATAAAAATGTATAAAAGTGAAGCATGATCAATGAGAAAATGAAAACCAACCTGTTGATGCTAAAAATTATTGTGCCAATGAATCAACCCTTTCACCTATCATGAAGGTCAAATTGGAATCATACCAGTATAATCGTAGGACTCCTATGACTAAAAAATTAGTGCATGGTGCATAATGGGTTTTTAAAATTCAATTTGCATTGAGTTATACACTTTACTGAGTTCTAGGAAAATAATATCTTTCTTAAAAGGGATTGTTTCAGTTCATATGAGTAATAGGTGGATGAAGTGTTTTCACAAAGAGGATGGTCTCGAATAATGATTTCATAAATAAACTTGTATTCAAATATCCCTGTATTATAACTCATAAATATTGAAAATGCATTTGATTTTGATGATAATTTATAAAAGATAATTTGAATGTTGCTAATAAGTCATTAAATGTAACATATTTATTATAATAAATCAAAAGTCCACTAAATTATAAATCAATTTAGATAAGAAACTATAATCTATTCTATCTGATAGATAAAATCTATCAAGTAGATAATCTCTTGAAGAATATAAACCTAATTCAATAAATATATATTTCAAGTAATGTCTTGTATTCTAACTTTAATATTTTCCAAATAACCTCAAAGATAAACCAAAAATATAATGAAATAAATCTACGATAAGTGACAGGCAACAAAGTGTTAATCAAAATAAACTTGTATTTAGAAACATATGTATAATTTAAGTTTGAAAATAATGTTTCAATTTTAAATATCATAAATGTTTCTCTAAATGAAAAGTGGGTTGTTGCAAACAAAGAGAGAGGAAGAAGGCAACAAAGAGAGAGAAAAGATAACAAACAAAGAAAAATGACTAACTAAAGAAAAATAACTAACTAAACAATAGAAAATAAATAAAGAAAGAAACATTACACTTTAAATATATGATACATTTAAGAAGGTGCTAAGCCAAATCAAAAAATGAGAGATGAATGAGAAACCCCAAACAAAGAATGATTTTATTAATCAAGATAATGCATTGATTACATGTTTTGAAAAGAGACATTGCAACATGTGTTAACATCAAGCTTCTGTCATGTTAGGCATGATGTGTTCATCAGTATTTAGGTGATAGCAAGGTTCTGACATGTATGAATCCAAATATGTATTCATCAAAGCATTAAATTTTTGAAATATTAACTCAATAATCATTAAATAATTGAAAGTAAACCTAGATATACCTAGAATAAATGAGACAGGGCTATGCTATCAGTTTGAGTGAGTGTCAATCTTCTGCAAACAATGATCATCTCAGAGACTTGTTTTCAAAAAAGAAGCACAAATAAAAGTGAGAGTTCTCATATTTACCTATAAGAGTTTCTCCTTTTGATAAGGAGGCTGCCATGCCTTTATAATCTTTGTCAAGTAGTTATTTGGTTTAACAACTAACTTATAATTTAAAATTTATAAAATGAACTTTATAATTTAAAATTAAATTAACTTTATAAAATAAAGTTATAGGCTTTAGGCAAACTTTAAGATCATAATGAACTTAATAAACCTCTTTAAAATATTTATTTTTAAAAGACTAAACAAACACTCATGTGGGGCCCGTTTCGTTATGAAATGACTCTTATAAACTAATCTCAAAACATCAATTCATAATGACATGATTAAAATAAATATAACTAGACCATACATGTTTCCATTACTTAAATGAAAACTGAAATTGCTCAACTATAATCAAACCATGCATCAGGTTACATATTATGCCAAATACCATCAAAGTTGAAGATATCTAATGATAAATTTCATCTACATGCTTAAGAAGCAAGGCTCTGTCAAATTAATTGATTTCAAAATGATAAAAATAAGAAAAATCAATCCATGTACCCTCTAAGAATGGTCAACTCCAGTATCATTTATTTGATCTAAAATCTGGCAATCAACATCAAGTAACCGAATTCATCAAATGGGGTTTCACCAAAAATAAAATAATTATGAAAATGCACTGCAAAAAGTAAAACATTATTCTCTGGCTTTTACATAGTCAATTTGACCAATCATGTTGAATATTGTTCACATCAAAACTGTAGTAACCATTTTGTAATCTCACATAAATCAAACAAACCAATATTATTTCTTGACTGCAAAAACATCTGCTTTGCTGATACCGAAAGGATTTAACAACAGAAATTACTATTGTGTGGGAAAAATCCGTCATAGAGAACAAATTTCAAGGGCAAATGATATCTCTTCATGTCATCAAATCTATCGATTTTGATTGCAAAACTTGAATGAAAATTTGTTTAATAAAACAAATTATTAAGTTTTATTATAAAAACCCTCAGATTTTGATCTTAAAACTTTAGTCTAAAACATCTTATCAATATATTTTTATTATCTCATAAAACTTGTAATTCTACCATAAATTTGATGAAAACCCCAAGTGTAAGAATACACAAATATTTTGAGCAAAATATCAACAAAGAGTTGGAACTAGTAAGAAGAAAATTCTTTTCAACATGTAATTTTACAAATGCAAGATTTACTCAACCATGGCATCATGAAATACCACCTAAAAATCAATTTCTCAAATACCCAAATTAAAATTTTGTCAAGCCCCAAACATTCCATTGTCTGAAGATGAAAATTTCAGCATTATCTCAAAATGGACCCGAAGAGAAAAAAAAAAACAAGTGAACCTAAACCCAACAAACTCCAACAAAAACCAAAAAAATAAATGATGCCAACTGAAAACTCACCAGTTTTTGCATAGATATATTATAAAGGCATTTTACCATATCCAACATATCTTCATTGCATGACAAGAAAAAGAAAACTTAAACCATATGAGTGAGTTTTCTATTAAGAAAACTCACTTGTCAGTAGAAAATGTGCTCAAATAGGCCCAAAAAAAACCTAAAACAATAAATCTATCCTATATGCTACACTGGAAGTGTGTCCTGAACAAATTCATTAAAGTTTTCAAGATTCATAACCATCTAAACTAAACCCTTGAAGGAGATTTTTGAAGACTAAAACCAGGAAGGAGTTTTTTTTCTTGTTTGACTCTCAAATGAGAGAGTATCAAAATTAATGCAAGCTGTGAAATCACTAAAGGAAAATGTACTCATACATCACCACCCACCCAAATTGCTCAACCAAACATATTAGACTTTTAAATTTAACCAAGGTGCAATCAAGGCTTGTTTAATTTGCTGCTCAACTGTAGAGGTCTCAAATAGAGGAGAAATATGAAAATATCTAGTTTCCAAAAGCACATTAACAACTCATTAAATGCTACTATCCCCAAATAAAATTTGTATACCTACTTTCATGTTTTTACCTAAGCACAAATGACAATTGTCATCTTGGTAAAGCTAATAAAATAAAGAGGAGGGAAACATTACTCCATGTCATTTATCTACACATACATTTGACATCCACGTCCTTGCAAACGGGTTGGAGGCAAGATATTATATGGATTACAATTAATGATTTGCCCTTGTAATCAAAAGACCCCATTATTGAAGCAATGCCATGAATTTGAAGGCTTACCCATATAGGCTATGAATGTTATCTCAAAAACTTATATTTTGCATAACTTGAATGCTCGATGCTTTCCATTATTGAAGCATTTCTTTTTAAGACCTTAATTTATTATTTGCTGGTCACCAAGATTGAATCTATAGATAATATGAGATAAAACTATAATAATATTGCTACACCAAATGCATCATGGTAAGAAATGTAAATTTCTATCACTCCTTTGGAAGCCATCAATATAATTTATATATTATTTTAAAACTTATATTAAAAACTAGGACCTACAAACTTTGATGACTTCAATCATTAAGACTTCAGTTTATTATCTTATTGGAAAATAGAACCAAATCCATACATTATCTCAAATGAAGTTGGTATAATCCTATTATACCAAATGTAAAATGATACCACTGTCTTGTGCAAAGAAATTTGTGATAGATGCTCGATTCCAAATACTGAGGAGATTACGATGTTCATGAAGCTCATGAAGGAAAATTGAACAATAAGCTACTAACCTGGTGTACCCTATTATTCAATATCTCAGATAGAGACAACTATGGCAACAATCCTATTGTTGATGTGGATAACTATAATCACTTGAAATAACTTAATACATAATGAAAATGACAAACACTTTAATAGCCATATTTAATCTAATCACACAAAATGGAAAGATATAATAATACCTGAATATTTTGAGTCATTAGCCCCTACCATATATTTTAGAAAGATGACATAATTTTTGAGGTTTAAAATTTTTTAAAATAGGGTGCAAAAATTTTAGTTAACACTGGTGACCTTGTTGGCTAGTTTTGCTTGCAAGATTGGGCTGCAACATAAAATTAGTGAAAATGAGTAGTTTGAGAGTGCAACCTACGTAATTTATTTCCCAAATCATTATGTGTAGACTACTTGGAATATGAATTCGATGAAAGGAATGAATTATTTAGCTTAATGTGGTATGAAAAATAGAAATCATTAAACTGGGGAGTGCGTGTTGGATGAATCATGTTACAGTAGTCTAAAATCACAAAATTTGAAAGTAAGCACCTTTCACCTAACTTTTTACCGAATTTGATTCATTTATCAAATGATTCTTTAGTTAAATCAAGAAAATAACCCTTTGACAAAGAAAACTTACGTTTATATATGCAAGAATCTACGTTTAGCCCAAATACTAATGAAAGCCTCAAAAGGTGAGTAGAATCCAACAATTTCAATCACCAAAATGAGAACAACACAAATCAACAAACAATCCAAAATGAGCAAAAAGAAAAATATCCTACAAAACACAAAAATATGTATAAATGCAAGAAGAAAGGGAGTTAGCCATTATAAACAATCTTCCAATGTAAAATATCCTGAAGGACAATAGAAATTTGATGTAAAAACCATGGAACGTAAAATAGATGAGAAATCATAGCAAAACAAAGAATCCAAAATGCTAAATAACTAGACAAAAAGTAATAAAAGCATGTTGAAACAAACTAAAATCAACAAAAGAATCTCTCACTTACTACCTTTCTCTTGAATCTTGAAAAAGAAAATCAGAATGTATGCGATCAACAAGCTTTGGAAAGATTTGAAAATTGTTATTAAAAGGATGATAAGCAAAAATTTCAACATCAAATCAGATTTGAAACCTAAATACTCAAATAAAACTTTAAATTCTACCCTATTAAGAAAATCAATTTTTTTTTGTAAGATTAAAACTAAAATTTCATCCTGATTCAACATATTAAGAAATTCGTTAATGATTATTTCATTGCCAATCTCAAATATTCCAATGAACCATTCATTTTCTGCACTTTGAACATCTTGGTTATCATTTTTAGACGTTCTGTTTGAGTTTTGACACACAAAAAGTCATCAATATCATAAAAATGATTATGATTTATATCAAAATTTTCAAACAAGAAAGATTCAAATGTAGGATTTTGAATGTTCAAATCTTGTTTACAGGTTATTATTTTTTATTTAGACATGTTTCTAAGATCAAAATTTTATTCAAACTGCACTAGATATTTATCAAATTCAGATTAAAGTAGAGCAAACTAAAATTTATCAAATTTAGAATTCACAATGTTATCATCCATCCGAATGTCTGAAAAAGCAAGAGTCTCAAAATCACTGTGTTTCATAGAATTAAGTATATTCATTTCAAAAAAATTTAGAAGATTAGGAACTTCATAGCCTTGGATTTCTACATCCTTATTGAAATCATATAGATGTACTTTGAAACTAGAAAAATTTCTTGCATGTTGCACCATTAAATCATCAAAAAGAGGACAACCACTTATGCAAGAGTCAGATAATAGTGATTTTAGAATATTATTATCAGACAAATCTAATTTTGAACATCTAGGAATAATGATAAACTCAATTGAAACGTCATGATTAGGGGAAAATTTTGATTCCTAACTTGATTGTAGATGAATAGAATATTCACCATGAGAACTGATAATCACATTATAAACTAAGAAAACTAAAAAATCAACAAGAAATTTGTTTTCAAATTCAGCCATTAACTCATAAAACTTTTTACATTTGAATAGGTCATGCTCTAAGGAACAAATCTAGGAATTTTTTTACTTTGCTTTTAGATATGGGCAAATTGTAAAATTGTTTGAAAGTGTACGAGTCTAATATGTTTAGAAATATTTTTGTGATTATTAGGCAAATGACTCATCCAAAGACTATATAAAAGTTCTTTTCTGGGTCTAAAAGAAGGTGGAATATCCTGGTATTTAGACAAGAAGAGTAATAGATATTTACCAATGGCTTCATTTTTATGACAGGATAATTTATACCAAGATAATAGATTCGAGTCAGCTTGATTTTTTACCAACTGATCAATGATAACACATTATTGAGTGAGATTATTTGGTTTAAGAGAATAAGATACATTTTTATTTGTTGAATGAGGATCTAAATTAGATTTATGAAATTTCAAAAAGTCCATCAACCTAGTTTTATTTTGTAGAGCAACACGTCTATAAATTTTTGGTAATAATTTCATCCATAAAATAAGATCAAGGTTTATTCCAGGTCTAGATGCAAAATGAATTTTAATATAATCTAGAAAATAATGTTGAGAAAATATTTCAAAGGGCTCACCTTCATACTAGATTGAATTGAACCAGGCTTCCAGGTTACGTGGATGTCATTTTGAACAATGTCAGTAAGAAGATGCCATTATTTGAAAATGTCATAAGAATCAAATCCAAGCAAAGACACTACATGAAGAAGGTCATTCAAAAAAGAATCAAGACCTGAACATCCAGTAGATACTGAAGGGGGCATTAGTATAAACTAGCAACCAACTATTGTTAGAAAACTAAAATGAAATTATTCAAGAAAGAATTAAATGTCTCCCAAACAAAGTTGTCAAATTTATTGATGCTAAAAATTTTCGTGCCAATGAATCAACCCTTTCACCTATCATGAAGATCAAATTGGAATCATACCAGTCTAATCGTGGGAGTCCTATGACTAAAAAATTAGTGCAAGGCATGTAATGGGTTTTTAAAAATCAAGTTGCATTGAGTTACACACTTGACTAAGTTCTGGGAAAATAATATCTTTCTTAAAAGGGATTGTTTCAGTTCATATGAGTAATAGGTGGTTGAAATATTTTCACAAAGAATATGGTCTCGGATAATGATTTCATAAATAAACTTGTATTCAAATATCCCTAAATTATAACTCATAAGTATTAAAAATGCATTTGAGTTTGATGATAATTTATAAAAGACAAATTGAATGCTGCTAATAAGTCATTAAATGTAACATATTTATTATAATAAATCAGAAGTCTACCAAATTATGAATCAATTTAGATAAGAAACTATAATCTATTTTATCCGACAGAGAAAATCTATTAATTAGATAATCTCTCAAAGAATAGAAACTTGATTCAATAAATATGTATTTCAAATAATGTCTTGTATTCTAACTTTAATATTTTACAAATAACCTCAAAGATAAACAAAAAATATAATGAAACAAGTCTAAGATAAGTGACGGGCAACAAAGTGTGAGTCAAAATAAACCTGTATTTAGAAACATATGTATGCTTTAAGTTTGAAAATGATGTTTCAATTTTAAATATCATAAATGTTTCTCCAAATGAAAATTGGGATGTTGCAAAGAAAGAGAGAGAAAGAAGGCATTAAAGAGAGTGAAAAGAGAAAAAACAAACAAAAATGACTAACTAAAGAAAAAGAACTAACTAAACACAGAAAATAAATAAATAAAGAAACATTACACTTAAAAGATATGATACATTTAAGGAGGTGCTAAGCTAAATCAGAAAATAAGAGATGATTGAGAAACCCCAAACAAGGAATGATTTCATTAATCAAGAAAATACACAAATTACAAGTTTTGAAAAGAGACGTTGTAGCATGTGTAAACATCAAACTTCTGTCACATTAGGCATGATGTGTTCATTAGTATTCAAGTGATAACAAGGTTTTGACGTATATGAATGCAAATCTATATTCATCAAAGCATTAAATTTCCCAAATATTAACTAAATAATCAAAAAATAATTGAAAGTAAAAGTGGATATACCTATAATAAATGAGACAAGGCTATGCCATCAGATTGAGTGAGTATGGATCTTCTGCAAGCAATTATCATCTTAGAGACTTGTTCTAAAATAAGAAGAGAAAATGGAAGTGAGAGTTCTCGTATTTAGCTGTAAGAGTTCATCCTTTTGATAATGAGGTTGCTGTGCCTTTATAATCTTTGTCAAGTAGTTAGTTGGTTTAACAACTAACTTAGAATTTAAAATTTAGAAAAGGAACTTTATAATTTAAAGTTAAATTAACTTTATAAAATAATGTTATAGGCTTTAGGAAAACTTTAATCTCATAATGAACTTAATAAACCTTTTTAAAATATTTATTTTAAAAATATCGAACAAACACTCGGGTGGGGGCCCATTATGAAATGACTCTTATAAACTAATCTCAAAATATCAATCCATAATGACATGATTAAAATAAATATAACTAGACCATACATGTTTTCATTACTTAATAAAATATTAAAATTGCTCAACTGTAATCAAACCCTACATCATGTTACATATTATGTCAAATACCATAAAAGCTAAAGATATCTAATCATAACTTTCATCTGCATGCTTTAAAAGCAAGGCTCTATCAAATTAATTGATTTTAAAATGATCAAAACATGAAAAATCAATCCATGCACCCTCTAAGAATGCTCAGCTCCACTATCATTTATTTGATCTGAAATCTTACAATCAACATCAAGTAACCAGATCCATCAAATGGGGTTTCACCAAAAATAAAATAATTATGAAAATGTACTAAAAAAATAAAACATTATTCTCTGGCTTTTACATAATCAATTTGACTAATCATGTTGAATATCACTCACATCAAAACTATAGTAACCATTCTATAATCTCACATAAATCGAACAAAGCAATCTTATTTCTTGAATACAAAAACATCTATTTTGCCAACGAAAGGATTTAACAATGAAATTTACTATTGTGTGGGAAAAATCTATCACAGAGAACAAATTTCAAGGGCAAATGATATCTCTTCATGTCATCAAATCTATCAATTTTGATTGCAAACCCTAAACATAAATTTGTTTAATAAAACAAATTATTAAGTTTTATGATCAAAACCCTAAGGTTTTAAACTTAAAACTTTATTCCAAAATATATTATCAATATATTTTTATTATCTCAGAAAACTTATAATTCTGCCATAAAATTGATGAAACCTCAAGTGTAAGAATACAAAAATATTCTAAGCAAAATATGAACAAAGAGTTGGAACCAACAAGAAGAAAATTCATTTTAGCATGTAATTTTAAAAATCTAGGATTTACTCGACCATGGCATCATGAAATACCACCTAAGAATCAATTTCTCGAATACCCAAATTGAAATTTTGTCAAGCCCTAGACATTTCACCGTCTCAAGCTAAAAATTTCAGCATTATCTCAAAATGGACCCCAAGATAAAAAATGAACAAGTGGAGATGAACCCAAAAAACTCCAACAAAAATTGAACAAATTAATGATGCCAACTGAAAACTCATCAATTTTTGCATAGATATTTTATAAAAGCATTTTACCAAATCCAACATATCTTAATTGCATAACAGGAAAAAAGAAAATTAAACCTTCTGAGTGAGCTTTTTATTAATAAAACTCACCTGTCAGTAGATAATGCACTCCAATAGGCCCAAGAAAAACCCAAAATAAGAAATATGTCCTGTATGTTATGTTGAAAGTGTGTCATAAACAAATTCATTAAAGTTTTTAAGCTTCATAATCATCTGATGTAAACCCTTGAAGGAGATTTTGTAAGACTAAAATTAGGAAGGAGTTTTTTTCTTCTTTTACTCTCAAATGAGAGAGTATCAAAATTAATGCAAGCCGTGAAAGCGCTAAAGGCAAATGTACTTATATGATGCTGCCCTAATAACTCAGCCAAACATAACTGACTTCCAAATTTAACCAAGGCACAATCAACACTTGTTTAATTTTTTGCTCAACTTTAGAGGTCCCAGATAGAGGATAAATATGAAAATCTCCAATTTCCAAAAGTGCATTAACAACTCATTAAATGATGTTGTCACCAAAGAAATTGTGTATACCTACTTACATGTCATTTACCCAAGCATAAATGACAATTGTCATCTTGGCTGAGCTATTAAAATTAAGATGAGGGAAATTTTAATCCATGTCATTTATTTACACATACATTTGACATCCACTTCCTTGAAAATGGATTAGAGGCAGGATATTATATGGATTATAATTATTGATTTGCCCTTATAATCAAAAGACCCCATTACTCAAGTAATGCCACGCATTTGGGGACTTCCCTGTATAGGCTATGAATATTATTTCAAAAACCTATATTATGCAGAACTTGAATGCTCGATGCTTGATTCTGAATATTGAGGAGATTATGATGTTCATGAAGCTCATGAAGGAAAATTAAACAATAAGCTACCAACTTGGTATATCCTGTTATTCAATATGCCAAATAGAGACAACTATGACAATGGTACTATTTTTGAATAAGATAACTAGAATACCCTGAAATAACTTATTACAAAATGAAAAAGTGATGAAAAAGACAAACACTTCCATAACCATATTTAATCTAATCACATAAAATGGAAAGCTATAATAAGATCAGAATATTTTGAGTCATTGACCCCCACCAGGTATTTTATCAAGATGACATAATTTTCACGGTTCAAATTTTTTTAAAACAGGGTGCAAAATTTTTAGTTAACATAGCCTACACAACTAAAAGGGACAAAGCTATATAGTGTGTGGGTTTGTTTTAAATGAACATGTACAATATATAGGTCTATCTCGGATAAGAGCCAAACTCTATTTTCATAGTAAGGATAGATAATAAGTGAGTAATAGTCCAAATGTGTTAACATATACTTTTTTATAAGTGTTGAGGTGAGTTATAGGTCCAAGGGATGAACTGTACACTTATGCAACATCATGATTGTCCTAGAAACATATTAAAATATACATGTTCTCCAAATAAGATAAATTACGGATAAGACATTAGAAAAAATAGTTTTGTGCCAAATTTAGGTGTTTACAAGATGTGTTAATAAATCTTATTCAAACATATGAAAAGAATATATAGACCTCCTTGATAATTTGTGAAACCAATTGAAAACATAGTCTATCAAGCTTCTTGGAAGGATCTCAAGTAGTAATGCATCATGATCAGAAAAATCATCAAGAGAAGCTTAATTTTTTAAGTTGATTATATGCATATCTTCATACATTAAATAAATTAATCTTAGGAATGATAAAATCATGTGGAATATGAGATATTATAACCTTGTGGGCTATGAGATTTGACAATATAACATGAGAACTGACCCTAACATCAGGCACATGGGAGCCAACATAAAAAAGTTAAACTTGTTGTTGTAATTAATATATTTTATGTTGAGGTATGTTCCTATTTTTGGTGTTATTTCATAGATGTTATCATTGATGTCAAGTTAATATGGATGTTATTAATATCAAGGTCAAAGTTTATGTCATGCATGGTGAAGTGGTATGTGACAAGGAAGTCTTATGACAAGAGAGAGTTTGAAGGTAACCTATTGTCTCTTTATTGAGAGAGAATTTGAAGGCAACCTGGTGATTCTTCTGAGGTTGATGACATGTCAAGGTCAAGATCAAGATACAAGGTAGGCATACTTTTGAGCACTAGTCTTAAGGAGCATTGTCATACCATGAACATGTGTATGAAGATGTTGGTCTGGTAAGATGGATACACATAGGTATGAGTGGATTCTTAAGTATGCCCAAGTAGGCATATGAAGTTTTTAAACACTCAAGAAAATTTTAAGGTAAACCTTCAGGGGTATGGTCTTAAGCTTAAGCATGCAACCAGATTAGTCTCAGACTATGCTTGATTTAATGAGGATTCTTGAGGTGTTATCAATATCTATGTTGGATGAAAATTAGTGGTAGAGTATGTGAGAATATTTTTGAAACTATGTAAACATTCGTATAATGTATATAACCTTTTATAAGAGATTTCAAGGCCAGTTCATGGCTTTTTCATTTGTATTAAGAGACCTAGTGAGAAGGCATAGGCTTGGTTGCATGATGAGGTGAGTAGTCCAAGGCTTGTGAGAAGAAGATTGATAGTGTGTGAGCATGGTATGAGTTTTTATGACATGATTATGAGGTGTTGAGAGTATTTCAAGAGGTTTCAAGGTGTGTTCAAGGTCTAAGTGTTGCCTACAAGTATAGGCCTAGTATGCAAAAAGACCTAGTGTGGCCTAATAAGACGTCAAGTTTAGTTTACAAAGTGATAGAGCTAATGTGAGATTTTCCATAGGTGTGAAATGTTTTGTCAAGTGTTTTTACCAAATCTGAGGTCAAATTATGAAGTCAGAAGCATGAAATGTGGTTTTGAGGTTTTTTATGTGCCTAGAATGAGGTATTGCAGATCGGAGAAGGATTTTTTTATGCTCGTTGACACATGAAACCTTTGCATGATGATCAAATAATTTAATGGTAGTTTTGGAATGGTCTTAGATTAAATTTCCTGGCATTATTTTTTGGGTTGAGGGCATGGGCTTTATGAACTATTGTTAGGAGTGGAAGGTAGTCTAAACCCTCTCTAAAACCCAAAAAATGACATGATATGGAAGATCTTGATAGAAATGGATTAGAATTAATTATATGACCTATTTTTATGATTGTATCATGTATATTACTCTACAAATTACTTCCAAGTGTCATTGGTCTATTATAAGAGTGTGTGGAAGCTATAGGAAACCTCTTGTTTCTTGAATTTTTAATGTAGCAGGCAGGGTTGACTAGGTCAAAGCATGAAAGTGGATGGATGTTGAATTTTGAGACTTATATATTATCTACATGGTGTTTTTTGACCAATTTATAGACTTTAAATATGCTAAACAGGTCATGTTAGTTGGCATATTGTTGAAAAGGCGTAGTGAGGAAGATAGTGAGAAAAACAGGCAGAAGTGGGAATGAGATTAGGGATGTGTTGCCATGGATCCAATTGCATAGAATTTTTGTTCAATAAATGTAACACATATAACTATTTTATATAATTTTTGGAGATGTGTGTGTATTTTATAAATTTGTTCTCAATTTGACTTGTCTAACACAATGAGGTCTTTGTATAGTGAAGACATGAGATTGGTCTGTAAGATAGATATTGCTATTTGATCCTATAATATATTTATTTTAATTTAGTTTTAGGATGTTTTAGGATCATATAAAACCATTTTAATATCATTAAAGTGAATCTACAAGTGTTCTAAGTCATTGTTTCCATGACTGTGTTCTAGAGCATTCAGGCAATTTTCTATGTGTTAGTAAGATTGATGTTCCTGAGTTATTATGAATAGAGTTAAAGAATATAATGAATATGAAGTTGTTATATATATCTCATAGGTACATTTTAATGTATTTTTTTCATGATAAATTCCTATGAAGGTGTGAAAAGTCAAAGGTTCTTGATTGGGTTTGAAACCTGTTTGCAATTCTAAATGAGCATATAGAAGTGGTCAGTTTGAGATCTTTTGCCCTATTTGGTGAAGTATAATGGACATGGTGAGGAACATAAGGTCATGTAGGTTATATTAATATTATTTTTTTATATTTTTATATAGTAAATTTAATTTTATACTTCATATATTCAAAGCAGACTTTCTGGCAGTGAGAAGGCCTAATTATGAGTAGGGCTAGTGGTGTGGTTCAAGGAGTGAAATGAAATAAATTTTGTTGGGAACTTAAGGTGAGATTAAAAATGGTATAAATTAAGTGTTTTTGTATTTTTTAACCTATTTATGGATTCTTATGATGTTACAAGGTGGTCAAAGTGAAATGTGTGCTTTAAGAAGGTCTAATTGCATTAGGTCTCTATTAAGCCTAATGGTGGTTTTGGTCCTTATAAGTGGTGATCAATTTGTGTAATGGTTTTTACACTTATTAATTTTTTTTTTATATATTTTAATTGTTATACAAGTATTGAATGGTTTATGTCTGACCAAGGTATGTGAAATCAAGAGTCAAGTTTAAGAAGGTCTAATAGGCCTAATTTGACTAGTTAGAATATTGAGGGTATGCATGAATGAAATAGAAGTTTTGAAACCAGTTAGAGGGATTTAAGACAATTAAATATATGTGATTAATATGTATTTAATTTATAACATTAATTATATAGATGACGATCAATGTCATATGACCTAAATCTGTCAAGAATAGGGCTAGTTGAGTGAAGAGGCCTAATAGGTTGTTTGAGAGAGATAAGAGAGTGTGAAGAGATAAAGAAGGTGATAATCATTAGTTGAGTGAGAAATATGAGTATAAAGGTGATCAAAGGTTCCAATTTTATGAGTTGGTGCTAATTTTCCTAGGAGGTTGGGGCCTCCTTGCAAGTTGGTGCTTGTTAAAGGACTAGTTGAGTTGGTGCTTGACTAGTGAGGAGTTGGTGCCTCACTAAATCTTGATTCATTAATTATAGGACTATATTCCAAGATATGTTTGAATGGGTTTTATATACAATGAGGTTTTATCACATATATATTATGTTCACATGTTATATGCTTATGCAGATGTCTTTTTATGCATTGGTTGATGCATGTGTTTGAATGAATGCTTCATGAATGATAAGTGAAATTGAATGAATGTTTTATGGGCACTGATTCAGATCCCATATCAATAGCTATACTTCAAAAAATTGGTATTATATTATGTCCTTTGAAACAATCCTAATTACTTAAAGGAGATTTTAAGCAAGCGAAGATGGCTAGTCAAACAGAAGGTGGTTTCTCTACAAGTAAGGCTCCATTATTCAACCGATCTAATTATGATTTTTAGAGTGTTAGGATGATAAAATATTTGATGTATCAATTTAATGATATTTTTCAATCAATTTTGGACAAATATACTGCACCCTCTATTCCCCCTACAAATGTAATAGGTAAGAAGGCTAGTGACAACAATTCAAAAATAATGAATGGTATTCTTTGTGGCGTAAGGGATTGTGAAGGTAATGAACTATATGTCTACCAAAAAGATCTAGGACAAGTTGAAGAATATTCATGATGGATAATCCAAGGTCAAGTTAGCTAAATTATAAACTCATAGAAGTTAATTTGAAAGCCTAAGGATGAAAGAAGATGAGACCATTGCGGCCTACCTATTGAGGGTTGTTGAAGTGGTCAATATCATAAGAGGCATGGGTGAAGAATTTAAAGAGTATTTTGTTGTTCAAAAGGTATTAATATCTCTAAATCCTATGTTTATTTATAAAGTGTTTATTTTTCAAGAGATGCAAGATATAGACAAGGTAGAGATGGATGGATTTCATGGCACTCTAACAGCCTATGAGATGAGGTTAACTAAAATAAGACTTACAAAGAAGGAAGATGCATTAAAGGTGGAAAAGAAGTCAAAGGAGAAGAAGACACAAGGTAATAAAGTTAAAAACAATGATGTTTTATATATTTATGATGATGAGTTGATAGTTATGTTTTCAAGAAAGTTAAAAATTGGTTTAGGTAAATACAAGGGTAAGCTACCCTTCAAGTGATTTAATTATGGATAAATTGGACACTTTCCTAACAAGTGCCATCATAAGTATAAGACAAAGGATGATGAAGAACATTATGATGACAAGAAGTATTATAGGTCTGATAAGGGCAAGAAAAATCTATGGAAAGTATGATGACAAGAAGTATTTCAAGAATAAAATAAATTTTTACACCAAGAAAGAATGTAGCTCATCTGATGAGAGTGAGAGAAGTGATTCTGAAAGTGACCATGAATGTATTGATCCTGATGTCAATGAATTTATCTTCATGGTTGAGGAAGCAATCTATTCAAATCAATAAGAATCCATGTGGTTTGGAGGTACTGTCACTGGTTCAGATGAAGAAGAAGATGAGGTGAAATTTGAGGTTGAGTTGATGAATGCTCTAGAAGAACTGAAGATGGTGAAGAAAAAGAATAAGGTGATAATGTCTCTTATCAAATATTATGAGAAGCAAATCTGTCTATTTGAAAAAATATTGAACAACTCCAATGAACAAGAATAAATAGTCAAACAAGTGGAGACTCAAATTGAGATTGTGATTGCAAGCCTAAAGGCTAAAGAAGAAGAATGTGGTAGGTATGTAACTAAAGTGGATTCCTTAAGAGTTGAGTTGGATTAGGCATCAAGTAAGGTAAATTAATTTGTGAAGTTTAACAAGAGTACCGATAATATAGACAACATCCTGAGTAGTCAAAAGACTACTAATGACAGAACAAGTCTTGGTTTCAATGGAAACCAAAAGAAGAATACTAATGTGATCAAGGAGAATCAAACCTTAAAGGTCAATGACCAATCAAGGAATAATGGTGTTAGCATAATGAAGACTAATCCTACTAGGTAGACTAATGCTATAACGTATGCTAATCCTTTTAATGGTTATTTTTATTCATGTAACCAATTTGGTCATAGAGCAAGGCATTGTAGAAGACCCTCCAATAATGAATATGCATGGAATTATGAGGAGAATCATTAGTCAAGAGGTATGGGTAATGGTGTGTTTCCATCAAGAGGAGTAGTTTGTTTCAATTATCAAAAGGTTAATCATATTGCAAAGTTTTGTAAGCATGAATTATCAAGTAAAAACAAGAATATTGAGGCCCCTAGAGTGCAAGAAAGAAGACGAGACAATGAATGGAGACCAAAACTAGATAAGGTGAATGATGATTAATATGCAAGTCCAAGTGGATTATTTTCCATAGTGGATCATAGTTCAGATGTAAAGGAGTGCCAATAATTCTCCCTATTAGCTCAGGTTGTGGATGAAGGAGTCAAGACAAATAGACCAAGTCAGAATGTTGTTCAAACAGAGATTGAAGAGGGCAAGCCAAAGAGGATCATGAAGAACATTAGGTTTAGTAAAAACATGGAGATCTAGGAATCTCCTGAGTTTATTTATTTTTAGTACCCTAGAGAAGATGTGACTCCATTAGTCTTCATGGAGGCACTCAGGTAGTGAGCAAAAGCATGAAGGATGTTTGGTCTTATGGGGATCTTTGTATTCTTTGTTTCAGATCCAAAGTTTAGTCAATAGAATGTCGGAGGTGTGATTGAAATAGATGGATTATAAAGTATTTGTATGATGACTTGATCAAACCAAGTCACATTCATAATAATGTATAAATATATCATGGAGATAAGGGGATCCAATCATGCTTCAAGAGTAGGAGTGTTTTCCAAGAAGATCTGTAGTAGTCATGAAGAAATTTGAATTATGGATTGATTTGCAAGACAAATGTGTTCATGAAGTCAGTTGGTTTTTACCCTGATCTATGTTGAGCTTTTATCAAAGAGAGAGAATGATATTGTTTGGAGAGAAAAGGTGTGTTTTTCTAGGTACAAAGATTAGATAGTTGTTAAGATATGACCTTTTGTCATTAATGTCAAATGGGGAGATAGTTTCAATTTGGAAGAAAGGTCAGTTTGAAGATCCAGCTTGGGGAGTTGAGAATGATCAGCTTTGTTTGAATGTTTTCCATCAATGATAAAGGAGGATATTATTAAGGTATGTTATTATTGTTGATGTTGTGGCATAGATTTTGTCATTGATGTCAAGGTCAAAATGGATGTCATTAATTTCAAAGTCAAAGTTGATGTCATGCATGGTGAAGTGGTATGTGACAAGGAAGTCTTATGACAAGAGAGAATTAGAAGGAAACCTATTATCTCTCTATTGAGAAAGAATTTTATGGTAACTTGGTGATTTTTATGAGGTTTATGACATGTAAAGGTCAAGATCAAGATACAAGGTAAGCATACTTTTGAGCACTAGTCTTAAGGAACATTGTCATATCATGAGCATGTGTATGAAGATGGTGGTCTGGTAAGATGGATACACATAGGTATGAGTGGATGTTTAAGGATGACCAAGCATACATATGAATTTTTGAAACACTTAAGAAAGTTTCAAGGTAAACCTTCAGGGGTATCGTCTTAAGCCTAAGCATGCAACCAGACTAGTCTTAGACTATGTCTGGCCTAATGAGGAGTCTTGAGATGTTATCAAGATCTATGAAGGATGCAAATTAGTGGTAGAGAATGTGAGAAGATGTTTAAAACTATGTAAACATGTGTATAAGGTATATAATATTTTAGAGGATGTTTCAAGGCTAATTCATGGATTATTCATTTTCATGAAGAGACCTAGTGAGAAGGCATAGGCTTGGTAGCATGATGAGGTGAGCAGTATGAGGCTTGTGAGAAGAAGATTAGTAGTGTGTGAGCATGGTATGAGGTTATATGACATTAGTATGAGGTGTTGAGAGAATTAAAATAGGGTTCAAGGTGTGTTAAAGGTATAAGTGTTGCGTATAAGTATAGGCCTAGTATGTAAAGAGACCTAGTGTGGCCTATTAAGGGGTCAAACTTAGTTTCCAAGGTGCTAGAGCTCATGTGAGATTTGTGAAAGGTGTGAAAGGTTGTGTCAAGTGTGTAACCAAGTCTAAAGTCAAATTCTTAAATATAAAGCATGAAATATTGTTTTTAAATTTTTTTTGTGCTCAAAATGAGGTATTACAGATCTGAGAAGGATTTTATTATACTCGTTGACACATGCAACCTTTGCATGAGGATCCAAGTAGTTCATGGTAGTTGGGGAATGGTCCTAGATTAAAGTTCATGGAATTAGTTTTTGGGTTAAGGGAATAAGATTTATGAATGATTGATAAGAGTGTAAGGTAGTTTTAACCCTCTATTAAACCCTAACAATTACTTGATATGGAAGATCTTGATAGAAATGGCTTATAATGAATTAGATGACCTAGTTTGATGATTGGAACATGTAGAGTATTCGTGAAACCCCTTGTTTCTCAGATTTTTGATGTAGCAGGAAAGGTTGACCAGTTCAAAGCATGAAGGTGGATGGATGTTGAAGCTTGAGACCTATATATTATGCCCATGGTGGTTTTTGAGCAAGTTACAAACTTCAAATATACTAAACCAGTCATGGAAGTTGACCTATCACTAAAAATACTTAATGAGGAAGATAATGAGAAAAATAGGCAAAAGTGGGAATGAGATTAGGAATGTGTTACCATGGATTAAGGATAGATCCAATTACATAGGGTTGTTTTTGAATACATGTAACACATATCACTATTATATAGAAGTTTTGGAGATGTGTGTGAATGACATAAAGTTGATCTCAATCTGACTTGTCTAACATAGTGAGGTCTTTGTACAGTGAAGACATGAGATTGGTCTGTAAGACCAATAATGCTATTTAACACTATAATATATTTGTTTTAAGTTAATATTATGATGTTTTATGATCATATAAACATATCATTAAAGTGAATCTACAAGTGTTCTAAGTCATTATTTCCATGACTGTGTTCTCAAGCATTCAGACAATTTTCTATGTGTTAGTAAGATTGATGTTCTTGAGTCATTATGCATAGATTTAAGGAATATAATGAATTTGAATTTTGTTATATAGATATCATATGTAAATTTTAATGTATTTTTCTTCATGATAAATTCCTATAAAGGTGTGAAAAGTCAAAGGTTCTTGATTGGGTTTTGAAGCCTGTTTGCAGTTATGAGTGAGCATATGGAAGTGGTCAATTTGAGGTATTTTTACCTATTTGGTGAAACCTAATGGACATGATGATGACCTTTATGTAATTTAGGTTATATTAATATTATTTTTTGATATATTTATATGTCAGAGTTGAGTGTATACTTCAAATATTCAAAACAGACTTTCTGGCAGTGAGAAGGCCTAATTATGAGTAGGGCTAATGGTATGGTTCAAGGAGCGAAATGAGATAAATGGTGTTGATGAAATAAGGTGAGATTATAATGGGCATAATTTAATTTTGTGTGAAGTGTTTCATCTATTTATTAATTCTCAATATGTTCCAAGGTGGTCAAGGTGAAACATGTGCTTTGAGAAGGCCTAAATGCATTATGTCTCTATTGGGCGTAATGGTGGTTTTGGTCCTTATAAGTGATGAACGACCCATGTAATGGTTTTTGCACTTATGAAATGTGTTTTTTAATCTATTATAAGTGTGATAAAAGTATTGAAATTTTTTTTTTCTGACTAAAGTATGTGAAATCAAAAGTCAAGTATAAGAAGAAGGTCTAATAGGCCTAATTTGACTAGTTAGAATATTGAGGGTATGAACGAATGAAATAAAAATTTGTAAACCAGGTAAAGCGATTTAAGACCATGATATAGGTGTGTTGAATATTTCATTAATTTTTAATAGTAATTATATGGATGATGAGCAAGGTGATATGACCTAAATTTATCAAGAAGAGGGTTAGTTGAGCGAAGAGGCCTAATAGGCTGTTTGAGTGAGATAAAAGAGTGTGAAGAGAAAAAGAAGGTGATAATCATTAGTTTAGTGATAAAAAAGTGTCTAAAGGTGATTATATATTTTATGTGGTTGAGTTGGTGATATGTTACCTAGGGGGTTGGTGCCTCCTTGTAAGTTGGTTCTTGCTAAAGGACTAGTTGAGTTGGTACTGCTTATGGGGTTGGTGCCTCACTAAATATTGATTCATTGATTATAGGACTATAATAAAATATATGTTTTAGTGAGTTTCATTACACATGAGTTTTTCCCACATATCTCTTATGTTCATATGTTATATGCTTATGTGGATGCTTGTTTATGCATTGGTTGATGTATGTGTTTGAATGAATGCTTCATGAATGATAAGTGAAATTGAATGAATGTTTTAAGGGAACTGATTATACCCCCCTCTTAGTAGCTATAATTCCAACATATCACACAATATAGTTAATATTTCAAAAGTTATTATAGTTGTAATACAAAGAGGATCACTTAAAGGAAGAAGCTTATCATCAGTTATGACATAAACCCTTGAAGGCTAAGTTATGGAGTGGTAATTTTTTTTTCAATAGGAAACACATTGGAAGACACAAAATCATCAAGAAAATTTAGATTCATAAAATTATAATAAGATTAATATAAATAATAGGAACACAATAATGATTTTGACTACCTATTTATTTTAATGTGTCTATAATCTTAACAATTAGAGAAGGATTTTCAATATCATATGTTCTAATGGTTTTAATAGTTTCATCCCTATATTGTGCATCCATTTTAGCTTCAAAATCATAATCATACTCATGTACAATTTAATAATCATCTTGAGAGGCATGAATATTCACATCATTATTAATATTGGCATACAAATAAGGAGTAGGAAGACACATTATTATTCACATTATGTTCTATATAAGAATCAACATGTTTTTGTGCACATATAGGTTTCAATCCATATTTCTCTAGGTGTAGTCATATAAAATGCAAAATTGGATGACTTAAGATTGGCTAATGACACCCAATCCATAGGTCCTTCTTGCTCACACAACCCTTCTAGGTTATTCTTTCACCGATTCCCAATTATTCACAACCTTTCGTACTTAGCTCTTTCAGACCCAAGTAGCCGTTTTAGGCCCAGATCCATCCCACTAGGTTTTATTATGTTAGGACAACAACACCCAACTTAGATAGGAGCACTGAAACTCAGGGTGTCTTATTTTTGGTGTTGTTATCCAAGTTCATTTTTGGTCTTAACAGTCATTTTCTCCTGAATCATTATCCTTTTCTTTGTCGACCTAATGTGAATTCATTTAACCCATGATCATTAATTACCCAATAAAAGGCCATTAAAATTCCATTTAGAAGGGTTGTCACTCATTTATAGGAAAGAAGTAAGAATACAAGGAAGAACACTCAAGCAATTTTCTCTATTCTCTGCATACAACCTTCCAAAATCATTTTAAATCTATTCAAGCATTCACACCAGTCCCTAGCCATCCAAATTACAACCAATTTTGCATCTAGTTGCATTCATCATACATAATTACACCAAGCACTGTAATGGGAGAACTACATTAGATTGATCCCTCTTCAAAGTATTGGTATGTAGGTATCATGCCCACACACGGGATGTGAAGTGTGTCTAATGTATCCTTTACATACTAACCCCTTATCTTCTTTTCCCAAGTTTTTATTAACGTTTAAGCATAGAGAAGTCTTAGGGTTTTAAATATCTAAAACAAGATGCACAATGAGCTCTGTAGGCTTTTAGGCATCAAAATTTTGCAGATAGGGTAACACAGGCCTGTCAAACAAAACCCAAAAAACTTTTAGCCTTAGGACAATAGTGCTGAAAAGGACTATAACATTGGATAATAGGGTGTCCCATTTTAGGCACTCTTATCTAGTCTAGAATGAACCTCAAGATCCTATTCTTAACTATTTCCCAGTCCTATTTCTCCAGTATCAGTGCCTGTCTTAGTTTGGATCACTGAAAATAAACTAAGTTTTAGTTTCTCTCACTTCTTGCTATATTTAGAAAAGGCAAAGTACAAATCTATTTATACAAATTAGTAGCTTAATTCCTACATATTATTAACTGATTTACATTTCTCAGACCTATTTATTTAATTAGGAATAAAATTCTATCATTTCAAAAATAGTAAAACATTTGGTGAACCTGACCTACTTCGAATTTCGGACAAAAACTCTAAAAACCCTAAGGGTAATTATTTTTGATTTTTTTATATAATTTCCTAATTTTTTGTGCATTTAAAATTTATAAATCTACAAATAAATTGCAAAAATATCACATATTTTGTTAAAACCTTAGTTTGCACATACTAGGTCCTTTTTACATACAAACACTAGGAAAAATATATTGCTAATTTTAGAAAGAATTTTTGATTTTTCTTATTTTTTCAAGCAAAATTATATAAATTTTCTCTAAAATTTTCAAATTATTACACTAATTTAAAAAAAATTCTTTCAAAACCCTAGTTACATCAACTAAACTCTTAGTTATTTTCCATTACTTTTCACATCATTTTTTGATATTTTAGTTGCATATCAAACTCAGAAAATCAATTTCAAAATAAAAAATTCATAGTATTTTGCACAAATATTTCTAAAAAATATTTAGTTGCATATAATAGCACCTACTTGCTTTTAGAGGTATCACCTCAGATGTTTGGCAGCTCAGTATCCTTTTTGCGCAACTTCAAATTCACTATGTTTTGGACTTTGTGTTTCCTATAGTTAGTTCTTTACCTTTCTAGCACATTGCCTATTAAAACTTATTGAAAAACATTTAAACACATTTCAAATTGTTTTCTTACTTTACTAATGACCTAATATAATGGTTTTCATGAAACTAATAAAAGAGAGCTTTAAGAACTCTTAACCAAACATCTGGATATGCAAGATGACATGCTCAGAATTCTACAAGAAGAACAAAAAAAAGTGAACAATGGTCAATCTTTTCAAATAACAGAGCCACCAATTGAAAATGACACTATGGGGACAACTATGTCTCAACCACCCCCTATATCAGCACAACCTTCTTCTATGCCACCAGCTATAACTAGTACATCCCTATCTCCTGATGTGGCAACCCTTGTGCCAGAGATAAGATCTCTTCAATCCAAGGTGCAACATCTTGAGCAAGGTATTTCTAGACCTACATAGGCATTAGATTCTTTTGCCTTATTGCATACACCATTGTCACATCACATTGCTTATACACCCTTAACACTAGCTTTTGTTCAACCCAAGATCACTTTATACGATGGTAAGGGTGATCAAGAGACACATTTGAGAGATTTTCACGCAGCCTTTTTGGACTATGTACCCAATGACTAAATACTTATCAAGATATTTCCATAGAGTTTAAAGGATTATGCTTTACAATAGTTTTATAATCTACTAAATTAGTTGATCACAACATTCAATCCTTTGGCAAACATATTCCTAGCACATTTCAGTATCAACATTGGTGACAAGGTTTCTTATGCATAGATAAAACAATAGAAAAAGGTCAAATGAGCCCCTCATGGATTATGTTCTTAGATACAAGACTATTTTGGCTAAGCTAAATGGCCCCATGGCTTATCAAGAGCTACATGACATCTTCAAATAGAGCCTTCTTCTAGCATTGCATGACTTTATTATGTTCAAAATATTCTCTTCCTTCATTGAATTGTGTCATACACTCAAGGGAAGAGAAGTCATGCTAATTTCAATGGGCAAAATTTAAGTATTCAAGTATCTCAGACACAACTAATAAGAGTAACAACAAAGTCCCATATAAAGTCAAAATCAATGACAATAAGAATCTAAATCAACCAATAGTCAATGTGGCTTTAGATCCCCCTCAATGTGTGGTTTTATTAGCACCACCTCATCATGCATTTAACAATCTACCAATTTCTCCAGCTAGAGTTTTATAGTAGTTATTGGAATGTAACACCATATCTCTCCCTTCTATCTAGGAAGTGGATCCAACAAAGCTTATTCCATAGGGATATGAGTAGTATGAATTTTGTGACATTGACAAGGTACCATGCCACACAATAAACATTTGCATCAGTTTGAGACATAAGATACATGACTTGATAGATGACAATCTACTTGATCTTAACACTTTAGTTGAGCCTCCAAAAGCAAAGCCAACACAAGATAAAGCTTTGAAAATATTTTTAGATCCATTTCCACAACATTATAAATATGAGAAAGAGGACACATCAAGTGTTCACCATACATACTATACACATCCTTCACTAGCTACATACTAGGCACCTTCAGTTGAGGCACATCCTTTGAGAGGTATGATCGGTGTGTATGAGTTTGGAGTTCCAGCCAAGCCTTTGATATCTTTTTTAGATCAGAAGATTATGGAGGATAATATAGGCTATAATGCACTTTTTATCAGAGCACATATTTATAATCAACCTATTTACATTGTACTTATGGACAATGGTTCTAGCCTTAACATGTGCACCTAGACACTACTACAATATTTGCGTTATTTAGAGCAAGATATGAATTTGATAGACAAATTTATTATTGGTTTGAATGGGCATAGATAGAGTTTATTGGGTGAGAAAGTACTTCTAATACATGTTGACCCTACACATGTGGCAACACCATTCACTATAGTTCTTAGTGCAGGAGTTTTTGACATAATACTTGGTCGACCATAGATTCAAAAACTCAAGGGAGTACCTTCTATAGTTCACAAATATGTGAAGTTCATTCACACTAATCAAGTTATCATAGTCAAAAAAGTTCTTTATGAGTCACAACTCCCCACTTTAGAATCATTTCCAGCTTACAGTCACCGGCTCTAGTTCTTCCACCTGCTTCAGTTTCTCCTCCATTTTTAGTTCCACTTCCACTTTATATCTAGCCATAGTTGTAGTATCCATCATTAGTACAGAGGGTTCATACACCCCCACAATTTCAAGATTATAGATAGCTTCCAATGATAGTGTTCACACCTAGAGTAGTTACATTGAGGTCCCATATAGATACAAAGAAAGCACCTATTCAGAGAGCTTTTTATACTTCCAGATGGGTCCTTAAGAACCCTATAGTTGCATCCACTTCTTAGAGTTTTAGGGGGACCCCACATTCAATTTCCATTTCACATATTTTAGAGTTGTTACAATGCACATATATTTTAGCTTCACAATATCACATATACAATCATGCCTCACAATCATGCATGATTTAGTTGTTTGATACATGACACCATGATAGGGAGTCTCATCTGAGACTCATCGGTCAGTATCATTTCTTCCCAGTTTTTCCTATACATAGCTTATATCAAAATATAAAAACATTTAAATATATAAAAAATACCAAAAACATTTTTATTGTATGCATCATCCATGCTTTACATTACTACTATAATGCTAGGACTTACATTTGCTATGTCATGCTATTGTATGTCAATTTTATACATTACCATGCTTCACTTGATCTTATTTGAGTCTGTGAAGTAACATCTAGTTACTTGATTTCTTCTTTCTATCCATTGAGGGGGAAATCCTACTTCTACATTCGAGACACACATCGATATACACACCCACTGGGGGCATCTTCTACATGACTATATCCAAGTTATGTCATTCCTAAACTACACACTCTAGGTTATCATGCTGATATACATTCCTTCCTAAAATTACATATATGACAATATCAACATTTTGATAGTATCTAGAACTTGTGTATCTCTTAGCATATACCTAGTCTTGTACTACACATGTTTTGCATACTTTCACATTTGCTTTGATTAGTTAGATGTGCTTGTATCTTTCCAGTTATTACATGCTTTTTCCTCTTACTTAGTGTAGTTTGTGTGATTGCATTTCCAATTCCTTTTTGTCTACTACTTGTGCCTTAGTTACAATATACTTTGATTCTATTCATGTGTGTGCCTTATGACATTTGCCAATGTCCTTTGCTTGTACTCTTCCATGTGCCTGTGGTCCTTGTGTCAACTTTGCTTGTTTCATTTGTATGTATATATGGCATTTGAACATGCCTTCTATGTTTGTTTTTGAGTTTGAGTGGCATGTGCAATATTTATATGCTTCTTACTTATTTCTTATTTGCTTGATTTCTTGTTTGCTTTTCAATGTGTGCAATATCATGATCCATATCATGCATTTCCCTTGCTTTCTTAGATGCCATGATGGACATCATGCTCCATCTCTCCAACTAACATCTAACTTTCCTAGTTCTAATTTAGTACTTTGTACATGATTTCACATTGTTATATCTATATAGGCATACCCTTGTTTATTTAACAATATCTCGATACAAACATTACTATATCCAAAAATATCTTGTCAAATATCAATGTTGTCATATTGTTGACCAATTTTGCCCACAGGAAAAATTTTGGTCAACTTCTCACCTACTGTTTAAGGCCAATTCATTTCGGGTTCAGCAGGTTCAATGAATTCAGTTCATAGCCGGGTTCAATTGGTTCAAAGTTAGAAGGAAGTTCAATGGTCTTGGTTCAAAGGCAGAAGGTTCATCGGCTTCAGTTTAAAGGCTCATCGGCACACTTGGTTGAACCATTGAACCGTTGAACCATTTTGGTTTAACGGGTTTAGTTCAAGGAGGCTGCACTTCAAAGGAAAAGACCCGATGACTTTTAACAAAGACGGTGACGTCCCAAAGGCCGTCAAATTTACTGCAATGAACTAGCCATTTGTTTTTTGAACTCTTTGAGCGTCAAGCATGGAAAATCCTAAGGAATGCAACGACTAGCCAAGAGATCACCCCTAAGGGCTGAAGGAGCTAGAAGAGACAAGATAGGAAAAGGACAAAATCCTAGGTGACAGAGCAAGAGAGTGATAGGGTGCAAGAAGGGACAAAGCAGTCTAAGTGGCAAATGGAAGGTGATTTATTGCCTGTTAAATCCCCAAATTGGTGCAAATAGCAAATGGCATGGCCCGTGCATTTAAAGGGGGATAAATCTCAATTTATTTGTAGAAAAGAGGCACAGTCTGTGTTTCCACATTAATGCTAGAATGCCAATGTCAAATTGGTGGTTATACAACATGGTTCCAACAGGCTTCTTCTAGAAAGATGACATCAACCATAGTGTTTTCCTCTTCCCAATAAGGGGATGCGATGGGCCAACTAGTCAAATAAGCACCAAGTTCCCTTCTCCTTTCTTCTCCTATATATTTGTGAACTTATCATTTATAAAAAAATCTTCCACATTTTGCTAAGACACAGCCCTGGCAAATTTTCCACCTAAATCAATAAAAGTAATTTTTTACCTCCATTTGGATAGATATATCAGAGTATGTCTTGAGTGTTTGTTCTGTGTCCAGTCATTATTTTCTTGATGCTCTCACAGGCTCAGCACCAGCATACCTATTATCTACAAGGTGCCATCTCTGCAGCTGACATGAGAAGAGTAGTATTTGAGAAGTGTGAAACAGAGGAAGTTACTACATAAGTGTGCATCTCACAGCACCTTTGGTGATCTCTTTCTTTTTTTGTATCTTCCATTAAGGCCTCCCCACCAGTTTCTAGCAGCTTGGTCCTTCTGCCAAATGTGTAGTGTATGTATGTGTTTGTCTGGTTTCAGTGTGGGTGTGTGAAGGTCACCTTTATTTTGGTGCATCACCTCTTTAGAGTAGTTTGCTTTCCTGCATCTTTCTCCCTTTTCATCCCCCCCCTTTTATATATATATATATATATATATATATATATATATATATATATATATATATATATATATATATATATATATATATGTTAGCATTTGATGGAACAAACACGATGCATCAAAGGGAGCTAGCCCTTATCTAGAGACTCTCCCCTCCAACTTCGCCGGTCCCACAGGTGAGAGGGGAGTTTCCATGTTGCGAGGAGAAGGTAGGAGCTAGGCCTCCTGCCCTGGGTGCAATTTCCTGTGTCAATAGTTTTGGCACACCCGGTGGGACCTAGTTTTACAATGTAGTAAAGTTTTAGGATTGATGCTGGTCCTATTACATCAAATCAAATCTTTTGCATCTGGCGACTCTGAGTTAATCAGTTGGTTAAGTAGCCTGGTGCCATCAGAAATCATTTTCTTGTATGTATACTTACTTTGCTCAAAATCATGGGTTTTGTTTTCCTTCATATGATTTTGATCAAACTCAAAATATTCAAAAAATCCCCCCAAGCAGCTTTCCTAGTCTTCCTCAACCCCCTTAGGTCACTGATCCTAATGGCAACCTCCTGACCTGGGGGGAAATAGTGGAATCATGGGGTAGGAAAGAGGAGAAGAAAGGTTTTGCTCAAAACCTTAAAAAAGATAAAGCTGCTCCTACCCATGATTCCCATGACATCCAAGAGGCTGTTATGAGTGACAACGAAGAAGAAATCATCATTGATGGTCCTTTTTAAGACCTCATCAGCAATGGAGAAGATGCAGGTCATGCATACATGAATATGTTCCAGCAATATGAGGAGGAACAGAAACATGGTGAGCTCTCTCCCCCCTTGTTCGATGAACTTCCTTGTTGTTTCGATGAGGAGGATGACTATGTCAGAGAGCCTGAGTTGGAAGAGGACTAGATGGATGCCTTTGAACATCTAGAAACTCTGGTCCTCGAGCAAGAAAAGGAAAGGCTGGTCTCCCTTGAGGAAGGCCTTGAAGAAGAGAGCTTTAAACAAAGAGGTGATGTTCTGTGGGATGAACAATCAATTTGTGAGTCCATTTCAGACATCACCACAATCAACCTTCTTCAAGAAGGCCTTGAGGGAGCAGAGGATGAGTTTGACACATTTTTTAATGAAGCAAAAGGAAATGGGTCGGACCATGATGCACTGCAAGGGGGCAATACATGTCAAAGGGCTTATGGTGATGAGCCAGTAGCCATTGATTTCTTGGTGAAGAGCACCAATATGAAGGACCAACATTCAACAGGCCTCTAGGGACAAGAAGAGTACATGTATGTTGGAGGCATGTTTGAATCTGATCCACTCAGATTCTAGCCAAACCAGGTGATAGGCAGGAGGATCAAGTCACCAAATACCCTTTTCATTCAGCTACTTGCCTGGCACCATAAGTCTTCTTGCCAGGAAGGGGACTTAAGAAGTTTTCCCTTTGATCCAGGATGGAGGCAGTTATTCCTAGTAATCTGTATATAATAGTTTGCTTTCAGTTTCTTTTCCTACTTTCCCTAAGTGCAGTTTGCATAGGTAGTGTTTTTTAGCCTTGTGTGTTTCCCTTTGCATGTGGGGTAAAAAGGCTTCATATTTGATTCTTGAATCTTTCAGGGTTGTTGCTAACTTTCATCAAAGTTGCATCTGACTCCACGCCCAATGGACTGTAAGGCAACTAGATTCTAAAGCATAGTAGGCATGCTTCCCTTGTGAGTCGCTAATTTGTTGACCAATTTTGCCCATAGGCAAAATTTTGGTCAACTTCTCACCTGGTATTTAAGGCCAATTCATTTTGGGTTCAACAGGTTCAATGAATTCAGTTCATAGCTGAGTTCAATTGGTTCAAAGGTGAAAGGTTCATCGGCTTTGGTTCAAAGGCTCATCGATACGCTTGGTTGAACCATTAAACTGTTGAACCATTTTGGTTCAATGGGTTTAGTTCAAGGAGGCCGCACTTCAAAGGAATAGACCCGATGACTTTTGACAAGGACGGTGACGTCCCAAAAGCCATCAAATTTACTGCAATGAACTAGCTGTTTGTTTTTTGAACTCTTTGAGTGTCAAGCATGGAAAAGCCCAAGGAATGCAGCGACCAGCCAAGAGATCACCCCTGAGGGCTGAAGGAGCCAGAAGAGACAAGATAGGAAAAGGACAAAATCCCAAGTGACAGAGCAGGAGAGTGACAAGGTGCGGGAAGGGATGAAGCATTCTAAGTGGCAAATGGAAGGCAATTTATTGCCTATTAAATCCCCAAATGGTGCAAACAACAAATGGCATGGCCTGTGCATTTAAAGGGGGACAAATCTCAATCTATTTGCAGAAAAGGTAGTTTATGTTTCCACATTAATGCTCGAATGCCAAAGTCAAATTCAGTGGTTATACAACATGGTTCCAGTAGGCTTCTTCTAGAAAGATGACATCAGCCATAGTGTTTTCCTCTTCCCAATGAGGGGACGCGATGGGCCAACTGGTCAAAGAAGCGCCAAGTTCCCTTCTCCTTTCTTCTCCTATATATTTGCAAACTTGTCATTTGTAAAAAAATCTTCCACATTTTGCTAAGGCGCAGCCCTGGCAAATTTTCCACCTGAACCAATAAAAGCAATTTTTTACCTCCATTTGGATAGATATATCTGAGTATGTCTTGAGTGTTTGTTCTGTGTCCAGTCATTATTTTCTTGATGCTCTCACAGGCTCATCACCAACATACCTGTTATCTACAAGGCACCATCTTTGCAGCTGACAGGAGAAGAGCAGTATTTGAGAAGTGCAAACAGAGGAAGTTACTACATAAGTGTGCATCTCACAACACCTTTAGTGATCTCTTTCTTTTTTTGTATCTTCCATTAAGGCCTCCCCGCCAGTTTCTAGCAGCCTGGTCCTTCTGCCAAATGTGTAGTGTATGTATGTGTTTGTCTGGTTTCAGTGTGGGTGTGTGAAGGTCACCTTTATTTTGGTGCATCACCTCTTTAGAGTAGTTTGTTTTCCTGCATCTTTCTCCCTTTTCATCCCCCCTTATATATATATATATATATATATATATATATATATATATATATATATATATATATATATATATATATATATATATATATATATATATATGTATGTATGTTAGCATTTGCTGGAACAAACACAATGCATCAAAGGGAGCTAGCCCTTATCTAGAGACTCTCCCCTCTAACTTCACTAGTCCCACAGGTGAGAGGGGAGTTTCCATGTTGTGAGGAGAACGCAGGAGCTAGGCCTCCTGCCCCGAGTGCAATTTCCTGCGTCAACACATATCTATACAACTTAACACACTTGCAGGACTCTTTTCTTTTAAGGGTAGTCATTACAGGTTCATCATTCCTACCCTCAGAAGAGAGGGCATAAAACAAGGGTTTTGTCATAGAGATTGAAGATCCTAACATTCAAAACAACAACATTCAGATCACTCAGTACAAAATCTAGAGGTCAAACTGGTCATAATAGAGCAAAAATAATGACAATTCCAGATCAACAACTAGTTTTTACACATAATAGTAGCATCAAAAATGGATAGTAGCACCAAACATAGGGGTGTCCTCATTTTGGTTCTCCTATATAGGCCCAAAAACACTCAAGTTTTCCAAAAATAGGCAAAAATTTTAGTTTAAGGATAGTTTTTGCACATCTAGATCAGTTAGAATCAGTAGTTTCAGTACACTTTTCTTAGAGAATCTAGATATAGGGGGTTATCATGCATGACATGATGGTTCTCACTTTCAGTCTGGATTAGGCAATTGGCATAACTTCCAGATTAAAATCCATATTCCAGACATTAGTGATTGGGGGCAATGTGTGTGGCACATTGATCTTCGTTTATTTTTCAGTTTAGTTTATTCCAAGCATTCTTAGTAGTTAAATGCCTTTATCTATAGGTGGTTGGCATCACTTTCAAGTTGAAATTTCATACAAGTTTAACTTTTTGAGTACCTAATTTTTTGAGTTGGCTTTCACATAGCCTAGTACATTAGTTTTAGAGTAGTTTTCATACAAGCCTAACCTTTATCTTTTAAAATTGCCAAGAGTGGCCTAGTTTCTAGCATACATTTAGGCTATCCATGCCACATTGTCAAATTTACAAAACATCCATTTTCTCCATGAACCATCTCATATGACATTTATTCTATACTTGTATCACTTCATAGCTTCACTTCATGCATTAATGATGGAGCCAAAGGGCCAGCCTTTGTATTCTTGAGCCACCTATTCAGAGGGATTGGACACATAATCCAAACATCGATCAACACATGCATAACCACCTAGCCTCATTTAGTAGGCAACAATAGAGCCAAAGGGCCAGCCTTTGTATTATTGAGACACTTTTTGGGGAATTGAGCACTCAACTCCATTCGTGATATAATTTTTGGTACAACATCATCTAATACATCTGACATTACTCAGCCTTACTCAAGATCACAATAGGTTTGTATTAGTTCATGTACCTGGTGAGGTGTATTCATTCCTTTCTCTTCCTCTCTCTTTTACTCAACTTTTATATGTTCTTATTTTATTTCACATAAAATAAGAGTTGATCTACTCTTTGTTTCATTTTGTAGAATCACACTTTATAACTTGCTCTCTTTATGCACATCCAACATCACACAGCTTCATGAACTTCTCCCTTATAGGTAAGTTTAGGTATACTTTCTAGTTTCCTTTATCCTAGTATTCCGCTTTGCTCCATCACTAGAATAAAGGGGGGAAAATGTAGTGATATAAAATGCAAAATTGGATTACTTAAGCTTGGCTAATGACACCTAATCTATAGGTCCTTATTCTTTCTCACACAACCCTTCTAGGCTATTCTTTCACTGATTCCCATTCATGCACAACCTTTTAGATTAAGCTCTTTCAGACCCAAATAGCCCTTTCAGGCCTATATCCATCCCCCTAGGTCTCATCCCCTTAAGACAATATCACTTAACTTGTATAGGAGCACTAAAACTCAGAGTGTCATATTTTTGATGATGTTTTCCAAGTTCATTTTTGGTCCTAATAGTCATTTTCTCCCAAATCATTATACTTTTCTTTGTTAGTCTAATACAAATTCATTTAATCCATGATCATTAATTACCCTATAAAAGGCCATTCAAAGTCCATTTAGAAGGGTTGGTACTTATTTACAAGAAAGAAGTAAGAATATAAGAAATTACACTCAAGCACTCTTCCTTATTCTCTACATACAACCTTCTAAAATCATTTTAAGCCTATTAAAGCATTCACACCAGTCCCTAGCCATCTAAAGTACATCTAGTTTCACATCTAGTTACATTCATCATACACAATTATACCAAACACTTCAATGGGATAACTATATTAGCTTGATCCCTCTTCAGAGTATTGGTATGTAGGCAACATGCCCACACATAAGGTGTAAAGTGCATCCAGTGTATTCTTTACACACTAACCCATTCTCTTCTTTCCCTGAGTTTCTATTCAAGTTTAAACACATAGAGGCTTTGAAGATTTAAAACAAGGTTAATAATGAGCTCTATAGGCTTCCAAGCCTTAAAATTTCATAAATAGGGTAATACAAGCCTGCCAAACAAAACCCAGAAAGCTTTTAGCCTCAAGACAACAACGCCAAAAAAGGACTACAATGCTAGATAATGGGGTGTCCCATTTTTGGTGCTCATGTCTAATCTAGATATGAAACTCAGGATCCTATTCCTGACTATTTTCCAGTCCTGTTCCTCTAGTATCAGTCCTTGTCTTAGTTTGGATCACTAAGAACAAACTAAGTTCTATTTTCTCTCATTTCTTTCTATATTTAAAAAAGGTAAAGTACAAATCTGTTTATACAAATCAATAGCTTAATTCTTGCATATTATTCACTGATTTACATTGTTCAGACCTATTTATTCAATTAAGAATAAAACTCCATTATTCTGAAAATAATAAAACACTAGGTTACTTTGATCAAAACTAACACACATTTCTTTAGTATTTGGTTTTTGAAAATTAGAATTTGGTATTCCATAATCACAAGGGCTCATAGAAATATAACCAACCCCTAAGATCTTCATATCATTTTCATTTTCATTCAATATTTTGTGGTTGAAATTTAATTTCCCTATTTTTTCATCATCTTCAATATCATAATCATTAGATACAATACCATAATAATCATAATTACTATGTTCTACACCATTATTAAAAGGCATGAAATTCATATAATTATTTTAAACACCATAAAGAAACACATCCAAAGGGCTAGTCATCATGAGTACACCAAGGTTTGAATAAAGTAAAGTAAATAGGATAAAAGAGAAATAACAACACAACCCCAAGCAAAAGTAACACTAGTAACATTTTAGCTATAAACCTAATAGGAGGGCACACCATAATGGTAATGAATGAAAATACCCTAAGATAAGCACAAGGAATTGGGGATAATGATGAATAAATAACAGAGTGCAACCTTAGGAAAAAATATATTTAATGTGTAATATAATCAATACTCTTTCCCTAGGAGTTACAAGAGACATGATGTTAGTGTGTGTCATGGTCACACTAATTGTGAAGTCTACCTTAGGTAGTGTTGTTACCAAGGTGTAATTTAATATGTGTATAACATTATTCAATGATCATTTAATATTGGTAGCTACCCTCACATGTGTGAAAAGCTTTAGGTTTAACTTGGGGAATGATCCCACCTTTCACTCCACCAATAATTATCTCCCACTCACCTCTTAATTTTATTA
Organism: Torreya grandis; assembly: GCA_037957365.1. Taxonomy (NCBI): domain Eukaryota; kingdom Viridiplantae; phylum Streptophyta; class Pinopsida; order Cupressales; family Taxaceae; genus Torreya; species Torreya grandis. The sequence continues at coordinate 7,511,786 of JARHVA010000075.1, forward strand.
TGTAAGGAACCTTTGTATCCTTGTTTGGAATGAATATTAAAGTTAGTTATCCTTAGTTGAGGGAGATGTAGTCTCTTATTAGATCTTGTTCTAGTGTGTTACCTTTTGAGTCACCCTTATTCAATTTTTCATGAATTTTCCTTAAGCAAGAGTCAACTTATCATTTTCCCCTTATTGGTCATATCTTTATTTATTAAGTTGGCTCTTTATTTTTTTAAAGTTCACCTGCTTATCATCTTTTATGTGTGAAATTTCTAAAGAATTGAACCTTTAAACTCAAACCATTCTTAAAGTTCAAGAATTCAATGGTTCAAGAGTTCAATGGTTCAAGAGTTTAATGATTCAATGTTTCTCAAAATGAACTATTTGTCCCTTTGTGTATTTAAATTATGTTTTTGAACCTTTCGATTAAAATTGAACCCTTTTTCAAGGTTCAAGAGTTCAATGGTTCAATAGTTTAATACGCGATGCTTTGTAAGGAGTCGTGTTCACTCAGTTCCCTTGTATAAATTAATGTATCGTCGAACCTACCACTTGAACCTCATAGCAGAGTTCAAGAGTTCAACAGTTCACTGTTTCAAAATTCAAAGTTTCTTGAAAAGTCGTGTGACTATTGGTTGGTCTGTGTAGTTCATCTCATATCTTTGAACCTCAAAGTTGAACCACATTTCCAAAATTTCAATGGATCAATGGTTTAAGGGTTCAGTGACTATACTCTCATCTCGCCCCGAGGCTTTCTCTAGAGTCAAAATTAGCTAGAGATTTAGAGGAGAATATATCCAAAACTCATTATAAAGTGGAAAGTTTTAACTTTTGTGAGGTTATAGATAATCATTACTCATAAAAATCATGTCTAAAAAATGCTTTCCATTAATGCATATGTCAGAGTTCATGTCTTATCAAGCATTTTTACCATGTATTGTTTCGATTTAATTATTCGACCTCATTAATGTCTTAATCAAGAGAAAACAAGCCAAATTTAGCAAATAAACATATTGGGTGATGCAAAGGAGAACAACACAAGTGGTATAATATTTTTATTGCCCAAATTTGTAGTGATTTTAGATACATTTAAGGTGATTTCTAATCTTACTATAATTTGTTTCCATTACTTGGTTGGAAAGAAAAATCCTTTTGAGTTTTCAGCATTGTTTAAGAAGTTCAATTTTTTTTTTCATTATATCTTCCAACCTGTAGCTATGAAATCTGCATGTCTTGGTTATGAGCATAGTTATGATCTCATCTGATCTCTTCCTGAATTTGGGGACACCTCTCTGGTTCAATATGACTTAGAAGATTTTAGGGAGAGGGCTAGAAATCCTGTGTCAAATCCAATGATGTAGAAGATAGTAAAAAGTGGTTTGGCTGAAGTTGTGGCCTTTCCAATGGTTGTACAATGTCCCGAATTAGTTCTAGAATGCATGAATAGATATGAACCTCAAAATAGGTGCATAAGAACTATAGATGATAATGTTTTACTTCATATCAATAGACAAACCCTAATGTCTATGATGAGAATTCTGCCCAAGGAACCATATTTTGACCTCAATATTACTTGTTTCTATGGTTATTTTATAATAAAGAAATAATTTTACAAGAGCATGATCACAAGAAATTGGTTATTGAAATTCGAAAAAGGTGGTTCAAGACTGCCCAAACCATTGACAAGAAATCACATGATTCTGAAAGTAAAAGATATTGTGGTGTTACTACATAGGCTAAAGGGCAATGCTCAGGCATATTATTGGGAAGACTAGATGTAATTTTTCATATAGGTGATCCTCCAAGGAGAGTAATATTTGGATTGGGCAAAAATTGTAGCTGAATGTTTGCATCTAGGTCTAAGTAATTATTTAGAGAATAAAGATTTTTATGTCTTCGTACCTCTTCTATTGCCTAGCGTCTACAAGACAATGGGTAGGGTTGCCTCATGCGCCCTTGGTTGAGGACATCAAAATTTATGACTATTATTCATAATTACAGATGCATAATTGCTATGAGAATTACAGGAGGGTTAACAATGTTTTTACTGGGAGAATAACTTATGAATTAACAAACAACAACAATAAGAGGATGTCTAATGAGGCTATGTAGCTAATCAACATTTATGGTAGTTTCTTTATTCAATTTTCCAAGTTCACTTATATCAAAGTTGGGGGTTTTGACTGGTGAACCTTTGAAGTTACCCAGGTATGCTTTTGACCATTTTGTGTTGATAAAAGTCTGTAGATAATTAGCACATGTGGATAAAAAATTCTCAATAAAAAAGAAATTTGGTATATCTTTTCCCATTGCGCTTGGATGTTATTCATGCTAATTAGTCTATGATGCTTTGAATTTAGAAGTGGATCTTAAAAAATTCAATTTTGAGTACTTCATGGCTAGATCCCAATTTAACAGCAAAGGCTTTGCCAAGGATAACTTGGATTTTGGAACATGGTTTTCACATATTCCCTAATTAGAGGATTATTGGGAGGATTGTTCAAATGAATTTGAGGTTAGAAGAAGACTGTGGTCCAGGTTGTCCCTAGGACAAATAATTACCCTTGATTTAAATATGGATATTTCTAAAAATTTTGATAATGAAGAATAGGTGATTGATCCGTAATTTGAACAGATAAAACAATCACCTATTCCAAAAATTGACTGGGATAAAGAAGATAGGATTGAGGTTAAGACCCTCCTGGTGATAAGGAGAATCGATAAATGGTTAAGGGAACAAAAACTGGAGGGAGTTCAAAATAAATTTTCCCAACAATGCACATCAATAGTTGAATCACCATCCCCAATAAGCTCCTCTAACTAGCTTATTGCTATCTATGATGTAGGTACTTCCAAGTCAAAAATTGGAAGGGTTTATGTCAACAAAGAATCTAAGAAGGCCCTTACAACTTTTTTGCCTCCTCGTGCCACCAGATTAAGGACTAAAAGCAAGAGAAAGAGTCAGATTTATGAAAAAATAATTGTGGATTTAAATTCTAAAGAGGATTTAGGAGAAGTAATAGGTGATAAACAATTTGATTTACTAATGATAGAAGAAGTTAGTGCAAAAGAACAGATAGAGATTGTTTTTCATTCTACTAACCTGATGATGATTTCAAATGTGCCTTTTGATCAATCAAATCTTGATAAAGAAGTCTCAACCCCTGTACCCAAATGGTTGCAAAGCTCAATCAATGACAAAAGGAAAATAGTACCATTTTCTTTATCATTGGAGGACATGGTAAGTGTTTAGGAAAAACTCCTAAATCTAAGAAACTAAAAACAACATCCAAGGTAGACATCAACCCTAACACAGAGAACTAGAGTACATAAATAGCCTAGCTAAGAACTAATGAGGAAGTTCAAGATCTTATAGTTCAGGATTTTACAATTAAAAAAATAGATCTTGGGATTGCATCACCTGTCGTAGATGTGCATCACCTTGAAGCATCCACCAAAAGGATAGTCAGCCAAACCTGGAAAGATGAAAAAGATAAAATGGAGTTGAAATAGACCTTACGATCAATGGTAGAGTACATTGATGCCATTCATAACCTAAATCCACAACCTATTGCCCAATTACCCTTGTCTTTTGATCCAAAATCACCAGTCAATCAAAAGATGCTAGACCAAATACACAAAAACAAAATGGTTACCAGGGTATTTGATGATTGGTTGGATGACATCATCTAGAAAGGTACAAAATACATTCATAAACTGAAGAATGCATATGATCTAACCACAACTACTTTTGAATACTTGAAGACACAAATTGCTCTGTGGATAAATGATGAAAGCAAATGGATGAATGTGATGAACCAAATTGACAAGGTACAAAAGTATGGGATAGCAAAGTTTTTATCAAAAAAGAATTTGACAGGTCTGGATGAGGATGTACTATATGTAAGTAAGAAAAACATCAAATGGAGGAATTCAGTATCTCGACAAGGGTGAATTGAACTCACAAAAATGATCAAAAAAATTACTGAATTCACTTAATCATTATAGTATGATCTATAGTGTATTGATGTAAAATATATAAAGGATGATGGAGAACCAGAAAAGGACATTGATATTGTCATTCAATCCTTTAGGGAAAAGATTAGCTTTGTTAAAGAAAGTGACAACTTATTAACCAAAAATTTCTCTCAGATTTCAAAGGTGGAGTCACTTCTTTATCTCTGCATCGACACACTCTCAGAGCACACATAAAATATGGGAAAAATTCAAAGGGAAAAAGACATCTTGAAGGCAAGGGTAAAGCACATCGAGATTCCTAATTTACCAAAAATTCAAGAATTTGGTACAACATTTCAGGAGTGGAAAGCTCAACGTGCCTCCCCAACTGAATACAACAAATCTAGAGATTCTAATCTGTTACTTCAGCCATGATCTTACTTACACAGTTTCTTTATTCAAATTTTCAATTAAATTATTTCCAAAAAATTGATCTTTAAATGAGTTTGTAAAAAAAAAAAAACCAAATCCCGTATGGGTCAGAGTTACTTTAAATTTGGGTTGGTTTGAAAGATTGGATAATTAGGGCAACTATATATATGTTTTCAATTATTGAAATAAATATAGACAATAGTGACGAAAGAGGAGACAAGAGGTTTTTGACCTGAATTGCTATTGTTTTACAATATATATGATGTTTTTCTGTAACATTTTTCATCTGTGAATGAAAAGGAGAAATAATTACTACAATACTTAGATCTGTGCATTTGAGTATTTGAAATTGGGTTTTCTATGTGAAATCTTCTTTCATATGGTAATTATTCTTTCATTAGACAACTCATTGTATGCATTCTATCATTTATTGATATATATATATATATATATATATATATGTTTATGTATTTGATTGTTATTAAAGATAGAATCTGTGTATTCTATTACCCACTGCTGTTATAGAAAAGGATATCGCATTCATAACATGATTATGTATGGATGTTAGTTAGCCTTTAAGCACTTTCTAGTTAAAAGTGTATCATGATGATTAGAAAAATATAAATTCATTGAAAATCTCAAAGGGGAGCTGTACTTTAATTCAGAGGGGAACTATTCTTGATAGTTCACCCATTTGTTGTTTAACTTATTTTTTCTTGAAAGAAGAAGGGTATAGAGTCAAAATAAAACATTTTTAGATAAGGACAATTCTGTTAACCAACATAGTGTAACCATTATTGGTTGCACACATAAATTGTATACTATTTTTAGTTAATAAAATTTATTTTATTAGTGAATTTCTCTTTCTATTATCTAAATACATTATGTGCATGGTGTCTATGTTGAAGTTCTTGGGTTTCTATTTCCTAACATGATTTTATTGATAAGATCTATTTTACCTAATATTGGCATCAAGGAGAAAAAAATCACCCTCATAATATTCTTATAATAAAATTTATAAATCTTAGAAACACTAGAATCCAAAAAAGAGGCTCAATGGTGGGGGTTTATCCCCTAAAAACTAAATCCTCCCAGTAGACAGTCACATGGTGGATTGTAATTGGCAGTCACCAGTAGTGGTGTAGGTCAGGTGATCACATGTTGGTTGTTAGGTGTTAACCACAACTATTGGCAATCTATGGTGAGTGAGTTGTCTTATGGAGATTGATGACATATGACTATGATTCACACATAGGTGAATGATAACGACACTATAGGCAATCAAAACATGGCAAAGGGAGTAGATTTGGGTGGTGCCACTCAAGACAATCCTCCCCTTAATGCACATACTTCATCACACATAATAAACATTTAAAATACATGTCATCATTGCCTTGAAGCTTTATTTTAACAAAACAAGACTTTACAAAAATATCTCAAAGAGAGGAATCCAAAAAATACACTTTTATCCTATGATTTTATAGAAAAATGCAAAAAAAAATCCTGTAGGCCATAACTCTTCAAGACTAAAATCTCTTAAAAATTCAACAAACAAAAACCAAATTAAGTGAAATAGAGGTCTCTCTAGGGGTTTTCTTGATGCTACACATGTGATGAAAAATTCCAAATTTTATTTAAGATGCAACAAAAATGTATAAAATGTAAATTTACTGTCAAAATTGAAGTGTTTTCCAAATGAGATCACAATGTCTGATTCAAGTGAAACAAATGTCAAAAATAACCTTCACTAGCACACTGAATGCAATGGGAATTTTTTATATTCACCAAAAAAATCAAAAATAAATAATGGAACACATATATTCAACATAGCTCATTCATACTTAGATATGTAACAAGTATAAGAATCTAGCTGAATGATGAAACTAGATGTGAACAAATAAGAGATGGTACCTGCAAAGAACTTCTTATAGAACATTATGGAAATCCACAATGGGTATCTATGAAGAATGGCTACGATCCAGCAGCTCTGATACCATATCACGTAAGATGATCTTTACGGGGGTTGCTAGGGTGTGTCATGTTCACACTATTTGTCAATTCTACCTTAGGTAGTGTTGTTATGAAGGTGTGATTTAATATGTACACAACATTGTTTAACACACATTTAATGTTGGTAGGTATCCTCACATGTGTGAGAAGGGTTATGTATCACTTGGGGAATTATCTCACCTTTAAATTTATTTCCCATTCACCTCTTGCTTTTCTTATATTAAGAACCTTTGTGTCCTTGTTTGGAATGGAACTTAGAGTCAGTTATCCATAGTTGGTGGAGATGTAGTCTCTTAGGAGATCTGGGGCTAGCGAAACCATTTCTAATTGCACACATATACATTATATATTACATTTAGTTTAATATAGTGTCTTTTATTGATGAATCTCTATTTGTATTTTGTGAATACTTTATGTAGATGGTGTTTATGCTAAAATTCCCTCGCTTTCTTTTTCCTGACATGATTTTAGAAATAAGAGTTGTTTTCCCAAATATGGCAATAATCTATGTTGTTCTAATACATGGATTCACCAAAATGTTTTAGGTCAAGAGACACTAATCCAAGTGTAATATAAATACAAAAAATAATGGTAAATATATATTTGACTTATGCACAAATAGTGGTTTAAGATGCTTACATTTTGAAAAAGAAGGTTTGTAGAGAAATATTTGAATTTTTACTTACATGTGTACTTTACATGCTTTAAAATTATGAAAAATACGGCCTAAGGCATTAAAAAAGTAAACCCATAAAAAGTGTATTGATTTGACGATGTGCAGATAATTACCCCTTTTGAAGTGGTTTGATACCAGTGGCCCGCTGTCAAACTATTTTGATATTTGTTGTCTTGTTAGAAAATGACAACTATTATTTGATTATTATAACACCTTTATGGTGTATTTATTTACTCTTTATTATCACAAGCCTCTCTCTTATTATTAATTTAATGTGCAAAAATTCTAAAATTATTTCTCCTTGCTCCAAACCTTAATCCACTCCAAGAAAACTTGTAATATTATAAAAACTTAGGGAAGTTATGAGAGGTCTACTTTAGTTAAAACCTTAATCTTATACAATTTGTAAATAAGCACACATGTAGTATAACAGACAATCTTTTGTGTATGAATATCCCAAAAATTATCTCCATGTATGAAATGGAAGAGAGTGTTCAGTTTTATATGCTCTTTGACTGATCCTTATTTTGGTACGAGTATGAAACTATAACACTTTAATATATGGTGATGTAATAACAAGCAAACTATGTGTGAATATATAAAGGGACAATCATAATGATGTGTGATCTGTTCATGTGATACCTCCTGTTTTAAATGCATTAGCATGCTTATGCATATACAAACTTCTTAAATTCAAATTAAGACATTATTAATGCACACGTTGACATTGTGGAAGTGATAAAGACAAAAATAAATGCATAATAAACTATGAAAAAATTGATTGAAGGAATAAAAGGACTAGTAACTGACACAACCACTATTGATCTAGTTTGATACTAGTCAAGCTAACTATAAACCTTAAAATAGTGATATGATATTGTAGGAGCATATGATAACATCCTAAGGTAAACAAATATTTGATTTGAAGGTTTATGAGTGATCAAGAATAGATTGTGACATCGCTATTAACATTTGATAAACCAAAACAATAAAGTTTCAATAGAAACATAAGACAAGTGAAGGTTGTATAGGGCCCAACACAAAGGGAAATACATCAATAAGAGTTCGATCTAGACTAATGATCCACATACACAAACACATTACTAACATAGAAATACTATGTATATATAAAAATTAGGGGTCTATATAAATAATCACATGAGGGTAAGAGATAAAATTTAAAATAAATAAGAATGACCAATAACATCAAAGAAAAACTAGAGTGAGGAAGTCGGTAAAGCACAATTATCATGTCAAGCATGGGAAAATAAGTAGGTGTAGACACTTAAGTTTTATTCAAGGCTTGTTATTACAATGTTTTTAATACTAATTTTTGTAGCTAGGTCATCACCTTGATTTAAGGGTTAATTGATGCTTCTATGTGTGTCTTTTCCTCTCTGTGAAATCTCATGGTCCTCTCTTCCTATATTTGTTGTTTAATTAATTTGTTCTTGTTCCCATGGGCCATTTTGTCTCTCTTCTCTCTCCTCATTCATATTTTATTTCTTGGGTGACTCATAGATATAATGAGTTTGATCTTAGAAGACTCATAGGGCCTATGAATCTACCTCTTTCACTTTCATATACCCTTTTTCTCATCTTGGTTTCTTTTCAATGTTTGGATCCATTTTTCTATATTTTTCATTTTATTTGGTTCGATTTTGTGAGCCAATTAGTCCTTGATTTATTTTTATGAGAAGCCTATATATACAAATGTTTTATTGGCATTTTAAATGATAATCTCATAGAATCAATACAAAGATTAGTTTCATTTCAAGTCTAGGCACACCTAAGAAGGATTTGTATGACATCATTGCCTCTTGTAACAAAATAAGGCCTAAGTAAAATCTAGTTACATCTCCACATGGGGAGATAAGGTGTAGAGTAAGACTATGAGATGTGTTATTCCATGTGTTAGTCAAGAAAACATCTACAAAAAATCATATAGAGCTAAAACATCAAGGTTACTCCCTCATGGGATGATGCTAGTGAATTCTAAGAGCTATTTAAGAAAAGGAATACTACCAAACCTTCCAAATAACATCCCTCCTTCCAAGAGAGGCCGTAAAACATGTTATCCCTCACATTTAGTGTTCCAAGTCTGTGTCAATAAAGAGTAACATGCTCCTCCATCATTTTCTAGTGCACCAATGGTTTAATCTCACAAGTTTGATCAATTTGTGCAAATAGGTGAAGCTTTATGGAGATAAGTCTACATAACAACATTACACAATTTAAGCTTAAAAATGGTTTTCTTGGATCACTTATTTATATCTTTCTAAAAAGGTTTAAGATCAACCATAATTGTCCATCTTGAGATTAATATGTGTGAACATGAATTGATTCAATTTTGGAGAGACAAGCCATAAATATTCCCATTGATATTTGGAAGAATGGGGCAGTGACAAGGCATGGGAGAGCTTAATCCTGATATTTATTCCATTAATGACCTATGGATGCCACCCCATTGATGATGTCATGAGATGATGCAACTTTGAATAATGAATTTCCAATAAATATATTTTAATAACTTTCATGAAATTTTAACTTAGGCTCTTGATTTGCTTTAATTTATGTAAGTGATTTTGATTATTTTTTTTACAATGCTTTAGAAATCTATTGCACGCTTAATTAACCTAGTCAAAAATGTCATTTTACTAAGTTTTAATTTGACTGGAGTATAATCAGAGAAAGGTGTTAGTTGCATATAAAAAAAACCCTAGTTATGGAATTATAGACATGAAATAACACATGCACATGATGTGTGCCTTTGAATTATAAGAATTCAGTGGTCTAGAGTGTCATTTTATATGGTCATAATTTGACTCAGAGTGATTTAAGAAAGATAATAATAACATAAAATGCATTGCCCCATTCAGGGATACAATATCTTAAGTCAGCACTTGTACATGATAAATTTGAATGATTTAGCACATTTTAGTTATTTTGGCACAGATTGTGTGTTTTTGTAGAATATTGATTAGATTGAAAATTACCACACAATAGTGATAGGAATTAGATGTCTACATTTTGCCTCTGTTTGAGAGCATGGTGAGACTTCAGTTGAAATAACGTCTTTTCAAAAAATGAAAAGGTCATTATAATTAGAAGAAATAAACTTCATTCACATTATCCTAAATTGACACTTGTACATGATAAGTTCAAATGATTTATTGAATTTTAGTGATTTTGGCCCAGATTGTGCGTTATCAAAAATTTTGCTTAGATTGACAATTGTAGCACAATAGTGATAGAAATTGGATGTCTACATTTTCCTCCTATTTGAGAAGGTGTGGTCAGATATTCAGTCGAAGTAACATCTTTTCAAAGAATGAAAAATTCACTATAATTAGAAGAAATAAACTTCATTCCCATTTCCAATTTTTAAATTTTGCATGTGTTATAGAAAAATAGGGCTGCGATATGCCCCAAACATTGTTTTGGTGACCCATGATGGCCCCCTCGAGGGGTAGATTGAAACTTTTGAAAATATTTTATGGGTGTGCCATCGATTAGAAGAAATAATAATCATGTTAATTTCAACAAAAGAGGCTAGAATCATGAAAGAGCTAAAAAGGATAATTTATTACATAATCACTTTTCCAACACCAACAAGAATCATACACAAGAAGTGAATCAAGTCATGAATATACAACATATTGGTATTCAAAATCATTCAAGTCTCAATGACCATGTGCTTCAAATGAATGATCTTAAGAAATTGGTCAATAATATTGAGCAACAACAAATAAACATTTTGCTTTATCACAAGGAATGATGGTGATTTACTAAATGTGTTGATAATCCACATACAATTTTGAATAACTTAATTGACTCTAACTGGATTCCTTGCAATTAGAAGAAAATGGGAGGAAAAATAGATAAAAGGGGCTAAAATAGTAGCCTAAGAAAGATAAAATGATACAAATATAGACTTAGGGAGAAAAAAATAGAAAATTTTACTATATTTTGACCCCTGAGAGTAAAAACAGTTCATTAGCTCATCAGGTGCCTATATATCCAATGATCCCATAGGCTATACAATTACAGGTAGTGTAGCATGGGCACAACAGGGTCCAGGAGATGATGTAGAGATGGCCAAGCTGGGTGAGTAGGATGTGGATATGGTGGATGCCCCAGGTGGTGATGGGGGCCATGGGATAGGAATAAGAGAGGTAAAGCCCTCTAACATAGGTACAGGTTTAGGAGGGACAAGGCCCTCTGGCATAGGGAATTTCATAGAGGACTAGGTTTTGATAGACAAACTCTAGAGGGAGATTATTTCATAGCTCTTAGAGATTGCAAGTTTATAGAGCATTGTGGCTAGGTTGAAGACACAATTGGTGATTGCCTAGGGGAGACTACCAGGTTACAGGGGCTTATTATAACCATAGATGCAAAGATGATTGGTCTTAAAGGATAGGTGGCACATTTTATAGGGGTTCATGCCCAGTTAGCCTCATAGGATATGGAGATATAGACAATAGTTGGGGAGTGAGATAGATCCTGAGTAGATAGGGAGATATTGATATCTCAGGTGGAGAGGCTCATAGAGGATCAAGATGAGGCTCATTGAGCTAGGTTGGATATAGGTTTAGGTGTAGCTAGAGCTTTGGCTGATGTGATTATGGCCAAGGATGTGCTTTTCATGCAAAATATGATGTCTTCCATGCCAATAATGAGATAGCCTACTAGAGATAGGCATACGAGGCAACAATTCTTGTAGAGCAGAGATAACAGACTAGCCAAACCTATAGGTCTAGACATGAAATAGAGTCGGAGCTATCAATAACATAATTATCTACATAATGGGTAGTCATGGAGCCTCCACCACCACATCCACTAGCAACACCTACGTCTGAGATGGGTTAGATTTTTCACTAGAGTGTTCCCAAGGATGAGGATGATCAGAGCTAATTGTTTGAGCTCCCTTTTTGGTATTTATGACATGTATAGATACTCTTGCAATGTATAAAACATGATTTTGAGATATATATGACATTCATTTTTGGTTTACTACTAATTATACATGAAATCTTAGTATTTTTTCATTGTCATATGATGTTTTCATTTATATTTCTCTTTGTTATGATATTTTTGGATATGCTAGTTTTAGGAGATGCATGTCCTTAGTTAGCATACCGATGTTGATGTATTTATTTTGTTTCATGTATGACTAGATGCTATCATATAATTTAGAATATGCACGTCCCAAACTAATCATATAAATAGTTAATTAGACTCATAGTTTATGTCAAGAGATGCACATATTGCATAGAGTTTTGTTTGTTTTCAAAAGTGGCCTAGGATAGATCTTGTGTTAGGTATTCAGGATGATGTGTTCAGAAATGATTTTTGGTGCCACATTGAGTTTTCAAATTTGGATCACTTGACGTTTAATATATAAAGTTGAAAGTATGCATCATAAGTATGAGTAACTTACAATAACATTGTATATGTGTTTTCACTTGATTGGTTCAAATGTGAATATTATAACTAAGGAAAATTGTCAAAACCCAAGTTACAACTATTTACATTTAAACAACAAACAAACAAACAAACACAAATAGATAAAAATATCAATACAAAAAGGTAACTAACTTAAAAACAAGATATGAACAATCAAGATTTTTAAGTAAGAACACTAATGTATAAAAATCAAAGGAAGACCAAATTATTAAACAACCTGAATTCAAGATATGTATAATTAAGATCCACACATATTAACAAGATGTATTTATAAAACAAACAAATAATAAAATTATTTAAATACAAATGTAAACATATCAATCCTAAGTAAAATCTAGACTCAAAATGTTGATGGGATGTTTTTAACACAAAATAATAAAACAATATAATAAACAAGACAAAATAGTAAAATAAAAGATAAAAAGAGAGACACAATGAACACCAAAAAATAATGAACAAGATTCTAATAAAAAATTAACAAATAACAAAATAATCATAGATAAAATCACAACTCAACAAAACAATAATGAAAACACAATAAAACACCAAAAAACAAAATAAAGACATAACACAATGCATATATAAACTAATGAACAAACAATAAAACCTCAACAAAAATAAATGGAGAGATAACGAAGCACAACAAAACAACAATAAAAAAGAAAATAAACCAACACAAATAATGGTTAATCACAATGTTAGTGCAAATAGAAAATAAATTGTTCATGCATGTGTAATAGAGGTCTTACATTCTACGACGGGGTGACCCTTAAGATAATAAATAATGACACCAGTAAAAAAAGATAAGAACAAGATGCCCCTAGGTGATAGGGAAAAATAACACACAATAAAATGGGGTAAGATAGAAGAATGGGAAAGGGTGGCCAAGATAACTCTATATGCATGAGGCAAGTGGATGTTGCCTACATAATTCTATGGATGCGAGATCCAACATGAACTTTAGACCAAATGTAGTTCTCCCAGGAAATGGGATAGAAGAAAAATGATGACAAGAAAACATGATTATATTATAGATGAATAAGGAAATGGGATTGTAACATTGTTAGTGCATTCAAATCATTTCTCGTAAAATGGTGAGAGCATAAGATCATTGGCAAATGTTTTTGGAAATTTCTAAGCATCTAGACTCAATTGAGAATTATGACATACTAAATGGTTCAACTCAAAAAATGGTGAGAGTGTGGGATCAACATAAATAAAGGTTCAAGGCAATGTTTTTGTTCATTGTGTCTATCAATTTATAATGTTTTTATGTTTTTGGGATAAGCAAAATAAATGGAATACTAACAAAAGGCCCAGGGGACTACGTAATTGAGGAAATGCACTTCCATAGGTAAGAGTTCAAATGATAGGTAAACTAGCTACAATAGGCATCATGAATATAAACAATGGCATACAAAACCATTTAGCTAAGGAGTTGCACATCCATATGTAAGTCAAATAACTAAATCGGCTACAATGATATCATGAATATAAACAATAGCATAAAATATCACTTAGTTGAGGAATTGCACATCCAAATGTAAGTAAAAGAGATAAATTGGATGTAATAACACTTGTGATCCTGTTAAGGTGAAAATGCCTACCAAATAACAACAAAATAATAATAGAATAATATGTATTGTTGAATAAATTTGAAGAACCTTTCAACAATTAAAAACCATGTGCTAACATATCCTCATACACTTGTCTATAAAAAGAAGCTGTGAAATACTATTTAAGTTGAATTGCTTTATAGAATAGGCATTGCGTGTGTCCAAAATACCTATGAATCATAATTAGGATCAGAATTGGCTATCGAATATAACTATATAAATTACAATGGTCCAGAATGGAAGGAAAATGAGTCTAGTGGAATATAAATGATCCAGAGGGACAATCGTCGAGGGGTATAATTGTCGAGAGTTAAAATGGTCTCAGGTAGTAAAAGAATATGATTCTAGGTATAACGGTTCAAGATAGATTGAGATAGAATAAAAATGGTCCAAGATAGGATGTTACATAATATAATAGTGGGATAAATGACTTCAGCACAAGTTTCCCCCAAGGGCTCTTGTAGATAATGGTTCAAAATACTATCAAGCATAAAACCACTTAAGAAGTACAATATTCATAGGTTCTGGGAGCTCTTTGACTTTTGGATTAGCCAATGGTATGCCCCCAATCCATAATTTGTGGTGACTAAGTGTGAACTGAACTAAATGGGTTGAAACTTACCCTTCTTTTTGCATTCAACATTAGTGTTCTTTTGGTTTTCCTTCAAGACCAAGTCTCCAATTTCAAACTCTTGAGGGAGAATGTATTTGTTATAGCTTCTATGCAATCTGTTATGATATGCTTTCAAGTTGTCTAGGGTAGCCAAATGCTTGCCATCAAGGAGCTCAAGCTCTTACAACCTGGAAACTCTACAATCTTCATCATTTTAAATGTTCTCCAAGGATACCCACAGTGAAGGTCACTCGATCTCAACTGGGATAATAGCCTCTATGCCATAAACAAGGGAATACAAAGTGGCTCATATGGGGTTTCGATGACTAGTGTGATAGGACTAAAGGGAGGGAATAATTTACAAGTGCCAATTATGGCTAGCATCATCAACAATCTTCTTTATGATTTCAATAATGGTTTTGTTAGACACCTCAGCTTGATCATTGCCTTATGGGTTATATGGTGTGGATTTCTTATGCTTGATTTGGAACATGGTTGAAATAGCGTTAACATCTCAATTTAAAAATTATCTACCATTATCAGATATAATATAGGTAGGGATACCATATCAAAAGATGCTATGGTAATGGATAAATTTGGAAATTTACTTCCTAATAGCGTAAGTGTTGACCATTTTTTGCCCAACAGGCCAAAAAATTGGTCCCCTTCTTTTCCTGCTATTTCTGAGCCAGTACAATTTGATTTTGCACGAGTTTTCAAATTTTTATGGACTCTGTAGGTTTTCTACGGACTCTGCAAGTCCATTTCTATAGACTCTGCAGAGCTTGGATTTCTATGGACTCAGCAGTGAAGTTTCTATGGACTCTACAGGTCCATTTCTACAGACTCTATAGGTTTTTTATGGAGTTCACAGGGACTTCTACGAACTCTGCAGGTGTAGTCTTTTGGCAGATGAAGAACCAGTTCAGAGAGTGTAAGGTTTTACAAAGCTTCTTCAGACTATTGTCTGAAGAAATTCTTAAGAGAGCTAAAATGGTTCAAAGACACTTTTTCTTAAGGTTGGAAGAGTGGTTCAATGACATGATCTTTCAAAGAGTTAGCATCTTTGAACAGTTGAACCATTGAACCAGTTCAACGCTTTAGTTCAATGCTTTGGTTCATCGCTTTGGTTCAATGATAAAGTTCATCAGCTCAGTTCAAAGGCTTGGTTCAATTCAGTTGGATCAATGCTTCAGTTCACTCAGTCGATTCATCAAACGGTTCAACGGCTTTTGGTTCAATCAAAGGGTTCAACCACTTGGTTCAAAGCTTGGTTCAATCGGCAAAGTTCAAGGCTTGGTTCAATTTAGATGGTTCAAAAGCTCAGTTCAACACTCAGTTAGTTTAATGAGCTTGCTTCAATGCTTGATTCAAAAGCTTGGTTCATGCCTTGGTTCAACAGCCGTTTGAACCATTGAACTAGTTCAATCAAATGGTTCAATGCTTGGTTCAAAGGAACGGTTCAATGCAAAAGTTCAAGAGAGCCTCTCGAAGGACAAGTGCCCTTGCAGAGGACACTTAGTTGACAAAATCACCCTTCAGAAGGGTCATTTTCAAGAAAGCCTCAAAAGTAAGTTCTTTCAAAATTTTGTTTAAGGCAGTCGAAAGGCAAAGGCATAATTCCATTGGACAAAAAGTTTAAAGGAATTCAGAAAGGCTGCAAACAAAACTCTCACAAAGACCAAGGCAAGAAAATAATTTCTTCAGACTTTTTGTCTGAAGGAATTCCTTGAGACAAAAAGTCTAAAGAAATTTAGAAAGCAAAGTGGCAGAGGCATTTCTTGCAGACTTTTTGTCTGCGGGAAAATTATCTGTGAAAAAAGTCCATGGGGAAAAATCCTGAAGGAGCAACCAACCCAAAGGGTATGTGCCCTCACGGAGGGCTCTCACTGAGGAAAAGGGACTTTTATAAAGAAGCCAAAGGGTCACTTCCCCTTTGGGAAGGATCGACAAAAGAAGTCTACAAAAAAGGCCGAAGCAAGAAAGCCAAAGAAGTCCAAGGGGTGATGGGCCCGAGGACATCAAAGTCAAACATGATGAACTAGCCATTGGTTTTCAAGAAATGACGGGTGTGCGAATGTCAATTTTAAGATGGTGAAATAGCTATTTATTTTTAAAATGCTTGAGCACCAACCAAAAAAGAGCCCAAAGAGCCAGTGACCCACCAAAGAGATAGCCCCCAAGAGCTGAAGGAGCTAGAAAGAGATAAAGTAAGGAAGAAGAAAAAGTGTAGAAAAAGACAAAGTAGTCCCATTGGCAAAAGAGAGGTGAGTTATTGCTAGATGGTCACCAAACGGTGCAAATAGTAAATGACGTGGCTTGTCTTCTCCATTTTGCATTTATAAGGGGACAAACCACGTGAATGTCTTGAAGGGAGCAATTTGTTTGCAGAAAGGAGGCACGACCATGTTTTCACATTAATGTGGAACGTCAAAGTCAAAGTAGGAGCTGACAATCAAACGACTTCCTCTTCCCAAGGCTCAGAGCGCACATGGGCCAGCTAGCAAAAAAGAGTGCCAAAAGTCTTTTCCAGAAAGTGCCAAGTTCCCTTTCTCTTTTCTATATATTGTAAAAATTCTCATTTGAGAAAGATCCATTCTCTCAGCCTTAAGGCAAAACTCTGCCCAAAAATCTCTCAAGCTTGTAAGGTAGAACTCTGCCAGATTTTACCTTCAATCAAGACTTATCATTTTTACCTCCATCTAGACTTGCACTCACGCATATGTCTATGTTTTATTTTGTGTTAAGTCATTGTCTTTGATGCTTCTCATAGATTTATTCCAGCATGTCTAGCACATTGTGAGTTTCTCTTTGCAGGTTTGCTAGAAGTGTCTACAGCAAGAATATAGGTGCATGTGAATAGCCTGTCAAAGTGTGTCTCAAAACACCTTTGATAGTTCCTTTCTATATCTCCATGGACCCTTGACTCACTGACACATAAGAGTTTTCCCACATCAAATGAAGTGTATGGGTGTTTCTTCTTGGTGAAAAGTGTATGTTCGGGCCTGAGTGGATCAAACTTTTTTGGTGTATCACCCCTTTTTATTTTTAGGTTTAGGTTCTGTTTCAGCATCTCTCTCCCTTTTCATCCCCCCTTTTTCCATTTAGTTGTTAGTAGTAGGAGAAACTAGGGCCTAAAGGATACATCAAAGGGAGCTAGCCCTTATCTAGAGACTCTCCCCTCCAACTTCGTTGGTTTTAGAGGCGAGAGGGGAGTTTCCATTGTTGCGTGTGGAAGGCAGGAGCTTGGCTTCCTACTAGGGTGTAATCCATTGCATCAATAGTAAGTGAGAGGAATAGCCTCAATCCACTTAGTAAAATACTCAATAGTAGTGAGAATGTGTTTGTGGCCATTATAAAAGGTTGGGTTGATTTTCTTCATGAGGTCGAGGCCCCATGTAAAGAATGGCCATGGTGTAGTAAGCGACTGGAGTGGAAAGGAAGGTGTGTGTATCAAATTACCATGATGTTGGCAAGTAATACACTTCTTGAAATGATTACAAACATCTATTTCCATCTTGCGCCAATAGTATCCTATTATGAGGAGTTTCTTGGCTAAGACTACACTATTGGTGTGGGCCCCACACATTCCTTCATGAACCTCCTTAAGTGCTAACTTTGATTTTACCAAAGATAAATAATAAATAAGCATTACATCATAGCCTTTATGATAAAGCATGTTTTCAAGGAGGGTATAAAGGGATATGTGATGAAGGAAGATTTTATGGTGATTATGTGAAAATTAGTGGAAAAAGGCTTTGTCATGGAAATAGTTATAGATGTCTTGGAACCAAGGTAGTTCAGGTGGGGGATTGGGACCAACAATGGTGCATACCCTCTCCAAATTTGGTAATACATGAGTAGTTTATAGAATATTTTCAATGAGAAACTAATACTCTTTAACACTACTAGCAATTTATATCATGAACCCAATTGTTGCCATTGCATCGACCGATATATTATTTGCCTATGGTACCTATTCAAATTATAGGGATTTGAAGTACATCTTGAGATTATTCATAACATGCTTATAGGGTACAATATTATCATATCAAGTTTGATATTGATATGTGGTTTGATTAATAATCAATTGAAAATCTCATTAGACCATTAACTACCGGATATTCCATTTTATTGCAAGACAAAGTTCTATAATAAGGGATTCATACTCAGTTATATTATTGGTACAGTGAAAGCTAATATGAAAAGCTTTGGGATTATATCCCCTTGTGGTGTAGTTAACAAAATACTAGCCCCAGATCTATAGGATGTGAAAGAGTTATCAAAGTATAATTTCCACTATTCAGGTTCATGCAACACTTCTTCTATTGTCATAATATAATCATTTGGGAAATCAAATGTGAGTGGTCAAGTATGTATAATAAGAACTTCTACAAGTTGATCTATAATGACATGCCCCTTGATAGCATTTTGATTCTAGTACTCAACATCAAATTCACTTAAAAGCATAACCCATTTGGCCATGTGACCTGTGAGAGTTACTTTGGACAGTAAATATTTGAGAGGGTCCACTTTAACAATAACAATAATTTTATTATTCAACATATAGTGTAGCATCTTTTAGGAGGCAAACACCATTGCCAAACAAGCCTTCTCCATAGGTATATAATTATGTTCATATGCCACTAGTTTGTAACTCAAATAGTAGATGACATGTTAGTATCCTCATTTATAATGTTAGGCCATGAGTGTCCCCAGTGTATGTTATATGGCTAAAATATAAAGAATTAATTGTTGTCCAGGTGTTGATGGTCTCAAAACTGGTAGGTTAGCCAAGTATGTTGTGAGATTTATAAATGCTAGTTGACATTCATAATCCCATTGAAAAATGACCCCTATCTTCAAGAGGTATGTAAATGGGTTACACTTAATCTTCTAGTTGTGAAATAAACCTATGAATAGATTGAATCTTTCCTTGCAAGCTAGGGAGATATTTGAGATTAGAAGGTGGAGGCATTTTCATAATGGCCTTGACCTTAGCAAGATATACTTCATTTCCTCTTTGTGACATAATAAACCCTAATAAATTTCTTGAAATAATTCCAAAGACACAGTTCTTAGGATTTAGACAAACCTTGTACTCATGAAGTCTCTAAAATATTCTCCATAGAACATCAAGATGTCTAGCACGTGTTCTTGATTTTACTAGGATGTCATCAACATAGTCCTCAACAATATCATGCATCATGTCATGGAATATGATAGTCATAACATTATAATTGGTGGCTCCAAATTTTTTTAAGCCAAAAGGCATGAATTGGTAATATAATGTTCCCCACAGTGTGGTGAACGTTGTTTTGTGTTGGTCTTCTTGATCTATCTTGTTCTAATTGTATCCAGAGAATTTGTCTAGGAGGGATAATGTCTCATACCCAGAAATAGAGTCGATATGATATTGGTAGAGGGAAATCATATTTGGGATACACATTATTGATATCTCTAAACTTATTAAAAATGCATATACCTTGTGGTTATTTATTACTAGGACTATGTTTGATATCCATTCAAAATAGTCCAGTGGTCTGATGAAGCCAACTCCTAATATTTTCTCCAGTTTTGCCTTTACTAAAAGAATGATGTGTGGATACATCTTTCTTGATTTATGTTTGAATAGATTAGCATATGGATAGATAATAAGTCGATGCACAACCAAGTCAGGATCTAGACGTAGCATGTCAAAATATCCCATGCAAAGATATCAATAAAATCCCTCAAAATGGTGACAATGTAGTCATGCTCCTCATTAATGAGGGATGATCCAAGATAAATAATTTTGAGATCATTATAAGTTCCCAAGTTCACTTCAATGGTGTTTTCTATGAGGAGTGTAGAACCATCTTCTAAAATAGTGGGTAGTGTTTGATCTTGATCCTCTTCTTCCACTTTAGCTTTTGGTTGTTATTCCCAAAGCTTTAGATAAAGGGATGAATTTGAGTCTATTGGTTAAAGTAGTGGCCAATTAGAAAATATCTCTAGAAATTCAAGAGCAAGTTGTTCAAAGACTTTATGTTTCTTGGATGTGATACTGGCACTGACTATAGAGCTAGGACTTGGTAGACACCGTGATTCCTTTGGAGACGAGAAACTTCCCCATCTAAGAGTGCCTAAAAAAAAATTCACTCAAGGGATTGTGTCTTTCTTTACTATTTCCCTGATCAATGAGTGCCTCAAAGAGGTTTTCATATGAAGATATTGATGTTTTATCTTTTTTGTGACCAAGAAAGTTTACCTGCTCTCCAAAATAGGTGGAAGAGTCCAAAGAGAAGTCAAATACTTACTTATGATCACCAATTTGTAATCCATCTTTGAGACCCATGTACTTAGAAATAAAATCTTCATTCTAAAATTCATTGAGGGGTATAATAAAAGTTTTCTAGTCCTAATCAATTAGGTCAAGATGTCAAAGACAAAGGGGACAATAGGATGTAGTAGTCATAATAGAGTTAGAATCAAAGAGGTTAGTGTCGACAAGCTCATCGTAAATGTTATAATGGTACACTTCATAACTACCAAGAGTCTCATTAGTAGTTGATTTAGAATAATCATTATAAAAATACATGAGGTAACCCCCAGGTGGTATAAATCCAAGACTTTGACTCATATTAGGCTTACCAACTAATAATGGTTCCAAGATTCCTTACTCTCATGGCCCAATGCCTTTACTTATATAATCAAAATTTTCCATAATCTAATTAATAATAGGGTACTCAACATTTTGAAAATAATCAACAAGGCCATTAGAATAACCAATCTCCTTCAATAAAAGCTTCATGATCCTCATTTGGTACAGTTATCGACACATATACCATTGATGGTTTTTGTGTGTCTTTCTTCCTTTGCCAAATCATGTTGTGTCTGTAAGGGCTTTGGCAAGGCTTAGGTTTGCTAAAAGATTTAAAAGACTTGGGAAACTTAATAATGTGAAAGGCATATTTCAGATGGTATGTGGAAATACCTGTGTCCTCAATAATGACCTATTATGAAAGTGTGGCAGGGAATAGATCAGCCAAAGTGGAAGCAAGGTCACTTGGGTTGATATAATTAGACTTAGGTGGCTACAAAACTATTTATTTCTTCTTATTTACTATGAATTTGGAACCAAGCCAATAGTTATAATTACAAAATTTAGCCTCTAGGTATTTACAATATTGGTATGGATGC
The DNA here is from genome assembly GCA_037957365.1 of Torreya grandis. Classification (NCBI taxonomy): domain Eukaryota; kingdom Viridiplantae; phylum Streptophyta; class Pinopsida; order Cupressales; family Taxaceae; genus Torreya; species Torreya grandis. Next base: position 7,533,723 of record JARHVA010000075.1, read on the forward strand.
AAATCAACATGAATGGTAACCTCACTTCTATCATGGGGGAACTTGAGGCACTAGTGTAAGGTGGATGGGACAACCTATACTTCATGAATCCAAGGATGACCAAGAAATATATTATACATTAATTAAATGTCCACAACATGCCATAGAGTATGATGAGATACAAACCCAACAATGATTGGCAAATAGATAGTTATTGAATATTCACTTTTGGCTTTGTCGTATGCCTTGATCATGATTGTTTTAGGTTAGATGTCCTTAGCAATATAACCCAATCATTGTATTAAACCATTATTTATAAGAACCCACTTGATTTTATGATTTTTTATAATGACCTCAATATCCAAGGGGTCGTTATGGCTAGGACCAAGAGTAGACATATCTCTATGATCAAATGTAATTTGTCAAAAAGGAGATAAATTCCCTAAAGTGTCTAAAATTGTCTAGGGTTAATGTCTTGGGGAATAGTGGATTATTGAAGGAGGTCATTTAAAATAGTTTATTATAATTTTTACATATGAAAAATATCTAGGATATAAATTTGTATAGGGTTTTAATTAGTTGGTCTGAGATGCTTGTTTCTATCTAATTTTGCTTTTTCCTAAGTGTGAAAAGTAAAAACTAGTGATAAGGGGTGTGCAGAAAAACTTGTTAAAAATATGTGCATTAAATCTGAGTGATTGTGGAGAGTTCCTCTTTGTCTTGGGAGGATTACTTTAAAATTAAAAAAACACTAAAATAAACTTGTTTGTTAGAAAAGTAGATGGGTGGATTGCCTAGCGTGAGCTAGATCCTAGAAGCAAAAGCTTTCTACGAGGCTGTGAATCCACCTTCTTCAACACTTAATTTGGAATGATAAAAGAAGTAGATTTTACATAAATATATAAAATAAATGATACTAAAATAACAAATAACTAAATGTAATATAATAAATTTAAATGCGTTGCAAAAGATAACTAAATGAATGCAATAGTTTAATTAATACTAATGCTGAAAATTGGTAAAGGTTATGGTTCTGGTTTGGTAAAGTGGTGAGGGTCAAAAGGATTGATTTATTGGTTTGGGTAGATGGTAAAGTATACAAGTACACAAATATATGGATAGATAAATGAGGCAAATAAGTAAATATGGCAAAGGAAAAATAATGGTAAAGATGGCAAAGTGGGAAAAGAGGTAAATGAGGCAAAGAGGTGAATGGGATAAAGGGGATAGATGAAATGGAAATAGCCAAATAGATTAAATGGAATGAATGGGATAAAGAGGAAGGGGTTAAGGTCTCAATATTATGGAGGTTAAGAAAATAAAAGGCTAAAGGAAATAAAAAAAGAACTGAAATTACAAAACAAAGTAAATTACCTCAATGTTGTTGAAGTGGCTTGAAGATGTTGATGATGGTTGAATGTTGATGAAGCTTGAAGTAATTTCGGTAGAGCTTCCTTGCTTTGATATTTTCTCCTCAAATATTATGATGACCTCCAAGATGATGACCTCCTCTAAAAACTTGTAACAAGATGTTAAAAACCAAAGACTAACTTCCAACTTAACCTTTGGTGAAGGAGAGGAGGGTGGGGTATTTATAGCATTTGATGTTAGGAAACATGCCAAAAGAGTGGGATAGTGAAGCAATTAAAATTTCAAAGAGGTGCATGATTTATTCAAGTTGAGTTTGGTGGGGATTCCCATGTGGGTTGGAAAATCTCCCTCTTTGCACATGAAGCCAAATTTGAATGGAAATCATGCACATGGATTTGAATAAGATCAAAGACTTTTTACCACCATTATTTGTCTTCATTCAAGCACTTAAAGAGGTGGCACACCAAATGTGACACCATTTTTATTGTGGGGGATGAAAATTCCAAGGTAAGGTTGGTGGGGATTCTCATGTGGGTTGGAAAGTCTCTCATTTGGGTTAAAAAGTCAAAAATGGGTGTCATTTGTTTTTCCCAAAGTTTAAAGGGGTAGGTATCTCTTTTAAAGTCTAATTTCATGTGGGAAGACAAAAATACATGTTAAATAATGACCCATTAAGGGAAAATTCACCACATTTCAAGGGGGGGCCTTATGATGCTTGAATGAGGTCATTAAGTAGTTTGGGAAGGGTCCTAAGTGATGTCCCACATCAAGCCACATAACTTCTAAGCCATGCCACTTACCATATCACATCCCAAAACACCTCCCATGTCACTTGAAATGTCACATGCCATGTCACTTTCTATGTCATCATGAATAGTGATAGTGGGTCCCATAGTGAATAGTATTTTCAAATAGTGATTTTGAATGATATTTGTGACTAGGAGAATAGTGATTTGTTTGGGTTAAGGGAGGTTTTGGGAAGGTTTAAAAAGTTCTAGGGGATCTTGAGGCATTTAGTCATCAAAAATTATAAATGTGCAATTTTTTGGTGTCTACATTTTGCCCCATTTTATTATGTGGCTTTGAATTAACAAGCTAAAAAATAAAAACAAATCACTTGGTTAAAGGTCTAGATGCCCCGAGTATGAGATGAGGTGTTCCCCCTCAAAATGAGAGTTGATGAGAAAATGTCAAATTGCGTGTAGGTTTGATAAGTAGTTGATGGGGAGTCACTAGGTGGTACCACAAGGTAGTTAGGTACATGAAATGTCTATGGGTTCACAAAATATGACTAAGTGCAATAGTAAAAATTATGCAGAGACTAAAGGTGCCATTGTTTATAACAAGAAGGTTAGGTTTTAAGATAAATGAAAATGTAATCAGTCCCCAACATTGGTCATAGCTAATCAGGTTACTCTTATCAAGGCTCCTAGATAGGTTCGGTGTTGACTCAAGTATCTAGGGTAGGAAGTGATCTCGAGAAAACATTAATGGTCTAGTTTTTGCATGAGGTAGTGAAAAAATTCTAAAAGTTTAACATGATAAGGTTAGTCATTATGGTTAAAAGTTATTACAAAAAACACTAATATTCTGGGTCAAAAGTAACTGACGTCAAGGTGGATGTGGTGAAAGCATGGGTGGATTTGGTATGGGTTAGAAGGGGATGGCCAAGTTGACTTTAGATGCACATGGAAAGTGGATGCTACCTACATAGTTCTATGGATATGAATCCAAAAAGAATGTTACGCCAAGTGTAGTTATTTTAAGGTGAATAGTGTTGGTTAACTTGGTTGCCCCAATTCGATATCATGTAGATAGGTTTAGGGGAAGGATGTTGGAGAAAGGGAAGTGCCAAAGGGTGAAAAAAATGGTTATCAAATAATTTTTGATGGGTGTGGTAGAAATGGTGGAGAAGATTACTTAGGATGTAATTAGATGATTGTGTCAACTATGCAAAAATAATATGTAGCCATGGATAAGCAAGTTGAAGCGTGAAGTTTCTGCCACCATCATAGAGAAAAGGAAAGGTAGAAATATGTAGTATTAGGATTTAGAAAATCTGAAACTATTCAAATTTCCATAGTGATCCAATGGGTTCTTTCATCACCATTCAAATAAGCTAACATTATGCACATTCCACAATAATGTCATTAACAGGATATGGAAGGTTATTATTCAATGATTCAGGGAAGCAAAGTAGCAGAGTGGGTAAATGAGAAGTGGAAAAGATTTGAACCCTTGACCCTTGAGTCAGTGGGGCCCCAAAATTGAGTGAGGTGAATAATAATAACTCTAATTAATTAAGGGAGTAGGTTATGGATTACGGTTAAAGAGCAGGGTTATTACAAGGTGTAAGAAGATGTAGTCCCAAAGGGAGAATCAAAGGAAATTATTAGTTGAAAGGTTAGCACATGTGAGAGGGTGTAGCTATCATCCCCATGTGGCTATCCTAAATATTCTATTTGAATGTGGTTTTAGTTTTGATTCTAACATATTCGAAGGTTGAAGTAAAAGGAGTTTAAAATAGGCAAGACCAGAAGAGGTGGGGAAGGAATTTTCATCCTAGTGGCTAAATGACGCTTAGGTTTGGTACTTGGTCGTATGAGCTCATGGTTTTGGCCAATTGTGTTATAGAGCCATAGGATTGGTATATATCTCATAGTAAATCAAAATCAAGTGGAAGACCTTGGAGGCCATAGCATACTCAAAATGGGCAGAGGGTTGAAAAGGAAAAATGTGATAAGGAGGGTGAAGGGAGTAGTTGGAGAGGGATAAACAAGAGAGTCTGAGCACAACATACATAGGAATTAAAGGAATAAATGGATGCTCCTGAATTAAGGAACCTAACTATATTTCATGCATTAAGGTAAGGGTGTGGATGATACAAGGAAGCAGATAAGAAGATATATGTAGAAGCAGTACAACTGGTGACCACACTCTAAAGAGGTGGAAGTGAAATTGGAGAACATAAGGGGGATCCAATGAGGGATGAGGTAAAGGTGGACCAAGAGATGGATTAAGAGAAAATAATGAGGTCACAGATAAAGATGAAGGTGGAGAAGGATGTAAGAAGCCAATCATGGTCATATAGGTCAAGAAGAACAAGGAAGGGCATCAAGGGAGATGAAAAAAATGAAATGAAATGGAGAAAATAGAAGAAAAATAAAAGGCAGATTATTGGGGGTGAGAGATGCACAAAAGAATGAAAAATTAGAGAATTTAAAAGGATGGGGAGAGAAGTGTAACAATCATGAAGGGTAAGGGGAGAATGAGGGATATGGGCAGCCATGAAAGGTTTAAAAACAAGTCTAAAAAAGATAGAAGAGAAAATAGTTTAGTGATGAAAATGAAAAACAAGGAAATAAATGAAATAAAAGAAAACATGAGGGAAAAAGGAGATAAATGAGGACACAAAGAGGATGATGGGAGAGGGAAAAAGCAGGTGGTATCTTGACCAAGTAAGCATGGGTGATTATATGCAAGGAGAGGAATAATGAAGCAAAGCAGATGGTGGTTTTGATGATGAGAATGGGATGGAAAATAGGAAAGGGGTGAGGAATGAGGGGAAGCAAAAGATGGGTGGATAAGAAGGTGAAGAGAGAATTTAGGTGTTAATCAACTTATTAGAAGAGATTGACAAGCTGAAGGGATTGACAAGCTGAAAAATGGTGAGGTGGTGAAGAAATAGGGGGCACAATGAAAGGGAGTGAGATGAAACTAAGGGGTGAAGATCAAGGATGATAAGAACAAAAAAAAAATAATTGAAGTAGGGATACAAAGCACAGATACTCACATAGATGAAAAAGATAAGTGAGTACCAAGATGAAAAGAGGAAAAGTGGAATGCAAAAAGGGCCATAGGGAAGAAGAGATAATAAGAAAAGGGAAATTATGGAAGGCTTCTCAAAGGATAAATACCCAGGGAGAAACTAGTTGTGAGGAAAAAGGGGAAGATAAAAAGGATGGAAAACAAACAAACAAGAAGAATGGAAAATGGGTACATTGGGAAGAGTGGTGCAATGGCAGAGAGTGGTGATACACGTAAAGAAAAATTAGTTTAACATAAGAAATAGAAATCTTACAAGATGCACAGTATGATGTGGAATGGGTGAGGAAAAGAGAGTGATAAAGTGGGTATGAAAAATAGCCAAGGGTGAGGGGAGATGATGAGGATGGAGAAATAATTTGAAGGGGATAAAGGGCAAGGTAGGTAATAAGGTGAAAGAGAGGTAGAAAATGCAAAAGGTGGGTAGGGAAGTGGGCCACAAAGCATGCACAAGGAAAGATAATGGGGAGGCCAATGAAGCAGAGGATGAGGAAACTTTATGGGAGGTAAGGAGGGCCAATAGGTAATGCTATCAACCCTTATGTTAAAAGATATTGACAAGCTGGAAAAGTGATTAAAAGAGATTGACAATCTAGAGGTAAGGAAATGGTTAGGAGATAGGTAGAGAAGTGGAGGAAGAGATTTTAGGTGAGAAGGGCAAATAAAGTAAAGAAAGTGGCTGAGCTGAACTCAGTAACTAAGTGCTGCCTAAATAGTCCAATAAGACCTCAAGCCAATGTAGTTCTCACAAAAATGGGGGAAAGACTTAAGAGGAAGTATTAGATGGTGCTAAAACATAAGGACGCCAAAGAAAGAATTCAAAGCTTCATTGATGTAGGATGCCTTAAGCAAGAGGGCACTGCTAGCAGTAGAAATGAGTGAGAAGAAAAATAGGGATGGGAATTAGTTGTTAGTGGCCGAGCTACCCCTCGAGTAGTGCATACATAGTCTATGGACATTAGGCCAATGTAGTTAAACAATGTTTGGATGAGTGGTGTTCAAATTGGCTGGCCCAATTTGATGGTCCACATGGGCTAGTTTGGGCTGAGGGAGAAGGCTTGGTAAAATAACAATTTTGGATTTTAGTGAGGGTGTTGATGAAAGTGAATGGGGTAGATTGGTAAATAGTTACCATAATGATCCTACATTTAGTAGGATGAGAGACACAGATGAGCAAGGTAGGATAAATTATAAGGGAACACAATGTGAAGTACCACAAATGATCTTCAATGGAGCTAATCTAAAGAAGAGGTTATTTTGTTATGGGGTTACACCTTCTAAAATTGTGTGAGGGTAGGAGTTTGGAGATAGTGTTTATCACTACAAGTCAAGTTTTAGGAGGTGGGTGTCTATCTAGATCTATAGATTTGCTATAGCCTAGGTTCATCACCACTAAGATCTAATTTTTAAGGGCAGTAGCAAAGTGATGACCTATAAAGAATTTCTTTGACAATCAAGTAGATTTTATAAGTAATAAAGTTAGTAGCATGGTGAGCGATAGAGGATGGACCTTGCCTGACCTAAGAGCTGCATGGGTAATCTAGACAAATGGTGGCCATGTATGCATCCTCTATCCTAGCTCTGTGGAACTAATGACTTATTAATTTCACTATTTCTGGCCTAACCAACTAGAAGTTACATGGCCAGGAGAAGATGGTGGTTCCCTTGCTATGGATGAACATTCAACTAACACAAAAGAAAATATTTCCATGTTCAAGCAAACACTATCAACGGTTGGGATCTGATGCTTAGAGCATGTGGTAGTGGGCTGGTAGGAATAGGAAGGAAAAAGGGGTAAGAAGGTGAATGTCTCACTATGAAAGACCTAGAGTAGAGTATGAATCTCATTCTATGGGGATGACTATGGGAGAGGAGAATAAAGTATACCCTTTTAGCAATTGCTGAGACAGGGAATGCTACAAATGTTAGTTCACGGAGTAATTAAGTAAAAGGATGGTTGAACACAAATCCAGAGTCACCATATAATTGGTTTAATGCTTAGGTAGGAAAATAATGTATCCCTATGTGTTAGGAAATGTGTGTATAATCTGATGACTATGTATGTGTCATGTGACTCCTCGCACCCTAAATAAAATATTGCATAGTTTGACGTAAACATGTATAAAATGTGTTGGATGTTTTTGGTTGAATATTATGGTCATTGTTATGATTGGTATGGTTATGGTTGTTGTAATATCACTCAATGTAAAAGGAATGACTTTTGTTGTTGTAATGTTAGATGGTACACGTCATGGTGAAAACATCAACGAAGCATATTAGGATAAGAATAGGTATTGATGCTTTGCTTTTGACAAGGAATAAAAGTAGACCCAAAGTGAGATCAACTTAATGAATATAAGCTCTTTAAATGTTTCACATGAGCAATCGTTAATTGATAAAGAAGGTCTCTTGATCACATGGTGTCAAGTAAGCTCTAAATCCCTTGATTTATAGATAGTCGAAAGGGAAGATGGGTTATAGGTGGTGTGAAGGGCAAAGGGTGATATGTACAATAACTTCATGTAAATTAATTTTCCCCTTTTATAGGTGGCCTAATAATGGTAATAAACAAGTCCATGTCGTATGCTAGATGTAGATTGATCAATGTGGGAAGTCTACATGTGAAAGATGATCATGGCTATAGATTTTTTTGTGATAGTGGGTCTTTTCCTTTATTTCTATATATGGGAAGTTGATCAATGCAAGAAGCTTCCATGAAATTTCTCTACTTTTGACAAAGTTAACTCAACCATCCTTCGAGGGATTGGTATAAGCTTATTGGCTTTGTTTTAATGTTTTTGATAGTTGTCCTTCAAGGGAGTAGTCTACCTTACATCTGGTAATTTTTATTTTGTTTTTGGGCAGTTGTCCTTCAAGGGAGTAGTTTGCAATGCTTAAGATATTGACCCAATTAATTGTTCCAAGATGAAATGTGTTTAGACATGGACTAGTCTAATTAGGTCCAGAGGTTTACCTTTATGAGGGCAAAACTTTTCATAAGAAGGTCAATTATATGTGAAAGGGTGTGGTTTTGAGAGACAATGACCATGGGATTTTATTGTGTTAGAGATGAAAAGTATCCATGAGAATTATGCTATGGGTAGAGCTATGGTACCCATATTTAGGATTAAGCCATGACTATAATGGTTAATCATATGGTTCTATGTTGTAATCAATTGTCCTTAAAAGGGGAGGAGGAAGGTGGGTGAAGGTGAAAATTTCATAATAAAGGGATGAACTTAAGTTAGATAAATTGGTGAGCTTGATCCTTCTTTAACATAATAATGGACACATAGGGGAAGCATTGAGAGACTTAGGTTTTGTTTGCCTTCGAGAGAGGACAAATGATAAGCTCCTGATCCATGCTTACAGGGGATGATGTAGGGTCCAAGCCAATTGAAAGCAAGCTTGCCTTGTTTACTCTTCTTCATGTTGATCACATGTTGGTTTTATTTTAGGATGAGATCTCTTATATTGAATTCTTGTTGTTTGAGGTGCTTATTATAAGTGTGTGTGATACACTCTTGATAGATATGGAGGTTGGTAAGAGCTGCTAAATGATGCTCGTCAAGTAACTCAAGTTGAGCTAAATGATGTTGATAAAAATTTTCCTCAAAAATGAGTTCCTTCAAAGATATGTGTTTCTATGCAATTTCGCTTTCACATTCAAAGAGAGAAAATGAAAAACTTAAAGAAATGGTCAAGGCGTGTGTGTACTTGGATGTAGTCTGCGCACCGTAATCTAGACGTTGTGAGAACTCCTCTTTGGTTGTGGAGGATGACACCTGAAAGAGACAGACAGTAAAACACGAAAAATGTTAGTTGATAAGAGGGTGGATTGCCAAGCAAAAGCTTGGTCCTAGAAGTGCTAAGGCTTCTTGGAAGATGACAATCCACTGTTTAAAATAGAATATGATAGAGACAGAAAAGAGAAATAATAAAAGACTTGAAAAGAAAGAACTAAAAGCAAATGCGTACCTAATAAGCTGCAATCTACTTAACACAGTCACCGACGTCGGTGATATTGCCGGCGTCGGTCAGGAAGGTCGCCGATGACGGTTAGACTGCCGACGTCGATAGGGGAAGTGGACGAGGTCGGTCGGGGTAATGGCCAGGGACGGATTATAGGTCTAGTTTTTGGTCTGCAGGATGGACTGTGGTCTTGTCTGTGAGTCAGGGAGTTTATTTGGGATGGTAAAACAATAGATGGAATCTTTAATAAGGACTAAGGCAGAGGGTATGTTGTTAGGAAAAGGGGTAAGGGGTAGGAAAAAGGCCTTTCAACCTTTCCATGAAGCAATTTAGTCAGGTTGCTTAGATTGGTCTTAAGATGGTCTGTAAGTCTCTGATAGCTTGTGCTGAGTTGATTGGACAGAGGGTGTGGTCTAAAGAGAGACTAAAGGGGTGTTAGAGGCAAAGAAAAGGGAATAAGGGGTGAGAAAAAGCTTTTCAGCCTCTCTGGAAAGAACAGGGAAGGTTGAGTCAAGGATGCTTGGAATAGACAGTAGACAAAATGCTAATATATTTGAAATGACACTGAAATGAAAACAGTATAAATACTTAGATGTGATACAAGTTGGCAAAGGTGCAGAAGCTGTGTTTCGGTTGTCGCTAGTGATGGAGATATCGTGCAATCCCTGTGCAAAATGTCTGATGCAAGACCTCAGTGCCTAGAAAATGCTGTCAAAAATGCTGATCCCTGTAAGAACACCAAGAAGCCAGAACACTGTAAAGCAAAAGCACGAGAACTTTGTTTCGTCGAAAGAAGATTCAAGATTTGTGATTAGCTCCAGAGATTAATCGATTTCTGATTGGATCCGTGCAAAGGTTAGAAAGTTTAGTTTAAGTAAAATCAACGTCGGTGATCCCGCTGGTGTCGACCGACATTTGACCGACGTCGGCGGGTGGAGAACGGGTAAAAGAGCCACCAAGCCCGTTCTTCATCCGCCAAATGCACTATCCGTTGGAGAATGTCAAAGGTTGGGCTAAATACGCACGAGAGTTTGTTAGGTGGTTAGAAAGAAGTAAGAATAGGTCTTGGGTGAGTCATAGGGTGGGAAATAGTCCAAGGCGAGGTGTTAGACGAGGTGTTATAGGTGATGTGTCAAAGGGGAGGATATTAATAATAAATTATTATTTTTAAATTAGTAAGTGCATGGTTTAAGAATGGGTTAAGAATAGACCAAGGGGGAAAATGACTAAGGGTTAGACACGATTTTGGTGTCTACATTTGCCCCTTTTTGTCTTGTTGGTTGCTCTAGATGAACTGCAAGACAAAAATAAGAGTTGGTTGACCCAGGTATGGGATAAGGTTGATTTCATCTTGTTGGTTGTTCAAGTGAACTGCAAGACAAAAATAGGAGGGTTGGTTGCCCCAATTATGGATGAGGTATCCCCCCTCAAAGTAGTAGTCGAGAGAAGGGAACCTAGAATCGGGTGCTGATTTGACTGAGAGTGGATGAAAAGGGTGAAGATAGAGTTAGAACGCTGCAAAAGTTGTGATTGCGTGTACACCATTTCACGAGATGGTCAAGTCAAATTGTCACAGGTCAAGGGTCAAGGAGTGCCAAAATTGAAATAATTGGGCCCCAGCATTTAGTCGTCTGCTGATTGGTTTATTCAATCTAAGATGAAGCTCCAATGTTCATCGTGTTTCAGGTATCCCAGGCTCAGGAAGTTCTCTTGGAAACATGAAAATGTCACAAGTAGTGGGGATCAACCAGCTTGCGATCCTATACTTGTGAAGGTCAAAAATATGCACACATATTTGCTAACCAATCATGAGGTACCATACATGCAAAAATAACCAAGGCAAAATCGCTTTGGAAGTAGTCGCAGTTAGAGGAGATGGTCATGATCTCCAAGGTCTAGTGGTTGATGGATGGAGGTAAAAGTGATCTCAAGTGTGCCCCAGGGGGCCAAAATGACGTGTACTGGAGGGCTGACTGATTGGGGGCATGATTTTGGGGCAACGTGATGAGTTAAGGAGGTTTGAATGTTGCCAACGTCGGTGATAAAACCGATGTCAAAGACATAAAGGGACCGACGTCGATAGAATATCGGCCGACGTCGGTGGACTGGGGCACGCTGATGTCGATGTCGGCGGCCTGCCAAATCTGACAAAATTAGATTGGCGGCTGACCAAAAGTCATTTGTGATTTGGTTGACTAAGAGAAAAGAGATCTAGAGCTAAGTGAGTGAAAGTGACACTAGGTTGACCGAGGAGCAGTGTGAAGTGGCAGAGAAACATTGGTGGAGAGAGAGAGACACGTGGAGAGATATTGGAGGCTTTAGAGATGTTTGTGGGCCAGGAGGAGCTTGAGGGCATAGTGATGCAGAAGTGATGGTAGAGGGCAGTAGAGGACCCGCAGGAGGTCCACCACCAGCGGCACCCATTGTGCCACCACGTCGGCGATGCCGAGACGAGGTATGAGGGTCTTTAAACCCTATTTGATTGATTTTTGTTTTGATTTGTTTTTTAAATTTTTTGTTGAATTAGGCAGAAATTGAGGGGGGAGGGTAGCTAAGAGGGTATGGAAGGGATCTAGGATAGGTTAGGAGGCATTGAGAGGGTTTTGGGGGGTGTTGGGGGGTAGAAATGGGGAAGCCCTAAATTTAGGGCTCGCCCCATTCGGCCCTAGGGCCGAACCAGTCACCAACATCGGCGTGTTCACCGACATCGACTGACCAGCGACCGGCGTCAGTCACTAACCTACCGACGTCGGTCACTAAGTGATCGACATCGATTAGGTGAGTGCCATCGCTGGCACGCTAACTGATGTCAGTGGCTGCCTGATCAAAAGAGGGATGAAAAATGGTCAAGTCGAGGGGTCGAAGCTACGCCAAGGGCTTCCCAGAGGTCGGGTCAGGCGTAGATGGTCAAATAGGTTGGTCAAAATAGAAAGAGGAGGGAAATTTTTAACATGAGATTGACTTAAGTGGATGCAGGCGAGGCAGACTCTGATGCTGCGGGATCGACTACCGACATTGCTGACGTGGATGTGTCAGGACATCACAGGGGAAGAGTGGGCGCAGATGAGCGTAGTGGGACTAGGTAGGCTGCGATGATACTGTCAGGTGGCGAGGGATGTGAGCCTGATGGTGGCTCTGATCGAGCGGTGGGATCATTCCACCAACACTTTCCACCTGCCCACTAGAGAGATGATGGTGACCGTGGAGGATGTATACCAGATTTTGCAGCTGTCGGTACACAGAGTAGACTTATATGCGTGCTCAAGAGAGGTGCATGATATTCATATGGTTACGTTGTTTGGAGAGCATGTAGCTGAGGTGAGTTATCACTCAGCCAGTTTTGCGTATGAGCCCCTTTACACTGCAGACGAGGATGCACATCGTCTGGCGATCCTGATGATGACAGGCATCACGATTTATGCACTACCAAATGCAGAGGGAGGTAGGTTTCTGGTCGCTATGATCAGAGTTTTGACAAATATGATAGAGCGACAGATAGTGTTCACCTGGGCACCAGTCTTTTTGGCCTAGGTGTATAGAGCGCTATGGGGCATTAGTCGGCGGTGACAGTATAGCTTATGTGTCGGCCACCTCCTGCATTGCTAGGCTTACGAGCACATTGTGGTCACATGACCTCTTGACCTCCCAGTGGCGATTCAGGCCAGCTTCAGGGTCAAATTTAGGTGGTGGCACAAGGTGATGGCACAGACACGGGTGGATGGAGTGGTCAAGGATATTGACCACTACAGAGGGGTACTAGAGGCCCTGATCCCTACAAATATCATCTGGAGACCATACCTGGTGTATCTAGCATTCAGAGATCAGGGAGAGTAGTTGGTTGGGACTCAGAGCATGTGATGGGTCAGAGGTAGGTGAGCTGGTGAGCTCGAGAGGATTCCAACAAAGAGAGTGTGGCGCCAGTATGGGCTGCTACAGGATATACCTCCTGCATTCCCGTAGTATAGGCGGGATGATATAGAGGCACTGCTCCCAATGCCAGAGGAGACAGAGGGGATAGATTTTGAGGAGTTACCAGTAGGACTTGGGATAGCCGACCTAGGATGCACAGAGGCCTACTCGACATGGTGGGTAGGTCAGTATACAGGGGTGCAGGTAGGACCACAGCTTGATCTACAGGCAGTGATCAGGGAGTGGGATGTGGCCTGACAGGAGAGAGATGCTGCCATCTAGGAGAGGGATGTAGCATGAGGACGAGTGACCATTTTGGAGAGCCAGGTCACAGGTTTACAGGAGGAGATGGCAGGGTTGACAGGTCGAGTGGCTGCTTTGACAGGGTAGGTCACTATTTTGCAGAGTCAGTTGGCCACATCCCAGGCACATGCATTGGCAAGACAGGGTTTGAGAGGATAGGGCTCAATGTAGGATCCACCTTAGCAGCCAGTTTAGCAGCTCACACAGTTAATGTCAGTGTAGCCAGGGTTTTCACAGCCGCAGGGCATGACAGCAGGTCTGATGGGTCCACCGCAGACTGTATCTCTAGTTAGATATAGTGATGTGCTAGACGAGATCGTGTATTATGAGAGGGCCATCATAGGGTTCCCTCAAAAACATCGATACTCTAAGATGAGGGCAGAGCAGAGTCGATAGAGGTCTATGTCTCGAGCGACGGCTTTTAGGTCTCACAGACGACACAGATCAGAGGGGGGAGAGGATACATCATCTTCCCAACCATCGCCACCACCACCACAGCCATAGCCTTGAGGGCAGATTATGATATTTATGTATAGACCGGCCTGCGAGCCGTTGATGCGAGATGTATGAGAGAGAGACAGAGGCACAGATTGTGCAATTGTATAAAACATTGTTATATATATGATGTGATTTTGATCATTGATGTGTTATGAAAAAATGTTATGGATGCGTTTGTATGTTATTTTGATTTGATACATGTTTTGATATGATATTTAGGATTATGATGCTGATATTATTGTGTTGATATGATGATGAATGTATGATTAGGATTAATGATTAATGATATAGATGAAAATGATTAATGTTAATGATTATGAAAATATGTGATTGTTTGTGATGTGATTGGCAGGTGACGAAAGAATGTGATGAAAGAAATGCGATGAAGGAATGGCCGAGCTAACCCCAGAAGACTCCATGTCAACTGAGTGCTGCCTACATAGCCCCTGTCATTACGGCCTCAGGCCAATGTAGTTCTCCCAAGAGAGAGGAAAAAGATCAAAGTGGTTGAGTTTGGTCATGATAATGAAATAGCACTTCCCACTTGTCTGAGGGTACATGCTTTAAAATGATGAGGAGAAGATGATGCTACAGCCTTTTTCAAATGGTGTATTCTGTAACATTGGTCGGGTTTATTCATCCCTAGCAACTATCCATATTCATGATGGATGAATGCTAAAAATGAATTGCAGGTCGATTTATGCTTCAGCAAGTAATGGTTTATGCTTGACATAAATTGTGTGGTTGATAGTTTCCATGTGTATTGATGTCTATGGAAACCAGAATGAGGAGGCTATGTGAGTGGTTTGAAAAAAGCAGGATTGAATTGTTTTGACAAATGATGTGGTTGAATGTGACCAAAGTGTAGGTAGAGAGTAAAAGGCATAAGCACCTTTTTATTGACAAGGACAAAAATGACAACATAGATAGGGGTTGTCAGAACCAAGAGCCCCATTCATGCATTGCGTCATTGACCATAGTTTGTGTTAGAGCGGTAATCGAATCACTTCGACATTAAAGTGAGCTCGAAGTCCCTTGAGTAGGTGATATGATAGGAGGAGAGGATAACCCATTTTAGAGTAGGGATAACTTTGCCCCTTTTTATAGGAGACCCTGAGACAACTACAAGTCAAGTCCATGACCCATTTTTTTTTTTTTGGTGCAGACTGATCAATGTGGGAAGTCTACATAGAGATGTCATCTTGTTTTGTGGTCATTTGTGAAGCTGATCGATGTGGGAAGCTTCTAAGAAAGTGTTGTTTGTAGCAAGATTTAGTCATAGCCATCCTTCGAGGGAGTGGTCTATATTTTGATTTATAGATTTAAGGGCTTTTGAATAGCTGTCCTTCGAGGGAGCAGTCTATTAGTTACATCAATGATAGTGCAGCTGTCCTTCGAGGGAGCAGTCTGCTTTTTGATTTGATTTTGTGACCTTGGATATTTTGACATCTTGATTTATTTTTGACAGAATGTTGAGTCATGGACAAGACTATAGAAGGTCAAGGGCTCCCTTTTATTAGGACGAAGCATCCATACGTCATAAAAGGGTTATAGAGGATGTGTTAAGGGAAAAAGGGTGGAAATGATTGAGGATTAAAAGGGCATGGATTGCTCAAGGGACGAGCTCAAGTTAAATGTTTAGTGGATGAGTACTCGACTAACAGTAGAATGGTCACAGATGTAAAGCATTAAGAGGCTCAGGTTCTGGTCAGCCTTCAAGAGAAGACAGACGATAAGTCCCTGATCCATACTTGTGCGTGATGATATAAGGTCCGAGCCAATTAGGAGCAAATTTGCCTCATTTACTCCGTTCCATATTGGTCACATGTTGGTTCTCTTTGAGGATGATGTCTCCAATATTGAAATCTCTTTCTCTCAGAGTTTTGTTATAGGCTCGTTTAATGCGATGTTGATAGACATGGAGATGGTTGAGGGCAGCAAGACGACGTTCATCGAGTAACTCAAGTTGAGCTAATCGATCTTGACAAAAGTCATCATTAGAAAGAATGTCATGGAGTGAAATGCGAAGAGATGGGATCTGTACTTTGAGAGGTAAGACAGCCTTTGTTTTGTACACTAGAGAGAAAGGGGTAGCCCCTGTAGAGGTTCAGATACTAGTGCGGTAGGCCCACAAAGCGAAGGGTATGTGAATGTGCCAATCCCTTCCAGTGTCGTTGACCACTTTCATGAGAATTTTAGTTAAGATTTTGTTAGAAGCCTCGGCCTGCCCATTTGCTTGTGGGTAGTAAGGCGAAGAAAAGCTGAGTTTAATGCCAAAGGAGTCACAAAGTTTCTAGATAGTTTTGTTTTTAAAAGACTTTCTGTTATCAGTGATGATTTTGTGAGGTACACCGAAACGACAGATGATGTGGGTGTTGATGAAGTCGACAATCTTGTCAGCTTTTGTGGAGACGAGAGGAATAGCTTCCACCCAGTTAGTGAAATACTCGGTGGCAGTGATGATGGACTGATGACGAAGAGATGAATGAGGGTTAATCTCGCCGATGAGATCTAAGACCCATTGTGAAAAAGGCCAGAAATCCTGAGTGACTTGTAAGGCGTGACTAGGGAGATGAAGCAAGTTAGCATGCTGCTGACACTTGATGCAATGCCGAACATAATCACTACAATCTTGATGAAGAGTGGGCCAATAATAACCCAGGCGAAGGATGTGCTTGGTAACCGAGTTACCACTGAAGTGTCTGCCACAAATCCTGTCATGGGCTTGCTTAACAGCATGAGAGGCTTCAGTGGAGTTTAAACAACGAAGAAGAAGGCCGTCAAAACCTCTTTTATAGAGAAGGCCCCCTAGCATGGTATAACGAGCGGTGCGCTTGATGAAAGCCCGCCGTGCATTGCTAGAGAGGTTGGGAGGAATGATAGAATGAGCCAAGTAGTCCTCAAGTTGTTTATACCATACATCTTGTGAACTAGAGTCTATGTTGTGGATGAGATTGATGTCAGTGCAAATGTATGAAGGCAATGACACACGATGTACCATGACATAAATTCTTGATGAGGATGATGATGAAGAAGGAATATGCGAGGCGAGGGAAGCCATGGTGTCAGCAAACTTATTCGTAGAGCGAGGGTCTGCAATAAGTGATGGTCAAAAGATGCTAGAAGAGTGTCAACACGGTGCTTGTACCTTTGTAAAATTTCATTTTTACAAAGATATGAACCATTGATTTGATTGATGACAAGTTGTGAGTCACCAAAGATGTTGATGGTCTTGATGTTTAAAGAAAGGGCAGTTTGAAGTCCCAAAATTAAGGCTTCGTATTCGGCCATATTATTGGTACATTCAAAGTCGAGTTTGAAAGTTAGGGGCATGGGCTCACCCTCGTGTGGGATGAGGATGACCCTCGCACCCCCACCGAGTTGACATTTGGAGCCGTCGAAAAACATCGTCATCTGGTAGAATGTGTCATCAGTTGAGAGAGTGGCAATAGATTCATCAGGAAACTCGCACTGAGAAGGTTGATTGTCGGGAAGAGGGGCATCCGCTAGTTGGTCAGAGATTGTTTGCCCCTTTATAGATTTTTGCTGGACAAATTCTAAGTCAAACTCAGCAAGAAGCATGAGCCAACGAGCCATACGTTGGTTTTGATATGGCTTAAAATGCATGTATTTAAGAGGATCAGTGTGAGTGACAACAAAGGTTTTGTGATTGAGAAGATAGTGACGGAGCTTGGTAGTGGTAAAGACTAATGCCAAATAGAGTTTCTCGGTATGAGTATATCGAGTTTCATAGTCGACAAGTGTTCGGCTTATGTAGTAGACTGCTTGCTTATGGTGTTGCTCATCTCGATGCGCGATCATGGCACCTAACGAATGATTGGTTGCTGAGATGTAGAGGTAGAAGGGTTGGTCGTCTTTTGGTGGAATAAGGACTGGTGGAGAGACCAAATAGCGTTTGAGGGCTTTAAAAGCCTCTTGGCAATCTTTATCCCATTTAAAGGAGACGTCCTTCTTGAGGAGGTGATGAAAGGGTTGGCAACGGTCAGAAAGCTGTGAAATGAAGCGGTGGATGGATTGGAGCTTCCCTTGTAGACTGTGAAGTTGTTTGAGATTAGTTGGAGGTGGCATTTCGAGGATAGCACAGATTTTGGTAGGATCTATCTCGATGCCATGAAGAGAGACAATGAATCCCAGGAGCCTTCCGGAGAGGACCCCAAAGACGTATTTATTGGGGTTAAGACAAACATGGTACTGAAGAAGGCAAGAGAAGATGATCTTGAGGATAGTCAAATGGTCACGACGAAGCTTAGACTTGCCAAGCAGATACTCTACATAGTCCTCCATGATTTTATGGAGGAGATCGTGAAAGATGTAAGTCATGGCACGCTGATATGTGGCGCCTGCATTTTTCAGACCAAAAGGCATGACCCAATAGCAAAAAGTTCCCCATGGTGTAATGAAGGTGGTTTTGTGTTGATCTTCTGGTGCAATTAGGATTTGGTTATATCCTAAAAATCCGTCCATGAGTGATAACATCTCATGGCCAGCCGTAAGATCAACAAGTTGGTCAATGTTTGGAAGAGGAAAGTCGTCCTTGGGATAAGCTAGATTAAGGTCGCGATAGTCCGTACAAATCCAGATCCCCCCAGTCGCCTTGGCAACAGGAACGATGTTAGATACCCACTGCGAATAATCAATGGGTTGGATGAAGGAGACAGAAAAAAGGCACTGAAGCTCCTCTTTGACAAGGAGCGCAACACGAGGATGCATTTTGTGAAGCTTTTGCCTAACAGGCTTAGCCTCTGGGTTTGTGACAATGTTATGAGTGGCAATGTTAGGGTCGATGCTAGGCATGTTAGCGTAGGTCCAGGCAAAGGCTTTGTGATTGTCTGAGAGAAATGTGGTATAGTCGATCTGCTCCTGGGTGTCTAAAGATTGACCAATCTTTAAGACATGAGGAACACTAGAAGATGAAAGGTTAATGTCAATGGTTGATTCATTTAACATAACCTGTGTTTCAGAAGGGAGGGAGCACTGAATGAGAGAATCATCAGCACCCATATAGGTAAGAATGGCATCATCGTCTATGCAGTGAACAGTGTTGATGGTTGCCGACTCATCGTCTATCATGCTGGGATAAACGAGAGGAAGAGACCTGGAAACCCCGTTGAGCTGATAGGTTAGGGGTTCCAAGCGGATGGTGTTTATGCAAAAAAACAAACTAGGAGGGATGGAAACCACCGACTCCGTAGGTGAGGATGGAAGAATAGGCGAGTCTGGAAGAGATTGGTCGATGGTTGGTTCGGGGCAAAGGTTTGCGGAAGCCTCAGTGAGTTCTTGGAAACCCAGTCCATACCATTTCTTTACATTATTGTCATTGGGTGGTTTGATAGGCTGATGGGAGCCTTGTTCGTAGCGCCCAAAGCCAAAACCCTTCCATGCAAACCTATAAAGGTAGGTATGTGCAAAGGTGGGGTTACCAAGAAAGGAGAAATCATATGTGAATAGTTGAGGTGAGGAGGAAGGATTTGAGTTAGTAGGAGCTTGATCCAACCCCCCATAGATGAGATTGGTTCGAAGGATAGGAAGACCATAAGGAATGACCATTCCGATCCGACAGTCATAGCTTGGGTTTTGATGAAGCTGTCCATACTCTTAAGGAGTCTGGAACATGTCTAGAGTAAGTAGGCGATATTCTCCAAGTGAAAGTCTTTGAAAGATATCGTCCATGGGGTCCTTGGTTGTCGCTTGGGAAGGTGATGTGATGGCAACCGCTGTTTGCGTACTAGTTGACGCTTTCGCAGATGGAGACAATGTTTGGGTTGGTGCCTTGAGAGGAATAAGAATGTCATTTGGGCGATAGGTTGTGTTACAAGTCTTAAAAGGGGATGGGTCAGCGGGAATGACATGGACTTGTTTGTCATGTTCAAATTTGACACAACGGTGAAGTGTTGAAGGGACGCAAGCCATGGCGCGGATCCAAGGTCGTCCTAATAGCATGTTATATTATAATTCTCCCTTAATGATGTAGAAGAGCTCCGGGATTGTGCGTGGACCAACGCGAATATGGAGGACAATAGTGCCAATAGTGTTAGCGGTGGTGTCATTAAAGGATGTAAGGATTGCGTCGGTTTTCGATACGCAATTCTTGAGAAGAGCCAATTGATCAAAGGCGTGGGTAGAAATGATATTAATTCTGGCGCCCCCGTCAATCATAACTCGTTTAATACGGGTTCGATCAACGTAGGCTGTGATGAAAAGAGGAGCATCCTGATCTTCCAAGGTAGAGGTAGGAATTTTAGAATCATTGAAAGTGATAGAGGTGATGGGGGATAAAGAATGGACTAGGGCAGCTAGTGGTTGAGGGTCTTCAGGTTGGACCTCCGCTGCTTGTAAGGCTTTGATTAGAGCCTGACGATGCTGGGGGGAGCTTTGGATAAGGTCATATAAGGTCATCTTCAAAGGCATTTGGTGAAGTTGTTTTATCATAGAGTCTTTGATTGCCTCTGAAGAAGGGGGTTGGGATGTACCTAAGATAGAAATCTTGGGTTTTGGTGGTTGAAGTGACTGGACAAAAGGATAGGTCCAAAGAATAGCAACTTTTTTTTTGCCTTATCCTTTTGTGACCTAGTGGTTATGTGGATAGCATTGATTTCAAAGATAGGAGGTGAAGAAGGGGTCATGGCCTGCTGGTGAGATGTTGATGTAGTTGAAGAGGTTGGATGGGAAGGTGTCGAGGGTTAGTCAAGAGTGTCCTCAAGGAGAAGAGTATCTTTCTCCATATAGCGGTGAATGACTGCCTTGAGGGCACAGCAGGTTTCGGTATCGTGTCTTGGCGTATGATGGTATAAGCAAATCTTCGTATCATCAAACCAGAAAGGTTTTGACCCGAGGGGTTGGAATGACTTGATAGATGGAAGAGTTATGCTCGAAGTCTGCAAAAGTTGGCGTAATATTAAAGCGTATGAACTTACTAAGGGGTCCGTGCTTGTTGATGCATGACGCGCTGGTGACTCTTGCTTGGGAGGTGTTGAAGAAGACTTTCGTACCACCTTTTGGGTTGGTGGTGCGGCCACATGTGGAGACGGCACTTTCTTCGTGAGAGGTGCCAAATTTTTCGGAGGGGGTAGACTTGTGGTTGGCAAAGGAAGTAATGGAGGTAATTTGTGTTGGTTAAGGGTTGGAGTAGGGAGCACTCTGATTAGGGTAGAAGGATGAGGGCCAAAAATGGAGGGTAATGTTGACGGTGGAGGAGGGGTTCGCTTCTGTGGTCTGGCAGTCTTCTTCGACTTGGTTGGAAGACTACTATTGGTTGAGGTCTGGTCTAAGTCCACCTTCACTTGCGGGTGAGTGAGGGTAGAGACATGGCGAACGCCGAGTGAATTGATCGGTTTAGATGGGGTAGATGCAGGTTTAGAAGTGGGAGTCTGGTCTTTGTTGAGAGTCTTGGGAGATTCTGCCTTGGGAGGATTGGCAACATGAGATGAGAGGGCACAGGGATGTTGAAGAGCTTTAAGACGCTCCCACAATCCTTAATGCTCCACTTTCCTTGAAGGGAGAAGTCTGATTTTTTCCACTAGTCGAGAAAATGGTTGAGAAGATGTTGGATGAGGTTTGGGTCCTTGAGAAGATGTGTTGGGTGTGGCAGTAGTCTCAGACCCAAGGTGTGTGAGAGTTATAACTAGATTGTCATTTGTCAAAGAAGATGGAGAGTCAGGTTCTTCTCTTGGTGGAGAATGAATTGGAGAACATGGCTCCTCAAGCGGGTAAAGGGCAGGGATTACGGTGCCCTCCGCTTGCGGTTGAGGACTAGGTAAGGTCGGGTCCTCCATAGGCAGTAGGAAGGAGGATGGTGAGACCGGTGGTGCCGGTAAGGTTAAGGCATCCTCCAAGATGAGAGAGGTTGATGGAGAACTAACTGGAGAGAGAGGTTCGTCCAAACGTGATGGACTGATAGATGGACTAACCTCTTGAGGTTGGTCGGGGGTGAAGGGTGAGACCGTATTGACTATTCGAATGTTGTGTTCATGAGTGTTGTCAATCAAGGTCTGGACATTATTTTGAGTCGGTGGATGATTGGGAAATGGTTGCTTGAAGATGTCGATGCCCTGATTAGGAGGTACATTGGGATTATCTAGGACGAGGTCACCCTTTTCAAGCATGTCTTGGATTATGTTTTTAAAGGTTTTGCAGTTTCCCGTGTCATGACCTTTGACACGGTGGTAATTGCAGAAGTCATTTTCCCTATACCACGCAGGGATGGCACGTGAGGGATCAAATTGTGGAGGTGGTTGGATCTGGGGGAGGTTGAGAATCCCCTGTTTAACAAGTTTTTCCAGTATAGACACGTATGATTCTCCAAGAGGAGTATACTATCATTGTACGTATCTCTGTTGAAATTGATGGGTGGCACTCTGAGATGTGGATGGCTCAGGCTGATTGGTTGAAGAGGATGAAGGTCTAACGACCACAACATTAGTTGAAGCTTTAGACTTAGGATTGGATGATGAAGGTTTAGAAGAAGAAGAGTCATTGATCTTAGAGTTGGGATTCTTGCTCCGCAACTTGACTTTATTCTCCTCGATGGCACGTAATTCAAGTTTGCGGGCCATCGTGAAGGCTTCGTCGAAGGTGCGGAAGGTCTGAACCCGTAAGATGGAAGAAATATGTTTGGCGCAGGCTCGGGAGAAAAGTTCAATAAGTTCGGGTTGGGGTAAGGAAAAGGAGAGTTGATTGATGAGGCCTCTCCAGCGAGCAATGAAGTCAGCTATAGATTCATCCTCGAATTGGCGGATAGTATAGAGGTCCGTGATCGAGACCTTCTTGGTGATGTTAATGGAGAAGTGATCAAGAAAGAGCTGGGCCAGCTGTGTAAAGGTGAAGAGGGAATGGCTGGAACTAGCGCTATACTAGTCAAGTGCAGCACCAGAGAGAGACATAAGAAACATGCATAAAAGCAATGCATCGTCATGGGCAATAAGGTAATAGGCATGTCTAAATGCCCGTAAGTGCTGTTGTGGGTCTTCCTTACTTTGAAAGTGAGAAAATTTGGGAAGCTCCCACTGGTTGGGGTATGGTCTAATCGAGACGGAAGGATGAATGGGCTCATTGCAAATTTGATCGTATGAGAGAGCATTGCGTGAGCTGGAAATGGAGGTCTCTAGGCTAGACATCTTGTCATCAGCATTTTGATGATATCTGCTGATGGATTGACGGGTGGAGCGCCCCCTAGATTATAAGGCGCTTGAAAGATATTGAGTGGGGCATATGACGTGGTTGGTTACGTAGACGCAACATATGGGTAGCTGGTTACTGGAGTGAAATTTGAAGCCAAGGGCACTTGTGTTATGGGGTTGGTAGGCACAAGTTGGATAGGGTCCATCAAAGATGGTTGAGGAGTAGCCACACTTGTTGAAGGGTAGACAGTTACTCTTGTGTTGATAGGTGCAAGAGTAGGGGGGATAAAGACCAGTAGGTTTTGGAAAGGTGTGAGATTTGGTTGAGTAGTTTGAGGTTGAGCGGGTATCGAAACCCCCATGGAGGTAGGTCTAGAAGGAGAGGCTAAATTTTGAAGGTAGGACACGGTTGGGTTATTAATGGAGGTGTTGGCTTGATTGTCTATAGGTTGGATTGTAGATGCTGTTGATGTGATCCTTGTCTCGACTAAGGAAGTCAGCATCCCATAGATTGGGTTGCCTAGGGAGTCTTGTGTTTGGCTATGCGCGAGATAGTGCTGCAAGGCTTTGACGTTGAGGTCCAAGAATCGTGCAAAATCTTGGTCCCCTTCTGGGACAATAGGAGTCTGGGGCGGGGTTGGGCGAGTAGGAGTTCTTTCAGTCTCCGAGTGGAACTCCATTATAGGACTGGTTATGGATGGTGAAGGTGGAAGCGGTTGTTGCCTAGCGTGGTCAGGAAGAGCCTTGGTTTGACTGCGTGTCAAAACTATTCAAGGCAAGAAAGGGTCAGGTTTCAAAAAACTGTGTTTTTTCAGTCTCAGAATACCAGAATGAATGTTTAGACAGCAAGAAAGCTGGATTTTAAGCTTGCTGTTTTTGGAAAAAAGAAATTGGACAGTGACCGACATCGGTACAAAAATTGATGTCGGTGAAGAAGTCTGCCGATGTTGGTCAGATAACTGATGCCGGTGGAGAAAAGTTGTCGACGTCGGTTTAAAAACTGATGTCGGTTACTTTGTTTTCTAGAAACTCAGAAAAAACGTTTTTGGAAATGAAGAAGACATCCTTACCAGCTCAAAAAAATAGATAAAAACAGAAAATAAGATGAGGACAGGCAGATCCTAGCGTTAAATCCCTAGAAATAATTTTATTAGGATCGTGTGGCTTATGCCTTAAAGTGATGTTTGAGGAGGTTGGCTGTTAGAAGGGTCCTAGAATAAGTAGTCTAAAGATGGTTTCAGGTATGTTTAGGTGCTCAACAGTCTGTGTTAGGTTCCGTACATGGCCTGGTGCTAAGGAGCAAGCTCCCCTCACTTCACGATTCCAGTGGTTAGCTGGTCTCGCTTAGCCAAAATATACTTTCCCTATAGATTAGACTCTGCTAGAGAATAGAGTGGGCTTTCCCCTTGGTGGTGAAATCCAAGTAGGATCGTCGGAACGGTTAAGGTATCCGCTAGGTGATGAAATCCCAGTCGGGCCTTGTCTCAGGTGAGTTTGATGTTTGATTTAGTGCACGTGGTTTGGTTGTGTAACATCAAGTGATCTACGATTAATTCAATATGCGGTTTATTAATTACTAAGTGTGGACTAAGAAATGCAAACAAGCAGAAATGGAATGCAATATATTTTTAAGCCCCAAATCGAAATGTTAAGTTGGAATGAAAAAAATTAAGAAAGGGTTAGAGAATATGATTTTTGACTAGTCTAGAAATGCAAGAAAAGAAAGAAAAGTTCTTTTTATTCCTGCTTATGATGTCTTTTAGAAAAGAAGAAAGAGGTGAAGAGGGAGAAACCTAATGCACCTAAATGAAAAAAAGAAGGAAAGGAACCCAAGGAAGGCCCTAAGGGTCCCACCGAGCATGCCAGAATGTTTCTATGCAATTTCGCTTTCACATTCAAAGAGAGAAAATGAGAAACTTAAAGAAATGGCCAAGGCGTGTGTGTACCTGGATGTAGTCTGCGCACCGTAATCTAGACGTTGTGAGAACTCCTCTTTGGTTGTGGAGGATGACACCTGAAAGAGATAGACACTAAAACACGAAAAATGTTAGTTGATAAGAGGGTGGATTACCAAGCAAAAGCTTGGTCCTAGAAGTGCTAAGGCTTCTTGGAGGATGACAATCCACTGTTTAAAATAGAATATGACAGAGACAAAAAAGAGAAATAATAAAAGACTTGAAAAGAAAGAACTAAAAGCAAATGCATACCTGATAAGCTGCAATCTGCTTAACACAGTCACCGACGTCGGTGATATTGCCGGCGTCGGTCAGGAAGGTCGCTGACGACGGTTAGACTGTCGACATCGGTAGGGGAAGTGGACGAGGTCAGTTGGGGTAATGGCCAGGGACGTGTTACAGGTCTAGTTTTTGGTCTGCAGGATGGACTATGGTCTTGTCTGTGAGTCAGGGAGTTTGTTTGGGATGGTAAAACAGTAGATGGAATCTTTAATAAGGACTAAGGCAGAGGGTATGATGTCAGGAAAAGGGGTAAGGGGTAGGAAAAAGGCCTTTCAACTTTTTCGTGAAGCAATTTAGTCAGGTTGATTAGATTGGTCTTAAGATGGTCTGTAAGTCTCTGATAGCTTGTGCTGAGTTGATTGGACAAAGGGTGTGGTCTAAAGAGAGACTAAAGGGGTGTCAGAGGCAAAGAGAAGGGAATAAGGGGTGAGAGAAGGCTTTTCAGCCTCTCTGGGAAGAATAGGGAAGGTTGAGTCAAGGATGCTTGGAATAGACAGTAGACAGAATGCTAATATATTTGAAATGACACTGAAATGAAAACAATATAAATACTTAGCTGTGATACGAGTTGGCAAAAGTGCAGAAGCTGTGTTTCGATTGTCGCTAGTGATGGAGATATCATGCAATCCCTGTGCAGAATGTCTGATGCAAGACCTTAGTGCATAGAAAATGCTGTCAAGAATGTTGATCCCTGCAAGAACACCAAGAAGCTAGAACACTGAAAAGCAAAAGCACGAGAACTTTGTTTCACCGGAAGAAGATTCAAGATTCGTGATTAGCTCCAGAGATTAACCGATTTCCGATTAGATCCGTGCAAAGGTTAGAAAGTTTAGTTTAAGTAAAACCGACGTTGACGATCCCACTGGCGTCGGCCGACATTTGACCGACGTCGGCGGGTGGAGAACGGGTAAAAGAGCCACCAAGCCCGTTCTTCATCCGCCAAATGCACTATTCGTTGGAGAATGTCAAAGGTTGGGCTAAATACGCATGAGAGTTTGTTAGGCAGTTAGAAAGAAGTAAGAATAGGTCTTGGGTGAGTCATAGGGTGGGAAATAGTCCAAGGCGAGGTGTCAGACGAGGTGTTATAGGTGATGTGTCAAAGGGGAGGATATTAATAATAATTTATTATTTTTAAATTAGTAAGTGCATGGTTTAAGAATGGGTTAGGAATGGACCAAGGGGGAAAATGACTAAGGGTTAGACACAATTTCGGTGTCTAAAATATCTGAAGAGAGGGGATTTGGACTTCAAGAGGCAAGAGTACCTCTACTCCAAAGACTAGAGAGAAAGGGGTAACACCAATAGAGGTTTGAATGCTAGTATAATAGGCCCATAAGGTGAATGGGATGTGTAAGTGCCAATCCTGACCTAAAGCACTGACAACTTTGGTTAATATTTTGGTGAGGGTTTTATTAAAGGCTTCTGCTTATCCATTTGCTTGTGGTCGCTAAGGCAAGGAAAAGCTTAAATCAATGCCAAATGCATCACATAAACCTTAGACTTGATTATTCTTGAAGGATTTGCCATTATCAGCAATGATCTTATGTGGAACACCAAAGTGGTAGATAATATGGTGGTTGATAAGGTCTACAATCTTTTCTACTTTGGTAGAGATTAGAGGAATAGTTTCCACCCACTTGGTGAAGTATTTGGTGGCTGTGGTGATGGAGCTATGCCACTGCAAAGAATGGGGGTTAATTTCCCCAATGAGATCAAGCCCCCATTGAGAGAAATTCCAAAATTCCTTAGATACTTAGATGCTATTGGCTGGTGCATGATGTAAATTAGCATGCTGTTGACATTTAACACACTTTTTTACATAATCACAATAGTTTTGGTTGAGATTGGGCCAATAGTAACCAAGGTGATGGATACATTTAATGACAGCTAGGCCATTGAAGTGTCCCCCATAGATCCCATCATGTGTTTCTTTGATGGCATGGAAAGCTTCATGGATATGTAGGAAATGAAGAAGGAGACCATCAAAACCTCATTTGTAAAGGATTCCCCCTAGTATGGTGTAACGAGAGGTACCCTAAATAAAATATCTTCAGGCATTCCTAGAGAGGTTGAGAGGAATAATGCCTAGGTTGAGGTAGTTGAAAGTTTGGTCACACTAAATTTTAGATTGGCCATAAGAGGGTGTGGTAAAATGATTAACGGTGATAAATATTTTAGAATTGGAAGGCTGAGAAGGGATCTGAGAAGTAAGGTAGGCCATTATATCTACAAATTTATTGGTAGATCAGGGAACAAATTGCACTAGGTAATGTTTGAATGATTTTAAGAGTTTGTCAACCAAAAGCTTATATTTTAGCAAGACATCATTCTTACATTGATATGATCCATTGACTTGGTTGACCACAATTTGGGAATCACCAAAGACATGGATTATCTTAATTCCCAAGCTTTGAGTAGTTTAGAGACCTATCACTAGGGCTTCATACTCAGCCATATTATTAGTACATTCAAATTTAAGTTTGAAAGAGAGAAGAAGGGTTTCACCATCGAGAGGAATGAGAATAACTCCAGCACCCCATCCTTGTTGGCATTTTGAGCCATCAAAGAACATGGTCATTTGGTAGGTTATGTCATCTTCTTGAAAAAGAGTCATGATAGACTCATTTGGAAAGGCAAGAGGAGGCTGTTGGTTATTTGGTAAAGGATATTTGAGCAATTGATCAGCAATGACCTAACATTTAATTGACTTCTATTGGAGAAATTCAAGGTCAAATTCAGCTAAGAGCATGAGCCACTTAGCCATATGCTAATTTTTATATGGTTTAGAGTGCATGTATTTGAGTGGGTCAGTATTAGTGATGACATAGGTTTTATGGTTAAGAAGGTAGTGGTGGAGTTTGGTGGACATGAAGGTCAATGCTAAGTAGAGTTTCTCAGTGTGTGTATACTAAGTTTTGTATTCTACAAGTGTACGGATAATGTAGTTTATGGCTTGCTCTTTATGTTGTTCATCTTGGTACATTGCCCCTAAGGAATGGTTAGTGGTAGAGATATATAGGTAAAAGAGGTGGCCATCCTTAGGAGGGGTGAGGATAGGTGGTGATAAAAGGTACTTTTTGAGTGAATCAAAGGCCTTTTGACAATCACTACTCTATGTGAAAGAGACATCCTTCTTCAAAAGGTGATGGAAAGGTTGGCACCAATCTAAAATTTTGGAAATGAAACAGTGAATGGATTGAAGTTTTTCTTGAAGGTTATAAAGCTATTTAAGGTTGGTTGGAGGAGGCATGTCCAAATTTTCTCTTAATTTAGTAGGATCTACTTCAATTCTATGAAGAGATATGATGAATCCAAGAAGCTTTCCTAAAAGGACCCCAAAAATGCATTTCTTGGGATTTAGGTGAACATGAAAATGGATGAGGTACTCAAATATGATTGTAAGAATAGTCAAGTGATTTGTTTAGAGTTTGGATTTCCTGAGAAGGTCATCCACAAAGTGTTCTACAATATTATGGATGATATCATGGAAAATATAAGTCATGGCATGTTGATAAGTTGCACCAGTGTTCTTTAACCTAAAAGGCATGACTCTATAGTAGAAAGTTCTCCAAGGGGTTATAAAGGTAGTTTTATGTTAATATTTAAGGGCAATCAAGATTTGATTATAATCTAAAAATCCATCCATGAGAGATAACATCTCGTGGCTAGTTGTAAGATCAACAAGCTGGTTAATGCTAGGTAGAGGGAAGTCATCCTTGGGGTAGGCAAGATTAAGGTCATGAAAGTCCACATAAATGCATAGACCCCCAGTGGCTTTGGTGATAGGTACACTGTTTGAGACCCATTGGGGGTAGTCAATGGGTTGAATGAAGGTTTACAGATATGAGACATTTAAGCTCTTCTTTGATGAGAAGGGTTATGTGAGGATGCATGCAACAAAGTTTCTATTTAATAGGCTTGGCATCACGGTGAGTGACTATGTTATGGGTAGCAATGGTGGGGTCAATCCCAAGCATATCATTGTAAGACCAAGTGAATTATATGCTGTAGTCTTGGAGGAAAGAGGAGAAATCTTGAAGTTCTTTGGTATTTAATGATTGGCCCAATTTGATAAGGTGGGGGTTATCCAGAGTGCCCAAGTTGATATCAATGGTAGATTCATTTAACATAGTCAGGGCCTCAATAAAAAGGGATTTATGGATAGAAGAATCCCCTGCACTGAGGTAGGTAAGAATGTAATCATCATCTTGATGTTAGATGGTGTTGATGGTGGGAGAATCGGTCTCTACCATTTTAGGATGTATGAGTGGAAGGACTTTGGTTTGGTCACTCTTGTAGTAGATGAGAGGGCTCTAACTTATAGTATTGATTAAAAAAAGTTAGGAGGGATAATATTAGGGTCTTCATATGGAGAAAGTGGTTAGGTTGGCAAGGATGGGATATCATCCTCTATGGTGGCAATGGGTTTGTCTGAATTGGTGGATTCTTGAGGTGGTTCATACCCAAGGCCAAATAACTCATGAGGTTGTAAAGTTTTGAGATGGGGAAACTCATGAGGCACCTTTTCATAGTGACCAAGGCCAAATAACTCATGAGGTTGTAAAGTTTTGAGATGGGGAAACTCATGAGGCACTTGTTCATAGTGACCAAGGCCAAATCCTTTTCAAACTCACCTATGGAGATATAGTCTAGTAAATTATGGTTTACTAAGATAGGAAAAGTAAGAGGTAAATGGTTGGATGGATGATGTAGTGGTAGGGGCTAGAAGTGGCTGATGAAGTCCCCCATAAATGAAATTCATTTGATGGTTAGGGAGACCAATGGGGATGATGGTTCCAATGTCAAGGTCATAACAAGGGTCATGTTTGAGATTCCCATATTCTTGGGGGGTAAGAAAGGCATCTAAAGCTAAGAGTCTATATTCCCCAAAAGAAAGACATTGGAATTTGGTTGTCACAGGGTCTTCTTTTGGAATTGTCGACCATTTTGGCCCTACTGGCCAAAATTGGTCTCCTTCTTCCCCTGTTGTTCTGAGCCAGTTCAAATTTGGTTTGCTCTAGTCTTTTGGCAAAAGGATGAACTAGTTCAATGGTTTGACATCAAGGTTCAACATCATGATCTTTCCAAGAACTTTGAACTTGAACTTTGAACCATTGTTGGTTCAATTGGTCGGTTCAATCAGTTTGGTTCAAAGTGTTTGGTTCAAAGTAGTTGGTTTAAGCAATTGATTCAGGTTAGAAGGTTCAAATGGGGGCTTCCAAATCTTGAAGGACAAGTGCCCTTGTAGAGGGCAGTCAGGCATAAACTGGACCATTCCAGTAGGTTGTAGAGGGTAGTTCCAGACCCAAAAGTGCCCTTACAGAGGGCGGGGAACCCTTATAGAGGAATCAAAAGACAAGGCAAAAAGGGCGAGTTTTCCTTTGGAAAAGGCAAAGACAAAAAGTTGAATTTCTTTCGACAAAATGATTGAAGGAATTCCTTTAGACATTTTGTCCGAAGAAATTCACAAGGCAAGGTGCCAAACAAGGAATTCTTTCAAAAAAAATCCCGTGGCAAAATGAACAAGGTAAATTCTGTGGACAAAGAGTCTGAAGGAATTCCTTCAGACTTTTGCCCAAAAGAATTTGCCAAAAACAAAGGGCCAAACATTGAAGGGAACTTTTCCTTCAGATAAAATGTCTGAAGGAATTCCTTCAGACATTTCATTCGAAGGATTTGAAGACCAAGGCTGCCCGAAGTACCCCAAAGGGCAGGTGCCCTTGCGGGGGGCTCTCAGTGACCATGAAAGGGACCTTTCTCAAAGCCCGAAGGGACACCTTCCCTTCAGGAAGGTTAAAAGATAAAGGCCTAGACAAAAGGAAAAGGTCAAAGGAAAGAAAGCTGAAGAAATTGACCAAGGGGTGACGGGCCCGAAGACGTCAAAATTTGGCATAGCGAACTAGCCATTCAGGTTCAAACATCTGGTGACGTCCCCACAGATGTCAAATTTAGGACAAGGGAATAGCCATTGGCTTTCAAATGGCGATGAGCACATGAACGTCAACTTTACAGCAATGAAATAGCCATTGATATTTAAATGCTTGAGTGTGAACCTGAAGGAATTAAAAGGCCTTAGGGATAAAAGCACGAGCCCATTGAGAAAAGAGCCTAAGGAGCCAGCCAAGGATTGATAGAAGATAACCTTAGGGGGATTAGATTGCCAGAAAGAGCCAAGAGGTGACAAAAGACAAAACCAGGAAAAGACAAAGCTAGAAAAGACAATAATCAAGAGTGAACTTCGCGACCCACCAAGAAAGGAGCCCAAAGAGCCAAGCATAGAAATAGACAAAGCAGTCCAAGTGGTAAAAGAAGGTGTCGTCATAAGGAGTTATTCCAGTAGTTGAAATAGTCTCTACTAAGTGGTCATCAAGGAGTACAAATAGTGAATGGCATGACCTATTTTTCCTCATTTTGCATTAATGGTTAGACAATCACATGAATGTCTTGAAGAAGGGGTCTTATTTGAAGACAAATGGCACAGCCCATGTTTTCACACATGACATTTAATATATTTTAAATTCCTAAAGTCAAAACTAGAGCTGATACAACATTCTCTTTCAAGTGGCTTCCTCTTCCCAATGCTCTCAATGTAGCATGGGTCATTTATTTTCCAGAAAGTGCCAAAGTCTTTTTAAAAAGGCTATATATTTATAACTTCTCATTGGAGAAAGAGATATCTCTCATTTTTGTATGGCACAACCTTGTCAAATTTTCACCTTGAATCAATAAAAATCATTTTTTACCTCTCTTTGGTTGGATATCTCTAAGTGTGCCTGAGTATTAACCTTGTGTTTAGTCATTTTTCCATGATGCTTTCACAAACTTGATACCAACACATCTGGTATAGACAAAGTACCACTCTTGTAGGTAGCAAAAAGAGCTATATCTAGAGCGCAGAGATAGGAGAGGGTTATCAGATAGTGTGTCTTCATATAACACCTATGGTAAGTTCATCTTCTGTGTGTGTTCATCAAGCCTTTTTGTTAAGTTCTCTGCAGTCTGGCTTTTTATCAGCTAAAGTGTATGTATGTGCTCTTATGGTTTAAAGTGTGAGCAAATGAGTAGATCAAACTTTTTTGGTGCATCACCATCTTAGCTTGAGTTATGCTTTAGTAATCCTTCTCTCTTTTCAAACTCCCCCCCCATTTTATATATATATATATATATATATATATTAGAAAATGTTACCAGAATAACTCAGAGATGCATCAAAGGGAGCTAGCCCTTATCTAGAGATTTTCCCCTCAATTTTGCCAAACCCACAGGCAAGAGAGGAGTCTCTAGTGTGCCATGTGGAAGAGAGAAGCCCATATTTCTATCAAGGGTGAAATCCACAACGCCAATAGGAATCTAGGAAGAGGGGATAGATGAGCTAGTGGAAGATTTATCAACATTAGGTGTGGAAATGCTATGGGTTTTGGATGGTGAGGTTATGTTGTTGGCAGATGGTTATGCAGTGGATAAAGGAGGATGAAGGATGTCATTGGGCTGATATGTCATATTACAAAATGTAAAAGGATTGGGGTCAACTTGGATAGTCACAACTTGCCCTTCATGTTCAAACTTGACACATCAATGCAGGGTGGAATGGACACAACTCATGGCATGAATCCAAGGGTGTCTGAGTAAAATGTTGTATTGAAACTCTCATTCTACAACATAAAAGAGTTCAAGAGTAATACAAATCCCTATATGGATGTGGAGGACAACTATGCCCAAGGTGGTAGCCATAGTATCATTGAAAGAATGAGGGACTATTGAGCTTTCAGGCATGATGTTTTTAGGTAACTGCAATTGGCCATAAGTATGGGAGGAGATAATATTGATGCTAGATCCCCCATCGATAATCACCCTTTTCATGTTGGTTTGATTGATGTATATTGTAATGAAGAGGGGAGGATCAAGATCCTCTGAATGAACAAAAGGTATTTCTAAATTCTTGAAGGTGACAAGGTTGGAAGTCCGAAGGGCACCAATAAAAGTGGCTAGAGGTTGAGGATCATTAGGTTGGACCTTGATGGATTATAGAGCCTTTATAAGTAATTGACGGTCATGGGGAGAGGTAGAGATTAACTCATAAAATCTCACCTTTGTTGGAGTTTGGTGAAGTTACTTGTGGATAAATTTTCAGATGGATATTGTATATGGGTTAGGATATGAAGGGTTAGATGGGGAGGCACTGAAGATAGACATATTGAGTTTGTTTGAAGATGGATAAGGTTAGGTATTATTTTCATGGGAGTTATAAGAGGGGTAATTTTGAGTAATGGATGCCTTAGTCTTCCCTTTATCCTTATGTTGGGCTCAAGATCGAGTAATCATGTGAATAGTGTGGATAAATGGGTTCTCTAGATTGGATGGTTTCTTCAGTTTTTCCTCTTCACTTTTGGGTGAGATCAAAGATTGGATGGGTTGAGTCGGTGGTTGGATCGATAATGGGGATGAAAGAGGTTTGTTTGATAACAAATCATCATCTTCATACAAGTTGTGAACAAGGACTTAGAGAGCTTTACAGTTCTTGATGTCATGTCTTGGTGCCCTATGATATGCACATATCAAGTTATCATTAAACCAAGAGGGTTTGGTATGTGAAGGGTCAAAGGATTTGATGGGTGGTAAGCTTAAGGAAGAAGTTTGTAATAAATATTGGAGAATGGTTAAGTAAGATTCAACTAAAGGTGGTAGATGTTTAGTGGTTTTTTCTTTGGATGTTGAGGTGGAAGGTTGTGTGGATGTAGGTTTGGTGGTAGGTGTTTTGGATAAAGTGGTATGCTTGGTTGACAGTTTTGGTTTAGGCATGATGGTTGATGGGTTGGTAGTAGAGGAGGGCAAGGTAGGTAACTTAGGAATTGTTGGTGTTGTGGGGAAAGGTGCTTTAGAAAGCATGTATGAAGGTGTGACCAATAAATGTGGTGGGGTTTTGGTAAAAATGATGGACTTTAAGGTAGAGGGATGGGGACCTAGAATGGAGGGCAAGGTTGAGGGAGGTGAAATTTTGGGTTTTGGGCCCTTTGGTGATTTTACATCTTTGGTAGTTTTAGTTGTTGGTTTTAGAGGTGATTTGGTCACTTTAGTTGTCTTGGTGGGTTTAGGTGTTTGAGGGTCAATCAATTGGGAAGAGGTTTTGGTTGGTTGGGTGGAGGTTTTAGTTGGTTTATAAGGCCTAGGTTGGTCTATTAAAGAAGGGGTTAGAATTTCTAGTCTGGTTCCCTTACCTTTATCTTGACCTCTCATAGAAGGTTTTACAATTAGAGGTTGGGTGGATGCAGTCATCTTCTCTTGTGAGATAGCTTCCAAAGGGGGTGTGGATGGTTTTGTGATAGGGGAGGTAGGTGTGGTATCCTCTAATGGAGGTGTGGATATGTTTGCTTCCCTTGTTTGGGTTTCCAAAAGAATAAAAGGTAGTCTTTTTTCTTCCATCAGGGGAATGGGGAAGGAAACAGTTGAGGCAACGTTTTCTTCATCAATGGGTTCACTAGTAACCACATTAATAGTATGTGCCTCATGAGATGATTCATGTTTATTTTCATGATTAGGGGTAGAAGGATCATGATTAGGGAAAGGCTTGCAGAATATGTCGAGGGCTTCATTCGATGGCGCATTAGGATTGTCTAATATGAGATCCCCCTTGTCAATAAGGGATTAGACAAGGTATTTAAAGGTATTGCACCTGTTGATGTCATGTCCTATGAATTGATGAAAAGCATAATGGTCATTCTCATTATACCAACTAGGTACGGGGAAAGAAGTATCAAACTGTTGGGGTGGTTTAATTGGTGGAAGTTGGATGATATTGGCTTTTAGTAACTTTTCTAAAATAGAAGGATAAGGCTCCCCAAGTGGAGTTAATGGCTTATGGTTATTCCAAGTTTGGTTCCTTTGGTTTTGGTTTGGATAGTTGAAGGGTTTGGAGTTTTGATTCCTTAGTTTCTATTGGTTAGTAGATGGTGGAGGTGTGGCTTTGAAGATAATAGCATTGGTGGTGGCTTTGGTCTTGGAATTGGTATTGGTTGGGTTGTTTACTTTAGAAGAAGAGGCTCATTGGTTTTGTAATTTGGTTTTTTTCTTCAACTTTAATCTTCCCTCATCAATGGCTTTGTGCTCTAGTTTGCAAGCCATGGTAAAGTTTATCAAATGTCTGGAAGCTTTGGACGTGCAATGTGGATGAGATGTGTTTTGTACATGCTCGAGAAAAGAGCTCTATAAGCTCAGGTTGAGGTAATGAAAAATAAAGTTGGTTGATTAGGCTCCTCCAATGAGCCACAAAATCAACAATAGATTCATCTTCCAATTTCCAAATGAAGTATAGGTCGATAATAGAAAATTTCTTGGATATATTGATCGAAAAGTGATCCAAAAAAGTTTGGGATAGTTGGGTGAAGGAGAAGATGGAGTATTTTGGGATGGCACTATACCAATCTAATGCTAGTCCAAATAAGGACATAGGAAAGGTATGGAGGAGAAGAGCATCATAATGGGTAATCAAGTAACATGTGTGCCTAAATGCTCTTAAATTTTATTGGGGGTCCTCCTTGCTTTGAAATTTAGATAATTTTGGTAATTCCCATTATAGAGGATATGGTCGGAGAGGGATAGATGGATGGGTTCATTGTAAATTTGGTTATAAGAGATAAGGTTATTGATCCTGAGATGTATGACTCAAGTGTAGTCATCTTGTCCATTAACATCTTGACCAAGTTTGTTTGGGGTTGTTGGGTTGGATAGGCATATGACACATTTTGTTTGGGTTGGGTGACATGGAAATAACTAATGGATGGTTGGGATGATGTTACGTGTGTGTGTGAGGTCATGTAAGGTTGAGTGGAAGGTGAAGGTATGTATACTTTTGGTATAGGAATATATTGATGTCATGGGTATGTGTTGGAATGTTGAGGTTGGGGCATTTATGTGTGGCATCGAAGTGATTAGTGGGTTAGTTGGTTGAAGGTGGGTAGTGACTAAAGTGCTTATAGGGGGAAGTGTTTGTGGTATGGAGAGCACTAGATTTTGAGATTGGGTTATGGTTAAGGTATTGGTTGCTACCAAAGGGAGGATGGAAGTAGGAGTGGAAGATAATGCCAGATTAGGTGGGGTGTAGGTGACTAAGGGTAAGGTTGAACCCACTTGGGGTGTAACACGAGGTGTTTGATTGGGGGGTGAAAGGTAAGTTTAGGTTTGGGTGGATGGGATGTTGGAAGAGGTGTGGGTCAATAATGGTTGGGTTGAAGTGGTACCCACCATAAGGTGGGGTTACATGCCAAGAGGGGGTTCGATAGAGGAAATCAAAGCAAAAGAGGTGTAGTGTGATATGGTATTGAGGTAGTGCTGTAAAGCCACCTGATTATTATCAAGGAAAGCAATAAAGTTAGGATCTCCTTAAACTATTATTGGGATCCTAAAAGGAAAGGGAGGAGGGGAACTCTCAATGTGAGGGGGACTCTAAACATCCAAGGTATATTCCATAGGTGCAGAAGAAGATGGGGGTTTGTTAAATTGATTTCTGAGTTTTTTTCTGGTAGTGACCATATGAGAAAACAAGGAATGAAAATGTGAAGCTCTTAACTCAAACAAGAAGCAACCAAAAAGATTTCAAAGCAATCAACATAAACACTAGAAGTGAATTTAGCCTAAGATTACTTTTAAATCACTTTTGGCTTATGCCTTAAAGAGTGTGAAGGGGAAGTTGGTTTGATATAGGTATTAAAAAGGCAAGCTATGGTTGGTTTCAGGTTGTTTAGGCACTCAAAAGAAAGATATATGTTGAACTTTAGTACATGTCTTGGTATTGGGGCCTACCCCCTCACTTCACAATCTTGCAGTGATAAGGATGATGGGTGCTTAGCCAAGATATACCAAGTCCAAAGTTTATACTCAACTAGAGAGTTGAGTTGGTTCTACCCTTGGTGGTGAAATCCAAGTGGGATAGTCAGGAGGGGGTAAGGTTGTCACCAGGTGATGAAATCCCAATCAGTGTTTGTCTCAAGTATTGTTTTGATGTGTAGATTATTTAGTGGTTTGGTTTAGTGTGTGAAGACAAGTGAAAGCTATGATAAAATTACTATTCCTCATAGTTACTAGATGAACTAAGATCAACAAGCAATTCAATGGATGCAAAGTGTTTGTTTTAAACCCAAAATAAAATTTTAGATTTATTTAAATGCATACAAAATATTTAAATGAAATATAAATGAAAGATTAAAATTCAAGTCCTAATCCTAGGATGATTTCTCTTTTTATTTATTTTAAAGATGCAAGGAAAATAAACTTTAATTTTTTTAAAAATGTAACTAAAACTTGTGTTTTTATTTTTTTTATTAAGTAAGAAAGAAAGATTAATTTTCATAGAATGCAACTAAATGAATTTCACTAATTAAATTCTAAATTTCCTAAAACATCTATGAAACCAAGAAAACTCAAGGGTCCTACCAGGTGTGCCAAAATGTTTCTATCTATTTTTTGCTTTTTCCTAAGTGTGAAAAGTAGAAACTAGTAATAAGGGGTGTGTAGAAAAACTTGTTAAAAATGCATGCATTAAATCTAAGTGATTGTGGAGAGCTCATATTTGGCTTGGAAGGATGACATAAAAATAATAAAACACTAAAATAAACTTGTTTGTTAAACAAGTAGATGGGTGGATTGCCTAGCATGAGCTAGATCATAAAAGCAAAAACTTTCTTAGAGGTTGTCAATCCACCTTCTTCAACACTTAAGTTGAAATGATAAAAAAGTATATTTTGCATAAATACAAAAAATAAATAATACTAAAGTATCAAATAACTAAATTTGATACAATAAATTTAAATGCTTTGCAAAAGATAACTAAATGAACGCAATATTTTAATTAATACTAATGCTGAAAATTGGTAAAGTTTATGGTTTTGGTTTGGTAAAGTGGTAAGGTTCAAAAGGATTGTTTTTTTGGTTTGGGTAGATGGTAAATTATGAAAGAGATGGATAGATAAATGACGCAAATAAGTAAATATGGCAAAGGAAAAAGAAAGGTAAAGATGGCAAAGAGGGAAAAGAGGTAAATGAGGTAAAGAGGTGAATGGGATAAAGGGGATAGATGAAATGGAAATAACCAAAGGGATTAAATGAGATGAATGGGATAAAGAGGAAGGGGTTAAGGGATCAATATTATGGAGGTTAAGGAAATAAAAGGTCAAAGGGAAATAAAGAAATCAATGAAATTACAAAACAAAGTAAATTACCTCAATGTTGTTAAAGTGGCTTGAAGATGTTGATGATGGTTGAATGTTGATGAAGCTTGAAGAAATTTCGGCATAGCTTCGTTGCTTTTATATTTTCCATTTCAATATGATGATGACCTCCAAGATGATGACCTCCTCCAAAATCATGCAAAAATATGGTAAAAACCAAAGACTAACTTCTAACTTAACCTTTGGTGATGGAGAGAGGTGGGGTATTTATAGCATTTGATGTTGGGAAACATGCCAAAAGAGTGGGATAGTGAAGCAGTTCCAATTTTTCCATGTGGTGCATGATTTATTCAATGTGAGTTTGGTGGTGATTACCATGTGGGTTGGAAAATCTCCCTCTTTGCACATGAACCCAAGTTTGAATGGAAATCATGCACATGGATTTGAATGAGACCAAAGACATTTTATCACCCTTATTTGTCTTCATTCAAGAACTTAAGAGGTGGCACACTAAATGTGGCACCATTTTTCATGTGGGTGATGAAAATTCTAAGGTGAGGTTTGTGGGGATTCCCATGTGGGTTGAAAAGTCTCCCATTTGGGTTGGTGAGCCTCCATTTGGGTTAAAAAGTCAAAAATAGGTGCCCTTTGTCTTTCCTAAAGTCTTAAAGGGGTAGGTATCTATTTTAAAGTATAATTTAATGTGGGAAGACAAAAATACATGTTTAATAATGACCCCTTTAGGTAAATTTACTACATTTCAAGGGGGGGGCCTTGTCATGCTTGAATGAGGTCATCAAGCACTTTGGGAAGGGTCCCAAGTGGGGTATGATGTCCCACATCAAGCCACATCACTTCTAAGCCACATCACTTGCCACATCACCTCCCAAATCACCTCCCATGTCACTTAACATGTCACATGACATGTCACTTGCCATGTCATCATGAATAGTGATAGTGGGTCCCATAGTGAATAGTGATGGTGAATAGTACTTTCAAATAGTGATTTTGAATGATATTTGTGACTAGGATAATAGTGATTTAGTTAGGTTAAGGGGGGTTTTGGGAAGGTTTAATAAGTTTTAGGGGATCTCAAGGCATTTAGTCATCAAAAACTATACATGTATAATTTTTTGGTGTCTATAATGCTATATAAATTTTCAACAGAAGCATGAGAGGGTTTAGCCTTGACTGGTACATTATTTAGTTTTGGATTCGAAGGCACATTGTTTAGGTTTGATTTAGTGTTAGAAGAGGAAAAAGGGACCCAGAGGGTGACTCGTGAGCATCTAGTTGTGATTGCATAATCTTGAGTCAATAAGGAGCCATTATAATATAATTAGAAGAAGGCAAAGGGCCTTAGATGGTGACTCACGAGTGTCTAGTTATGTTTGTGAAATTTTGAATGGGCAAGGAGTCATTATAATTAAAAGAAGGGTGCGGTGGTCTAGAAATAGTAACTCATGGAATTGAGGTGTAATGGAATTTCTTGAACTTGAAAAAACATTACTTGAAGAGGAGGTGTTGATTCTATAATGGGGTTTTCAGTACTTCAAGAAGCATTGGATGGCTCATGAGCTTTGATTGTCATAGTATTAATGTGATTTGGATAAACACATCCCTTGGTGCTATTATAATCATATGACATGTTATTTTAACCTAGGTTATTAACATGGGTATTATGATCTTGATTATTATGATTTTGTCCTTGTGCTTGTTAACACTAGTTCTGCTCTTGATTTTGATTGTTTCTTGGTGGCTACTGATTGTGTTTAGGAAATGGGTCTTTGTAAATGCCCATGTCCTAATTAGTATTATGTACGATGTGGTTTAATTCAATTTCACCACTTTCAATCAAGTCCTCTATAAGATGTCTCAATTGAACACATTGATAAATAACATGGCCAATAACACGATGGAAATTACAAAACTCATATTCCCAATACCAATTGGGTTTGGGTTGATCTTTAGGGAATGACCTTGGTATCATCCACACAATCATATTGGCTGCCACTAGCTTTTAGAACACAACCTCAATAGGCTCTCCCAATTTGTTGAATACCCTATATTTATTGAATGCCCTTTGTGGAGGAGGCCTTTACAACACACATTTGGACCCGATGGATCTTGTACCATTTTCACATGTATAGATTTTGTCACTCTGTTTCCCACCATGTTTTTATTTTTGTTAAACCCTTTAGGTTTTTCTATAGCAATATCTTGAATAGGTGATTGGCTTTGATTAGATGTTTAACCCTGCGAATAAATCTTTACAAGTCCCTTAGTAATGAACACCTTCTCTATCTATACACCCTTGTCTATGATATCCTTAAATGTGTTTGTAGAAGTGAGTCATAAATTATGAGCCACTTCAAGGTGTAAGTTTTATGCAAAAATATTAGCCAACTATTTATCTAGAAAATTATGTTGAAAGTCTTTAGCTAATGCTCTCCATTGCTTTAGGTATGCTATGAAGCTTTCCCCATCTCATTGTTTTTCTTTACACAAGTCAACCATGGTCAACTCATGTTTAATGTTATAAGAGAAATGGTCAACGAATATATTAGATAAATCATTCCAATCTACCATCAATCCCTTAAGTATTTTGATGAGATAATATAAATCTTGTCTAGCTAAACTATGTCGAAATAAGCGAAGCAAATAAACAATGCTATAGGCTACCTCTTGGTATAATACAAAAAAGGCTTGGATATGTTCTCATGGGTAACCTTTTCCTTTGTATTTATCAAATTTGGGTGCCTCAAAATGAGGTCAAAAGGGGACGTAGAGAATACTTAAGTCAAACAAATATGGACATATCTCATCAAACTTATATTTCTTAA
Source organism: Torreya grandis (assembly GCA_037957365.1). Classification (NCBI taxonomy): domain Eukaryota; kingdom Viridiplantae; phylum Streptophyta; class Pinopsida; order Cupressales; family Taxaceae; genus Torreya; species Torreya grandis. Next base: position 7,574,957 of record JARHVA010000075.1, read on the forward strand.
CTAGGTTTCTCATCTCCAGTATTGACACTATTTCCTTCATTGAATTCCATTCCTACATGTTTGGTGCATTTGTAGGTGGGATATAATTTTATTGGGGTGGTATATGCCCTTGTGTTGTTATTTTTTTAGGGATATAAACCTTACAATCTAAAAATTTATTCTGATTTACTCCTTGACTCAAGTAGGTCAGTGATTGATTCTTAGGTGGTTGATAAACATTTCTTGAAATTTGCCATTGTAAATTATAAGTATACTATTATTTTTGAGGAGTCTACAATTGTTTCACCAAAAGACATGATGGTTGGGAGGAACTTGCCAAAGTGTTTTGGATAACATCCCAAATATGCATTGAATTTTATTGAAGAATGTGTGTTCTGTGCCTAGTAAAACATGTTACAAAGCATCTCTAGGTTTGTTTTATCCAGCTGAAGTCCCAAGGTCTATCGTATATGTGGGATCAACTAGGGTATGTTGCATTCGATTTATCACATTCTCTTTCTCTCTAGAAACATTATTGTTGATCTAATTTACAACCAAAGAGTCTGTTAAGTTTGTGATAAGATGCTTTGTGTATCATTGACTAATTTTCTTGATCTTGGTAGCAAGATCTTAATCATTGGGGGTAGACTCTATAAGTGTTTATTTTCCCTTGCTAGAAGAAGCAATATTGGATTTTTTTATGTGAGTGATACATTTATCTTGCAGTTGCTCTTCTACCTTAACAAATGTTTGTAATTGTTCCATCATGAAATCTAGTGGCAACCTAACACCTAAATCTATCAACCTTATGAGGGATTCATCTTTGTTGTCTAAGGGTTGATATTCATAATAATATTCTTTAGACCCTACGGTTGTTGGGATATCATTGAACACAATGGAGTTCTCATGTCTATCATAATAATGCTCTTCCTTATAATTAGGGCATTAAAAGACCCCACAATGAGTATGCCTTTGTGTCATGCTTGGAAGATTATTTTATACATTTTCTAAGATGTGAAATTTGTGTTATAAACATTTAAAAAGGGTACTCAGATTTCTTCAAACAAATGAAAAAGTAAGATGAGACTATAAAAGAAGTGGTATAGTACCACACAATTAGAAGAAAATGGTTACAAATTTACTCAACTTTGGTGGGTTGAAATCATCAAATTAGAAGAGGGTAAGACAATTTTGAAACCTAAAGTGCAAGCTAACATAATAAAATTAGATTAAAAATATGTCAATACAATAAAAATCTAGATACAACTATGGTGAGTTGCAAATAGAAAACTAGAAGAAGGTCTTTTTGATTAGGAAGATAAAAATGCGAACCAAGAAACTCAAAATGTGAATTAACACAAGAACTCCTAAGTATAAATCCAAAACTAAATGGGTATCACAATGACACCACATTGAAACAAGATGTAGAATGGTCCAGGAATTTAGAGCATGAGAAAATGCAAGATAATCTAAGTCCACAATGAGAATAAAATGATGATGATTCTAGGTAATGGCCTTCAACCCAGATGGGAAATCATACCCAAGTTACTCAAAACAAATGTAAAAGGTAAAACAATAACACTTTGGATCAAAACTTAGAAAGGTGAGATTTCAAATTTAGACAAAAATGAAGGACTTTGAGATTTTTCCAAGTGAACAAATGGTTTAGACTGAAATGGATATCATAACAATGCTATTCGGAAAATACAAACATAATGTTTTGAATGAAGATTTGAAAAAGGCAAGAAGTGATTTCAATTTGGTTAGTGTAATGCTTCTTTGTTCAAATATAATGGTGTATAATAAAGTGTTTAGTTTTTTGACGTGTTTTGGATTTCACACAAATAGTTTTAGACTAAAGAAGACCAAGCAATAAAAAGGATAAAATGACAAACACACCTAAGTGTAACATCTTAAATCCTAAAATTGACAAGCTTGCATGATACTATCAAATTCTATCTATATACACACTCTTGAGAGGATTTTAAATATTAATCCAAAAAGTAAAAGCACATGAAAAGTAGGGTTCTTATGCCCCCTCTTCCATCAAGAATTTATATGGTGACATGAAACTTTGGGATACTTGCCCTACATCAATAATATGTCCGTAACAAGTGGGGTTTTTCTAAAATTAAATTTTCATGCATCTATATGGTCCCAAGTGTGGCTAACAGGAGAGATGATCATGTCAATTGGATATGTGTCAACTGGCTTATTTTGAAAATGTCTTCTCATTTTCACAATCATTACATCTGTTAATTGCTTAGTGTAGTGTGATGTTTGAGTTGCCCCTACAGTTCAAGGCTGAGTACCTCTAAGAAAGATTGTTTTAACCACTAAAAAAAAGCATCCTAATGGCTCACCCTCAATTTATATAGTCCACCATGGAGTGGGGTTAAAATTATTCCAAGAGATGAATTCCTAGGTCAACGCTTCCCTAGATAACCCATGAGGAGGCGATGAAATCCCACCACAAGCCAATGTGCATACAAATAAAGACAAGTGAAAAGACTTTATGTCATTTTAGGGTCACCCAAATCATATAGATTTGGGGAGGGCCTTAGAAACTTTATTTTCACACCTTTGGATGAGGCAATAAATGCAAATAATGAGCATTTTTGGTTACCAAAGTTCCTTAAAGGGGATAGGGGGAGAGCATACATGGAACACTCATCTTGATTAAAACACACACATCAACAAACAAACATAATTTTTTTTTATTAAGAGTATTTATATAATGTGAGAGTTCATTTTATGACACCAAAATGAAGTATGTAATGAATTTTGCCTTTGATTTTGTTATGAAATGGAGACTAAGTGACTTAAATCCTGCAAACAAGGTGTTAAAATTCTAAAACCAAGGTGTGAAATTGTTAGAAAAATTTATAGCTTGTTATTTTAGGTCTCTATTTTTATGTGCAGGTTGATATCTCCATTCCATAGAGTGATCTCACCATTCCACAGTGCATTCCCACCATTCTACAAATCAATCTCACTAAAAAGTGAAAGCAAATAAGGTATTGGTTTACGATCTCATCAATTGAGAGGGCAATATCGCTGATTAGTAGGGTATTCTAGCCAAAGTATAGGGTATTTCCATTGAAATGATGAAAAATAAATAAAAAAAACAATAGTCACCTATTAGTTTTTGTTACAAGATGATTTCACTATTTCTTAGTGTAATCTCATCGATACAAAGTGTGATATCATCGATCCATAGTACGATCCTACCAATCCATAGTGTGATCCTACCAATTCATATTGTGATCCCACTGATCTTGTAAAACACATAGGCAAATAGAGAGCAAATAAAATTATTATACCATTCATGAATACATTTCCACCATTTTATAGGGCATTCTCATCGATGTTTAGGTTGATCCTATTGACTTCCAGATAGATCCTATTGTTTTATAGGTTGATCCCACCATTTTTATCAGAAGCTACATAAATGCAAAATACAATAAAAAGCAGTGCAATACAAAAAGAGGGTCTGAATGCAAAATTAGAAGGTATAAAGACTTGTGTGAGGTGCAGGTCCCACTAGGTGTACCAAAATGTAGAGTAAGATTATGATATGCATTAGTCGATGCATTATTCAAGAAAACATATATGAAAAAGCATATAGAGATAAAACATAAATCTTAATCTCTCATAGGGTGTTACTAGTGAATTATAAGAGCTATTTAAGAAAGGAATACTACCAAACATTCCAAATAACATCCCTCCTTCCAATAATGGCCAAAAAACATGTTTTTTTCTCATATTTGGTGTTCGAAATCTATGTCAATGAAGAATAGATGTTACTCCATAATTTCCTAGTTCACCAATGGCTTAAGATCACAAGTTTGATCAATTTTTGCATAGGTGAAGCTTTGTGGAGACAATTTTGCATAATAACATTACACAATTCAAGATCAAAAATGGTGGTCTTGGCTCACTTATTTATAGCTTTCTAAAAAGGTTCAGGATGAACCATGACCATTCATCTTGAGATCAATATGTGTGGCCATAAATTGATTCAATTTTGAAGGGACAAGCTATAAATATGCCCATTAATATTTGGAAGAATGGGGCATTGATGAGGCATGGGAGAGATTAACCCTAATATTTATTCCATTAATGGCCCATGGATGCCACCCCATTGATGATGTAGATTTGAAAAATGAATTTCTAATAAATATATTTTTAATAACTTTCATGGAATTTTCACTTAGGCTCTTGATTTGGTTTAATTTGCTTAAGTGACTTTGATTATTTTTTTGCATTTATTTGTAAATCTATTGCATGCTTAATTAACCTAGTCAAAAATGTCATTTTACTGAGTCATAATTTGACTAGAGTATAATCATAAAAGGTGTTAGTTGTGTATAGAACAATACCCTATTTAGGGCATGATGGATGTGAAATAAGACATGCATGTGACATGTGCCTATGAATTAGAAGAATTTAATGGTTCAGAGTGTCATTTTACATGGTCACAATTTGACTCATAATGGTTTAAGAAAAGATCATGATCACATAAAATGTATTACCCCATTCAAGGATACATTATCTTAAATCAGCACCTGTATGTGACAATTTCAAATGATTTAGTGTATTTTAATGATTTTGGCCTAGATTGTGCATTATTACAGAATATTTCTTAGAATGATAATTACAACACAATAATCAGAGGACTTAGATGTCTACAGATGGTTTAATCCCTACCTGAATCTCATCAACTACACATTACATTAAATATAAAGGGTATGTTTTTGACATGAGGGATATGTAGCTTACAACCCCACTTTGATGCTTGCTTGACCCAACTATTTCTCACTTATCTCTTTTGGATTGACATTTTAGTTTGTCAAGCTAGGTCAAGAAAGAAACCATTTTTTTACAATTCATCCTAGTGAAATAGAAAAGTAAACATACATAAAGGGAAAAAATAACCCTAAAAATTCCTAATCCATAGAGTTAGTGCATGATAGAATTGACATGTGAATTAGCCCAGGATGACTCCGCTTAGGGAAAAATTGATGCTCAGTGTTCATAGTAATGAGATCTCCTAAAAAGCCTAAATTTTAGGCACAAGGGGAAAATAATTTACACATTCTATATCCATGCTCAGATTTCCATAAATCAATCAAAATGTGATTATTCCAAATTATTTAATCTTATTTTCATTGTCACTATAATTTTCATACTACCCTTAAGTTATGTTCTTGATTTAGACTAGGGTATATATAATTTTTGTAATTTAATACCATGCTTATTATATCTATTCATGAGTGTAATTTTTTTAGTTAATTTTGATTGAAATCATAATTAGGGTAACTAGAAGGTGACTTTAAAATTCATACAAAAGTAACAAAAAAAAACATAGGAAAGTTACAATAACTTGGAAGACAAGGAAGACCCAATTGGGTAAAAAACATTGAAGAAGGTGAGAGAATAAATGTTGGTTCCCAAAAGCCATAGACCAAGCAAAGGAATACAAGATGACCAAATCAAACAAGAAACAAAATGAAAAGAAAAGGAAAAAAATAAACATAAGAAAATTATGTTCAATAAAAAGAAACAACTCATGTAAACATAGGAGGTTAACAAACAAGGCTAGCCAATAATATCATTTGAATCATCATCATACTCTATATAAATGGAAGTAATCATATCATTGAGAGTAATATCAAGACATATAGGTTCCCATGAATCTGTTATTGCAAAATTTTACACTCCTCTTAAAATATTTATCTTCCATATACTCTAAGACTTTATTCTACCTTATTACTTTATATCATTATTTTGGTAGGTACCAACTTGCATATTTAACTTTAAGTTTAGTTAGGGTCTGAATTGCATTTTGATTATTGTCTTTCTTTTGCACTTAATTAATTTTATAACAATTTGAAGTGTTCAAATGTGATATGTTAGCATAAATGACATAATACAATGGTGTTGATAGTATTGAAATTATTTTCAAATAAGGAAAAATAAAAAACTTTTTACATATATGCATATTTTATGACAATCTCTTAGATGATTTTTATTGTAAATGTGAACAATGACAATCCAATGTATTAATTCTTCTAGCTCTGTCAGCATAATGTTTAAATCATCGGTATGAATATAAGTCACTGTGAATTTTAATACCAAATTTTTATAGATTACTTTAGTCAAATTTATATATCTTGATAAATTGACCTTTTTGAACATTGCATAGATAAAGGTAACAAGTGAATGGTTTACACAAGATTACATTGAAGGAAATGTTTGATATAGTGATCAAAACTTAACACATTAGCACTTTTAAGGTCACATTTTGGGCATTTTGGTATCCATAACAATGGTAACCAAAGTGATCACTTTCACATTGTTCAATTTGAAGTGTTTTCTCTAGAGGTAAATTGATTACTTTCGACCACATTGTAAAGTGTTAAGTCTGAAATAAAATGTTGACATTTCAGTTGGTCATGATGGTAATGTCATGAAACATATTTCAAATGTGATATTACTATTATTTTTTGGCTCAATAAATTTTAGTGCACATGTAGCCAATAATGCCAAAATACCTCCACCAAATTATGCTTGTAAGTATGCATTGAATGTAAAAGTGATCTTTAGATTTGGAATTGTACCTAGGAAGCCATTAGTTTTTATTTTTATGAACTCTTTTCACTTATAATTTTGGTAAACAAGTTTGTGGCATGATGAATCTATGGTATATTTTTGACATGAGATTGAAAGTGTGCTTGATTTCATGTTTCATTGGGCTTTTGGTATGGAAATATATCTTGTAAGTTTAGTTTTGTATAAATATAATGAGTTGGCTTTTAGTTACATGATACAATCAAAGTTTGCAATCTATTGGTTGAGTGGTTTATCATTGCAAATATTCGTGAAAGATTGAAATAAACCAATTATTTCCTCTAGAGACTTTGTTTTGGTTAAAACCTTTTTGAATTTCTTTATATGGTTAAAAAGAAATGTTTTTTTAATGTGGACTGAGGTTTGATGAAAAGGTAGTCCAACTTAGATCAGGGTCATTTCAAAACCCCAATATTAAGGTTTATTGGTATGGTTGAAAGTGCATTCATTTTTTTTAAACCTTGATAAATAATATCATTTTTGTGGATATTAAAATAGTTTAATTGAATTGAAGACCATATTAATTTCATAGACATTGAAACAACTTTCAATTTTGAGAAAATAGTTTTATTTAAAGTTACTATCTATAATATTTTTCAAATAATTTGTATTTCTTTGAAAGTATTGAAGCTCGAACCTCATGTGACATAATTTTTATATTTTGTTTTTGGTATAGTTTAACGGTTATTTTGATTTAATAATTAAATGCAATAAAACACTGACATATTTAGCATGAATTAGATTACAAAATTAATAAAATATGAATGTAAAATATAGTAAATTGTATAAATTCAAATGAGTTATAAATATTAATTTTCAATGAAATATGAAAATGTAGCTTGAATTTGTTTGATGATGATTGTGTAGGCAAATTATTGATGTAAAACTTGTTGAAAGGATATTTGAAGTGTGTCAAAATTGAAAATAGAAATTGTAATGCACTAGGGTAGACAAGGGTAGGGTAGAAATTGTTATTTATTTGATTACAACCACATCTAGGTTGACTGTGTAGGTTATTTTCCTGTTCAAGTAGCTACATTTGTTAGAGGTCTTCTACTAGTTGTTTATGGGTGTTGAGTTGTCATGTGAAAGTCCTTGCGGTAATAAAATCCTAGTTCATACACATAAACCAAATAGAAATAAAATTCAAAGGGGGGAATCAAGAAAGGGGAATAGCCAAGCTATCATTTAAAAACCCACTTAATCTAAGTGCTACCTACATATCCTAAAAGGGCCTTAGGAAAAATTAGTTCTCCCTCTTAGAGTGAGTGTGTGAATCTTGATACTTGCTCTATATGGATGAAACTAGTAAATTGAGTTGAATTATTAACAATGAATGCCCTTGTCCTACAATAAAATAAATTCAAACTTAGCCTATAACTATTGGAAAAAATCAAGACTTGAATTGCAAAAATTAGGGCCTTTTTATTCAATGTGTAGTAATTTATACAGAGAGTGCTTTCCATTTTCTAGTTGTGCATTGAATGACCTTGATGTGTTTATATAGTTATATATTTGGAATGTTTTTGTTAATTGTCTTTGCTAAAAGTGTAGGAGGGCTTATATCAAATGTATCAAGTTTGAGAAGTAACCATTAGAACATGATATATGAGGCCACACTAGTGGATAAGGCTGGGCTATGACCTTGTCTAACCTAGTGCAACTTTATCCCAAAAGGCTAGAGATTATTGGAACTTCACTGACAGGAATATGTAAATAGAATAGGGATGTCTGAATGATATTTTCTAGTAATTTAAACATAATAGTAGAATAATGAAGGCTCTTTTAGAGATTGAAAGTTAAAATAATGATAACTAGACCAAGTAAGGTAAGGATGTCAATATTAAGCATTGTCAAGCACTTAATGATTAAATTTGAGTGTCTACAAGTGGGTATTTCAGTTGATATTTAAGATAAAGGGTTGAATTTTGTTTTGAATGACTGAAAGACATGATGTATAAGAATAACTCAGATGTAATATGCTTTTTTAGTTCCTCTTTCACATATGGTTATACTATAAATTAGATGTGATTGTATGGTTATGTGTTATTTAAGAAATTTAACATTGAAAAGGCAAGAATAAATCGTTCATTGTAATTTTCATATGGATTATTTTATTAGTTTCCTTCATAAAAATACATTTTGGTGTTACATTTTGAGATTATGAAGATTCAATGAAACTCTTTCTAGTTTTGTTTCTATGGATCATAAATCCAAGTTGATTATTTTAGAGTAATTCAATCTACAACTATAGATTTGCTTGACAGATAACAGTTCCTCGGTACCTCTCGGTGGTTCCCTTTTCGGCCCTTTCTTTCTTCAGGCCCCCTTTCTCAATTTTTTTGCTAAGCAGGGACCTCCCTCCCCTTCCTCCATGTCTGATGCTCATTTGGCTTAGGGAGAACTTCATTCCCCTCAAGAGAAGTGCTCACTCGACATGTGTCACCCCTGTGCTCCTTAGAGTTTTTATTTTTGGGTCAGGCCTCAAAACAATGCCATTGGTTGGTAAGACTAGGTGGCCCATGGAGTAATTGATGTAGTATTCAAATACATCTTCATCATGTGGCATCCTCATGCTCATTTTGGTGAGTGAATGCTTAGTGTCGTCAAGAGAAGCATTGACTTGACACTTGGTGATCCTTCACTTAATCATGCCAATAAATCCCTCAATCACTCTGAAGAAGTACTAACTTGATGCATGTTGTCTCCATGCTTATTTGAGGAGAATGTCAGTTACAAGAGATTGAGAGAGTACTATTGGATGAAGATGTGGATCCCCCCTTAAAGCAAGCTTTTGAAACACTTTAAAGCTTTACCTAAAGTGTGATATTTTAAGTTTGGAGGGGACCAAGGTTGCTAAAAATGGCATAAACAGACAACTCCATAAGTAGACACGTGATGATAACTCACTTCTCATAAGCATAGTGGCCATAACTGGAAGAGATAATTACACCATATCCAGGATCAGGGGTGTAACTACACTCATGAGTTCCAGATCATTTTTAGTTATAATGACATCATGGGCACAAGTGGTGGAATCTCTAGATGTCATCTCTTTGATCAGTCACATTGCCTATATATTTGAGGTTTTTCCCCTCTAGAAGGGGCTAGCGATTATTTGTTTTCACATTCTTATTTATATGAATAACCAATCATAATAAACTAGGTATAGTATCAGTTAGAGTTTTTTTCATTCTACAACCTTAGTAGGTGTACCTCATGGATGTTAGTGGATGCTTTGTATATGCCTTCTATGGCCTTCTATATTATATTCCCTATCCAAAATGAAGAGGACATGGTGTTATGTATTATTTGGGGTTAAAACTATCTCTATTTGTTATCTCTTTTCTTATACTTCTATAGTGTAGATCTTTATTTATATTGTAGATCTTAATTCATGCTTTTAAGCTTCTTTACGATCTATGGTGTTTGGAGGTTTATGCTATTTTATGTAAGTTTACATTAATATTTCAAATCTTCTAGCACATTACTCTAAGTTAGATTTACTTTCATATTGTTTACTATTTTTCATTCTACCCCTTTCTAACCCCCAAACTGAATAAAGAGTTGAATTATAAAATATTGAAGGTCTCTTTACAGAGTGCATTCAGTCCCACATTTGTAAAGATTCTTATAGATTGCTATGTAACCTAAAGTAAAATTTTTAGGCATCAATAGTTAAAATCTTTTCTAGCATGCCTGATGGGACCAATCTACTAGTTTTCTAAACTAGAAGCTCAAGTTTATGATCCATAGTCCCATAACAAGGTCAAAAACTATAAGTAATTCAAATCTACTAATACTGCCTTTGGGAGTTCCTACTCATAAAAGAGCTTGAGGACATAACACTATGTAACAACAATAATGAGCACATAAAAAAAAACAAATAGTGCATCCCTCACCAAAGAATTTTATATTATGGGATAGTGCTATCCCTCTGATCCCATCGATACCCCTAGCCCAATGGGACCCCATACCTTTAAATGTTTTAAAGGTGATCCCAAAGTTTGTAAGGGAAGATTTAAATATGGTGGCCGAACACCTCTAAGATGTGGTGAATGTGTGCACCATCCACTATTTCAACACTTAGAATGTAGCCTTAAGAATATTATTGGCCTCTTTTAAAGGATAAGTTATTGATTGGTACAGATCTTTACCAACCAACTCTATCACTACCTAGGATTACCTAGGTGATAGATTCTTTGAGTGATTTAATTAAAAAGTGGATCGATCTTCCCTCTTAAAACAATTTATATCCATCAAAAGGGGCCCACAAGAAGCCATGGCTGATTTTAACACCATATTTGAAAAGACCTGGCAAAAAATTCCATTGATGAATCGCCCACCTATGGGCATGGCCATTGTCTTTTATTTTAAGGCCCTCAATTTAGATATTATAGCTATGATCTAGTCATTTGGAGGCCTGACTCTAGAAGATGCATATGATATCATGGTAAGGGTAGAGAATAACTTGATTGATGCAAGAAGACTTCTTATATGGCTACTGATGCCAATGTTCCATGAGATATCATTACTTTTGTAAGAAGAAATGTCAAGCACTTCAAGAGCCCCACCTCTTTCCATGTATGCATACCTGCCCACTCAGGTGAGCACATCTATTACATCCTCATTGGCTACTAAGATGAATGATATGGAGAGTATTTTGAGGAACTTCTCTAACAAGATTATAAATCTCAAAAGGCAATAGGCTACTCCTCCAAAGCCCTCTTATAATAAATACCAAAAAAGGAGACCCTCATAGCAATAAAACTAGTACAAAGAGAGGAAAAGGCTAAAGTACCAAGGGCCAAACAACCAAGAACTAAATCATCAGGTGCCAAACCATAATACATAGCCTACCAATCAAATGGTTGTGGTCTTAGATTTATTGCACACAATATCACCAAGCATGAAAAAGGAATTGGTGTCTAGCTAAATAACTTGGTTGATGATTGTAACTCAAGGTGTTTCCCTTGTAATAAACCTCACAGTCCCCAAAATTATCCATGAGATAACTTACAACAAAAAATCACCAAAAAAGGATGGTAAGGAAATGCTTCGGATTCAACTTACACATACCAGTCCCTGAGAGTTGAAAATTGTCTTAATGATGTAAATGCAGGGTATGTCCCTAGAGTAAGAGGAAGAAATAACTTTAGAACATGCACTTTTCTCTTGGGTAGAAGATGAAGATGTGGTCTTTGCCAATGAAGTTCCTATGTATTGACCCCCATAAGTACAATTTGACTACTACACACAGTTGAAGAAAAGCCTAGTTGAGAAGCTCGAAGCCTTTGTACGGCCCAAGCTAGCCTTTAAAAAGGCCCTGACACCTTAGCCTTCACCTGCATTCTATCAAAGGTGTAATGAGATAGTACAAAACAAGTTGTTAGACATTGAGGTCCCACCTCTAAAGTTATATAGCATGGTGAAGTAGCTAAAGAAGGCACTGGCCAACATTTCCCTCTAGGATGTGTTGTCCATCCCCTAATAGAAGACCTTATTGAAGAAATCCTTAGAAAAAAAAGAGGAACCCATGCAAGAAAACCACCTGCAAATATATAAAGGAAAAAGGGAAGGAAACTAGCACGAGCACATAGCCTTAGGTACCCTCCACATTCATCAACACTAAGGAAGGGGTAAATAAACCAAATCCTTCCCCATTCTATCTGACTTTGATCATGAGTAAAAAACTATTGCAAAACTCCATGATCGATTCAGGTGTGAGCATGATGGTGATGCCTAAATAAATAGCTGATGAACTACAATTGTAGTATGATCCCTTAAGTAAGGGGGTGATGTAGCTAGATGGAAAAAAGGTTCAAACCTTAGGAATCATCTAGGCTCTTCCTCTCACATTTTACTCTTGCCCAAGTATCACTATACCACAAGATGTTGTGGTGATAGACATCCCACCAATCTTTTGGTTATGTCTATCAAGAGATTTCAGCACCAAAATTTGTAGATATCCATCATTAGATTAGTCCCATTTGATTCTAAGGACCAAGTATGGTTCAAAGATGAAGGTGTTATCCGAGCCCCTCTACCTAGAGCATATAACAGATGAAGTAATGGTAAATTTTGAGGTAACACACACCTCTTTCTCAAGGATGGGGACACACTATGTAGAGATGCTCGAGGGAGAAAAGGTGATAGACAACATAAGCCCTGAAAAAGAGGCCCTCATCAATGAGTTCATTAAGAATGACCCATTTGCAAACTTTGATGCCACCAATATCAGAACCTACATCATCCACAATGAATACCAAGTCATTATTGAGGTCATAAAGAAGTAATAAGACCAAAGCAAAGGGGGAAAAAATGAGTTTGAACTCTGGACTCTACATTTTGATGGTGGAAAATGCAAGATTAGCTCCAAAATTAGTATCCAACTAACATCTCCCTTTGAGAAATAAATACTCAGAGATTTTTTTTTCAATTTGCTTGTATAAACAATGAGGTAGAATATGAAGCTTTAGTCCAGGGTTTCAACCTCATCGAAAGATTGAGTATCAAGCATTTGAGGATGTTCGATGAATCTAAACTACTTGTAAGATAGGTAAGAGGGTTAATAATGGTAAAGAACATGTGTATGAGGTCTTACTACCATCACATATGGGACTTAATTGAATCCTTTGAGGCCTTCAATAGTCAACTAATCCTAAGGGCCACAAACATAAAAGCTAATAGAATGGCAATAATGGGTTGTCAATTTGACCCAGTGACAGACCTATTCACTAATGAATAGGAAATTTGAGTTGTCACTAGGCCCACCATCCTAAACAATGACCAAAATTCATAGGTGTTTGAGAGTGATCCTCAGATAATGATGTTTCTCTAGCAATCATGTGAATTTGTAGAACAACTACAACTAAAGATTGAGGAGGCATACAGAGACCAAATCATGAAATTAAAGACCAAAAAACTACCAAAGGGCCTCATCACTCTAGAAAACCTCTTTGACTCTGATGATGCAAGGAATGAAAAGTGTAAGTTTATTTTAGATAGGGGATTACTATGAACTCAATGTTAGAGGTGGAAGAAAGTTAAAAGTTAGAAAATAAGTTCCTCAGAGGGATAAGGAGCAATTGGTTTCTTTCTGTGATAAATATGAGGGCATCATTGCTTAGACTTGTGATGACTTGAAAGGATATGATCGAGAGGTCATTCAACATACCATCAACCTAGCAGAAGGAGCCAAACCATTTTGATAAAAGTAGTAGTTAGTGAACCCAAATATTGAATCCTTGATAGATTAAGAGCTCATGAAACTAATCGATTCAAGGATTATATATCCTATCAAACATTTTACTTTGGTATCTAACTTATCTTGATGTGGAATAAAAGTGGAGAAATATTACTATGCATGGATTTTTAGGATCTAAAAAAGGCATCCTTAAAAGATAATTACCCTTTCACTTCCATAGAGTTGATCTTGCAGATGGTAGCAAGAGTAGAGATGTTTTCCATTTTAGATGGATTCTCTGGGTACAATCAAGTGTGGGTAAAGGAGGATGATCAACACAAAACCACCTTCACTACAAAGTGGGGAACCTTTGCATATGTGAAGATGCCTTTCAACCTCTTTAATGTCGGGGTAACATTATAATGAGAGATGGACATAGCCTTCAAAGACCTGATCAATAAGATTATCCTAATCTTCTTGGATGACCTCATCATATTCTCTAAAAAGAAAGAAAACCACATTGACCATTTGGAAAAGTTCTTCCAAAGGTACTAAGAATTCAAGGTGTCCTTAAACCCCAAGAAATGTGTCTTCAAGGTCCCTCAGGGTAAGTTGATCAGATATGTAGTGTCTAAGGATGGGATCAGTATCAAACTAGAGAGTATAAAATATATAAGAAACTTGGCCTTTGGTAAACAAGAAGGGAGTCCAATCTTCCCTAAAAAAGATTGATTTTATAAGTAGATTCATTTCAGACTTTACAAGATTGGTCGAACTAATCACATTAATGCTAAAAAAGGGCCAGGCCTTCAAATGGATCCCTAAAGGGAGAGTGACATTTGAAGAAATAAAAAGTGCAATATCCATTGTGCCCATACCTATCAACCTTGAATTTCCAAAATATTTCATTATGTATGTATATGGGAATAAGCATTGCCTTATGATCATGCTAACTCAAAAGGAAGAGGGGTCAGAGAAGATCACCCAAACATATTTTATTTTATAATATTGTGTAGATATGGAATCAAGTATAATTTTGAAGAAAGGCAAGCCTTTGCCATTATCAAGGGCCTTAAGAAGTTTAGGCACCTTGTGGTGGGTAGCAAGATAATGGTGTATATTGTGCATTCTAGTGTTCGTGAGTATATCATGGAAGGATAAATTACAAATAAGAGATCCAATTAGATCACTAAGATCCTATAATATGACATAGATGTTAGACCAACCAAGGTAATTAGAGGAAAGTGAATTTGTGAGTACCTAGCCTAGTGTGTAGATCTCCCAATAGAAGATCAAAACACACTAGAGGTAGCCTTACTGAACCCGTTCAAAGCTTAAAAATCTTTGGTGACTGACTATCTCTACTTCATGCAAATTGGTAGGTATCTCAGTGGTCTCCCTACACATAAAAGACATTTTTATAGATTACAAGGGTCTAGCTATATGTTAGTCCAAGGAGTCCTATTCAAGAGGAATTTTGATAGGGACCTCCTCGGGTGTATTAACAAGCTCCAAGCAAAAAATATACTGCAAGACATGTATTTTTACCCCTCGAGTGGTTATGTCTCAGCCAAGACTACCATGACCAAGATCATGTGGGTAGGGTAATATTGGCCAACCATGTTCACAGATTATCATCAGGCAATCAAGAGGTGCCAAAAATGCTAATTATTCATTAGGAAGAGGAAAAACTTATCCATACCTCTCAATCTAATTATGATCGATGAGTATTTTACGTAGTAGGGATTAGATTTCATTAGAATGATTAACCTAATATCCAATATGGGTCACAAGTGGATAATGATGGCCATCAATTACTTTACCAGGTAGATCGAGGCAATCCTCCTAGAAAAAGCAACCGAGAATGTGATTATTAATTTCTATGAAGAACTCGTGGCTAGATTTGGATCACCAAAAATGATCATTTTGGACAATGTGAAAGCCTTCCTTAGATCCAAAATCTCTTAATTTATGCTCTAGAAAGGCATTTTATTGAAGACTTCATCCAATTACTACCCACAGGGGAATGGTTTGGCAGAGTCTACAAATAAGAACTTAATCTGATTGATCAAAAGAATGGGTAATGACAAGCAGAGGGACTATCACTTACACATAAGAACAAATCTATGGGTAGATC
The DNA here is from genome assembly GCA_037957365.1 of Torreya grandis. Taxonomy (NCBI): domain Eukaryota; kingdom Viridiplantae; phylum Streptophyta; class Pinopsida; order Cupressales; family Taxaceae; genus Torreya; species Torreya grandis. The sequence continues at coordinate 7,590,892 of JARHVA010000075.1, forward strand.
ACATCTTGTATACGAGAAGGAAGTGGTGATGTCAGTTTCTTCATAAATCCTCATATAATAGCTCTTGAATGCTATTGATATCAAAGAGAATAGAGCAGTGGAGGTTTGTCTTGATGAATTAATCAAACTCTAGGAAACAAAGGAACTGGTGGGTGATGTAAAGATCATCTGATAGAAAGTAGTGAAGTGATGGTTTGATAAAAAGTCATCAGACCCAAGATTCAAACTCAAGGACCTAATCCTCAAATATGATCAACATATTGTAAGATCAGGACAACATGTGAAATTTGATTCTCCATGAAAAGGACCTTTTTGCATCATCAATGATAGTCAAGGAAATGCTTTCAAACCAAAAGATTTAGAGGGAACTGCCTTAGAGATCCCCATCAATGGGATCAAATTAAATCATTTCAATTAACTTCCCACCATCCCTTGTACATAATTAGATAGTTTCCTTTACTCATCATTGCATTTCCTTTCCTCGTTGTTGTGTTTCCTTTCCTTTATTGTTTCTTTTCCAAATAAGTGCTATTGGCACAAGTGGCTGATTGGATTACCACACATCCTCTCCCCATTCTCTTCACATCTAAAAAATATTATCTAAAAGATTATTATCTACCCACTTCCTCTATCATTAATGTTAGATGATATATTATGCATAATTACCTATAATAATCACTATAAATCTCTCAAGGGTGGTCATTTGAGTGAGCGTGCCATTCTCACCATTTATGAGGGCACTCATTTTTGAATCTTTCATGATGAACCACCTAGTAGTATTGGTGAATAAATAAACTCTCTTACTCAAAGATAAATACTTGACACTTTATGATTCTAAAGAGATCATTGAGCAATCAAAGCTTGTAAAGAGAGGAAAACCAAGAATTAAAAGGAGTGACAAAAAATCATCGACCCAGAGGAAATAGAGAGAGACCTCTTAAACCAACCTTTACCTACCTAGAGTATGGAAGGGTTTATGCCATCTTTAGGAAGTGGGAAGCACCCTTCAAAATAGAGAGACCATGGTTTGAGAAATAGACTAACCCTTCCTTCCACATACACCATGAACAAGTCCTACACTTTGACCCCTACCCAAGAAAAAAGGAAGGTACCAAATACCATGCAGGCAACTAAGAGACCTTATAAAGATAGGGCTTTGGTGATTGACTTTATGAATGGAATATTTGATCTAGAGTTATCCCATAATCTTAAAAATTTGAGGGAGGGTTTTTATGCCTAAATTATTGATAGGATTAGTACGAAGGGGTATACCTTCTTCAAGTGAAAAATATGGGATTGCACTTTAGCACAACACATGGTGACCTATGTGCACCCTTATCCTAAGATCATCATCTTTTGTGCTTAAAAATATGATGCTAGAACTAGTATAATCATAGGTGATGCCCATCTAATGATTAAGATTAGTGCAAACAACATCGGGGTGATGCTTCAACTCTAACATTATCCCAACACTATCATTTATAGCATCGAGAGCCTTCAAAGTGTTTGAGATTCCCAAGTTAAAGATAAAGCACACTTCCTTAGGTATCTTTTCAACCAAAAGATCATGGAGATGCCTCCCATGCCCTTGCACCTTTTGACTTTCCCCCCACATCATGTAAAAGACACTCTGTCTATGCTAGCATTTGTCTTGAGTATAGATACTAATGCCAATGTTGAGGAGTTTTAGTTGGGCATGATCTTCCTCATGACTATGGTAGAGAAGGTGGAAGCATTCAAGATGGACTTCACCAAAGCCATCACCTCCACTATAAGAGTAGAGCTATAAAATTTCTTAGTGATGGGTACCTTCTAGTATTCATCTTACCTTATGCACCTAATTCTGTACCAACACTACAAGTTCTTCTCCTAGCACTTACATCTAAACACCATGGATACATATGTTTTCTCCAATATATTAGCCCTGATCACCATATGAACCCCCATCCTATCGATCATCAAAGAATACTATGAGTTTTTAGAGTAGTTTATGGCTCTAGTTATCATGGACCTTAGAGGGTAGGATGTCATTCCCTAGATGACAGATGAGTAACAAGCATGGCTTACAAGGTCACCTAGTTCTGGGGGGACCATTTTTCATTCATCTAAGTACATGGGTTTGTGGGTGAGCCCTTTTGGTTCCCTCATATGCTGACTAATAGGATCCTGACCCTCAAATTGCCCTTATAACTCGATATATTGGACTTCATCTATGGGGTAGGTAATAAAAAAAGGGATTGCATGACATTATTTTTTCAAGAAAAAACATCATAGTACATAAAAAGAACCAGGGACGTCTCCTCATGACCAAACTAGCAGAGCTAGGCCTTGACCTAATAGATGATAAATGGGATTGTGAACTAATGGGGTATATAACAATATTGAAGACTACCAGTACACTTGGGTACCAAACCCATCCCTACTTGGAGTAGAGGAAGTTGCCCACAAAAGACCTCCCTCAAAATTATGTGGATCTAAGCCTGATCTCATAAGATATCCCCAAATCATGGGAGTCTTTCTATGATAAATTTTGAGACTTCAACCCTACCAAGAAGTTGTTAAAGGGGATGAAGCAATGACTAAATGACTTAAGATGGAGAAAATAGAAGAAATCTACCTTCTTGGAGTACATACATGAGATCGATAAACCACATTTTGGTTTCTATGAAGACACCCCAGATTAGAAGTTTGAAAAATTATGGGATGATTCCCACCTAGAAGAAAATGCATCAGAGGAGTCCACACCTAAAATCAAGGTATTAGGGGATGATGAAGAAGAAGATACCCTTAGAGAGGAGGAAAAAGACACCTCTCCAATAAAGGAAGTAGCAGAAGTAGAAGTCACGGTGGTCTAAACCCCTTTGACATGGCCACTACCCATGTTACCATATGTCATAGCCTCATAATAACAACAAGTTCCCTTCGATCACCTCATGACTAGGTCATCCCAACTCAATTAGATTGAGGTCCCTATTTCCATCCCTTTGATAGCCCCTCCATATAAGAATATCCACTTTGTAGGTCCCCTTCTTTTTACCTTTGCCTCTTTCACTATTCTTCCTCCCTCCATAGCCCCAATGCAAGTTACAGTGTGAACTACCACCCAATCAAGTGCTCCATCTCCTCCCATCACCTCTTAATCAACCCTAATGCTCCCATTTCAGGTTAAATCAATTTTTACTACCCAACCTAAAATTACCTTGGCCCCAATCTTCTCTTCATCCACCTAGACCACTACCAGACTGACCCCTTCTCTTTCACCATTCCTATATCCTCCCTTATGCCATTCCTCACTCCCCTAACTTCATTGTCTATCTCATCCTCACTCATTTCACAATCAACATTCTTTTCACCCCATGGGCTCCCACATTTTTTCCCTTCATCCCTCATTATTTATTCACTCACTTTCATAGGAGAAAGGTCTACTACTTCACAACAATATTTAGATATCCCATTCATGTTTCCATAAGGAATCCCCTTCATAGGAGAAATCATCTAAGCACTAAATTAATATCAACAACAAGTGGATACCATAAGGGTAGCTCAAGTGGCCTAAATAAAGAAGGGGTAAAATAGGCCAAGGCTGATGCTCAGCCCTACATGCAGTCATTTTATGACCCTACACAACAATCCCTCCTAGTCATTCATATGACCCCCAAGTAGTCAAGCCTAAAGAACAAATATAGTCAAGGACTACACTATTTAAGCCATTGGGATTAATCTTAGTCAAGCCCAACCCATCAATAGGGTTGAACTCATGAAAGAAACATAAAAGTCTATGACTATGAAATATGTCAAGGTAACCCACTAATTATAGAAAACCAGCTAGGAACTTGCCAAGGTCAAGGCCACAATTGATCACCTTAATGTTGAGGCTAAAGCTAAGGACACCAAACTTAATCGGGCAAGGATCGAATTCCAAGGACATGTCACAATGAAAAGCTTCTAGGTTGAATCTAACAAGTGAATGGCCACCAAAACTAGATTGTAAGAGATAGAGATAGAGTTGACTATAGTTTGCAAAAAGCTCTTCAATGTAAATTGGGTACTCCAACTACTACAAAACTTGACGTAGAAAGACTCCTTGATCAAGGACCAGGAGATTAAAACATTGAATAATGACCTTGCCACTCACTCATAGGTCACAAAAATCCTTCTCCTGATCCAACAACTATACAAATCCTATTGGGAAAGGATCAAGCCAGTGATATCAAGCCTAAATATGATGCTTGCTTTCATTATATATGTGTAGAAGCTAGCCACCTAGGTGAACTCATCTATGGATCAAGTAATTGCCTTCATCACCCCTAATGTCACAAACTCAGAAAGCCTTATTCAAAATATCTATAATGTTTCTCCTAAAATGCTATAGGTAGTAAGGGTGTTTGATCAAAGATAGGTAACAGTGAAGGTAAATGAGTTCCTGGGCTACAATGAGGTGGAAAACAAATGTAAGGCATTACTCAATGCCTTAGAGCAAGAAATCTCATAAAGGAAGGGATGCATAGAGCAATTAGTACAATTAGGATTCCCTTCTCCTTTCTTGATCAATAACAACATCCTTCTTGAGGAACAAATTAAGGCATTTCTCGAGTAGAAGTAGAATGACCAAACCATCTTCATATCTCTCGATCAAAATCTAGACGCCTCTGAAATGGAGAAGATTTTACACCCACTCACCCAATTGGAGTTTTAGATGCGGGTAATGGTCAAAGGCTTGAGGAATATCTCCTTTAAAGAGATAATTGATTTTGATAGAGCCTTTGAGGTTCTCAATAAAAAGGCCCAACCAAAGGAGGAAGAAGGAGCACCCTTATAGGTGATGCTATAAAAGTTATAAGTGTCCATCTTCCTCTCATTTTTTAAAATTTTTCTTTGACTAGTCTGAGCACTAGAGGCTTTGGGTTCTTTCATCTGTAGGTGGACTCCTCGATGAGTTACCAGGAACTATGAATCATAAATCCATGTTGATTATTTTGGATCAGTTTGATTTGTAGCTATAGATTCACTTAGTATACAGCAGTTCCTTATTACCTCTTGACAGTTTCAACTTTTGGCCCTTTCTTTCTTTGGGCCCCCTTTCTCAAAAAAATTGTTAAGTAGCGGCCTCTTTCTACTTCTTCCACATGGCAGTCCAACACTTGTCTGACTTAGGGAAAGCTTTTTTCCCCTCAAGAAGAATGTGAACTCAACACATGTCACCTCCACACTCTTTAGAGTTTTTATTTTTGGGTCAAGCCTCAAATCAAAACCATTAGTTGGAAAGACTAGGGGGCCCTCATGAAGAATTTAATGCAGTGTTCAAATATAGCTTTGCCATGTGGCATCCTCAAGAGAAGTGCTAGCTCGAGACATGGAACTCCTTCACTCAATCATGTCAATAAAGCCCTTAGCCCCTCTAGAGAAGTGCTGACTTGATGCATCTCATATTTATGTTTATTCAAGGAGAATGTTAGTTTTTAGAGATTAAGAGAGTGTCATTGGATGAAGATGTGGGTCCCCCCTTTTGAGCCAGCTTTTGAAACACTTTAAAGCTTCACCTAAATTGTGATCTTTTAAGTTTAGAGATGACCAAGGCTAATAAAAATGGCATAAGTAGTGTTGGTTGAATATTTTGTTGATCAATGTACTGATAAACAAAATAGGTCTGATCAGCCAAAGTAGGAAGATTAGTCGTCCAAATGTGTAGGTTTACCACATCAAAAGGGGACTGATCTCTCCTCTCATCAAGGGGAGGTTCCTTATAGATAGGCTATATATATATATATATATATATATAAATAAAAAATAATAATCAAGGGTAGGATAAACCATCCATCTCTCTTTCTTCAGAGATGATGTGTGCGGATCAAAGGAGAAACTTAAGGAAAATGACAGAAAGCACTCCTCTTCTTTTAGAAGTACTATTCAACAAGCCACAAGAATACTCCAGATAGTAACAACAAAATGTAACAAAGAATGTAATAACCAGCAAATTGAGATGTAGCACAAAATCTTCACCTAGTTTGCTCAAGAGTAAGATACGAAGGACAATGAGGGCACAAAGTCATCCCAAAGTCTTTTACATAAAAATGAAAAGAAAACACACTAAATGCAATTATGGGGGCACAAAGTCTCTCCACACTTGACTCTTTAGGACACCTTCCTGACTACTGTCACTAATTCTGCTTGTTGAATTAAAGGAATAGAAGATATATTAAGGAAAAAGACATAAGAACAGTTTCCTCAACAACAAAGATATTACATCACAAAGTCTGAAAAATCACTTGCTTTCTTATTCCAATAACAAAATATAATCAACAAACTGAGCTCAAAGTCTCAGAAGTGCCTTTCAATTTGGGCAGAGTTTCGTTCTTATGGTAAAAAAAGAGATCTTTTATTACAATAGAAGAGAGTCCCTTATATAGCCTCTTCAAGAAGGACTTGAGAATAGTGACACATCATGTTACATTGAAATCTGTTAAGAAGGCAGGCTGGAACTTAGGGGCATCTACCCATTTGCTTTTCTCAATGTAGAGAAATAAGTCATGCTATTGAAAATTTACATCTTTCAATGTCCACCTGGCTATCTGATCTTCTTCATCATTCCTCCTTTTCTGGTTATTTGAATCGGGTCCTCTATTCAATTTGATGTTCTATTCCTTAGTCACTTTCTATTGGTATTTAGCAATTAATGCATGACACATTCCACTGCTAAATAGGTGAAGACACGTGGCAACTTTCATGGGACTCTGAGAAACATTTATTTATAGAGGCTTTGAAACCTATTAGAAACTCAGAGTTGCAGGTGTAGACACTTGGCGCATTCCAATTCATTTAGTCACTCGTCCCTAGGTCCACCATGGTCTTTGCTCAAAATAGTGAAGCTAAGGGAAGAGACTACAGATATTGACACTTGGAGGCTTTTGAAAAGCTTCAAGAGGGACACATGGCAATATCCACCAATTCACAGAAACAAAGTTTAGTGAGGTTCGACCGTCGACACTTGGCAGCATCCGTGGGATTCTGTTGGGCTTTTGTCTCAGTCTGTTTGTTTGCCTTGGTCACTTTTTTCCACAAGAATTCCCTTCGCAAGGGCACTTGTGTCTTTGACTCTTGGGGCACTCCTTTGAACTTTGTCTCTTGAACCAACCATTGAACCAAGTTTTGGTTCAATGGTTCAAACAAAGCCTTGAACCGATTGACGAACCGTTTGATTAAACAAAAGGATGAATCAAAGAGCTGAACTACTTGATTAAACCTGCTTTTGAACCATTTGACATTGAACCAATGAACCAAACATTGAACCTGCTGCTTGAACCTGCCTTTGAACATATTTGTTTAAACCAAGGCACTGAACCAATCCCAAAAATGAACAAGTGTTAGAAACTAATTCTTTTGATTAAACCCACCTACAGAGTCCATAGATTTAAGCCTAAAAAATGAGGAATTTGAATGCCCAAGACAAATTTTAAAAAGGGAAGAGACAATTTTGGTCTGTAAGACCAAAATAGTTTAAATGTTGTCCCAAAAATGAGTGATATTTTTGGGGGATAACAGTTGGCTCCAGTTGGGGAACTACTGTCAATTGCAAAAATAATTAAAAGGAGTAAAATCTAGAATCTCTAGTGTTTTCAAGTATATCATTGGGTTACGGAGTCATGCTACCCAGAAATGAAAGGCATCAAAAATGGAAACAAACAAAACAAAATAGAATTAAAAACTATACAAATATATATATGCAATGATCTGATACTTCAAGAATTAAAGTATTTCAGATGCTGCTTCTTGAGAGATAGTGAAAATAGTGTGCCATCTTGGTAAACCAGCAAGAAGACATTTTGTCCCCAGAAACGGTGACGGGTGAATGGAGCTCTCCACCAGGAAACCAATTTTTTGTGTGTTCCTCTTGGTCTTTCCTTATTTTTGCTCTGTGGCAGGATGTGGTCTTCAAACTGAAAACCATAACTCCTTTCTCTCCCTATGAAGGGTTCCTTTACTTGATTTTGATTTGCAGTAGCATGGTCCACCATCATAACTTGTTGTTCTGCTAGTCCAGTCCAACACATGCTTTGATTGTCAGCATCAGACCCTTGACAAACCATCAGTTCAACATCTCCTTTGATGTGAAGGAGTTTGACCTCTTCACCTTGAGCAGTGTTTAATCTAAGCAACAGAGATATGTATCCAGCTATGAAAAAAATGCTGCCATTGGATTCCAAGATCCAAGCATCATCAGAAGCTGATCTTCTATCATATTTCTCTTCATTAGAGATGGAAGATCTTTCTTGATTTGTAATGCACCCTTCTAATTCTTTTGATGCCTTATTTGAATCAAATCTTGGATTGCCAGCTACAAGACTTTCATCAGCTGAGATAGGAGCATCATCCGTGGTCAAGAAGTAATTACCCCTACCTGAAGGCTCAAATAGAATTTGAGCTACAGGGGCTGACGTTTGGGTGACCATAATTTTTGCTTCAGATAGTTCTACACTTGGTTCTCCATCAATGTCCAATTGTTCAGGATTGACTTGCAGGGATTCAAACTTAGTCATTTGAATTTTGTATTCCTCAACATGATTAATCATGGCAAATGACTGAGATGGATTTGGAAGAGAGGATGGGAGTTCATCCTTTTGATTTTCAGGAGGGGGAGGACTGATTTGCAAAGTTGAAGTAGACGGTGCAGAGATGTTCGATGTACTTACTTATTTGGTAATCACAGAGTTCTTTGATTGAAAAGGAAGAGGGGTTCTCTACTCAACAATTGAAATTATTGGTTGGGGTCACTCATCTATTTTTTCTTTGTTAGCTTGCTGTATTGATTGATTCTCAGACCTGGTGAATATGGTGTATGATCCTTTGACTGCTTCACCTTCACTTTTGGGTTCATCTTGGTAATTTAGGAAACCAATGTGGGAGTCACCAGCTAATTCTTCTAGATCCTCCCTGAAGAGATCAACACCATTTTCTTGCTCTAACTCAGGTTGGAAATAGGAAACATGCTCTGTTTCTAGATATCCAACTACCGAGTTTGTTAGAGGTGCTTCAAGGGCAGGATTCCTCTGTGGGGGAGGAAGATGATTTTGTTGCCCTTGAATTCTGGTGGCATTGCCTTGATATAGATGATTAGGGAATGTCCTCCTTGGTATATCTTTATATAGAGGAGCAAAAGACATACTTTTAACTGTTGTCCCCCAAAAATATCACTCATTTTTGGGACAACATTTGAACTATTTTGGTCTTACAGACCAAAATTGTCTCTTCCCTTTTTAAAATTTGTCTTGGGCATTCAAATTCCTCATTTTTTAGGGTTAAATCTATGGACTCTATAGGTGGTTTCAATCAAAAGAATCAGTTTTTAACACTTGGTCATTTTTGGGATTGGTTCAGTGCCTTGGTTTAAACAAAAATGTTCAAAGGTGGGTTCAAGCAGTAGGTTCAATGTTTGGTTCATTGTTTCAACATCAAATGGTTCAAAGGTGGGTTCAATCAAGTGGTTCAATAATTTGATTCATCCTTTGGTTCAATCAAATGGCTCGTCAATCGGTTCAAGGCTTCGTTTGAACCGTTGAACCAAAACTTTGTTCAACGTTTGGTTCAAGTGACAAAGTTCAAAGGAGTGCCCCAAGAGTCAAAGACACAAGTGCCCTTGCAAAGGGAATTCCCATGGCAAAAAGTGACCAAGGCAAACAAACGGACTGAGACAAAATCCCAATAGAATCCCGTGGATGATGCCAAGTGTCGACGGCCAAGCCTCACTAAACTTTATTTCTGTGAATTGGTGGATATTGCCATGTGTCCCTCTTGAAGATTGTCGAAAGCCTCTAAGTGTCAATATCCGCAGTCTCTTCCCTTAGATTCACTATTTCAAGCAAAGACCATGGTGGACCTGGGGATGAGTGACTAAATGAAGCGGAATGCACCAAGTGTCTGCACCCGCAACTCTGAGTTTTTAATAGGTTTCAAAGCCTCTATAAATAAATGTTTCTCAGAGTCCCATGAAAGTTGCCACATGTCTTCACCTATTTAACAACAAAATGTGCCACGCATCAATTGATAGAGACCAGCAAAAAGTGACTAAGGAATAGAGCATCAAATTGAATAGAGGACCTGATTCAAATAACCAAAAAAGGAGGAACGATGAAGAAGGATCAGATAACCAGGTGGACATTGAAAGATGTAAATTTTCAATAGCGTGACTTGTTTCTCTGCATTGAGAAAAGCAAATGGGTAGATGCCCCTAAGTTCCAGCCTGCCTTCTTAACAAATTTCAATGTAACATGATGTGTTACTATTCCTGAGTCCTTCTTGAAGAGGCTATATAAGGGACTCTCTTCTATTGTAATAAAGGATCTCTTTTTTGACCATAAGAATGAAACTCTGCCCAAACTGAAAGGCACTTCTGAGACTTTGAGCTTAGTTTGTTAATCATATTTTGTTATTGGAATAAGAAAGCAAGTGATTTTTTAGACTTTGCGTTGTAATATCTTTGTTGTTGAGGAAACTGTTCTTATGTATTCTTCCTTAATATATCTTATGTTCCTTTAATTCAATAAGTAGAATTAGTGACAACAGTCAAGAAGGTGTCCTAAAGAGTCAAGTGTGGAGAGACTTTGTGCCCCCATAATTGCCTTTAGTGTGTTTTCTTTTCATTTCTGTGTAAAATAATTTGGGATGACTTTGTGCCCTCATTGTCCTTCGTATCTTACTCTTGAGCAATCTAGGTGAAGACTTTGTGCTACATCTCAATTTGCTGGTTATTACATTATTTGTTACATTTTGTTGTTACTATCTGGAGTATTCTTGTGGCTTGTTGAATAGTACTTCTAAAAGAAGAGGAGTGCTTTCTGTCATTTTCCTTAAGTTTCTCCTTTGATTTGTACACATCATCTCTAAAGAAAGAGAGATGGATGGTTTATCTTACCCTTGAGTATTATTTTCTATTTATATATATAGCCTATCTATAGGGAACCTCCCCTTGATGAGAGGAGAGATTAGTCCCCTTCTGATGTGGTATACCTACACATTTGGACAACTAATCTTCCTACTTTAGCTAATTGGACCTATTTTATTTATCAGTACGCTGATCGACAAAATATTCAACCAATAGTTTTTGGCGACTCTGCTGGGGATATACATAATATTATGCAATTTGGAACCTCAAGTTTCAGATTGAAACATCACCTATATAACCCATTATCATTATAACCCTTATCTATTACAGACTCTGGCGACTCCATTAATTATCTTACCCATTATCCATTATAGCCTTACCATCTTCTTCCACCTCTGTTATTTTTTTTGGTTTGCAAAAGTAGAGCTGTTGGGAAAGAGTGCACAGTTTGAAGCCTCAAGCCTCAAGCTGAAGCTGAGCCAGTCCTTTTCCATTTCTATTTTGTAATCTAGCCACTCCATCTAGATTTGTTATCTCTATTTTTCTTAGTAAATCATGGCAATTTGAGGCCCTTGGGGCAACTCTTTTGGCCCACTCAACTTGAATCCACCTCTGCATGAACTCCCACATAGTTCAAGAAAGAATTTTCCTAAATTCTTTGGTGATGGGATAGTTCACCTTGATGAACACATTGCAACCTTCAGCATAGCCTGTGGTGTTATTGGAGTAGAATTTGAAGACGTGGCAGTCAGGGTTTTTATTGAAAAACTACAAGATGCTGTTGTAGACTGGTTCTACCATCTGCAAGCTGGATCAATGACTGACTAGGATACACTTGAAGCCAAGTTCAAAGCAAGATTCAAGCCTATAGAAGATGCACATGCCTTGCTAGCCTAGCTCACTTAGATGAAGAAAGAGCCTCATGAGCCTATGAGGGATTTCATAGCCAAATTTGACAAACTGAGGAATAGAATTCCTATAATTGCTCAACCTACAGCTGAGAATCTTAAATGTTTTTTCATTAATTCTCAGCTACCTGAAGTAAGTTTTCTCTTGAGATGTGTTGGTCAAATAGATCTTGCTGCAGCCCAACTTTTGGCCACTGAGGTAGAAGATGATCTCATCTTAGCAGGGAAGATAAGAAGAGATTCAAATAGAAATAGATCATCTTCATCTTCTGAATATTCACCCATAGTCACCATTGACCCAATGGTATAAAAGCTGGCAAATGAATTGCTAGCCTTGAAAAGGCAAATGGCACAAAGTATGTCTTCTACTCCTCTATATAAAGATATACCAAGGAGGACATTCCCTAATCAGCCATATTAAGGCAATGCCACCAGAAGTCAAGGGCAACAAAATCATCTTCCTCCCCCACAGAGGAATCCTGCCCTTGAAGCACCTCCAACAAACTCGATAGTTGGATATCTGGAAACTGAGCATGTTTCCTATTTCCAACCTGAGTTAGAGCAAGAAAATGGCACTGATCTCTTCAGGGAGGATCTAGAAGAATCAGCTGGTGACTCCCACATTAGTTTCCTAAATTACCAGGATGAACCCAAAAGTGAAGGTGAAGCAGTCAAAGGATCATACATCGTATTCACCAAGTTCGAGAATCAGTCAATACAACAAGCTGACAAAGAGAAGATAGATGAGCGACCCCAACCAATAATTTCAATTACTAAGTAGAGAACCCCTCTTCCTTTTTAGTCAAAGGACCTGGTGATTACCAAAGAAGTAAGTACATCGAACATCTCTACACCGTTTACTTCAACTTCACAGATCAGTCCTCCCCCTCCCAAAAATCAAAAAGATGAACTCCCATCCTCTCTTCCAAATCCATCTCAGTCATTTGCCATGATTAATCATGTCAAGGAATCCAAAATTCAAATGACTAAGTTTGAATCCCTGCAAGTCAATCCTGAGCAATTGGACATTGATGGAAAACCAAGTGTGGACCTATTTGAAGTAAAAATTGTGGTCACCCAAATGTCAGCCCCTGCATTTCAAATTCTATTTGAGCCTTTAGGCAGGGGTAATTACTTCTTGACCATGAATGATGCTCTTATCTCAGCTGATGAAAGTCCTATAGCAGGCAATCCAAGATTTGATTCAAACAAGGCATCAAAAGAATTAGTAGGGTGCAGTAAAAATCAAGAAAGATCTTCCATCTCTAATGAAGAGAAATCTGATAGAAGATCAAGTTCTGATAATGCTTGGATCTTGGAATCTGATGGCAACATTTCTTCCACAGCTAGATACAGATCTCTGTTGCTCAGATTGAACACTACTCAAGGTGAAGAGGTCAAACTCCTTCACATCAAAGGAGATGTTGAACTAATGATTTATTAGGGGTCTGATGCTGACAATAAAATCATGTGCTAGACTAGACCAGCAAAAAAACAAGTTATGATGGTGGACCATGCTGCTACAAATCAAAATTAGGCAAAGGAACCCTTCACAGGGAGAGCAAGGAGTTATGGTTTTCAGTTTGAAGACCACATCTTGCCACAAAGCAAAAAGAAGGAAAGACCAAGAGGAAGATAAAAATTGGTTTCTTGGTGGAGAGCTCCATTCGCCCGTCACCATTTCTGAGGACAAAATGTCTTCTTGCTGGTTTACCAAAATGGTGCACTATTTTCACTGTCTCTCAAGAAGTAACATCTGAAATACTTCAATTCTTGAAGTATCAGATCATTGCATATGTATATATGTATATTTATATAGTTTTTAATTTTATTTTGTTTTATTTATTTACATTTTTGATGCCTTTCATTTCTGGGTAGCATGACTCTGTAACCCAATGGCATACTTGAAGACATTGGAGATTCTGGATTATACTCCTTTCAATTCTTTTTGCAATTGACAGAAATTCCCCAACTGGAGCCAACTGTTGTCCCCCAAAAATATCACTCATTTTTAGGAAAACATTTGAACTATTTTGGTCTTACAGACCAAAATTGTCTCTTCCCTTTTTAAAATTTGTCTTGGGCATTCAAATTCCTCATTTTTTAGGCTTAAATCTACAGACTCTGTAGGTGGGTTCAATCAAAAGAATCAGTTTCTAACACTTGGTCATTTTTGGGATTGGTTCAGTGCCTTAGTTCAAACAAAAATGTTTAAAGGTGGGTTCAAGTAGCAGGTTCAACGCTTTGATTCATCCTTTGGTTCAATCAAATGGTTCGTCAATCGGTTCAAGGCTTCATTTGAACCGTTGAACCAAAACTTGGTTCAACGGTTGGTTCAAGCGACAAAGTTCAAAGGAATGCCCTAAGAGTCAAAGACACAAGTTCCCTTACAAAGGGAATTCTCATGGCAAAAAGTGACCAAGGAAAACAAACAGATCGAGATAAAAGCCCAACAAAATCTTGCAGATGTTGCCAAGTGTCGACAGCTGAGCCTCACTAAACTTTGTTTCTGTGAGTTGGTGGATATTGCCATGTGTCCCTCTTGAAGCTTGTTGGAAGCCTCCAAGTGTCAATATCCATAGTCTCTTCCCTTAGCTTCACTATTTTGAGTAAAGACCATGGTGGACCAGAGGACGAGTGACTAAATGAAGTGAAACATGCCAAGTGTCTGCACCCGCAACTCTGAGTTTCTAATAGGTTTTGAAGCCTCTATAAATAAACATTTCTTAGAGTCCCATGGAAGTTGCCACATGTCTTCACCTATTTAGCAGTGGAATGTGCCACGCGTCAATTGCTAAAGACTAGCAAAAAGTGACTAAGGAATAGAGCATCGAATTAAATAGAGGACCCAATTCAAATAACCAGAAAAGGAGGAACGATGTAGAAGGATTAGATAGCCAAGTGGACAGTGAAAGATGTAAATTTTCAATAGCATGACTTATTTCTCTGCATTGAGAAAATCATATGGGTAGATGCCCCTAAGTTCTAGCTTGCCTTCTTAACATATTTCAATGCAACATGATGTGTTATTGTTCTCGAGCCCTTCTTGAAGAGGCTATATAAGGGACTCTCTTCTATTGTAATAAAGGATCTCTTTTTTAACCATAAGAACGAAACTTTGACCAAATTAAAAGGCACTTCTGAGACTTTGAGCTCAATTTGTTGATCATATTTTGTTATTGGAATAAGAAAGCAAGTGATTTTTTAGACTTTGTGCTGTAATATCTTTGTTGTTGAGGAAACTATTCTTATGTCTTTTTCCTTAAGATATCTTCTATTCCTTTAATTCAACAAGCAAAATTAGTGACAACAGTCAGGAAGGTGTCCTAAAGAGTCAAGTGTGGAGAGACTTTGTGCCCCCATAATTGCCTTTAGTGTGTTTTCTTTTCATTTCTATGTAAAAGACTTTGGGACGACTTTGTGCCCTCATTGTCCTTCATATCTTAATCTTGAGCAATCCAGGTGAAGACTTTGTGCTACATCTCAATTTTTTGGTTATTACATTCTTTGTTACATTTTGTTGTTACTATCTGGAGTATTCTTGTGGCTTACTAAATAGTACTTATGAAAGAAGAGGAGTGCTTTCTATCATTTTCCTTAAGTTTCTCCTTTGATCCGCACACATCATCTCTGAAGAAAGAGAGATGGATGGTTTGTCCTACCCTTGAGTATTATTTTATGTTTATATATATATATATATATAGCATATCTATAGGGAACCTCCCCTTGATGAGAGGAGAGATTAGTCCCCTTCTGATGTGGTAAACCTACACATTTGGACGACTAATCTTCCTACTTTGGCTGATTAGACCTATTTTGTTTATCAGTATGCTGATCGACAAAATATTCAACCAACAAGTAGACAACTCTATAAGTAGACACATAATGCTACCTTTATTCTCCCAAGCATAGTGGCCATAATTGGAAGAGATAGTTGCACCATATCTGAGATATGGGGTGTAACTGCACTCATGAGTTCTAAATCATTTTTAATTGTAACAAAATCATGGACACAAGTGGTGGAATCTATAGATGTCATCTCTTGGAGTGGTCACTTTGCCTATATATTTGAGGTTCTTCCCCTCTAGGAGGGGCTGGTGATTATTTGTTTTTGTATTCTTATTTCTATGAACAACCAATCATAATAGACTAGGTATAGTATCAGTTAGAGTTTTTTTCATTCTATAACCTTAATAGGTGTACCTCAGAAATGTTAGTGGATGCTTTGTATGTGCCTTTTGTGGCCTTATATATTTTGTTCCCTATTCATAATGAAGAGGATGTGATGTTATGTGTTATTTGGGGTTAAAACTATCTCTGTCTGTTATCTCTTTTCTTCTACTTCTATAGTGTAGATCTTTATTTATGTTATAGATCTTAATTCATGATTTTAAGCTCTTTTACGATCTATGGTGTTTGGAGGTTTATGATATTTTATGTAAGTTTACATTAATATTTCAAATATTCTAGTGTATCACCCTAGGTTAGATTTACTTTCATATTGTTTACTATTTTTCCTTTTACCCCTTTCCACCCCCCAAATGGAATAAAAAGCTAGCTTCTAAAATCCTGGAGGTCACTTTATAGACCACATTCAGTCCCACATCTATAAAACTTCCCATATATTTTTGTCTAACCTAAAGAAAAAAATTTAGGCATCAATAATTTCATATATTATTGAAGGTCCATAAGGTCAAACCCTAAGTATATGCTTATTTTGAACATGAAGAGTTGTTTGTTTAATTATAAATACCTATTTGAATCCTTATTGTACTTGGTATAGGGAAAAGATAGATTGTTTTGTTCTTCACATTAAATTTACTCATTTTATTCATCACTCCCATTAATGGATGACTTTTGGCTATCATTCTAGACACTTTCTTGCCTGACTACCACCCCATTTACCTTCACATACATTGGACCTCTCCCTAGGTGAAACCCAAGAGTTCCTAATTCTAGCTCAACACTACCCACCTAAAGCATGAGAGGACTATGGAGCATATCACAAGGATTTATACTTTGGCCCCCAAACCCATGAGGGACACTGGTCAGATTGAGTGGTGGTCTAGTGCTATAACCCACACTATCACCTTCCTACAGATTTATGGCAACCAAACAACTATATTTTGGTAGCACATTTAGAATGCTACAAATTGTGAATACCCAAGGGTTTCACATGAGTTAAAAGCTACACCTTTAAATTCTTATTTGTAAATTTAGGATGCCATGTGGAGGCACAAGCTCCAAATTGTAGAATCTTACAAGGCCAGAGGATCACAACTCTGAGCAAGGATACATTGGTTGAAGGTAGGAGTTAAAGTGACCAAGGAATTTTTTGCTCTCCTTCAGTTAAGGCAAGATACAAATAAAATCAAAGCTATCAAAAATGCTTCTGATAAGATTTCAAGGATTTTGGATATCCTTCAAGCCTTTATCTAGCACTACCATGGTGTATATTTGGCATAACCTTTGTCACCTACTCATGAGGTTTCCCTCTCGTAATGCCTTGATGTGGTCCCCTATAAGCTCTTGAAATCTTAGAGATTTGCCTGTGATAGACATCTAGATGTTAATGACCTTAAGGAAGTTTTTATGCAAATGGTCTCTAATAAAGCTCCAAGTGTCAATGGCTTTCCCTGTGAGTTCTATCAAACCCTGTGGGACACGGTTAGACCTTATCTCCATAGAGTTTATTCTAAATCAATCTTAATCAATTCCTTAGGCCACCTCATCAATCAGGGCAACATCAAGTTCATCCCCAAGGCTAGGGATCCTAAGGTAAGTACCAAATAGATACCCATCACTTTGTTTAATGTGTCCTAAGAAATCATAGACAAAGCATTAGCTCTTAGAATTAAGCACTTACTTCCCTCTATTATGTAAAGTGAGCAAACTGGGTTCATTCAAAATTGGTATATTTTGGATAATGTTATTACTATTTGGGAGGGTATGGAATGGGCTAGAATCTCCAAACAAAAGGCCTTGTTCATCATGATTGACTTTGAGAAAGTCTATGACCATATTGAATGGCCTTTTATTATTGCCATGTTATAGGTACTGGGGTTTGGCCCCAAGTTTGTTCATACTATCAATATGATTTTAGGATGCTGGGGCCCACATCACTATCAATGGATCTTAATCTCAACCTTTTGAGCTCTACAGGTCCATCAGATAAGGGTTCCCCTTGCCCCCTTAACTTTATGTGTTAGCTACTGAAGGGTTTAGCTATCTTTTGGCCATTTATGCTTCCAAGGGGTTTGTCAAAGGGATATATCTGCCTAAGTCAGACCACCAATTAATCAATGGAAATTTCATTGATGACTCCTTTCTCACCCTATAGGAGGATGAAAGCTCTATCAATAATGCCATGGCATGTTTATATATATTTTGCCTTACCTCTAGGTCATCTATCTAGTGGCATAAGACCTAGTGATATTGCCAATCCTTATCACACAAAACATCTTTAGATGGAGGTATATGGATCCTTCTATGGGTCTAGTTAAATTTTTAGGTATTATTTTTGCTTTCAGATCCTCTCCTATAGAGTTGTGGTCTTATGTGGTCCAGAGAGTGGAGAAAAAAATCTATTTCTAGATTGCTAAGCCTTTGAAATCCATAAATAAATTTCATATTTTTTCTAAGGTGATTACTGCTAATCATGTATATTACTCTTCTTGTTGGGAACCTTCCAATGCCTCCTATGAAAATATCGAGAAGCTACTAAGAAATTTTTTATGGGCCAACTCTGAAGGTCACCATGGATTTCATCAAGTATCCTGGGCCATATGTTGTTGACCTAAAAAAGTTGGTGGGTTGGGGATTATTAACATAAATCTTCAAGGCACCGTTCTTAGGGCTAAATGGATCATTTGAATCCTGAAAGGTGATGGACCTTGAAAATTTTATTACGACACTTTATTTCTCAAGGATGCCCTCTCGATAGAAAAGCCTCATAAGGCATAGGATTTAATAGTGCACTTATTTCACTAGTATGTATCAAAGTGTGGGGCATGTTTATCATGCAAAGTATTTAGAAGGCTTGGGAAAATCTCAAACCTCATCTTATATGGGTAGAGGAGGAGTTTAGAAGCATTTTTCTCTAAACTCCTAGTCATTATGGTGGTATTCTCAGCTGACCTTTCATAATGTCCCCTTTGCCATGGTCCCCTAGATTAAAAGTTTAAGGTTATTTAAGAAGGGTATTGTCACAATTGGTGATCTATTCTATAAGGTATATATGGATTGGCTTCCTTGTTCTATGCTAAACGTTAAATTCTAGCTTAAAAAGGAAGATGCAGAATCTATTGCTAAAATTTAGAGTTTTATACCTAATGAGTACTTTCATAAGATCAGAGTTTCTTGTTTCACATCATGGTGTAAGGATTGGTCTTAGCCTATGGCCATGTCATTCCACCATTATTCTCCTCAACTGGGATATAATATATTATCCCCTTCACACATTGACACAAAGTCTCTTAATCACCAATGGTCTCTCCGATCCCTTAATTGGGTTTGGGATAGGATGTTTGATCACATTTGGGCTGCTTTTATTGAACCCAAAAAGTCTCACTTCCTTTGGTGTATTCTCTAATAGGGTTTCCCATGGGAAATTGACTCAAGAACATGGGGGTTCTCAATCCCACTTGCCTGACATGTCAAAACCCAAAAACCATCAAACACCTCTTCTGGTTTTGCCACATGCTTAATCAACATGGAGATGGATTCATATCCTTTTCAAACCCTTTAGGCCTGATATGTTCACTTAGAAAATGGCTCTCCTAGGGGAATCTACCCTTTTACATGCTAGACACAACAAATTTTTGTAGAATTTCTATACTAATATTTTATTTTAGATTTAGAAATCTAGAAATCAAGCATGTTTTAATAATGAGATTATGGAAAAAAGTTTTTATATAACTAAAAAATTCATTGTGATTGCTAACATTACCCTCCAAATTCAGATTCAAATGGACAAGGCCTAGATAGAGCTTCATCATCTACAAATTCTCCTTGACCTCTACGAGAATGCTCCTTATGCAGTTAATTATGAGCCACTTGATCCCTTGCCTTATCACTCTCCTCCTAGGGACTATGGGCAAGGGGGAGGCATCAATACTCTCGTATCCATAGTTATTAAATTTGGAAGATCTCCTCTCCTCACTCTCTCTAGACATTTAATCTAAGAGGATTTGGTAGAGGCAAAGATAGTGGTGGTAGGGGGGTGGAGACCCCCTTAATAGGACAAGTTATAACATCTGGAGCTATCCATCTCTCCCTCATACCAAGATTTGTAGAATGATGCTAACACTAACAAACAAGTTGATGGCTAGGACCCCCTCCCTATAGATGAATATCCCTCAGGTTAGGATTGCTAGGGTGGGAAGCCGTAGGAGCCTCCATCTCTACCTCCTTCGATCACCATGTTTACAGTTACTGCTTAGTTTATTCCTTGATGTTTGTGTTATTTTGTTATTAGTTTTTGGTTGAGATGTACTTGATTTAATTTAACTATGGTTATCAACCACCTGTCCCTAGATATTTTAGACTTTGGTTTCTCTCAAGGCTTTTTATAGCTCAGTTTGGTATTTAGGGTGTGACTTTTCCACCCTTTTTTTTGGTATGACTAGCATTGTACTATTAGTTTTTATTTTAAATTAATAGAAAAGTAATTTTCAATTAAAAAAACATGATATTCTAAGTGAATTTTTAAGTCCAAAAGTCATAATTCTTATTTTGGTTATAGACTACTATTTCAAATACACATGTTATGACATAGTCATTTTGTTGAACTATGAATAAAAAATGACTCGTCTACTTTGCCTTCTATTATGAGATATTAATGTCACAATCACTTTCAAACTTCATGATGCTCCATTTGCATATTTTTTTAGAGGTACTAACTTCTAATTAAGTAGTGATAACTTTAAATTCTATTTTAGATTATGGAACTTGAATGAAAGTTTTAGATCCTTATTTCATTCTGATTGGTTATAATCATAATGATGTTTATGATATGAAAGTTTTTTCTTGTATCATTAACTTTGTAGAGGAAAGATTGATGTTATAGTGGATTTTAGGTCATTTGATTTATCTTTAGTTTTGAAAAAAGAAGGTTTGAAATATTTGTGTGGACCATTAAGTCCTCTTTCATATATAGAAACTTTGCATTTTAAAAGAGAAGAACCAATGATTGCATGTTTTATTATGTTTTCACTTGATTTTTTTTTCAATTGTGTTTGCATGGTAGTGAAGGGAGACAATTTTGTAATAATGAGATGATTTTATATGTGAGGAAAACATTTCATTTGATGAGCACGTTGTAGAATTTATTTGACCATTGATAATCAATGATGTTTCTAAAATTATTGAGTGATAGATAATATATGATATTTATGATTCTGTCTAAGCATGCTTATCTTTCCAATATGTTGTCAATTAGAGTATGATACATTGTTTTCCTTTTTGGGGAAAATGAGTTTACATGTGTTTTTATTTAATTAATGGATACCTTTTAAGTCTTTTTCTCTTGTCAATATTATTAAGGTAAAATGTTGAGTTTAAGTGGAGGTTCACACAGTTCAAGCAAGAATAATGCATGGGGTAGAAACATTTAGCAAGATGAAAAACCACAAACCTGTACATGGTGCATAATGTGACAAACCCCTTAGGGAATAAAGGGCTTTGACATTTATGTAAGGTTTTGGCCATGGTATGAGGGTTTTATTTCAATTTGATGCCAATTATCCATTTAGTTGGGATGTTTTGAATTCTACACCACATAGGGATTTCAGACATGCAAAATTTCCATCTAGTAGTGATACTATTTCGTGGGATCCTCAAATAAAAAATTAGAAACCTTGACTTTTTCATGGTTCAACATTTCTTCACACCAAGTGCCTCATAGTCCATTGATTGCCAATTATATTATTATGCACTTTAAGTAGATACATGAACTTGATAAAACAACTCAATTTGGTGCCCCTAATACCACTAATATGCCTAAGAACTCTGCTTCCTTGAGCCATAAATGCATTAAAAGACCTTTAAGCTTCATGCAGTAACACATTTGAATAAAAATATTAAGTTAGAGGTGAATGATAAATTTAGTGGACATGTTAGAATTGAGATGCTCATTGATCCCATGTAATAATCTTAGTATGACACTAGTAGAGGCATTCCATTAGATTATTTGGTATCCTTTGATGGAGAGAATAATTGGTATGGTTGGACTATGTTCTTTTCAGCTTTGCATATTTTAGACATTTTCAGATATATTGGTATTGTGTGGATGATATTAATAGACTATTTTATAATTGGCTTTTCCAATTTGATGTAAGTGAATAGTTTACATTTTCATTTATATTGAAATGATAAGATGGTGATCTTATGTATTATTGAACCTGATTTTTGCATCAGTTTGAATATCTTAAATATGGATATGATGAGAAATTAAGGAAATAATTGATCAAACATTTATTCTTCATCCAGTTGGAAAAAGGATCTTTTTCAAAGTATAAATATTTAGATGATTTTTAGAGGAAATCCACATGAAAAATATTTAATTATTAGTTTATTTAATCATTTTGTGTTTAGTTTTAACTTCATAATACCGCCCACCCATAAGGTATTTTGTGTTATTGGTGAAATTTGAATTAATATACAAGTCTATATCAAATAATTCACTTTTTTAATTAACTTATTATTTAAAAGCCTAATGATTTAATATAAAGATAAAAATTCACATCACTTAAAAGTAAAGTTAAACTAACTTCATTTAAGTTAAGATTAATAAATGAAGTTTGGTTATGACTTAAGTTATAACCAACTATTGCTAGAAATTTAAAAAACAATTGAACAAGATATTATTCTTAGAGAATTTATACAAATACAAGAGCTATGATAATATTTTCACAATACATTTCTCCCTTGTGAAAATTCAATGAGATTAGGAGTATGCTTGTAGCCTGAAGACTGATTAATACATTCTCTGATGGTGAATTACTCCACTTGGTAGAGTCATGTATATCCACTTTATCATTTATTATTAAACTAATTATATGAAAGTTATAAAAGTATTGATATATTTGGTGGCTGTAGAGTTACAACAATCACATGCTTATATAATATTTTTGTATTTTGCCTACTGCTAAAGAATATTTCATGAACATGCAAACATGACAAATTATTTTTAGTTATTTGTGTGGTCTTACAATCTATTTTCTGTCTAAGTACATATTTTGTAAACAATCATGAAAATGATATTTTGATTTATCAATAATTTTGTAATTTTATTTTTCACAAATGACTTGAGTTTTAAATTTTTTTGTACTTTAATTTATTTATATTTTTTCTTAGTTTATCTTTTATTTTAATTTCTTCTGATTTGTAGATCTATAATTTCATCATTTTATCTTTCAAGGTCTTTTCTTTTAGATCTTATTTTTCCCTTGTTTATCTCTTTTAGATTAGTTGTTAGATTATTTCCTTAGTGTTTTTTTTTTCTATTTATTTCAAATATTAGGGATTCATAGCTTAATATAAGATGTTGTTTGAATAGTAAAAACCATTATTTGAAGCATGATATTAATATAAGAATGAGATATATGATATGAAATTACAAGGGTATAAAATATGATTTTTTTAAAGAGAGTTCATGAGATATCTTATAAGATTTGAGAGTGTTTCTATTTGAATCTTCAAGAGGTTACTTCCTCCATAGGTTTCACTTTGTTATTGAGTCAATAACATTCTTGAATATGAAAATTTAGATATGACATGGAAGTAAAATATGACATGAAAATGAAAAATAAATAGAAATGAATGTTGATTGAGATTTTTTAGTTGTGAAGAATGAGTTTTTATTTGAGTAAAATATAGTGAAAGAGTTTTTGATATGTATTGATTCTCTAAAAGTGATATTTCTAATTTAATTTAATTTTTTGGAAGTTGATTTTATTTATTAATTGATTTAATTTCCTAGATCTTATTAAGTTAGTATGAGTTTATTAATACCTATTATGCTTAACATTTAAACCACCTTTATCTACACCTTGAAATCAATCATCTAGTCTATATGTTCTTTATGATTAAACTAGTTTGATTCCAGTTTAACGTTCATAATAGGTGGAAAATGTAATTAGTTGACTACTAGAAAATTTAGCGTCAACAATTTTTTTGAATCTAATGGGGATACATTTTAAATCAATTTCTCTCTTGAGTGAGTGATCACTCTCTAATAAATTCTTTCTCTTTTCTATGACCATTACTAAACTTCCATATGTTTTTCGACTAGAAATTGATACCACTAATGAACAAGCTGATCTTATCTCAAACCTAGTATGTTATAGTTGGTATAATCATATTAAAGACATTCAAAATATCTTAAGATTAATTAATTATGAATAATGTCTCACTTTGAAATAGAGAGAATATCTATACAAATACTTCAAACATAGGTTGAGATAATACAATAAAATCTATGTTTAAGATAATAAAGACAATAACTTTTGGCTACTAATCCTAAAATAATAATCAAGTTGATTACCATTTATACTAAAATTAAACCTAAGGATAATTAGTCATTTCTTTTTTAGAAATGGAATCACAACCTACTAGAAACCAAATTTGGGATCTCATGCTCAACTTACATGCATACATGGACAATGACAAACTTCATAATAATGAGGTAGCTCATGATGTTGAAGATGCAATAGTAAATCTTTGGATTAGAGGTTCCCATTGATATTAGGAACATACCTACAAAACTAATTTTTTTGAAAAGAGTTAATGTTCCTATGTTTTCAAGAGATTAGAATAAGTCATGGAAAGATCATTTGAATTATTTTGTCTATGCCATATTAAGAATTACAAATGAAAAAATGTATCTTAGGATTTGTTCCCAAACATTATAAGGTAGAGCTTTTTAAGATTTCATCAGTTTACCTCCCAAGGTCATCAAAGAGTGGAAAGATATTGTAGACTAGTTAGAACTTTACTTTTGTAAATTTAAATATGACTTTAAACTTGTTAAAGAACTTGTTACCATCTCAATTAACCTTGGTGAGAAAGTCTATTATTTCATAACTAGATTCAAAAGGCTTATATAGAAAATTCAAACAAATGTGAGACCTCATAAAAGGTTATCATGATTTTATTAATGCAATTCCCTTACTCTAAAGTACAAAATAATTCTAGAAGATAAAGATACAACTGAATATGATGAAACCATCACCTTTTGTGTAGAATATGAAAATAAATTGAAAAAGAATGGTTTCAAGGATACATATTCTATTGGATATCTTATGAAAGTACATAGATTCTTAAATCCATTTATAATTTTGGAAGAAATGAGTTGGTTGTCATTGAAAAATAAGTAAATGATCAACCTTCTACTTCTAGTAAGATAATCAATACAACAAAGAATAAAGTTGAATCAAAAAACTTTTATTGTAATGTTGATGAGTTAGATAATAGTCTTGAAAATTTTATAACTCTATAAAAAATTATTAAAGATAAGAAAGCATTTATTTTAAATTATTAAATAACATATATGTGTAGTTTTAAGGAACCTTTAGATGAAACCAGAACTGCTAATGCATTTTTAGTCCAAACAAGAAATAAAGACTATAGTCCACCCCTTAAAGATAATTTAAATACAAAAAAACATGGAAGTAATCAACCTCCTCCTTAGCATTTAGCTGAAGAAAAAGGTAAATCTATAATTCAAGGTAATACTAATATAGATGGTCTCACTAAAATCTCTCAAACATAAAATCCTCTGCCTAGTGGATACAATAACTCATAGTACCAACATGTTTTTTAGCCTATAAATTACATTTAAAATACAACTGCTAAATCTTGTAACATAGTCAAAAACCTAATGAACATGAAGGCAAACTATTCATTGCTGTAATCTACTTGTTTGCCTAGTCAACTTGATAACTTAAATACAACTGTTAAGAATGTTGATCCTAAAAATGTTATTAGCGTACAAGAATAATTACACAAATAGGAAAATATTATCATTGATCTTCCCTCTGATTATATTCCACTACTTTATGTACTTGTCAAATTGTTAAAATTATTCATAATTTCATTCTTGACATAGGTGCTTAGAAGAATATTATGCCTAAGCTTATTTTTGATCAATTGGGTATTCATTAAGAGAAGGAAAATTGAAATCTTATAGGATTTGACTCTAGACAAACTAAAAGCTATAGTAAATTTTGTGTGGTGATTAAGATTACTTAAGATGAATGAATTAGGTGCATGAGAAATGTACAAATTCTTGATATTTCAACTAATTATACTACATTTTAAGGAAGATATTGGTCAAAAGCTACTAGCAATTTTGTAGGGTTAAATAAAACTGGGGTTCCAGTGGGTAATTAGATTTATTTCATGCATAAAGAAGATTGGTATGGTGAACCTAGTGGGCATATCCCAACAAGTGTTATTTTTACTAAAATTAGGATTGGAACTTATTGTATCTTGAATTTGGATAAGCCTAATAAACAACATGCTAGAATATTTCCTAAAGAAACTATTTGGCCTATGCGTCTTGATAGTGCCAGTTCTCAACATAGTAGTATGGTAGGTGTAGTTATTATTTTTCCTATAGGTAAAATATTCATGTATGATTTCTAGTTATCTTTGAAACCAAAAATAATATCACTACATATGAAGCATTATGCTTAGGTATTGAAAAATGTATTTAATTGAACATCAATCATTTAGAAGTTTTTAGAGACTTTGCGTTAGTCATTAGACATGCTACAAATATTTTAAAGATAAATCAATCACATATGCATATGTATAATCAAAAATTTTGGTATTTAATGGAAAATTTTGAACCTTTTAATGTGTTTCACATACTTATAGGGTAAAAAGTATGTGTTGATAATAAATTGTCTATACATCAAATCTAAGTACTAGTGAAGTTTCACCTATTATTGATTGTTCGTTCATAAAATATTTTAGACCCAAGATCCCTAATTTTCAAAGTAATTGGAATGTTTTTTAATTTGATGAGCATATTGATTCTTTTATACAAGATAATTATTTTGATAATGATGATTACATATTGAACTATGGTGATTACTTACAACTAAGTGGAGACAAATTGCCTCCCAGCCTAGCAAGCTTGGAATCCATGTTTTAGCCTCAATATCAACCTAAATTTTATAGAATTGAAGAACCATCAAGAAAAATAATTGGAGATACCATCCTTATAAATTTAGGCATTGAAGATGATCCTAAGTATGTTTATTTAGGCATATAATTCATAATGCAAAAAATATATTATTTATTAAAAATTTCAAATAATTTTATATATTTTTGCAATAATGATAATAAGGGATATGATACCATTATCATAAAACATGACATTATTATAAAACTTGGTATAAAATCTATTAGACATAAACTTTTTAGAGTCAATCCCTTATTGGTAGACACCATCAATAAGAAGTTAGATAAAATATTAGGTGCTAGTGTCATTTATGCAGTTAGATATTCTAGTTTGGTAGTTAATATTATACAAGTGTGTAAACAATATAGTGATATTTATCTTTGTGTTTATTTTAGAGAGTTAAATAATGCTAGTGTAAAGGACAATTTTTCATTACCTAATATCCATCATATTTTATAACAAGTCATCAGGTTTGAAATGATGTGTTTATTAGATAGATTTTTAGGTTATAACCAGATCTTTGTGAATCTTGAAGGTAGACATAAAACCACCTTTATTACATGCAAAGTTATATTTTATTTTAATAGGATGCCATTTAGATTGATTAACACAGGTTCCACTTTTCAAAGGATAATGCATGTTGCCTTTGATGACTTAATTGGAATTATCATTCAGGTTTTTATATTTGACCCTATTTTTCATTCTAAAATATGTAAGAAACATAATATCATCTACGCCAAATTTTAATAAGATGCAAAAAGTTGATTTTTATCTTAATCCTAAGAAATCAATTTTTGGGGTAATAAAAGGTAATTTGTTGGACTATGTCATTTCTAAGGATGTAATATCTATTGATCTTGATTGAATTAAATATATTAAAGAGATAATTCCACCTACAAATTAGTCTAATTTATGTTTAATCTTTGGTAAAATAATTTTTGTGCATAAATTTGTTACTAATTTTACTGATAAAACTAACCCTCTACAGATTTAACTTAAGGAAAAAATATATATTATGGGATACAGGTTCAGATATATCTTTTGATGATATTAGAAATGAAATCACAAGTGCCTTGGTTCTAACCAATATTGATCTTAGTAAACCTTTCATTCTATATATAAACACGTCTAACAAGGCTATAGTTTTTGTGATCACTCAATATAATCACAATAGAGAAGAATGGACTATAGGTTTCATGAGCCAAGTGCTCAAAGATGACGAGACCAAGTATCCCTTAGTTGAAAATTTTTTTCTTTCTAAAATTTCAGCTTTAAGTAAATTCAAATAACTTTTGATGGGAAATAAGTCAGAGTATACTCTAATGTCCTTGTTTTTTCTTACCTCCTCAAACAACCCATGATTGATGAAATATTAGCCAAATTAGGATACAAGAATTTGATCTTGAATTCAAAATGTGTAAAATAACTAAAGGTAATGATTTGGATAAACATATTTCTAAAAATGTAACTTCATATGTTAATGTTGTAGTTCTTGTTGTAAATGACAAGTTGCAGGCCAATCTGAATTTTTAGACCATGAAAGCTATAAAAATTGTAAATAATTTTAAAATTGATTTATAAATGCAATATTGGGACAATTTGTTATCCCAATATAATTTGTATCATGATATGTTTTATTATTTTCAAAATAAGACATGTCTTGTTTCCCTAGACAAATGACAGAGAAGAGCTCTTAAGTTACAAGCCTTAAAATTTATTGTATTAGAGAATTTCCTATTTTTAAGGAACATGGATGGAATTTTATTAGGATGCCTGACACATATTTAGATTGAACAAGTTATTATAAGTTTACATGGAGGAAGTTATGGTAGTCATTCTAATATAAAAAATATAGGACATAAAATTATTTGTGCTTGTTATTATTGGCCAACTCTATTTAAGTATACTCCTTATTTATTTCGATCGTGTATGCCATGCCAATTGTTTGAAGTAAGAGAATGTTTGCTTGCTATGCCTTTAAATCCATTTATCCTTAAAAAACATTTTATTAAATGGGGTATTTTCATTTCTCATATTCATCTTCCTTCTTATTTTGGTCATAGGTATATTTTAGTTGCTACTTATTACTTTACAAAATGTTTTGAAACCCTTGCTTTGAAAAGCTTAATCACATATAAGGTAATCACTATTTTTGAAAATCATATTTTTTTCATGTTTTGCTATTCATTTTAATATTATTTTGTATAATAGATCTTAGTTTATTTCTAATAGGTATACAAATTTTTTGGGACATTATTTTATCATTTCTAATCATTCGTTTAAATACCATCTTCAAGTGAATGGTCAAACCGAGTCCACCAATAAAAAACTAATTTCAATTATGAAAAATATTAAATGTGAAAACAAATTAAATTGGAATATAAAAATATTTGAATATCTTTGGGCTAATCACACTCTAATCAAATCCAGAATAAGATATTCACCTTTAATGTTTGATATAGTTTTGAAGCCACTATGCCAATATAATTGAACACACTAATAATTTACAATAGACATTAGATGACATTTTGGATTTATATAAAGCTAAAAATATCACTCTTCAAAAAATTAAAAAAGAAAAAGAAATAATTTAGAAATTAATTTGACAAGAAAGTTTCTACAAATATCTTTAAGATTGGAGATATGGTCTTATTCTTGCATAAAGCTCGAGAAGATCTTGGTAAACATAAAAAAATGGACTCTTAATGGTTGCATCTTTATAACAAAGTTGTTTTATTAAGAAGAAATGCCTTTCATTTTCAAGATTTAGATGGAAATTATTTACATCATACAGTCAACGGTAATTAATTGAAACACTTTTATGATTAATCTTAATTTTTGTTGTAATTTTTGTTTTATTTTCTCCTTCATTTCCTTTTTCGATCATTTCCTTTAGTTTTATTTCTTGTTTAAATTCTTGCTATGTTTGTCAAATAATCTTCAAGAAATGACTGTAAAAGTTTTTTTCATTAGTGCAAAGCCAAAAATGTTGTAGACATGGCACTCTAAGTATATTGGTTGAATCAAATGTTAACAAGTTTGAATATACTTTTTTTTTTCAAATAATGATAATGGATTTTAGACTATTAAACTAAGCCTTTGCTGACATGGTTTGTGTAATATACTTCTTAAACATAAACTATCCATCCCTCACTTCCCTGTTATATTATTTATATTCTATGTGCCATCCTAGTTTATAATGTATCCCTTTAGAACATAAATAATTAAAAATTTCACACTTATTGTCTTAGGAAACAATCTAACTTAGATTACACTTGTAAGAAAATTTTTAAAAATTTATTTTTCAGCCTAAGCTACATTTTCAAAATTGGTTATCAAGGTCTCTAGTGTTATTGTCAAATTTTATACCCCTCTTAAAAACTTTATCTTCATTTTTTTTAATACTTTATTCTACCTTATTGCTATTGACCAATTTTGAGTTTTAGGTCAAAACAAGGCACCCCTAATATAAAAATTCATTTTTAGGAATATAAGGGGATATAATATATTTTCATTAGGTGTTTTATAGGTCATTTAATGCCTCTTAATGTCATATTAACCTTGGTCACTCATTTCATTAGTCTATCATGTCATTTGGGGTCATTTCAAGGGTCTAAATGGTGTATTTAATGCTTTGTATAGGTTTATTGGGAAAATTACAAACATAAAAATGTGATTTAATTACCCATGTGTCATAATAAGTATTAATTAACTCAAAATACTAAAAATATGGCAAGTTTTTCAGACAAAAGGTAGTTTTTGGGCCAAAAAGAGAGAAATGGGCACTTGTATGACTTCCTTGGGAAGTGTGCCACTTGGAAAACATAAAAATGTGACTATTAACCTCAAAAATTCTAAAATAAACATTTTATTTTATTTTTATCTGACATTTATTTCTCAAAACCATTCTATCTCTTTTTCATCTTTCTTGGCATAAAGAAGTGACTTGCATGTTTCCATTTCGTACAACCAACAAAAAGGATTTCAAGTAGAATGATCTTGGGATGTTATTATAAAATTTTAGACCTTAAAATAAATATAATAATTTTGATAAATGGTCAACTTTGCTTCATGAACCATCCATTTGAAGTGGACTGTGTAAATTTGCTTGTCATTCTGTATACCCTTCATGTTTTCCTTTGGTTTGAGTGATTCCATACAAAAAAGTTGTTGAGATTGATTAATTTTTTTTTTGGATTCCTATTATAATTATTCACACACTTTGTTTCATGTTTCATGAGTTTTGAAGGTGCTAACCAACTCAATTTGCAAGAAGATGCAATTTTCTAAGTTGTGGGCAGTTTCACCATTTCTAGGATTTTTGTGTTTTTTCAAGGGATATGGAAGGTTATTTTATTTTCATATAAATGTTTTCAAATTCACCTTTCCTCTTTTTCACCTTCCATCCAAGTCACCTTGATCCTCATGTTTACAAACCTATATATCCACCTTGCTAAGCAGTCATGTGTTTCCCTTGATTGTTATTTTCTTTGTGCATCCAAGTGATCTCCAAGATGAAAAGATGTATTGAAGTTGTTTCAAAGGTTTTTAATCTAATAGGCCTCACTTAAAATATTAACTAATGTACTTAGATTTGTTTTGAAGGCATTTTCCTCTATGATTTTCCACATTTATTACCTTTACTGTCTACACATAGTCAAAACAACCATTAATAAGCTCCTTGATGACATCATCTTGGGTAAAATAGATTGATGATGAATTAAAACATTTGAAACTTGAAAGGTGAAAGTGTGGTTTGAATATGCTCATGAGGTTTTTGGTTCATTCTTGTTCTCTATTTCACACATTCTCAAGCAAAACATGGTTATCTTAGTCATATAATAACCTATTGGGGGCCTAAATAGGGGATTGAGGTACCAAAAAGGGATGTTAAAGCATGTGGTAAATCCTTAATTGATGACCTTTTATGTGGAAAGACTATGATAAACATGTATGAAGTGTTAATGGCAAACAAGCTATGAGAAGCCTTTCTAAGAGTAAGGACTGAGTTTAGGGAATAAGTCCCTAAAATGACAAGATAGTGGCCCTTAGGGTTTTTGAATATTCCATAACATGTCTAGCATTGAGAATTGGAACATCTAGATAGGTGATTTTGAAATCCTCTAGCATAAAGAGAAACTAAGCCAAGATGTGCTCTAGAAGATGGATAGAAGGTGGTGTATTGGAGACACAAGGTTCCCTAAAACACACTGAAACCCCTGCAATCACATCTACAAGTTTGACACTTAAGTGACTATTGGTACACAAGAAAATAATTAGGGAATACTATTATTCTTGGATAACCTAATGAAATGAAAGGTATGCCAAATAGCCTAAAGGATCTTCCAAAGTAAAAGGTTAAGTGATGTTACATCCCTTGCACCCTTCCCTGTCCGTACATAGTCTTGTGTGTACCTACAACAGGCAGGACACATCAATAGTTGAATTGGCATGAAATTTTGGTGAAATGTTATAAGTATTTCAAATGAATAAAGGTATTTAACATCTTAGTGACTATAGGGAATTCAAAGAGTCTAGGGGCATCATGATCACACCCAATGGATAAGGCCATGAAAACCTATAACAAGGCAAAAGCATGGCTATCTTAGTCAAACAGTGAGTAATCTCAAAGAGTAAGGACATTGATAGTGCACATGAAATGAAGAATGGAACAAAAAAATCCTAAGTGACTATGGGAAAATGTGAGAAGGGAGTATGAAATGATCCAAAGCTAAAGTCAAGATAAGAGCATCAATAGGAACCCTAGACACTAAGATACAATCATATGAGGGTAAGAAGAGGCATGAGTTTGTTAGGAAGAGTGTGAAGGTCATGTAAAGGAAATAAGATGATATAAAATTAAATACAAGATAATATAAAGGTAAGGACAAAGTTCTATGAAATTTTATGGCTACCTACAGGTGTCATCGCAATAAGATTAAAACCTACATGCATGTTAGAGATCTTGGTTGTCTTAGTCAGCTAGGTGTTGGTAAGATAATGAGTAGTTTAGGGTTTAATGTGATAGGTAGAAACTTATAATGAGCAGTTTAGGGTTTAATGTGATAGGTAGAAACTTATTAAAATGAATTATGGGGTTAAATAAATAATAAATTTATTCAAGATGATTAGAGGTAGGTTGAAAATCACTCATCCTAAGCTAGATCATACAAAATACACCTACAGGTTCAGCCCAATCAAGCAGTGAATAATAGGTGGTAATCTTAATGATGACAAGGCTATGCAAGGTGAATAAGTGAATAAAAATAATTGTGAAATAATTATAAGGTTCAAATAAATTTCTAAAAAATATTTTTTCCAAGCTCAAATGAGCTCATATATAATTTCAAAGGGTCAGTCTAGACAGGGTTTCTAGACAGGGCAATGAACTAAATAAAAAGTCCTTGATAATTGACATTATTCATGATAGGAAGAGTAAGGGAATTAATAAAAAATAGGAAACTATATTATGATCATGACCATTAAAATATACATAATTCAACTAAATCATGCATAGAAGGAACCCTCACTTAAGGGAAACTCAGTCCATGAGAAACAAACCCTATACCCTTTACATAAGTTTGTCTTGTGTTTGGGTGATTTAAGGGGTCATATGACCTAATCGAGAGATAAAATTTTGTTGAGGGAATTATGGAAGCTTTAATAATCCTATGAAAGTGTTGGGAATTAGGGAATTGTTGAGGTACTTTCCCTTGTGCATGAAACTAGCAAATTTTGGGAATTGGGAAAAAGTAGTAAACAAAAAAATAGAGAATAATTTCAAGGGGTTTGTGAAGCTGAGGAAAATAAATTAAAATCATGTAAAATAATCACAAAGGGATGAAACTAAGTGAAGTGGGTTGGGGAGCCAAGTATGGAGGCATAATCGCTTGGATCCTAGAGCCAAATGGAAGGTCACTCTTAGTTATAGCTTGAGAAGAGCATTACCATGAGTTAAAACATGTTTAGGGGAGCATGATATATGTTTTTAAGATTTTTTAAAATGAATAGGTTGTAGGGGAATCAATTTATAGCTTGGGACCAAAATTTGACTTGTGTAAATAGAAGAACAAGCACAATAGGGCATCTTTAGAAGCTCACACCTCCCATGAGGATTTGCATGGAGACTAGAGAAGTTTAGGGAAGCTATAAGGGGTAATAAAAAAAAATTTGTGGATTTTCTTTGCAACTCCAATGCCAAGTTTTTATGAAACAAGATTAAGGGTGAAAACAAACCTAAAACCCTGCTAAAACTTGATTATGACTAGTTCATGAAAATTGAGTTGTAATGCTAAACTAAATGCATAGTTTGATTAGGAAACCTTTTGGAACTTAGAGAGGAATCCATAAAGATAGTCCAAACTATGATTAGTTATACAAACTCATGCAGATGGAGGTAAGAACAATCTTTTTCTCCTTATTTTATGTGTTGTGTAGGCTAAAGGATGAATTAGGAGATGAAAAAGAGTTTGTGGGGAAGATTTACAATTTAGATAAATAAAAATATTAATTTCATGCCATTAATAAATTTATAGGTGCCTCAACTAGGCCATTACTTTTAGCCATTAAAAACTGGCCTAATGCACAAGCCATAGAGAAGGGAGAAAATTTTCAATTAGAGTGATTTTAAGGTACCCCTGATGGTTCCAAGGCCATGGAGGGCATTTAAAAGTGTCATAAACTTACTCCCATATATTTTCATGGAAAAATGATGCCAATTTTGAAGCCAAGTGTGCAGGCTTCATATAAGGGTAGTTTTCAAGACAACAAATGATGATGGATCCTTTTCAATTGATTCCAGAAGGCAAGGCATGCAACCAATGCATGAAAAGGCATGTTTGAGATCCTAACCTTCTATTTAAATCATTAGACCTACCTTGGATCAGTTATAAGATGTTTAAATAGGCCTAATCATGAAGGCAATTTATTTGTGTATAAGGAGTTTTGTGCCACTTTGCATGACTTTGATGACTTGTATAGACACTTGGACTTATAGACCTTGCATGGTTCATCCCATGTCATTCTCACATGCGTAATTAACTCTTTGGATCATCTTGACAAGTGTCATTGTGACCCTTGAACTTCTTTCTCTCTTTCTCTCTCTCTCAAACTCTATAAGAGCTGGCCATTTTGGCATTGTATGGGATGCTCCACCTAAGTATGGAAAAACCATGATCATTTATATACATTTTGATCAATAAAATGGCTAAGTTTTTACCTCTCTCATGATTGTTCATAGTGTGCTCTACTTAAATGTTAAATTTGCTTAGTGAAGACTATGGATTATTTAGTATTGTACTTCATTCTTTCACCTATTTGTAACCTCTTCTTGTAGGGCATGTGAAGTGTTCCAGGATATTTCCATCGTTTAAGTGAGTATCCTTTTCATTAGTGTCATTCAAGACTTTTTGTCTAGTCCTCCTAGCCTTGCATATCATCTATGACCCCATAATGTAATATTGATGCAAGAAGACAAATTTTAGAAAGTGTATGTTTTAATTTGTTTCTTGGTCTCATGTGTAGAATATAATTGGTTAGAAGTCATCAAACTAATTTGGTGTATCACCTCCATAGTTTAGATTTGCTTTTAGTCATCCTTATCTCTTTTCACTACCAAAGTTAGTAGTATTAGTAGTAGTCAAGTGGTACATCAAGGGAGCTAGCCCTATCTAAGAATCACTTCATTCCTTAGGTTGCCCATAAGCCTATAAGTGATTTCATTATGCCACTAGATGAAGAGAGCCTTGGAATCTCCTCAAAGGGTGAAAATCCAAGTGACAATAGTTTTTATCACACCTGGTGGGACTTTTGTTCCAAGAGATTGAGATATTTTTGGTGTTGTCTCTCAATAATCAGCCTTTGAAGGCATCTATGGAAGCACCAATGGTGACTCCAAAGACATATCAGCTGGTCAACCAACCCAAGTTGTCTTTTCAAGATTTATGGTAATATATTTCTTTATGTTCTTATTTTCAATGAAGATTCATGGCTAGTTTTGATGTTGGTTTCAATTTTACACAAGTTGGTGATACCTTCCAAGCATGTCCTTTCCCTTATCAATACGAACAAGTCCTTAACCAACCTTGTCATGAAGTGTACCAGTCTTATAGCTAGCCTCTTTAATATATTTCTCACCCTAGTCAACCTATCCACTCCTATAATCAATGCATTTCCACTTTCAAGAAGACACTCTTGGGATATGAGAATTATATGCTAGATCTTGATACTCAAAGAAGATGTAGTCAAAAGATTCCTAGTCATTACATTCATCAAGAGAGATATGCATTAGAGTTGGTCAAGAAAGAATGGGATCCTATTGGAAAAGGCTCACAAGTGAGATGATTGATGTGATTGGTTTGATTTCATCCTTGGAAGACACAATAAGCATTCATGAGAGGCATCCTTACCAAGTCTATCAACCTTCATATTCACTTCCTCAAGCTCCCTATTAGCCATACATGATCCCTACTCATGAGTCAAAACAAGCCTATCAAAGTCATCCTTTTCTCCATCAATTGGAAGAGAGGGTTGAGAGGAGAAATCTTGTGTTTCAAACTAACCTTGATAGACAAATTGAGTTGGATAACATGCATTTTCAAAATTCCTTGTTGGAAGAAAAGGAAGAGGAGTTCAAGCCCTCATTTCCCATTCATATTGCATCTCCACTACTTCAAAAAGAGACCTCTAATCCTAGCATCATGAGTTGAAGTGAAATAGTTGAGTCATGGGGAAAGAAAGAGGAATAGAGTTTTGTCAAAGAATGTGAAGTTGAAAATAAGATTGATCTTATAAAAACATCTATTATCCTTCCTCAAGAAGAGAATTTCAATCCTACGATCATGAGTTGGAGTGAAATAGTAGAGTCATGGGGTAAGAAAGAAGAGAAGAGCATTGTCAATGAGTGTGAAGTGGAAAATGAAGCTAGTCCTTCTCAAGTCCCTCCACCCTTCCTCAAGAAGCTTCTTGTATTCCATGGCAGCCCTTTGACTTGATGGACCTGTGGTGTGGGAATCATAAGAGGAGCAACTGGTTGACAAAGAAAGAAAGCTCTTACTTGAAGAAAACATAGCTCCTTGGCAGCCTCATTAGGCTAAGTCACATGATTTCAAAATGCCTAGTCTTGGTATCACGATGAAGGAAGTTAAAGATCTTGTATCCCTTGATCAAAGAGATCAGATTATCATAGCTGAAGTTCAATTTTAAGGCCCTCAAGAGGTCTTGGGTGATGAAGAAGAGGTAAGTCTGTGTGTTGAATCTCCTTGCTTGGTTGATGAAGAATGTTTTCTTTGTTTTGAGGAGCATATCTTGAGAGAGACAAATGAAGAAGAATATGCTCATTTCATGACTGATAAAGAAGACTTCATGAGTTTTTATGAGGAGGAGATCACCATAGGCACTCCCCTTGGTTAAAAAAAAAGATAATTCACAAGATTTTGAAGAAGGATGTTTCTTTTTTTCCAAAGAAGAAGAAATGATCATCAACTCCTTCCTCACTTTGCAAGACACCATAGATGAACATTAGAAAGTTATTAATTGGAATTTATATGACTTGTTTGAAGTTATTAAGGAAGGATATACTCCTCTTAAAGGAGGCTATGAGCTCGTCAAAGATAGAGAAGACAACATTGGTACACAAGTAAGTATGCAAAGAGAAAGAATTCTTTCAAATCTCTCCTTCTAAGAAGCATATACATTTGATGATGACATGTTTGAAGTCATCAAGATGGGATATCATCCTCTTCATTAGTTTGGAGAAACAAATTAGATATTTCATAATGAGACAAACTCTTATTGGCCTCAATCTTCTAAGGAACAAGAAATCAATTCTCTTGGAGACATGCCTACTAAAGAGATACAAATTGACTATGAAATGAAGAGTGGGAATCAACATGAAGTGTATGAACATGTTCAAGAGGAATATGTTTTCATTGGAGATCTATTTAAGGCTGATATACTTGAGATCCGATTAAGTGAAGTGCCAAAGAAGAGGTTTGATCCACAAAACACTCAATCTAAAGAGGAACATGCTTGGCACTTTCTTTCATCTCACCATGAAGATAATTCAATAGATTTTAATTTTGATCCTAGAAAATAGGTTTGTTTAGTTTTTATTTATGCATAATAGGTTTTTTCCTTATTCCCCTAAGTTCCTATGCACATGTGTGGTCTTGTGTGTTTGCTTTCTTGGTTGTGTGTGTCCTTTTCCTTTGTGTGGTAGAGGTAGTCACTAATTGTCTTGTGTTGATCAAATTTGAGTCAATGGTCAATGTATCTTATTTGTCTCCATCCTTCGATGAATCCATAATCCCAATGGACTAATAAGGCTAATGGTCTAGTTAGTTTAGCATGCATACTACCCTTATGAGTCACCAATTTGTTGACCACTTTTGACTTTTAGGTCAAAATAGGGCACCCCTAGTAAAAAAATTCATTTAAAGGCATATAAGGGGGTATAATATATTTTAATAAGGTGTTTTATAAGTCATTTCATGCCTCTTAATGTTATATTAACCTTGGTCACTCATTTCATTAGTCTATCATGTCATTTGGGGTCATTTTAAGGGTCTAAATGGTGTATTTAATGCTTTGCAGGGGTTTATTGGGAAACATGAAAGTTTAAAAATGTGATTTAATTCCTCATGTGTCATTATAAGTCTTAAGTAACTAAAAATACTGAAAATATGACAGGTTTTTTAGACAAAAGACAATTTTTTGGGCCAAAGAGAGAGAAATGGGCACTTGTACAGCTTCTTTGGGAAGTGTGCCACTTGGAAAATGTGACTCTTCATCTCCCCCATGATAAAATAATTTTTTTATTTGATCTGAAACTGACATTTATTTCTCAAAACCATTCTATCTCTTTTTTCATCCTTCTTGGCATAAAGAAGTGACTTACAAGTTTCCATTTGGTATGGTAAGCAGAAAAGGTTTCAGGTAGAATGCTCTTGGGATGTTTTTATAAACTAAAATAAATTAAAATAAATATAATAATTTTTATATATTGTCAATTTTTATTCATGAACCATCCATTTGAAGTGGACTATGCAAATCTACTTGTCATTCTGTGCACCCTTCATGTTTTCCTTTGGTGTGAGTGATTCTGTATAAACCAATTTCTAAGATTTATTGTAGATATTTTTGGATTCATCTTATAATTATTTACATACTTGGTTTCATGTTTCATGAGGTTTGGAGGTGCTAACCAACTCAATTTGTAAGAAGATTCAATTTTATGAGTTGTGGGTAGTTTCACCATTTCTAGGATTTTTGTGATTTTTCAAGGGATATAGAAGGTTATTTTATTTTAATTTACATGTTTTAAAAGTCCCCTTGCCTCATTTTCACCTTCTGTCTAAGTCACCTTGATTCTCATGTTTGCAAACCCATATATCGACCTTGCTAAGCAGTCATGTGTTTCCCTTGATTGTTATTTTTTTTGTGTATACAAGTGATCTCCAGGATGAAAAGATATTTTGAAGTTGGTTCCAAGGTGTCCAAGCATATAGGCCTCAATTTTAATATTAACTAATGTACTTGGAGTTGTTTTGAAGGTATTTTCCTCTATGATTTGCCACATTTATTACCTTTATTGTCTATACACAGTCAAAATAACCATCAAAAAGATCCCTGATGATGTTATCCTGGGGAAAATAGATTGATGATGAATTCAAACATTTTAAACTTAAAGGGTGAAAGTATGGTTTGAAAATGATCATGAGGTTTTTGGTTCATTCTTGTTCTCTATTTCACACCTTCTCAAGCAAAGCATGGTTATCTCAGTCATATAATCACCTACAGGGGGGCCTAAATAGAGGATTGAATTAATAAAAAGGGATGTTAAAGCATGTGATAAATCCTTAATTTAATCCCTTATATGTGGAAAGACTATGAAAAACATTTATGAAGTGCTAAATGGAAAACAAGCTATGAGAAGCCTTTTTAAGAGTAAGGATTGAGTTTAGGGAATCGGTCCCTAAAATGGCAAGACAGTGGCCCTTAGGATTTTTGAATATTACATAAAATATATAGCATTGAGAATTGGAACATATAGATAGGTTATTTTTAAATCCTCTAGAATAAAGAGAAGCTATGCCAAATATGAGCTCTAGAAGATGGATAGAAGGTCGTGTATTGGAGACACAAGGTTCCTTAAAACACACTGAAACCCCTACAATCACATCTATAAGTTTGACACTTAAGTGACTATTAGTACACAATAAAATAATCAGGGCATACTATTATTCTTGGATAACATAATGACATGAAATGTATGCCAAATAGCCTAAATGATCTTCCAAATCAAAAGGTTAAGTGTTGTTATATCCCTTGCACCCTTCCTTGTCTGTACAAAGTCCTGTGTGTACCTACAACAGATAAGACACATCAATAGTTGAAATGGCATGAGATTTTGGTGAAATTTTATAAGTATTTAAAATTAATAAAGGTATTTAACATCTTAGTGATGCTTGGTAATTTAAAAATTCCATGGGCATCATGATCACACCCAATGGATAAGGCCATGATCACCTACAACAAGGCAAAAACATGGTCATCTTAGTCAAATAGTAAGCAATATCAAAGAGTAAGGAAATTGATAGTGCACATGGAAGTGAAGAATGGATCCAAAAAATCTTAAGTGTCTATGGGAAAATGTGAGAAGGTATTATGAAATGATCCAAATCTAAAGTCAAGATAAGAGCATCTATAGGAACCCTAGACACTAAGATACAGTCATATGAGGGTAAGAAGAGTCATGAGTTTGTTAGGAAGAGTGTGAAGGTCCTGTAAAGTAAATAATATGAGATAAAATAAAACTAAAGACACTATAAAGGTAAGGACCAGGTTTTATGCACTTTTATGGCTACCTACAGGTGCCATCTCAACTAGATTGAAACCTACATGCAAGTTAGAGATCTTGGTTGTCTTAGTCAGCTAGGTGTTGGTAAGACAATGAGCAAATTAGGGCTCAAGGTGATAGATATAAAATTAATAAAGTGAATTATGGGGTTAAATAAAGCATAAAGTTATTCAAGAGTATTGGAGGGAGGTTGAGAATCACTCATCCAAAGTTAGATCATACAAAATACACTTACAAGTTCAGTCTAGTCAGGCAATGAATAGTAGGTGGTACTCTCAATGATGACAATGATATACAAAGTGAATAAGTGAATATAAATCCTTGTGAAATAATGATATAGGTTCAAATAAATTTATAAAACATCTTTTTTCCAAGCCCAAATGAGCTCATACTTTCAAGGGGTCAGTCTAGACAGGGCAATGAACTAAATAAAAAGTCCTCCTTGATAATTGACATTCTTCATGACAGGAAGAGTAAGGGCCTTAATCAAACATAGGAAACTCTATTATGATCATGAACATGAAAATATGACTAATTCAGATAAATCATGCATAGAAGGAACCCTCACTTAAGGCAAACTCAGTCCATGAGAAGCAAACCCTATACATAGGCCTTTGCATAAGTCTGTCTTGTGTTCAAATGAGTTAAGGGGTCATATGACCTAATAAAGAGCTAAAATTTTATTGAGGGAATTATATATACTTAAATAATCCTATGAAAGTGTTGGTTTGGTCAGACAAATAGGGGAATTACCCCTTGTTTTGTCTCAGATAGGAGGTACTTCTCCTTGTGCATGAAACTGGCAGATTTTGAGAATTGGGAAAAAGGAATAAAATAGACAACAAAGAATCCTTACAAGGGGTATGTGAATATGAGTAAAATAAATTAAAAACATGTAAACTAATCACAGAGGGATGAAACTAAGTGATGTGGGCTAGGGAGCCAAGTATGGAGGTAGAATTGCTTGGAGCCTAGAGCTAAATGGAAGGTCACTCTCAGTTCTAGCTTGAGAAGAGAATTCCCACAAGTGAAAACATTTTTGGGGGAGCATGATAGATGTGTTTAATATTTTTGAAATCAAATATGTTGTAGGGGAATAAATTTTGAGCTTGGGACCAAAATTTGACTTGTTTAAATAGAAGAATAAGCACAATAGGCCATCTTTAGAAGCTCACACCTCCCATGAGGCTTTGCATGGAGACCAGAGAAGTTTGGGGAAGATATAAGGGGTATTAAAAAATAAATTTGTGGAATTTTTTTGCAACTCCAATGTTATATTTTTATGAAACAAGATTAAGGGTGAAAATAGACCTGAAACCCTTACTAAACCCTGATTATGACCAGTTCATGAAAATTAAGTTGTAATGCTAATCTAAAGGCATATTTTGATTAGGAAAAATTTTGGACATTGGGTAGGAATTATAAAGATACTCAAAATTATGATTAGTTGTATGGACTCATACGGACGGAGGTAGGAACAAGATTTTTCTCACTATTATATGTGTTGTGCAAGCTACAGGATGAATTAAGAGATGAAAAAAAGTTTGGGTGGAATATTTATACTTAATATAACTCCACACATTTATTTCATATCATTAATAAAACTATATGTGCCTCAACCATGACATTAATTTCATCCAATCACAATTATCCTAATGCACAAGCCAAAGAGAAGGGTAAAAATATTTAAGTAGAGTGATTTTAAGGTGCTCCTAATGCTTCTAAGGAAATGGAAAACTAATTCCATTTTTTAGTCCAAGTGTGCAGGGTTCAAGGAAGGGCTATTTTCAAGATAACAGATGATGATGGCTCCTTTTCAATTTATTCTAGAAGGCTAGGCATGGAACCAATGCATGAAAATGCATGTATGAGATCCTAAACTTCCATTTAAATCATTGGACTTACCCTAGATTAGTTACAAGATGTTCAAATAGGCCTAATTATGAAGGTAGTTTTTCTGTGCACAAGAAAGAATTTTGTGCTACTTTACTTGAGTTTGATGACTTGGACTTCCAAACCTTGAATTATTAATGCCATTCCATTAAAACATGCAAAATTAACTCCTTGGATCACATTGACAAGTGTCCTTATGACCCTTGAGCTTCTCTCTCTCTCTCTCTCTCTCTCTCTCTCTCTCTCTCTCTCTCTCTCTCTCTCTCTCTCTCTCTCTCTCTCTCTCTCTCTCTCTCAAACTCTATAAGAGTTAGCCATTTTAGCATTGTATGGGATGATCCACCTAAGTATGGTGAATACATAATCATTTGTATACCTTTTTATTAATAAAATGACT
The DNA here is from genome assembly GCA_037957365.1 of Torreya grandis. Lineage (NCBI taxonomy): Eukaryota > Viridiplantae > Streptophyta > Pinopsida > Cupressales > Taxaceae > Torreya > Torreya grandis. The sequence goes on from JARHVA010000075.1 coordinate 7,634,014, forward strand.
AATTTTTTACCTATATAATGGATTTTCATAGTGTTCTCTACTTGAATGTTGAATTTTCTTAGTGAAGACTATGGATTCCTTAGTATTGTACTTCATTCTTGCACCTATTTGCAACGTCTTCTTATAGGGCATGTGAAGTGTTCCAAGAGATGTACATGGTTTAAGTGAGTAACCTTTTCATTAGTTTCATTCAAGACTTTTTTTATAGTCCTCCTAGCCTTGCATATCATCTATGATCCCACAATGTAATATTGATGCAAGAAGACATAAATTTGGGAAAGTGTATGTTTTAGTTTATTTCTTGGTCTTAAGTGTATAATGCAATTGGTCTAAAGTCATCAAACTAATTTTGTGTATCACCTCCATAGTTTAAATTTTCTTTTAGTCATCCTTATCTCTTTTCACCTCCAAAGTTAGTAGTAGTAGTAGTCAAGTGGTACATCAAGGGAGTTATCCCTATCTAGAGACTCACTTCATTCTTTAGGCTGCCCACAAGCCTAGAAGTGATTCCATTATGCCACTTAGATGAGGAGAGCCTGGGAATATCCTCAAAGGGTAAAAATCCAAGTGAAAATAATTACTTAATATTTTTTCTTTGTCATGGGCCAACTTGTATACTTAACTTTATGTTTAGCTAGGATTTAAATTGAATTTTGATTGTCATCTTGATTTTGCACTTGGCTAATTTTATAGAAATTTAAAGTGCTAAGATTTTGATAGCTCCACATAAATGATATAATATAGTGTTATTAATAATGTCACATTTATTTTAAAAATTTAAAATTGGTAAACCACTTGTATTTATGATTCATTTATGATAATTTCTTAGACTTCTCATAAATGTGAATAATGAAAATATGGTGTGATAATTCTTCTAGCTTTGTCAACTTAATTTTGAATCATCATTATGAATATAACTCACTATGAATTTTAATACCAAAATATTATAGATTAATTTAGTCACATTTATATCAATTGATAAATTTTGTTACACCCTTAACATATAACATGTCTATGTATATGTGTGGCCGACTTGTGGTTTCCATAACCATTGTCCTTATCTTTTCACATTTCTCTAGGTTCTTATATTGTAAGTAGGGTTAGCCTATAGAATAACCCTGGCTAGAGTAGAGTATATATAAGAGTTAGTGGCTAATAATTTGATATCATATTACAAATTTTGTTCTTATCATATTATATGGAGGTTGCCATTTCAAATTGGCTCAATCATATTTATTATGTGTTCTCATTTTTCCCTATCGTTGTTGTGGATCTATTCATTCTTATCTTATTTATGTGATATATTGTCACTGATCTATTCCATTAGTTTGAATTATCTAAGTATTTTCATTACAAGTAATATTAAATTTTTAATTTTGGCAAGGTTCTGTAGCACAATTTTTTATAGAGCGTGGTGATTATTTTGTGAGTTTGGGGGTAAAAAAACATAACTTGAAATACAAGAAGAATTTATTTTTCCATCACCATAGTATTACTTGAGGTTTATTTTAAAAAAATTCTAGATTTTTGTTGTAAAAAAGGGTGCACAAAGTTGTTTTAGTTAGTTGTTGACTTAATACAACCAAGAGTAAACATGGTATATTCCATTTACACTCAACATTTCAACACTCGACTACATTGGCATCAATTCACATAAGGCATAAGACTTATGCACTCACCCAAAGTGAACTAAGAAGGAATCAGGGCCCACATTGGGCTAGTTGTGCCATGGCACAAGATATCAATTATGGGACTTGGTCATTTGAAAGAAGGCTTTTAGTAGATTCATAAGTGCAAGCCTTTCATGGGCTAAGTCTAGTAGCATATAGGTGTAAGATTTTTAGTGGACTATTTATAGAGTCATAAGGGCACAAGATTTTTTTAAACTAAGTCTAGCATCATATAGGCACTTGAAGGGTCAAAACACTACTTCACTTCATGTACTCATCCTAGGCTCATTCTTATTAGCAAGGGTAGGAACATTTAGTGCAGGATCTATATACTTGGTCTATATACAAGTTATGTTGACACCATAATTTAACATAGGGATTCCATTAATGACATAAAACAAAAACATGCATACACATTTCTCAACATAACTAAAATAAACTTATAACATTACTCTCAACTCGCATTTCAATAGCACTGCAAAAAATGCATATACTAGAAACATCATGTCTTACTACAATGTTCTTCACCATTAATCATAAATCACAAATCAAATAAAATATACTGCCTAACTCCATTTACTTAATGATCTAGAGGCTCACAGGTGAGCTTGGGTGCTTAAACATGGAGCCTTAATGATGCCCATGCTAATCTTAAGACTAATGGATGTCAGTGGTATTCATACAAAGTAAATTCCAATTCATTAGAGCTTCAATATACTATTTTTGTGTCATCTGCATCAATTGGTTTGAGCTATTTTTAAATCTCTTTAGAAACATTTCCTCCAAGGTGGAATGTGCACACCAGGTGCCAAGATGAAGCCTTGGTGATCATTTATACCAGCTCCATCACCTTGTGATCTTCATGAAATAGTTGTCACATATTGCCTTATCATTGAAGATGCCCCAAAAATCCTATAATTGGTTAGCCACTTGCTAGCTGGTGTAAGGTATGCGTTGAACCCTCTAACTAGTGCCAAAATGCTAAAATTTCATCATTAAAAAAATGATGCCTCATGTCAATGTGGATTTTGAATTTGCATGAATCATGTACTTATCAAAATAAAGGACCCAACATTACCCCATACAAAATTTCTAGTCTATGCTCAGACTAAGCTGTCAAGGCCATGGTGGCACAGAACTCGAGCACGCTCTCCTTAAGCTCAGTGTTGAAGTATTCAAATCCATTTATGGAAAGTTTGATTTTTTTAATGAAACTATCTATTTTTGTGGAGGAAAAACTAAGTGCAAGCACGTCAATATTTTCTAGCTCCTTTTAGAAGGCCTCTACATTTACCTTTGCCTTATTCACACTCCCATCCAAGATTGCTCCTTGCTCATAGTCCTTAGTCTATAGATCACAAAAGAGTGCTTCCAAGTTTTGTTATTGCCCCTTAATTTTAATACTTATCACATTGATCTTACCAATGATCTTTACTCACTCTGATTTGCTTAATGAATACACCTATTCCATCAACTTCTCCTTTTCCTCATTTGCCTGCTTAAGATGTGTGTCTATGACTGAGGTTTAGTTGGAGAAGCTAAAACAATGGCATTAGCTACATATATGCCCTCTTATAGGTTCATAAAGAGGTATTTTACCTCTTTAAAATACCAAAAATCTCCTTTTATAACATGGTGTAGGGATCTTCTTCTTCTTCTTCTTCTTCTTCTTCTTCTTCTTGCATCAGCTCAGGTTTTAACCTCAAGAGCATCTACTCCACTAGCACATATTTTATCAACCTCAATGAGATTCAAAGTATTTATGTTGACCAAAAGGGATGGTTTAGCCATCTCTATGCACTCAAAAAGCTACTACATCTTGAACTTAGCGTCATGCACTTCCTCTTGGGCTTCTTTATGGAGTTGCTTCCATTTTCTCACCCTGCCATCATTGATAACATTTAGGTGCATAACCTTAGTGGCCATCCTGATTAGTGCATTCATATATTAGACTAGGTTCATGGCATGAAGGTTTATAAGAAGGGAGTATTTCCCTTTCTCATACTCTTTTAGGTGTGAAGTGGCCACCCTATGCACCTTAAAATGAGGTTCATCCATATAATGATCAAATGCAAATGAAAGTTGTTTACACATCCTAGTGGTGGTGGCTTCAGGGGGCATAAGGTCATACATATAAAGATCTATGATCTCTTCAAGTTTCTCCCCCCACTTATTCTAGAGGGTTTTCCCCTACATCTTTAGCACTAGCTTCCCTTCGTCACCAATCAAAAGGGGTGATCATCATCTTTTTTAGGATCAACACCCTTCTTGCACAGTTTCATCTCACAATAGAGGTTGAATATGCACTTGGTTATTATTGTAGATTATAATTCAAGTTTTCATAAGAAAAAGAGCTAAAGATAGACAACAAAGATATTTTTGAAACACAATATAATATTTCTTACACAATCTCTAAATAATTCATTTGGGAGTGTTTACAAATATATAGGATTTATGACATCCTATTATTAAGCTAAGATCCCTATAAAATATCAACTATACATCCACCCTATTATCACTCAAACCTATTTATGCAAGTTTGGTTTAACAACCAAATCTCACATAAATAATAATATATTAAACAACTCATAATACGAGTTGTTATTACAAACATATTTATGTTATCCTCGATAATATAAATTATACACAATTAATAATGTTTCACATAACTCTACCTCAACATTCACCCCTTGTGAACATTATCAATGATATCCTATACCCTATTAACATGAGCATGGGGAGAAAATACATCTTCAAGAAATGGCATGAATAAAATCATATACCAACACATACTTTTAGGTCTGCATACTACTGACATGATCTTGCTACACATGACCATTATATGCAAAAGAATACATCCTAAATTTATTTAATGTGACCATATGTACTGACCATATGTACATGTCACTAGGGTCATATCTATAAAAAATTAAGGCAGTCACGAGATCTCTATAGTTAGATACCCTAGTATACAACTATTTACCGCATTATATTATATCCACACTCTCCCTTATCTCCAAATAGTAGAGGTGTATCAAACAAGTAGGGGAATGAAAATACACAAAACTAAAAAATTCAAAATATCATGAGGAGCCAATCCTCATTATTATTTAATACAGGCTTTATTAATGTCTATTACCACCCAAACAAAAAATAACATAGATGGTTTTCACTGCCACTGAAGAATCATCCTTGGCATTAACTGGTTTGGTGCAAAGTAAACCATACTGAAGAAATAAAAAAAAACACATCACATATGTGAACATGTATGTCCTTTTATTCTTTACTCAAACACACACATACACACACCACCGAATCATTCTATGCCCCATCATTAGTGACTGACAAGAGGCATAAAAATCATCCATCCTCTCGTGCCTTCATCATCCAATAAGAGACATTGCTTACTCATCAAAAATATCAGAGAAGCTCAATTATTTCCATATTGGGTGTATCACCCCCCTCAATTGGAAATAATAAATAGGTTGTCAAGGTTGCCCAAAAATGCATCCTTAAGGCAATGCATTTTTTATTTTATTTTTTACAATTTTTTACCATGGACCCAAAAAACTTCGACTCTAGACTTTTGAATTTTGCCTTTGACTCAAAAATAAGTTTGAATTTTTTGACAAACATGACTTTAACTGACCTAAAAATAAAAAATTAAATTACAAAATATTATATGTGAAAAACATAAATACCAACTATAAATGTTAAATAGAATACTTAAAAATTGAAAAGGAGATAATGAACTATGTAATGCTATACGACTCAATAATGAGAATATGATGAACATGCCAAATTCAAGTAAGGCAAATAACTGGCTTAGATAGTTTACCTATAGAAGTGATGAGAAAATTATAAATACCATGCAATAGAGGATGTGGCAGAACTAGTAGGATGTATCTCCTTGCTATATTAAACGCTTTGTGAAGCTCAATCATGCATCATTTATTCTTCTTGCATCAAGTGAATTAAACCAAATTCCATCAATTTTATACATTATTAATTTTTTTCAATAACAATTTAGATTTGTGGTTTCTCCTCAAAATCCTACATTGGAGATAAATTTATGATCAAATATGAATGGGAACCTTTGTGAGGATAGAGAGCCGCTCCTATGTGACAAGGTCATCACACAGAGTCTTGGACAAAATACTTTGATCTGATTGAGATCACCAAATGCTTATGGTACTATAGTTAAATATCTGACCTCATCCAAATACCAATTCAATGCCAATAGAAATGCATAAGGCTTTTCTCAAGATGTTACAAAGGATATGCATTGAATAATGAAGTCGTTACCTGCACTTGATTATATAGATCTATAGATGTAAAAACTAGGCCACACACTGCACTTATATGAAAGTAGTGAATGTAAACTCATGGAGTAGTGGAACACACAATTATAAGTGTGAGTTACAATCATATACAGAGTACTAGAAATGGCGTAACTAACTCAATGTTAGGATTGCAAAATCAATGATAACACTAATAGCAGAAAACATATCTAAAGAATTTTAATTCTACAAAAATTTACATCTTCCACATAACAGGTAGAAAATAATGGTGACTACCCTTCTACAAGTCAAAAAATCATTTTGATCATAAATATTGTTATTTCATTCTCAAATAATCCCTGCTCTGATACTAGATGTAGATTTTGGTTCAGGTTCACATAAGAAAAAGAGCCAAAGACAGACAACAAAGATATTTTCAAAACACACAATATAATATTTCTCACACAATCTCTAAATAATTCATTCAGGAGTGTTTATAAATATATAGGATTTAGGAAATCATATTATTAAGCTAAGCTTGCTATAAAATCTCAACTACACAACCACCCTATTATCACTCAAACATATTTACACAAGTTTGGTTTAACAACCAAATATCATGCAAATGATAATATATTAAAAAACTCATAATATGAGTTGTTATTATAAACATATTTATATTATCCTCGATAATATAAATTATAAAAAATTAATAATTTTTCACATAACTATACCTCAATAATTATCTCCCTCTGGAAGGGATGGAGGTCCATTTTTTTGGAGTCAACCTCCTCATCCTTAGTGGCCTTTGCTTTGGGGCACACATATTGATGCCTCAACTTATTCCTATCTTGATCTATGGTCTTCATCAGGATATTCAATTATTGCACATTGGAAATCCTCCTTAGTGCCATCTCTAAATACTTGGTGGAAAACACATAAGGTAGCTTAAGCCATTTGGAAAGGTTCCTATCTATGAGGGCTAGGTGAACTACACAAAAATGCTACATTATATTTAAGGTCACCATTCCTACCATATGTTAGGGGAGCTCTTGAGGGATGCACCATTCAATCCCAAAGGCCTAGATATATCAATTGTAGCACCCTTGCACCCTTGTTTTTTATTTTTATGAAAAGTTGGGTGGGCAGATGAAGTCTTGATACTTCATCATTGGGGAGTCATTATGGGGTGGGAACACCCAAAGGTTATCATCATCCCCATCTGACACATTGATCTCCTCCAACACAATCAAGATCAACATGTCTACCCATATGAAGGTCTTATGCACTTTGTGTCACTTCAACATGGTCTAAACCATATCCTCATCAATGATTTTGGAGATGTTAAACTTCATTCCTTATGCCATGTGGTGGGTGATGCACAAGTAGGTCTTGATAATATTAGTCCATCAGCCTATGGGGCATAGTTTGAAACCAACCAATCATGTTGTTACCCTTGTCCTAGTGTCTTGATTGTCCTTAATAGGTAACATGAACCCTGACTTGTAGTAGCCTATGAGTTTTGTGACCCTCTCCACTTCCACACCATCTTCCATCATCTAATGGATGTCTACCTTTATGCCTGAGAGCCCTGTGATCTTTCTGATGAGGCATGTTAAGATCTGCATGTGCCTCTGATCCAGGCAACCCAGGCAACTAATCGACATGACCATTCAGTGGCAAATAAGGTGGCAGTCAGCGCCTCAACTTTTGCTTGTTTCATTACGTTTTGTCCTCCGTGGCAGTTAGGTGGCAGTCTGTTGCCTTGACTGTTATTTTGTTTTCATTCTATTTTGGCTGTGAGTGATTATATCCTTGAGCATTGTATTGTTTTAATGCTATGAGTGACTATATCCTCGAGCATGATCTTGTTCAGTCATAACCATTAATTCCTTGATCCACGTAATCTCCCGCGGTGGCCTTCCAAACATGTATAAATATATTGTAACCCAAAAAGGGGAGGTCAGACATCTCTTCACAGAGATAAGCGCATGTATTATATTGCAGTCGATAAGTAATATGACATCTCTTCTCAGAGAATCCATTGTTATTTCTGTGCTTTTGAAATATTCATCAACCAGAACTTTTGAGTTTTGGATCAGTGGTATCAGAGCGGTGTGTCTTGAGAAGTGTATGTTCCCAAGGATGAGGTCAGGATACATGAGACTTGGGTGGGAAGCGATAGAGATTCCAGACACTCCCCTGGTGCGCCCTAGATGACCTCAAATGGCAGATGACACTGAGACATATGATCCTTTCAAGGAAATGATGAATGAAGCCCTCTAGTGGCAACAAGTGCAGATGCTCCAACAATTTGCTCAGATTCTTCAAACACTCCCGATGGGAAATTCTGGCTTTGCGGCTATGCAGCTGGGCTCCTCATTGAGGGAGCTTCCTTTCAGTGCCCCAACACCCTTCAAGGTTCAGGTAAATTTTGATATTCCCACATTTGAAGGCAAAATTAATGCTGATGCGGTAGAAAATTGGTTGGACCAACTGTCGTCCTACTTCTCGATAAACAAGTTCACAGATGGAGAAAAGATCACTTTTGCTCTTCTGAAATCATCATTGCCCATGAAAAACTGGTGGGAAGTGTACAAAAAGAGGTTAAATTTGGATATCATTGGCCTTAGGGTGGAACCCATCTGGGATGATTTTACGAAAGCAGTAAAAGAAGAATACTATCCCCTTGGTGCGTATGATGATCTGTACATACAGTGGCAATAAATTTGCCAAGGCAAGGACCAATCTGTGCAAGATTACACAGACGCTTTCCATTCTTTGTCTGCAAGACTGGGCATTGAAGACAGTGAGAAACATAAAAATCTCAAATATCGTGGTGGACTACAGTGGTACATTCGGGGGGAAATAGAACTCTTCAATTTGGAAACTCTCGACGAAGCATATAAATTTGCAGTGAAGATTGAATAGAGTCATGGCAGGAAGAATACGAAGATTCAACCTTCAAAAGGGAAAAGTGACAAGGAAGGTCAAACACGAGGCCGAAACTGGAAGCAGAAGGAGTTTTAGGATAAGAAATCCCAGAAAGGGAAGGCTAGAAAATGGTGTGATTACCATAAAATTGGTACTCACTCCAAAGAAGAATGTCAAGCCATCAAGTCACTGCTCTCTGAGTCGCAATACTCGATGTATTCTACTCTGCCTCATACACAACCTACAGTCAAAGAGGATGAAGAAGAAATTGTGGATGCTGAGCCTGACACCATCGTTGCTTCATCACAAACCCGTGAGGAAAGACCAGATGACAAAGAAAGACTGTTTCACTCCAAATTATGGGTCAAAGGTAAGCCCCTGCATTTCATTCTTGATAGCGGAAGTCAAAAGAATTTAATTTCGGTTAAAGTTGTGAGAAGTCTAGGTCTATCCATGAAGCCTCATCCAAAGCCATATAGTATTGGGTGGTTAAGCCCAGGAAGAGACCTTCGCGTCACCCATCAGAATGACAAGAACAACCCAATAATGAGAAGAACAAATGCACATTTAGAATGATGATAAATCAATACCTCGGGTACATTGTGAATGAGGAAGGGGTCCACGTCGATCCAGAAAAGATTTAGGTTATTCGAGAATGGCCCACACCAAGGACCCTCACAAAGCTTCATAGCCTTTTGGGCCTTACAAATTTCTACCGCATGTTTGTTCTTGGATTTTCACACGTTGCTTGGTCACTAACCCAAGTGACCAAAGGAGGAGCTAAAGCTACATTTTAGTGGTGTGAAATATAGCAAAGGGCATTTGAGAATTTGAAGAATAGGCTTTGCTCAGCCCCTGTTATGGCCTTGCCAGATTTGCATCAGCCATTTGAGTTGATGACAGATGCATCTGAATATGCCATGGGAGCTATCATCATGCAACATGGCCATCCTATTGCATACCACAGTGAAACCTTCACTAATATAGTCAGGAAGTATCCAACATATGATAAGGAACTCTACGCCATTGTACAAGCTTGCAAACACTGGAAACACTACATCCTGGGGAAAGAGACGGTCATCCACACTGACCACAGACCCTTGGAATCCATCCAAATGCAAAGCAAACTACGAAATGAGAGGCACTAGAAGTGGGCCACATGTCTTCAGCAATTCCACCTAATAATCAAACACAAAAAGGGGAGCTCAAATACAGCCACAGTTTGCCTAAGCCGCCCACCAATTACTGCACTCACAATAGTACTTGACCTGTGCAGACATGAGACTGCCACTTGGGGAGCTCTGTATGAAGTAGATCCTACCTTCGCTGACACATATCAAGCGCTCCAAAAAAGGTGAACATGTTTATGACTTTTATTTGCAAGATAATGTCCTCTACCATATGGGGTACATCTGTGTTCTTATTGCAGAACATCCAAAGATGATATGGGAAGCACACTTTAGTAGGACAGCTGGCCACTTTGGTATTGAAAAAACATTGGCAGTTCTTCAGAAACACTTCTACTGGCCCCATATGCATAAAGATGTGGAAAGATATCTCAAATCTTGCACCCCATGTGCAATCGCCAAGCCAACCAATAAGAAGCAAGGATTGTACACGCCATTGCCAGAACCAACCAGGCCTTGGGAATCTGTCTCAATGGATTTTCTCTCAGGTTTGCCCACTTCCAAACATGGCAAGGACTGTATTTTTGTGGTAGTTGATCACTTTTCAAAAATGGCTATTATGCTTGCTTGTAAGAAAAATATATCTGTCAAGGAAACTGCTCAACTATATTTTAGCCATGTATGGCTCCATTTTGGTCTCCCCAAGTCTATTGTCTCAAATCAAGATAGCCGGTTCCTGAGCATCTTCTGGTCCACTCTATGGAAAATGATGGATACTAAGCTGATGAAGTCCACAGCCTTCCATCCACAGATCGATGGTCAGACCGAGGTGGTAAACCGCTTGATTGTTCACATGATTCGGATGTATCACTCCAAACATCCACGCACATGGGACGAGGGACTTCCGTTCATCCAACACGGATATAATCGGGGACTACACAGCTCGACCAAGCACATACCCTTCCATGTATGTTTTGGGTTCCAACCCATGGCACCAATTGAGGTAGCTATTCCACTCTCCACCATAGAATACATAGCTCATGGAAGCTCTGAGGCAGCAAAAGCGACCAAGTTTATTGAACACATCCAGCACATCCAAGAACAAGTCCACGACATCTTGGAGAAGATGAATCAGAAGTATAAGCTCTACCATGACAAACATAGGATTGCACACCATTTTGTTGTGGGTGATAAGGTTTGGTTACGGCTTCAAAAAGAATGGCTTGCAAGCCCACACAGAAAGATTCGGCCTCTGTGATATGGTCCATACACCATCACCCAAAAAGTTGCAGAAAATGATTTTGAGTTGAACCTACACACCTGCCTTGGTCTACATCCAATATTTAATGTGGATCTCCTCAAACCATATCACCCACCTCTATTGGACACTTCAATTGTGGCAGAACAACTAGACATTAATGAGCTTGATCCACAGAGTCTCACCCCGGTCGAAGAGGATCAGATTGTGGACACTTGGTTGAAGACAACACAAGGACACTCTATTCCATTGTATTGAGTGATTAGGCGAGGCCAGCTTAGCCACCAAGGTAAGTGGCTCACCATGAATCACATCAAGACACAGCTACCCCACCTGACGAGGAATCTTGACGCAATGGAGACCATTACTTTTCAAGGAGGGAGGAATGATCCAGGCAACCCAGGCAACCAATCGATGTGACCATTCAGTGGCAAATAAGGTGGCAGTCAGTGCCTCAAATTTTGCTTATTTCATTACGTTTTGTCCTTGGTGGCAGTTAGGTGCCTCGACCATTGATTTGTTTTCATTTTGTTTTGGCTGTGAGTGATTATATCCTTGAGCATTGTATTATTTTAATGTTGTGAGTGACTATATCCTCAAGCGTGATCTTGTTCAGTTGTAACCATTAATTCCTCGAGCCACGCAATCTCCCGCGATGGCCTTCCAAACATGTATAAATACATTGTAACCCAAAAAGGGGAGATTAGACATCTCTTCGCAGAGATAAGCGCATGTATTGTATTGCAGTCGATAAATAATATGACGTCTCTTCTCAGAGAATCCATTGTTATTTTTGTGCTTTTGAAATATTCGTCAACCAGAACTTTTGAGTTTTGGATCAGCCTCCCTATGAAATATAAGTAGTCATCATAAACATTCAAGAGGAGGAATTTTCCCAATTCCTCTAACTTGCTAAAACTTGACAACTCAAATAATTGGGTTGCACTTATTATTGCTAGTTTATCTCAAATGAAGACATCAAAGAGTGTCACAACCACCTTCATCTTCTTCCCTACCTCAAACATCTAGTCCATTCCTATGAATTTTTAGGAATTTAATGGTTGTACTCCTTCAATTTTCACATGTGTGCAAAGGATACCCATTTTCCCCCACTATGACTTCTAGGGGGAACTGCATCTCTCTATAAGCAAGATTTGTGCTTGTTTCAAGGTCTATCACTATGATGTTGATGCCTTCTACCAGACGAACCTCTCATTTCATGGAAACTACTTTTTTCACTATCCATGCCTTCTTGGCATCCTTTTGCACCTACAATAGACCTATACTTAATCTTTAATTGTCCATTCTAAACTGGTTGCTATTAAAGTGTAGTTGGTTGATCTTTCTAAAGCCCTTAATCTTGCTTGGCACTTCTTCACACTCACCGGATATACAATTGTGTCTTCATATCTCAATATTCATGTGCCATTAATGGTGGCCTTAGCATTTTGGAGAACTTCTCTTGCCTTGTTTATCTCTTAATTCATCTCCATTCGCCTCCTTTCCAATTCGAAGTGGAATGCAATTCTATCATGATTCAACCATTCTCACTTGGGGGTCTATGGATGCTCTGGTTTTCACTGTGGTAGCTTTTTTTTAGTTTGAGTGGCTTTGACTCTGGTTCATCTCTATATTTAGGTTCAAATTCTCTCAAGTTTTTTAACCTTTCAAGTTTTCCATTTGCCCTTTTATACCTTAGTTTCATCTACCTCATTAATGGTTGGTGATTAATCGCATGGCAATGCATGGATTTATTGAAATTTTCTAAACCTACAAAATCCATGAAAATCCACTACCACATTCTCATTTATTTTGGATCTTTGTGCGTCTACCATCATAACATTAAATGTTTCTAATAGTTTATTTGGTGAAATGACAGGTGATTCGAATGGTCACTTCTCATCGACTGTTGGGTGGGTGCTAGCTATCTTGATGATCTTTCTCTTATGTTTTGTTCACATTGGCATGACCTTCTCCATTCTTATGGAAACCTAGGCACAATGCTTCGCATGCACATGATTTAACCTCCTTGGTTCCATCTCATTTTAGTGTTGCACTTCCCTTCAAGTGCACCTCTCTTTCTTGGTTGATTTTTATATGCTTCTAAGTCTCTTGCTTTAGCCTTCCCTACCCCATAAAAGTCCTTACATTGGTCCTCCAACATTTCATTCTCTCTTCTTGGTTTATTGTGCACTTGTATCTTATGTGCATCCATTTTTCAACTTGTACTCACATATTTATTAATATGAAAAACTATACATGCCAAAAAACTTAGGTGTCTAACCTCAGACACTTAGAAATAATTCGTGCTCAACTCACTAGATTGGATTTATGCATGTAAGTGATAGAAGAGTTCTCCTATGGGCTATGGGCCTAATAATTCCCTACTTATTCACTCAATACAAACAAAACAAACATAAGGAAAGATATGGATTGTGCCAAATTTTATTATGGTCAACACAAAGCAACTAACTTGTGACCAGAAAGTCAGTGCCTAATGGCATAAATGCTATATTAATAACTATAGGGATTCAATTTATTGCCGTTAAAATGCCCAGGGAGCATTTCACCCATTAATGTGTGTAGTTTACATGCACTAGTCTCCAATATAATGTGGATGATATAAGGTCCCATCCACTTAATCTATAATTTGTTTGGGTGTTTGATGTACTTTGAATCATATAACAAGACCAATGCATATTTTATAAGAACCTTGTGCTTGATATGCTTATCATTCCATAGCTTTTGGCGTGCATTTTCTATTTTCTAGTTCCATCTTGTGCAAGTGCATTTCTCATCCAAGTGCTTCAAGTCTTTCAGGTGTGTGCTCAAAGAATCTTGGTCAACAAAATGACCAATACACAATTCCCAATGAGGGCACTAAAAATTTCATAGGTAAAAAAGACTCTATGCCAAACACAAGTTGAAATGGTGTAGCCTTGTTCAGGTGCTTGTACATAGAGTGATATACCCATAATATTGCTAATACATAGTCATCCCAATATTTTTAACCAACATAGCATATCTTTATGAGGCATGTTCCCAATATCTTATTGAATGCTTCAGTGGTGCTATTCATTTTGAGATGATAAGGTGTTGTGTTATGGTGCACCACCATATATTTAGTTAGTAAGATTTGAGTAGTTTCATTGATGAAGTGTGTGCCATGATTGCTAGTCAAGCTAAGCAGGCACCCATAATGACTAATGATATTCTCTTAGATAAACCTTATTGCGGTGGTGGCTTTATAATATTTGGTTGGTACTACCTCAACCCACTTAGTGAAGTAATCTATGGCCACAAAAATGTATCATGCACTTGTGTGCCTTGCAACAGGAGTAATAGGCCAAATAAAGTTAATGGCCCATTTTTCAAATGATAACTATGCAAGGATGAGGATAAAAGGCATCTCATCCTAGTGGTTTAGCTTTCTGGTGTGCTAGTAGATGTCACATGATCTGGCATAATATTTTGCATCTTAAAATGGGGTTGGCCACCACAAGACTAATTTTAGTACCTTACACACCATAACATCTCCAGTACAATGGCCTCTAACAATCCCCTTGTGTACCTCTTACAATAATGAGTCTTGTTCATGCTCTAGGACACATCGATGAAGGACCTTTTCATGGTTCAATTTATATAGTTCCCCACCAATGAGTTGAAAACGGGTGGCATGAACTATGAGATACTTCCTCTCCTTAGTCATCATAGTTTGGGGTGTAAATCTAGATGTCAAAAATGTGGTAATCTCCACCAAGTCTTATAGCATGTGTTGGACCTTATAAAGTTTTGCATCAGGCATATCATCTTTAATAGGCACTATTGTATTACCAGAGTTAATGCAAGATAAATGGTCTAGGCCCAAGTTTTATTTTGTAGGTTTTATACAATAGAGAACTAGAATTCTTGAAAAAAAAATACATCGACAAATGCACTTGTGGATAATAGGCTTGTTCACCAAGTACTTAAGCACCTCATGATTAGGGAGAAGATGAAGGGGGTTACCAACAAATATTGATAAAATTTATATAATATATAGATGATGGCAAGCACCTTGCACTTAGTTGTTTTGTAGTTTTATTCTATCTTGGTTAGCTTTCCACTTGTGACAGAAATGGGATGATCTATTTTGTCTTTGCCTAGTTATGCTAGAATAGTACCAATCGTAGAACCAAATACATCAATGTGGATGTGGAATGGAGTCACCTAATTGGTAAATTACAATATCGATATACTTGCTATCTTGAGCTTTAGGGTTTCAAATGCATTTTCCTATGATGCACCCTAATAGAATGGGCCATCTTTTCACAAGAGCTCTTCTAATAAGACTGTAATCATGGCACAATTTATTATGAACTTCTTATAGTATCTATAATGTCCAAGAAAGGTGAAAATGTCTTTTTGTGTTGATGGGATCTGAAGCTGAAGATGATTGCAATTTTTGCTAGATCAATGAGTAGAATATCCTTGCAAATAATGTACCCAAGTAAAGTGCAAAATGGTGTTACAAAAACACACTTTTTGAGGTTCAAAGAAATTTTCAATTGATTTCTCCTATCAAACATCAAGTGTAAGTTTTCATAGTGATCCTTCACTAATCTATACATAGTCCAATCATCTAAGTATACTTAGAGGAACTTGTGAATGAAGTATTTGAAAGAGATGATCACCACTCGAGAGAATATGATTGGTGTATTCTTCAGTGTAAAGGGCATCACATTATATGAAAAACAACCCCATTCTATTTTAAATTTGGTTTTGGACTTATCCTCCTCTTCAATCTAGACTTGATGGTATCCTAAGAACCCATCATTAAAGTTGTATATCTCACAACCTGCAACACCATCCTAGACTTCATTAGTAAATGAAGTTGGAAAGGGGCTGATTACATAGGTGGTATTCAACAATCTATAGTTGACACAAATATAGATGTACCCATCCTTCTTGATGCTAATGACCATGGGGCTAAACCATTCAGATGATTTCATAGGGTAGATGATGCCTATGGCTAGCATACCATCAATCTCTATTTTGACCTTGGCATGAAGGTTTGGGTTCATAATATAAGGTCACTTTTTGACAAGTCTTGCACCATCAACTAGCTTGATGCTCATCTTCCCAAGGGATAGATGTGTGACTTTCATGTATCTATAATTTTGAGGGAACAAGTCTTGGAATTCCTTTAGTAGGTCCATAATATGTACCAGCTCCATGTTAGACCAATAGGTACCTAGAGTAGCAATCTTTGGTTACCCTTCTGAGTTGATATCTACCTTGGTAGTTTATAGTGGTATGAGATAGGGTTCATTCTTCTCTTGATGTGAATCCTCAACTTATATTCTATCCTTATTTATTTCTATTCGAAGGTGGATAGGTTTTTCTTCTTCTGGGGTGATATCCTTGACTTGGTGCACTAACTTCCTTTTGCCTATCAACTTCATCCAATTGTGTGCCTTCTATGTGCCATCATTATCATCACTAGAGTCACTATTAAGAGTTTTATCTTCAAAGAAAGTTGAGAGTGCTAACCCTTTTTCACTAAACATGTCTTTTAGGTGCTCCTCTAATATTGTAGTGTCCTCAAACACTAACCTTTGAACTACCTACAATGTCTTAATTAGCTAAAGGTTTTGAGAAGAAAAGGAGAAGGTGTGAACAAACCATTCCTTAAGGGCATCCTAATTAGATATATTGTGGAGCATCTCATTGACAATGTACCATGCCTATGCCCAAGTTTTCAAGGTCCTATAGAAGGCATGCACCCACATATTCCTTTGGGCATTATCACCACAAACATCCCATGTTTCTTTGAAAATATGCACATGCACTATAGGGTCAGAATTGTCAGAGTAGGCTGAGATGTCCAGGTCCTTATTGCTCTTCCTAAATCTAGTGCAAATGGCTAGTTTCACCTCTTGACAAGTTGGTAAGCTAGGCCTTTTCACTACCCACCAATGAGTGGCAGTGATCTTCAATATATACACTAGTGCACCCATTCTATCCACCTCTTTTGGGATGCATGATTCAAAGTCTCAAACATAATCTTACACTAAATTACTCCCCTCATATCTTGTGGCACTATAAGTTTTCCCTTAATTAGGTGAAATAGTCTCTTTCCCTTCTTCTTGGTACAAGAGACTCACATTTTATAAGTGAGATCAATTTGGACCCAGCTTGTCTTTATTGGTTTTGTGATTCAGAGGATTTTCACTTTTCATATGGTTCAATATAATCTTTAGTTTTTAATATCCTATTATTAATGGTTTTTTTAATTTGGGACATATTTTAAATTAAATCTAAATTTAATTAATGATTCTATTTATTAATCATTGGATATTTTAAAATTAAATCCCAAAATTAAATATCCTATTTCATGGTTTCTAAATCACCATTAATATTTTAATCCAAGTCCCAAATTAATCTTATTTCCACTCCCATGTGGAAAGTTAAAGGTTTTTGTTTTATATGGGCTATTAATTAAAAGCCCTGGGATATATTTTAAAAACCTTCATCCCACTTTTTTCCCACTTGACCTTACCACATGGAATATTTGTTGAATTTGGATGGAAGCAAATTTGGTGTTTAATGAAGATTATTTTAAACTTAATCTTCTTGACATGCATCCACCCTCACATGGACCAATCAATGGTCAGCAAAGTTAAAGCAACTATTTACACTTGGTGGGGATGTGGGTGATATTAAGTGGAGCACAATGATTGGTTTTAATTCTTTTAATCTTCATGTCTTTATTTCAATGCCAAAAAACATGTACTCTTTATGAAAGGCTCTATGTGGAAAATTATTGTGAAATTTATTTTACATGGTAAACAAATTTTCGAACCACCCATATATTATGGGATTTGATTCCTATTTTCAAAAGAAACTGGGAATGGCTAAATAGGTAGTTAGTTGACCAAGGTCGAGCATGGAAGAATGCACTATGTATGATGGCATATTGGCATGCAGATCACAACCAAGAGGAGAAGGTAGTCTTGTATTTGGTATGGTTTTGGGAGCCATGAAAGATATAAAATCATGAAGGAGAACTGTATAATGATGTATATATATAGTCTAGGAATAGAGATACATATCCATGTGGTTTTATTATGCTTTTCTTCTATTTTATGGCCTCAAACATGGAAGATAAAGGTATACGACCATTAAATAAAAATAATATTTAGTCATAAAAGAAAGGATGTTGTGGATACAACTGTTTAAGTTTCTATTTAATCAAATCATTGGCGCTAGATGAAGACATCTATTTTGGTGAAGGCCAAGCCTGAAGATGGAGATAGAAGTGTCTATGTTGAAGGGGATACTTAATAGATCTACATAGAACACAGACCAATCTATGTGGGCAAATGTCAAGACATCAAGGTAACTATTGGTAATACTGTTTTTATTCTCTTTATTTCCAGAGACATGATGGAAACATTACTCAACCTATGTCAATTGATTTACTTCTATTATCTGGTGATAGGCTAGGGAAGAACTATATAGGGATGGTTTCAATTGACAGATGTCTAGTTTTGAGATTATGAAGGATGTTTTTTTCCAATTTCAAGATAGACCCAAGCAAAGAAGGAGAACACTATTTTTTTAAAGGCTTATTAAAGCCATGAGTGAAGGAAATTCCTTCTATTTTTAGAAGACCAAATGAGCTAAAAGGTCACTTTTATATTTGGTGAAGGCCTAAGGATGTATGATGAACCTGAGCTAGATTGAGTGCATCTTGCAGTTAGAGACTCGAACCAAGGGTGATATCTACTTGTTGGGTTCTAATTAAGTCTTTGTACATACATATTTTATTTTGCATAGTCTTGAATGGGATATATTTATCTTCTATTTTTAATATGGAAAGATAGTTATGATTTGTGGCTATATATATATTGCACATAGTCCTAAATACCAACTAAGTAATTTGTCTATTTTGTAAAGACTTATGGACAAGGGTAGATGTATTATTTTCCTTATATGTTATTTAAAAATAGAGACCCGTGATAGACAAAGAAGACATGTATTTATGCAACTATGTATGGATACACAGAGAGACTCGTGACTTTGTAAATTTCATTGCCTCTAATATTTTAGAAGGCCTTTGGCCATGGAGGGATGAAAATAGTTACAGGGTTATTATCGAGGAGTTACAAGTTTGTAATAACCAGAGGCACTCCTATTTACTATGATGTTCATTTTTTTAAATATTTTTATAGGTACTCTTAATGGAGAAAGTTTTCTGCATGTAGGGAGAGGAAATATAAAAGCTGCTAACAAAGTAGGATGTTTGCTGATAGGTTCAGAGCTTTCAATGTCAGGATGATGAACTCGAGCTAGATTGAGTTTAACTTGTAGTTAGAGACTTGAACCAAGGGTGACATCCACCTATTGGTTTTTGGTAAAGTCTTTGTGCATACATATGTAATTTTGCATAGTCTTGAATGGGATCTACTTATCTTCTATTTTTAATACGAGAAGATAGTTATGATTTGTGGTTATATATATATATATATATATATATATATATATATATATATATATATATATATATATATATATATATATTGCACACAATCCTGAATAATAACAGAGTAATTTGTTTGTTTTGTAAATCCTTATGGCCAAGGGCATATGTATTATTTTCCTTATAGGTTATTTAAAAATAGAGACCCATGATAGATAAGGAAGACATGTATTTGTGCAATTGTGTATGGATACATAGAGAGACCCGTGATTGTGTAAATTTCATTGCCTCTATTATTTTAGGACTTTGGCTATGGAGGGATGTAAATAGTTGTAGTGTTATTATCAAGGAGTTACAGGTCTATAATAACCAAAGGCACTCTTATTTACTATGATGCCCATTTTTTAAAGAGTTTTACAAATACTCTTAATGGAGAAAGTTGTCTACATACACAGATAGGAAATATAAATACTGCTGACCAAGAAAGATGATTTTTGATAGGTTCAGAGCTTTCATTACCAAGTTTTAGCATTAAATTATAGGTTATCAAAAATTCATTTTTGATGTAAGTTGGTAAATGTATATTTACATCTTTTATAATGAATCAGATTGCAGTTAAGCAATCACAGAGATGTAGCCTGAATGATGGGTGAACTCTGTTGTCATGTCTTGTGTCAAATATTCTATTTCAATTTATTCTAGTTTCATTTAATTTAGTTTGTGAATGGATTAATAGAACAATAGAATGAATACTGAAAAGTTAAAATATGATACAAAATAGGGAGTTTTAAATCGAGAAACGAATATTCAAAGTTTTATAAACACTTTTATTCATTCATAAATTTTTTTGCATTCCAATTTTTATTTTTATTTAAAAGGGAATTGAGAGTTTCAACATCCATTATTAGAAACTATTTACTTGGTCTACGGATTAAATTTGGTATCAGATCAGGTGATTACATGATTAGCTTCAGTTGTAAGATATAATTCAAAATTGGAATTTGTTTTTAAATATCAGATTTTGGTTTTGAGTATTTTTTTTGAGTTGACCATTTAGGAAGGTTAGTGTAAAGGGAAATTGGAAGGTGTTCCAATTCACTGAAATAAGATAAGCTTCTAATAGTCAAGGTTCTGGAACCACTAGCCCTGCAAGATCAACGTGGATGAATCACACAATACATTTTATCACTTGAGGTTTGAGATGGGTTTGTGAGAGGATTTTAATTTCTTCTTTGGGATGCATTCAAATAAAATGGAAGGCATTTTCAGTGATGCATATCCAAGAGGAATCAATTGCAGTCCTGAACCATTCTTACACAAAGGGTAGATTGAGGTATGGTTATGGTCTAATTTAATATTGATACTGACACAATATTTTGGTCTTTGATAACTAGTTGTGTATCTTTTATATTTTGGATTACTAATCATATCATGGATGCCTATGTTCTTCATTATAGGAGTAAGTGAAAAGACCAGTTCCATGATAAGATATATAAATGGCAAATAAGGCATTATTCAGTATTGAAGAGGTTTTTGCACTTTGAATTTTGATTTATAACTGGTTCACATATTTTTATGTTTCATAGATTTGTTGAGAATTGTAGGAGGCAAATAGGAAGTTGTTTAACCCCAACAAAATGCCAACTAATACTCAATAGATGTGCACTTGTAGTTCTTAAAGAGGTATGATTTATTTTTAATGTAACTATTGACCAAATTTAACTTCTAGTCAAATGGGGTCAACCCATACTATTTTAAACTTTTGAATAAGGTTTCTACATGTCTTATAGGGTGTCATGTTGTCCTATCATCTTACTTGGCCTTGTCCTAGTCCTTGTCTAAGCTCATCTTCATTGTACTAGGCTAGTCAACCAAAGTCAACCTTGGTAAAAATTGTTTAAAGGTCCATTTTATGTTAAATAGGTCCTAATATGGTATTTGACATGTTTTAAAGTGTTTTCAAGTCATGAATTTATCATGTGCTAGGTTTCATATGCAAAAAGGGTCATTTGGCCACTTTTCTAGCCCATTAATTGGCTTGTATAAATTTTTATGCAAGAAAATTTGTCACAAAGGTGAGTTTGAACATGGAAGAGGTTAGGATAATGTTATGAGTAGTTATATGTTAGCTAGGAGTCAGTTATGTGCAGAAAATGGGAGCTTATCCTTGTTTTTAGGCCCTTTTGGGTACTTATACGAATTCCTTAAACTCATCTTCAGCTAAAAACATGGGTGGAGTGACTCTTCACCTCTCAAAACTTTTTTACATTATTGGTTTTCATGTATAATACAAAAAATCCATCTACAACTTCTTTTCCTCCATTTTCTCTTGGCAAGCAAAGAAGGGCCAACTTCAAGCACTTGGCATGGGTCGTATAGGTGGAGTTGGGAAGAGTGCTTATGGGGGTGGATAATAATCTAAGTGAACTTAATTTTAATAATAATAAATTGAAATTTTATTCCTTATCCTTTATGAACAATGGCTAACACTTCAGACAACTTTTTATGGATTTGCAACCATGAGGGGGTCACTATTTGAGCTTGTCTTAGTTTTTTTTTGTTTTGGCTTGATGGATTTATGTGTTTTAGGCATTTCTACATGATTTTCAAGACATTCCCATGCATTTTGGTTTTTTAGGGATCAAGTACTTGGGAAAGCCTCTTCTAGGTTGGTATATGCTTGCAAAATGTCTAGTTTGCACTTGCAGTCATCTCAATTGCCTTGAAAGTGATTTATTCACATTGGAAAAGGTGTTTTGATGTTGTTTTTGGGATGCTCATAATGTATGTTAGGAATTTAATAACTTAAAATTGTTTTTGTGGTGCTTAGAAGACCTTTCCTTGCATTTTCTTGCTATTTCATGATTTCCCTATATATTATAGTCAAGAAACTTCACTTACAAAAGCATGCTGATGTCACTAATAAAAGGTGGATGGTTTGATATGGTCATTAATCTCTTGGGATTGATAGAATGCATTGAAATGTTTGTTGGAGGCATATATGTGCTACAAACTTGCATACTTGGAATATGGTCTTAGTTCTCCATGTGTATAAATAATAATCATCTACAATTGGTGCCATAGGATGCAAATATGCCTTCTAGAGGTATTTCAATAATTGATCAACCCCATTTGAGCTTCCTTGCTATATAAATGTCTAAATAGACCTCTTGATGATCCTAGCTTGACAAGGAAAGTGTCAAAACAATAAATGGAAATTTAGACTATATCTAGGCCCTTTTGCTCCAAAATGACCAAATAAAGTCCTTAAGGGTTTTGATAGGCCTCTCAAATTGCATTTCTAAAAGGTTTTGAATCTTATATTTGAGTGGGTATGTAGCCTCTAGATCAAGAAAAGGATCTACCAAGTTTGGAGAAGAAATAATGAAGGGATACCTAATTTAAAGAGGATCAAAATCACCCTAAAACACACTGAAACAAGTTAGTAAAGTCTACAAGATTTTGAAAGAAAATTCACCTTGATCTTCACATTGAAGGTCCTAGACTATGCCAAAGGAGTGGAAAAATTTATAATTGTTTTAAAAGACATTCCTAAGTAAAATTTCATGAGATAAGATGTTCCTATATGAAATGACCTTTTAGGCCCTACCCCTATTTGTACATAGGCCTAGGAAAGTGGCACTTGCAGTCAAGATTTCAAACAGTGAGTTGGAGGTTGGAGTTTAGACCTTGTTTTGAGATTTCAAGGAGGTATGTGAGTGTTTTGAGATTAAAATACATTCATGGGAAGTTAGATCACCATAAATCTAGTTCAAACATCACCAAAACACCTATAATAGGCCTAACAAAGAGACACAAGCAAAAAAGACTAGGTTGGGAAACAAGTATGATAAAGTTGCAAGAGGAAGATTACAAGATTGGTAAGTATTTATGATTTATGATAAAAAAACATCTCTATTTCCATAATAAAACTTAATTAACAAATCCATACCAAGCCAAATCAACCTACAGGTAGGCCTAAATGCACGAAACACAGTCCTGCTAAGAAAAGTTGCTGGAAGGTTAGGGTGTATGAGGTAGAAGTTTGAGATTTTTATCCTTATTTTAATCTTGTAGGATGAATAGGGTATTTTTTTGATTCTTTTAATATTAAATATTAATAAAAAAATCTCCCAAAAAGTTTCAAGTGACCCCAAATGCTCCTACAGGCTTGTACAGATTGAGACAAGCAGTAAGTTGAAAATAGGTTTTCCTTAAGCCAAATGAGATTGGGTTGATTGAATATGCCTCCGAAAATGTGAAGGTTGATCTCAAGAGACCCTAAAAATTATTTAAAACATGTTTTTGTGGTGAGCAACCTCCAAACATAGTCAAAGTGACTATGTCTCAGTCAAAGCATGAAGCCAGTCTAGCAAGGTTGGGGTATGTGAAAGTTCTAGTAAGAATCACACTAGGAGATGATTGGAATAGAGTTTATATATGGAAAACCATGAAAATATACATAATTTTAAGATACATATGCATGAAATTAACCTTTTCAAAATCTAAACTTAGTCTTATACCCTGCTTGCCATGCACAGTCCTGCACTTAAATGTTTGCCTAGCAAATGTCAAGAGTTGGAGGGTTAAACAAATGAGTTAAAATCTCAAATTTAGTACACATCATATTGGTAAATTTTCCAAGGCTAATAGTACTAATACCCTCTATTTTGTGTCAGAGGAGGGGCAGTTTTCTGCTGTAAGAAGAGACAATTTTGAGGGAAAGTGGTGAAATAGGTGACCAAAATAAAGGAGAAGCTCAAGTAATTATTGGATAAGCTGGAGGACACATAAAAAAATATAAAAAACCTTTCTATTATATTTTTAAGCAAATAGGGTGTTCTAAACTACAAAGGTTGCAGTCACCATGGCAAGGAATGGTAAGCAAAGGGATTGGTAAGGATGGTCGTTTTCAATTTTGACTTTGGATAGGCTTCCTAAGTGATTTGAACATGTTTAGGGGACTATTAAAGAAGTTATAAACACCATAAGATGAAATTAAATCTAATATAGCCTTATTTTGGCTCAAAGGTGCAGATAGACCTATTAGCAAGGTCTAGGCCTAGTCTCTAAATAGGGATCATTTCCATTCCTAGATATTAAGGAGCCATTACAATGATTGAGGAATGTTTTTAGATTATATATAGAGGTGTATGAACCATTGGTTTGAAATGGAATCATAAATAAGGCCATTTTAGGCTTGAGAACGTTCATAAGCCTCATAGAATGCATGGAAGAGCTCGAGTGGTCAAGTTGAGCTCAGAACTTTCATGAGCTTATGCATGGGATGTGGAGGTGTTTAGGGAAGATGGAGAGGGTACTTGAGGATCCATTAGTGGAATTTGGAAATATTTATAATGTGTATCCTTCATGAATAAATGTTAAGAGGGCTAGTCACTCCAAAACCCTTGAAAATCCTATTTTAGGACATGATGGAGGAAATGCGGCTAGAAGTGTACCAAAATGGATGAATTTTAACATAAGTGTAAAATAAAAGTTGTTTCCAACTTCATGAGGATAAAATCCATGAAATCATATTGTAGAAAATCCATACAGGTCATGCAAGAAGTAGGTTTATTTTACATTTTCTTGTGCTTTATAGGTCATAAAGATGATTAATGGATACCAATCACTTGGGAGGGTAGTTTGGGACTTGAAAAAACTCCCTATGCCATTTTTAGAGCTTATAAATATTCACAAGTGTCCCTACTAGGTCTCTCACTTTAGCTAGTCTAAAGTGGCATCTCAAGTGACATAGTGAAGAGCATGGAAACTTAAAGTTTGAAGGCATTTTAAGGTATGACTGATGGTTCCAAGTGTATGAAGTGTCCTACCATGTGTCATGAGACCCCTAGTATGGATCAGTTAGGAAGAATTGAAAGGTTCTAGTGCCAAGTGTCAAGACAAGCCTGTTGGAGAGTGATCATGGTTGTAAGTGATGATTGGGCTTATGTAAGAGAATATCCATGATTAATAAAACTCCCAGTGTAGGTGGAGACTTTTTTTAACTCCCTCTCCTTAGTGCACTTAAGAAACTTGTCCCTAATATGCTTTGGAATGCTCAGGAGAGCCCATGATGAAGGTAGTTTCATAAGAGAGAGTGATTAAGAAGATTGTTATGCCACATTTGGAGAAGAGGTTAATTTGGGAAGGAATGATATGTAAATTATTTTCATGACTCCTTTTACACATAAATTCCATGCATTGTAACTAATTTTCACCTTTGGACACTTGTCCTTGTGCCTCTTCAACTTCTTTTTTCTCTCTCTTCTTCTAAGTTCTATAAATTAAGCCTTTTTGGCATTGTAAGAATCTGATCATAGTTGGTATGGTGAAGTCCTACTAATATGACATTACACTTTATCTTTAAACATTGAATACAAGTCCAATTTTGAGTTATGAACATTTTATCTACGTGTGTGAGTGATGTATAGTGGATCTAAGTGATAGTATCATCCTTACTTCCTTTATCCTTCATGTTTAAGTAAGAGTTCTAATTTTAACAGGTCATGTGAAGTGTGTTGAATGTAATAGGATCTTCTTCAAGTATGCAATTGTCTTTAAGGTGTGCAATCTATCCCTAGGTCAGTTATCTTGTTGATTGTCCTAAGTATGCTACCTTCACATTGAAACACTATGTTAGGATCATTCAATGCATATAATTGGTCTTGGAAAGCATTGTTACTTAGTAGAAGTCTGATAGTCTGTGGGAT
The DNA here is from genome assembly GCA_037957365.1 of Torreya grandis. Taxonomy (NCBI): domain Eukaryota; kingdom Viridiplantae; phylum Streptophyta; class Pinopsida; order Cupressales; family Taxaceae; genus Torreya; species Torreya grandis. The sequence goes on from JARHVA010000075.1 coordinate 7,660,460, forward strand.
ATGTCTCGGTGGATCACCTCTTTACTATAGTTTCCATTTTATGCAAGCTTCTAACTCTTTTCATAAACAAGCATTAGATTAGGTGATAGGCACTTAAAGAAGAATCTAGGGAAATAGCCCTTTCAATCCTAAAGATTCATCTCTCTTAAAAGTTCCCACAACTTGCGAGATGATTCCTTGTTGCATCAAATTGTAGGATCTTGATAGAGTATCCTAGGGTACACAATTTGATGTCAACAGTAACTATATGGTACAATTTTTGGTTTGAATCCTTGATGTTAGGATAACCTTTATGTGGGTTACTTTGTATGTAAAATATACCTTTATATGGAATTGTTTTTAAAGCCTTTTGAGAATACAAAGGGATCATCTAACTCTTAGAAGATGGAGTTTAAAATAAGATGAAACCACTTACTATTGAGTTGATTGAAACCATAAAAATGGAACAACCCTTATGGATTATATGGTTTAATTGGATAGTTTTGATAAGCATAACTATGGTATGGAATAGTATGCTCAGTGACACTTTAAACATAATGTGCAAGGAATTCCTAAGTAGATCTAGGAAGGAAATTTATAACCCTTGCATTTGGAAGATTATTTGTTATCTCTTATTTCCATTTTCCATTATGATAATATTTTGTAAAATAACTCAGTTTGGATGAGATCTGGAGGTATGAATCAAGGAGAAGTCAAGATGGTGAAGGAAACCTTGAGACAGGTTTAAAATACTTGGTTTTCTTCTCACTTTTATATGATATTTTCTTATAGTTACGTGCAAATTTATGAGTTGTAAAGAAGCTCTTATTGTGGAAATTCTCTAAGTAAACATTGGAGTTTGACAAGTACAAGGAAAAATTTGATAATTAGTTTTGGGAACACAATAATAACTATGTTGTTTACAAGATGGTGATCACATCTATTTCCCTTGATTATTACTTCAATGTATTGTGCATTAGTCACCTTAGGATGGACAAATTCATTACACATATTTATAATTTTTATATACATTTAAGTCCCACATTATTATTGGATTTTCGTACTCACATGTATGTTTATCATATACATCATTAGAAGTACTTTCTAAAACCCATAGATGGGCAACATTTGTAAATGCAAGTATACATATGTTGTAGTTGTTTGTAAATCTTATAGGCATATACAACACAATTTGTTTTCCCTTGTGTGATGATAATAATAAGGATAATACCTTAACCTTCATGCAGTGCAGGGTTGAGAGTAACCGCTAGATATTATGGCTATGTTGGGTGATAGGTCATTTTGGCAAAATAGATATAGAGTTTGTTTTACTCTCCATGAGCAAGTTATAGTTTCAGTTAGACAGTTGAATTCTTGTAGGAAGTATTATAACATCTTATTTTACTGATATTTTATAAATGGAGTCTTATTACGTCATTGTGATAGATTGACTCCATAACTCCATATGCTATTTTGGCTTCTATATGTTGAAACCATGTAGGAAGATTGGGAATGGAAAGAAAAGAACTCACAGAGATTATTTTAGCTTAGTTAGATTATTTAGACTTTTGGGGACCAAAAACCTCTTATTAGGAAGGTTTGATCTAGAGGATTTTGACTTTTCATATGGTTCAGGGTAATCTTTTATTTTTAATATCCAATTATTAATGGTTTTTTAATTCAGGACATATTTTAAATTAAATCCAAATTTAATTAAATATTCTATTTATTAACCATTGGATATTTTAAAATTAAATCTCAAAATTAAATATTCTATTTCATGATTTTTAAATCACCATTAATATTTTAATCCAAGTCCCAAATTAATCTTATTTCCACTCCCACGTGGATGTTAAAAGTTTTTGTTTTATATGGGATATTAATTAAAAGCCATGGGATATATTTATAAACCTTATTCCCACTTTTTACCCACTTGACCTTCCCACATGGAACATTTGTTGAATTTGGATGTGGGAAAATTTGGTGTTTAATGGAGATTCTTTTAATCTTAATGTTCTTAACACTCAACAAAGTTAAAGGAGTGAATTTTGATATTTTTTTAGAGTATTGGTATATGTAGGAAACACTCAACACTGTGCCATGCTTGTCTAAAATAAATTGAATGTCCACGTGGTAGGATTTCTTATTTGTGGATGAAGTTGTAGTGTTAACCAAACAATGGACTGCCCAAGCTACTTGCCCTCTATGAAAAGCTCTCTCTCTCCTCCTAGCCATGACCACTCTAAGAGCTCCATTGGTCATGCCTTGGAGCACAACCTCTTTACCATTTGATTTAAACTTAAGCTCCATAGTTTGATAATTTTGGGTGAATTCTCCCAAAGAATGTAACGACTGTACCCCAAGTACCACGTCTGTTTCTCCTATGCCTACAACATAGAAGTCATCACTTACTTTATGTCTCCCCAAAGTACAATGAAGTTGTTAAATTCTCTTGGTACATGGAATGGTGAAGCCATCAACAATAGTCACATTGAATCCCTTGAAATCTTTTGCTTTCAAACCCATCCTGATTACCAATCCTTCATCAATAAAATTGTGGGTTGCCCCATTGTCAATCATCACGATGACCTTTTGCCCTTGAAAAAATCCCCAAACTCTTAAAGGATGATATCTAGGAGCACCAAATAATGTGCAAGGGTGCCTTCTGAAGTACTTACCTCTTCCTTCTTTTCATTTCCTGGTTCATGGATTCCAATTTCCAATTTAGCTATTTTTGATTTCGATTCACCATCGGATGTAATCTCAGTGTAGTGTACTTATTTGCACCCAAGACATCTATGGCAGTGAAGCATAGTTTTTTTCATCTAAGCTCATTCCTTGTTTCCATCTCTTTACTCACTTTTGACAGCTCCTTTTATTGAAACCCTCCTTGCTATAATGGCTTATTTGTTGCCCATAAGGCGCTGACTTTGGCTGCCCAAAAGGTGGTCCTTTGTTGTCATATAGGCATAATTTAACCCTTTAGAGCTGATGATTCCAGCTTCATTGCTCTCTTAATTGCATTGTGATGAGACAAAGGATCAAAATCTTTTACCAAACCCTTGAGTGGTAAATCCAATCCTTCAACAAGTAAGACCACAAGTCTTCTTTCAGTTACATCCAATACCATCATGAATAGCCTCTAGAATTCAAAAACGTTTAAAAATAAATAAATAAATAAATAAATAAATGTAACCACCAACTTCATATTAACAAAAATATGAGGATCAAAATACAATGCCAAGCAATTATGCTCATAATAGAGGAGACATCTTTAGAATTCCAAGTACAAATAAAGAAAAAGAGGTAGCAAATATGTGAATTATCCACCATGATCTTTCAAAGAGAGGATCTACTCAATCTGTTGTCTTTTCTCCTGTGACCAGGTGAGGGGAAGAGGACCAAAGTGTGTTAGATTTGAATGATCTAAAGCCTAGCTGGACAAAGCATCTGCCATCTTATTTTGCTCCCTAGGCACATGTGAATATATAATAGAATGGAACTTGCTAGCAATGATTTTGATATGATTCTGAATCTTGGCAATAAGCCAATTATTAGACAGGCACTGATTAAGGGCCCAAAGGATGTTCATGATTGGAATTCGATTCAAATATGATACTAGGGCACCCCAATTTAGTAGCCTCTAAAAGAGCACGTTGAACAGCCATAATTTTAGCAACATTGTTAGTGTAGTGCCCCAACTGATGAGCAAAGAAGAAGAGAGGGGTCCCTAAAGAATCATGAGCAATTCCTCCCATACTAGCAGGACCCATATTTCCTCTCGCTGCCCCATTTGTATTAATTTTGACAATTCCAAAAGGAGAAGGCTGCCATGAGCGGAGAGTGGAAGGTGTCAGGCAACTCAGTCGTAAGAAGAATCCTATTTTGTAGAAGCCTGTGGAAAAAAATGAACTTGTTGTTGAGTCAAGTTGATCTGCCACATTGAAGGATGAATCCATTCACTCCTTGGGTATGTATGCTGTAAATAGTGACATACCTTAGTTTTGACTTGAGCAGAAGGGTGACCATAATATTAAGTGGAGCACAATGGTTAGTTTTAATTCTTTTAATCATCATGTCTTTATTTCAATGTAAAAAAACATGCACACTTTAGGAAAGGGTCCAAATGGAAAATTATTAAGAAATTTGTTTTGCATGGTAAATGGATTTCCGAACCAACCATATATTATGGGATTTGATTTTTATTTTCAAAAGTGGCAAGTAACGGCTAGATAGGTAGTTAGTTAACCAAGCCCGGGCATGGGAAAATGAGTTGTGTATGATGGTATATTGGCATACAGATCACAACCAAGAAGAGGTGGTATTCTATTTGGTATGGTTTTGGGAGCCATGGAAGATATAAAAGCATGAAGAATAACTGTATAATGATGGATATATATAGTTCGAGAATAGAGATACAAATCCGTGTGGTTTTCCTATCATTTTATTTTATTTTATGGCCTCAACCATGGAAGATAAAGTTATATGACCATTAAATAAAAAGAATATACAGTCATAAAAGGAGGCTATGGATATGGTAGTTTAAGCACCTATTTAATCAAATCATTAGCACCAGATGAAGATGTCTATTTTGGTGAAGGCCAACCCAAAAGATGGAGATAAAAGTGTTTATGTTGAAGGGGACACTTAATAGATTTGTGTAGAACACAAACCAATCCATATGGGCAAATGTTAAGATGTCAAGGTAATTGTAGGCAATAGTGTTTTTATTCTCTTTGTTTCCATATATATGATGGAAACATTACATAGCCTATGTCAATTACTTTAATTCTATTATTTGGTGATAGGCCAAGGAAGAACTATATAGGGATGGTTTCAATTAATAGATGCCCAGTTCTGAGATTATGAAGGATGTTTTCTTCCAATTTCAAGATAGACTCGAGCAAGGACGGAGATAATTATTTATTTGAAGGCTTATTAAAGCCATGAGTGAAGGAAATTCTTGTTGTTTATAGAAGACCGAATGAGATAAGATGTCACTTTTATATTTGGTGAAGGCCCAAGGATGTATGATGAACCCAAGTTGGATCAAGTGAAACTTGCAGTTAGAGACTTGAACCAAGGGTGATATCTACCTGTTGGTTTTTGGTAAAGTCTTTGAGCATACATATTTTATTTTACATAGTCTCAAATGGGATCTATTTATCTTCTATTTTTAATATGGGAATATAGTTATGATTTATGGCTATATATATTTCACACAGTCCCAAATACCAACAGAGTAATTTGCCTATTTTGTAAAGCCTTATGGCCAAGGGTAGATGTATTCTTTTCCTTATAGGTTATTTAAAAATAGAGACCCATGATAGACAAGGAAGACATGTATTTATGCAGCTATGTATGGATACACAAAGAGACCTGTGACTGTGTGAATTTCATTGCCTCTATTAGTTTAGAAGGCCTTTCACCATGGAGGGATGAAAATAGTTATAGGGTTATTAACAGGGAGTTACAAGTCTGTAAAAACTAGAGGCACTCCTATTTACTATGATGTTCATTTTTTAAAAGATTTTTATAGGTTCTCTTAATGGAGAAAGTTGTCTGCATGCACGAAGAGAAAATATAAAAGTTGTTGATGAAGTTGGATGTTTGCTGATAGGTTCAGAGATTTCAATGTCAGGTTTTAACATTAAATTGTAGGTTTTCAAAAATCTATTTTTAATGTAAGTTGGTAAATGTATATTTACATATTTTATTATGGATCAGATTAATGTTGAGTAATCCTAGAGACGTAGCTTGAATGATGGGTGAAATCCATTATCATATCTTGTGTCAAGTATTCCATTTCAGTTTATTCTAGTTTTATTTAATTCAATTTGTGAATGAATTAATGGAATAATAGAAAAAATTATGGGAAGTTAAAATGTGACACAAAGTAGGGAGTTTTAAATTGGAAAATTAATATTCAAAGTTTTATAAACACTTTTAATCAATCTCAAAATTCCACATTCCAATTTTTATTTTTACTTAAAAGCAAATTGAGAGTTTCAACATCTATTGTTAGAAACTATTTATGCAATTTACGGATCAAATTTGGTATCAAATTAGGTGATTACAAGATTAGCTTTAGTTGTTAGATATACTCATAATTGGAATTTGTTTTTAAATATCAAATTTTGGTTTTGAATCTTCTATTTGAGTTGACCATGCAGAAAGGCTAGTGTACAGGGAAATTGGAAGGTGTTCCAATTCATGGAAATAAGACAAGCTTCTAACAATCAAGGTTCCAGACTCACTATCCCTATAGGATCAACATGGATGAAGAACACAATAGGTTTTGTCACTTGAGGTGTGAGATGGGTTTGTGAGAGGATCTGCATTTCTTCTTTGGATCGCACTCAGATAAAATACAAGGTATTTTAAGTGATGCATATCTAAGAGTAATTAATTGTAATCCTAAACCATTCTTACATAGAGGGCAAATTGAGGTATGGTTATGGTCTAATTTCATATTGGTATTGACACAATATTTTGGTCTTTAATAACCAGTTGTGTAGCCTTTATATTTTGGATTAATAATCATATTATGGATGCCTATGTCCTTCATTATAGGATCAAGTGAAAAGACCAGTTCCATTATAAGATATGAAAATAGAAAATAAGGCATTTTTTAGTATTGAACATAATTTTGCACTTTGAGTTTTGAGTTTTTAATTGGTTCATAGATTGGTATGTTTCACATCTTTTTTGAGAATTGGAGGAGGCAAATAGGAAGTTGTTTGACCCCAACAAAATGCCAACCAATACTCAACAGATGTGCACTTACAGTTCTCAAAGAGTTATGAGTTATTTTCAATGTAATTATATGGCACAATTTTTGGTTTGAATCCTTGACGTCAGGATAATCTTTGTGTGGGTTACTTTGTAAGTAAAATATACTTTTATGTGGAATTGCTTTTAAAGATTTTTGAGAATACAAAGGGATCATCTAACTCTTAGAAGATAGAGTTTAAAATAAGATGAAACCACCTACTATATAGTTTATTGAAAGCATAAAAAGGGAACAACCCTTATGGATTATATGGTTTAATTGGATAGTTTTGATAAACATAGCTATGTTATGAAATAGTATGCTCAGTTACACTTCAAACATGATATGTAAGGAATTCCTAAATGGATCTAGGAAGGAAATTTATAACCCTTGTGTTTGGAAGATTATTTTCTATCTCCTATTTCCATTTTCCATTATGATATGATTTTGGAAACTAACTCAGTTTGGATGAGATGGGGAGGTATGAATTAGAAAGCAGTTAAGATGGTGAAGGAAACCTCGAGACAAGTTTAAAATACTTGGTTTTCTTCTCACTTTTATATGATATTTGCTTACATTTACTTGAAAATTTGTGAGTTTTAAAGAAGCTCTTATTATGGAAATTCTCCAAGTAAACATTGGAGTTTGACAAGTATAAGGAAAGATTTGATAACTAGTTTTAGGGACACACTAGTAACTATGTTGTTTACAGGATGGTGATCACTTCTATTTCCCTTGATTATTCCTTCAGTGTATTGTACATTAGTCACCTTAGGATAGACAAATTCATTACACATAGTTATACTTTACATATACATTTAAGTCCCAGAGTACTATGTGATTTTTGTACTCACAAGTATGTTTATCATATACGTCATGTAGAAGTACTTTCTAAAGCCCATAAATGGGTAACATTTGTAAATGCAAGTATACATATATTGCATTTATTTGTAAATCCTATAAGTGTATACAATATAATTTATTTTCCCTTGTGTGATTATAATAACAAAGAGAATACCTTAACCTTCATGTAGTGCAGGGTTGAGAGAAGCTGCCAAATATTATGTCTATATTGGGTGACATGACATTTTGGAAAAATAGATATAGAGATTGTTTTACTTTCCATGAGAAGGTTGTAGTTTTAATTGGACAGTTGACTTCTTGCAGGGAAGTATTATAATATTTTATTTTACTAATATTTTACAAATGGAGTTTTATTGTGTCATTATGATAGATTGACTTCATAACTCCTTCATATACTATTTTGGCTTATGTATGTTGAAATTGTGTAGGAAAATTGGGAATGGCAAGAAGAGAACTCACAGAGATTATTTTGGCTCAGTTGGATTATTTGGACTTTTGGGGACCAAAAGCCTCTTGTTGGGGAGGTTTGATCTAAAAAATTTTCACTTTTCATATGGTTTGAGATAATCTTTTATTTTTAATAACCTAATATTAATGGGTTTTTTTATTTGAGATATATTTTAAATTAAATCCAAATTTAATTAAATGTTCTATTTATTAACCATTAGATATTTTAAAATTAAATCTCAAAGTTAAATATCTTATTTCATGATTTTTAAATCACCATTAATATATTAATCAAAGTCCCAAATTAATCTTATTTCCATTTCCACATGGAAAGTTAAAGGTTTTTTTTTTAATATGGGATATTAATTAAAAGCCATGGGATATATTTTAGAAACCTTCATCCCACTTTTGACCAACTTGACCTTCCCATGTGAAACATCCATTGAATTTGGATGGAGGAGAATTTGATGTTTAATGGAGATTCTTTTAAATTTAATCTTCTTAACATGCATCCACCCTCACATGGACCATTTAATGGTCAACAAAGTTAAAGCAATCGTTTACACTTGGTGGGGATGTGGGTGCTATTAAGTATAGCACAATGGTTGGTTTTAATTTTGTTAATCTTCATGTCTTTATTTCAATGCCAAAAACATGTACGCTTTATGAAAGGGTCTACGTGGAAAATTATTATGAAATTTGTTTTGCATGGCAAACAAATTTCTGAACTACCCATATATTATGGGATTTGATTTTTATTTTCAAAAGCGACTGGGAATTGTTAGACAGGTAGTTAGTTGACCAAGGTCGAGTATGGGTGAATGAGTTGTGTATGATGGCATTTTGGCACATAGATAACAATCAAGAGGAGAAGGTGGTATTTTATTCGGTATGGTTTTGGGAGCCATGGAAGATATAAAAGCGTGAAGGATAACTATATAATGATGGATATATATAGTTTGGGAATAGAGATACATAGCCATGTGGTTTTCCTATGATTTTCTTCTATTTTATGGCCTCGATCATGGAAGATAAAGGTATACGACTATTAAATAAAAAGAGTATACAATCATAAAAGAAAGAAGATTATGGATATGGCAATTTAAGCACCTATTTAATAAAATCATTGGTGCTAGACAAAAATGTGTCTATTTTGGTGAAGGCCAAGCCCGAAGATGGAGATAGAAGTATTTATGTTGAAGGAGATGCTTAATAGATCAATGTAGAATATAGACTAATCCATATGGGTAGATGTCAAGACATCAAGGTAATTATAGGCAATAGTGTTTTAATTTTCTCTATTACGAGATTCGTGATGGAAACATTACACAATCTATGCCAATTGCTTTACTTATATTATCTAGTGATAGGCCAAGAAAAAACTGTATAGGGATGGTTTCAATTGACAGATGTCTAGTTCTGAGATTATGAAGGATGTTTTCTTCAAATTTCAATATAGACCTAAGCAAGAAAAGAGATCACTATTTGTTTGAAGGCTTATTAAAGCCATGAGCGAAGGAAATTCCTTCTGTTTGCAGAGGACTGAATGAGATAAGAGGTCACTTTTCTATTTGGTGAAGGCTCAAAGACGTATGATGAACCTGTGTCAGATTGAGTGCAAATTGCAGTTAGAGACTTGAACCAAGGGTGATATCTACTCGTTGGTTTATGGTAAAATCTTTATGTATACATATTTTATTTTGCATAGTCTCGAATGGGATCTAATTTTCTTAAATTTTTAGTATGGTAAGATAGGTATGATTCATGGTTATATATATATATATATATATATATATATATATATATATATATATATATATATATATATATATATATATATATATATATATATTGCACATAGTCCCGAATATCAATAGAGTAATTTGTCTATTTTGTAAAGCCTTATGGCCAAGGGTAGATTTATTATTTTCCTTATAGGCTATTTAAAAATAGAGACCATGATATATTAGGAAGACATGTATTTGTGCAACTGTGTATGGGTACACAAAGAGACCCATTACTGTGTAAATTTAATTGCCTCTATTTTTTTAGAAGGCCTTGGCCATGGAGGGATGTAAATAGTTGTAGGGTTATTATTGGGGAGTTACAGGTCTGTAATAACTAGAGGCACTTCTATTTAATATGATGTCCATTTTTTTAAAGAGTTTTACAGATACTATTAATGGAAAATGTTATTTGCATGCACAGAGAGGAAATATAAATACTGCTAACAAAGAAGGATGTTTGCTAATAGGTTTGGAGCTTTCATTGTCAAGTTTCAGCATTAAATTATAAGTTTTCAAAAATCCATTTCTGATATAAGTTGATAAATGTATGTTTACATCTTTTATAATGGATCGAATTGTAGCTAAGCAATCCCAGAGACATAACTTGAATGATGGGTGAACTCTGTTGTCATTCCTTGTGTCAAGTATTATATTTCAATTTATTCTAGTTTCATTTAATTCAGTTCATGAATGAATTAACAGAATAATAAAATGAATTATTGGAATTTAAAATATGACACAAAACAAGGAGTTTTAAATCAAGAAATGAATATTCAAAGTTTTATAAACACTTCTATTCATTCTTAGAATTCTGCATTCCAATTTCTATTTTTACTTAAAATCAAATTGAGAGTTTCAGCATCCCTTGTTAGAAACTATTTACCTGATTTATGAATCAAATTTGGTATTAGAGTAGGTGATTGCAGGGTTAGCTTCAGTTGCTAGATATACTTTAGAATTGATTTTGTTTTTTAAATATCAAATTTTGGTTTTGATTATAATGTTTGATTTGACCATGCAAGAAGGCTAGTCTAAAGGGAAATTGGAAGGTGTTCCGATTCACTAAAAGAAGACACGCTTCTAACAATCAAGGTTTTGGAACCACTAGCCTTGTAGGATCAATATGGATGAAGAACATAGTACATTTTTTCACTTGAGGTGTGAGATGGGTTTGTGAGAGGATCTACATTTATTTCTTGGGATGCATTCAAATAAAATGCAAGGCATTTTTAGTGATGCATATCCAAGAGGAATCAGTTACAATCCTAAATCTTACACAAAGCACAGATTAAAGTATGGTTATGGTCTAATTTCATATAGCTATTGACATAATATTTTGGTTTTTAATAAATAATTGTGTAGCCTTTATATTTTGAATTACTAATCATATTATGGATGCCTATTTCCTTTATTATAGGATCAAATGAAAAGACCAGTTCCATGATAAGATATGGAAAAGACAAATAAGGTATTGTTCAATATTGAACAAGTTTTTTTACTTTGAGATTTTAATTGGTTCATAGATTGGTACGTTTCACAACTTTGTTGAGAATTATAGGAGGTAAACAAGAAGTTGTTTAACCCCTAAAAAATGCCAACCAATACTCAATAGATGTGTACTTACAGTTCCCAAGGAGGTATGAGTTATTTTTAATGTAATTGTATAGCAAAATTTTTGGTTTGAATCCTTGACATCAGGATAACCTTTGTGTGGGTTACTTTTTAAGTAAAATATACTTTTATGTGTAATTATTTTTAAATCTTTTTCAGAATATAAAGGGATCATCTAGCTCTTAGAAGATAAATTTTAAAATAAGATGAAACCACCTACTATTCAGCTGATTGAAACCATAAAAATGGAACAAACCTTATGGATTATATGGTTTAATTGGATAGGTTTGATAAGTATAACTATGGTATGGAATAGTACGCTTAGTTACACTTCAAACACGATATGTAGGGAATTCCTAAATAGATCTAGGAAGGATATTTATAACCCTTGTGTTTGGAATATTATTTGTTATCTCCTATTTCTGTTTTTCATTATGATAAGATTTTGTAAACTAACTTAGTTTGGATGAGATGTGGATGTATGAATCAAGGAGTAGTCAAGATGGTGAAGGAAACTTTAAGATAGATTTAAAATACTTGGTTTTCTTCTCACTTTTATATGATATTTGCTTATAATTACTTGCAGATTTGTGAGTTGTAAAGAAGCTCTTATTATGGAAATTCTCCAAAAAGTAAACATTGGAGTTTGAAAAGTACAATGAAATATTTGATAATCAGTTTCAAGGACACAACAGTAACTATGTTGTTTACAAGATGGTGATCACATCTATTTCCCTTGATTATTCCTTCAATGTATTATGTATTAGTCACCTTAGGATAGATAAATTCATTACACATATTTATACTTTGCATATACATTTAAGTCCCACAATATTATGGGATTTTTGTACTCCCCTGTATGTTTATCATATACATCATGTAGAAGTACTTTCTAAAACCCATAGATGGGCAATGTTTGTAAATGCAATTATACATATGTTGCAATTGTTTGTAAATCCTATCGGTGTATACAACACAATTTGTTTTCCATTGTGTGATGATAATAACAAGAAGAATACCTCAACCTTCATGTAGTACATGGTTGAGAGAAACCACCAAATATGATGGCTATCTTGGGTGACAGGTTATTTTGGCAAAGTTTGTTTTACTCTTCATAAGTAGGTTACAATTTCAGTTGGACCGTTGACTTATTGCATGGAAGTATTATAACATCTTATTTTACTGATAATTTACAAATTGAGTTTTATTGCATCATTATGATAGATTGACTTCATAACTCTTTCATATGCTATTTTGGATTTTGTATGTTGAAACCATGTAAGATGATTAGGAATGGCAAGAAGATAACCCATAGATATTATTTTGGCTCAGTTGGATTATTTAGACTATTGGAGACTAAAAACCTCTTATTGAAGAGATTTGATCCAGACAATTTTCACTTTTTATATAATTTGGAATAATATTTTATTTTTAATATCCTATTATTAATGGTTTATTTATTTATTTAGGATATATTTTAAATTAAATCTAAATTTAATTAAATATTCTATTTATTAATCATTAAATATTTTAAAATTAAATATCGTATTTCATCATTTTTAAATCATGATTAATATTTTAATCCAAATCCCAAATTAATCTTATTTCCACTCCCACGTGGGAAGTTAAAGGTTTTTATTTTATATGGGATATTAATTAAAATCCATAGGACATATTTTAAAAACCTTAGTCCCACTTGACCTTCCCACATGGAACATCCGTTGAATTTGGATGGGGGCAAATTTGGTGTTTAATGAAGATTCTTTTAAACTTAATATTATTAACATGAATCCACCCTCACATGGACCATTTAATGGTCAAGAAAGTTAAAGTAGCCATTTACACTTGGTGGGGACGTGAGTGATATTAAGTGGAACACAATGGTTGGTTTTAATTCTTTTGATCCTTATGTCTTTATTTCAACACCAAAAAACATGCATGCTTTATGAAAGGGTCTACATGGAAAATTATTATGAAATTTGGTTTGCATGATAAAGAGATTTCTGAACCACACATATATCATAGGATTTGATTCCTATTTTCAAAAAGTGGCTAGGAATGGCTAGACAAGTAGTTACTTGACCAAGGTCGAGCATGGGCAAATGCGTTGTATATGATGGTATATTGGCACATAAATCATAACCAAGAGGAGAAAGTGGTATTCTATTCAATATGGTTTTGGGAGCCATGGAAGATATAAAAACATGAAGGAGAACTACATAATGATGGATATATATAGTTTGGGAGTAAAGATACACGACCCTATGGTTTTCCTATGCTTTGCTTTTATTTTATGACCATGGCCATGGAAGATAAAGGTATATGATCATTAAATAAAAATAATATATAGTAATAAAAGAAAGGAGGCTATGGATATGGTGGTTTAAGAGTCTATTTAATCAAATCATTGGTGTTAGATGAAGATGTCTATTTTGGTAAAGGCTAAGCCTGAAGATCGAGATAGAAGTGTCTATGGGATGCTTAATAGATCTGTGTACAATACAGACCAATCCATATGTGCAGATGTCAAGACATCAAGGTAATTGTAGGCAATAGTGTTTTTATTCTCCTTTTTCCCAGATATGTGATGGAAACATTACACAACCTATGTTAATTACTTTACTTCTATTATCTAGTGATAGGCCAGGGAAGAACTGTATAGGGATGGTTTCAATTGACAGATGTCTAGTTATAATATTATGAAGGATGTTTTCTTGCAATTTCAAGATAGACCCGAGCAAGGAAGGAGATCACTATTTATTTGAAGTCTTATTAAAGCCATGAGCAAGGGAATTTCCTTTTGTTTGCAGAAGATCAAATGAGATAAGAGGTCACTTTTCTATTTGGTGAAGGCCCAAGGATGTATGATGAACCTGAGGTGGACCGACTGCAACTTGCAGTTAGAGACTCAAACCAAGGATGATATCCACTTGTTGGTTTCTGATAAATTTTTTGTGCATACATATGTTATTTTGCATAGTCTCCAATGGGATCTATTTATCTTATATTTTTAATATGGGAAGATAGTTATGATTCATGGTTATATATATATATATATATATATATATATATATATATATATATATATATATTGCACATAGTCTTGAATACCAATAGAGTAATTTGTCTATTTGTAAAGCCTTATGGCCAAGGGCACATGTCTTTTTTTCCTTACAAGTTATTTAAAAATAGAGACATGTGATAGACAAGGAAGACATGTATTTGTGCAACTATGTATGGATACACAGAGAGCCCTGTGATATGTAAATTTCATTGCCTCTATTATTTTAGAAGGCATTTGGCCATAGAGGGATGTAAATAGTTTTAGGGTTTTAATCAGGGAGTTATGGGTCTGTAATAACTAGAGGCACTACTATTTACTATGATGTCCATTTTTTTAAAGAGTTTTACATATATTCTTAATGGAAAAAGTTGTCTACATGCACAAAGAGGAAATATAAATGTTGTTGATGAAGAAGGATGTTTACTAATAGGTTCAGAGCTTTCATTGTCAAGTTTCAGCATTAAATTATAGGTTCTCAAAAATCTATTACTGATGTAAGTAAATGCATATTTACATATTTTATAATGGATCAGATTGTAGTTGAGCAATCTCAGAGATGTAGCCCAAATAATGGGTGAAATCTGTTATCATGTCTTGTGTCAAGTATTCCATTTTAATTTATTTTGGTTTTATTTAATTCAATTTGCAAATGAATTAATGAAACAATATAATGAATTATGGGAGGTTAAAATATGACACAAAACAAGGAGTTTTAAATTAGGAAATGAATATTCAAAGTTGTATAACCACTTTTATTCATTATTAGAATTCCATATTCCAAATTCTATTTTTACTTAAAAGGGAATTGAGAGTTTCAACATCCATTGTTAGAAACTATTTACCTAGTTTACAGATCAAATTTGGTATTAGAGCAGGTGATTATAGGATTAGCTTCAATTGCTAGATATACTTTAGAATTGGAATTTGTTTTTAAATATCATATTTTGGTTTTGATTCTTCTGTTTGATTTGACCATGCAGGAAGGCTAGTGTAATGGGAAATTGGAAGGTGTTCCAATTTGTTGAAAGAAGACAAGCTCATAATAGTCAAGGTTTTGGAACCACTTGCCCTGCAAGATCAACATGGATGAAGATCATAGTACATTTTGTCACTTGAGGTGTGAGATGGGTTTGTGAGAGGATCTATATTTAGATAAAATGCAAGGCATTTTTAGTGATGCATATCCAAGAGGAATCAATTTTAGTCCTAAACTATTCTTATACAAAGGGCAGATTGAGGTATGGTTATGGTCGGATTTCATATAGATATTGACACAATATTTTGGTCTTTGATAACCAGTTGTGTAGCCTTTATATTTTGGATTATTAATCATATTATGGATGCCTATGTCCTTCATTATAAGAGTAAGTGAAAAGACCAGATCCATGATAAGATATGGCAATCACAAATAAGACATTGTTCAGTATTGAATAAGATTTTTTTGATTTTTTAACTGGTTCATAGATTGGTTTGTTTCATAGATTTTTTGAGAATTGTAGGAGGCAAATAAGAAGTTTTTTAACCCCAACATAATGCCAACTAATACTCAATAGATGTGTATTTATAGTTCTAAAAGAGGTATGAGTTATTTTCAATGTAACTATATGGCAAATTTTTTGGTTTGAATTCTTGACGTTAGGATAACCTTTGTGTGGGTTACTTTGTAAATAAAATATACCTTTATGTGGAATTATTTTTAAAGCCTTTTGAGAATACAAAGGGATCATCAAACTCTTAGAAGATAGAGTTTAAAATAAGATGAACCCACCTACTATTCAATTGATTAAAACCCTAAAAAGGGAACAATGCTTGTGGATTATATGGTTTA
Source organism: Torreya grandis (assembly GCA_037957365.1). Classification (NCBI taxonomy): domain Eukaryota; kingdom Viridiplantae; phylum Streptophyta; class Pinopsida; order Cupressales; family Taxaceae; genus Torreya; species Torreya grandis. The sequence continues at coordinate 7,676,812 of JARHVA010000075.1, forward strand.
ATTGGATAGTTTTGATAAGCATAGCTATGGTATGGAATAGTATGCTCAGTTACACTTCAAACATGATATGTAGGGAATTCCTTAATGGATATCGTAATGAAATTTATAACCCTTGTGTTTGGAAGATTATTTACTATCTCTTATTTCCATTTTCCATTATGATAAGATTTTGGAAACTAACTCAGTTTGGATGAGATGCAGATGTATGAATCAAGGAGCAGTCAAGATGGTGAAGGAAACCTCGAGACAGGTTTAAAATACTTGGTTTTATTCTCACTTTTATATGATATTTGCTTACAATTACTTGCAGATTTTTGAGTTGTAAAGAAGCTCTTATTATGAAAATTCTTCAAGCAAACATTGGAGTTTGACAAGTACAAGGAAAGATTTGATAATCAGTTTCAGAGACACATCAATAACTATGATATTTATAGGGTGGTGATGACATATATTTCCCTTGATTATTCCTTCAGTGTATTGTGTATTAGTCACCTTAGGATAGACAAATTCATTACACATATTTATACCTTGCATATACATTTAAGTCCCATAGTATTAGGGGATTTTTTTTCTCACATGTATGTTTATCATATACATCATGTAGAAGTACTTTCCAAAAGTCATAGATGGGGAACATTTATAAATGCAAGTATACATATGTTGTAGTTTTTTGTAAATCCTATAGGTGCATACAACACAATTTGTTTTCCCTTGTGTGATGATAATAACAAGGAGAATACCTTAACCTTAATGTAGTGCAAGGTTGAGAGAAGCCACCTGATATTATGGCTATGTTGGGTGACAGGTTAATTTTGAAAAATGGACACAGAGTTTGTTTTACTCTCCATGAGTAGGTTATAGTTTTAGTTGGACAGTTGACTTCTTGCATGGAAGTATTATAACATCTTATTTTACTGATATTTTACAAATGGAGTTTTATTGCATCATTATGCTAGATTGCATTAATAACTCTTTCATATGCTCTTTTGGATTCTTAATGTTGAAACCATGCATGAAGATTGGGAATGGCAAGAAGAGAACTCATAGAGATTATTTTGGCTCAATTGGATTATTTGGACTTTTGGGGACCTAAAGCCTCTTATTAGGGAGGTTTAATCTAGATGATTATCACTTTTCATATGGTTCAGGATAATTTTTAATTTTTAATATCTTATTATTAATAGTTTTTTTATTTGGGATATATTTTAAATTAAATCCAAATTTAATTAAATATTATATTTATTAACCATTGGATATTTTAAAATTAAATACTTTGTTTCATGGTTTTTAAATCACCATTAATATTATAATCCAAGTCTCAAATTAATCTTATTTCCACTCCCATGTGGAAAGTTAAAGGTTTTTGTTTTATATGGGATATTATTTAAAAGACATGGGATATATTTTAAAAACCTTCATCCCACTTTTTACCCACTTGACCTTCCCACATGGAACATTCATTGAATTTGGATGGGGGCAAATTTGGTGTTTAATGGAGATTATTTTAAACTTAATCTTCTTAACATGCATCCACCCTCACATGGACCATTCATTTTTCAGCAAATTTAAAGCAACTATTTACACTTGGTTAGTTTTAATTCTTTTAATCATGTACTTATTTCAATGCCAAAAAACATGCATGCTTTATGTAAGGGTCTACGTGGAAAATTATTATGAAATTTGTTTTGCATGGTAAATAGATTTTTGAACCACCCATATATTATGAGATTTCATTCCTATTTTCAAAAGTGGTTGGGAATGGCTAGACAAGTAGTTAGTTGACCAAGGCCGAGTATGGGTGAATGCGATGTGTATGATGGCCTATTGGCATATAGATCACAAAAAAGAGGAGAAGGTGATCTTCTATTTAGTATGGTTTTAGGAGCCATGAAAGATATAAAAACATGAAGGAGAACTGTATAATGATGGATATATATATTCTGGGAATAGAGATACACAACCATGTGGTTTTCCTATGCTTTTCTTCTATTTTATGGCCTTGGCCATGGAAGATAAAGGTATATGTCTATTAAATAAACAAAATATACAGTCATAAAAGAAAGGAGGCTGTGGATATGGTAGTTTAAGTGCCTATTTAATCAAATCATTAGCTCCTGACGAAGATGTCTATTTTAGTGAAGGCCAAGCCCAAAGATAGAGATAGAAGTGTTTATGTTGAAGGGGAAATTTAATAGATTTATGTAAAATGCAAACCAATCCATATAGGTAGATGTCAAGACGCCAAGGTAATTGTAGGAAATAGTGTTTTTATTCTCTCTATTTCCAGATATGTGATGGAAACATTACATAGCCTATGTCAATTGTTTTACTTCTATTATCTGGTGATAGGGTAGGGAAGAACTGTATAGGGATGGTTTCAATTGATAGATGTCTAGTTCTCAGATTATGAAGGATATTTTCTTCCAATTTCAAGATAGAACCGATCAAAGAAGGAGATCACTATTTGTTTGAAGGCTTATTAAAGCCATGAGTGAATGAAATTCCTTATGTTTGTAGAATAATGAATGAGATAAGAGGTCACTTTTCTATTTGGTGAAGGCCCAAAGACGTATGATGAACCTGATCTAGATCGAGTGCAACTTGAAATTAGAGACTCGAACCAAGGGTGATATCTACCTATTAGTTTTTGGTAAAGTATTTGTGTGTACATATGTTATTTTGGATAATCTCGAATGGGATCTATTTATCTTCTATTTTTACTATGGGAATATAGTTATGATTCATGGATATATATATATTACACAGTCCTGAATACTAATAAAATAATTTGTCTATTTTTCAAAGCCTTATGGCCAAGGTCAGATGTATTATTTTCCTTACAGGTTATTTAAAAATAGATACCTGTGATAGACAAGGAAGACATGTATTTTTTCAACTGTGTATGGATACACAGAAAGACCCATGACTGTGTAAATTTCATTGCCTCTATTATTTTAGAAGGCCTTTGGCCATGGAGGGATGTAAATAGTTGCAGGGTTATTATCAGGGAGTTATAGGTCTGTAATAACTAGAAGCACTCTTATTTACTATGATGTTCATTTTTTTAAAGAGTTTTATATATACTCTTAATGGAGAAAGTTATTTGCATGCATGTAGAGGAAATATAAATGCTGATGATGAAGAAGGATGTTTGTCGATAGGTTCAAAGCTTTCACTATCAAGATTTAGCATTAAATTATAGGTTCTCAAAAATATTTTTATGATGTAAGTTGGTTAATGTATATTTACATCTCTTATAATGGATCAGATTGCAGTTGAGCAACCCTGGAGACATAGCTCAAATGATGGGTGAACTCTATTATCATGTCTTATGTCAAGTATTCCATTTTAGTTTATTTTGGTTTCATTTAATTCAGTTTCTGAATGAATTAAAAAAACAATAGAACAAATTATGGGAAGTTAAAATATGACACAAAAAAGGGAGGTTTAAATAGGTAAATGAATATTTAAAGTTTTATAAACACTTTTATTAATTCTCAAAATTCTGCATTCTAATTTCTATTTTTACTTAAAAGGGAATTGAGAGTTTCAACATCCATTGTCAAAAATTATTTACTTGATTTATGGATCATTTTGGTGCCTTTGTGTGTACTAAGTGGTACCTTTGACCAATGGTCTCATATGGTTCTTTGACCCATCGATCATAAGTAACATCACTGGTGTCTGAGGTTGATTGCCCATCTTCCCAAAAAAACACTCCTTGATCATTTGGGTCTAACATCTCAATGCCTTGCACCATGATTTTATATATGTGGTTGATCTCATCCTCAAGGTCCACACTCTTAACATAGGGGGGTCCTTGGTCCTGTGAGAGGGATATAACTACCCTCTCCTTTCCATTCTCAAATGTCATGTAGTACCTCTTCAAGTGCATATCTATCTTATTCACATAACACCATGGCCTTCTTAGAAGTGCCTAGTAGTTATCCTATTCTGCTAACTTGATCACTTCAAATTTAGCATAGAATTCAACACCCATGATATATATATCTATGCTCTTTAGAATTTTGATAGGTTTCACCCATATCTTATTTGTTAAGAAAAGTACATAAGGGGAAGGCCTCGAGGTTGGCCTACCCATTTTCTCGCAAGAATTCTTGGTCAAGATGTTAACCTTGGCACCTATGTCTATAAGGATCTCATAGATAGACCATCCATAAATAGTGGCATTCATGAGGAGTTCTTGGTCATATTCTATATTCTATGTATGTCAAATTCTCATGCCCTCTCCATGTTTGGCATAATAATTTCAATTGGATTTTGACCTACATGCTACAAGAGCAATTTCTTCAATAGGGGTAGTATTCCCTCTATTTTTAGGAGGCACATGATCTTTGCTAATTCTTTTATCTCAAATTTTTGGTTGTCCTACTTCTTTTGAGAGGCAAAAACCTATGCTTATAGATTTTGCACTAATTAGAGCTCCCCTTGCAATTTTTGGATTACATTCATGGACTGTTGCAATACATCTTTTTGGCATGTTGGGTCTGGATAAGGCATAACTTTGGGTTCAAACCATGTTATGCACTCAGTGTAACCCTTATCCCCATATTCTAAGTGTAACTCAAGTATTGGTGTAACTAATGGCTGAATGGTGAATACATTATGTTTAGTTGCCTATATCTTGGCTATCTTTATGTAGGTTATTTTCACCTTCAGGGTAGATTTTTCCATTTTTGGCTCATGTTTGATCAATCATGCACCCTTATCTACTCCAATCCTACCTTGGGTTAATTGTTTAAATAGGTCAAAGTATTCCTCGACCTTATGAGACCCTCAAAAATACCCACACGTGGTATGTGTAGGGTAGTTGCGTTGATAATGCTTTATAGAACCACACTTATAACATGAGCAAGGTGGGAACCTTCCATCACTGTGTCCTCCACCTCACCTTATGGTGCCTCATTACATCTCATAACATGTATTCTATTGACCATAGCCTTTATTTCCTTGGTTAGCTTTCTCGTTGACTACTATAATGGCTTGTTGTGCACCTCTTTCCATGTTCTCATGAATTTCATCAATCACCCAATAATTAATAGTAGTATGGGTGTAGGAATCACACAACTCATATTAGATGGTTGTATTAACCTAGTAGCACATTTCAAAAAAGTTCATTTTCAAACATCATCCACCTCTCGATAGACTTCATAGCTTAGAATCAATGTGTGCATATTCCTTCATGTTCATTTCTTCCTATCATGGCCTTCTACTTTGTAGTTGATGCACCATAATCCACTTCAAGCATCTTGTGACAAGGTAGCAGTAAGATTTTGGAGTTGGGAGGCCATGGATGTAATCTAAACTTCTATAAATGGATTGATCCTAGTATTGGTGTTTCTGACCCCTTCAGCTCTAAAGATGACTTTAAGCACTTCTCAAGGGTCTATAAAAGTCTTCATGGCAATATCTCTTTGAAATGGCACTATCAACCTTATAATGAAACATTGTGCATGCTGGGAAGAGTTAATATCATATGGGAGCTTTGAAAGCAGAGTTTTGAACCTTGCATCAAATAGGTGCACACTTTTTGAGAATCCTTGGGTAATCTCTTTGAGTGCGGTCATGATATATTGTTCAAACTCTCATATGTCAAATTCCTTTAGGAATGCCTCCTTTAGGGTATCATAAATAACTATATCTTGGCTAGGATCAAATTTTATGTACCAAGTGTTGGGTGAATATTTTGTCAATCAGCGTACTGATAAACAAAATAGGTCTGATCATCCAAAGTAGGAAGATTGGTTAGCCAAATGTGTAGGTTTACCACATCAAAAGGGGACTAATCTCTCCTCTCATCAAGGGGAGGTTCCCTATATATATATATATATATATATATATATATATATATATATATATATATATATATATATATATATATAATACTCAAGGGTAGGATAAACCATCCATCTCTCTTTTTTCAGAGATGATGCGTGCAAATCAAAGGAGAAATCTTAGGGGTAATGACAGAAGGCACTCCTCTTCTTTCAGAAGTACCATTCAGAAAACCACAAAAATCTTCCTAGTAGTAATTGCAAAATATAACCAAAGACGTAGTAACCATCAGATTGAGATGTAGCACAAAGTCTCCACCTCAATTGCCCAAGAGTGAGATACGAAGAACAATGAGGGCACAAAGTCATCCCAAGGTCCTTTACATAAAAACAAAAAGAAAACACACTAAAGGTAATTATAGGGGCACAAAGTCTCTCCACAATTCTCTTTAGGACACCTTCTTGACTACTTTCACTAATTCTGCTTATTGAATTAAAGGGACAAAAAATATATTAAAGAAATAGACATAAGAACAGTTTCCTCAACAACAAAGTTATTACAGCACAAAGTCTGAAAAGTCACTTGCTTTCTTATTCCAATAACAAAATATGATCAACAATCTGAGCTCAAAGTCTCAGTAATGCCTTTCAATTTGGGCAGAGTTTAGTTTTAGATAATCAGAGAGAGAGATGTCTAAAATAATAAAAGAGAGTCCCTTATATAGCCTCTCCAAGAAAGACTTGGGAGTAGTAACACATCACGTTGCATTGAATTTTTTTAAGAAGATATGCTGGAATCAGGTATATTTTACCCATTTGCTTTTCTCGATGCAGAGAAACGGGTCATGCCATTGAATGTTTGTATCACTCAATGTCTACCTGGTGGTCTGCTTCTAGAAACATATCTGATGCATGAATGTTTTTGGTCCTTCTTCATCATTCCTCCATTTTTGGTTATTTGAATCGGGTCTTTGGTTCAATTCGATGCTCTGTTCTTTGGTCACCTTTTACTAGTCTTACCAATTGACGTGTGGCATATTCCACTACAAAATAGGTGAAGACACGTGGCAGCATCCATGGGACTCTAAGAGATGCTTATTGAAAGGAGCTTTGAAATCTGTAAGAAACTCAAAATGCAGATATAGACACTTGTCACACTCCACAGAGTTATAATAGACACGTGGTAGCTTCCATTTGTCTTTTGAGAATCCCACAGAGGATGACACTTGACACATTTCACTTACTTCAGTAGCTTAATGGGGTTCACCACAATCCTTACTTAACAAAGAGATCAAAGGAAGAAACTACAAATGTCAACACATGGCAGCTTTCACTAAGTTTTGAAGAAGACATGTGGCACGTTCTACTACTTTGAAACTATGTCTCAATAGATGACACGTGGCAGCTTTTACTACATTTTGAAGATGACACATGACACTTTCCACTACATTTTGAAGATGACACATGGCGACTTTGCAGGTTTTCTATTTCTTCAGACTTTTCCTTCAGAGAAAAAGTCCAAAGAAATTCTTTCAAATAATTTGTCTGAAGGAATTTTTTCTTTGCAGCTTTGCCATGGGAACTTTTTTAAAGGAACTCCCTTTGCTCTTTCGGCCTTTGAATTGGTCCATTTTTTCCCCTCCTACCCTCCACAAGGGTTGTTTGAGATCTAAAGTAACCTTTTAAATTTTTGCAACGGTCCACTTTGGCTTTTGAGTGCCCTCTGAAAGGGCTATTTGTCCTTTGGTTTTGCCTTAGTCAATTTTCTATGAATCTTAATAGGTGACATGTGGCAGCATCCACTATAAAATAGGTGAGGACACGTGGTAGTATTTTCTTAACTTGTAGGGGCTTTGAACACCTTTTGAGTGTCCCACAAAATATGACACATGGCGACTTCTGCTGCATTTTAGAAAAAAAGTAGATACACTTGGGACTCATTTTAGGTTCATGCAGATGTTGACACTTGGCGTGCTTTGCTTATCTTACAAAGGACTCATGGTAATTTTCATAGCTCTTAGAAACAAAGTGAAATGAGGCTCGGTAGATGACACTTGGTAGCATCTGCTAGGCTCTATTGAGATTTTGTTTTGGGCTTTTATCTTTGGGCTTTTGTCACAAAATTTCCTTTGCAAGGGCACTTATATCTTTGACTCTTGGGGCACTCCTTTGAACTTGTCACTTGAAATGACCGATTGAACCAACTTTGGTTTAATGGTTCAATGGTTCATTCCTTCATTTTTATTGACCACTTGAACCAAGCTCTTTGAAACAAGCCTTGTTGAACCAACCACTGTTGAACTCATTGAACCTTTTGAACCCATTAAACCTTGTGAACCCGTTGAACCTTGTGAACTAAAAATGGTTCAAGGTTTAATGGTTCAATGGTTCAAACATTGCATAGAAGCTTGCTGATAGATTTTTTTGGTTGAACCAAAGCGTCGAACTAATCCTGAAAATGACTAAGTGTCAAAAACTTGTTCTTTTGATTGAACTTACCTGTAGAAACCTTTGAACCTATTGAACCATTAGTCCTTTGACTGAAAAAGCTTGAATAATTCCCAATTTTGAAATCTTAGAACAATTTTTTGAAATGGGAAGAGATATTTTGGTTTTGCAAGACCAAAATAGCTTATATGTTATCTAAAAAATGAGTGACATTTTTCAGATACAATAGCTAGCTCCAATTGGGGAACTTCTATCAATTGTAAAAAGAATTGAAGGGAGTATAATCCAAAATCTCCAGTGTCTTCATGTGTACCATTAGGTTACAGAGTCATGTTACCCAAAAATCAAAGGTTCTAAAAAATGAAAACAAATAAAACAAAACTAAACTAAAAATTATACAAATATACATATGTACAAATGAAATGATCTGATACTTCAAGAGTTGAAGTGTTTCAGATGCTACCCACTATGAGGTAGAGAAAAGAGTGTGCCATCTTGATACTTCAGTAGAAAGTTGTTTTCAATATTGTGTTGATGAATTATAAATGGGCCTCTCCAAAGGGAGTCAAACTTTCCATGCATCCCTTTTGGTTCTCTCATTTTGTCCCACATCAAGACTTGATCCCCAATCTAGAAATCATGATTTTTTGCCTTCTAGTCAAAAAAGTTTCTTTACCAAACTTTGATGGGCAGCAATTCGGTCTACCACCATAGTTCTTTGTTCATCCAACTTAGTCAAGCACATGATTCTCTTATCAAGGGGGATTTCATATGTCTGATCTTTAATTGCCTTAGCCAATTTCAAGGCTGGTAATCCTAAGGTGATTGGTATCTCATCATTGATACCATAAAGAAGTTGGAAAGGAGACATACCAATTACCCTCTTTGGTGTGATTCTGTATGCCCATAGAGAATCAACCAATGCTTTATGCCATGTCTTTTGATTGTCATCTACCAGCTTTTTGATGATAGTTACCAGATTCTTATTTCTTGATTCAGCTTGTCCATTCCCTTGTGGAAAATAATCCAAAAAATGGGAGAGTGTAATCCCATAATAGAAACAAAATTATGTAATCTCTTGGGAAGTGAAACAAGTTGCATTGTCAGTAATAATCTTGGTTGGGACTCTAAACCTGGAAATGATATTCTCCTTGAGGAAATTGCATATAACTTCTGAAGTAGCATGCTTGGTTTGGATTACTTCTACCCACTTGGTGAAATAGTCAGTTGTTGTAAAGACATAATCATGTCTAGCACTTAAAGATGGATTTATAGTCCCAATAAAATCAATTCCCCATTGCTGAAATGGTTCTTCTATGATCACTGGCTTGAGAGGCAGGGCAGCTAACTTGGGTCTTCCAATAAATTGCTGGCAGAGTTCACATTTTCTCACCCACTTATATGCATCTTGGAAAAGAGTTGGCCAGTAATAACTGGCTCATAGAATCTTGTGGGCAGTCACAGGAACATAAAAATGTCCTCCATAGACTAGATTGTGGAAATATTTCAAAAGTTGGCTTTGTTGCTCTTTATATATACAACGAAGGAATACTCCATCTAGGCTTCTCTTATACAGGCCGTTGTTCTAAAAGACAAAATTGGCAGCTTTCAACTTGATAGTCCTCCTTTCTTTGTAAGATAAATGAGTAAGACACTCACCATAAGTAAGGAAATGAGCAATACCTGAATACCACTCATTGGTAGTAGAGACAAAAAGGACTATTAGTGTGTCTTTCACTTCTACTTCTTCATGCTCTATATCTTTTGGCTAATTATCAACAATTAATTGGCATAGGCCTTTTCCCCTTACCAGCTTTAGTGGCTTGATGTCTAGATCAAACTCTTAGATCTTTACAACCCAATTTCCTCTTTCTGTCCCAAAATCTTGCTGAGTTAATATGGATTTGACTGTAGTGTTAGGAACCAAGGCAGTAGTGTGTGAATTAAGGATATAGAAGTGGAAATATTTTACTGCTTTCACCACTGCATAAGCATGCTTCTCTATGTTCAAATACTTCAGTTCATGGGCTTTAAGAGGGAAACTCATGAAAGAAATGGGAGATTCCATACCTTTCTTATCTTGTTGAACTAGAATTGCTAAAAGCATGTGTTCAAAAGCATAATTGTATATGATGAAATCTTTGTTGTAGTCTAGACAAACCAGAGTTGGGGCATGGGCAATGGTAGTCTTGATATCCTCAAATGCTGACTTGCCTTCTTTATTCCAACTGAAGGTGGTCTTCCCTTTCATCATCTTTACAATGTGTCGAGTCTTCTCAACAAATTCAAGGATAAACCTCTGTAGTAAATTCACCTTTTCAAAGAAAGAGTGAATACCATTTTTACTTGTAGGCAAATTAAGCTCTTGAATAGACTTGACTCTGTCTGAGTCAATATTTATGCCTTCTTTAGACACAATGTGTCTGAGGAGTTTCCTCTCTGTTACTCCAAAAATAGTCTTCTTGGGATTCAAGGAAATACCATTCTGGCGGCAGCACTCCAACACTTGTTGCAAGTGGTGTGCATGATTAGAATGATGTTTTGAAAAGATGGTTAAGTCATCAAGGTATACCATAATGAACTTACCCATCTCATCTTTGAAAGCCAGGTCCATTGCTCTCTGAAAGGTGGCACCAACATTTATCAAGCCAAAAGGCATTCTTTTATATGCAAATATACCCCAAGGTGTGGTGAATGCAGTCTTGTGTTGGTTTACTTCACCAAATTCAACTTGATTATATCCTGAGAAGCCATCTAGCATTGATAACATCTCTGAACCTATTACTTTTTAAAGCACTTGATCCATGATTGACAAAGGATAATTATCTTTCAAAGATAATTGATTTAGATTCCTGAAATCCACACAAATGTAAATTTCACCACTCTTCTTCCTTACAGGCACTATGTTTGTAATCCATGTGGAATAATGGATTGGAAAGATGATTCTAGCATTTAACATTTTTTGTATCTCAGATAGAATAGTACCTGATATTTTTAGATTGTACTATCTAGATTTTTGCTTATAAGGCATTGAGTCAGCCTTGAGAGGAATGTCATGGCAGATTTCATCAGGTCTAAGAGACTTCAGGTCATCATAATAATATATTAAGATGTCTATGTATTGACGGAGTAAAGTGGTGAACTTGAATCTCTCTTCAGGGGTGTAGCACTTACCAATGTTAACCATTTTGGGATTTTCTTTAGTAGTTAGATTTATTTGATTGAATCCCTGAGAGAAGATTGAATTTGTTTGTTGTTGTTTGATGAATCTATCATGCTTGTCAAACAGTTTATCAAGAAAAACTAGGCCTTTGGAAATTTTTTTTCCTTTCAGCTATAAGAATTCTTCATTTATATCTGAACTAGATTCAGAGGCTGGTTCATACTTCTGAGGTTCATTTCCTTCAAAATATAGTTGTTCAAAATTGTCTTTTCATTCCAAGAAGGCGATGATTTAGTGATCATCATTAAATACTTGCCAATGATCAACATTGTTAGGAACACTTGGTCTAAAGACTAGCTCAATAGTATACCTATTTTCTTTGGAATTTGAGTGAGAAACTAAGAGAGTTCCTAAAATAGCAAGTGCATTAGCTTTGTCATTAGATTCCCTGGGTATGGTAGAAATGTTGAAAGCATCAAAGCTTTCAATTTGGTCCCAAACTAGGTTGCGGTAGTGACTCAATCTTTCATTCTTGGTTTGGTATAGGTTTCTCACTTGACAAACCACTAATTCAACATCCCCTTTGGCATGAAGGAGCTTGATGCCTTTGTCTTGAGCAGCCTTCAATCCAAGCAACATAGATTCATATTTAGCTGTATTGTTAGTGTTGCTAAATTGTAATTTGTAAGATGAAAGAAAAATATCTCCTTGAGGAGATATCAACACAATCCTGGCTCTTGAATCGATAGAGGAATAGCTGCCATCAAATTCCAAAGTCCATACCTCATCAGATACTGATTTTTCTTTGGATTTTCCTTCATTAGAGAGGGAAGATCCTTCTTCATTTGTATTGCAACCTACTATTTATCCTACTATTCTAGTTGAATTGATTTCTGGGTTGACACTTTCAAGAAATTTATCAGATGCTTCATGAAATTCATTTGTAGATAGAAAGTAGTTACCCATACCTGAAGACTCAAACATAATTTGGGCTTCAGGGGCTAATGTTTGAGTGACAATATATTTTGATTCCTTTTTCAGGAAGCAACCTCTGCATGGTGCCTTTGACAGGGATTCTGGCTTCAGATAGGTCCATGCTCAATTCTCTACCTACATCTTTACAAAAATTTATCCCAAAGTAGGATACCATAGGGTGATAGAACATCAGCCACCAGAACTGTCATCTTGATTCTTTTGTCTAGAAAGGCTGCAAATGCAAATTGGGCATCCTTGGTTTGTCTCAACAATGGCACTTGCTTGTTCTCCATGGAGAAACATCTCCCAAATGTCTTAGTCAGTGTGATATCAAGAAATTTAGCTACTTTAGCAGGCATGACATTGTCAAATGCACTGGAGTCTATAATGTAATTGCTTAGCTTGTGACCATTTATCAATAGGGAAACATAGAAAGGTTTTATTTTCTCAGGGGCAACTGGATGAGTAAAAACAAGATTATTTGAAATGGGCATGTTTTTTGGGGAATCAAGAGTTACCTTTTTAGCCTCTTGTCTTACAAGGGCAGTTTGGTTCTTGACACATTGGATCAACTTATCTAATTGATCGGGATTGGACTACAGGAATTCAAATTCAGACATTTGAATTTTGGTCTTTTTTACATGATCAATTATGTCAAATAGCTGAATTGGATTAGGCACAGAGGAAGGTAATTCAACCTTCTAAGTTTTAGGAGGGATGGGAGGAGGGCTAATTTGCAAAATTAAAGTTAAAGGTGAAGGTGAATTGATGTACTTACATTTTTGGTGATCACCGAATCTTTTAGTTGAAAAGGTAAAGAGGTTCCACATTTAGCAATTGAAATTTCTAGTTGAGATTGCTCCTCTATCTTCCTTTTATCAGCTTGCTAGACTGATTAGTTCTTGGACCTGGTAAACACTACATGTGATCCATCAAAAGCTTCTTCTTTGATTTTGGGTTCATCCTGGTAGTTTAGGAAACCAATGTTGGAGTCGCCAACTAATTCTTCTTGGTTTTCTACAAGGAGATCAACATCATTTTCTTGATTCAATTCAAGCTAGAAAGAGAAATTCAATTCTACTTCAAGATTTCCATTAATGAATTGGTTGGGGGTGCTTCAATGGTAAGTTTCCCTTATGGGGGAGGAAGACGATTTAGTTACCCTTGATTCTTGGTAGCATTACCCTGATATGACTAATTTGGAAATGTCCTTGGCATATCTTTGTATGAAGGAGCAAAAGACATTCCTTGTGCCATTTTATTTTTGAGAGCAAGTAACTCATTTGCCAACTTTTGTACCATTGGATCAGTGGTGCTTGTAGATGGATATTCAAAAAATGATGAGGGTTTATTTCTATTTAGATCTCTTCTTATCTTTCCTGCTAATATGAGATCATCTTCTACCTTAGTGGCCAAATGTTGAGCTACAGCAAGGTCTATTTGACTAGCACATCTCAAAAGAAAACTCACTTCAAGTAACTAAGAATTAATGAAGAAGCATTTGAGATTCTCAGCTATAGGTCAAGCAATTACAGGGATCCTATTCCTCAGTTTGTAAAAATTGGCTATGAAGTCCCTCATTGGTTCATGAGGCTCTTTCTTCATCTGTGTGAGTTGAGCCAAAAGAGCATGTGCATCTTTTACAGGTTTAAATCTAGCTTCAAACTTAGCTTTGAGGGTATTCCAATCAGTTACTGACCGAGCCTGTAGATGATAAAACCAATCTATAGCAGCACCTTGTAATGTTTCTACAAATAGCCTGACTATTATATCTTCAAATTCTACTCTAATTATGCCACAGGCTATGCTGAAGGCTGCAATGTGTTCATCAGGATGAACTTTTTCATCACCATAGAATTTGGGGAAATTCTTCCTTGAACTGCATGGGAGTTCATGTAGAAGTGGAGTAAGATTGAGAGGACCAAAATAATTACCCTAGGGGCCTTGAACTGCCATTATGTGACTCTGAAAATGAGGAATAACAAACTTCAGAGGGGTAATTATTGGCAAAGCTTTATCGACAGTAGAAGTGGATACTTCGCTTGGTAATGGAGACTTGACTTTAGTAGGAGGAAAGCTCTTGGTTCATTGGAGGTGAGATGGTCAAAGAAATGGATCAAAATTATTGTGTTGTACCAAGTCAAATATAGGGTCAACAATACCTTTAGCCCTTTGGCTTTGTGTATACCTTGAATCTGCCAGATTGTGAAACAAAAATGAAAAAGAATTGACCTTGCTTTAGTTTGAAGCTTGAGGCTTTAAACTGTGCGTTCTTTCCTAGTTGGTGTGGAGGTGAATGGTAAGGTTATAATGATAATGAGTAAGACACAAAAATGGAATGGAGTCTATAATAGATAATGGTATAGATTGGTTCAATCTAAAATTTGAGGTTTTAGAATGCACATAACTATATCTCTTGTGGAGTTGCCAAAAACTATTGGGTGAATATTTTATAAATTAGCGTACTGATAAATAAAATATGTCTAATCATCCAAAGTAGGAAGATTGGTCAGCCAAATGTGTAGGTTTACCACATCAAAAGGGGACTAATCTCTCTTTTCATCAAGGGGAGGTTCCCTATATATATATATATATAGATATATATATATATATATATATAGATATATATATATAAATAAAAAATAATACTCAAGGTTAGGATAAACCATCCCTCTCTTTTTTCAGAGATGATGCGTGCAAATCAAAGGAGAAATCTTAAGGGTAATGACAAAAAGCACTCCTCTTCTTTCAAAAGTACCATTCAGCAAACCACAAGAATCTTCCTAGTAGATATAAATAAAAAATAATACTCAAGGTTAGGATAAACCATCCCTCTCTTTTTTCAGAGATGATGCGTGCAAATCAAAGGAGAAATCTTAGGGGTAATGACAAAAAGCACTCCTCTTCTTTCAGAAGTACCATTCAGCAAACCACAAGAATCTTCCTAGTAGTAATTGCAAAATATAACCAAGGACGTAGTAACCAGTAGATTGAGATGTAGCATAAAGTCTCCACCTCAATTGCCCAAGAGTGATATATGAAGGACAATGAGGGCACAAAGTCATCCCAAGGTCCTTTACATAGAAAAAAAAGAGAACACACTAAAGGCAATTGTAGGGGCAAAAAATCTCTCCACAATTGGCTTTAGGACACCTTCCTGACTACTTTCACTAATTCTATTTATTGAATTAAAGGGACATAAAATATATTAAGAAATAGACATAAGAACAATTTCCTCAACAACAAAGTTATTACAGCACAAAGTCTGAAAAGTCACTTGCAATAACAAAATATGATCAACAATCTGAGCTCAAAGTCTCAGTAATGCCTTTCAATTTAGGCAGAGTTTAGTTTCTGATAATCAGAGAGAGAGATGTCTAAAATAATAAAAGAGATTCCCTTATATAGCCTCTCCAATAAAGACTTGGGAGTAGTAACACATCATGTTGCATTGAATTTTGTTAAGAAGATATGTTGGAATTGGGCTTATTTTGCCCATTTGCTTTTCTCGATGTAGAGAAATGGGTCACGCCATTGAATGTTTATATCACCCAATGTCTACCTGGTGGTTTGCTTCTAGAAACATATCTGATGCATGAATGTTTTTGGTCCTTCTTCATCGTTCCTCCTTTTTTGGTTATTTAAATCGGGTTTTTAGTTCAATTCGATGCTCTATTCTTTGGTCGCCTTCTACTGGTCTTACCAATTGATGCGTGGCATATTCTACTACAAAATAGATGAAGACACATGGCAACATTCATGGGACTCTGAGAGATGCTTATTGAAAGGAGCTTTGAAATATGTAACAACCTCAAAATGCAAATATAGACACTTGTCATGCTCTGTGGAGTTACAACGGGACATGTGGTAGCTTCCATTTGTCTTTTGAGAATCCCACAGAAGATGACACTTGGCATGTTCTGATTACTTCAGTAGCTTAATGGGGTTCACCACAATCCTTACTTAACAAAGAGATCAAAGGAAGAAATTGTGGATGTCTACACATGGTGACTTCCACTAAGTTTTGAAGAAGACATGTGGCACATTTTGCTACTTTGAAATTGTGTCTCAATAGATGACACGTGGTAGATTCCACTGTATTTTGAAGATGACACGTGGTAGCTTTGTGGGTTTTCTATTTCTTCAAACTTTTCCTTTAGAGAAAAAGTCTGAAGAAATTCTTTCAGACAATTTGTCTGAAGGAATTGTTTCTTTACAACTTTACCATAGGAACTTTTTCGAAGGAACTCCCTTTGCTCTTTCGGCCTTTGAATTGGTCTGTTTGTTCCCCTCCTTCCCTCTATAAGGGCTGTTTGAGATCTAAAGTAACCTTTCAAATTTTTGTAATGATCCACTTTGGCTTTTGAGTGCCCTCCAAAAGGGTTGTTTGTCCTTTGGTTTTGCCTTAGTTGATTTTATATGAATCTTAACAGGTGACACATGGCAGCATCTGTTGTAAAATAGGTGAGGACATGTGGCAGTATCCGCTTAACTTGTAGGGGATTTGAATGCCTTTTGAGTGTCCCACAGAAGATGACATGTGGTGGCTTCCATTACATTTTAGAAACAAAGTAGATACACTTGGGACTCATTTTAAGTTCATACAGATGTTGACACTTGGCATTTTTTTCTTATCTTACAAAGGACTCGTGGTAATTTCTATAGCTCTTAGAAACCAAGTGAAATGAGGCTCGGTAGATGACACTTGGCAACATCTGCTGGGCTCTATCGGGCTTTTGTTTTGGGCTTTTATCTTTAGGCTTTTGTCATGAAATTTACTTTGCAAGGGCACTTTTATCTTTGAATCTTGGGGCAGTCCTTTGAACTTGTCACTTGAACCGACTGATTGAACCAACTTTGGTTTAATGGTTCAATGGTTCATTCCTTCATTTCTATTGACTGCTTGAACTAAGCTCTTTGAAACAAGCCTTGTTGAGCCAATCACCGTTGAACCCATTGAACCTTTTAAACCCATTGAACTTTGTGAACCCGTTGAACCTTGTGAACTAAAAATGGTTCAAGGTTCAATGGTTCAATGGTTCAAACATTGCATAGAATCTTTCTGATAGATTCTTTTGGTTGAACCAAAGTGTCAAACTAATCCTGAAAATGACTAAGTGTCGAAAACTTGTTATTTTGATTGAACTTGCTTGTAGAAACCTTTGAACCATTAGTCCTTTGATTGAAAAAGCTTGAATAATTCCCAATTTTGAAATCTTAGAACAATTTTTTGAAATGGGAAGAGATATTTTGGTTTTGCAAGACCAAAATAGCTTATATGTTATCCAAAAAATGAGTGACATTTTTTAGATACAACACCAAGTATGGGTGCAATCAAGTAGAGTGGTCACAAAATAGGTTGCCTTACACTCTGATTGGGTTATGCCCCATGCACAATAAATTTTTTGTATGGGGCAGCTAGTATCTAGTCTACTTATCCTCCTAGCATCTATCTTAGCGTTAGTCCTCCAACACCTCCAACCACTGGTCTCATCATTAATACTAGAACCATTTATGTCAATGGTGTTGTAATACTTACTTGTGGTACTAGACCACTTTTTATAAGTTGTTTCCCACTTTGCATTGCTAACATTGACTGAGTTGGTATGTTTTTGCTCAAGTTCTATTGTGGTGATCTAGTGCCCAATGGTCTAGAGGTAGGTACACTCACATCCTTATACGGAATAATATATTCAATCACAAAGTTGCACTCCAAGTCTACAAAACATCTAAGATCTATGTCAATAATAGGGTCAATTATCACTTCTATACTTTCTTCAAGTGGGGTATCTAGTGCATGAGCATGCACTATAGGTTCAAAGGGGGTAGGCATGTTAAGTTTATCTTCAATCACTAAATCTTGTAGGAACCCAATGAATTCCACACCTATAAAATGTTGAGCTTAATCCATCCCTTCATTATATATCTCATCTTCATGATACTATATTTCAAGAGATCCTTACCCATACCCTTCTCACTCACTGTGAGTTATCTCAACACTTTTAGGTTCCATATCTTCCATCAGTCTATGTCATCTCTTATTATAAGTCTATCTCCTGAGATCTTAGGTGTCAATATGCCCATCCTCTTCCATTAGGCTTGACCTACACATCCTATTTCCCCCTTTGCATTGCTCATATGCAAAAGGAATTAGCCTTCCATCCCAAAAGTTTTAAAGCCATAATCGACCATTATATTTTTGATCTCTACACTAAATTCCTTCACAAACATGCCTCTAGGGTCATGAAAAAACTAGTATTCTACTTCTTCAAGGCATGAGTATGTTGAGACTATAAACTCAAGTATGTAGTTGTTCAATGCTCCTTTTCACCATTTATCTATTTCTCTAGTCCAAGTTGCATCTGGGGTCTCAAGCCTTTCTAGGTGATCCTTAATCCACTCATAACATTGTCCATAGCTTTTTCTTCTATAGGTTAAATATGCAACCAACCATCAATACACATGCTCAGGTAGTTCACAAAAAAAACTCATACAGAGCATCATATAGGTTGTTTTGAACCAATTTTATTATATTTTGTACTTTATAGGTTGGTTGTTTTAGCATAAATTTATCTTCCACCTATTACAACCAACACTCGATGTTTTCATGGGAGAGTCGGTACATCATCCTAACACACCATTAAAACAACAAAATTAAACATGGGTCTCAACAATGAAACCAAAATGTTGTATAAAAAGATGCAAAAAGTTGTCTTAATTGGTTCATAGCTTAGTATAACTAGGTGAAAGCATAGGATATTCATTTTGTGCTCAATAATCTAACACTCTAATAAACTAGCATCAATTCACATAAGGCACACATCTTATGTGCTCACCTGAAGCATAGCTAAAAAGGAATTAGGGCTCATGTTGAGATAGTTGTTCCATGGCATAAAAAATCAATTATAGGACTTAGTCATTTGAAAGAAAGCTTTCAATAAATTCATAAGAGCAAGCCTTTCATGGGCTAAGTCTAGTAGCCTATAGGTGCAAGCCTTTTGGTGGCCTAGTTATAGAGTCATAAGGGTGTAAGCCTTTGTTAAACTAAACCTAGCATTATATATATGCTTGAATGGTCAAAGAGCTACTTAAATTCAAGTACTCATCCTAGGCTTGTGTTTCCTAGCAAGATTACGAACACTTGGCATATGATTTATATACTTGGCCTATATACAAGTTATGTTGATGTCATCATTTAACACACAGATTCTATTAATTACATAAACCAAAAGCATGCATACACAATACTCAACATAACTGAAATGAACTTATAATACTATTCTTAAATCACATTTTAATATCAATGCAAAAAATGCATAGACTAGAAACATCATGTTTTATTGCAACATTCTTCACCATTAATCATAAATCAAATAGAGTATATAGTTCATAATACTTAGAACAAGTAAATGTCTAACTCCATCTACTCAACAACTCATAGGCAATCTTGGGTACTTACAAATGGAGCCTTAATGGCATCCATTCTAAGCCTAATATTAATGACTACCGATGGTATTAATATAGAGTAAATTCTAGTTCACTAGAGTTTCACTGCACTATTTTCATGTTATCTACATTAATTGGTTTGATCTCTTTTTATATCTCTTTAGAAACATCTCCACGAGGGTGGAATGCACATGTCAGGTGCCAAGATAGAGCCTTGGTGATCATTTTTATCACTCCATCACCTTGTGATCTCTACATTTTAGTCATCACATATCGCCCAATCATCGAAGATGCCCCAAAAATCCTAGAATTGGTTAGCCACTTGCCAACTGTGTAAGGTATGTGTTGAACCCTCCAGTTGGCTCAAAAATGCCAAAATGTCATCATTAATCAAAATGATGCCTTACACCAATGTGGATGTTGTGTTGGCATGAATCATATACTTACCAAAATAAGGGGCCCAACAATTGTTTTCTCGTATCCTTATGAAAATTAGCAGTCATTGGATTCATCTTGGTGAGATAATCACAATGGTATAATTTCATGGTACACTTTTTTTAGGCTTGAAATCCGAGATTTGGTACATGGTTGGACCAAACATCTGAGGCTATAGAAAAAGGCAATCCACTCTAGGAAAAACACCTAGCAAGGACAACATAAATTAAGAGACTTATGACTCAATGAATATTGAATTGGTCTCACAACTCCAAGGTGAGATACAAACCATGGATAACAATTAAGATATGGATAATATATCTAGTAAAGTGAACTAATTATGGTGGCTATTGTCCAATCTTGAGGCTTAAATGACACAAATTTTGACATCTTTATCAAATAAAAACATAAATCCACCAGTATATAACATGTAATCAAGTCATTTAGGTACTCCCAACTAGAACAATAACAACCCAATACATGTGCAAGAAACTATTTAACCATATTTGGATGGGTTAATGGGGAACAACCTAATAAACTATGGAGTAAGTTAATCTAAAATTAGGCCAATTAAATGAATTTATATTTATAATATTCTTATAAATATGTTGAATACAAGAATATGCTAAATATAGATAAGTACAATACCAAAAAATATTTTGAAAGTTTTAATATTCTAATAAATATGTTGAATAGAAGAATATGTTCATTTATTGATGCACAAGTAGATATAACATGTATAAGTGCATAAGAAGACAAATTGATGTTCCACCTTGATTTAAATTTTTTTAGAAAATAACTATTTATCATCTTGGATACTACTATCAGGATTTGGATCAAGATACAAACCCTTTTCTAGAACAACCACCTGTACCTATTAGGGTTCACTATCACCTTGTAGGTTATCAACTTGGATCATGTGTATAGGTTCTTATAATCAATGTTTTACTCAAAATCCTTGGTCCTCTAACTTGACATGTCACCTTACAGAATAGGGGTTAATGGGCTCAAGTAAAGTTGAGCTAACCTTAAATATCCCTCTATCAATGAGAACTACCTACATATCCATATACTCCAAAGAGTGACTCAGACCAGTGCAATTCTCCTCTTATGTGGGTTTATGTGTGAACAATTGTGCCATATTATATAGGAATGCATGTAGTGATCTAGATTTTAACTTGATAAATACTACTCATAGGTTGCTCTCTAAATGGTTCGAACTTGTAAGAAAACTTCTCCCAAGAAGACTAATCCTATAACTGATTTGGAAATAGGGAAAAATAGGAAAATGTAACTTAGTTTTGAAAGTGATTTTTAGTAGTGTACTATGAGTTTGAGAGGTGCTTGGTAGATATTGCATGATTAATAATGAATTAATTTTGTTTTATATTTATACTGCACATTTTGAAAAAATCTCATGGGAGGGTTAAAGAAGATAAATAGGTTGACTGATGCATGTTGAAATATTTTTAATTTGATCATTTGGAAGGTAGGGACATTAGCATTAGATTTAGGACACTAGCATTGACACTAGTGTCCTAATCTAGATGATAGTGTCCTATAAGGTAAAGAAATGTTGGGGATGTGTAACTATCTTTGGAAGATATAAATCATATTTTATGCAAACTAAAATTTAAATGTGATCTTGTTAATCATTATGTTAGGGTCAAACAATAGGATAATAAATTTGGCATAGTGAGATGACAAACATGAGACTTTTGATAGTGGGAAGGTCATAAACTGAAGAGTTAAGCCATGATTGATGTTTTTCAAGTGTACATGACTAATATATCATATATAATCAGATTTTAGTATCTACATTTCCCCCACTTCAATATAGTAATACATAAGGATGAAATTATAAAATTAAAGGAAATAAATGCATTCATTGGTGTCTGATCTAAGAATATCCCCAAATTCAACAAATTTATATGGTCCAAAATTCTATCAAAATTGTCCGCACATCAAATACCTCATCAAGAGATTTCTAATGCAATTTCAATGGGGTCATTTTGACATCCTATACAAAAGTTATGGAATGCTAAAGGTAAAGACAAATACGCAAAAAAATATGCATGTGGTATGGAAATGACATCATCATGTTGACAAAATTGTGTGACACTACCAAGTGGGCCAATTAAGGCCTAATACATGGCCTAATTATATGGTGACATATGGTAGAGAGGGAGTAAATGGGTTGGTTTGGTTTTCATCTATGGTCTTTAAAAAGCATACCTATTTACATGTGGGGCCCATACTATTTATCGGTTGTTAAGCTATGGAAGTTTTTTTGCATATGAATCAATGTACATGCCTCACCATGGTGTATATGGGAAAAAAATTCCCATATTTTTAAAGATAAGTGGAGAGATATTAAACCACCATATGGCATTCCAACTACCCACATCATAGTTGCCAAGAAAAAGTTTGAAGTATCCATGGTCAAGTCAAGGATGGTCTCTTATGATTGATTCTAAGGGAAATCATGATTCCTTTTAAAGTTTTGTTTGTTTCCATGTCTAACGCATGTGGGATTAAAGACATGGTCTTAAGACCAAGTATTAAGGCTTGGAGAGACCATTTTAAACTATAATTTATTTATTATCCCTATGAATGTGGGATAAATCCCCAATGTATTTCAAAAATGTGGCATAATTAGCACCCAAGTCCCTCCAAGAACAAGTCCAATGCAAAAGATGTCATGTTGACCATGTTCTAAGGCAATATAATAGCTTTTAAACCCTTTTTTATACTCATTCCCAATGAATGTGGGACAAATGAAGTCAAATGGCATTGGAAAAGGCTTAACAAAAGGAGTGGGATTCAACCTTATCACCCCACACTACCAAATTATGAGCCTTACTAACTAAGCCATTACCTATTTTGGGTAGGATGACCAAGAACTGGTAATTATGTTAGATTTTTGGGCTTAAAAACCAAAACAAAGGGTGTAGGAAGAGGCATTTGAACCCCAATGCCTTAGGTAAAATTATAAGTGCCCAACCAATGGGCCATGAAGATTGAAAATGAATATAATACACAAAAATGTAATTGAAATGTAATTTTTTCCCTTTGTAAAAGGATAACAAAATCAAGTTATGTATTTTTATTATAAGAGTAACAAATAAGAATCAAAGAGTCCATTGTAATGACCTCCTACAAATATTATAAAGAACTTGAAGCCCCTTATTGGGAGAGATAGCTGTTCATTGGGAGAAAATTGATTTAAATAAAACATATTTTACATCATTTTAATTGATCGGTTTATATTTTTATCGAACCCAAAGACACAGTCCAAGTTGGATGAACTTCATTATCAACTTGAAGTGTATTATTCTTTGTTCTTTCAATTACTTGCTTTAATTTTAGTTTTTAAATTCTAATTTTTAATTAATTAAGATATTTTTTATGTATTTATGGGAAATTAATAAAATCAAAGTTGAGTATCCAAGACGAATGAATTAGTGAGAATTTTGCGTTAACTACCCATTTTTAGATCAAGTTTGGTATCATAGCAATTTTCTAAAGGTTTTGATAACACTTTTTTTCTTTTTGTTAGATTCTTCCATTTGTAGTTTGGAAGTGCAGGTCTATTGGTTGTAAGAGTACAACCGTGGTCAAAGTTTTGAAGAGAAAAAGGCTTCAGAAGCTTGAAATCATAAACTGGTAGATTCATGAGGAAAACTTTGAATTAAGACAAAGATGAGGGTGAGATGCAAGAGCTATAAGATCGATTGATGTTTTAGGTAGAATGCCTCATGGGAATCATTCAAGAGTTGCAAGCCAAGGAAGAGAGTTTGTAAAAGTTCCATAATGGTGGAGTGGAGGATAAATAAGAGTCTACCATGCAAAGGAGACCATCCTCTACCATAGATGCAAAACCAAGAATGAGGTATGCACAATAAGTATTTCATTGTGTTCTCTTACTTCCCATAAAGATTTAGATGCTTCTTTTGGTGAATTTGAGAAGCATACTTGGGTATTGGCTCTAAGTTGGTAACCAAGATGAACTTTTATGGAAATGGACTTGGCATCAATGGTCAAATAATTACTAATCCCATATAGGTTGAGGAAATACCTTATTATGTAGGTTTAGGCTATGTTAATGGTAAAGGAGAAGTTGAAGAATGATTCAAGACAACTGAAGTAAGAAAAGCTTCCAAGATAAAAGAGCCCAAGCCATTAGATCTACAAAAATAACCCATATAAGAATATGTTACACTGTCACTCTATGATGGTGAGAATGAATGCAAGCGAGAATCAAGAAAGGGATAGCCTTTTAATCATGGGAAAAACATCCAAAAGTAATGACAAATATCTCCAAAGAGAGATGAACATCCTAAAGGAGGAGGTATCACATCTTCGCCTCATCAGACTTGCATAAAAGACAACCTTAAAAGGTATGGAAATTATAAGTATTCCAATGTTTACTTTGATAATGATAATAATGGCCCTATAACACAAAAAAATTGGTATGCATGTCCATGTTATATTTGTGGAATGAATAACCATTATGTGGCCATGTGTTGGAAGATAAAGTCCAACCTAAAGAAGTTTTTGTCCTTCAAGAATAAGGAGATTCATTGTAAATACCACTCTCCAAGTCAAAATGTGGAGAATGGTAAGAAGGGCCTAGTGTCCAAGAAAATGGGTAAGAATTATCTTCCATAAGATTTAGGGTCATGTGGAAGCTTCTATGGAATGCATTGTGTGTGATGTATTCACCTGGGCCTTTGTCAGAAATGGCAAAATGATTGGATATCTCAAGAGGGGGTGCAAATGAAGTGGAGGCAAGGCTATTTGGGTCGATGTAATTAGAATATATTAATTCAACAAGTACATCCCTATCCTTCTTTGGTGTAGGGTCTAGGTTGAAGAGGTAATTATAGATATTATATTCAGCTTCTAAATGCTTGCAGAACTGATATGGATGTAGGTTTTTAGGAACAATCACGTCCATCCCAAAATGGGGAAACTTGACACATTAGTATAATGTGGAAGGTATTTATCAAATTTCATTTATCCATGGTCTAACCAAAATAAAATTATATGATAAATATAGATATAGAACATGGCAAAGTGTGTCATGGGTCAAGGGCCCAATGACCATTGGCAAACAAATTTTTCCCTATGATTCCCTTTCCTTGTTATCGTAGGCCTTGATGGTAATGGTATTTAGTTGAAGGTCAACTACCATATATCCAAGCTGCTCAACTAACATTAGATACACAATGTTAAGGCCTGATCTATTTCCTATGAAGACACATTTAACCTTATGTCAAGCTATGACAACTTTGATGTATAATTGGTTATTGTGGAGAGGGCCAAGGGATGACATATCACTTTGGTTGAAGGTAAGTTTTTGGCTAGGAGATCAATGCCCTAATAAATATTAGAATTTATCTGACGTAATGTCATTAAGCACTTTAGATTGGATTAGAAGTTTTGTAAGGATGTTTTTATGGATAATAGAAGTACATAACAAATCGGAAATAGAGATTTATGTAGGCATCTTTCATAATTATTTTATAATATCATACATTTTATCCTTGGCATAAGTAATTGGTGTAACAAATCGTTACACTAAAATCTCAAAGCATTAGTGAAATCTACCCATTAAGGCCATAACATCCTACCATGCTTCTAAAGCCCAAACTCTAGGCTAGATTTTCACCCATACACTAGGATCCCCCACATGTACAAGCCCCATATAAACACTACCATGGTGGTGTAGCCACCCGCTCTATGAATTAAACCTGGGTGAAGGCTCTGATAGCAAATGTAATGAATTGATACACTAAAACCTCAAGGTGTTAGTGAAATATAGCCATTAGGACCATAACAATTGGCTTATTTATAAATGGAATGGTTGTTTGGATAGTCTCATTAGTAGAAGAAGGTTATGGACTTTAAATGGTTACTTTAGATTATTAAGTCATGATTGTGCAATCTGGATTAGGTAATGGACCAATATAACTAGAAGAAGGGGGAAAGGCCTTGGGATGGTAAATCTTGGTTACATGTGAGCTTAGCTACTCACAAAAACCATAAGAAGATTACCAACATAAAGAGGTAGTTGGGAATTATTTGGTATTGGTTGTTAGTCCTGGGTTAATGATAATGGTGGCTACATGACTACCCAAAATATGTCTTATAACCTTGTTGTAGTCATGTGCGACAACATGATAAGCCCTTTGGTTATCATTTTGACCTTGGTTCTTACCATTTTTTTGTTATCGTTATCATTGTTGTTGTTTTTGTTATTGTGGTGGTGGTGGTCTATGTTGTTGTTGATTTTCATTATTGGCATTGTGCTATGGAAAAGGATTCTGATAAATTCCCAAGTTTTGATTAAAATTAGGGGCTTTATTATCCAATTTTAACTCTTCATTTTCCAACATATTTTCAATGAAGTGCCTTAATTACACACACTAATGTATAGAATATCCTTTGAATTTGGTGATAGTCATAATATTCATGCTCTTTATACTAGTCAAGTAAATGAATACCCTCAAGGAGTGGTTTTGGAATGGGCCAACTAATCATATTGACAGTAGCTAGTTTTCAAAACATGAATTCAATGGGCTCTCTTAGGTCATTGAAAATTCTCTTTATAGGTGGTCCTCTTCTTGGTTGAGGCAATTGAAAAGGAGGAGGTGGAATTGCTTGTATATGTGGAATTGGCTTCATATGTGGAGCTAGTTGAGTAAATGGTGTTTGCACCATTTGTACATGGTGTGATTTAGTAATTTCATTATGCATAACATTATTGTTGTGGTTATAAACCTTAGGATTATCAAAAGTATTAGCCTGGGTTGACACAAGAGCTTTTATTTGAATTGGGCTTTGATTTTGAATTGGGCCTTGGTACTATTTTTGGCTTTTGTTTGGGCCTTGGTACTAGTTCTAGCTTTGGTTATGAGTGTACAACTTGATTACCCCTTTATTGATAAGGGATTTCTTAATTTATAGGCTTTTGTTAATAATTTAATCAAATGTGTAGACACACTAAAGCTCCAAATGATAGGATATGTCACTTTGTAAATTATTGGTAAACACTATGACCAATTATTTATTTGGTATATTATGTGTGAATTAGCTATCAATTGCTCTCCATCACTATAAATAGCTTGAGAAACTCTCACCAAGTCTCTATTGAGCTTGGCCTAAATCCACCATAGTAATCTCATGCTTGTTATTATAGAAGAAGCATTATACAAATTTATTTGACAGGTCATCAAAATTAGGCACAAAGTTGTTTATAATTTGGAGTAGCCACTCCAAGGCCTATCCATCTAGATTTCAAGGGAAAGGAATAAAATATATATCGCTAAAGGTAACAGGCTAGCAAGTAACATAGAATTCCTTCAAATATTCCTTTGGGTCACCTTTACCTTTATATGTGTTAAAATTTGGCAGCTCAAAACCTAGAGGAAATGGTATCTAAAGATAGTCCATGTTGAAAGGGTACAAACCTATCTTGTTCAATTTAAACTTCTTGGCTTATTTCTTATCTGAAGAACTGAAATTGCATCCTTCACCTGTTGCAATTCTTGGGCTATAAAAGTGGATGGTATAGATAGTTGTGATTTGGGTTGGGTGGTCCAAATTGGATTACCTTGACCAAGGTACATTGGAAGAATAGATGGCTAAGGAATGTTTGTTTGGTTGGTCACCTGACCAAGAATATGCATTCACTGGTTAGGGTTATATTGATGATGTGGTATTTATTATTGGTAAACATTCAAGTTAGGATTGGTAGTGTGGCTTTAATTTGGAGGGAACTATGGCCTGAACAAAAGTGTTTGGTGTTGTGGAATGAACTGTGTGGCATGGGTTTAGAATGGAACATGTTGATGACTAGTTGAACCCTGATGTATGAAAGTCACCTATTATTGGTTGAAGCTCTACTATGAAAATTTTTGTGTGCTAAGCACATGTTGTAGATAAGGGATTTGTTGGGTTTGGGGTAATTGTTGCCTGGTAGATATCTGTTGGACATTAGTTACTTATTATTGGTTTAAAATGTGTTATTTTCTATGCATTTGTTCTGTAATAGGCACTTTTTATTGGCTTGGCACTTATTATTGATTGGCCACAAGACATTACTGATTAGGAAATGATTGAGGTACTTGATTTACCAATTGTTGTGGTGGCATGTTGGTTTGAACCTATCGAGGTTGAATATTTATTACCACCTAGTGTAATGGGGTACTTGATCATTGTTGATTGCTTACACCTTCTTGTATATTTGAGGAAGCAGATGGTCATAGAGGGACAGTCACCTATTATAGACTAGATGCACTTGCCCCATGTTGTTGTGATCTAGTTGATAGACTTGAAGTCGAGATCTATTGGGAATTTTTGGGTGGGGTGTTATTTGGTACATTGGACTATAATTGGTATAGATTAGGGATCACCTATGTATTATCCACTATATTTTGGAAAGGGGTTACTAAATATTGCACTAATTATTCCTCATTCAGAGGAACATCGAAAATGTCTACAAGTGGTGTGATTTGAACAAATAAATTTGTGTTTACTTTGGAAGAGCTTACCAAACTAGTTTGTATTGTATTTTATGGAGCTAAATTGATAATTGACGTGTTTGAAATGGTCATGGAATTAAAATTTATTTCTAGGTCAAGATAGGTTTGGTAGGCATATTGCACTTGCACAAATTGGTCAGTACTTTAACATTTTACTTTAAATGCATGTAACAAGCTCATGGTTAGGCATGGGTACAAAGACCTAATTTTCACCAGTAAAGGCCTTCTCAAATGTTTGGATGAGAGATTCATGACTAGGTACCCTAACTAGGCAAGGTAGACTTTCTTGTGGAAAATTTGTTGGGAATTTATCACTAACTTTGATTTCTCTAACAAGAATGTAATATTTATGCTCTAAAAGATGACGATCAAAAAAGTATGGATCATAACTAGCACTAGATGGTATGTTCACATAATATAGTTATTGTTGTTGACCCATTTATATACTAAGCAACATGTTGGTATGGTATTGTGCAAATGGGTCTTGTTCTTACCCCAGATAAAGAGGTGTGTTTGTGGGTTATTGTGTGATTCGGTTGTGTTCTTTCATTATGTTAGGAGACACATTATGGGATATAGATCTATTTCATATATTATGTTATCACTATAGGGCTCATAGTCAAAGGGATCAATTGTAATGATTTTCTCATAATCTATATTATACATAACTCTACTACATGTATATTGAGGCATGGTTAAGTCTATGTTGATTACAATGATATCTCATTAAAAGCTAACAATCAGAACTTGATCTAAATTAACACTAACACTCTAGCTCTTTGGAAAAAATGGTCAACAAAATGAAAACTTGGATTTTGTCTTGATAAATAGTTTAATAAAACTTGAATATTGGAATAAAACTTGAATTATGATCTAAGCACATGAATCTTTGAAACTAAATGTAAAATAAACTAAGTTTAGGCAAATGTAATTGGTCTTAGAAACTAGGTCTTGGAAATAAACTTGATCTAGGCAAAGTGAAATCAGTCTTGGCACATGAAACTTCTAACCACATCTTATAAACAAACTCAATCTATGCATATGAATACTTAGTCTTGGCATATGAAACTTATAACTAGGTATTGGAAACAAACTCAGTATAAGCATATGGATTGGTAAACAAACTAGGCATATGAAATTGATCTTGGCAAATGAAACTTCTAAGTTTTAAAAATAAACTTGGTCCAGGCATGTGAATTTATAACTACTCTTAGGTCTAAGGATATTTATTTAAAACAAAAGGCACACTTGGTCTAGGTGAAACTTAGAAACAAGGAAAAACACTATTTCAGTCCAAAAGGGAACTTGGTCAATGCAAATGTCTTAAACCAAACTAAAAATTAATCCAAGTTTACACAATCTAAACACAAAAATTTTAAAAACTCAAGCCTAACTAATACCCCAAATAGATAATCCTTGACACAATTCTGGGCACTTATGTCCAATGTGCAAAAAAATTTGCGATGTTCAGTGATTTCTAGGCTTAATTTGCATAGTTTGCTAGAAATTGATCTGAAGTCTGTTTAGACACAGAAGTGGCCAAAAATGAGTGTATACAATTATTTTTTCATGTTAGGGGACACATTTAACCATGACACTATGATCAAATTATGTCATCATTATTATATTAAAGCTTCCCAAAAGAAATGGTTTACTAAAACCATACCTTCTAAACCTCAAAAATCCTCTTTTACTTCTAACACAACATTAAGATGATAATATTTGTGTAATTGATGTTGAATATGACCAATATTATACCAAATATAAATATGTGAATGTATTAAAAATTAACTATAGAAAAAAACCTAATCACAAAAACCTTATCACTAAACCTAAGAAACCCTCTGCTATTGTACCCACATCTTTCAAACCAAATGAGGAGTCACTTCCACAACCAGAACCCCAACCTAGTTCTCCTATTCCTAAAAAAAATATCATATCTCATAAACCTCATATTATCTATTCATCCTCTAAATCACATTGGATTTTTTTTGGAAGAACTTAATTCAATGCCTTGTAAAATTCCCCTTATGGAATTAGTTTGTACTTCTCCCTATCATCATAAATTCTATATGCAAAAATTAAAAAATATTGAAGAGCCACAATCTCATGATTCAAAAATTCCTTATAACAACCCTTCACTTACAAAAGTACATACAATTGAAACCATATCTAAATCCTCAAAACCATTCATATAATTTCTCGAAGAGGATATGATTAATGACAAAATTATTTTTCAAGCAGATGATATTCCCTTATTTATTAAAATTATGATCAATAATACCCTTATTTGAAAATTTATAGTATATGAAGGATTAGGAATTAACATCACCTCCCTTTAGTTAATTCAACAAATTAGATACACCAAATAAAATCTCAAATAAACACATCTTGCATGTAGAGGATTTGATATAAATAATCAAAAACCACTTGATTACATTTGGCTCCCATTTATTATAGGACCTAAGACAATTCACACTAAGCTTATGGCTATGTATCTCCCTTTATCTTACAACATGCTCTTCAGTCACCCATGGACATATTGTATGCATGTTATTACCTCTTCAGGTAGTCAATGTATTAAATTCATACATAATAGATAGTGTTACAAACACGAAGTTGATCTTAATCCATGGAACTTCCAACTACCAAATCCTAAATCTCAATTTCACATTCCTATGATTACTCACATCAATAGTCCACCTCTTCAAGAATTTATTGACATGAATCTTGACTTACATGTCACTCTTATCGATTCAGATGATGATGAACCAAATGAATTTCAAAACACTTGTAATACCACTTGACTACCTCCATATGTAGTGGAATGGCTTCCTCCTTTACTCCCACATGATTTTACCATTCCTCTAATTGATGATACTACTGATACTCCCCCTCCATGTAATGAATATGAATTATCTTACATAAAATATGATTTCAAGTGTAATAAATATGGAGTGGAAAAATTGCTTCAAGATCCTCTAACTATGTCTCCTAGTAAATTTAGTAACATAGATTTTTCAACCACTAATTCTCTCATAGAAACTGATGCATGCACTATTTCTCACACTTATGATGATAATTATATCATGGTCCAAGCCCAATCATGAGATTTAGATGTCCAACAATATCAAAAGACATTAGTAAAAATAAAATGCCTTCAATCATGATGTCCATGTCATTCATATCTCATCTGATGCTAAATTAGAACTTGAAGGTTATATACCTCCTATTAATCCACCATTATTAAACACCCAATGGGTAATCAAGGAAATCCCAACTAAGGCATGTTTTGAACCTTCTACACAATCTACTTTACCAAATACAAATATTATTTCCCCTTCTTATGATCACATTGATCATCTAAATTATAACCATCTATATCTATCCAACTCAGATCTATTAAGACTTCATCTATTAAAAAATTAAGATAATGACTACATATATAATTGATTTAACTCAACCTGATCTCACCAACACATTTTATATATCCATTACTTCACCTAAAATTACCTTAGATGCTAAAGCCACTGATGTGAGATAAATACATTCTCAATATGATAGCAAAGGTAACCAAATCATTGATCTTGAAGTATATGTCAAATATTATGGACCTTTACCTACATTTCCTAGTGTTGAAGCTATACTAAAGATCCTCCATGCTAGAGAACCACAATTTCCATGCTAATATCATAAGCTTGGAAACTTTAAGCAAAAGGTTCCTTATTTAAACAATTTCTTTGCTAGTGTGGACCCCAAAAATCATCCTATTTATTTCCTCCCTCCTACTCCATACCATTTCCAAGATGGAAATACTATGCTTATAAAAGAAACTACAAAAATAAAATATGGTACACATACTTGTCCTCGACTGATTACCATCTCAAAAAATCTCATTGCCAAAGAGCATGATAACTTTAGTCTCTTTTTTTATAAATATCACAAAATGTTCACTTGGTAATATGAAGATATGGGAATTGATCCTAACATCATTATTCATAACATCATCACTTATCCGTATGCTAAAATTGTTTGACAAAAGCAATTAAAATTCCCTCTTGATATTTCTACCTTATGTCATAAAGAAATCATCAAACTTTTGGATGCTAAATTCATTAAATCTATGGAATACTTCGAATGGGTCTCTAACATTATCCCTATTCATAAAAAAGTTACCATGATTATTCAAATATGCACTGACTTTAATAATCTAAATTTAGCATGTCCAAAATATAATTTTCCCTTACCTTCAATAGATGTTATTATCGATTCTACCATTGGGTATGAAATGTTATCACTCATAAACTTTTTCTCAGGATATAACCAAATTCACATAGCTCCTTAATATCAACATAAAATAAAAATTACAACTGAATGGGGCACCTATGGTTATGTTAAAATGCCTTTTGAACTCAAAAATACCAAAGCTACTTATCAACTTGTAATGACCCATATTTTTTATGATCTTATTCATAAAATTTTCAAAACCTATGTGGGTGATCTCATTTCCAAATCTAAGATGCGTAAATCTCACCTTCATGATTTGGATATCATTTTAGATTGACTCATTAAAGACAAAGTTAGACTTAATCCCTTTAAATGTGTATTTGGGGTT
This sequence comes from Torreya grandis, assembly GCA_037957365.1. Lineage (NCBI taxonomy): Eukaryota > Viridiplantae > Streptophyta > Pinopsida > Cupressales > Taxaceae > Torreya > Torreya grandis. The sequence continues at coordinate 7,710,238 of JARHVA010000075.1, forward strand.
AACTCTGGTAAACTTCTAGGATTTTTAGTTTCCCTCTAGGGTATTGATGTCAATTCAACTAAAAAAAAAGCTTTCATATACATGCCTATTCCTAGTTCCATTTTTGACATACAAACATACCTTATAAAACTTTAGGCAATTTTCCATTTTGTTCTAGAAATGGATTATTGTATTTACTCCATTAATTACCTTCTTAAAAATGATAATTCTCTAGAATGGATGGACTCATGCAAAAAATCATTTGACAACATGAAAGAATATTTGCTTCATCCTCCTACTCTTCTCCCACCTTCAAATGGTTATCCATTAATTCTATATATATCCTCTACCCCCATATCAGTTGGGGCAATGCTTGTCCAATAAGACAATACCAATAAAGAATATGTTATCTATTATATTGGTTGAGTCCTAATTGATTATGAAAAATGTTATACAAAAGTAGATAGTGATTGCCTCACCATCTATTTTGTAGCTAAAAAGCTTTGTCATTATATGTTCTATCAAACTACTTATGTCATTGTCCATTCCAATCCACTTCAACAATTTTCTGCAAAACTTTCTTACCTAGAGATAGAATTGGAAAATGGATGGTCCTATTGATGGAATTTTACCTTTTAATCATTACATAGAAATCCATTAAAATATAAGTCATTGTAGACCAAATTGTAATGGATTCCCTACCAGCTACAAACCACCTTCAAGATATTCTTCTTGATGAATAATTTTTTTATATTAAAAGTTTCAACCAAGCAATCTCACTCAAAGATTATTTTCATAAATTCATTGTTGCTCTAGAAGCAAACAACCAAGAAGAAATTGAACCTACTCCTTGTACCACTAAATCTAAAGCAGTCATAGAATAATTACTGGAAGTTACAATTGACTTACATGAAGACACTTGGATAATTCACTTTAATGGTGCCAAATGCCTTCAATGAGTTAGGGTAAGTTGTATCTTAACCAACCCACATGGTAAAATTATATCTCTCATAGTTTGATTAACTTTTGATGTCACCAATAATATGGTTGAATATGAAGCTCTAATATTAGGCATGTAAGCCGTAATCGATGTATACATCCCATGTTTACATGTTTTAGGAAATTAACAACTCATATGTCATCAAGTTAGTGGATATTATCAGTTTAAAAGTGAAATTATTCTCACATACCACAAAATTAACACTAAACTTACCAAAGAATTTGCCTCTTTCACCATGGAACTTATCCCACAAGATCAAAAATCTATAGTTGATTCTCTTGATTCAATAGCATCTCTATTTCACCCTCATCAATTACTTCATGATTATCAATTCCTTATTCAAATGAGGAAATAACCTTATTCTTTAAAAAATGAAAATGATTCTTTAATTTGTCACATAGAGGTTGTTACTAGTCGAAAGAACCCATGGTACAAAAACATAATTCAATTCATTGAATATCAAACTTACCCTCTAAAAATAGATTCTTGTAAAAAGACTCGAATTCACAAAAAGCATTTAAATATGTAATTTGATACAATACCCTCTATTATTGCAACATATAAGGAACCTTACTACATTATGTAATTCCAGAAGAAGTTCATACTTTCCTTGAACAAGCACATGGGTGCATATTCAATGGTCATTGTAGTGGCCACACTATAGCCTGTAAATACCTATGCATGGGTTACTTTTAGGCTACTCTTAAAAAATATGCTATTAATTTTGATAAAAAATATAACCCTTATCAAATTTATGATGATCTCATCCAATTTACTTTGGTAGAACTCTAAAATGTGGAGTCTTCTTGGCCATTCTCTATGTGGCAATTAGATCTTATTGGGAAATTACCTAGATCACAAGATGGTCATGTGGCCATTATCACTACCTTTGAATATTTTACGAAGTGGGTGGAAGCCATGCCTCTTATTAAATATACTGGTATTGACATTTATAAATTCATTCTCAATCAAATCATGTCATTTTGGAGTTCCTCATACCATCATTTCTAACAATGGTGGCAACTTCAAAAACAAAGATATGAAATAACTATGTGCAAAATTCAAAATTACACATAAATTATCAACACTTTATCATCCGCAATGTAATGGCCAAGCAGAAGCTAATAATTAAATTATAAACAAAATCTTATAAAGGACTATTAGATAATCTCACACTAATTATCATCTCCATCTTTATCCTACAGTTTGGGCTTATTGCACTAGCATATGCACTGTTACTGGGGCAATGCCATTTTCATTAGTTTATGGATCTGAATCAGTTTTACCTTTAAAAGTTGAGCTAACATCCTTACAAATTTTTAGTCATGGTATTATTCCTAATGAGGAATTGTGTGAATCTCATCTCCATGATTTATATTTCCCTTATGAGTGATGTATGGTTGCTTTACAACATAATCACCAATACAAAGCCCATATTGCTAAACAACATAATAAAAATGTCAAAGTCCAAACTTTTAGTGATGGTGATCTAGTCCTCAAATTAGATTATACACATGAAAAATAAGGTAAGTATGCCCAAAAATGGTGGGATCCTTACCTTATCAAATATGTCCTTGGTCATAGTACTTATAAATTACAAACTAATGAAGGACATATTTTCAAACAACCCACTAATTCTCAATTTTTAAATAAATATTTTGCTTAAAATATCTACTATTTATCACATACTTCCATATCATTTATATACTAACACTTCTTATATGTTTCATAAAAATATCTCCAATATGCAACTTAACATTACTCTTAGTAGCCTTAATTCCTACCATGGGTCCTTCAGTCTATCTTTATTACTTTTAGTTAGTTCATGAGTTGTATTATAAGATCATGAATAGGACCCAACCATCCTGATGAACATATTTTATTACGTATTCTAATTTTCACTTATTTTTATTTTTTTAGTTGTAATATAATACCTTGGGTTTATATTTTATGAGTTACAATGTAAGACCTTAGAGAGGACTAGGATTTCCTCATAAAATTTACAAAATTTCTTAAACTATCTTTAAAACTAAGTGTTCTTCTAAGAAATGAAGGCAATGGTTAAAGATTGTGATTTCATACTCACAAAATCAGTTATGTCTCTTTTATGGTAACAACTTTAAACAAACTATTTTTTCATGTTTCCTTACACTTACACTATTTCTTATGATATGGAGTCATGCTTACCTGTCATTGTATCCTTTTCAATTTTTTTGCAATTTGAGGTAACTTAATTGTTTCATGTTCACTCTCATATTTTCACTGATGTTCATTCCACTTTAGGCATAATAGTATCATTTTAAAGATAACATTATTATTTAACATGCAATTACAAGACTTCTAGACACCATGCTCTCTAACTTCTTTTCCTTACTTATAAAGTCTAAGTTTTCTATTGATAGTCATTTTTAACACCCATGTGAGTTTTTTGAATCCGTATGGAGGAAGAATAGGAAAATCCATAAAAAAGTTAAAATCCAAATCATTTAAAAAAAATTAAATGATAAAATTGCATTTATAAATAGTCAAAATTCAAAATCATGCCAAAAGATGTAATTTATAAGCACATATTCTATTCTAGTTGAAGCTCAAACTCCATAGTTGGTCTCATGATAGAGCCAAGGTCCATTAGGGTGTGGTAGGCCAATAGAATGGGATATGAGATTTCCAAATTTTCTGTAGTGATACCTACTTTCTCACATAAGTACCCATTATTCACAATAAATTAATGACTCTATTATAGGTCCTAAGGAATAGGAAACACGTTGTGGGAAGGTAAGTCCATTTTACTTTTCATGCATATAGTTTTCATGAGATGATATTTATACCTCACTAGATAACCCAAATTTTTGTGGCTAAGGAAAGTTCTCTAGAGTGTTTAATGTCAAAATTATTCTTGTTTTTCCAAATTAATTTGAGTGTCTTGATACTAATAAAAAAAAATCTACCTTGGTACTGCCTACATTTCCCCCACCACCCATTTCATTTCCCCCCTTGATAAACAATTTTTATATTCCTTATTCTTCATCTATTTTAAGACATACACATAATAAATTTGTTTTGGTTTAATCCTTCTTAAGAACGAAATTTGTATCTTTGAGCGACTATGCATTACATTTTAAAACACATTACCTTATCTTTTTCTAGATTTCCTTGGTTTTTCTATAAAATCATAAGTAAGTTTATCTTTTTATAGATAATCTTGTTCCATTTCTCTAATTTTATTTTTCCATTATTAAGTGAGTTTGGATTGTTACTTCTCATTCATCAATGTAGTTTTACTTTATGTCATTTTTACATCTTTATTTAAGTATGGTTTGTTACTTCTTTCACATTGATGTTGAAACTACTATTTCAAATAAATGTGCCTTTGGCTTGATTCATTTTGTTAATTTTATTACTTAAGGTACACTTGTTTGGGTTTTTTAATCAGTTAGTAGCCTTGGCTAAATAGTTACCCAAATTACTCTCATTTTATCCATTTTGACCTAGTTTTTTGGTTCTAACTTGGCATTTATCACCCTAGCTTACCAATTCTCTAAGTGACTTATTCAGATATGCACAATTCATTTATTTTTATTTACCTACAATTGTTTGTTTTTTCTCTTTAGTTTTGTATCTCTAGAGTTTGTCCAAAGCAACAAATGCTCCCCCCATGATCAAGACGACAAATACAACAAGCAATTATTTAGCAATAAAGGTAAGTTAAGGTATGCATATGATACTTTCAATTATTTCTTTATTATCATTTCAATTTATATTTTTAATGTAATTAATTATCTCAACATTGGTTGTTGTTATGTTCTTTCTCGAATCATCATCCTATGTTATAACTGTATGACATTTGATGAGCTTCAAGTGGGGCATATGTATACACACAATATTTTTAAATTATATCATTTACGGATCCTTTCTCTCTTATAGGAACCCATATAATATCAATCTCTCTAAGTGCATGAATTAAAGGGTGAATGAGGAAAGGGGTTGGCAGACCTTTGGTGCTTTACAAGATTGTTGGCCCCTATACCATTATCTAAAACCACTATAATCTACTCTTATCCAATTCACTAAGTAACAAAAACCAAATTATATAATAACCTAAGTAATTAATCATCCAAAATATACCATACCTAAAAAAAATCCCCTTTTATCCACTTTTTCTACTACGTTAACCTGATTTACCTTGTTGGGAATTCAGTGCATGTTACATACTCAGTTAGCCAAAGTTGACATAGTTTGAGGCCTAACGTTTCTATTTCCCACCAAATAAGTTTGACATGGTCAACCTTGTCAGATAAATTCTTAGAGGGTTAAATTTCAATCATTTTATATAAATTCCCGCTTCACTATATTTCTAGATATAGGATCATTCAATTAGCCATCATTACAGCTCGTAAATCTACTTATACCATCAATTGGAGGTTTCATTGCATTGGAGTAGTAACACTTGTATTTTGGACATCTTAGATGCATAGGAGAAGTCTTATATCCTAGAGCTTATCTATAATTGTGATCCTTAAAAGCCACAACAACATTTTACAAAGTGCCATTGGCTAAAAGAGAGATTGAGGCATGATGGGTTCACTTCAATAAGGTAAGTATATTTCTAATCCTTCACATTTTGATAAGTAGATGTTGTAGAAATTAATGGATTGAATTATATATATCCTTGATTAGATTACTTATATATTATCTTTAATAAAATTATATTTTCTTGTTTATTATCTTCCCCATTTATGCCACAAGTTTTGGTGAGCATTAAATTAGCTTACATATTCATTTAATAGATTAGCTTGCATGTTTAGTTAGTAGATTAACTTGCTTACTTTTATTATAATCATAAGACCTAGATAGGTTTATTGCATTATGGAATATGACTAGAGGCCTTAGAAACCTCTCTTTTGCCATTGTGTGGTAAGATATCCCTTAGTTTAGGTTTAGTAGATCCATAATTGGTCATGACCATGATATAATAAAGTATTGTTGAGTGGATTATTAGTTAATCACCTTCTCTGATATTGGATATTATTGAGTAGGATAAGTTGTATATCTATCTTATTTCACTTTCATACATGTATTCCATAATGTGTCTTTCACCCTTCGAATCCCATAATAAGTTTTGCACCCTTCATATCCCATAACGTGTTTTGCACCTATTAGGTCTCAAGTTGTATTTTTCACCTCTCAGTTCCCAAGCCATTATTTTCATCTCTCAAATTTGGAGTCATGATTTTAACCTCTCAGATCTTGAGCCTCATAATTTGACACCGCAACAAGTGAAACATGTCTAAATAGGGTGTAATCTCCTTCAGGCCATAACTTTCACATCCAAACTTCGTTTTGGATCTCATTTGATGCACTAGAAAGATAATTTGATGAAGAAAATTTTACCTTAAATACCAATGGTAAAAAATCTTCATATTTAACTTCAAAAATTAAGGGGGAGAATCATAGTTATAAAATCAAGGTGAAGTTCCCACTACAAAATTAGGGTTCAATCTCCCTCATGCCATAACTTTTGCATACGAACTCTATTTTGGCTATCGTTAAATGTGTTAGAAAGATAATTTGATGAAAATTTTATCTTTAGGATCCATGGTGTATAAAATTCATATTAAATTTTTAAAATCAAAGGGGATAATAATAATTATAGAAATAGGTCAAAGCTCATAGTTTCAAGTTGTGTAAAAATACCAATGCACTTTTGCAAGTTGTGAAAATTGGTCATTTCACTTTTATAGTCATGAAAATTGGTCATTTCACTTTTCAAGTTGTGCAAATATGTCATTGCACTTTTTCAATTTGTGCAAAAATTTTAACGTATTTTTTCAAGTTTTAAGTTATGCATTTTCATTAACGTGTTTTTGCAAGCCCCTAAAATGCATAAAAGGTGGTTACAGAATGTAACCACCCATTATAACTTATAAATATTTTTTTGGGGCTCATTTCAAGGGGTTATATTTTTGACAGTAGATGAAATTTTGACAAGATGTAAAGGAGTTTGTATGTATATCCCTAGGAAGGATCAATACAAAAATAATTTACAAGACTTTGTGCCTTTCGGTGAATTATGTGCATGAGTATATCAATATGTATTGATTGATGCTATTTAAAATTTGTTAAAATACTATTGTTATATAGTCAATGAAGGAAAAAAATTAGTGTAGAAAATTTTGTTTAATCTGCATTAGGAATTCTTGTCGTTGTGAAGCCTTGGTGGTATTAAAATAGAAATTATGTCTATTTTTTTTGGTAAATATGAGGTTGTTGTTTATATTTATTTGTAATGATGTCCAATAATCTTAGTGTATGTATCCTATTCTTATGTCCAGAATATGTCTTTTCCATCTTATTTCTCTGATAAAGTTTTCATGTATTATAATATCAAAACTTAGATTATTCTAGTGAGTCTCTGTGTTTAGCTACCTAAAATTATCATTCTTCTGTGGGGTTATTTTAACAACTTTATGTTTATCTGGATATAATCATCCCATTCTCCTTTCCTCTTTTATTTTCTCTTTTTTCTCCTTTCCATTATTCCCTACATTTTCCCTTCCATCCCCTTTCTATAATTTTTGGTCAAAAGTATGAACCTCCCATAGAAAATAGTTTTGTTGTAAATAAACATGAATAGCTCTTTTCATGATTTCCCTTTTTAGTTTTCAATAAAGCTAGCTCTGCCTGCTAATAAGAGAGGGACTTTGTATCTACATTTTTCACTAATGTGAGGAATTTGTCCCCACATTTTTGACTAAAAGTCTATATTTATCCCCCTAATACTTTTTCAGCCAACACATCCAAACCCCCATACTGCCTATCAAATTTAATCAGCTAATCTTAGGGCACATTCTATAGGGTGAGTCAACCTAGGGGAACATATTATATCAACCGTTCATCATAATATATTATCACCCTAGGATATTTTATCATTGTCTAAAATTCCCAAGCCACTAAAACTAAGCTATAAAAATCTATGATAGCCACTTCACCTATAATAGATCACCCCCATAATGTCTTTTCTCTAACAAATCATGTAAATACGTGTAGACCCTAAGGGATGGCCTATTTATGACCAAACTATTAGAGCACTCTATTAGGGTGGTACCACTCTATATTGGTATCCTAAAGCCCTATAATATGACACATAGTCATCATAACATCCATGTAGTCAACATCCTTTGGCCACCCCCATTGAATACCTCTATAAGGCATCCATGTAATCTAATCTATAGTTAAATCATTAACCACATGCCTATAGAAAATGAGGTCCCATGCATGGCCTATTTGTGTACCAACCATGATCTCCCAGCCATATACAATTAGATATTCTAGGGTTCATACTCATCACATCCTTAAGAGCCTCTCTATTCCCATATGCTCCTAGGCCCATATCTGTAGTAGAGTCATGACACCAATGCTAACTCCTTATCTATATGTCACCAAGTGAAAGTCCATATACAACTAAGCTAGTAGGATGGACCCCACATAAAAACACATTGATGTTAGACCATGTAAGCAACCACATCTCCAAGACAAATAGGTAAATATTATTTTCTCTTATCAACCAATAGGATGTCATTGATGATCCATAATCATTAGGGTTAACTGATCTATCCTTTAGTAATGATATAATCTATTTACATCTAACCATCCCTGATATAAGCCTACCCTGATATGATCAATTAATCTCATGATCATGGACATTAAGGCTTGAGATTACCAATATAATTAGTCACCTTTGATCAAAATATGATAAATTTACCATACATTTTGAAGTCTGACTATCATCTCTCTTATGGGTAAGTGGAACGTGTTGGTATCATTATATTAACACTTAACTAATGCCATGATCAAGGCTCATTCTATCTAAATTAGTGGCATCCACATCACATGACATATGTTGACCAACTCTAATACACCAAAGCTCACATCATCCAAAATGTGTATGCCTCACGAAAATGCTAGTTGTTGACCACATGACTTGACCAATGGAAAATCCTTCTACACAACATCAAAAAATCAAAATTTTAGCCTATTGATCATCTAATTCCTCTAATTTAACCTCATTATCCTTAAATCCATCAATAAATCCTCTTCTAACTAACTATTCCCCCTAACAAACTCACACCTTTTATTAAATATCACATCTCTCATGTCAATCTCGTAGGTCCTCAGTCGTGACACCATCTTATTCAACCCCCTCTAAAATCTTAGCCTACTTACATGAATTCACACCCCACTAACATAAAATCATAACTTTAAAGACATGATTTTATCTTTCCTTTAACCCTTTGAACATGTGGCTGCCTGTCTTATCTCTCAGTCACCTATCTAATATCGCATCTTTATTGGCATGGGATCATTACCTTATGCCTTATCAATTCTATGGGTTTATTTTTCAAACCTATAGCTACCCTTCACAAACCTACATCCCCAACCATGAACCCATATTTACCCTATTTCCATGCCTAGCTTTACAAACCCTAATGATCTCATGTCTACATTGAACGAACTCACATTTGGAAAAAATGAACTCACATTTTTAAAAATGTGGACTAATTTCATTTTTTAAACCCCCTAATTAATGCTAATAAATGAAAAATAAAAGACTAAATAACAAAATAAAAATCACCTATTGGGTCCCCATAGTCATTTGGACATTGGTGTTCTCAAACTCACTCATTATGATGATGATCATGTGGAAACCTAGCCATCTTTATTTCATGGACCAGAGCACAAATTTATCCAAGGATATGCTGAAAATTACCTAATTTTTACCCCCCATCTTCATATTTACCCTCTCCCAATTTTTAGCCCAACTAGCCCCTTCCTTGAACCTATCAAGCTTGTTCTCCCATTTGCAGACGTTTTAGTCCCATTTTTAACTATGTTTTTAATTTTCATCATATTATTATTGTTTCTAACCTACTTTTATCATACTAACTTTTCTATCAAATAGATTTATCATTTCATCAAATTTTATTATCTAACTTCATGTTTAGGGGAAACTACATTGTCATAAGGCCTCTTTAGACTATGTAGGTAGTCCTCAACCACTTAAAGTCCTAGAGGATAGCTAGGTTTCCCTATTCCCTTCTTCCCCATCATCCTTTGGTCACTTGAATTCCATAATTTTATCAACAATCAAACTACACTCTAAGTCACACCCATCAAAATCATTGTCCAAATTCTCATTTTTTAGGGTTATGGTTCTCCTAGCATGAGTCCATACCTAGATATGTCTAAAGCCAACACCCTCTTGTCAATAGTTATCAAAAAATTATTTTTCCTATGACTCTCCTTGCTATGTGTCCTTTGCTTTGACACATCTAAAACTTGTGGCCCATCATTGTTTTTACCTATAGATCTCCTCAACATGCATCCTTGCCTAGGATACATCTAAATCTTGCATCCAATAATCCAATCTAAGCATGTAGCTCTCCTGGCATGTATTTTTGTCCAAGATAAATCTAAATCTAACATCTTGTCACCCTCCCATCATGGTTACTTCCCATTTGGGGCATGTCTACAAATATGACACCATCATTTTTTGTTCCCTTGCATATGCCAAAGACATCATCTATTGGTGACTCATTATTATGGTCAATTTTCTCCATTATCCTATCTTTCACATACCTTCCCCTCATTCTTCCATCCATTCACACTTCCTACCCCTCATTCTATTTTGAGTGACCATTTTTTTCATTCTTCTTCACATGTACCCTTGATGGGGCATCATTCATCCTCTAACTTACTAACATCCATGATTATCATTCTTATTTGAAAGACCATTACCTATTCCAATTGCAATGCCCTTTCAAAGAGGGGGAAAATGTATACACATAATTATGTTCACTCCTTCATCATATCCAATATCACCTAACATCACACTAATTATACCTATTAATCATAACAACATAATTATTCAACCTAATATTATATTATCACCCCCTTCTAGTCACTAGTCTAACAATCCCCTATATTCCAAAACCATTCACTAACCTTACTCCTTCCCACATGATAATTAATCATCCTATTACACCCTTATTGACTTACTAACACTCCATTACACTATTTTTGGAATTTTAAATTCTAAATTAACCTACCTAACTAACATATCCTAAAAATCCCTCCTATAATCACCCACAACTATGATTAATTAATCCTAATGAGATTAAGAATATCCTAAGATACCTAGATCCCCATACCATGCCTTCAAGCCTTTTGCAAATAATTTTTAATTCCTTGGCTTATTAAATGAATCATCTCCCTAGGAATTTTTAATTCCTACATTATTTCTCTACCCTTGATCTTGCTACCCAAAAGATTCAAATGCAATCCTCCATTCTTCTCACCACCCTCTATATAAATTAGCCATCCTCCATGCCAATATAAGGAATGAATGAAATAATGATCTTATGCTTAATTGCTACCACTATCAAGTCTTGATATTTTTCTACTTACAATCCAACATATAAAGTGCAAATCATCTTATCAAATTTGTGACATGTCCTTATTTTGGTGGTAGAATGCTTACATGAATTGAAGTATATGTATTGTATTTTAATTGCTACATTGTTACCCAATCAGATGTTTATATTAAGTTTGAGATTGGTTTTTAGTCACTTGGCATGTTATTTGGTGTCATCGGCATTTGATTTTGATTTGAAATTTATCCTAATGCATCCCCCACATGTACATAGGTAATTTAGGTTTGTGGATATGAGATCTTTGTATTAGCTATGAATGTAACTTGTTTAATTTTAGAAGAGGATTCATCAAACATCATGGTATAATCATTGATCTAATCATATGAATCACCACTAGGCAATTTGTAGTCGATGCCATGGTATGCTATATTTTATTAAGAAATTATATGTTCTATGATGCCTTGTTCATGGAGACTAAGTTTTTTGCCTTTATTTTTCATGATATCACACATTATTTCTTTAGCCACATGATATTCATTCTTTTCAAAACAAGTTACTAAATCACCATTATATAGCTATGAATCATTTGAAATCTCAATCTTTTTATCATGTTATCCTGTTTATTTCCATTAATTCCTTTCAAGTCTTGTCAATTTATCTTTGTCAAAATTCTTAAAGTTCATCTAGATCTGTAACCTAACGAATAAGTGATTGGGATGCAAAACCTGAGTTTATAGAGTCCTCTTTTGAACATTACATTTCAAGTCTCTAATTGGATCCAATTATTTTCATCAAAAATTAAAGTCTCCATTTTGTCCTAATTTCTGCACTAATGAGTAGACTAAGTTAATGCGATCAATTTTGATTATAAACACTTAAGTGTAATAAATTATTATTGTGTCTCAAAACTTAGGTTCTTGTTTCAATAAAATGTTTTATTAGGTCTAAGGTTCTCAAGTTGTATTGAATCACTAATAGATCTTATGGGGTCTAGTCCCATAGGCACCAAATAAACCCAATAAACTCAATTGGTCTTATTCCATGGGTATTATGAGTACTTGAAGTGCCTGATATTTTTGATAATAGGGTTTATGTATTTTGATAAATGCTTGATATACCTAATACTACGAACAACATTGATAAGGTTTAGTTTTATAAATTCCACTGGTGCTTAGAGTGTTTAAATGGTGCTTAAAGTGTTGAAGGAATTTTATAGACCTAGTTAAGTTAAAGTACGTTGGGTACCATGAGAACGTAAGGTGCCCAACAGGGTCTACAAAAAGTTGAAAATGAAAATTCTAAAATGTCCACTAACACTAGCATGGTCTAAAAGACCTAAAAAATAATTCAATCAAGTTTTATGCCTTGAAATATATGATAAAATTGTAGTAGGAAATTTTGACAAATATGGATTTGAGATCATGTAATTAATATAAATCTAATCAAAACATCAAACTACCTAAGTAAAATCTAGAACCATTAGAATTAAATGCAATTAGATGAATGGACAATTCAAACCAACATTTTAATCCTAAAGCTAATTGCTCTAAACAAGGATTAGACTGATCAAAATAAGATAATTAGGATTAATATTACCTTGGACTCAAAATTTTGAAATTATGTTGGCATGATCATGGATTATTAATGGTGGATTCATGGTCTTATATTAGCCTATATCTCTCACTTGCATGCATCCTTTCTTGGGATATGTCAAAAGATTACAGCCTTTAAATCCTATCATCATCATGTTATGGTTGATTCCCCTTTGGGATGTGCCAACAACCATGATAGAGTCATCTCTACTGCTTGTACATGTGTCTTTACTAGGGGCATCATCAATATGTATCTCATTAATCAAAGTTTAAATCATCTTCTTCATCTTCTATCTCACATTTGACATCCCATCCCCTTTTTTATTCATCACATCCCACCCCTCATTTCTTATTTTGAGTGGCCATCCATCTCATTCTTCCCTACATGTCCCCTTGAGGGGGCATCATATCCACTAACACCATATACTAACATTCATCTATAAAATGGTTTTTATTTGAAAGACCATTACTCCTTTCACTTCATTTCACTCGCAATGCCCTTTTAAAGAGGGGGAAAATGTATGAACCTAAATCTACTCGCTTTCTTCATCATCACTAATATTACTATTAGTTGATACTAATTCTGCTTATCTAATTTATCCCCTCTAATTCCATCCTAATAACACCCCCTTATAATCATTTATCTCATATCCCCCATCAATATTTCTTCATTCACTAACTATAGTCTTATCTCACTTCTTCATTAATTCCCCTAATCATCTCTTATCTTATCCTAATCCCCACTTATCTATTATCTGGGAATTTTAAATTTGCATGGCCCACCTAACCACCTACTAAGCCTATTCTTAAGCTCTCCTACACCCCTAGTCCCTAATCACCCACCTAATCCCTATCTAATCTCCTACCTAATCATCATTAATTCCTCATAATGAATTCTATAATTCTCCATTTCTACAATCCTCTCTATTCTCACCCTTCCTCTCTAGAAGCCTCTAAATATAGAGGTTTCTAAGGAATTTTTAATTCCTTTTAATCCTTCCCTCCACATTCTATTTAAACAACCCATCCCTCCATAGAAACTAACTTGAATTATCATGCAATATCCATGATAAAGTATCAAAATAGAGGAATCCATAACATGTCCATGCCAATCTAATCCATAAATTTAATCATCAACATCCTTGATCAAGCAATCATAATGTCAAAATTCTGAGTCTAAGGTAATCTTAATCCCAATTCTCTTGTTTTGATTCATTTAATCCTAGTTTAGAGAAATTAGCTTTAGAATTAGAATGTTGGTTTAAATTGTTCATTTATCTAATTGCATTTAATTATAATGGCTCTAGATCTTCCTTAAGTAGTTTAATGTTTTGAGTAGATTTAGATTAATTACATGATCTCAAATCCATATTACTCAAAATTTCCTACTACAAAAACTTATAAAACAATATTAGAGGTGCTTGATCTTACCAAAAGGTTGGCATGTTCCCATTTGCTTCAAATGAATCTTGTACTTGTAAAGCATCATCTCCCTCAAATTTAAAAATCTTCCAAGTAATTTTCCCTCTAAACCCTGCATATTGTCTTTTCATAGCCTTTGTCTTGTTCTTCTCATTCTCATTTTAAATCTTCAACTTTCCCTAAATCTAGTTTTATCCAGAAATGTTATTCTTACAAAACCTTGTGTTTTAATTTGCAAAGAAATTTCTCATTATTTTTATGAAATCTATTGGTCAACCTCTCTACCCTCACAAACATTTCTTTCATCTTGACCTAGTTTCAAAAATGTAGAACTTCTTGATAGAAAAACCTTGTTCACTGCCAGCTTAACCAAAATGAAATATAAATAAATGGGATATGAGAAAATTATATCTTTGGAAATATATCTCAATGAAATTCATGATTATAGGATAATTAATGTACATTTGGAAGAATTTTGGGACAAAATACAAGAAGGTAAATGAAATGGCATTACACAAAAATTATTTGAGAGTGGTCTTGTCCATGCAGCTAGCTTTCCAACATTAATACAATGTATTAATTTAGTATTTTCCTATCCTAAGTACTATAATAAAGATACCAAATATATCAAGGCTTCTTATGGTATGATAATTTCTAAAGAGACCAAAGATATCAAGGCTTCTGATGGCTTGATAATTGCACAATTAGATGGCTTGTCTTTGAATATTATTTTCAAATTACCATAACATGATGAGATCACATACATGGGTAAATAGATTGGCCATAATTTATATTGTAATAATAAATAAATGTGTTTAACCATGATTACCCAATATTTATTAACAAATAAAAATAAATAACCATCAAATTTACCCAAAACATTACACAGGTCTAACTTTGGATTAAAAAATGTTAGATATGTTCACACTCTTAAAAAAATCATGGGCCATGATGATATTGGTCAATTTAACTATTGGATTTGTATGGTCATTAACATAATCTTCCATTGACAATAGTTTATTTATTGGGTTCAAATAATAAATTATAATATGCATGAACAATTGGTGAACCTATAGTCTTCACATCAACTCTATATGACTTCATATATGTTCTACTCAATTGTAGCCTTGAAGGTGTGGCCCAAGATTTCGCCTAGTGGGATATATACTTTGAAAAAAATGAGTCATGAAAATATTACACACATTACTCATGAATGGATTAAAATACATTTAAAATATTCAATGATGCACTCACAATGCTAATAGTAATAAAATTAGATGGAACTATTGTTATGTGTATCTCTAATGAATTTGTTGCATTATGGTAGTTTTTTTTATTGAGTTTCACAGGTTCACATTTAATAGAGTTGGTATATGATCCAAAACTTAGATTTTATAGTTGATAAATATTTCAAGAACACATAAATAACATATTAACAATGAATTCTCTAAGAAGAGATGTATTATTACTCAAGATCGCAATACAACTATATGCTTATCTCTGGGAAGAGATGTCTGATTTTCCATATCAAGTTACATATTAATTTATAAACATTTATAAATTATGGGGAGGATGTGTAAGGTCACCAATATCAAGGGATATTAATTGGTTTGACTTCCATGATTTAAAACAATACAAAATTTGAGGAATTACTATTTTTAGAAACATACTATTTTTAGACTACACTACTAAAATTGAAATTTGGGGCACTTCCATTGGGTTTTATAGGGTCAAAATTCATTGATTGGATATGCATTCCATCTCACTACATTCCCCTCATTCTTATCTTTCCAATGGTTCAAACGGTGAGTCAATTAGAGGTACGGTGCAAAAGTTATGGCTCCCAGAAGTTTTGTCATCAATTGGGGTGGACCTATCACCCGAATTGTCACCTAAATTGTTGCCCAGATCAGTCTATTTGAGGGTTTTCCATATATATTTCCTAGGTATTCCAATGATAAAATAATTTTTATTGAACTTTGTATGTAGTTGGATGAACTGCATAAAAAATGCAAAGAGAAAAAACTAGTTAGGATCCCCTTCCCTATTGGCATAAGCTACTATATTTTTAAGACTAAAAATGATGTAATAGACATTGAAAATACTATAGAAGACTTCAAAATGTATTTCCATACCATAATATTTACATTTTATATTAAAAAACATGTGGAAAACAATCTCATACTTGGTTCAAGTTATTCTCATGAGCCAAAGCTTGAAGACTATTGGGAATATTGATAGAATGATTTTGAGGTCAGGAAGAGAGATTATATGAGAATTAATTTGGACCAAATTAAGTCATATATATTGGAATGGGTAACTACAAGTGTGTAATATTATGGTGATGAAATGTATGATCCAATCTTCATTGAAAAGGTTTAATTTTTGGCACTACCACCAACTGATTGGTCCATTTGAGAGTTTTTTGGTTTTAAATAAAGAACACAAATTGTTATGAAAATATCACAGACATTGTTCCAAAATAAAAAAATTGAATACACTAGTGTTAGAGGCTCAACAAAATGGGAATCTTAAAATGCAAAAAAATAAAGAGTGTTTTATTCAACTCAACTAAGAGTTATTATTTATTCAAAGAGCCCAAAGAAAAATGGAAGTGAGGGAAGTGATGATGATGATCTAAGTAAGATGAAAATTCAAAATAAAACTTATGCAAATTAACTAAGAAAGAAGCTTGAGATAAAAATACCTCCAAGCATTACAACTTAGGTTAATGTTGAAACTCTAATCAGGCCACTAATTCTTCATTGCCAACAGATATTACAACACAACAAGGTTCTATTTTTAGCACTATAAACACCTAAATTTCACCATTTAGTGTTAAAATTCACTTTAACACACTAAACCTTCCTCTTCCATAATTATAATTCAAATTAACATCATTTCCATTTGCGTTCAAATAATTTATTAATTATTATTTAATTAATTATATTCATGCACATCATCTTCCTCAAAATACTAATTAAAATTTTAGATTTTTCACCTCACCCAAACATCCTCTATATTTGTCTCAATTGTGTGTTGACTCATCCATCCAATCCCTCAAATTTATCAACCACATTATGAGTCATATTAAAACATTTAAACCTCCTAGATGACTTTACTAACTAACTTGATTTGTTCTTGGTGAGTCATTCAATCACCTCTCCTCTTTACTCAACACATGGAATTAGTCATCATCCTCATAGATGAAGACTCAAATACAATCATTGAATATTTTTATAATTTGAAAATTTTAAATAATCCTCAATCATTCATCTCATCTCCCATAAGCCTATAAATTGACATGTAGTCCATGACTTTCAATCATCCACTTTTAAGCTAATGAAGTGTTATAAAATTGTCAAGTCAATCCAAGTGAATCAAAATCCTCTTGCATAACAAAACACCACCCAATTATCTTTGCTTTAGAAAGGAGTTTAGAAACTACATTAATATCCAAGATCAAATCTGTTGTCCCCCCAAAAAAATATCAGTTCATTTTTGGGACAACATTTGAACTATTTTAGTCTTACAGACCAAAATTATCTCTTCTCTTTTAAAAATTTGTCTTGACCATTCAAATTCTTCAATTTTCAAGCTTTTCATGAATCTACAGACTCTGCAGGCAGGTCATTTATATAGGTTCAAAGGCTTATGCAGATGGTTTCAGTCAAAAGAATTAGTTTTTCAACACTTAGTCATTTTTTAGGACTGTTTCAGTGCCTTGGTTCAAATAAAAATCTCCATCAGCAACAAGTTCAATGTTTGGTTCATCCTCTGGTTCAACGTCTTTTGGTTCAAAGGACTATTTCAAAGCCTAAGTTCAATCAGAAATGTCTATCAACAAAGCATTCAAGCAAAAAGGACTTGAACCATTGAACCGTTGAACCATTAAACCACTTTGATTCAAAGGTTCAACAGGTTCAAAGTTCAACAAGTTCAACGTCTTTGGCAAGAGTTAAGTGCTTCATCAAGGTTCAAAGTTCAATCGCTTCAATTGGTTCATCAGTTTCAAAGCACTTAGCCAAATAAAGGTGGCTTGAACCATTGAACCACTTTGGTTCAAAGGTTCAACGGGTTCAAGGTTCAACGGTGGGTTCAATCAAAGGAACAGTTCAATGGCTTGGTTCGTCAGTCAGTTCAAAGCTTTGTTTGAACCATTAAACCAAAATTTGGTTCAACATCTTGGTTCAATGAAAAGGTTCAATGCTTGGTTCACTCGGTTCACTCACTTGGTTCACTCGGTTTATCCGCTTGTTTCATTCAGTCGGTTCATTCAATTGAACCATCGGCTTGAACCATTTTTTGGTTCAACCAACTGGTTCAACATCTTGGTTCAACAAAATGGTTCATCACCAAAGTTTAAAGGGATGGTTTAATGCAAAGGAAGCTTCCCGAAGGACAAGTGCCCTTGTGGAGGACACTTAATAAACAAAGGCACCCTTCAAAAGGGTCATTTTCAAGGAAGCCGAAAGGTAATTCTTCCAGATTTTTTTAAGGCATTTAAAATTGGCTAAGACATAATTCTTTCAAATTTTTGTCTAAAGGAATTCCTTTAGACAAAAAGTCTGAAATAAATCAAAGAAGTGGTTTTTCTGAAGACTTGTTCAAAGACTTGGCAGAACAAATGATTCTGCGGACTTTTTGTCTACGGGAATTTTCCCCAGGGAAAATGTCTGTGGGAATTTTCCCTGGGGAAAATGTCTGTGGGAAATGTTCATGAGAGGAAGCATAAGAAAAGCCTGGGGGAATTTGTGAAGGGCCACTAAAGGACCCCGAAGGGCAGGTGCCCTTGTGGGGGACTCTCGACTGCCAAAATGAAGGACATTTTCATGAAATCCAAAGGAATAATTTAGTGACTTGTCATTCAAAGACCGCTTGATAGGGCAAGTCCAATCTGACAAAGACCAAGTAATAAGCTTGAAGGACCAAGGAGTGACGCACCCAAAGACATCAAATTCAACACAGCTGACTAGCCATTGGAAACATAGTGACGGGCGTGCAAACGTCAAATTGAAGACAACAAAATAATTGTTGATCCTTTGAACTTACAAACCAGAATGCATTCCCAGAATTCAAGGCCAAGAACAGTAGAAAGTGAGGAAGAAATAGAATAGAAAACTAAATCCAAGACCCAATTCAATTAACCAAAAAAGGAGAAATGATGAAGATAAGATCAGATCGCCAGGTGGACATTGAAAGTTGCAAACTTTTAATAAGCGCGACTTGTTTCCCTGCATTGATAAAATCAAATGGGTAAAATGCCCCTAAGTTCTAGCCTATATTCTTAATAGATTCCAACGCAACATGATCTATTACTATTCTTGAGTCCTTCTTGAAGAGGCTATATAAGGAACTCTCTTCTATTGTAAAAGGGATCTTTTTTTTGACAATCAGAACGAACCTCTACCCAAATTGAAAGGCACTTCTAAGACTTTGAGCTCATTTTGTTTATCATATTTTGTTATTGGAATAAGAAAGCAAATGGTTTTTCAGACTTTGTGTTGTGATATCTTTGTTGTTAAGGAAACTATTCTTATGTCTTTTTCCTTGATGTATTATCTGTTCCTTTAATTCAACAAGCAGGATTAGTGAAATTAGTCAGAAAGCTGTCTTGAAGAGTTAACTGTGGAGAGACTTTGTGCCCCCATAATTGCCTTTCAGTGTGTTTTCTTTTCATTTCTATGTAAAGGACATTGAGAAGACTTTGTGCTCTCATTGTTCTTCGTATCTTACTCTTGAGCAATTCAGGTGAAGACTTTGTGTTGCATCTCATTTTGCTGGCTACTGCATCCTTTGTTACATTTTATTGTTACTACCTAGAGTATTCTTGTGGCTTGTTGTATAGTACTTTGGAAAGAAGAGGAGTGTTTTCTGTCATTTTCCTTGAGTTTCTACTATGATTTGCATGCATCATCTCTGAAGAAAGAGAGATGGATGGTTTGTCCTACCCTTGAGTATTATTTTTTGTTTATATATATATATAGCTTATCTATAGGGAACCTCCCCTTGATGAGAGGAGAGATCAGTCCCCTTCTAATGTGGTAAATCTACACATTTGGATGAATAATCTTCCTACTTTGGCTGATCAGACCTATTTTGTTTATAAGTACGTTGATCGACAAAATATTCAACCAATAATTTTTGGTGACTCCGCTGGGGATATCATATCCATTATCCATTTATAATCTGTTCATTCACCTCCACATTAACTAAGAAAGAATGCACAGTTGAAAGCCTCAAGCTTTAACTGAAGCAAGGTAAATTCTTTTCCACTTTTATTTCACAATTTGGCAGATTCAAAGTATACATGAAGCCAAAAGGCTAAAGGTATTGTTGACCCTATATTCGAGTTGGTACAGCAAGGTGATTTTGATTTGTTTCCTTCACCATCTCGTCTCCAATGAACCAAGATTTTTCCTCCTACTAAAACTAGATCTCCATTACCAGATGAAGTATCTTATTCTACTATTGATAAAGCTATACCTATAATTACTCCTTTGAGATTTATTATCCCTCCTTTTTAGAATCCTATAATGGCAGTTCAAGGTCCTTAGGGTAATGCTTTTGGTCCTCTCAATCTTACTCCACCTCTACATGAGCTTCCATGCAGTTCTAAGAAGAACTTCCCCAAATTCTATGGTGATGGGAAAGTTCACCCTGATGAGCACATTACAACTTTTAGCATAGTTTGTGGAGTAATCAGAGTAGAATTTGAAGATGTAGCAGTCAGGATTTTTGTAGAGACATTATAAGGTGTTGCTGCAGATTAGTTTTATCATCTGTAGGCTCAGACTGTGACTAATTGGAATACTCTTAAAGCTAAGTTTGAAGCCAGATTCAAACCTACAAAGGATGCACATACACTTCTAGCTCAACTTATACAGATGAAGAAAGAGCCTCATGAGCCTATGAGGGACTTCATAGCCAAATTTGACAAATTGAGAAATAGAATCCCTGTAATTTCTAGACCTACAGCTGAGAATCTCAAATGCTTTTTCATTAATTCTCAGCTACCTGAAGTCAATTTTATCTTAAGGCATGCTAGTTAAATAGATCTTGTTGTAGCTCAAACCACTGAAGTAGAAGATGATCTCATCTTAGCAGGGAAGATGAGAAGAGATCTAAATAGAAATAGAGCTTCATCATCTTCTAAATATGCATCTACAGGCACCACAGATCTAATGCAAAAATTAGCAAATGAGTTGCTTGCTCTCAAAAAGCAAATAGCTCAAGGAATGTCTTCTACTCCTTCGTACAGAAGGACATTCCCAATTCAGTCTTATCAGGGCAATGCTGCCAGGAATCAAGGGAAACAGAATCACCTTCCTCCTTCACAAGGGAAACTTGCATTGGAAGCTCCTCTAACTAATTCAGCAATGGGATATCTTGAAGTAGAATTAGAATTCTCTTATCAACCTGAATTAAATCAAGAAAATGACATTGATCTCTTTGAAGACAATCAAGAAGAATCAGCTCGTGACTCCCACATTGGTTTTCTAAATTACTAGGATGAACCCAGAAGTAAAGGAGAAGCTTTTGATGGATCATATGTAGTGTTTACACAGTCCAAAAACTAATCAGTCCAGCATGTTGATATAGAGAAGATAGAAGAGCAACCACAGCCAACAGTCACAATTGCTAAGCGTGGAACTAATCTACCTTTTCAGCCAAAAGATACAGTAATCACCCAAAAGGTAAATACATCAATTGTGCATTCCCCTTCTACTTCTAATTCACAAACCAGCCCACCTCCCATCCCTCCTAAAATTTAGAAAGTTGAAGTACCTTTCTCTGTACCTAGTTTGATTCAGCCATTTGACATAATTGATCATGTCAAAAAGACAAAAATACAAATGTTTGAGTTTGAATATTTACAGTCAAATCTAGATCAACTGAATAAATTGGTCTAATATGTCAAAAACCAAACCATCCCTGCAAGAAAAAAGGCTAAAAAGGTAATTCTTGATTCTCCAAAGAACATGCCTATTCCAAATAATCTGGTCATTACTCCCCCAGCTGCTCCTAGAAAAATAGAACCTTTCTATGTTTCCCTGTTAATTAATGGCCACAAGCTAAGTAACTGTATCATAGATTCAAGTGCATCTAATAATGTCATGCTAGATAAAGTAGCTGAGTCTTTTGGTCTCACATTGACCAAAACCTTTGGGAGATGCTTCTCCATGGAGAACAAGCAAGCACCATTTCTGGGGCAAATCAAAGATGCCCAATTTGCATTTGTAGCCTTTCCAGACAAGAGAATCAAGATGACTATCTTGGTGGCTGACGTCCCAGCATCCTATGGTATTTTGCTTGGATGAAATTTTTGCAAGGATGTGGGAGGAGAATTAAGCATGGATCTATCTAAGGTAAGGATCCATGTACAAGGCATGATGACAAGATTGCTCCCTAAAAAAGAAGCAAAGTATGTAGTCACTCAGACATCAGCCCCTGAAGCTCAAATCCTTTTTGAATCTACAGGTATGGATAACTATTTTCTATCAACAAATGAAATGCATGAAACACCTGAGAGTATTAACTTAGAAATCAGTTTTACAAGAACAACAGAAGAACTAGTAGGCTGCAGTACAGACCAAGAAAGATCCTTCATCTCTGATAAAGAAAAGTCTAAAGAAAAATCAGTATCAGATGAGATATGGACTTTGGAATAGTTGTTCCTCTACCGATTCAGGAGCTGGGATTGTCTTGATATCTCCTTAAGGAGATATGTTTTCTTCATCTTACAAATTACAGTTCAACAACACTAATAATATAGCTAAATATGAATATTTGTTGTTGGGCATGAAGGCTGCTCAAGAAAAAGGCATCAAATTTCTTCATGCCAAAGGGGATGTTGAATTAGTAGTTTGTCAAGTGAGTAATTTATAACAAACTAAGAATGAAATATTATGCCACTACCTTAACTTGGTTTGGGACCAAATTGAAAGCTTTGATGCTTTCAACATTTTTGCCATACCTAGAGAGTCTAATGATAGAGCTGATGCACTTGCTATTTCAAGAACTCTCTTAGTTCCTCATTCAAATTTCAAAGAAGACATGTATACCATTGAGCTGGTCTATAGACCAAGTGTTCCTAACAATGTTGATCATTGGCAAGTATTCAATGATGATCATCAAATCATTGCCTTCTTGGAACAAAAAGATAATTTTGAATAGCTATGTTTTGAAGGCAGTGAACCTCAGAAGAATGAATTTGTATCTGAATCCAGCTCATATATAAATAAAGAATTCTTGCAATTGAAAGGAAACAAAATTCTTTAAAGGCCTAGTTTCTCTTGAAAAGCTATTTAACAAACATGATAGATTCATTAAATAACAGCGAACAGATTTGAGTTTTTCTCAAGGATTTGATCAAGTGAATTTGTCTACTGAAGAAAATCCCAAGATGATCAATATTGGTAAGTGTTGCACCCCTGAATAAAGACTCAAGTTCACTTCTTTACTCTGTCAATACATGGACGTCTTAGCATATTATTATGAAGACTTGAAGTCTCTCAGACCAAAGGAAATTTGCTATAACATTCCTCTCAAGGCCGACTCAATGCCCTACAAGCAAAAATCTAGACAGTATAATCCAAAAATATCAGGTACTATTCTGTCTGAGATACAAAAGATGTTGAATGCTAGAATCATCTTCCCAATCCATCATTCCATATGGATTGTGAACATAGTGCATATAAGGAAGAAGAATGGCAAAATCTATATTTGTGTAGATTTTAGAAATTTGAATCAAGCATATTTGAAGGATAATTATCCTTTGCCTATTATGGATCAAGTGCTTTAAACAGTGACAGGAGCAGAGATGTTATCAATGCTAGATGGCTTCTCAGGTTATAATCAAGTTGAAGTTGGTGAGGCAGACCAACACAAGACTGCATTCACCATGCCTTGGGGTACATTTGCATATAGGAAAATGCCTTTTGGTCTAATAAATGTTGGTGCTACTTTTCAGAGAGCTATGGATCTGGCTTTCAAAGATGTTATTGGTAACATCATAGTGGTATACCTTGATGATTTTACTATCTTTTCAAAGCATCGATCTGATCATGTACACCATCTACAACAAGTGTTGGAGCACTGCCACGAGAATGGTATTTCCTTAAATCCTAAAAAGTCTATTTTTGGAGTAACAGAGGGGAAACTCCTTGGACACATTGTGTCTAAAGAAGGCATAAAGATTGACTCAGACAAAGTCAAATCTATTCAAGAGCTTAATCTGCCTACAAGTAAGAATGTTGTTCATTATTTCTTCAAAAAGGTGAATTTCTTATGGAGATTCATCCTCAAATTTGCTGAGAAGACTAGACATATTGTAAACATGATGAAAGGGAACACCATCTTCATCTGGACTAAAGAAGGTAAATCAGCATTTCAAGATATTAAAACTGCCATTGCTCACACCCCTACCTTGGTTTGCCCAGATTACAACAATGATTTCATCATATATAGCTATGTGTCTGAACACACTCTTTCAATGATTCTTGTTCAACAGGACAAGGAAGGTATGGAATCTCCTATCTCTTTCATGAGTTGCCCTCTCAAAACTCATGAGATAAAATATTCAAATATAGAGAAGTGTGCTTATGCCTTGGTAAAAGCAGTCAAACATTTCCGCTTCTATATTTTGAATTCACATACTACTTCCCTAGTGCCTGATACTACAGTCAAGTCTATATTAACTCAATAGGAGTTTGGCACAAAAAGAGGTAATTGGATTGCAAAGATCCAAGATTTTGATCTAGACATCAAGCCAACAAAGCTGGTTAGAGGTAAAGGCCTGTGTCAAGTAATTGTTAAAAATAAGTTAGAAGACACATAGCGTGAAAAAACTAAAGTAGAAGAGACTCCAACAGTCCTTTTGGTCTCCACTACCAATGAGTGGTATTTAGGTATCGCTCATTTCCTTACTTATGGTGAATGTCTTGCTCATTTGTCTTACAAAGAAAGGAGGAAAATCAAGTTGCAAGCTTCCAATTTTGTCCTTTGGGATAATGGCTTGTACAAGAGAAGCATAGATGGAGTATTCATTCGCTGTGTAGACAAAGAGTAGCAAACCTAGCTTTTAAAATCTTTCCACAATATGGCTTGTGGAGGACATTTTTTTGTTCCTGCAACTGCTCACAAGATTCTATGAGCCAAGTATTACTGGCCAACTCTTTTCCAAGATGCACATAAGTGGGTGAGAAAATGTGAACTCTGTCAGCAATTTGTTGGAAGACCCTAGTTAACTGCTATGCCTCTCAAGCTAGTAATCATAGAAGAACCTTTTCAGCAATGGGGACTTGATTTTGTTGGGACAATAAACCCATCTTTTAGTGCTGGACATGATTATGTCCTTACAGTAATTGATTATTTCACCAAGTGGGTAGAAGCAATCCCAACTAAGCATGCTACTTCATACGTTGTATGCAACTTCCTCAAAGAGAATATTATTTCCAGGTTTGGAGTTTCAATCAAAATTGTTACTGATAATGCAACTTTTTTCACCTCTCAAGATATTACGCAATTCTATTTTCATTATGGAATTATACTCTCTCACTCTTCTGATTATTTTCCATAAGGGAATGGATAAGCTGAGTCCAGCAATAAGAATCTAGTAACTATTATCAATAAGCTAGCAGATGACAATCAAAGAACATGGCATAAAGCATTGGTTGATGCTTTGTGGGCAAACATGATCACACCAAAGAGGGAAATTGGTATGTCTCCTTTTCAGCTCCTTTATGGTATCAATGCTGAAATACCAATCACTTTAGAATTGCCAGCCTTGAAATTGGCAATGGCAATTGAAGATCAGACATATGAAAGTTATCTTGACAAAAGAATCATGTGCTTGGCTGAGCTGGAGGAACAAAGAACCATGGTGGTGGACAGAATTGCTACTCATCAAAGAATAGTAAAGAAACTTTTTGATCAGAAGGCCATAAATCATGATTTCTAGATTGGGGATCAAGTCCTGCTGTGGGACAAAAGAAGAGAACCAAAAGGGATGCATGGAAAATTTGACTCCTTTTGGAGAGGCCCATTTATAATTTATCAGTAGATTGGTGAAAATAGCTTTCTATTGAAATATTTGGATGGTACACTCTTCTCTCTGCCCCATAATGGGCAACATCTAAAACATTTCAACTCTTGAAGTGTCAGATCTTTACATCTGTATATATGTATATTTGTACAGTTTTCAATTCTATTTTGTTTTATTTATTTCCATTTTTGGAGCCTTTCATTTCTGGGTAGCATGACTCCGTAACCCAATGGTACACATGAAGACACTGGAGATTCTAGATTCTACTCCTTTCAATTCCTTTTGAAATTGATAGAAGTTCCCCAATTGGAGCCAGCTGTTGCCCCCCAAAAAAAATATTAGTTCATTTTTGGGACAACATTTGAACTATTTTAGTCTTACAAACCAAAATTATCTCTTCTCTTTTCAAAATTTGTCTTGACCATTCAAATTCTTCAATTTTCAAGATTTTCATGAATCTACAGACTCTACAGGCAGGTCATTTGTATAGGTTCAAAGGCTTCTGCAGATGGTTTTAGTCAAAAGAATCAGTTTTTCAACACTTAGTCATTTTTCAGGATTGTTTCAGTGCCTTGGTTTAAACAAAAATCTCCATCGGCAAACATCAGCAACAAGTTCAATGTTTGGTTCATCCTCTAGTTCAACATCTTTTGGTTCAAAGGACTGTTTCAAAGCCTAAGTTCAATCAGAAATGTCTATCTGCAAAGCATTCAAGCAAAAAGGAATTGAACCATTGAACCACTTTGGTTCAAAGGTTCAACGAGTTCAAAGTTCAACAAGTTCAACATCTTTGGCAAGAGTTAAGTGCTTCATCAAGGTTCAAAGTTCAATCACTTTAATTGGTTCATCAGTTTCAAAGCACTTAGCCAAATCAAGGTAGCTTGAACCATTGAACCATTGAACCACTTTGGTTCAAAGGTTCAACGGGTTCAAGGTTCAACGGCAGGTTCAATCAAAAGAACAGTTCAATGGCTTGGTTCTTCATTCGGTTCAAAGCTTTGTTTGAACTGTTGAACCAAAATTTGGTTCAACGTCTTGGTTTAATGAAAAGGTTCAATGCTTGGTTCACTCAGTTCACTCACTTGGTTCACTCAGTTCATCCACTTGTTTCATTCAGTCGGTTCGTTTAATTAAACCATCGGCTTGAACCATTTTTTGGTTCAACTGATTGGTTCAACAGAATGGTTCATCGCCAAAGTTTAAAGGGATCGTTCAATGCAAAAGGAAGCTTTTTGAAGGACAAGTGCCCTTGTGGAGGACACTTAATCAATAAAGGCACCCTTCAGAAGGGTCATTTTCAAGGAAGCTGAAAGGTAATTCTTCCAAATTTGTTTAAGCATTTAAAATTGGCTAAGACATAATTCTTTCAAATTTTTGTCCAAAGGAATTCCTTCAGACAAAAAGTCTGAAAGAAATCAAAGAAGTGGTTTTTCTGAATACTTGTTCAAAGACTTGGCGGAACAAATGATTTTGCAGACTTTTTGTCTGCAGGAATTTTCCCCAGACTTTTTATCCACGAGAATTTTCCCTGGGGAAAATGTCCACGGGAATTTTCCCTGGGGAAAATGTCCATGGGAAACGTTCACGAGAGGAATTGTAAGAAAAGCCTAAGGGAATTTTTGAAGGGCCGTCGAAGGACCCCGAAGGGCAGGTGCCCTTGCAGGGGACTCTCGGCTGCCAAAATGAAGGACATTTTCATGAAGTCCAAAGGAAGAATTTAGCAACCTGTCATTCGAAGACCGCTTGATAGGGCAAGTCCAATCTGACAAAGACCAAGAAAGAAACCTGAAGGACCAAGGAGTGACGCGCCCAAAGACGTCAAATTCAACACATCCGACTAGCCGTTGGAAACATAGTGATGGGTGCACAAACGTCAAATTGAAGACAACAAAATAACTGTTGATCCTTTGAACTTACAAACCAGAATGCATTCCTAGAATTCAAGGCCAAGACCAAAAAAAAGCGAGGAAGAAATAGAAAAACAAACTGAATCCAAGACCCGATTTAATTAACCAGAAAAGGAGAAATGATGAAGATAAGATCAGATCACCACGTGGACATTGAAATTTTCAAACTTTCAATAAGCGTGACTTGTTTCCTTGCATTGATAAAATCAAATGGGTAAAATGCCCCTAAGTTCCAGCCTATCTTCTTAACAGATTCTAATGCAACATGATGTATTATTGTTCCCAAGTCCTTCTTGAAGAGGCTATATAAGGAACTCTCTTCTATTGTAAAAGGGATCTTTTTTTTTACAATCAAAACGAACCTCTACCCAAATTGAAAGGCACTTTTGAGACTTTGAGCTGAGTTTGTTTATCATATTTTGTTATTGGAATAAGAAAGCAAATGGTTTTTCAGACTTTGTGTTGTGATATCTTTGTTGTTAAGGAAACTATTCTTATGTCTTTTTCCTTGATGTATTATCTATTCCTTTAATTCAACAAGCAGGATTAGTGAAATTAGTCAAAAAGTTGTCCTGAAGAGTTAATTGTGGAGAGACTTTGTGCCCCCATAATTGCCTTTCAGTGTGTTTTCTTTTCATTTCTGTGTAAAGGACTTTGAGAAGACTTTGTGCTCTCATTGTTCTTCGTATCTTACTCTTGAGCAATTCAGGTGAAGACTTTGTTTTGCATCTCATTTTGCTGGCTATTGCATCCTTTGTTACATTTTATTGTTACTACCTAGAGTATTCTTATGGCTTGATGTATAGTACTTCTGAAAGAAGAGGAGTGCTTTTTGTCATTTTCTTTGAGTTTCTCCTGTGATTTGCATGCATCATCTCTGAAGAAAGATAGATGGATGGTTTGTCCTACCCCTGAGTATTATTTTCTATTTATATATATATATATATATATATATATATATATATATATATATATATATAGGGAACCTCCCCTTGATGAGAGGAGAGATCAGTCCCCTTCTGATGTGGTAAATCTACACATTTGGATGACTAATCTTCCTACTTTGGCTAATCAGACCTATTTTGTTTATCAGTACGTTGATCGACAAAATATTCAACCAACAAAATCCACCATTTATCACACAATGGAGAAGGTGATAAAATTACATCATATTTTGTAATTTTCTTTGTAGTTTTCTCTTATTTATTGTTACTTTATTTTTGAAGTTAAGTTTAGTGTAGTTTTGATTAGAATTCATTTGTATATGTTTTCTTAGCTAGCTTTCACTCTATATTTTATGCTTATAGTTTCCAGCACACCCAATGAGATATGGTCTCTTGTTCTCAACAATTCAGATATTGCTTCATCATTTTGAAAGTGATGAAGCATAGGTGTTGATTGTTGGTCCCACTAGATTAGGTTTGGATGAGTTAGGTCAAGTGTTAAAGCAAAGGTTTCATGGAATAAGTTGGTCATGGATAAATCTTTAAATTAGCCATAGATGGAACCTATTTTAGTGTCTAAAGAGCTTGCCTCATACTCACTAAAAGAGTCACATTGGAAAAGTGTTATGCTCAAATTAGGTGGGCTAAATCATATACCATGGAAAACTTCATTTTATTTAATCATGATAGGTTCTATTAGTCCTTTTTCATGGAGGCCAATGCCCTTGCCTTTATAATTTATCATATGACATGATGGATTTGGCTATGGGATATCAGTTGTTAAGGAAGCAAGTAGCTTATTCATCAGAATAAATCCAAAGGGAATTTTAATCTTAAATTTTCTCGTTAGAAAAAATACCACCTTTTATAAATGATGTTTTTCCAAAGTTACAAACTACTTGAGTTTCCTTTCGATAAAGAGGCATGCCATGATTATTTGAAGACATGTGAATTTTACCCAAGTAATTAACATCATGGATTTCATACTCGGCCATGCCCTTGGCATGATTTTTGAAATGGAAGGTTGATTGGATGATTGACTTGTGGTTCGAGTATCTATGAAAGTGGATGTAGATGGTGTATTCAACTAACCACCTAGTGGAGGTGTTTGAAATAATGTATCAAGATGGATGTAGTTTTTAAGCTTTGGTGATTTCTCAATAGGAACATATGTTTCTTCAGTAAAAGGGAGATAAATTTTTTTATAACATCCAATAATTTATAGTATTATAAGGGTTGAGGATAACCAGGATGGTTACTTCTGTCATCATGAAAAAATTTCAAACACTGGTGTAAGGAGGAAGGTATAACACTCATAGAGTGGATCCATGGACGTCTAAGAAGTAAATTAAAAGGTAAATATAAGTCAAGCACATTAACTAATGTATCTTGAAGGATAGGCCCAAACATCAAAGGAAGATATAGGGCACCCATAGAATCATGCTCATTATTATCATAGGCTTTAATGGTAATAATATTTAACTCTAGTGTTGTTGTAGGATATCCTAAATGTTTGATTAACCTTAGTTTACATAATTTTAAAGCCAAGCCATTGTCTATAAACACCCTTTTGTACTTTATGTCTAGAGATTATGAATTTTATATACAAATCTAAATTATGTACATATCCCATAGGAGAGACATTAGAATGATAGAATGTGACTTGATTGTTAGTGGATAAATTTCCAACTAACGCTTGAAAATTTGATGGATTTGTGTCTTGAGGGACTCTCAATGCTTGAAGTATTTTATACATGATATATTTATATATAGGGGAGGTTTTGAGAAGATATAAAATGGATATGTGAGTGGTAATCTTCTTAATATGGTTTATGATATTATACTTACTCTCAATAGTGGATGAAGAAGCACTTGTGATAATGGTGTAATAATTGGCTTTTAAAATAGTGACAAAAACATGATGTTTTTTGTAATCAACATAATTCACTATATATTCAAAAGGGTGATTTATTTGATTGACATTACTTGCTTATGGTTTCTTTTATTTTAGCATACCATGTGCTTGCTCATGTTTGGGAAATGGATCTTTATATATTCCCAACTTTTAGTTATTAGATGATGTGGATGGTTGACTTCAATGGCTATGTCCCTAGAAGCTTAGACATATTTTTTTAACCTTGCACATTGATTAGTTGAATGTCCTTTAATCCTATGGTATTCATAATATTCATCATCACAATACCAATCAAGTTTAGGAAAATTTTATTCGAAGGGTTTGGTGTTGGGCAAAATGATCAGGTTTGTGTAATCCAACTTTATAAAAACCAATTCATATGAGTCTCCCAATTGGGTGAACTCATTCTTAAGGTTTTCTTATTTTGTTGACCACTGAGTATTATGATGTTGTTGATGGGTTGTGTGTATTGAACTTGCTTGACATCGATCACAACATCACCCACAATGATTTTGTTCTTGGCAAAAAACTTGGATTTTTCTAATTGGTTCAAGGAATTGTTCTCATGTTTGAAAATTTTGATAACACCCATAGTAATAAAATTTCATTCAATTTAACCTCCCTTTTTAATGATTTTGTCAAAGGATTTTAGACAAAGAAGTTTCAAGTGATGACCCAACACCAATTTAAATTTATTCAGGAAGATAATAATGAGTTCTTTATTAGGAAAATACCATGGAAAATGGCTTGCCAATGACCGTCATCTTTGTAAGAAAGAGTCAAATGTTTCACCATTTCATTATTTAGTGTTATACAGATCAATCATGGTCAATTATGTTTCAACATAGAAATGATGAACAAATTTTTTGGATAGGTATCAAAATGTGGAGATTGATCCTTTGGGTAAATTTGAGAACCATTTTAGGGTTTTACCCCCTAGACTACATGAAAAGAGTCTCAACATCTATTCATTACTATAGGAAACATCAACAAATGTAATATAAAATACTTTAAGTTGTTCAGTAGGATCACCCTTAACTTTGTACTTGTAAAATTTGGGGAGTTAAAAATGTTTGGGAAAGGGTGTTATCATATTATTTATGTTGTATGTATAGGAATAAATTTCCTCAAATTTGTATTGTTATTGTCTTGAAAAGGTACCATCTTACAAGCCTTGGATCTTATCCTTCATGTTTTTCCACTCTTGAATGAAGTGTGGTGAGATTTGATTACTTTGGCTTGAAGAGGTAAACATGTTGGAAGTTTGACCCACAAATGGGTTTAAATTAGTGTTAGCTTGTGAAAATGAATATTGATTAGGGTGAGTTGTTGATGAATTGGTTAAGAAGTGTGTTGAAAGAGGGATTAACATGTTTTGATTGGGTGAAGGTGTATGGGTCTATTTGATATGTGGAGAAATTAGGATTCGTTTGGTTTGGATTGGTGGTGAAGTTAAGATTTGTTTAGTTTGAATTCCTGATGAAGTTTGGATTTGTTTATTTTGTGAAGGTAAATTTGGTTCAAGTTTTTATTTAGAAAAGGATGTGAACCAAAAATTTAATTTGAATGAGTGTTGGAGTTAAATGGTTGATGTTGACTAAAAGTTAAATTAGTGTGGATAAGTGGGTGTTTGATTTGAGTGTAATGGAACTGACCCTGCAAAAGAGCTTGGATTTGAAAATTGATTTAGTACACATCTTAAAGAAAAAACATTATTGATGGGTAAACTTGATTAAGTATTAAATTTTGGATTTGAAGTTGATTGATTGATGGGTGAACTAGAATGAGATTCAAGTTTAGATTTTGATTTAGATTGATATGATTGATTGGTGAACTATATAATTTCAGATTTTTTTTAATTGAAAAATTTGAATAAATATTCAAGTTTGGATTTGATTGATTGTTGGTTGGTAAACTTGAATGAGTATTCAAGTTTAGATTTAATCTATTGATGTTTGTTAAACTTGAATGAGTATTCAAGTTTGGATTGGATTAATTTATGTATGGTAAACTTGAATTAGTATTTAAGTCTAGATGGATTGGTTGATGTTTGATAAACTTAAATAAGTATTCATGTTTGGATTGGATTGGTTGATGTATGGTAAACTTGAATGAGTATTCAAGTTTGGATTGGATGGGTTGATGAATGAAGGTGAATTTGGGTTTTAACTTGGCTCAATCAAAGTATTGTTTGTTTGATTATCTTGGATATTTTCAATCTCTTGGTTGATTTTATGGGTATGGGCCTTTATAGAAAACCCATGGCTTACTTGGAATAATTTCTCATTAAGAATAGTTTTCCATTTGACTTGGGAGACTTGGATATTGGAATTATAAGAACCCATGAGAGAATTGATAGCCTCTAAATATCCTTGTTATGAGGTTTGGTCTTGAATTGGTGATAAAAACTCTTTCATAGAAATTAAGCTATGTAGTTTTTGAACATCAAAATTGGATGGAAGTTTGGCTCCCAAGCTCAAAGCTTGAAGTAGAATTGCATTCTTGTTAGACATGATGTATTGATTGAATGGGGGAGGAGTAACATAGGCCTTAGGGATACCCTTGTCTCAATAATCTCCTCCCTCTTCTTTGTTATGGTCATGGATTTCATTTATTTTAACATGATGACTATATTTTCTTGACTACCAAATTGAAAGGGATCATTGCCAAAAGGCTCATCCCTCAATCTAGGA
The DNA here is from genome assembly GCA_037957365.1 of Torreya grandis. Taxonomy (NCBI): domain Eukaryota; kingdom Viridiplantae; phylum Streptophyta; class Pinopsida; order Cupressales; family Taxaceae; genus Torreya; species Torreya grandis. The sequence continues at coordinate 7,744,166 of JARHVA010000075.1, forward strand.
TTATTAAACATAGACATATGCCCTATCATAGGTGACATTGATAAGGAAATATTTTGACTCACAAAATGAAAAAGATAAAAAAATTGACTCTAATAAAGTGAAAGATAAAATGACTAAAAGTTGACTGATAACAAGATATTTTTGAGTTTTGATTTAAAGGACTATACTTGTGATTGTTAAATCTTTTGGATTATAAATTGATTTAATGATTTAAATTCTCTAAAAAAAATTGGTTTCAATCAAGGATTTTTATCGCATGGTATATCACAAATAATTTCTAATCTAAAAACACTTGCATTACACAAAAAGGGATAAAAACTAGGCAAAGGGACTTGAATAACTCATAATATTTATATGTCACTTGATTATCCATCGCATTAGCTATAGCCTAATAATTCAAGGCACTAACCATAGAGGATCATGTCATTCCCATGGCCCACTAAACTAGATTATAAGGGTGTATGTAAATTAGCTTCTCGATGCTAACTACTAAGTAATACACTACAAGTTAAATAGTAAGAATGGATTTCCTAGGCTTAAGGTTTAAATAATATTATCTAGGGGAGGCTTCTATATACCTTTCAGTACGATGAGGTCTAAAACCATGAAATAAGTTGATTTTATGGATGCACACAAATGGGTCTAGTCCCAATGTGCCCAACACAATTGTAATATTTCAATGTGTTGGCATCAAAAAATCAAACTTTGAGTCATGTTGTATAAGGCTTGAGTATTGGAGGATGAAACCCCCTCACTTCACAATCTTCTTAAAACACAACACTGTTTAGCCAATAATGATATATCTAACTCAATTTCTATACCCTACTAGTACATAGAATTTGGCCTACCACATGGTGATGAAATCCACAGTCCATAGAGCCCATACAAAATAAATAAGAATAAGTGCAACTTAGGAAACAAAATCACAAAGTTGTTTTTGATTTCTGAGTATCATCATCAATGTGATGCCATGGAAATAGCATATACAACTATATGATATAAAAAAATAAGTTCTTTTACACTAAATTGAAATGTGACTTAATTAATATTTTTCAAAAAAATGAAAAACTTGAAATAAACAAAGTTATCAACCAATAGATAAGCAAATAAAAATGATTTTTCTTTTGATTTTTATTTATTTATTCGACAAGCATCCTACATAAAATAGTTAGAAAATTGTTTGTGAAGAGTCAGGGTTAGCTTGACCACCACCACTATCATCCCATCATCTTAAACATGTTTTCACTTTTCCACATTACCATCCAAAATAATATTGTTTTCTTAAGACTTCTACGTCAAATTTTTAATTTTGTCATGGATATTGATTACCAATGGTTCAACTCTAGCCTAGGATGTTCACAAATTCATTTGCCTGATTTGTGTGTGATTTAAATCTTTTGCTTCTTCATTTGTTTGATTTCCACTTATTTTTTTGTGTTTCATCATTTAATTTATTTTACTTCCTTAAACATTTAATTATCATTTGTGTGAACATTTATTTTGTGATATTTTTCCTTGTTTGTCATAGTTTTTATTGTTACAAAAGTTTTTTTTTTCATTTATTATTACTTTTTGAGTCAAGATTATTATGTGTATTACCAATTGTGTGATTATGATCTTCCATATCATGATGCACTAAGTCTTGCATAAATGGATCTTTCAATATTTAGGCATATAACATAATAGTCTTCATGATTTTTCCATATCATTAGTGCATATCTCATGTGTAATATCAAAAAATAGTTTACTCAAATATTCTTTGTTATTGATGTTAGAAATATAATCAAATAAAATAAACAAAATCAGATATCAAACCATCTCACATCCTTAGATGAAATATCTATGTGTTATCTCAAATAAGGTCATTATGGTGTACTCCTTAGAGGACCCATAGCATGCTAAGAAGACTAACCCATAGAGTCGTATGAGGATGTTGTCCACATTGTCTCTCCTACCACATTTCAAATCGACACTATTTTAATCATTTCATGCTCAATATCTATCTCAAATACATTTAAATCCCATAACCAAGCACATAAATTTATGAGGCCTCATCACTTCTATCAAACTAAGATTTTGAGATGAATTTTCCACCCATATAGATGAATTCACCACCCACATGAATAAATCCACCTCACTTACTGACAATTTCAAAATTTCAACATATTTTCCATTCCCTTTGATAAGTTTGCCATAATCAATGCCAAATTTTCCATTCTGAGAACATTAATTTGTTTTCTTCTCATATTCTAAAAATTTAAAAGCAAAAACCAATTTTTTTGCCCCATACATCCCATAATCACCTCTATATATCATTAATGAATTAGCTCCATGTTATCCAATCATGTGATCAATCCATGCAATTAATTAACTTCTTTTTTATGTTTTCACATCAATCATCCCCAATTATGTCCTAAGCTTTGCATTCAATATCCTGCACCTATCGATTGAGAATGAAAAAATCACCACATCCATCCTTTCTCCATAAATATATCACTCACTCACTCAATCAATAAGTTATTCAACCAATCCAATCTCGTAGATTTACAATGAGATATATAATTCCCACATCCACTCCTATGAACCCTAATTCATTAGGCACATCTAAGTGTGTAGCTTATCTTGGGATATATCATTCATAACCCACTCCTTGCATATATCATTGCTTGGGGAAAATAAATCCATCATCACATCCAATCACAATGTGCAATCATTAGCTTAAGTGGGTTTATAACATCCATGGGTCAATTTTACATTATATCATCGCTTTACATCTCTTCTCACATTGGGATAACTACATCAGCCTGAGGTTCATCTAGATAATACATGTAGCACTTAGGTACATGGGGTATCTGAGGTTAGTTTGGCCACCATCATCCATCTAATCATTTCATCCAAATTTTATAACATCATTTAATCAAAGTGCTAAACATATTTATCAATGCTTATAATTATCAATATTGTAAAATTTTATCACACATCAAAAATTTTATATTTTTCATTTACAACATGCAGCTTATCATCATCAAGATATATCATTCCCACATCTATAGCTTATGAATAATAAATATTCTTTTTCCAAACTATTCTATAGTTTTTAAGGGCTAGGGGCAAATCATTTTACATATGCTTAAATATTGCAAGTGCTTTATTGATTCTGGTACTTCAATTTATTAATGGTATTAATTATAACCACTAGATCATTTTTCCTTCAAATCATTTTAAGTGTTCATCCACTTTCCCACACGAACACTCAAGGGGGCACCATCAAGCTCATTTTCATTTATCTGGGGTAACTTTTTCTCCACAATCATCAATGTTCTACCTTGTCCACTATTATTTGAAATAGTATTGCTTCACAACACCCTTTCAAATAAGGGTAAATGTAGACACCTAAATTTCACTTATTAGTGTCTAAATTCACTTTGACATGCTAATCCTTCCTATTCCATAATTTGAATTCAAATTAACACCATTTACATCTAATTTCAAATAATTAATTAATTTTTAATTAATTAATTATAATCATACACATCATTTTCCTCAAAATACTTATTAAAAAACCAAATTTTCCACCTCACCCAGACATCCTCCACATTTGTCTCAACCATGTGCTGACTCATCCAACCAATCCATCAACTTTATCAAACACTTTATGAGTCATATTAGAATATTTCAACCTCCTAGATGATTCAACCAACTAACTTGACCCATTCTTAGTGAGTCACTTAACTACCTCCCATTTTTCCTCAACATGTGGAACTAGTCATCATCCTCATGGATGAGGACACAAACCTAGCCATCGAATATTTATATAATTTTACAAATTTAAATAATCTTAAATTATTCATCTCATCATGCATAAGCCTATAAATTGATGTGCAATCTATCACTTTCAATCATCCACCTTCAAGCTAACGAAGTGCTATCAAATTATCAAGTGAATCAAAGCCATCAAAATCCTTTTACATACCAAAATGCTGCCCAATACTATTTACTTTATAAAGGATTTGAGTAACCACATTAACACCTAAGAGTAAATCCACCATTGATCACACAATGGATAAGGTGACAAATTTGCATTGTATTTTGTAATTTTCTTTATAGTTTTTCTCTTATTTATTGTTGCTCTATCTTTGAAGTCAAGTTTAGTATAGTTAGATTAGATTTCATTTTATATGTTTTCTTAGCTAGTTTGCACTCTAGATTTTAGGCTTATACAATCACCAACATAGTGAAAACACCATTGGTACTATATCCTCCTCTCATCCCATCTACTCTCATTTTTTCTTCTCCAACTCCATCTCCCATGCCTTATCCACATCTACCTCCTATGTCTTGTTCTTCGTGCATTCGTTCTTAACCTCCCAAATAAACTGATATTGTGGGAGTTTCCATTATTCAACTCAATCTTCCTATCCTCTCATTCTTCCCATAATTTTTGGAGATGATACCCAAATGGTTATCTCTTAAAGCAACACAACTTCTCCTTGGGTACTATAGATTGTTACCAGAAAAAGAAAAACCATTGTTAAGGTTTTTGTTCTTGATTTTTATTTTGTTGCCAAATTATTTCAAAATCACATGTCTAAGAATGATAATGCCCTTATTCAATGTTAAATATTGATTCTTATGGAGCATAATTTTTATAAATAAAATCTAAGAATAATGAAGAAAATATGACTTCAAATGATTATGTCGTTAGTAGAATAGATATTGATGAATCAACCCATGAGGGAGACATTTAAAATTTCTAAGTGATAGCAAAAAATTTGATTTAAAGCACTAAATAAGGAAGACAAACTCATGAACAACATGAGAAAAAAGTATGAACACTCTCTACATATATTTAACCTATTAAATAGGCAAGTGAAAAGCCTATTCAAGTAATTCCTTTTATCAATAGTGCCACAATCAACCATAAAATAAGTTATTAATTAAAAGGTAATTGCAAGGATTCACAAGTATTAAAGTTATGGAAAAATCATAGAAAATTGGGTAGATCAGATTACCATTGATGGTCTCAAGTTCATCAAAGAAGCTAGGAAAGCATTTATTTTGATTGAAGATGGATCAAAATAAACTCAAAGAAGACATAGATAATGCAATCAAAGAAGAAAAAATATGTAAAAATGTTTTCAAATATTTCCAAGAAATGGATCTAACATATGAGAAAATTCTCATATCTAAACATTTATTTAGTCAAGTAGAAGAGAATTATTCTCACATTTAATTCAATAGTGTATAATGGAAAATAACCGTTCTCGATAAGTTATGAAAGATTTTCAAGATTACATAAGATTGTGTGATGATTTGAAGATTGAAGTTCAAGCAAACATTTTGGCCATTCATTGTGATTTATTCAATAAAGACAACACTATACTACATTCAACAACAAAAATAAATGATCAAAGAGGATTTTTTTAGTATAAATATTTTCAATCTTGAGGCATTGGATAAGATAAATGATATCTATTATTCCCCTGTTGAATGCAACAAGAGCTTGCCAAAAAAATCCAAACATAGTAAATAAATGAATGAAATAATAAGGATGTGGTTGGTTTGTACAAAAAACACATTTAGCCCCAAACAGAAACAGATAGTTCTAGTAGTGAAATTATTTAGAACATATAAGATAAAATCATCACAGGTTGAAGGACAAAAGCATATTGAAACATCAAATCAAAAAGATAACCAAGTAGACAAGTACTTTCTCTCTACTTAGACTTAATAACCTTCTCTCCCTCCCTTTTCTTCTATTTTCTCATTTCACTTTTTCTTTTTAATATTGAAACTTAAAAACATTATGCTCAATTTTCATGAATTTAATTTGAAAAATTAAATGTTAAAATAGAATATTTACCTTAAAAGTGGTTATGAATTGGTTACAAGTTAGTTATGCAGGCTTGCATTATAAACACAATTTTTACCCTTTATAATAAGACTTTTGACAGATAGATAACTTTTGATAAGAAAGACAAAGAAAGAAAACTTTATCTCTTTTATAAGTTAATATAAATATATTTTTATAGGACTTTGTGCTAAATATCTCTATGAGTGATTATATTTCGTATGTTTTTCATTCATTTAGTTTTATGGTTAGTTATTTTTTATTAAAAAATATTGGATATTAAAATGTCACCATTCTAAATTTATTCAAACATGATAAATATAAATAAAATCTAAATTTATTTAGTTATACATGTTTTCCTTTCTCGACGTATGTTTATTTATATTTCTCCTTTTTCAAATCCATCTTATCCCTCATCAATTTACTTTTTACTCACATACAAAACCCAAAAAAATAAAAAAAATGAATGTACATGCTATAAGTATTTTCTTTTTTGAATTTTCCATATTCTAAATAAAGGTAGCCTTTCTTGATAATAGAGGAGGGACTTTGTCCCATGCACTATTGACTGAAATCCATTAGTTTCCCCCCCCCTGACAGAATTTCTAGCCAATAAGATGTAGCTTGCAAATCACTTGCCTCAAAAGAAAAGAGTTATATGCATCATGTTATATAAAAAATATGTAAGCATGAAATTCATGTCTATTAACATTACTATATTATTCTATCATAGATAAATTTGATCATTTATAAATATATGAAACATGTATCATAAGGCATACAAGTTTCATATCAGGATATATATAGAAACTAGGCATGCAACAATGGTCATCATTATAATGATCATCACAAATATAAGCATTCAGTAATAAGTCATGCAGAAGATGTATGATATGAATCATGGCATTGCACATAAGTAGAATAATGCATGATATGAATCACGACCCCACATACTAAAAAATTAATCGTAGATGTAGCCACACACATATGAACATAATGATCATGATGCACACAAATAATCAATACACTACATGAATTTGACCCAAAAATGTGGCCATGAGATGTACTAGAGGATCTTAGACATAATTTTTTCATGACATGACCATACAAAATCAATGCACTCATAGAATCATCTAAGATAACACCCAATGTCACACATATACATAGTCACACAATGTAATAGTCATTAATAATCACTCATAGAGCACACAACCTAACACACAATGGTCACATAATGTCATGCATAACAATCATCACATAATGTAAAACACAATCAAAGATCACACCATGGAATAATCATCAGCAACAAACACGTGTATAGAAAAAGTAAGGCTAGTCTACACAATTAATCCATGCCATCATCATACATATTAAAGTATAGTATCCATATAATGTAGCACTCTAGAGAGTACATCCAAGATCAAGTCATGTGTAATCAATCTAATTATCTATATATTATCAATTAAATTATCATGTAAATATAGAACATGTATAGTATACCAAAATACCCCCAGTGTAGGCATGTTCCCATATCCCATAGGAGTAGGAATGTCCTGCATCTATATATCCATGTCATATGTAACATGTATCTCCTTCATCTAACTCATGTATAAATTGAAAATAATGTGCATAGCATATGGATATGTAACCTTCCATGTATATGGTAAATAACATAAAAATGAATCATGTAAACTAACAATTAATTTCATGCATTGATCCCAATTTTTTTTTATAATATTTTTATTTATTTATTTGAATTTGAGATGGTTACATGTAAAATTGACATAAGTGCATGATGTTCATAGGGTTATTCATAGGTTTTCCTTAAACTAAAGCTAAATGATAAACCCATGCGCATAAATTTTCTATAATCATAAATGGTCCCAATCAATTTGGTTTGAACTTACCTTTGCTTTATTTATTTGCATTGGTATTTTTTAAATTCTATTTTAGCCCCAAGTCACCAATTTAAAATTCTTGATTTCAAATATTATTTGGTATGCTTTCTTAATGAAAAATTGATATACTCTAAGATGCTTAGAAGCATGTATGCATCTATCATCCAATATTTCTAGCTCATGCAGATGCTTTTCCCAATATTCATTATCCTTGATAATGTCTTTTAAAGAAACATGCAAGGATGGTATCTCCAGCTCTAAAGGCAATAAAAATTTTGTTCAATAGACAAACAAATAAGGAATAACTCATGTGGGCATGTAAACACTCATGTGATAGGCCCATAATTCATAAATAATATGATTATGTCAATCCTTACCATGTTTTGTAAGTCTTTTACTTAATAGTTTAGCAATTGTCTTATTCATCTCTTTTACTTTCCCATTTCCTTGTGGATAATGTATGTCAAATTTTATATTTGGCACAAAAATATAAGATTATTATTTTGAATGATGATCCATTATCTGTTATAAGACATGATGGGACACAAAATTATGAAATGATATATGTCATTAAAAACTTACATAAGTCCTTTCCTACAGTTGACTATAGTGGTATCACTTCGACCCATTTTGTAAAATATTTTATAGCTATAATATGAACTTGTGACAGTCTTTTGAGTTTGGATTTATCCTCCCTACCAATTCAAACCCCCAAATATAAAATAGCCATAGTGATATAATAAGTTGTAATTCATGTGAAGGCATGCAATTCAAATTATTATGTCACTAGCATTATATGCATAATGTTTCATATGCATGACATTCTTGTTCCATTGTAAGGTGAATAGTAACCCTTAATATTTTATAAGGCATTACTTTTCCATTAAAATTTCCATCGCATTCACTATTGTTTACCACTTGTTGAGTAAGATTATTTCCTCATGGCTAAGACATTGTAGTAAATGTCCCATAAATGATCATTTAAACATAGTCCCTCCTATTTAACATAAAGAATTACATCTCATTGTAATTTGCATTTGTCATTCCATGATAAATTGTCCAATGTAATCACCTTATGTAATAAATTATAGATATCGTTATACCATTCTAAATTGCTTCCACTTCATGTAACCATAAATATCACTAAGGTGTTTAAGTCTATTTTCATCACCAATGATTGTCATAGACATCATATATTCAAAGTAGCTTGATCATCAGTGATGTGGACAAGAATGAGAGAAGTTGTGCTTTCCATAGCATCTACATGATAGTTATTTTTGCTAGGTATGTGTTTAACCCTAAATTTTAAATGTGGGCTATATAGTTAAAAATATAGAAATAGTTCAATCACAAGGGTGATAAACTAATGTATAGTAGGATAATTAATTGCAAACTCAAATAAATGAATATTTTGAATTATAATACTAAGAAATGCTAAATATATAAATTAATTTACTTGAAAGATGTTCAATTGATTGTAATACCAAAGAGAAATGATACTTAGTTGGGTTTATTATGCATAAACAAATTTTGACTAGAAACAGGTGTAAACTATGTAGGATCAATCATTTGATTTTATAAATTGTACTTATATAACTGTGGATACTACCATCTGATCTAGACACTACCATCAATGCTAGTGTTTGACTATGATGCAAGTGTTAAGTACACAATAATTATTGGATCTAGATGTTGTTATAGAAAAGGGAGCACAAAGTTATCTTAGTCAGCTATTGGCTTATTACAACTAGGGATAAACATGGGATATTCTCTTTGTGCTCAAAATTTTACACTCATCTACACTGATATCAATTCACATAAGGCACAGGCCTTATGCACTCACCCAAAGCGCAGTTGAGAAGGAAATAGGGCTCGCATTTGGCTAGTTGTGTCATGGTGTATGACATCAATTATGGGACTTGGTAAATTCAAATAAATCTTTAATTAGAACCATAGGTGCAAGCCTTTCATGGGATAAGTCTATCAGTCTATAGGTACAAACCTTTTGGTAGACTAATCCTAGAGTCATATGGATGAAAGTCTTTGTTAAACTACTCCTAGTGTCATATCGGTGCTTAAAGGGTCAAGCAGTTGCTTTTAGTTTAAGTATTCATATTAGGTTAACTCTTCTAGCAAGGGTAGGAACACTTGGTGTAGGATCTATATACTTAGTCTTTATACAAGTTATGAATGATGTCATCATTTATCACAGGGACTCCATTAATGATTTAAACCAGAAGCATGCATAGATAATACAAAACATAACTAAAATGAATTTATAATCACTACACTCATTTTTCATTTCAATATAAATTTAAAAGATGCATAGACTAGATAACATTATATGTTAGCACAACCACCTTCATGATTAATGAAGTATAAAATAGAGTATATAGTTCACGACATTTAAAATAGAGTATGCCTAGCTCATACTACTTAACAACCCATAGGCTCACAGGTGAGCTTGGGTGCTTACAAATATAGCCTTAATGGTATATATGATAAGTCTAAGTCTAATGGTTGCCTAATGTGTATAGAACATATTCTAATTTTCCATGCTTTGCTGCACTATTTATGTGTCTCCTGCACCAACTAGTTTGAGCTCTTTTTATATCCTTCTAAATCATCTTTGTCAAGGTGGAATGTACATATTGAGTGCCAAGATGGAGCCTTGGTGATCATTCCCACTATGTTCATAACCTTGTGAACTTCACACTACAGTCTCTATATATTGATATACTTGAAGATTCCTTAAAGATTTGAGAACTAGTCAATCACCTGCTAGTTGGTGCAAGGTATGCACTAAAACCTCCAGTTGGCACTAAGATGCCAAAATGTCAATAATAATTCCAAATGATTACCTCACATCAATTTGGATGCCATGTTGGCATGAATATCTTACTTACCAAAATAAGGGGCACAACATGACCCCATATAAAAAATTTAATCTGTCCTCAGACTAGGTTGTTAAGGTCTTCACTGCGTAAAACTCAAGCACGCTTTCCTTAAGCTTGGCACTAAATTATTCAAATAACTTAATGGTGAGCTTGATTTATTTAGTTACATTACCTCTTAAAATGGACACAACACTAAGTGAAATCACATCAGTCTTCTCCATCTCCTTCTAGAAGGACCCTATATTTGCCTTAGCCTTTTCCACATCCCATCTAAGATTGTTCCTTGCTCACAGGCCTTAGTCTGTAGAGAGTAGAAGAGTGCTTCCAAGTTCTAATCTTGGTCCTTGATTTACATGATGAGTACATTAATGTCCCCCATGATCTGGGTCTACTTTGACCTACTCATTGAGTATATTTGCACCATCAACTTCTCCTTTTCTTTTTTTGCCTACTTTAGGTGTGGATTTATGATTAAGGCTTGGTTGGAGAAGCTTAGGAAAATTGCATCGAATGCATCCATGCCCTCTTGTAGTTTCATAAAGAGGTCTTATACCTCTTTGATCTTACCAGCTAGCTCCTTTTGAAGTATGATGTAGGGATCTTCTTACTCTTGTATTAGATTGGGTTTTAACCTTGGGAGAATCTACTCTATTAGCACATAGATTTTGTTGACCTCTAAGAGGTCTAAAGTATTGATGCTAACCAAAAGGTTATTTTTAGTGGTCACTATGTGCTCAAATAGTTATTTTATCTTTAATTTATTGACATGTGCTTTCTTTTGGGTTTCTTTATAGAGTTTTTTCTATTTCATCTCCCAATCATCATTGTTAATGTTTTAGCATGCAACCTTGATGGCCATCTTGATCAGTGTATTCCCTAATCAAACTGTGTTCATGACATGAGGGTTTATAATGAGGGATTCATGCCCTTACTTAGGCTTAAAGTAGTCACTCTAGGTGCCTCAAAATGAGGCTCATCCATATAACGATCAAATGTAAATGAAATTTGTTTGTGTGTCCTAACTATGGTGACTTAGAGGGTATATTGTTGTACATATAAAGGTCTTCATCCCCTATTCCTTTTGCACCTTTTCCCTTATGCTCAGTTCCTTGTCATCTTTCTCATTGACATCCATCTCTATTTTTTCTTCCTCCTCTTCACTAATGACACTTATTTCTTTGGTGTTCTCCTTAGAGGACTCACCTGTTTGTTCTTTAGGGGTTTCTTCCTCTAACTTTTCCCCTTCATCCACTTCTTCCTCCTGGGGTTTCTTAATGTTTAACTCTAGGGTAATTCCCTCAGCACTAGCATTTCATTATTTTTGTTGGGGTTCTTTTATTGTCTCCATTTTCTATTTGAAGGCACCAATATCACCTTCTTTTTCTTCAAGTGCCCCTTCACTACTTGGGCATGCCTCTCATGCAATTTTTTATGCCTTCCTAGTGGGAGAACTAGGAACTTTATTGGCTACTTCAATGGCTAGTCCTGTACTTGTGGGAAACTTCTTGGCCTTTTTCTCTAGTTTGGCCTCTTCTTTTTCCTTGGCCAGCCTACACTTTTCTTCAAGTTCTAGCACCTTCTCAATATCTGCCTCGCTCAAACCCATTTTCTTCCATGCCCTTTTTTCTCCTCTTTTTTTTATAGGGGTGATGTGGAGGATTCTTCACTGGATGAGGATCTCACTAACTCCTCTAATTCCTCAAACATGATGGTCGTACCACTTTCAAGGGCCTCCTATACATCTTTGGCACTTGGCTCTTCTCCCTCCTCTTCTATCTATATGATGTATGTCCCTGATCTTTCTTCTTTAGTCTCCTCCATTTTGGGCATGAGGGTTGTCTCGTTTTCCATCTCCACCAGAGTTATATTTAGGAATGCAAGTAGTCCCTTAGTCTTTTTCTTATGCTTATTTTTGGAGGAAGCACTCTCTAACATAAAGGTCACATGATTTTTAGGGGTTGGGGTGTACTTTCATCTATAGAGGCAATATTTAGCTTAATGTGCTCCATGATCTCTTAAAGTTTTTATCCATGCTTCTTTTGGAGAGTCTTCTCCTACATCTTCAGTGTAACCTTACCTTCATCTCCAATTAGGAGGGGGTAATCATCATCTTGTTCAAGATTGGTGCCCTTCTTACATGGCTTAATTTCATAATAGAGGTTGAAAATGTGCTCGTTTATTATTTCCCTCTGGAGGGGATGGAGGTCCATTTTATCAAATTCATCCTCCTCATCTTTTGTAGATTTGGCTCCAGGGTGCACAAATTGGTGCCTCAACCTGATCCTATCTTAATCCATGGTTTTGATCAAGATATCCAACTGTTTCTCATTAGGAATCCTCCTTAGCACTGCCATGAAATATTTTGCAAAAAATGCATAAGGTAGCTTAAGTCATCTGAATAGGTTCCTCTTTGTGAGTGTTAGGCATACTACATAGAAATTTTATATTGAAATAAGGGTCACCATTCCTACTAGATATTGGGGGAGTTCCTAAGGGATGTGTCATTTAATCCCAAAGGCCTATATGTACCTATCACACCACCCTTACACCCTTGTTTTGTACTTTTATGAGAATTTGGGTGGGCAAATGAAGTCTTGATACTTCATCATAGGGGAGTCATTGTGGGGTGGAAACACCCATAGGTTGTCATCATCACTATTTAGCACACCTATTTCCTTCATCACAATCAAGGTTAACATGTATCCCCATATAAAGGTCTTGCATGCTTTATGGCACTCCTACACATTCTTAACCATCTCCTCAACAATAAATTTAGAGATGTTGAACTTCACCCCTTACGCCATATGATGGACAATGCACAATTAGGTCTTGTTGATGTTAGACCATCAATCGATAGGGTATAGTTTGGATCTAACTAGGCACATTGCTACTCTCATGCTTGGGTCTTGGATATCTTTGATCAAGAACACAAACCTTGACTTATAGTAGCTTAGGAATTTTGTCACCCTCTCCACCTCCACTTCATCCTCCATCATTTGATGGAGTTCTACCCCTATGCCTGGAAGTCCCATGATCTTACTAATGAGGCATGTCAAGATCTTCATGCACCTCCCTACAAAATAGAAGCGGTCACCATAGATGTGCAAGAGGAGGAATTTCACCTATTCATATGAATTGCCAAAACTTTTTAGCTCAAATAATTGGGTTGTACCTATTATTGCCATTTTATCTTAGATGGACATGTTAAAAAGTGTGGTTTCTACCTTTATCTTATTTCCTATGCCCACCATCCAATCTTGGTTCATCTCATACACATTGATCCCTATATAATGGTTTTAATATTTTAATTTGCACATGTGTACAAAAGATACACACTTCTCCCCCACTATGACCTCTGGGGGGAACTGCATCTCTTTATAAACAAGCTTTATGTTTGCTTCTGGGTCAATCATCGTGACATTGATGCCTTATAATAGTTGCACCTATATTTTCATGGTGGCTACTTCTTTCATGGAATGTGCCTTTCTCACATCCTTCTACACTTATGATAGACTTGTACTTAAACTTTTCTTACCCATTCTAAACCAGTTGTTGTTAAAGTGTGGTTGGTTGATCTTTCTGAAGCCCTTAATAGTATTTTTTGCTTATTCATATTCATGGAAAATATGACTATGTATTTATCTCTTGAGCTTCATGCACCATTAATGGTGACCTTAACATCCTAAAAAACTTCTACTACCTTATTTTCTCATAATTTCTCTCCACTCACCTCCTTTCCAATTTGAAAAAGAATGCAATCTTTGTCTTTATTCAACCATTCTCACTTGGGGGTTATGGATGCTCTAGTTTTCACTATGGTAGCATTTTTTTTTTTTTTATGGCTTTAGCTCTATTTGAATTTATATTTTGGATCAAATTATCACAAGGTTTATAACCTATGACAATCTGTCATTCACCTTTTTATACATTGTGTTCAGCTACCTCATTAATGGCTAGTGATTCATGGTGTGGTGGCATGTGGGTTTCTTGAAATTTGCTAAACCTAAAAAATCCAAAAAAATATGCTACCAAATTTTCATTTATTATAGATCTTGGTGCTTCCATCATCACAACATTAAATTTTATTAACAATTTATTCAGTGAAGTGATAGGTGATTCAAATGGTCACTTCTCACTGACTATTAGGTGGGTCATATCTATCTCAATAATCTTTCTCTTGTGATTTTTTCACCTTGGCACAAGCTTCACCCTTCTCATGGTAACCTAGGTGTAATGATTCACATGTGCATGATTCAGCCTCCTTGATTCCATCTCTTCTTAGTTTTGTGCTTCCTTTCAAGTGCACTCTCTTTCTTGGTCAATTTATCTATGTTTTCATGTCTCTTTCTTTGGCCTTCCCTACCTCATATAAATCCTTGTACTAGTCCTCCAGTGTTTCATTCTATTCTCTTAATTTATTGTGCACTAGAATCTTGTGTGCCTTCCTTGGTCAACTTATACTCATAACTTTATGAATCTGGAAAACTTCACGTGCCTAAAACTTAGGTGTCTATCCTTAGGTGCTTTAGAGAGCATCTGTGATCAACTCACCTAACTAGATTTAAGTGTGTAAGTGCCAGAAGAGGTTTCCTATGGGCCTAAAAGTGCCATTCTTATTCATTCAACACAAATGAAACAACATAAGGAAATATTTGGCTTACACCAAATTTTATTATGGTCAACATAAAGTAACTAAATTATGACTAGAAATTTGGTTTCTAGTGGTATAAGTGCCATCCTAATGATTGTATAGCTTCAATATGTTGTCGTTAAAATTCCTAGGAAGCATTTCACCCATCAATGTGCACAACCTGCATGCATCAGTATCTAATATTTTATGGATGATATAAGGTCACATCCACCTAATCTGTAATTTGCCTAGGTGTTTTAGGTACTTTGAGTCATGTAGAAAAACCAATGCACCTTTGATAAAAACCATGTGCTTAATGTGCCTATCATGTCATTACTTTTAGCACATATTCTTTATTTGGTAGCTCCATCTTGCTTGGGTGTGTGTCTTTTCTAAGTGCTCCAAGTCTTTCAGTCATGCACTTAAAGACTCTTGGTCATCCAAATGACCAATACATGCAATGCATAATGAGGGCACTAGAAATTTCATAGGTAAAATATCCTTTTTGCTAAAAACTAATTAAAATGGTGTGGACTTATTAAATAACTTGTATATAGTTTGATAGGCCCACAATCGACTGAAACACGATCATCCCAATCTTTGCAATTAACTTCACATATATTTTTTAGGCATATTCCTAATATCTTATTAAACACCTTAGTGATGCCATTAACTTGGGGATGTTAAGGTGTAATTTTATGGTGCACCATCATGTACTCAATTAACAAAATTTGAAAAGTTTTATTGATGAAGTGTGTGTCATAATCACTATTCAAGATAAGCTTGCATCTATAGTGACTAATGATATTCTCCTAGTTAAACCTTGTTATGGTGGTAGTTATATAATCCTTGCTTGACACTACCTCAACCCACTTGGTAAAGTAATTTGTGGTAACTAAAAATTATCATGCACCTATGTACTTTGTAGTAGGATTAATAGGCCCAACAAAGTCAAAGGCCCATTTTTCAAATAACACTTGGGAAAGGATGGGGATGAGAAGGATCTCATACTGATGGTTTGGTTTTCCCATGTGATGGTAGATGTCACATACTTTGGATTACTCTTTTGTATCATATAATATATTTTTCTAACACAAACCTAATTGTAGTACCTTACACATCATAGTGTCTCTAGTGTAATGGCCTCCAATAATCCCCTTGTGTGCCTCTTACAATGCTGAGTCCCATTCGTGGTCTAAGACACATCAGCATAGGACCTCATCTTAGCTCTATATACATATAAAATTAACCACCAATGGATTCATACCCAACTTTAGAATAATTATTACCAACCATTGAACATCTAGCTTAAAAATTTCTAAACGTCTCGAATTTGGTTTCATAATATGCAATTAAATTGATTTGGCCCATAAATCAATTAAATCAAGCAAATGCATACATTAATTAAATCAAATCTTGGTAAATTTCCAAATGCCTAAAAGGGATTAATTAACTTATAAATCTTAATCAAGTACTGATTGAATTCATCCATGATCAAATAAATCAATTATCAAAAAAGAAAATTCAAAATATCTATAAATATCCTAGGAATGAATCATTACCCTTTTATGAGTTGCCCAAATGCAAAATATCTCAAATCACACCTATTCCATGCTAATCATGAGATTTTGGACACCTTTTAACCCTACTAGGGTTAACTAATCCAACCAAGTTTAGAATTTAACTCATTCCAAGCTAATTTCAAAGCTTATAAAATCAATTCTAGATCTCTTCATTTGGAGAGCTTGGAACATAATGGAGTTATAATGTAGGATTTAGGGCATGAAGCAATTACATAGATATATAATGCCAAAATTCCAATCCTTGCCATTTCAAGCCATAGAAAAATCATAAGCCAAGCATGAACATGATGCCAAGAGTAGATGGAGATAACCAAACCCCATTGATGAATACTTCTTGAGCACAATCTAAGCAATCCATAATTGAAGCCTTCAAGGATTTGGTAAGGAATTTGTGTGTAATTTCTTTCCATTTTTAGTTGTGCTTTGTTCATTTGTGTTTATTCACCATGTTCCTCCCTTTGATCTAGGCAAGGTAGTGTTATGACTATTAGTGTGTTATTGCTTTCATTTTGAGTTGATTTTATTTATTTCATTGTGAGACCATCGACAATCAAGTTTTAGGGTAGAAATGGACCTAAATATTCCTTTTTGTCATCTCATTTCTTGATTTCTCAATTTTAAAGGCATCTAAAAATCTCAAATTAAGTTTACCTTGTAAGTTTTCTTGGATTTTTTCTAACTGACCCCTAACCTAACATGTTTATCTTTTATGGTGTTGCTTTCAGGTTAACAAGTGGTTGATGATGGTCTTAGTCAACTAGCATCAATTCTCATGACTGTTAATGGTTATCTTACAATTGATCGATGATAGTTTCCCAAAAACCACAAACAGTCACTATGACTACCAAGGCTCACTCTGTGAATTAAAAATCAAAACCTGAGATCTCAAATCCAAACATCATTTTCCCAATCAAGAAAGTGCTTCAAAGTATGGGCTTATAATCTAACATTTTTAGGTTGAAATATTAAGTTAAAGACAAAATTACATGTTTTTGACTAATCAAACATTTTGTTTTGGGCTTTTAAAAAATAACTTAGTCAAATCAAACATTTCAATTTGGGTCCTAAAATGAACATGTCAAATTTTGCACATTTGAATATTGGTGCTTAAAATGAATCTAGGATTGGGTAAGTCTTAAAAATATTTCATTTTTTGTTCTTAAAATGAATTCAACACCTTGAACACTTCAAAATGGTGCTTTAAACATGAACTTAAGACAAGTCTTGAACCTTTCAACTTTGGGATTAACAAACCTAGATGTTTTTGCTTCATTTGGTTTTATGTAATTCTTTCAATTTTTTCACTTAAGCCAAGGGGCCTAGTAATGAATAACATCATATTTAAATTGGTGCTTAAAATCAAACCTCACTCAAAAAAATTTGCAAAATTTGTTTGTTGATTTTTTATTTCACAAAAAGGATAGCATGTGTATGTTCTTCCCCATCCCTTATAGGGAACTCAAGTGATCAAAAGTGCCTTTCCATTGCATTCAGTGCCTATTAAAAAGTGTAGAAAGAATGTTGCCTAAGCTCACCCCAAAATCTCATAGTATTGGGTGATCTAAAAGCAACCCTAAAGTCTTTCTACTTGTCTTTTATTTTCATGCATCTTAGCTTGTGAAAGGGATGTCATTACCTCTCGTAAGTTATTTAGGGAAGCATTGACCTGAGGCTTCATCTCTTGATAGTGTTTCAACCTCTTTGCATGGGGGGTATACAAATTAGGATCTCCCCACTAGGAAGATGGTTTAAATGGTTAAACCATCTCTGTTAGTGGCAAGCCATCTCAAGATGTATGATCAATCTAGACATCATACTACACTGATTAATTGATGGATGTAGTGGTTGTGAAAAGGATAATACTTTTTCATAACAAGTTGATTAATGCAAACTTAATTGATGTGCTTCTTCTCTTTTGTGCAAATGTGAAATTATTTACACATGGGACCGATCTAGACAATCATAAATTTGTAATTTTTAGTCAACCCCACTTTGCCACACCTTGATAGGATTTAGGAAGATATACTTAGTTGTAGTTTTATCATTTATACCTTTTATTGCTTGGTGTGTTAGATCTTAAACTTATTGTTTAAACCACATCATGGATGAGTCTTGTGTCCAACATTACTCCATTGTTTGAGGAGGCATTATGCCATCCATTTGACACCTTGATTTAATGTATCAAAAATTTTGTGACAAAACATTATGTGTGTCACTTGATCAAAATGGGTAACATTATGTTGCTCAAATCATTTTGAAGTCTTGTGACTTAGAAGTATTTTAAACATAACATTATCACATCTTTTGGAAGCGATAATGCCATTACACTACCCAAATTGTTTTAAAAGACTTGTCTTATCTTGTGTCTCAATTGTCATTGTTGAAACCAATCATTTGTACCTTGTTGGATATTTGTTTAGCATAGTCATGTTGTTCAAATTCACCTAACTTGTTTTCCATTAAATCATAATTTACCTTAGTTGAGTTTTTTATTAACTTTTCCAATGTCTAAATTTAAACATTAATTGATTTCTACTTAGACCTCAATTCATGGGGCTGATACACAAATTTTTATCTTTTGGGTTACGTAACTTAGGTTAATTATTCACTCAAATTCAAAAACTTTATTGTTTATGCCTTTGTTTGATATAATCAGTCCATCTTCACAGTTCCTTTTATTTAGTGTTTTGTACCAATCAAATCATGTTTATGTCTAGAATCAAGTGCCTAATCTTTTCTAAAATATTCCAAATTTGTTAGATTAATCATTATCATCCTTTGTTTCAAGCCTAGATTTTGACATCATGTTTGGAAAAAAGTCCTAGCATATCCTATTTGAGCAACATTTCCCTTCCCTAGTTTAGACTTATTTGGAAAATGTTTCAACATTAGAGTTTGGCATCTTATTTTTATATCATTTTACTGGACCTTTATTTGTATTATACACTTAATATTAGACATTTGAAATTATACTATGTTTACCAAGTCTTTGTATAGATGTTTTGGAGATTCAAATCCACCTTAGACCAAGGTAAATCAGGTTTGAACCCTTTGTCTTTTTAGACATAGTTTTTCAGAGTTTGTAGAACTCTAATCCACTCTTGTCATGAAATATTTGTCATAGATTTTACCATGGCTCACTATACACGTAGTGGAACTATGTACAATCTAGGATATGGAAATGTTAGTACATAAGAGGAATTTTTTCAAGACCCTTGTGGAGATGAGGTTAATTGGGAGATAGATTCCTATCCACCATACAACATTCAAACATGGGAATAGAGTCAAGATCTTTTAGCCAACTATTTGGTTAGCATGCCTCTCTACATGGAATAAGATAAAAAATAAATAGATCAATATTTGGTTGGTGTACCTTTGATTATATAAAATGTCTAATAACAACCCTATTATGGAACAATGCCATCGAATTATCAGGTAGGGCATGACAATTTTCCAAATCTATCAAGAGGGCCTTATAACATGTCTCATCAAAATAACAATCAGGGCTCTTCTAATGATCCTAATGCCATAGTACCAATACCATATCAAGATCCATGTATGATTTTCATGCAAAGAAACCTTATGGAGGAACATTTAATTCAAATGTAGACAACATATCAAATGTATTGAGACATAACACATAACTTTAACAATATGACCATGTTAAACAAGCCTCTCAATGATTTAGCTCCTTTAACATGAGTTTTAAGGGAATTAATTGGTCAAGAAAATCAGGGTTTAAACCCATTTATGAAAAACACTTTGGTCAAAAACATGTTTAAGATGCCAACTATCAAGGAAGTGTCTTCTTTTTCTATGCAGAATAATGAGTTAAACATAGTGGACAATGCGCAAGCAATGTCCAATTTAGACCAAAGTGGTGTTAATGCATAATCAACTAGTCAATAATAAAATGTGCCTTTAAATAGAACCATTAGTGGTTCACAAACTTAAGGAGTAGGATTTTCTATGTCCCAACCTCAACCAACTGCCTCTAATCCTCAACTAACTACTTCTTCTAACACCCAACAACAAGGATTAAGTAGTCAGCTAATGATGAGTGTTGTGTCGTAACAAAATGTGACAAATCTTAATCCTCCCCAAAATGTGATGAGTAATATTATATAATAGCAGGCACCATCTAACATACCAATCAGTAGCGGAAAAACATATTGCCACCTTAATAGGGGAAACCAATGTTTCACCTCATTAGATAATAAGAACATACCTATTTAGTCACAGACTAACATGCCAATTCAAAACCAAAGGTGTCTAACCAACAATGTACTAGTATTGGTTAGTGATATGTGTTGAATCTCTAACATGTGTCCACTTTCCAATAGGTATTTTCATAATAAAGAGGTTTTAATGTTCCACAAGTACCTATCAGGTAGTAATTACCTTTCATGTAGAAGATGCCACAAGTTTAGAAATAGGGTCTTGGTTCATAAGTTCCCCCTCAACAACAAGATCTGATTAGTTGGTAGCATGTCCCTATTCAACCTCAACAACCATAGTATAGTTATATCCCTCCATCCCAACCTCAATATCCCCAAAATCAAGCCTGCATACCCAATCCTAACTAGAATATTGCACCACGGTGTGTGAAATTTCAATAATCATACCCAAATTTGCATATGCATATTCCTGGTCTATTTTGTATCCAATCCAACATTACCTAGTAAATACTTCCATCATACCCCAATCAAAGTGCTCCACTTGTGACTACCCAATCATCACCTCAGGCCAATATTCCCTAGAATTTCTTTGAACAAGAGCTATAACAAATGAAGGATGTAATTGTGCCATCCAAGTTTGGAAATAAGTCAAAAAGTTCAAGTTGGACAATGTATGTTCTTATATTTTTAACATACTTACATATACCATTTCCTCTAGGATATGAGCCTCCAAAGTTAGATAAATACAAGGGGAAAGGTGACCCCAAAGCACAAATGACTGAATTATTTGTTACATGCCATCTAGTGGCCTATAGCGACAGATACTTATTTTTTTATTTCTAAGAAGTATAGCTAGATAAGCCTTGGAATGGTTCCTAAAGTTACCAAAGAATTTAGTTTTTAATTTCGATGATCTTTTGGACAAGTTCATGCAACACTTCTCTTATAATCTCAAGCATGAGATTTCTTTAGTAGACTAGACCCAAGTATAGTAAAAACTAGGTGAAAGATTCATAATTTATCTATAGTGATGAAGAGCACTTACAAGTTGATTTACCCATTGTCTACCAGACAAGAAAATATCCACTATGTTTATCAAAAATCTACATAGTGAGATATCTTACAATCTAGAGTTACAATGTGTGCACACATTCAAATAAATCATTGACAAAGGTTTAGTGATTGAAAGAGCCCTTATTAACAAAGGTATCATTAAATTAACCTTGTCTAATCAGAATAATGGCCAAAATCAAAATAAAAACAATGGCCAAAATCAACATCCAGTTCAAGTGCAAGCATCACAATTGGGACAGGCCAATAATAATGATAGACCAAAGCAATTCAATCACAACAAAAATGTTATAATAAATAGAGTAACAAATTCATGGCATGTCCAAATAGCATAAACACCATCTTCTCATCCTACATTACCTTTCCAACTTACTCCCAACCAACAACCTCTTTAGCAGTAGTAGCACATGCAGCAAGCACAATAACCCAGACCAGTGCAACAAATGCAATAAATGTAGCAACATATGCCTTTACAAAACCCTCCTCCTCCAAAGATAAATGCACCAACTCATCATGCATTTAATGACCTTATAAATCTCATTGAATTGGTCTTTCAAAAACTCACAATAGATAACCTGATTAGATATCCTATTCTAAAAGACCAATTTCATGAGGATGCTGACATCCCAAACTAGTACAAGCTAGAAATGTTAGAGATACAATCACTAAGAGGGCTGGTAAATCAATGAGCCCAAATAATCCAACTTTAATTTTGATATTTACAAACACTTAATCATTTATCACAAGCATTCATGAAGCATACACATATCTCATAGCAATGAGCAAGAGAGATAATGCAAGATCAATCATATAACATAAGACATACATGGCAAACTCTCTTGTAGAATAAAATCCACTAGAACCTATAATTAGACTACTATCTTATAATTACAAGATCCAATTTATACCATCTACAAATGATCAAGGAACTAGAATCCCTATTTAGTGAGACTACAATCCCATAAGGTACTGCCACACCTGTCTATCTAAGTTGTAACAAAAACCAAACCTTTTAGAAAGTTCCACCTGTCAAAGAGGTTGAAACCACATTAGATGTTGAGCTGCCTTAACAACACCTATGAACACATCCACCTTGACACTGATGTCTTCAACACCTGATGATGGACCTCGGATTATCACTCTTCACCTTCACTCATACTCAAAAAATAAGAGCACAATTCTCCCAATAAAATTATGACCTATAGGTCACATAAATAGTCCTCAAATTGATCTACTCATCAATTCATCCTTAGGGCACTCTACCTCTCCTTTACTCTCTAATTCACATACATAAGCCTCTCTTAAATCTCTCCTTAGTCTCTCACTCTGAGTCTAAAAATCACCATCTTTGATATCACTAATTATAGAGAAAACTTGATAATCAATATCTTGGTCAGCCATTAGGCATTCCTTAACCCTTAAGGCAAATATCTCATCTAGACACAACTCAAAATAATATTCATAGGTCAGCCATAACATCTATGGATCACCCTTTAATAAGGCCCTTTTAGCTCTTATAGGTCTAGTGGAGACCTATTCACCCATTTAGCACTTCATCAATCAAAACAAGAACACAAGACCATTTTAAAATGCATGATTCCACTCCTTATGTCCCCTTTGACATCTTCAAATGATCACAGTAATCTTTTCTCACCTCTGCATATGATCAAACTACTCAAACAAAGACATATATAGGAATGCCATTATTGAACATAGTCAATTTATTAAGCGTTGTTCATACTCAAGATAGATTGATCACACCTCCAAAATACTCATAGATGATCCTCATGGAGTCTAAAACTCCCCAATATCCAATTAACTTTGAAACATTGAAATAACATCCATATAATCTCAATTACTCTTCTCGATTCACTTGCATAACAAGCACAAAACCACAGTCAACTTTGGAGCTCAATATCTTTGTCTACACACACTTCTAAATCTTCAAATCCATATTTCTAGATGTGCCTTGGATTCCTATACCACTTTAATTTTTACTACATGAGAAAATTCTCCTAGATCAAAAGTTATAGCCCAAAACCAAACACTAGTTTTTCCTTTGTAAATTTAAATAATCAAATACAAATGGTCATAGTTAACCTTCAAACACAATGCTTGAATCTCATGTCCTCTCACCTTTAGATCAATCTCATACCATCGATCTAGTCTAAAATTTAATGCATAGTCCACCAAATCTAAATTTTAAACATCTACCACTTTTACCTCATCTCATACACTATGGGAATGTTGACTTATTGTGCACTATCGATCACCATGGATGAGCCAAGTCCTTACCAAGCATTGTGCATGATTCGATCAATCTTTATGATTTCCCACGAGCTGTTATATATTTATCCTATACCTTTGCTTAGTCACTAAACCTCAAACACTTCTCCTCATCATGTATCTTCCTAACATCTTGGACCACACATACTCCATTGATCTTTTGAGACTTGCTTGATCTTTATCTTTGTTAAATAGTTGTCACAATGACCCATTTGACTTTACGTGCACCGTAGATATTCACTACATGAACTCACATGAGTTTTTGGATCTCCACTAGGTCTAAATATTTAACATCATGAAAATTAACTATGGGGACCAACTACAATATGCCTGGAAAGCCTACTTTGGACTGCAATAACTTCTTATGCGCTTAGACACATGATCTCAAATATGGACCTCATGATCACCTTTCAAAGGAAAATCCATCCATATAAAAAATAGATCCTAGAACCTTTGTGCATGCGAGATATAATTCCATTAAAAGACCTTCTCAAAATCTTCTATCATAGAGACAACTACACTTAAAATTTATTTGGGAGACCAACTTTGCTCCTACATAACTTTTGTCGTGCTTAGATACATGATCTAAAATTTAGCATAAATCAACTATGTAAAAAAAGAGCAAACCCATATGATCATCTTCTACTAAAATTTTCACATGTGTAAGATATACCACCATCAAAATTCCTACTTGGCTCTTTCTTGCCTTATGCAAATTTGGCTAAGTATGGGAAAACACTATCCAAATGCTTAGGAGCTCAACTTTGCATATACATATCTTTTGATGTACTTTAGCACATGACCTAAGAATTAGTGCATAAAAACTAATCACAAAAATAATAGATCCATATGATCATTTTATCCTAACACCTTCACTCATGTGAATTTTGTCCTCATCAACATGCTTGCTTGGTTCTGTTTGAACCCTTTGTAAATTTGGCTATGGAAAAATAGAGAATTATGTCTAAGTAGCCAACTTTACATCCTTATATCTTTGACCATGCTTAGATGCATGACCTAAGATATTGTGCATAAAAACTAGGTAATAATTTGATCAAAATCATATGACCAACTCCCCTTAACTCACTTCCATGTGGCAATGGTGACATCATCAAATTGACTACTCAGATTTTCTGCCACTAGACCAATCTTGCCAAGATGGCCACAATGAAAAACCATATGAATACAACTCATGCACATAAGAACTCTAACTACCATGGACCTCTGATAGGACCCCTTTCATATTATCAATACCTTATACTCATCCCTAATCATCTCTAAATATTCAAACTTTGAAGATCAACCAAGCCTACTTCAAGCATACTTTGTCAAGCATATTACACACTTTGTCATTATTGCTTAGGTTATCAAAGCACATCATCCACTCATCAAAACATATCCATGACATCACCATCACATCATTGACAATACTCCAATAATCTCTCCCTTTATCATTGATATCAACAACCATCATCTATAGTAATATACAACTCACCTTTTCTCTCTTCAAGCACTCCCACAATTAGAACTTTCTCCCCCTTTGACACAATGACAAAGTGGGTGCCAACTGATCTTGAGGACATAAAAAGACCATAAATAAGAAATGGCCATCTTATAAAGATGATACAAACTCCCCCTTACCTTGAGCCTACCTCTTCTTTCCTTGACAACTTCCTCTTGCTCTATGCCAATACTCTCTTCAACCAAGCACTATAACAAATGAAGAAAGAACACGCAAAACCATAGAAATCTAATAGAACACATCAAGAAACATTTGAGAGGGACTCTCCCTAATAACTTTGATCCATTTCACCTTCTGAGCATCTTTATATCTCCATACACCATTAGGAACCATCACACATGCTTGCGAGCTTTCTATCTCAAACTACCATAAGGACCACCAACATCACTTCATAGCACTCACCAAATAAGAAACATGTAATAAACCATCTTGAGAACTCACCTTGAAATAAACATACCTTGATATTTTGGAGAAACTAAGAAAAAATCACTCTTCTTCAAACTAGGCCAGTTTAGCCTCCTTGTAGCCCTACCTATTAGATACAACTTCAAGACCTAAAACTTCATATCTGGAGCACTCTCATATGCCACCTCAAGTATACCATTTTGTAACAACTAGATCATCCTCTATAATATACTTCTTTCACAAACCAGCTACTCATTTAGGCCTCTAATGACAAAAAATTCAATAATATTGAGAACCACAAACCTTCAATAATCGATGGAGTTTTATTTGACCACCTATTCGACCCATTCAATTTATTAAGAATCCTTACATCTCAACTCATAATTCAAACCACTTTTGTAGTAATAGCCTAAAACCTTAGAATCTCAAAAAAAGTCAATAAACCTCTTTATAGTCAATGCACACCTCTAAAACTTATTTCACACTTGGAGACACCCATTACACACTTTTGGAACAAAATTTGAGCCTTCACAGCTTTGGAAGCATAAAATTCTTATAACCCATTTTAGGCCTGCTCACCCTTAAGCCAAAAATTAAGAAAACCAAAAGCACATAAACATACTTTTAGACCTCAATACACCTAGAGCACATCAAAAATAAGTGTATAGACCTTTCTGAGCATCAAACTCTTCTTGACATTTTCATCAAAATCATTAAGCCACCTAGAACCACCCATTCTAACCTTGCATAATAGCTCCTTCACAAACCTTTGGAGCAAGCTCATAAACTTGTTGATCCCCCTTAAGTAATGACCTTCTAAGATAAACACAAGTCTCTGTACATATTATCATTATCATCTTGAGCACACAAACTTACTTCTCTACAAGAAAAATGTCTTCTAAGAAGCATAGGCAGAGACATCCTCTACACCACAATGCTATATCATGGTGTGAAACTAGGAGTTGATTAGAAATCCTCATATTTTTTCTCCTCCTTGGTCATCTAATACTTATAATTATTCTTCTTCTTTGGCTTAGGAGAAATAAATTCCTTATCCACTACAACATTCTCCATTTCTTTTATGATTGGATTGGCAATACATGGAGACAACATAAATTCATGACATACATGTTCATCTGAAGAATCCTCCTTGCAGTTTAGAACCTCATCATTAGGCACAAATAATTGATGTTATTTACATGATACATTCTCAAAAATAGGAATATGTTCACTTGGATCCATACATACCTCAGGACTAGCTTTAATCAGCACCTTGGTTTTCTCTTTGAGGTTGATCTCTTCACTCAAAAAATGAGTAGAAAATGAGAGCCCTTATAACTCTTCAACTTTTGAAGCATTCTCCACCATATAAAATAAATTACTTGGACCTATAGTCTCATTATGAATCACACTTTCTACCTTTGGCTTCCATGTGTTAAAATTCCTTCTTTCTTTCACTTTAGAATCTTGATTAAACTTATTCTGACTTATAGACTTTTGCTTTCAAAACCTAACAATATGACCTCTTTATTCATAGTTCTAGCAAACCATACCTTTTTCAATAAAAGTATCTTGTCATACCTTATTTGGATAGAAATATTCAATGTGTCATATGTCATGATAATTAAATCACTTAACTCTATTCAACTCTTTTAACTGATGACCCCCATCATAGTCCCATGCAAATTCATTTCTAATAGGTCTCTTGCAATCTCTAGCCCTATGACCAAATTGATTACATGTGTAACATTAACCATTGAATCTTGCATACCTCATGGCATTTTGTTGTTTTATCTGATTTATCTTCATCTTGCTAGCACGTTCAATCATTATTTGATGATTTGTCTTCAAAGTATGATTGTCTTGGTTCACATTAGTCTTCATCTTAGCTTGAGTAACAATCTTTTGCTCTTCTTCATATCTAAGACCAGTTCTATCATTCACATGCTTTTGACCCCTTAGAATATTATCTAAGTCACATGAGCTCTATTTAAATATAACAAATGACTTCACCTAACTAGATTTCTTCTCTAACTCAAATTTCAAAGATTCATTTTCAGAAACATACCTTGAACATTCATCTTCTTTAGCTTTTAGGCTTGTAAACATTATTTCCAATTGACAACTAAGATGCTTGATCATATCTTCATGCTCCTTGGTGTCATTATTCATTCTTGCCTCATACACATTGAATTTTTCCTCATAGTCCTTGATCTTATATTCCATCTTCTTATTTATCTTTTTCTCAATCTTCAATTCTTCAAGAGCATTCATCAGTACAGTCTCATAGTCCACCCCATCTTCATCATCATCTAAATCACTCCAAATAAACACCTTATAATGTGAGCATATTCCTTCCTCAACCATGAATAGAGCTTCATCATCATCTTCATAATCATATTCTGAGTCACTATCCTCACTCTCATCTGATGAGCTACAATCTTCTTTAGTGTAAAGACTCTTCTTGTTCTTGAAGGACTTCTTCTTATTGTTATAATTTCTAAATCCTTTCTTCATGTATGTCTTCTTGTCATCATCTTGGCCTTCACCATGCTCTTTTTCATTATTCTTCTCATGCTTATGAGGTCACTTTCAAGCAAAATGTCCTATCTCTCCACAATTGAAACATTTAAAGGGTAGTTTACCCTTATACTTCCCTTAGCCTATGTTCAATTTCCTAGTAATCAAAGCAATTAGTTAATCCTCATCAATATCAGATGTGTCATCCTCTTTAGATTTATTACCTTGGAAATTATTATTAGGCTTCATCTCTATCTTGAATTTAATTTCCTTCTTTGGAGATATATCATAATTTACTCTCATCTCATATGCAGTAAGGGTGCCATGCAATTGATCCATATTCAACTGAGTAAGATCATGACTCTCTTCTATAATAGATAATTTTAGATAAAACTTGAGGGATAGATACTTAAATACCTTTTGGACCATATTAGCCTCTTCAATATTCTCTCCAAGACCTCTAATGATGTTCAAAATCTCATCAACTCTCTATAGAAAGGATGATATAGAATCTTCTTTCTTCATCTTGAGACTTTGAAATTGCCTTTTGTGAATCTGCAAAGTAACAAGCTTAACCTTTGAATCTCCTTCAAGAATTATTTGCATTTTTCCCCATATCTCTTTAACAAATTTATAATGGATAACTTTGGTGTATTCACTCTCTGAAAGACCACAAGTGATAGCATTCATTACTTTACAATTGTTTTCAAATAACTTCTTATCTACAACACTAAATGGAGGAATAATAGAAGTAACATAACCATCCAGAATAGATTTCCATATATTAAAACCTAGGGACATAATATATGTCCTAATCCTTGCACTCCAAAAATCATAATTGGATCTATTGAACATCGATGTTTGCTTAGTAAAGAAACCTCCTTGATGACTACCCATATTATACCTTGGATCACCTTCAAACTGTTAAGCCTTTACCAAAGGACCTACTTTGATACCAATTGTTAAAGGTATAATCACTAAGAGGGGGAGATGAATCAATGAGCCTAAATAATCCAACTTTAATTCTTATCTTTACAAACACTTAATTAGTTATCACAAGCATTCATGAAGCATACACATAATTCATAGTAATGAGCAAGAAATACAATGCAAAATCAATCATATAACATAATACATACATGAGAAACCCTCTTGGGTAATAAAACTCATTGCAACCTATAATTGGACTATTGTCTTATAATGAAAAGATCCAATTTAGACCATCTATAAATTATCAAGGAACTACAATCCCTATTTAGTGAGACTATAATCCCATAAGGTGTTGCCACACCTATCTAGCTGAGTTGCAATAACAACCAGACCTTTTATTAGGTTTCACCTTGTAAGGAGGCTTTAAACACATTAAATGTTGAGCTACCATAACAACACCTATAAACACATCCACCTTTGCACTGATGTCTTCAACACTTGATGATGGACCTCTAATTATCACTCTTCACCTTCACTCATACTCAAATACTAGAGCACAATTCTCCCAAAAAAATTATGACCTATAGGTTATAAAAATGGTCCTCAAATTGATATTCTCATAAACTCATCCTTAGGTAAATCTACCCCTCCTTTTCTCTCCAATTCACACACACAAGCCTTTCACAAATCTCTCCTTAGTCTCTCACTCCAAATCTAGAAATCACCATCTTTGATTTCACTAATTATGGAGCAAACTTGATAATCAACACCTATGTCAGCCATTATGCATGTCTTAACCCTTAAGTGAAATATCTCATTGATACACACCTCAAAACAATCTTCATATGTCATCCATATCATCTATGGGTCATCCTTAAGAAGCTACACCTTTCACTAAGGCCCTTATAGCTTTTATAGGTCTCATAGAGACCTATTCACCCATTTAGCACTTCATCAATCAAAAAAAGAATACAAGACCCTTTTCAAATACACAATTCCACTCATTATTCCCCTTTGACATATTCAAATGATCACAATCATCTTTTCTCACGTCTGTGTATGATCAAACTACTCAAACAAAGACCTTATACACAGGAACACCATTACCAAACACATAATCAATGTATTAAGCATTGTTCATACTCAAGATAGATATATAACACCTCAACAATACTCAAGTATGATTTTCATAGAGTCTACAACACTCCATCATATACAATTAACCATGAAATATCAAAATAACATCCATTTAAGCTTAATTACTCTTCTCAGGTCACTTACAGAATAAGCACAAAACCATAGTCAACTTTAGATCTTAATATATTTATGTGTACACACTTCTATATATTTAAATCTATATTTATAGATGCACCTTGAAGTCCTCTACCACCTTTATTTTTGCTTCATGAGTAAATTCATCCTAGATAAAAAGTTATAGCCTAAACAACAAACATTGGTTTTTCCTTTACAAATTCAAATATTCAAATACAAACGGTCATAGTTAACCTTTGAACACATGTCGCATCTCATGTCCTTTTAGTTTTGGATCAATCTCACATTTTCAATCTATTTTTAACTTTAACACATATTCTAGCAAAGATAAATGTTAAACATCTTCCACTTTGACCTCATCTTGTGCACTCTCAAAATGTTGACTTATTATGCACCATCAATCTTTGTGGATCAGCTAGGTCCTTATCAATCACCGTGCACCATTTGATCAATATGTATGATTTCATACAAGTCATTATATCCTTATATTATACCTTTTCTTAGTCATTAAACCTCAAACAATTCTCCTCATCATGCAGCTCCCTAACATCTTGGACCACGCACACTCCATTGATCTTCTAAGACTTGCTCGATCTTTACCTCTACTAACTATCACTTTAACCAATTTGACTCTTTATGAATTTTATATCTTCACTTTACTAACTCCCATGATCCATTTTATCTCCACTAGGTCTAAATCTTTAACATCATGTAAATTGACTAAGTATGTGGACCAACTACAATATGCCTAGAAAAACTACTTTAGACTATAATAACTTCTTTTGTGCTTAGATGCATGATCTCAAATATGGACCTCATTATCACCTTTCAAAGGAGAATCCATCCATATAAAAAATATCTCTTGGAAACTTCACTTTTATGAGATTTAATTCCATTAAAATGCCTTCTCAAAATCTTCTATCATAGAGACAACTATGCTTAAAATTTATGTGGGAGACCAACTTTGCTCCTGCATAACTTTTATTGTGTTTCGGTGCATGATCTAAAATTTCATGCAAATCAAATTTAACAAGCCCATATGATCACATTCTCTTGAAATTTCCACACATGTAAGATATGCCACCATTAAAATCCCTACTCGACTCTTTCTTGCCTTATGCAAATCTGGCTAAGTATGGGAAAACAATATCCAAATGCTTGGGAGCTCAACTTTGCATATACATATCTTTTGATGCACTTTAGTTCATGACCTAATAATCATCACATAAGAACTAGGCATAAAAATTAATAGACCCATGTGATCATTTTATCCTAACACCTTCACTCGTGTGAATTCTAACCTTATCAATATACTTACTCAGCTCTACTTGAACCCTTTGCAAGTTTGGTTAAGTATGGGAAATAGTGAATTTTGTCTAAGTAGCCAAATTTTAATCTTCATATATTTGACCACACTTTCATGAGTGACTTGAGATCTAGTGCATAACAACTAGGTACTAATGTGATCACAACCATATAACCAACTCCCCTTGAATCACTTCTACATAGTAATGGTGACATCATCAAACTACCTACTAAGATTTTATACCACTAGACCAATGTTGCCAAGATGGCCACAATGAAGAACCATATGAATACCACTCATGCACACAACACTCTAACTACTATGGACATCTAATAAGACCCCCTGTACATGATATATACTTCAGACTCATCCCTAATCATCTTCAAATAGTCAAAATTTGAAGATCAACCAAGCCTACTTCAAGCACACTTTGTCAATCATATTGCACACTTTGCCATTATTTCGTAGGTTGTCGAAGCACATCATCCACTTATAATAACATCTCCATGACATCATTGACAATACTCCAACATGAAAAATTCTAAGATTTTCATAGGGTCAATGGCCATAATTTCTAATGTTGTGTGCAAATTAGACATGTAATTCATAATATGTTACAAAATGGAGAGATCGCTTTGGATCATAGAACTTCCACATCCAATCAAAGCCTTGGCATTTATCAAAATCCATTTCCTCAACATAACAACCAACAAACACAATAACAACATCGACCAGTGTAACATCAACAACAACATTATCAACAATCAAGAACAAACCAATAGACTCAATAAAATCAATAGTAGAACCAACAATGTCAAAATAATGGACAAAACCAAGGTTCGAATGGTGACATTCAACAAACCTACCATGCAGTTGTACATGACTACAACTCAATTGTAGGTCATATTATATAAGGTTGTGTTACAACCATTTCAATTAATCTTATACCAAGTATCAATCAGACATGACCATTGCTAATCATAACCAACTAACCAAACCACTATAGTAATCCTTCCTTGCCCTGGGATTGTACACAGGCAAACCAACAACTATGGATTCCCATGTTAGTACCTTATACTAATAATTCATCACTATCCAATGACCATGGTCAAGTTCATCAGTAATTAAGACTTATCTTATTTGGGCCCCTTCCACCATCTTTTATTAGTAACAAGAGTCATATATCTAATCTTTATTGTGAAATCACAACTCAGTGGTCAAATATTACCATACCAGGCCCACAACCATTTACCACTTCACCCATAATCCAACCAACCATTCTACCTCAACATAAGCCATTTACCACTATCCAAGAAAATACATTTGACATTGTGGAATAATTGCAAAAGATGCCAACACTAATCTCCATTTTAGATTTATTACATATGTCTACTATCTATAAACAAATCTTGGCAAAGTTCCTTGGTTAATCCATATTTTAAAATGACATATCCCCTAAAAAATTTCAAGCTTTGATTGAACACCTATCTCCAACCCAACAAGTAACCTTCAACCAAAGTGATATGGCATCCCTTGGCATGCTTCATAATAATCCATTATACATTGAAGTTTACATAATGAGGCATAAAGTGAAGTATGTCCTCATAGACAATGGATCGAGACTAAACATAGTGTCTCTAAAGCTCATCAAGCTTCTTAGGTACACGATGAAAGATCTCTAAACAAAAATAATCACCATCAAATCCTTCAATAATCAAGAACAAGAATCACAAGGCACCATAAGCTTGTCAATTATCATTAGGCCTTTAACCCATAATACACTTTACCATGTGTTAGATCTTGATTTTTCACACAATATGCTTTTGGGTAGATCTTGGTTACACAAGATTCATGTGGTCTCATTGATATTGTACAAATGTATCAATTTATCCCATTCGGGAATGGAGGTTAGTATTCTAGGAGATTTACATCCATAAGATCATTGCAAACATCTAGAGGTTGAGTTCAAGAGCTATAATTACCATTTTAGCATGAATCTAATCACCAAGCAGGACAAGGGAAAAGCAATACTTATTGATTTACCAAAGGCCAACTACATTAATCTTGATACCCTTGATTCACTTTCCCACATGCCACCTCCAAAAATATCCAATCACTATACCATCTCGGTTAATAGCCTAGGAGAGTATTTGACTCATGATACCTTTCAATTGCAAAGCTTACACAGAGCCCAAAATCCTTTAGAAGACCTAAAGCTAAACCACCTTATATGGAATGGCAAAGAAAAGGCAAAAGTAAACTTCATAGTTTAGGACTTGTCACTTTTATACCAGCCTCTAGAAAATAATAAGACCCTCTCGAGGGAGATCAATCATGTCTATACAATGACAAATTGGTCGATTATTATAAAAATGCAAAGTATCTTATTCCTAACAGGATCATGAAGAATCAAGACAATGAAGGAGGAGGCCTCAGGCCAAATCAACAAGGATCACTTGAGATAATTTCTATAACTAAGTACAAAGGAACCTATGGACTTGGATTTAAACCACCTGGGGGTGACCGCACATATCTTATTTGAGTTCCATCACCAACGAATAGTGATGACGATGCTGACAGTGAAGTAGAGTCTGATCATAGCCAATTTGATGACCTGGCCTGAACCAAAGTTTTTTACAATAATATAATTTGTACCCTTCGACTATTCATTCATCCTAATCCATTACCATTATATTATCCTCAATTGATAGATTGGGACCAACAAGAATCCAATTTTCCAATTGATGAGTTTCAAAATGATGAAGCTTTCTATGATTTTCTAGGCCTTAGGGATAATGTTCCATTATGAGACCATAAATTAGGGTTCTCAATCAAACTGGATCCTGAAGCCTATTTTGGAGAGTGGGTGAACACCCTTAGCCAAAATCAAATAAATAAAACATTGAGTTCCTAAGGTGAAAACCTTTTCAAGGCACTTTTTAACTGGAGAAAAAGTAAAGATGAAGGTTAGTCTAGTGGTGAAAACCTGTTTAAGGTACCATTAGATAGGAGTGTTTAAACTTCTTCAAAAATAGACAAGGATTCCACCAATGATGAACTTGTCTACAGATCTGAGTTTAGCTTTGAATATTAATAGCCTTTTGATAAAGCCATCCAGGGAACCAAAAATGATGAAATTATCTATGGCTCTGAATTTAGTCTTAAAGAAAAATGAGTATTTAATTGAATCATTTAAGATTTTCTAATTGCATTTGTTACATGGTCATCCCTTCCATTTGGGGATCCTGATTCATCATACCTAGGAAAATTTGAACTACTCCTAACAGAGTAATCTAACATTAACAATCAGTTTAAATCATTGCCCACTATCCTTAAAGATGGTTCAACCCTTCTAGTGGAAGACACAATAGAGGTAAACATCAGGACTCCATCAAACCCAAAATGAATTAAATTAGGTACATCCCTCACTGAGGATAAGCATGAAGTCCTTACGGCCCTATTGAGGAAGTTTGTGGATATCTTTGCATGGGCCTATTCTGACATGCCTAGTTTAGACCCCACCTTGGTTGTTTGCCACCTTATAGTACATCTTGATGCCAAAGTAGTGAAATAAAAGTTATACCAAAATGCATCCTTACTTTACTATATTATTCAAGAAAGAGTTAGAAAATCTCTTAGAAGTAAGATATATTAGGCCAATTGACTATTCTAAATGGATTTCCAATGTTGTACCTATCATTAAAAAGCCATAAGGAATCAAAATCTAAAGTGATTTCTAAGACATAAATAAAGCTTACCCAAAGGATGACTTTCCTCTACCAAACATTGACATGATTGTCGACTCCATAGTAGGTTATGAGATGCTTTCACTTATGGATGGATTCTTAGGCTACAATCAAATTAGAATAGTGCTAGAAGAGCAACATAAAATAATATTCACCACTCCCTGGGGAACATTCTATTATCAGGTTATACCATTTGGTCTCAAGAATACAAGGGTAACTTATCAAAGAGCCATGATAGTCATCTTTCATGATATGATTCATGACATTATCAAAGACTACATTGATGACATACTAAGAAAATCAAATACAGGGTCAATTATCTAGTAGCATTAAGGAGGATATTCGAATGACTACATGAATACAAAGTCAGGTTCAACCCTAAGAAATGTGTTTTTATCATAACATTGAGCAAATTTGTAGGCTTCATCATGTCTCATAGAGGCATTAAGCTTGATCCAGCCAAGGTATGAGCCATAACAGAGATGCCACCATCGACCAATTTGAAACAACTCCATAGTTTATAAGACAAGATCTAATCCATCAGATGCTTCATATCTTGATTGGCCGATAAGTGTCATCCATTTACACACCTACTAAAGAAGGGTGTAAAATTTATTTGTGATGATTATTGTCAGATGGCTTTTCAATAATAGAAAAATTACTATCTAGTGAATCTACCAGTTCTATTACCTCTTACACCTAGAAAACCATTCTTGTTATATCTATTAGCTATCAACAATACCCTGGAGGTAGTTCTAGTTAAACATGATGACAAAGGAAAAAATCATGAAGTATACTATCTAAGTCATACATTGGTCGTGTATGAACATAACTATATACCCATTAAAAAAGATTGTTTAGCCATGGTCTTCATAGCTCAAATATTATGGCATTACATGTTGAACAATAATACCATGGTTAGTTCAAAAGTAGATCCGCTCAAGTATCTACTATCAGAAATAGAATTACAAGGCCGCATGGCCAAATAGATCATGCTACTCAGTGAGTTTGAGATATAATATGTGAATCAAAAAGCTATCAAGGGGCAAGTTATTGTAGATTAGCTTACTGAAGCACCTCTTTTAGACATATATCCATTGATATTCCAATTTCCTAATGAATCCATAATGACCATCATTGAAACACCTCTGGAGGAGCAGTCTTGGAAGCTATATTTTAATGGATCATTTATTGCACACAAATTAGGGGTAGGGATTTTGTTTATCACTCCATAAGGGGATATAATCCCTCAGTCATTTAGAATCAACTTTCCTTGTACCAACAACATGGCTAAATATGAAACACTCATCATGGGGCTTTGACAAGAATTAAAATAGAACATAAATCATCTAAGGGTTTATGTTAATTCATAATTAATCATCAATCAAGTTACAAACCACTTTCAGACCAAAGATGACAAACTGGTTCCCTACAAGGTAATGGTCGATAGTCTCAAGCAAAAAAATATTGATATCCAGTTTGAACATATACCAAGAACTAGAAATAAAGTAATAGATGCCATGGTAACCATTGGATCTTTGATTTAACATGTAGATACATCCATAGACTACCAATTTCTCATTTAAAATATAATAGCACCATCTCATGAACCTTTAACTATCACAATGATTTATGATATTATTGGTCTCAGCTCTATTTGGTATTCAAACCTATATGCCTATTTACATGACCAAATCCTACCACCTGACTTATTCCAAAAATAAACCAAAGCCTTTATCCATAATTCCCAATGTTATACATTACTTGGACCAACCCTATACTACCATAGTTTCTATGGGACTCTGCTTCATTGTTTACCTTTAACAAAATCTACACTAGCATTATGAGAAGTTCACAAAGGAGTATGTGAAGCCCACACCATTGGCAAAGTCCTATCCAAAAAGCTCTTACGTATTAGGTATCATTGGCTAATATGAACATAGATGCAGCTGCATATGTCAAAATATGTGATAAGTGTTAATGGCATGTGAATTTGATTCATGTCCCAGCCAAGACTTTGACACCAATGTTAACACCATGGCCATTTACTACATAGGGCCTTGATCTCATTGGGAAGATAAACCCCACCTCATTAGATGGCCATAAACATATCCTCACCACCACATAATATTTCACTAAGTGGATCGAAGCTATACCCCTCACTTACGTGACCAAAAAGCAAATTTCCAAATTCATCTTCCACCATCTCATTTGTTGCTACAGTATCCCTTCTAACATTATATCAGATAATAGAGGATCATTCAAGAACAAGTATTTTGAAAAGTTATGTGTTGAATACAACATCACACAACATTTCTCCATGGCATATTAGATCATTCAAGAACAAGTATTTTGAAAAGCTATGTGCCAAATACAACATCACATAACATTTCTCCATGGCATATTACCCTCAAGGTAATGGCCAAGTTAACACTCTCAAAAATATTGTCAATGATGTCAGTCATGATTAGCATATTCAAATATTTTGTGCCCTTTAGGAATGTCATACCAATCATTGCACACCAATAAGAGCCACTCCATACTCACTTGTTTATGGTACTGAATCCATGCTTCCCATTGAGGTTGAGTTACCTTCATTACGCATCTATTTCAATCATGTTCTGGATGACAATGACTATCGAGTAGCTCACCTATAATAGCTAGAATTACTTAATGAAAATTACATGGACATGGTGAATAATCTCCAAACATATCAAAATTGACTTTGTGGCCACTACAATCAACACGTGAAACATAGATAATTCAAACTTGGTGATCTTGTCCTTCAATAGAACCAAAGAATACCAACACCAAAAATAAGCATAAAGGCAAGTTTAAATCCAATGGGTGGGTCCTTTCATCATTATAGAAAACTATGGCATGAGAGCAT
The DNA here is from genome assembly GCA_037957365.1 of Torreya grandis. Lineage (NCBI taxonomy): Eukaryota > Viridiplantae > Streptophyta > Pinopsida > Cupressales > Taxaceae > Torreya > Torreya grandis. The sequence continues at coordinate 7,783,151 of JARHVA010000075.1, forward strand.
ATAGGCTCACCACACCAAACAAGGATGAACTTGATGAGCCTATGAACATTATCCACCTCAAGTGATAGTATGCTTGAGTAACTTGGTGTATTATCTATAAGGACCATTTTAGGTTGTACCATATTCTCAATATTCTTCTTTGTACCATTACCATTTTACCATCCTACCATTCTACCATCTTATCATTTTAATGTTCAAACCATTCAGCTCTACCAAACTTGTTTTATCGACCAAAACATGTTTTGAATCCATCCTATCCTAGCCTGTTTGACCTTAGTTCATCCATTATTTTCACATTTTTACCATGAAGAATTAGATCAATTTCAATAGTTATTTTAAGAATTCTAGATAGAGGCAGTATTTTAGATCAGGATGACATAAGTTTGGTAGTTGTATCCTTTGTTTCTTGTTCCCTTTCTATATCAATTTTGTTTAAGTGAGCCTGATTATAACTGCCTATGGGCAAATTAGTGTTTTAATGGTCTTGATACTAATTATAACCACCTAAGGGCAAATTAGTATCATTGATCTAAACTATTGTATCCTAGTTATAACCACCTATGGGCAAACTAGGGGTAACATTTGTTTATTGTGTCTTGACATACCAACTATCCATTCTTATGTCATATTGTGCCGATGTGCCAACTTTGCCTATTTTGTTTAAATTGGATACTACACTATTCAGATTCTTCCCCTAAAAAGTGGAACAACTATGACCTAGGGCCATTTTAGGATTATATGGGTTGTGCTCAATTCATGGTAAGGTCAGCTTAATCCCCTTTGCCATTATCCTCTTATCATTTTGTGAGCAACCTTTCAAGTTAGCAATGCTCTCACTGCTTTATGAACAACCTTTCAAGTTTGAATGCTCTCATCATTTTGTGAGCTTGGATAGTTTAGTATCTTATCATTCTTAATTGAGTTGAGATACTTCAAAATTCCAAAAACATTGACCATTTGTTTGCCTTACAGATTATGTGAACCCTTACTAAGTCACAAGAAATCACTTGTCACTTAGTTTCCCCATCCTTTTTGGCCTTATCCCACTCACTTGTGGTTTTGTAATATTTATACTATTTTTCTATCACATCCATCATTTTTGTTTTTTTATTAGTTATCATTTTCTTCCCATTTCTTGGGAAAACTACTTTTGCCCTAAAGTTTTGTTAGATATATAATCCATGGAACTATGTAAGTAGTGTCCACTTGCCTAGTGCATATGGAGACAGTTCGATCAGCCCCTTCTTTTTCTTTTATTCCCACATCTTATTATTTGTTAAGTTGTCACCTATTTTTTAGGGGAAATGTTCATCACATCATTTATGTCATGTTGTTTGTGCTAACATTATAACTAACTATTGTTTACTTATTTGTTTATTTCTTCTTTGTTGTTTGTGTGCCTATTTGTTTGCATTCAACATTGTTTCCTTGATTCAGTATATGTGCATTCATTAGGTGATTCCTTGCACATTTATACCTAAATCCATCCATATTCATATGTATACCTTGTCATCATGGTTTTTATCATTGGTGCATTTTTTTCCATTGAGTATTGGACCTGAGTGTCAGTCCTTATGCATATTTTGGCCAAGTCCTCATGGTGTTCTATCATGATGCCTACCAACACATGCTACAACAAAAATCAGCTTCAAGAAGTCTACACCATCAATTTAGCATGGATATCTCCTCGACACTATCACCAATAATAATCCCAATCTCATGCCAATCATCCCAAAAAAAGTAATTAAATAATTAAATAATTTCAACCTTGGTTAGTTTGAATGAGCATCTCCCTACTAGCAGGTTGCCCAATTCATCTTTATCCTCTGTATCAAGTTACCATCATCATATTTTCCATAATCAACCATCAATCTTGTTTACCATAATTAGGGTATAATGTTTCTAACCACATATGTGTAAACCATTGTACACCATCTCACCTGCATTCTCAATGATTCTAACCACCTTTAGGCAAATCATTGTGTTATCACCAATTTGAGGGTTAATGATTATAAGCACCTTTGGGAAAATCATTCACTTTCTTATGCCCAACATGGGTATGTTTCTATCTTGTTTTTTACCCTAACTAAGGCAGCCCCATCTTCTCAATGATTATAACCACCTTTGGGCACATCATTGTGTTATCATACCACATTGCCATTATCGGGGTACAATGCTTATAACCACCTTTGGGAAAACCATTATACACCATCCCACTTACATTCTCAGTGATTTTGACCAACTTTGGGTAAATCATTATGTTCTTACCCTATCATTTTTGTTTATTTGGTCCACTCATTTCCTTATTTTGAGGGACCATTTGTTGACCCCTTTGTCAACCACTCTCTTGAGGGGGCAGCTACAATTTATCCATTGTCATTAAATTCTTAAGAACACAGAACATTTTTATTCTTTGAGAAAAAGTTACTATGCTTATAGTTTACAATGCCTTCCCAAATAGGGGAAAACTGTAGACATCTAAAATTGGCCACCAATGGCTTCATACCTGACTTAAGGACAATTCTTACCAACCATTGAACATCTAGCCTAATAATTTCTAAACATCTCAAATTTGGCTTCATAATATGTAATTAAATCAATTTGGTCCATAAATTAATTAAATTAAGCAAATGTATACATTAATTAAATCAAATCTTGGCATATGTCCAAATGCCTAAAGGGATTAATTAACTTACAAATCCTAATCAAGTCCTCATTGAATTCATCCATGATCAAATAAATCAATCATCAATAAATAAAGTTCAAAATATTAATAAATATCATAGGAATGAATCATTACCCTTTTGTGAGTTGTCCAAATGCAAAATATCTCAAAGCACACCTATTCCATGCTAATCATGAGATTTTGGACACCTCTTAACCCTACTAGGGTTAACTAAGCCAACCAAGTCTAGGATTTAACCCATTCCAAATTAATTTCAAAGCCTATAAAAACAAGCCTAGAGATCTTCATTTGGAGAGCTTGGAACATAGTAGAGTTATAATGCAGGATTTAGGGCATGAAGTAAATGCATAGAGTTATAATACCAAAATTCCAAGCCAAACCATTTTAAGCCATTTAAATCCATATAAAAATCACAATTCAAGCATGAGCATGATGCCAAAAGGAGATGGAGATAGCCAATCCCCATTGATGAAGACTTCTTGAGCATAATCCAAGCAAGCCAAATAAAGAAGCCTCTTGGAGCATTCAAGGATTTGGTAAGGAGTTTTTGTGTAATTTATTTCCATTTAAAGTTGTGCTTTGTTCATTTTTATTTCTTCACTATGCTCTTCCCTTTGATCTAGGTAGGGTAGTGTTATGAATGTTAGTGTGTTATTACTTTCATTTTGAGTTGATTTTATTGATTTCATTGTGAAGCCTACATATGATCTAACCACCCTCCTTAAATTCCTTGATCACAGGCTCAACTTGTATAATTCATCATTAATGAGTTGAAAAGGGGCATCACAGACTATGAGTTACTTCTTCTCCTTAGTCATCATAATCTAGGGTGCATATTCATATGTTAGGAATGTGGTGATCTCCACCAAGTCTTCTAGGATGCACCAGACCCTGTAAAGTTGTGCTTCAGGCATATCATATTCAATAGGCACTACTACATCACTAGAGTTAATGTGGGGTAGATGGTCTGGGCCCAATTTTTATTTTCCATGCTTTACTACAATAGAGAACTAGAATTCTTGAAATAAAACAATCTATCAAAAAATGTGACCATGGAGAATGGGCTTGTTCACTAAGTACTTAAGTGCCTCGTGCTTAGTGAAGAAAATAAAGGGGTAGCCAATAGTTACTACCTAAAATAATGTAGGGAATAGATCATGGCATGTGCCTCACACTCAGTTATGGTATAGTTATGCTCTACCTTAGTTTTTTGTTTATGAAAGAAATGGGATGGTCCATTTTGCCTTCACCTAGTTGTGCCAAAATAGCAATCATAGTACCAGATGCATCAACATAGACATGAAAGGGAGTCATCTAGTTGGGAAATTATAATATTAGAGCACTTAATATTTTGAGATTCAAGGTCTCAAATGCATCTTCCTATACTGCACCCCAATAGAATGGGCCATCCTTTTTCAAGAGTTCTTCCAACAACAATGCAATCTTGACATAGTTCCTTATGAAATTTTTGTAATAACCACAGTATCCAAAAAAGGTGTGAACATCTTTCTATGTTGATGGGGTCTGAAGCTAAAGGATGATTACAATCTTTATTAGATCAACAAGGAAACCATCCTTGTAGACTATGTGCTTGAGCAAAGTGTCAAATGGTTTTGCAAAAACACACTTCTTGAGGTTCAAATAAATTCTTAATTATCTACACTTCTCAAAAATTAGGCACAAGTTATCATAGTTATCCTTCATTAATTCATAGACAGTCAAATCATCTAAGTATACTTGGAGGAACTTATGAATGAAGTCCTTAAAAGTGGTGATCACAACTTGGGAGAACATGACTGGTGCATTCTACAGTCCAAAGAGCATCACATTATATGCAAAAAAATCATATTCTATCATAAGGTAGTTTTGGTCTTGTCATATTCCTCAATATGAAATTGATGGTATCCTAAGAACCCATCAATAAAGGTATATATCTCTCAACTTATGATTCCATCTAAGACTTCATCGATGAATGGAGATAGAAAGGGGTCAATTATGCAGGTGATATTCAACAATCTATAGTCAACATAAATCTAGATGCAACCATATTTATTGATGCTAATGACCATGGGGCTAACTCATTCAAATTATTGCATGGGATATATGATGCCTATGGATAACATGCCATTGATCTTTGTCTTTACCTTGGTGTAAAGATTGGGGTTTATCTTGTAAGGTCACTTCTTATAGGTCTTATTTTATTGACTAGCTTAATGTTCATCTTCCTGAGGGATAGGTGTGTGCCTTTCATGTCTCTATAGTTCTAAGGGAACAAGTCTTCGAATTCCTTTAGGAGGTCCAAAATATGCACCAATTCTATGTCAGACCAATGAGCATCTAGAGTATCAATCTTTGGTTCCCCTTCTAAGTTAATACGCACCTTTGTCATTTTTTGTGGTGTACAGTAGGGTTCATTCTTCTCCTAGTGCAAATCCTTGACTTGTCTACTACCCTCAGTTGTTTCTATCTAAATGTGGGTAAGCTTTTCTTCTTATGGGATGTTAACCTCAACTTGACATAATAACTTAATTTTGCCTGTCAAATTCATCCAATTGTGCACCTTTCATATGTCATCATCTTCATCACTAGAGTCACTATTAAGAGTTTTCTCTTCAAATAAATTTGGGAGCACTAACCCATTTTCATTGAACATGTCTTTTAGGAGCTCCTCTAATATTATATGTCCTCAAACATTGACCTTTAAAGTACCTATAGTGGCTTAATCAATTTAAGGTTTTACGAAGAAAAGGAGAAGGTGTCAAAAAATCGCTCCTTAAGGGCATCCCAGTTGGTTTTCTCACAATACATCTCATTGACAACATACCATGCCCATGCCCATGTCTTCAAATTATTATAGAAGGCATGCACCCATAGATTTCTTGGGGCATTCTCACTATAGATAGACCATGTTTCTTTGTAAAGGCACACATGCAATATAGGGTCAGAGTCACTAGAGTAGGCTGAGATGTCCAGATCCTCATTAATCTTTCTAAATATAGTGCAAATGGTTGCCTTCACATCTTTCCAAGTGGGTAAGCTAGGTCTTTGTGCTTCCCACCAATGAGTGGTAGTTCTTTTCAATGTATAGAATAGTATGCCTATTCTATTCACCTATATTGGGATACATGATTTGAGGTCTTAAACATAATATTCCACTGGTTTACTCCCCTCGTATCTTAGGAGTGTTGCAAGTTTGACCTTACTAAGGTGAAACACTCTTTTTCCCTTCTTCTTGGTGCAAGGGACCCACCTTTTATAAGTGCAATCAATCTGAACCTAGCCTATATTTACTAGTTTTGATGCCTTCATGTGCACTAAGTGACACTACTGACCAGTGTCTCATATGCTTCCTCAAACCATCGATCATAAGCAACATCAATGGTATTTGAGGTTGACTATCCATCTTCCTAAGAGAGGACTCCTTGATCATTTAGGTATGGAGTCTCAGTGCCTTACATCATGATGTTATATATATGGTTGATCTCATCCTTGATGTCTACACTCTTAACATAGGGGGGTCCTTGGTCATGTGAGAGGGGTAAAACTACCCTCTCCTTTCCATTCTCAAATGTTATGTAGTGCCTCTTAAAGTGCATATCTGCATTATTTTCATAACACCATGGCCTTCATAAAAGTGATAAATAGTTGCCCTATTCTGCTAATTTGATCACTTCAAATTCAGCATGAAATTTGGCACCCATGATATCCATAACTGTGTTCTTTAGAATTTTTATATGCTATGCCCAAGTCTTATTGGCCATGAAGAGTACATGAGGGGAAGGCCTCAAAGCTAGCTACCCATTTTCTCCCAAGCATTCTTGATCAAGATGTTGACCTCAACTCCTATGTCTACAAGGACCTCACATACATACCATCCATCAATAGCGGTATTCACCAAGATTTATTAATTTGACTTCGCATTTTGTGTGTGCCAAACTTATCACAACCTCTCTATGCATGACACAATGACTTTAACTAGTTTTTAAATTGCATGCTCCAAAAGCAAGTTATTTGATAGGGACAACATTCCCTCTATTTTTAGGAGGCACAAGATCTTCATTAATTCTTATATCTCAACTTCTTGGTTGTCATGCTTCTTTTAAGAGGTAGTAGTCTATGCTTTTAGATCTTGTGCTAATTGGAGCTCCCCTTGCAGGTTTTGGATTACACTCATGGATTGTTATTATACATCATTTTGGCATACTATGTTTGGGTAAGGCCAAACTTTGGGTTCATGCCATGTCATGTACTTAGTGAAACCTTTATCCCCATATTCTAAGCATAACTTAGGTATTGGCACAACTAGTGGTTGAGTGGTGAATCCCGTATGAGTAGTTGCCTACACCTTGACTCTTTTTGTATGGGTCAATTATGCCTTCAGGGTCCATTTTTCATTTTTAGCTCACACATAATCATTCATGCACCCTTATCTGAATCACTCCTACCTTGGGTAAACTTTTTTATAGGTCAGGGCATTCCTTGACCTTATGGGACCCTCGATGATACCCACACATGAGATGTGTAGGGTAGACACATTGATAATGTTCTATGGAGACATACTTATAGTATGAGCATGATGGGAACCTTCTACCACCACATCCTCCACCTCACCCTTTGATGCCTCATTACATCTCAAATCCTATGTTTTATTGATTGTATCCCTTATTTTTTTAGTTAGTCTACCCTCTAATTGCTACAGTGGCCTATTATGCACCTCTTTCCATGTTCTAATGCATGTCATCAATCACTTATAAATTAGTAGTGGTATAGGTGTAGGTGTCACACAACTAACAATAGATGGTTGTGTTGACTTGGTTGGTGCATTAAAACAAATGGTAGTTACAAACACCATGTGCCTCTCGATAAACTTTGTATCTTAGAAGTAGGGTGCACACATTACTTCATGGGTAGTTATTCCTATTATGGCCTTCTGATTCATAGTCAGTGCACCATAATCCACTTTGAATGTCTTGAAATGAGTTAATGGTAATATTTTGAAGTTGAGAGGCCATAGATGCAATCTATGCCTCTATAAATGGGTTGATCCCAGTATCAGTGCTTCTAACTGCCTTGACTCTAAACGTGGCTTTAAGCACTTCTCGATGGTTTGTAAAATTCTTCATGGAAAGTGTTCTTTGAAATTGCATGAGCAACCCTCCAATGAACCACTACACATATTTGGAAGGGTGAATATTATATGGGAGCTTCTATAGGAGAGTTTTGAACCTTACATCATATAGGTGCACACTTTCTGAGACTCCTTGTGTAATCTCTTTAAGTGTGGTGATGTTATTTTGTTCAAACTCTAGAATGTCAAATTCCTTCAAAAATGTATCCTTCAGGGTATAATAGTCAACCATAGCCTAGTTAAGATCAAATTTTCTATACCAGGTATAGGCATGATCTAGTAGAGTGGTCATAAATTGGGTTTCCTTGAATTATTATTGGGTTATGCCCCATGTGCACCATTATAGTTCACACTTTGGCACATGCTCTATGACATTCTCTATGTCATGATACTTTGGAAAGTACATTGTCATTTCATAGTATATTTGTTATGGGGGGCAGCTGGTATCTAGGGTGCTTGTCCTACTAGTGTTTATCTTGGTGGTGATCCTCTAATGCCTCTAGCCACTAGGTTTGGTATTGGTCCCATTGTTACTCTTGGCATAGTTAATGGCAATGGAACTGTGTTACTTACTTGTGGTACCAGACCACTTCTTTTGGGATATTTCCCACTTTGCATTACTGACATCAACTGAGCTAGTATGTTTGCACTCAAGTTCTATTATGGTAAACTGGTACCCAATTGTCTAGAAGTAGTTGCACTCATCTCTTTGTATGGAATAATTTATTCAATCACAAAGTTATACTCCAAGTATGCAAAATGTCTAAGATCTATGTCGACAATAGGGTCAATTATTACTTTTGTACTTTCTTTAAGTGGGGGATCCAACATGTTAACATGCACCATAGGTTCAAAAAGAGGAGTGCATCAAGCATATCTTCAGTTACCAAATCCTATAGGAACCCAAAAAATTCCACACCTATGAAATTTTGAGCTTGATCCATCACTTCATTATATCTCTCATCCTCACACTACTGCATTTCAATATATCCTTCCTCATGCCCTTCTTGCACACTACAGGTTCTTTCAATACTTCCAGGTTCCATATCTTTTATCATTTTGCATCATCACTTATTATAGGTCAATTTTCTGAGCTCTTAGGTGTCAATTTGCTTGTCCCCTTCCATTATGCCTCACCTACACATCCCCTTTTCCCCCTTTGCATTGCTTATACATGAAAGGAATTTATCTTTCCATCCCCAAAGTTTAGAAACCATAATCTGCCATTAGCTTTTTAAGCTCTATGTAGAATTCCTTCAAAAACATGTCTTTAGGGTCATGTAAAAAATAGTACTCTACTTCCTCAGGGCATGACTATGTTGAGACTCCAAACTCAAGTATGTAGCTATTTATCATTCCTTGCCACCATTTATATACTACTCTAATCCAAGTGATTTCCAGGGTCCCAAGCCTCTCTAGGTGCTCCTTCATCCACTCATAGCATTGTCCATAGCTTCTTCTTCTATGGGTTGAATATGAAACCAACCATTGATACACATGCTCAGGGAGCTCATAAAAAAATACCTCATGTAGAGCATCATATAGGTTATTTTGAACCCATTCTTCTCAAATTTTATCCTTTGTAGGTTAGATGTTTAGTTTAAATCTATCTTTCACCTATTGAAACTAGTGTTCAATGTTTTTGAGGGAGCATCAGTACATCATTCTACCACACCATTACAACAGAAAAATTCAACACAAGTTCCTAAAAATATAACCAAAATGTTGTATAAAAGGGTACATAAAGTTATCTTAGTTGATTCTTGGCTTATTACAACCAAGCGTAAACATGGGATATTTCATTTACACTCGACATTTTACATCCGATTGCATCAATTCATATAAGGCACATGTTTTATGCTCTCACCTAAAGTTTAGTTGAGAAGGAATCGGGGCTAGTGTTTGGCTAGTTGTGCCATGGTGCAAGACATCAATTATGGGACTTGGTAAATTCATATAAGGCTTTAAGTATATCCATAGGTACAAGCCTTCCATGGGCTAAATCTAGTGTCCTATAGGCACAAGCCTTTTGATGGACTAATCCTAGAGTCATATGGGCGTAAACCTTTGTTATAGTAAGCCTAGCATCATATCGATGATTACAGGGTCAAGGTGATACTTTTAGTTTAACTGCTCATACTAGGCTCACACGTCTAGCAAGGGTAATAATACTTGGTGCAGGATCTATATACTTAGCCTTTATACAATTTATGATAGATGTCATCATTTATCACAAGAACACTATTAATGATGTAAACTAGAAGCATGCATAAACATTACTGAACATAATTGAAATGAAACTATAATCCATACACTCATTTTTCATTTTAATATCAATTTAAAAGATGCATAGACTAGATAACATTATATGTTAATGTAGCCACCTTCATTATTAATAACGTATAAAATAGAGCATATAGTTCATGGTATTTCAAATAGAGTATGCCTAACTCATACTAATTAATGACCTAGAGGATCATAGGTAAGCTTGGGTTCTTATAATGGAGCCTTAATGGAATCCATGCTAAATCTAAGTCTAATGGCTACCTAATGCATATAAAGTAGATTCCAATTTTCCAGAGATTCATTATACTATTTTTGCATCTCATGCATCAACTAGTTCGAGTTCTTTTTATAGCCTTCTAGAGTAGCTCTGCTAGGGTGGAATATGTATGTCGAGTGTCGATATGGAGCCTTGGTGATCATTATTACTAATTCCATCACCTTAAAAAATTTGTGATGCATTCACTGTATATCACCAAACCTGAAAGATGCCCTAAAGATCTAGGAACTAGTTAATTGCCTGCCAATTGGCATAAGGTATGTGTTAAAACTTTCAATTGGCGCTAAGATGCCAAAATATTATCTCATGACAATTTGGATGTCATGTTGGTATGAATCTTGTACTTACCAAAATAAGGGGGCCAACAAATGTGACCAAATTCATTATTCTAGGTTTTTTGTCACCTTTATGATGATGTATTCAGATATGGGACATAGGTTATTTATCTTTGTTGATTGATCAATCCCTAGGTCTTCACCCTTTGAGTGAATTTAATAAAAATAGTGGCTCATGATGTTAATATGACCCCAAAGACCCCTATTTCAATGGGTACTTTCCACATAGCCAATACTCCAAGGAAGGCCTTAGACTTATGTAGTTCTCCCCTATGTGTCGAAAAGTGTGAACACAAGGGTGAAATCTAGCTTTTAATTTGAAAAATATTGCTCATGGGTTACTCTTTGAATGCTTCAAACTTTTAATATTAATTCTCCTATGTTTGATATAAAAACATGAATGAATAGGGGAAAATAGATTGGTTGTACAATTGATTGATTTACTTTTAGTAGGTTTTTGCTTGGTATTTGTTAAATGAGTAATGATAAGGATTAGACTTATATTTATACCACACATTTTGAAAATATCTCGTGATAGGGTTCAATAATATTTAAAAAAAGGCCAACCCATAATTTTTGAAACATTTACAATTTGGATGAATTTTGGTAACTAGACACTTGATAAGGATCTGAACACTACCATCGACGGTAGTATCCCTCTATGGCTAGTAGTATCTAGAGGGATAAAAAACATGTACATATTTGAAATTGATAGTGAAGGATTCTTATCAAGATTAAGATTTATTTACATTATAGGATACCTAGGTCATCAAAATTATATAGATATGTAAACCTATAAAATGTGAAATTGGATGACTTAGGCATGACTAATATCACCCAACCTATAGGTCCTCTTTCTTACTCACTTAACCCTTCTCAGCTATACTTTCATTGATTCCCAATCACCTGTAGTTTCCCAGACTTGAATTTTTGAGACCCAAATATCTCTCTCAGACCCAGATCCATCCCCCTAGGTCTCATCCTCCTAGGATAATAACACCCAACTTGGATAGGAGCATTGAAACTCAGGGGTGTTTTGTTTCTAGCATTGTTGTCCAAGTTTACTTTAGCCTCAAATGGTTGGATTTTCCTGACTCCTTATCTTTCCCCTATCCACCTAATGCAAGCTCATCTAATCCATGATCATCAGTTTCCTTATAAAAGGATATTCAATTTCCATTTAGAAGTGGGGGCACTCATTCATAAGAAAAAAGAAAGAATACAAGCAAGTACACTCAAGCACTCTTCTCTATTCTCTACATACAGCCTTCCATGACCAATTCAAGCCTATTCAAGAACTCATGACAGTCCCTAGTCATCAAAACTACATTCCAATTTCACATCTAGTTGCATACATCACATAATTGTACCAAGAATTTCAAATGGGAGAACTACATTAACTTAAACCCTCTTCGGAGTATCAATTGTAGGCAACGTACCCACACATAGGGTATTAAGTGCATCCAACATATACTTTACACACTAACCCCTCCTCTCTTTCCCAAGTTTGCTACTCAATCTCAAGTACTAGGGGTTCTTAAGGGTTTTGAAGATTGAATCAAACATATAATGAGCTCTGCACAGACCCAAGCCTCAACATTTCACTGTCAGGGTGTCATAGGCCTACCAAGCAAAACCCAAAAAATCCAAACCACCAGGACAATAGCGTTAGAAGTGGACAATAGCTCTGAAAGTGGACTACAACACCAAGTAGTAGGGTTTCCTGAGTTTGGTGCTCCTATCCAATCCAGAAAGAGTTTTGGGTCTTATTTATGATAGTCTGCCTTCACTACACAATAATTTTTAGACCCTGCATCATTCATTTCTATCTAGAATAAGCTAAGTTTGATTTCTTTACACCTCTTACTATTTTTAGAAAAGGTAAAATACATATCTATTTAACAAATTAGTAGGCTAATTCAAACACATTAATTACTATTTTACATTTACTCAGACCTTTATTTGCTTAAGAATTAAACACCTAATTCCTAAAAAGAATCAAATAAGATCAAACTAAGAGATACACATTTAGGTATAGTGAGATGGCAAATGTGAGCCTTTTGGTAGTAGGGAAGTCTAGAATTGAAGGGTAAATACCTGATTGATATTTATCAAATGTATAAAAGAATAAGATGCTATAAATATTTATTTTTAGTATCTGCATTCCCCCCTCCTTAATCTAGTAATGCATAAGGATGAAATTACTAGTTTAAAAGAAAAAAAAAAATTGTACCTAGGTGTGTACAACACACATTGGCTTTGCTTGAGCTCACTTTGAGTGATTTTTTGGTGTATGACCTATAACCAAGAGCATGTTATAATGTATATTAGTGCATATAATCTAAAATTTTAAATAATTGAAATGCTTGAAAATAGAGTGAGGAAGGAGTACACTTGTGTGCCAATGTAACCTTGTTACCTCTTTATGCTTTGACTTGGTAAAGATGCATCCTTATGAAGCTTTAGAGGTGGAAAAGGTTTGGACCTGAATGTTATATATTTTAAGAGGGATATTGGAATTTATTATTTACCCAATCCATTGTAAGTATGATTTATGACACTACCATTGAGATCATTATATCTCAATAACACAACTCAAGTGTGAATATATCTAATCTGGTGAGGGTGAGTGAATTTAATCAACTCATCCTATAAATATTATGTGATTGGATGATTTAATCACTTTAATTTATAAAGTTGGTAAGGTTGAATGATTTAATCACTTTAACCTATAAAATAAACCAATCGTTGTAGCAAAAAAGACTCAATAACTGGATGTCCTAGTGTAATTGGTATGTCGTAGTGAGTAGTATGTCTAGTAAATTTTGAAATTTTTTAGTGAAATAGCATGGCATACTCACCTATAATATATCTGAACTAGATTATATATGTCATAAATTTTTAAAACATTGTTTCAAATATATGCATAAATGAGTTCAATGTATAGGATTCTAACCCAAGTGTATATCTAAATCATGAAATTGAACTAGAGATTATGCAAGTGTGGAGATCATGTCCTTAAGACATGCCCCCACTAAAATATGGTGATACTAAGAAGGTTTATAAGTGTTGAAGTGTGGATTTCATGTATTTGTGGCATGCCCCCATTGAGATCTGGAAACTAAAAAAATGTATAAGTGTGGAGATTATGTACTTATGACATTCCCCTACTGACATCTAGTGATATTAAGAAGGTGTATAAGTGTCTAAGTTTGGATTTTATGTCTTTATAACATGCCCCCACTTAAATATTTAAATTTTGAAAAAAAATATGGAGGTTATGCTTCTATGATATACCCCTACTAGTATGCCCCCCATTTTAAGGTGAGGGAAATATAATATAGTAGGTACCTTACCTCAAAAGGATAAGGTAATTATATAATATAGTAGGTACCAAACCATCCCCCCAGGTCTCATATATCTAGGACAATAGCACCAAATTTAGACTATAGCACTGGACCCTAGGGTGTCCCCTTTTCATTGTTATTGTCCAATCACATTTTGAGCCCAGTTTACCATTTTTCCCTAATTCCTCTTGTTCATTATGTTGGCCTAGTCTAGTTCCATCTAACCCATGATCAATAGATCCATATAAAATCCAATTCAAAGATCATTTGAAAAGGGTTGGCAAATATCATTCAAGAAATAAATAATACAAGCAAGACTACTCAAGCAATCTTCTCTATTCTCTGTATATAGCTAGCCTATACACTTTCAAGCCAATTTAAAACCTTACACCAGTCCCTAGTTATCTCAAGCATACCTAGTCTTAGAATTTCTTGAATTTCATTCAATATTAAACCAAGCACTCTTAAAAGGAGAACTACATATATCTTGATCCCTCCTTGAAGTATTGGTATGTTGGCAGTGTGCCCACATATGAGGCATGAAACATGTCCAGTGCATCTTACACACACTAACCCTTTTTTTCCATTTTCCAAAGTATCTTTCAATTATATATAAGATACAAATACATTAATAATTAGCTCTATAGGGAGCTCTATTGACAGTGAGGACCTAAAAATTAGTACATAGGCTCACCCTAAGCAAGTGAACAAAACTTAGAAAGCTTAAACCCTTAGGACAATAGTGTCAGAGAAGGACTATAGTGTTGGAGCCCAAAATGTCCAGTTCTAACACTCCTATCCAATCAAAAAATGAATTCTAAGATCCCATTTGTGATCTTTTCCCAATCCTACATGTAAATTTCTAGACCCTGTCTCAATCAGAACAGTCCAAAATAAGCTAAGTTTAATTTTTTCTCCCTCATTGCTATTTTTTAAAAAGTTTTTATTTCAATCTAATTTCACAAATCAATAGCTTTAATTTATAATATTATTCACTAATTTCTCCTACTCAGACCCTTTAAATAAATTAGGACTAAACCCCAATATTTCTAAAATGGTTAAATCATTTGGTGAACCCAACTTACTTTGAATTTAACATAAAACCCCTAGAAACCCTAGGGTAAATTCCTAGCTGATTTTTCCCATTGATTTATGAAACTTGAAAATTAAAAATAGAATTTCCTCTCAAATTTTAAAATTTCATAGTAAATTTTAAAATAAATTTATTTTAAACCCTAGTTGCATACACTAGGTCCCAATAATTTTCTAGCATTAATCCGGTAATTTTTTGATTTTTTGCTTGCAAAAATAAATAAAAAATTTGATTCAAATTCTCAAATTCGATAGTAATTTCAAACCCTAGTTGCATCAACTAGCTCACAGTAATTCTCCAGTAATTTCCTAATAATTTTTTGAATTTTTAGTTGCATATTAAAATCATAAAATCACTTCAAATTTTTAAAATTCATTGTAATTTCAAAAAAAAAATGGAAACCCTAGTTGCATCTACTAGGTCCCATTTAAACAAACACTTTCCCATAAATTTTTGAATTTTTACTTGAATACTTAAACTCAGAAATTCATTTTCAATTTCAAAAATTTATAGTTTTTTGCAAACATAGTATTGTTAAAACCCTAGTTGCATTTACTAGTACCCATTTTGCTCCTTGAGGTATCACCTTACACTTATAACCAAATTGCCAAAATGATGCTCATTTATTTACAAATTTTTCTTACATTTCTCATAAATAATAAGGAAACCATAATGGGCCCTATCATGTACATGAATGATGAAGTTTATCATATGTTAGTACAAAGCTTTATCCTTTGCATTTCATGCTTATGTTTTATTATATGGGATGATATTAAAAAATTCATTGCCAAAAATTCACAAATTTTCAAAATTATTTTTGCATATTCTCTTTTTCTCATACAAAATAATTACCAACTCCATTTTTCTAAATGCATTAAGAATATTATGTTACATGTCAAAATTTTCCATGCTTTTATGCAAAAAATCATGTTCTCTATCCTTTGCTTTCTATTTATCATGTGGAAAAAATTTCAAGTTTATCATGCTAAACACATTAAAAATGTTTTGTTACATATCAAAAAAAATTATGCCTTTATGCACAAAATCATTTTCTCTATCTTTTACTTTCTATTTCTCATGTGGAAATTTTTTCAAGTTTATCATGCTAAACACATTATAAATGTCATAGCACATGTAAAAGTTTTTTATGCATTATTGCACAAATTCATGCTCTCTATCCCTTGCTCTCTATCTCTCATGTGGAAATATTTTCAAGTTTATCTTGCTAAACACATTACAAATGGCATAGCACATGCCAAAGTTTTTTATGCATTAGTACACAATTTTATGCTCTCTATCCCTTTCTTATTATCTATCATGTGGAATGTTCTTTATAATCATATTAATATAAATGGTTTCTACTTAGATGTATCTAACTCTTTGGCTACTTTTAAGCATCTCCCTTTCACTACTAGACACAAAAAAACACTAGCAGTTATATCTATCCCTCCTCTCTTTATACTTGGTTCATCTAGCTTTCATCCCACACCTACTACCAACTCTATGCCTATAGTAGATCATGCAGTACATGTTATCACTCAAGTTTATGAAGATAGGTAGGTTGATTACACCCATTGTTATAGCTTTATCACTCAGGTTACCACCCCTTTCAATCCACTTTCAGCTCCTCTACCTATTACAGTTCTTCCTCCAGTCTAGATTTAGCCACAGTTGAGACCTTTATTGCTAGCACAGAGAGTTCATACACTTGTACAGAGGCCTATTTTAGAGAAACCATAGTTTCAATATTTTAGATAGCTTCTAGCTATAATATTCACACCTAGAGTAGTAATTGAGGTCTCATGCCCTACACATAGAGCACATGTTCAAAGAGCTTCTCCTACGATTAGATGGCCCTAAGAGCCCTATAGTTACATCCACTACTCAAAGTTACAAGGGGACCCCACAATCAGTTTCCACTATAGGTATTTTAGAGCATTTATAGCATACACAACTTTCAAACCCATAGTCTCAGCATTTTCATCATGCTTCATGATCACGCATAATCCTTCTTCTTGATATAAGACAACATGATAGGGAGTCTCCCATGAGACTCATCAATTAGTATAATCTTTTCTTAACATTACTTGTACATAGTTTATTATTCTTGATTGTACATAGTTCAAAATTCCAAAATACAAAAATAGTATGATATTTCAAAACTCCAAAAACATTTAAATATGTCAAAACAAAAAAACATTTTGATTGTATGCATCATCCATGTTTTACACTACTTTTACTATGTTAGGACTTACATTTTATATTTCATGCTATTATATGTTGATTTATCTACATTACCATGCTTCACTTGATCTTATTTGAGTGTGTGTAATGACATCTAGCTACTTGATTGCTTCGCTCTACCCATTGAGGGGGCATCATACTTCTACATTCAAAATAAACATCGATATACATACCCACTGGTTGCATTTTCAACATGACTACATCATATAGGTTATGTCATTCCTACACTACACACTCTAGTTATCATGTTGACATATATTACTTACAAGCTTACACATATTACTATATCGATATTTCACTAGTATCTAGCACTTGTGTATCTCTTAACATATACCTAGTCTTGTACTAAACATGTCTTACATACTTTCACTCTTACTTTGATTAGTTTGATGTGATTCTATCTTTTCAATTATTTCAAGTTTTCTCTTCTTGCTTAGCATAGCTTGTTGGATTGTATTTTTAGTTCATGCTTGTCTCCAGTATAAGCCTTAGGACATTTACCAATGTCCTTTACTTTTATTCATGTGTGTGCCTTAGGAAATTTTCCAATGTCCTTTATTTGTCCTCTTCTATGTGGTTGTGGCCCTTATGCCAACATTACTTGTTTCACTTGTATGTGTATGTGGCATTTAAACATACCTTGTATACTTACTTTCTAATTTGAGTGGCATGTGCCCATATCCCTTGTTTTCATGGCCCCTTGGCCACACTTGTATGCTTCTTTACTTCTTGATTCTTGTTTTGAGTGCTTGTTTGCTTGATTGCGTCTTTAATTATTGCAATTCCATGATCCATATCATGTATTTTTCCTATTTTCTTGGATGCTATGATGGATATCATGCTTCATCCCTCCAACTAAAAACTAACAAATAATAATTAATAATTAACATTTTTAGCTTCAATTCAATTCAAGTACATTACACATGTTATTACATTGTTATATCTATCTAGGCATATCCTAATTGATCTAACAATATCTCAATTCAAACCATGTTATATCTTGAGATATCTTGTTGATTATCATTACTATATCATGTATATTTCCAACCTAACACACTTACAGGGCTTCTACTTTTGAGGGTAGTCAATGTAGGGTACCTATTCCTATATTTAGAAGGGGGAGCAATAAATAGGGGTTTTGCTACAGAGATCAGATCTCCTATCGATCAAAAAATCTAGTTTCAAAATAACCAAAACAATAACCAGTCATCAAACCACTCAGAACATACCAGGTAAATAGTCAAGATTTTAGAATAGTATTTAGTTTCATCTCAAGACAATAGCACTGAGGCTAAACTATAGCACCAAACACTAAGGTGTTTATTTTTGGTGCTCTTATCCAAACAACAAAAAAACCAATTTTTCTAGAAACAGGTAGAAAGGTAGGTTTAACTACAATTTTGCACAATCAAATCAATTTAGATCAGAAATTTTTAGTATAGTTTTCTTAAAGAATTTAAACATAGGGGGCATCATACATGGCATGATTGGTTCTCACTTGTAATTCATATATGGTAGTTGGTATAACTTCCAGATCAAAATCCATGTTTCAGACACTAGTGATTGGGGGCAGATTACATAGCATTTTTGCTTCTTTTCTTTTAGTTTTTAGCATTACCTAGGCATTCTTAATAGTAGCATGCCTTATTCCATCTATTGGTGGTTGGCATCATTTCAGAGTGGCTTTCATACAAGCCTAACCTCCACATTCTTGAGTACTTGACTTCCTAAGTGGATTTCACATAAGCCAAATTTTTAGTTTTGGAGTGGCTTTCATACAAGCCTAATCTTCATCTTTTTTGAGTTAGCCAATGTTGGCCTAATTTCTAGCACACATTCAACTATCTATGCCATATTGTTAGATTTCCATAGATTTCATGGGCTTTGGAAGCCATCTCATATGACATACACATTCATACATATTAGTATCAGTTCATAGCTTCACTTCATGGGGTAATGATGGAGCTAAAGGGCCAATCTTTGTATTCTTGAGCCACCTATTTAGAGGGATTAGACACAGTCTAGACATTGATTAACACATGCATGATTATCTATCTTCACTTAGTAGGTGACGATGGAGCCAAAGGGCCAACCTTTATATTCTTGAGCCACTTTTTAGGGAATTGAGCACTTAGCTCCATTTTCAATATAACTTTTGGTATAGCATCATCCAACACATCCAACATTACTCAACCTTACTCAGCATCATGATAGGTTTTGTATTGGTTCGTATACCTAGTGAGGTGTATTTGTTCCTTTCTCTTCTTCTCTCTCTTACTTAGCTTTGTATACTCTTGTTTTATATTGAATATAATAATAATTGATCTACTCTTGATTTTCCTTTCATAGATTCACACTTTCACAATGTGCTCTCTAAGCACTACCAGCATTACTCAATATCACAAGCTTCATAGGCTTCACCTTTACAGCTAAGTTTAGGTACTCTTTCTATTTTCTTTTATCCTAGTATTTAACTTTGTTACATCACTAGAATAAAGGGAGGGGAAAAATATAGTCATATAAAATGCAAAATTGGTAACTTGAGTATGGTTGATGACACCCAATCCATAGGTCCCTCTTACTTCTCTAGACCCTCTTAAGCTTGTTTTCATTGATTCCCAGTCATCCATGGCCTTTTGGACTTGACCCTAGCTGAGCAAGGACCCTCTCGTCATGGCCAAACCATCCCCCTAGGTCTCATCTACCTAGGAAAATAGTGCCAAAGTTGTACTATAGCATTAGACCCTAGGGTGTCCCCTTTTCAACGCTCTTGTCCAATCACATTTTGAGTCCAATTTACTATTTTTCCCTTATTTCTCTTGTTCATTATGTCAGTCTAGTCTGGTTCCATCTAACCAATGACCAATGGATCAATATAAAATCTCATTCAAAGATCATTTGGAAAGGGTTGGAAAATATCATTCCAGCAAGTAAGAATACAAGCAAGACCACTCAAGCAATCTTCCCTATTCTCTACATATAGCCAGACTATACACTTTTAAGCTAATTCAAGACCTTACACTAGTCCCTAGTCATCTCAAGCATACCTAATTTTAACATTTCTTACATTTCATTCACTATTGCACCAAGAACCCTTAAAGGGAGAACTACATATGGCTTGACCCCTCCTTAGAGTATTGGTATGTGGGTAGCATGCCCACACATGAATTGTGAAACACATCCACTGCATTTTACACACACTAACCTTTTTTCCCATCTAACAAAGTTTATTTCAATTGCATAGAAGATATAAGTACATAAATAATTAGCTCTACAAGGAGATCTATTGATAATAATTACCTAAAAATTGGTACACATGCTCACACTAAGTAGGTGAACAAAACCCAAAAAGCTTAAACCCTCAAGACAATAGCACTGGAGAAGGACTATAGCATCAGAGCCTAGGGTATTTGGTTTTAGCACTCCTATTCAATTAGAAAACAAAGTCCAAGATCATGTTTACGATAGTATCCCGGTCCTGCATGCAAATTTTTATACCCTATCTTAGTTAGAAAATTCCAAAATAAGCTAAGTTTAATTTTCTCTCTCTCACTGTTATTTTTAGAAAAGGTTTTATTGAAATCTAATTTCATAAATTAGTAGGTTTAATTTGGAATATTATTCACTGATTTCTCCTAGTCAAACCCTTTAACTAAATTATGAATAAACCCCAATATTCCCAAAATAGTTAAATCAGTGTGTGAAACATGTAGCATACAAGGATAACATGTTGAAGTATCTATATATATATATATATATATATATATATAAAGCTCGTAATATGTGAGCACATCAGGTCCTAAGATGTATGATATATAGCATGGCAATGTTTATAGATTAACAATACAAACTCAACAAACAATCAAGCACACACATAAAAGCATTCAACATAATGAAAAAGAATGGTCCAAGGAGACATCATATAAGGGGCATGTTCAAATGTTCCAAAATCAAAAGGAATGAAATATTCAAATATCAAATCAACATATAATGGCATACTCAAATCTCCAATCAACATATAATGGCAAAAGGGCCAAAAATCAAAGAACATATTCAAATTCTCCATAAGCAAAATAATAGCAAGTAATGAAATACACTCAAGGAAGTGAAAAATAGATGAAACATAAGCAACTAGTATAAGCATGTCATATTAGTCCTTGCATATATGTGTTAGTAAAAAATGTTGTTTAATATGGCATATCAAGTACATTGTGAAAGATATGAGCATGGACATAAACTTGTGTAAGAATTAATATATAATCTCAAACATGGTAATTTAGAAATGACCATAAAGGATATGTAACTTGTATCAATCATGATCAAAGAAGCAAATGTCCCCAACATACGATATGATGCAGGTAGGGGAGATGTCCAACATCTAGAAATGCATATATCATGTGTTTGGGTATGCTTTTATCACACTCAATGATTTGTGGAACATATGTGTATATAGGTTGAAATAATATGTTATCTACTAACATAAAACAAACAATATAGATTCCAAAGAGCAGGTAAAACATATGAATGCTAAATATTTTTGTATTTTTGAATTATTTGAATGGTTTTGTATTTTTTAGATATTTAATTTTTTTATATTTTTAGAAAATTTATGAGAAAAAGTGAGATGTTCCATTGTAGGATCACCACTATCAACTATGCATTGGATCTTCTTCTTTAGAGCCAAACAATTATGTATATTATGCCCATTCATTATATGATATTAGAAATAATTTTTTGTTCTTCTTAGAGGTTGTAGAGGAGGTAATGTGATCGAGTTGTGTCTAAGCAATACCCTTAGAATCTCACTTGTACTTTTACTAGCTTTTTACATATTATGTAAATCAGTTATTGTAAATAGATTTTCTTTGAACTCTTGATTTTGAAATGATGATCCTTTGTTGGGCACAACATTCGTAGAAGATACAAATGTATGCATATTAATAGCACATTTTTAATTATGTAGATATGAAATTTGATTTTGCAATGATGTGAAATTTGAAGTGAAATACTAATTTTACTTTTGTAACATTGATATTAACTTGTTCATAGTGATAGTTTAATCTTTTAGAGCTTCATAATCACAAACCCTAAGTACTTTAGATTAAATATGGTTACACACATCATATACATGAGATGTTAGAGGTCAAAGGGTTTTATGAAGGAAATATTTATAAACTTTAATTGAAATATATGATGGTCTGCCTAACCCCTTGGAAGAGTGATAACATGTACGTAGTTAGATGAATGGTAGCTATCTCCCTCCTTAGGGTTAAGAAGAGGAAGAGGTTCCTTTTTATCCATTTGAAATGTTTTAAATACTGAAATAAGAACTATCTAAGAGAGGCACACAAACTCTAGGGATCATTCCCTTATGTTAATGTATTCTTTTGATTTTGAAAATAATTTAATTTTTGAAACAAAATTTAACAAATTAGAAATCATAAAAATCATAAAAACCCTATAGCACACTAGGAGTTGCATGGAAAGTCATTGAGGTTGGGTTCCCCAAATGTTTAAATCTAATTTTTAGAATGTGGGGGTATAAGGTTAAGAATATATAAATAGTTCAAGAACAAGGGTGATAAATTAATATGTAGTAGGCCAATTAATTACAAACTCAGTTAAATAAATATTTTGAATTAAAATATTGAGATATGCTAAATATGCAAAGTATTTGATTTGAAATATGTTCAATTTATTGTAATATTAAAGAGAAATAATACTTAGTTAGGTTTACTATGTGTAAATAGATTCAAACTGAAAATAGGTGTAAAGTATGGAGGGTTAGTATTATAGATTATTCATCAATTTCTATAAATTATACTTTTTATAGCTACAGACACTATTATCATATTTGGATACTACCGTCAATGCTAATGTCTAATTATGATGTAGGTGTCCAGTATGGAATAAATATTAGATCTAAATGTGACCAACTTCATTATTTTAGGTTTTTTGTCAGCTTTTCAATAAAGTATTTAGATATAGGACATAGGTCATCATTCTTTTCTAGTTGATCAAACCCTATATCTTTACCCTTCTTCACCCTTGGAATGATTTTTTTTAATGGGTTAGTGGGATCATGATATCAAGATGACCCCAACAACCCCATATCAAAGGGAACTACCTATATAACCAATACTCTAAGGAGGGCCTCAAACTTATGTAGTTATCCATTATGTGTGGGAAAGTGTGTACACAAGGGTGAAATATACTAGATGATAATGCATGTAGTGATCTAGATTATAACTTGACAAATATCACTCATGGGTGACTCTTTAAATACTTCAAACTTAGAATATGACTACTCCTATGCTTGATATGAAAATAGGATTGAATAGGGAAGAATATATTGGTTGTGTATTTGATTGATTTAGTTTTAGTAGGTGTTTGATTGGTATTTGCTAGATGAGGAATGAGAAGGCTTAGACTTGTATTTATACCACATCATTTTAAAATATCTCATGGTAGGGTTTAATAAGACAAATAGGTTGACCTAATGGTTTTGAAAGATTTATAATTTAGATGAATTTTTAAAAATGGACACTAGATAAGGATCTAGACACTACCATTGATAGTGGTGTCCCTCTGTGGCTAGTAATGTCTAGAAGGATAGAAAACATGTATAAATTTAAAATTGATAGTGTAGGATTTTTATCAAGTTTAAATATTTTTATACAATACAAGAGACCTCAATCATCAGAATGATATGGATCAAACTAAGGGATAAACATTTAGGCATAGTGAGATGGTGAATGCAATCCTTTTGGTAGCAAGGAGGTCTAGAACTGAAGGGTATATCCCTGATTGATATTTGTCAAAATTACAAGACTAAGATGCAATAAATATTTATTTTTAATATCTATAATATGCTCTCAATTGTTATTTTATCAAAGTATGTCCTTAAAATTTGTACTATTTATTTATATAGGATTAATGTTTCCTTTTTTGTTTGATAAATGTTTAATACGTGGTTGATTATAAGTTAAGAATCAATTTATATTCAAATATATTTTATCTATAATGTATGTTCATCATAATCCTAGTAGTAATGTCACATATTATGCAATGTTATTTATGCGTGAGAAACCTAAATTATATGTGAATGGCATGGGTTATCTTTGAGGAGTGATTAACTATTCCTGCTTTAGCACCTAAGGCACATTCAGATCCATCAAAGTATATATTCCAAGAATCAAGATCAATATGATATAAATTAATGTCATCTTGATAATTATCCTTGATTTGTGATGTTTCACGTATCAGTGATTTGGATCAATTATTTCTCTCTTGACATATTTTTGTGATATGAACTTTAGGTAAAATTTCATTAGTAACATCACTCATTTAGCTATACATCATGATAAATTTTATTTTGTCATGTGATACTTTAGCAGATCCACATTTATAATGACATGTATTTCAATATGAAACATATAGTGTTGCAATTTTTATGTTGGAAAAATAATGGCCAGACATTATTTTCCATTGCATTATAGTGTTTTTCATAATCCACAAGTGTATAACTGATGTAATAGATTGGTTGTTCCTTGTGGTCATCATTATGTTGTGATAACAATTCTCCTAATGTATGATTCATAGTCTAAATGTATAACAACATGAGTCTATCAAAAATTGGAGGAACCTTGATTGGTGGATTGAGTATATACTTTTTTATTACATCAAAACTCTCTTAACAATGACTATCCCATTTGAAATTAATATCTTTATTTAGTAACCATATAAATGGTTGTGTCTTATCAATTAACTAAGCCACAAAACATTTGATTGATTTAATCCTTCAATTTAAATACCTTAATTGATTTAACCCTTGAGGTGGAGGAATTCCCATGATAGCATGTAATTTATTTGGATCGACTTCTATACCTCTCTGAGATTTAGTAAAACCTATCAATTTTCTTGAAGATACCCCAAATACACAATTCTTGGGGTTTAAGTGTACATTGTATTTGTGTAATCATTCAAATATTTTTCATAGGTCTATAGCATGATTTTATCAATGTTTATATTCTATAAGTAATTCACCAACATAATATTCCATAGTTAAATGTATAAAATTAATAAAGATGCATATCATAGATATTTGATAAGTAGCTCATAAATTTTTAATCAAAAGGGCATGAACACATAATAAAATGTTCCCCATGGCATATTAAATGTGGTTTTGGGTTGGTATTACAAATTTATCTTTATTTTCTTGTATCCAAAAATATTATCCATAAATGATAACATATCTTAACTAGTTGTAGAGTCCACAATTATATTAATGTTCAGTAATGAAAAATCATCCTTGGGGAAATCCTTGTTTAGATTTCCAAAGTATGTATAACATATAATTTTTCCATTAGGCTTGGTGACTAGTATAATATTAGAAACACATGTGGGGTAATCAATTGATTTAATAAACCCCACATCAATTAGCCTTTGAATTTCATCTTTAATTATTAAAGCTACTTTTGGATGCATATTTTTGATGTGTTGCTTAATTATCTTCGCATCAAGGTGGAAGACTCTATTGTGCATTACAACTGTAGGGTTGATTCCTAGCATATTTGAGTAAGCCCAAGTGAATAACTCTATGCAATCATGTATCAATTATCTAAAAGCTTTGCCTTTGTCATATTTGATCATGTATGGAAGGATGGGTCTCAGATCTTTATTTGTTGCATAATTAAATCCAATTATTTAGTCATTTAATAATGTTGAGTGATCTTCCACATATGGTGTAGTAGAGATTGTATTAGGGCCATCTAATTAGACATCATAATGTTATTTTTTTATCTCTTTGAAATATACATGTACATTTTTTGTAGAAGTAAACCTCTTATTATGATATAAGAAATGGAAATTCCCATATGCCCTTAAATATTTTAAGAGAAACTCATCATTAAAGAACTACCTTAATGTTTAGTTTTTTTGCAAAAATGTATCATCAATAAGATCATGGTGTGATAACTCTAGTGTTGATACATGTGAACCTCATGCATAGCATTAATTATCGATTTAAGGAAATGTGTATAAATATTCCCTCTTTTTTCATTAGTTTTATTATTAACCTTTGAATCATCAATATATTTGATGCCTATTTATCTTTATGATCAGATAGAGATATGGATCTAATAATACCTTGTGTTTGCTTTCTTAATCCTTGCCCATTGTATCCTAACTTTTGAAATTATTTGAATCCAAAACCATATTGTGTTAAATTAATTTATTGTGTTATAGGAGTAGCAATATTAGATGCTAGTTTTTGCATGTTATTATTTAGAATTAGATTTCTACCCTTTTCAGGGGAAAGTTGCATATGAGGTATATAAATTTCCATAAGTTTAGTCATTACACAATTCTTGAAAGGTTATTTATTTGTAAGGAAAGTATATACATATCCCTTATGAATAAATTTGAGACACATGTGCAAGGTATAAGGTATTGCATTCATGTCATGAATCCAAGTTATACCCAATATAATATTATAATTGAGATCACTGGGCATAGCTTGGCATATTGTAGCTAATATTTTAGAACCCAAAATGATAATGTAATTTATCTTAGGAATTTTTATGGTATGTTATCAAATCCATTTATATTCATATCAAAGTAATCAAGGTCCTTGCCTTATATACCAAATAGGTTAAGGAAGGAGCTATTACAAATATTAAGTCAAGATCCATTGTCCATTAGAGAAAGTTTAACTCCTTTATTTAGGATTTTTACTTTAATATACAATGAGAGATGTTTATTAATAATGTGTCTAAGAGGTATGTATTATTTCTAAAATAACATATTATCTTTAATCCATCTCATTGTATTAATAATAGAAAAAACATAAGCTAGTTTTGCATCACTTGGTAAAGTTGTGTCATGAAATGTTGCATGAAGTATATCCTTATAAATAGGTGATGTGTGAAGCACTTCTAACATACACATTTTAGTTGGAATATTCTTAAGTTGGTCAATATTGTTCATAATGCTTAGTTAGATTGGTTAACATACTATAAGGTGGAGGGGGATGAGGAGGGACATTTTGACCACCTTTGTTATGTTGCACATGATGGGCCACCTCACCTTTTTATGTTGTGACAACATGGACCACAACATCTAAAATAAACCTAAGGTAAATAATGGAGAAGGCATGGTAGTTATCATGATGTTGAGGTGTAGGGTAGGAATGAATGGAGTCATGCATGCCCTCTAATGTTATGTGGTCACTCAAAACATCTTAGATTGTATATTTAGATAGAATGAGTTACTAAGGAGAGCTAAGGATTATTCATCATTAATTTCAGCCTTAGTTTTATCACACATGAATTTGACCCATTCCATTAAATGGTTGCGAAATATATTACATATTTCAGGGAAGCAATATATAATTATAACAATCATAGCTTAAATTATAAAATACAAACTAGGAATATCTATTATAACCACAATTTATCTATGTGAATAAAGGGAAACCAAAAATTAAATTTGAAACCCTAATGTAGAAATATGAAACCCTAATAAGGTAGGATGAAATCCTAAGGTAAAATTAGGGTTTGACACACTCAAAGAAAGGTTGGGTTCACTAATATGTTTTAACTAATTTTGGATTTAGTGGTCTAAACAAGATAAAAATTAGAATATTTATATTGAATAAAATGTGTCCTAAAGTACATAAATATGAATATAAAAAAACTATTGATATTGACTAATTGCACTTGATATTTATATAAATGACCAAGAGGATAGGGTAATTAACTTATTTTTGTTAGTTTTTGATTTGTATCTATGTATATTCATTATAAATTCCATGAAATGGATATGTGGTCACTCGTATCAGGAAAATGACTGCCAAGATCTACCTAAATAGATCCAATAATGCTCAAATACATGTACCTATAGAATAGTATGATGTATGTCATAATTTTCTTGTATGTTTGCCAATTTATTTTGATATAAACCATTTTGCTTACCTATCAATATGTTTTTGTGTAATTTTAGATGTCCAGTGTTGTGTGTAAATTCAAATTTGTCTTACTTCACCTTGAAAGACTAGATCCACTTTTGACACTTTGTTTGGCCTATAAAGGGGTTAGAAACTTGGTTTAGACAACCCCCACCACACCTTATTGTATGGTTGAGAATTATAAAATAAATAATGCACATTGGTTGTTTAGGCTTAGTTTCCTACTTTTTAGTAATATTTGATTCTCTATGTATTTACAATGTTAGTTTAATTTCTTTAGGAGAATTACTTTATTTTAGAATATTTGGATAGTATTTCATATTTAAATATTAGTTTTTTGTAAAAGGAGTTATAATTACTCCTCTGTGTAAGATTTTTAAGATCTCTTTTATTGATATTTCTAAGATTCTATTAGTGTGTTATGATCTACATATCACTCTTTTTTGTTCATTATTTCCATATTTTGTTTTCATGTGGTATCAGAGCCTTGTTGTGAGGAGTCTAGGAGCAAGTCAAGAATTTCCTAGAAGGAGATCTATCCTCGAGTGCATGCTAGGTGAATTTTTAATCTTAAGGAATTTTATTATTTTATTGATGTCATCTTGATATTGGATATAATCATTTGAGATAAATATCTATTATTAGGACAACAAAAGAAGAGAAATAACTTGTTACTGTGCACTTAAGTTGAAGGATAGGTAAGCAACTTGGAAGATAGGTGTATCCATATGGCCTTATATAACATTCCAAAAAATAAAAAATAAATAAATGAAAGAGTTTAGTGTTATTTTATTACTGTAGATATTTTATTTGTGATAACTTAAAATTAAATTTTACTTGTTTTAAGCATTATCTATAGGAATCATAGCTAATAATTTTAGTACAAAGGTGAGACTATTGATAAAAGGTTTGAAAGACATGGATGAGTAAAATTCCACAACCACTAGAAAATAATTGTTTTTATTTTTGGATACTAAAGATCATACTTCTAGGCATGGATACCAAAGTTTAAACTATTTTGAGAGGGTGTGTAAGCATTGATCTTGCCTGAGATGTATTGTTGGGTTGACATGAATCCTAATGTGTGAAGTGAAACATGTAAGATAATAACACTTAGTGTGGTTGAGGAATGTAGTGCCATTCTAAAAACCTATAAAAGTAATCTTTTGTAAAGACATTTATGCAAAAAATAAGTGCCATTTAGATCAACTAGGAGGAGGCACATTTGTATGAGGAAGGCAAGTAGTTGGAGAGAAGAAGTACTTGGACCAAAATATTTTACACGAAATTATTTTTTTTAAGTTTTAATATAAAATTTTATGTTATGAAAAATTAGGACAAAAGTCATTTTTAAAATGTTATTTAATATTTTTAAAGTTTATGTTCTATAAACTTTATTGATTTTTTTAATATTTACTTTAAAACTACCTAAAAAGCCATTTAATTATGTATCTAGTTAATGGATCATTATAATTGGATAAAAATTTGTAGCATTGATTGTCATAAGAAGTCAAATATTTTAAAAACAAACCCTAAAATATTCTTAATCTCCTAAAAAAATGTTTTTGGCAATTGACTAAGGTTCCAAGAAAGTTATTTAAATTCATTACAAGCAAATGAAAGGTGTACTTGTAACATTGTTCATTTAATGCTGATTTTTTTATAAACTATTGTAATTTTAAAATCATAAAAAGGGATATTTTTTTGGGTGTGGGTCCCATTTTATGAGACAAGGAGAGTATCCCAATTAAAAGACCTCTCTAGTGTTGTGTTGAGTATTTGTGGTTGATTGCACATATTTTATGATGGAGATTATTGGTGGAAATGGTATTCCTAATAGTATAATTCATATATTTAAAGGATAAAATTTTAGTTATTGGAGCATTAAGATGAATATTTATTAAAATATATTTATATTTGTGGGAAATTTTTCAAAATGAGTATATAAAACCTACATATGTGAATGCTTTCAATGATGCACAAATAATGGAATATAAAGCTAATATAAAAAAGGACATTGAGGCTTTACTTTATATTCAAGGAGAAGTAGATATAAATTTATTTCCTATAATAATTAGAGTTGATCACTCTAAAGATTCATGGGATATGCTTGCAAATGTTTATCAAGGTGCAAAAACTATAAAGTACAAACTTTATGGAAAAATATTGAAAATATGAAAATGTCAAAAATTGAATCTATTAATGAATTTTTGATGAAGGTGGAAGTCCTTTTTTTTTAAATGAAAGCATTAATAGATAATATATAAGAAAAACATGTTACTATAAATATTTTGAAAAGCATTACCTCCTAGTTTGAAAATATAATTTTTATAGTTAAGATTTCTAAATATATCGCAAGCATAAAAAATGGATGAGTTGAATGGGATCTTATTAACTACAAAATAAATAATGAATAATATTAAGGAGAGTCTTGAACAAGTATTTTCCTCTATAAAAAAAAGGTAATGAAACTCAATTTACAAAACACTATAAAAGATATGAATCAAAAGGAGAATCTAACAATTTCAGTGGCCAAGGTAGAGGCATCAATTTCAGAGGAATAAGTAGTAAATTTAGAGTAAGATGAAGAGGCAAGAGTAATTGGGATGATTTTATTGTAAAAGGCTTGGACATTAAAAATTATATTGTTAGGATAAGAAATTAGACATGGTAAAAAATAATGCCCACGACACTATTGAAGTCAAAAGAAATTTGTTCATTTCTTACTTCAATACAAATGTAAGGGATAATGATACTTGGTATATTGATTCTAGATGTTATTCTCATATGACACATAATGAGTATTTTTTCATAAACTTGGATGAGAATCATAATATCTCAGTTGTATTAGGAGATAATCAATCTCATGGAACCAGAGACAAAGGCACTATCGTAATGACAACAATGGATGTTAAGGTAAAACACATCAATGAAAATTTAGTTGTTCCTAC
Organism: Torreya grandis; assembly: GCA_037957365.1. Taxonomy (NCBI): domain Eukaryota; kingdom Viridiplantae; phylum Streptophyta; class Pinopsida; order Cupressales; family Taxaceae; genus Torreya; species Torreya grandis. Next base: position 7,814,464 of record JARHVA010000075.1, read on the forward strand.
ACTCAATAAAAATATGTTAACGTCGGATAGATGTTGAAACAAAATTATTAAGTTACCTTTAATGGAAATGAAGGAATTGTCATGGACAAGTTGAATTAAAATGTAATTTTGGCAAGAGCTAAGATGACTAACGATATAATGTTTCCTCTTTATGTTTCTAAATAAAATCAATCATTGAAGTCAAATGAGATTACTAACAATAAAATTTGGCACTGAAGATATGGACATCCAATTTTAATGGGTTGATTTTTCTTAATAAATGGAAAATGGTTGAAGAACTCCCTTACATTGAAAACATAAATGAAGTATGTGAAGAATGTGTTATGGTAAAACAACATAGAGTAAGCTTTCTAATAGAAAAATATCAAAGAGCTAGCCAACCTCTTGAGATAGTTCATGCAGACTTGTGTGGTTCTATGCAAACTCTTTCTTTAAATAAATCAAAGTATTTTATAACCTTCAATATGTAGGTACTAAAATTTTTTATTCGATACTTGACAATGATAAATTGACACACATTTATCATGCATGACTTGAACACTAAAACAAGGTCTTAATCCACCATTATCTCACACTTACATGCCATTTTATGATTCACTCCTTCCATTATATTTTTATATAATTATATAACCTCAATGTCTATTTTAAACTTTCTAAATATCCTACACAAACATCTATAGACTTTTAGTTCAATTTCATTATACATGGGTCAATTTTTCCATATTTGGTCAATATTTCCAATCAATACTAACCTAATCTAGTCTTTACCTACTTGCTCCCTAAAATAGCCATTTTTTAATCACCATAGGGTCAGTCCATCTACCTAACATGTCAATGGCATGAGAAATTACCAAACTAGACTCATATATAAAAAAATCAAGGTCTCATTAAAAAGGGACTGGGCACTTATTTGATATACATCAATACACTATTGCACATTAAACAAATCTTCCCTAATCTTCCTAAATTGTAAACATATCACTAGAAACAACCATAAGTCAAGTTTTAATCACACTAAATCTAAGTCAAAGTAAGTATTATCAAGTATCAAAGTCAAATCATTAGTTCCATACATATAGCAAAGAAGCATTATTGCATAATCACACTAGGTGGGAAAACTACGTGTGGCTTGATTTCCCTCCTCTAAGTATCATATATATAGGTAATGATTAACCATCAAATGGAGGTGATTGGGGTCAATTCAACCCATTATATTTACCCAATTTTTTGTAAGTTTCTAGCCTTCACAAGCACACCTAGGGTTTCATGGCAAAGGAGATTCATTTTTGGATCCACGCACAACATTAGAATTTTGGATCATGAATATAGAGCAAGCAAAGACATGCGTAGATGACTATATAGTCATTATTCCTCATTTCCACTCATGGTGAGTACTGACCAATTCAGGTTAGTATCTACTAGAGATATTGACCCAATCTGTTAAAATTGACCCTACACAAATAGAAAATCAATTCTAGAGTTGAATGAACCATGGGACTGCTTTATTCTAATTTTCACTTCTAGAATACCATCATAGTTATAAAATCACCCAAAAAATATAAGTATGCATCCTTTTGTTGTGCTTATTATATTTATCATATGCCACTTATCAAATTAGTACAATCAATATGAGATTTTAAATTTAGATGTATGCTTGAATGTCACATATTCATATCTAAATCATTATACAAGTTTATATCTTAGACAAATTAAGTAATTCACCTTAATCTAAATTAGGGCAAAACACATTCATGATTACTCAAGAAAAACTTGGGTACAAAATTAGAGGTATTTGAAAAACATTTAGATTTCAAGAGGTTGGCTCAAAAATAAATTATAAAGTGCATCAAAGTGATTAGGTCATATAATGGAGGTGAGCATAAGTAAAATTAGTTTTATGATTTTTACAAAAATCATGAAAATAAGAGGGAATTCACTACTTCTTTTACTCCAAAAAAAATGGAGTAGTTGAATGGAAGAATAGGACCATTGTTAAAATTATGCAAGGAGTATGATGAAAGAGAAAAACTTGGATAAAATATTTTGGGGAGAAGCGGTGAATACAACAATATATATTTTGAATAGGATTCCTACAAAGGAAATAAAAAGAATGACTTCTCAACAAGCATGGTTTAGAAATAACTTAAGTACCAATCACTTATGAGTGTTTTGATGTGTTTCTTATGCACACATATTATTGTTTGCTCCAAAATCCTACTCTGAAAATACTCATGAGATTAAGTGTTAGGAGATAAAATCAGAAGACAAAGCATGGGATAAAATGTCCCCTCATTAATTTTAGGATTGATATTGGTTCAATCCAAGGATGGAGTAGTTTAACCAAATTTTATATAAGAGCAACAATTGCTACCACCTGGGGTATGGTTTGAGTTTTATTAGTAGTAGAAACAATATTTAGTTTTGCACTTGGGGAATCAATTCATTATTCATTAGGTTAATAAAATCAAGGTGTTAATTTGGAGCAGTGTAACTCATTGGGAACATAAGTGTTATTGGCAATGATTGAGGTGCAGGCACATTCTGATTTACATTAAGAAGAAGGCTCAATGTTGGCATGTTGGGTAATGCATTAGGGATGAAAGCCATCATTTGGCCTTGAGGATTAAGTTGCCTATCAACCTTTGGCTTCAGCATATGCCAAAGGTAAGGTCACCATTGTAGGGTGTCACCTCAATAACATTGCATTTCATGGGTCCAATGCATTTTTATACATCTCTAATTCTAGTTGAGTGCCAAGTCTATAAAGAGTGGTGACTCGAGTATACATCTTTTGGAAATGGGCATTAAAATTCCTAATGGGTTCATTGGGCTCTCATTTAATGCATGAAAACTGCTTATATATGATACTTAGGTCTATAACTTGCCCAAATTGGAATAGGAAAGTATTACTAAACTAGTCCCATCTTATAATGGAGTCCTCATTAAGGTTTAAAAACCAATTGTATGCTGCATCCATAAATATGAAATAGAATATCCTACAAGCCACGTCTTCATTCTCAACATTGAGAGGTCTTAGAGTAGTTTTGTATGATGTTACATGTTCCTCTACAGTCCTTCCTACCCTAGGAGTGAATCTTGGTAAGTATCTCTCAGGTTTCCTAGGTAGGTTGTGAACAACTTCATGGATGTTTATTACTGACCTAATAATCCAAGCCATAGGTAATTCCACGGTTATATGTTAATTCTAGGTGGTTTGAGAGGTTGAGCCAATAGGGGTAACTAAAGGATTAGGTATACCTTTAGTAGTTCATGCCCTTTTATGTATTTGTAGTGGTGAAATGATTAATCTCCCATGGATAAATTAGGACTAGATAATGCACACACTAAGATCTAGCTTTGTTTATAATGCACAATTTAATTACATGGGTGAATTATTTCATGAGTTTAAGTTTATAACATAATGGGAAATTAAAAGTAGAAGAAAACAAATCAAAATTTAGTGAATCCCAAATGCATACAATATTAATTAATTCTTAACAACTTTCAGTAATTTATAATTATTGTTGTGCTCAATCAAGGACTAAATTGTAATCCCTTAGCCCTCCTTCTAGCACCAACTATTGTTCACTCCAAAATCCTAATCTAAAAACACTCATGAGATTGAATGTTTAGAGAGAAAATCAGAGTAAAATTCATGGGACAAAATTTCCCCTTGTTAATTTTAGGATTGATGTTGGTTCAATCCAAGGACCGAGTAGTTTAACCAAATTTGCTCTACGAGCAGTAACTGCTACCACTTGAGGCTCAATATCCATTTGATAAATGCTTGAAATTATTATAGATTATTGAACTTGATTTTTGATTGCTATTAATCCTAAATTTACCAAATTATAAAATAGGTTAGAGTGTTTTAGTTCTGAAATAAAAATAAAAAAGAGGGAATAAAGGAGCAAAAAAGGAAATTTCTAGTCAAAAGGATGCCAATGTTTTAGGACTAAAGCATACCAAGTCATAGTTATACCAATGTGTGCCTGGTTCATAAATTTCAAAAATGTTTATCCACATAGTGGGAAAGCTTGTAAGGGACACCAATATGAATATTATACTTGTATTTCCTTCACTGAATGTAAAAACTCAAAAAAATTGTAATATTGACACACAAAGCTTTTGAAACACTTTATAACTGAAAACACATAAAGCATGGATTGTTCACAAATAAACTAAAAATAACATAAAATAAATTATATTATAAAATTCACAATCCAACTACCACATTCATTCTTAAAAATGAGCATAAAATCACTCCTCTTACACAAGCCCATATGGACTCAAAACCAAAAATAGTGGACAACAATCATGAGATAAAAGACAAAGTCAAGCAAGTGAATGTTTTATTAAAATTTTGAAAGTGTTTCATTACACAAAGTGTCAACCCTTTGTTCATTACAAGAGTTTTCATTATATAGACCAGCTTGCCCTTTGAGCAATAAATTCATTTTCCCCTTAGGTGGTTGGAGAAACCAATCATTTTTCTTGGGTTCAATTAAATTACAATTGATCCCCATTATTTGACTACATAGGCCATGCTAATTAATCTTTTAATCAATGTGTGATGAACCATAATTATCCAAAATTCATTAAAATCATTTAGGTGCTACACAATAAATCCATACTGACTGCATTCAAATTAAATTTTGCGGGTTATTTATCATTGGAACTTATGTTGGGACTATCAAACACCATACATTACATAGACAAATGCATTTAAATTAGGGAACAATTTTATTAAAAATCCATCCTAACATGAATTTTAGGTCTTTGAATCAATTTATTATCTGAACAACCTTGAATTCTACCATTTTTAGGCCTTTTAGCTAGTGAGAGACCAACTGCATTTTGATTATGCTTCCTAAACTTGACACACAATCTTTTTGGGTATTTTGATGGCTTTGACAGCCAGATGAGTTATAAATATCAGTCCCATCACCATCACCTATGTCATCACTACCACATAGTTCTTTTTCAACCTTATATTCTCTTTCCTTGTCTAGGTTGTATAGCTTTACACATTGGGTCCTACTTTCCTACCACATGGCCAGTCATTCAACACTTCCTAAACTTCCCTTGGGTCCTCCAATAGTGCCACTTGTTAATTTTTTGGGCCTTCACTATTCTCAATTTCTTTTATATTTTAATCTCTGACCTCGATCTCTCAATTGGTCTCCATGTGGAATCCATCCAGACCTCAGAGGCTAAAATTTATCTAATGCCTCATCAATTATCATTTCACCCCTGATCTTTGGGATCTTAGATGGTTGACATATGGATTCCATCTAGAAATCAAGGCATAAAAGGGTACTTTGTATTCACCATCAATCCCCACCAAGTTGGGTCATTGATATCATGCCATGTGGCATGATCTCAAGGCCTAGGAGGCTCGATAATTTAAAACTTTGTTTTGGCAAGCTCAAAAAGGTTTTTTAAGCCTCCGAGAAAATACAAAAAAGACCAAAAACCAAAAACTAAGAATTTATCCAGTAAATCATGAATATCAACTAAGGCACTTTTTGGGAAGCTACGTTCATATGGACAACATAGAATTGACACATTTCAAGCATAAACCTAGAAAAATCTTAAGGCATCAAATAAGACATGCAACAAATAAAGGTAGATATTCTTAATTTAGAAGATCCATTTGCATATGTCATACATTGATTTTCTCATAGTTTGAAAGAGAATATGCCATAGATAATGTTTATAAGTTTGAGCTCTTCAATCACCAAGACCCCATGATTTAGGCAAATTTTAGCGGCTCAATTCTATTTAATATAGATGCAAATATTTAAACTAAGCATGTTCAAATAAATATGATGAAGCCACCTCAATCTCTTGAAACCTTTTTTTAACAACTTATTGAAGAAACTCTCTGTTTTGATCATTTTAATGTTTAATATGATCATTGATAGTAATCCAATCACATGCCTTGTGGCACGTTATCACTAGCCTATAGGTTTAGGGTAGATGATTGGTTGATGGGTAGATGCATGTCAAATTTATGCTTAGGGGAGTGTTTATGCCACTTAATGTTTTATAAATTTAGGGATCACAAGATGATGCCACATGGCATCATCCTAGCTTATCATGGTCTTTAAGAGTGAATATGATCATGCCATGTGGCATGATCACATTGCTTGGGGCTACTGGGTCAAATTTTATGTTTAACTATTTGCCTCTAAGTTTTGAATTCACATGATGTCACTATGTGGTGACATCATGGGCCTTCAGGCTGAGAAGGGTGAAAGAGTTATCAAAACTCTTAATTAAAGATCTCTCAAATGGCTCATTACCACAGTCATTAATGCTTCAATATATACTCAAAAGAAACCAATTGAAAACAAAATCAATTATTAACACACGATGAGATATGAAAAATATTAAAAAATCATGTAAAATCCTAAATAAACATAATGAATCATGTATATTACAATGAAGATCACTTGCTTATATAGGCAAGGTAAAACAATATACAAGTTAAACTAGCCAATGCCATATAAGACAAAACCAAGTAAACACAAATACCTAGAGCCTAGAAATCATGAGTAAGATACTCTAACACCCCCCCTCAAGTGAATTTAAGGGATAAAAATAGAGGATGCATTATGAAGTCACTTATCCCTATGGATGCCAATCCATCATGCAAGAGTACATAGATGTCAAGTTGTTGTAACTGCCAAGTGAAAGTAGGAATGGTGTTGAATATGAGGTCACTAAACACAAACACTACATTCCAAAGTATTGGGTAGATTGATGAACCCAAGGAAACATATCTTGAACACATTTTAACATGATGGTGAGAAGTGAGCATAAAGACTTGTGGGGCTGCCACATTGGTGTCACTGGTGGGGATTCCACACTAGTGTCACTAGTGAGAATACCACACTAGTGTCACTATAAGAATCACCAAAAATGCCATAGAGCCAAGTACAAATCCTCATATGGGTTCTAGAAAAAAAGTGTTTGAATAAGATATCCATGTACAAAGGAGAAATCCAAAAAACAGTCAAAAGTGAAAAATACATATAACTCTCATAAAGTGGAGAAAAAGAGAGAAAACTCGTAGAAAAAAATCCCCTCCAAAAGAGAGAAAAGAAGAAGAGAGAGCAAGAAATCCCTTTAAAATGATGTTGAAGTAGTCTGCACTCTAAGTACTCACAAGTTTAAAAAGAATTCAATCTTCATGAGTGGTCTAAATCCACTACTCGATCACAAAATAACTAACATTGGGCTTCACCAAAATAGCTTCAATCAAGAAGACTATCAGTAATGATGAAATTACAAAAAAGTATAGCATGTCCAAGGAACGTTAAACACTAAGAAGCAAAATGTACATCACACCCCCATACTAATGAATGGATCAAGTAGAGAAACAAAGGTTTGTATAAGTGATCTGAATCCACTACTTGAACACCAAATAAGCTAACACTATATACATCAGAATAGCTCTAATCAAGGAGACTATCAACTATCATAAAATGGTGTCAAAAATATAGATAAGTATCTCAAAAATGAGGGCCTATGGGGGTGATGGAAAATACAAGCAATTGATGAAGTAAAAAGGTGATCATAATGGAGCACACAAATGCATGAAGGTAGACAAAGTTGAGTCAGCAAACCCCCCATAGCACTTTATGAATCAGTGTGAGTACAATATAAACCATACACAAAAAATACTAGATGGAGACAAGGAAGACACTAGACTTCACCAGAATAGCTCCAACTAAGGAGACTGTCAACCTATCATAAAACCATCAAGAGAGATGCTCCAAAAACAAGGGAGTGATTAGGAGTGAAGAAGGTAAAGCACTAAGAAAGGGACTTCGAGGAGATATGACACAACTATCAATGTGTCAAAGTATTAATGCATGTCATGGGTTGATAGAAGAGTGTGGTAAATGGTGAAAAGATCCATAATGTATGCAAATACACTAGAAAAGGATCAATAGCCAAAAATAACATGCAAAAAGGATGTCAAGCTCAACCAAAAATGCATCTTAGATAATGCATGCACAAACTACAATGTAGGACCCATAGCACATGAAACCCCATATTAGTGATAATTTACACTCAAGAATAAGACATAAAACATATTTGAAGATGCATCCATGAGTGCAATAAATGATGACAATGCAATCCAGAAGAAGAAATAAGGAAGTTTGTTGTGCCTATGAGGCAGACTAACCTCCTACCAGACTGGACCTCACCCTCTGATCTCTAAAATATGAAAGAGATAAGGTATGATTATAAAATTATAATAAATTAACTCCCCTCACAATATGTTTGCCCATGTTACAATGAGATTGTTTATTTCAGTGCATTTACATATGAAAAGTGCTTATAATAGAATTTTACAATGTCTAAAAAATGACCACATGCTAAAAATACAACTCTTTGATATAAAATGAATAAACTGATAGAACCATGATAAAGTACACAAAAAATAACACACTTTTAAAAAAATTGGACCAAAAAAGGAGTTCAAACGTAGAAGTTATGGCCCATCAAAGTTCCCGAAATGAGGATTGCACAACAATAGCACTGATAAAATTGAATTTTGGAAAAAATCAAAATCCCAAACTAAAAAATACCTACACCACTTTGAAAAACATAAAATTTACTTTGTTTCAAAAAAATTCACCCAAAAATACCTCTAGATGGCCAAGATATCACCATTTGAAGATGAGGTGAAAAATTGAAAACTCCATTGGAGAGGTTGGATTTTTGGGGGTTTTTAGATGAACTAGAGGTTGTATGGTGCCACCCAGCTCATAAATACATATTTTGATCAAGTATACATATTGCAAGGACATTTTTAGATGACTCAAAGGTTTAAAAATGCTACCACAGTGTAAAAAATGTTGCCATAGGTGTAAAAACACCCTTCAGGTGTAAAAAATGTTTCCACGGGTGTAAAAACTTCTTTTCAAGTGTTAAAAACATTTCCACAGGTGTAAAAAGTACCGTTCATGAGTAAAAATTCCACCACATGTGTTAAAAAGTTTATTACCCTACAAAAAAAGCTTTCCCAAGAGTTTAAACTATGAGTAGGGCCATTTGGATGACTCTCACACCTGTAAAAATGTCATAGGAACCTAAAACACTCCTTTAGAATCCTAAATACTCCTTGTATGGGTCATCCCAACTCTTCCAAATCTCTAAAAATGCATTATAGGGGTCATAAAACCTCCTTTATAGGGTTGAAATGCCCTGAGTGGGCCTACAAATGCCACAAAAGCTTGCAAATGGGTTGTAACACCATAGACCAACAAATACAAGATCCATCGATCTAATGCAAATTAACCAAATCTACACCAAACAATCCTTATATAGCTATGTTAAACTACCAACGCCACAAATACAAAAGTAGAATAGTAGATTCAATATAAAATTTCTAATGCTTCCATATAAACATACAACCTAACGCCAATGGAATGAAAAACAAACTCAGCCAATAGATAAATAGGTCAAGGTCTTTAAAAAACTCATTCCATAAATGACAAACTAAGGAATAGGAAACTATAGATTGCATAAAAAATACAAATCTAAAATGGAAGGTAACTTACAAGCTAAGTAATGGCTATTGGAGGGTGGCCCTAATACCATGAAAGAGTTATCAAAACTCTTCATCCAAGGTCTCGCCAATGGATCATTACCACAGCCCTTGATACTTCAGCATATACTTAGAAAAAACCAATTGAAAACAAGATCAATTGTTAACACATGATGAGATATGCAAAGTATTACAAAATCATGTAAAAGCATAATGAAGAATGTATATTACAATGCAGAGAACATGCTTATATAGGCAAGGTAAAATAATATACAAGATAAGCTAGCCAATGTGGGACTAAACCCCACATAAGATAAAACTAGGTAAACACAAATACCTAGAGCCTAGCAAGCATGAATAAGATATTGTAATAGAGGGAACATCAGACTATTCAGGGGGCACATCAATCTTCATCAAGCCCAAAATTAATGTGATGTCTCCACATGGTGACATCACGGGCCTTCGAGCCTCGACAAAAAATCTCTAGTCTATTTTTGATGAATCCTAAAGGCTTAATTGATTGATCAAATCTGAAATGTCAATCACGAGATCGAATGACTTGAAGGCTCATAGGGGTATTTTAAATGGGAAAGTGCCTTGAATCAGCCTCAGTGCTCTAGAATGGTAACACTTATCACCATCTTAGGGTCAGAGGGAAATTTAGACTCGACAAAGGCTTTAAATAATGGCTAAGGCATAAAGGCATAGACAAAGACTCAATTGAACAAAATATTTTACGACATAGATTTAGTCGAAGACCGTGACATTTCATTTAAAAAAGGACCTAACATGACATCAAAGGCATAAAAAACATAATAATAATTAGACCCATATGAAATGGAGAAGTCATTGGAGATTAGGCCAAGTGAAAAATCATAAAGGGATTTTTGAAGTAAAACAAGTCATTGCACAAATCAAAGACTTAAGCCCGAACATTTATAGGATAAAGCCTAGGTCAAAATGTGATAAAATGATTAAAAACAAAGGGAAATATACTTCATCAACATCTAAACAAAGAGAATCATGATTATTAAATATTTAGTTAAGATTTAAAATGAAGCATTATAGACATTAAGCTAATTTACTATGAAATAGTATTATCATGAATCATATTGCCAAAAGGGAAGCCACTAAAAAGTCTCAAAAAGTTAGATAAACTTGCCAAAAGTCTAGGTTTAACATTCAAAAGAGAGAACATTGAATCCCTTTATCATGGAATAATACCTAATAAACTTAAATCATACCTGTAAACATATACCTCTATTACCAAATAAATTGTCAACTAAGAAAGGGGAGGTCAAGCAAACACATCAAAATTCCAAAAAGGTCCTTCAAACTAGATGAAGCAAGATTCAGGTCAAAATAAAGAGGGTCCCTATTTTCAGCCTAAAAATAGGGTGTGTTGGTGAAGGAAAAAACACATACCAAAATATATGTGTCACAACCTATAGGCCTTGAAACATATTCTAAGGAACACTATATTTGCAATTTGAAGAAGGCCATGTATGGTCTTAAGAAGGCACCTAGAGTATGGTATTCCAAGATAGATTCATATCTATATAAGAAAATTTTTATTAAGAATTAATCATATCCCTATTTTTATATCAAGATTACATCTAATGACATATTTATATTTTTATTTATGTGGATGATCCTATCTACACTAAAAATAATACAACTTTGTTTTCAAAGTTTAGAGCAACAATGGTAATAGAATTTGAGATGACAAAATTTGGGATAGATGCACTATTTCCTTGCTATAGAAGTATGGAAAAGTGAATATGGAATATTCATGTCTTAAAAAAAGTATGATTTAAAAATGTTTTATAGATTTCAGATGTAGGGTTTTAAATTATTTACAACCTTTGTTGAATTTGGGCTTAAATTTTCCAATACCTATTAATCAGATCAAGTGGATCCAACTCTATATAGCCAGTTGATTTGATCCTATTCCATTTGCATAATACTTGAATAAATATCACATATGTATTGACTTAATAGGTTCATACCATAACCTAAGTAAACACAAAGAGTGTAGCAAAGAGGATTCTCATGTATGCAAAGGGACATTGAATTATGGACTCAAATTTAATCACTCATAAGACAACAGATTGATAGGATATACATTCAAAATGGGTTGGTTCCATAGATGATCAGAGGTCTACTTTTGGTTAGACATTCATCTTGGTTATATACTATTTTTTTAAGAACAAGAAACACTCATTTGCATCTCTTTTTATAGAAGAGGGAGAGTACAAAGCTACAACATCAGCAACTTGCTATATAGTATGGTTGAGGTGATTGTTAGAAAGTTTGCATCATTTATAGAATGGACCAACCTTATTGTATTATGACAACAAGAGTCCTATTAAAATTATGAAAAATATATTATTTCATAGAAGGACTAATCATATCAAGATTCAACATCACTACATAAGAGAGCTAGTTCAGCAGGGACTAGTTGAGATGGTGTATTGCAATATAAAGGATTAGTTAGAAGATATTTTAATGAAGCCCTTAGCTTGTGAAAGGTTCTATAAACTCAAAGATTTTAATAAATTTATTCTAAATAGTCATTATAGTGAAGAATGAAATAAATAATACACATTTGGGGTATAGGTTTAGTTTCATACTTTTTAGTAATAGTTGATTCTATGTGTATTTACAACATTATTTTGATATCTTTAGGAGACTTGGATTATTTTAGAAGATTTAGAGAATATTTGATATTTAGACATTAGTTTGTTGTACAAGAAATTTTAAATGCTCCTCTATGTCATATTTTTAAGCTCTATTTTATTTGATAATTTGAAGCTTTTGTTGGTGTGTTGTGATCTGTAGATCACTCTGGTTTATTTATTTTTTATTGTCTCCATATTTTATTTTCATCCAAGGATTTTAGGCAATTTTAAGGAATATATTGTAATATTTTATTAAGTTCAAACTATTTAAATTTTAATACATTTAAAATATGGATGAAATTTTCATTTTCCCTATGTTCTAATACTTCAAAGAGGGTTCAAAGCACATGCAGTTCTCCCACCTACGTCGATGTGTACTCAATATTGATCCACTAGTATGTATTTAACATGTTGGCTTTCAACACTTGACAATATGTAACTTTAACCTTGATTTATGTGTTCAAGCATAACTTAATGACTATTCATTTTAATATTTTTCATATTTGGATGATTTAGGGTAGTGCCTCAAGGATGTGCAAATGTATTCCTCAAATGTAAGTAGTTTTCCAAGTGATTCTCAAGTAAGTGTTAGATAGGATTAGCCTTAGGTTTGATGTGTATTTATAGGAGACCATTTATATAACTTCCCTTTGTAAATTACATGTTAAACATGTGGGCCAACCCAAGGAAAGGGTTTAAATTTGAAAAATAGACATTTGGATAAATTGGGACACCTCCAACAAAGGCAAACAATATTGGTAACTACTATCATTTGATTGTTGCTAGAACTATACAGGATGGAGAATATAGTGATTAGGATATAGAAATAGTTTTCTTAGGATAATATTTTGGCATAGACTATGGATTTCATGTATGTGAATGATATATATTTGGGAATGTTGAGCCTATTAAAATATGAATGGATAGGAGAGAATATGAGCAAGAGTCAATTGTGTACGCACAAGTCATCTATGTTAAGGACTGGTAAAAATTGACATTATCAAATATATAAACCAAATTTATGTATCTCAACATACATGTTTTTGTTGATTACCATCCATTGATCACATACAAAATTATGATTGATGATAGTTCTAACAAAAATACTAATTACAATATCATTTCTAGCTATTAGAGGATCCATTGAGTGATATTTACATGGTATGATTATGATGCTTAAGTGTTTTGATGAAATTTCACATACACCCCTTGGTGGTATTAACTTACTAATTATAATTAGTCTTCACACACTATTAGTTTGGTTCTACGTATTTTCATATACTATTCAATATAACTCATTTCTTGGACACCAATGGTTTAATCATATGATAGTAATACCCTTCACATTATCTCATTGTCTCAAGTTTGTGTTTAATAACGAAGTACACACCATTCACTACACAATGTGGAGATATCTATCCAACCTAAACTACCACATGTGTGATCATTTAAAACACTTATAATTGAGTGAATTATTCAATGTCACATGGTATTTTTTTATATTTTCACCATCTACTATTATGGTTCTTACTCCATTTGTATATATGACATCACTTCTTAGAGTTGAAGCTCCTATAGCTTCACCCTAGAGATCTATAATACCTATTCATACACATCCCAAGATTGGTGTATAACCTCTTGTAGTAGAACATATACAATCACCTAAGCCAACCATATTTTTACCACAACATATTCCTATGAGTGATTTTTGAGAGGTTTCAATGACTCCTCAAGCCCAACATCACCATATATTTTCTTGGGATAATGATTTATGTTATTATGCATCTTGTGACTATTTCTTCAATACTTTGAACAATGCATATGATCCTATGGTCTAGGATTTCACCTTATAGATGAGATTATTAGTGAGCTATGTTAGCCTATCTCTTCCACTTCATCAATATATCATTATTGTATTATATTTTATTGCTATACATCGTTTATTTATTTTATATGTCATACATTTTGTGTCCCTTACTCATTTGATGAGATTGCATGCCTTCCATTTCTTCTAGATTTAACACCTTGGAACTTTCCTTTTATTTTGCCTCAATATTCTTCTAGCCACTTGGTTTTTCTTACTTGTTATGCTTCATTAGCCCTTTCCACTTAATTGGTGATCCCATTCCAAATACTTGTAGAGGTTTTACATATGCATGCTACATACAATTTTTTCATGATATTATTTGAGTGGGTGAGATGCAAGATATACATGTTTCATATGATCATGGACTTTCAAATGTTAACCGACTCCTTTTGGACCCACTTCCATGGGGAAAATTATCATATTGGTGGCACACCTTGCATTGGGGGCATATGTACATATTGGATTTGATAGTTTTCCTTCTTTCCATTTATCATATTGATTATTTAAGGTGTTTACATCATATCTTGGTAGTTCCTACATTTGCATGTTATATGGATATCTATATTATGTGTTTACATTATTATTATTACATTGTTACTTTGTGTGCATGCAGGTATGATTGTTCATTACTTCCATGTATAAATGTGTATCTTTGAGTGTGTTATTTGTTATGTCATGTCAAATATGTATCCATATAACATATTTGATTTTTCATGTCATGTTTTAATGTCTTATGGGGAATATGTCATCGTGTGATGATTTCTTATATGTAGCTACATACTTATGTGCAATTTTTTACAATATACCATGTGATATTCTATGTTTGGAGCCATTTTCATGTGCATTACTATTTTAAATATTAATATGATTTATGCCTTAATTTACATGGTCCTTACCATGCACTTACTAGGGCATACTTCTATTTTGTGTGTGCTTCATTGTTCTACCAAACTCTCCTAGGGGCACAGTTGTGACATTGGGGGCATGTTATTTGTCCCTATCTTACTTTCCACAAATGGAATTGTACCCTTTTCTATCCCCTCAATATTATTATTATATATACCATACACATATATATATCATTCATTGGACCATTTTGTTTTCACATATCTTTCTCATCCTCACATGAGGTTGTATCTTACTTTTGAACGATACATGATTGCATTTTATAATGATTATATACATGTGTTTTTGTATGATTTTTTTCAATTATTTTACCATGCTTAAACTATAGTATGTAATAATACATGGTGCATTTAAATATTTATTTTTTATATAACTATAGGACCAATTTTTATAATCCCTCACCTCAAAAGAGGGCATATATCTAGACTTTTTCAAGATTGAGCAAAAAAAAAACTGAGAAAAATTAAGTTAAAGATTAAGTGAATTGATAAATTTGAGAGAAATTGATCAAAATCAAGGTGTTCAATATGGTCAAATATAATGTATATATTTATTTATTTAAGAATCAAAATATAGGTTTCAAAACTTACTCTAAAATTATAATCACTAGAATAACACGAGAAGATGTTGTTTTATTACATAAACATGGTTCACATATCGTTACATGTATTTGTTCCTATGCTCATATTTTTATTTTAAAATTTTTATTTCCATTTTATATTCACTAAGAAATGATATGACATTGACTACTTATTTGTAATTATCCACTATTTTCAAGTATTCTATATTTTTCAAGTGATGACAATGCATGTGGGTGAAGTTATTCTCAATAATTACTTGATTTATGCATCCTTCCCTAGGTAAATCAAGGTAGGTGATTCAATTTATTATGGTTTTATGTTGACGCACATGTGAATTCACATCCCATATGCAAATAAAATTAGGGACATTATTTAAACACCTAATTTTGGTGCAAGACCCCTTTCCATCATGTTTTTTTCCCTTTTTTATCATTCTTGGTCCACTTTTGTATGATTGGTTGTTTTTGGAAACTTCCTACCCCACACTAGTCTCTTTTAAAACTTTGATCCCTCTAGATGTCTTTAGATTGTATAATATTTATCTATTTTTTAGATTTGGGCCTTATTTATCTATTTTTAGGCTATTTGTCCTCATTCTAGACATCATTTTCTCCAGGCACAGATATGCAAGCTAAATGAAAAGCACTAAATTTTTCATGTGTAGATTCTAAAACCCACTAAATCCATCCTCTTTATTTTTTTGGGTCCTTCCTACATTGGCTTGATTTCCCTTGTTTTGACTTTAGTTTATTTCAATCTTCCATGGTTATAAATCCCTATATATACAAATCATTCCTAGTGACTTACCAAGTGAAAATCAGATAAAGAGCCTTCCCTAAGTTAGAGCCTTTGTTGATCAAATATATTCTTGTAATTGAGAGGGAACCTGTATCTTGAGCCAACATTAATTCTTCATCACTTAAAATCTTGTGCCATCATCCATTTGTAGCAAAATATGGTTTAGGTAAATGTTCATATTGTTTGTATTGCACTTCACTAAAGAGAGGATGTAAATCCCTCACTCAAAAATTCACTCATGTACATAAGATAACTATGTTAAATCTAACTACAAGCGTGCATGATATTTAATTTTAAATCCTCAAGGGATAACCCAAGTTAGCCAATTTTTCACACACTGGTCTCATTTAGGAAAAATAAGATAATTATGTAAATTTGATCTAGCATGTATGCATTATAATTGCACAACATTGTACAATATCAAACAATGCACCTGCATCAAAAAATATGAAATTTATAATAGAGAATAGTATATATGTAGTGGCCCATAATACATTTATTGGTTACAGGTATCAAAAATTGGTTTATCAAATCCACCTAGGGCACATTCAATTATTATAATTAAAGCACTAAATCTATCCTTTTGAAATAAACCTTCTATATTTGACACATACTTGCACATTCACTTATATATCACTAATCTAGTCTTATAATCCTAAGATTCTACATTGGTGTGTGAACTTCCATTCTCCTTTGTCATTTCATTATTTTTGGCTTGTTATAGATACTATTTGTTCTATATGTTCTTGTTTTAAGTAGCACTTAAGGTTTTAATTTACTATTTTAGACTGTATTTACTTAATAATCCTTTATTCCCATAGTATAATTCATTATTCATTAGGTTATTTCCCCTAGTGTGTATTTCATTTAAAATAGTTATCACTTCTAGGAACCCTAGTGCTAAAATAAAAAACTAAATTTGAAATTTTAGAATCAATGACATAGGGGAAATATCAACTTCTTATTTACAGAAGTAAACATCTCAAGTTTCCTTATCTCTTTTGGTCTCCCTTGGTATAGATAGTTGAATTGTCATATATAACTAGTGATAAAATATATAGCTATAGAATGCCTAGATATATGTCTGAATATATGCCCCCTTTTGAGGTGAGGGATGTAGTTCCTCCTATAAATCATTCATCTCAAAGTAAAGAGATTAAATTTGCCATGTGTAACATAGGAAAGTTAACTTATCTATTTTCATCATTTAAAGTACATCTATAACACATATATGTAACTATAGAAAAATATCATCATGTAAGGCTCAATAGTAATATAGGATCCATGTGAGGATGAGATGGCAGGGAGGAGGGATAGATGAAAATGTCCTTATGTAACCTATAAAGAGGGACAAATATCTACCCCACTATTATAATACATGGCAATAAAAGTGTCATATATATATATATATATATATATATATATATATATATATATATAAAATTAATATAACCCAATGTGACTTGGACCCAATATAACTAGGCATAATGAGAATGTAATGTGATACCTTGATGTATTCAATGTAATAACAATAGATACATGGGTGGATCATGCCCCCAATAGTAAGATATAGGTAGTGAGGTTTAGGCATGTGTGGTTACAATGCCTCAAGTGGAAATATATAGGTAAAATTGGTGAGTTTCATAAGGAATTTGTGGGTATGATACCCCCATGACAATGTGTATGTTGTAGGATTGGTAGGGGTAGGATCAAATAATATCCCACCAATGTATCAATGTGACCCCAGGGGGATATATATAACAATGAATCATATACACAATATTATTAGTATGTCCCAATAGATGCATGCTATAAACTATGGAAATGTAGGAAAAAATCATAGTATACCACAAATAATAGCACACATGATATGAATCATGGCACCAAGCATAGGATATCACATAATATAGACAATGAAATCACACATGGTCATGTAACCATATGTATAATATATGTATTCATCAAGCAAAAAATATATCCCAAAATCAATCAATGACAATAATATATAAATGTGCAAGGTAGGTGACTTGAACCTCCCTCTTGGGGATTTCAGTAACAAATCTCATATGCTCAAAATCAAGAGTCGATGTAGGTCTAGCATTTGTGAGCATTCCCAACCCAAAATGATAGAAAAGACTTCACTTCCTCTCTTTACAAATCAAATTCAATTATATACTTCATTATGGAATTATCTTGCTACAAGTGTGAATGACACAAGAGTTGAATTGTTATTGATGTAATGGAGGCTTAAAATATTTTTTGTGTAAGATATAATGATCATTCCCAAGTCATGAATGACTTAGGGTAAATTTGTATATATAAGCTTCACAAGGACACATGTGCACATAGGTCAAATATATAAGATAAACATAAACATAAACAAGGCAAGTGAAATTAGGCCAAGGTGGAAAGGGCCCACAAAAGTGTCATGTCCCCTTCTAGTTGACATCGACATATCAGCAAGATTAGCCTATTAACGGCTCTCGTGGGCTAACGAGGCATGGTGAGAGAGTCATTTTTGTAGTCACTTGGTGATTACCTAGCTCAGTTTTGATTGGAATAAGGTTTTTCACGATATTTAATTATTATTTCTAATTATGGAAAATCTTATTTTATAATTTAATATTTTAAAATATTATTTTATTAAGGACGACCTCTTGAGGGAAAGCTTAAATAGACCTTGAGGTCTCACCATTTGGGCATCCAAATTTGTTGAATTATTGTGTTGGTGAATTTCTTGAGTATTTGTGGAGCCAAGCGATCTGCAGATAACTAGATTGTCACTGGGAACGAAAAACTCCCATTGATAGCGATTTTGAGGGTGTGCAATATCACCTGAATTATTGCAGTGGAAGTGATATTCTAGTTACTTAGTTTGGGCAGATTTTGTGGCCTAAGGCCAATTTTTGAGATTATTATATCAAAAACTATTAGCCTTAGAGGGATTTTATTGGAGGCATCAACCAATTGATTGAGAGAATCTAAATTTTTTATGCCGAGTCTGAAGCAGCATGGACGCAAATAAAGCCTTTTTTCCTATTCGCCAGAGTTCCTACCAGCAACAATTTCCATTGGAGAGTGGGGTGCATCATTCCAGGGGTTTGGCTGAAGGCGTCAGGCATTTTTGGAGACTGGGAAGCTGATGAATTATTTTATTATTCCAGATCTAAAATAGGGGTGACTTCCTCAAAATCCGTGTTTGTTGTATTGGGTCTCCAATTTCTAGAATTTTTATTGTTTTTTATTGGGATAGCAAGGCGTCTCCAACCAAGTTCATTTTGAAATCTAATGCATTTTAGATAGCATTTAGTTGCATAAAAAATTGGTACGGCTGTAGGTGGCTGTCAGTTTATATGTGTTAGCCAAGAATATTGGCTGTTGACATTTGCTTACATTGAAATATTCATATTAAAGGAGATATAAGTGTAAATAGATTTATTTGATGCATGGTAAATGTTTTACAAAATGTCTATGTGATGTAGCTAGCTAGTTCCCATATACTCACTTAAAAAGTCCAAAAGAATTGCATATCTGCATATAGATCAGTTGTAGGCATTGTAAGGGTTTAAAATTCAGTCCTAGCATTCGTTGCCATCAACTGACTTTGACTACTTCAGCAAGCTACAAGGTTGCATATGAACCATTTGACAAAATTACAATCAGCATTTAAGTGAAATTGTGGACAGTTTTGAGTTTGGCTCATTACAAAAAGGAAGAGAGTCAAAAATAATAGACTGTAGATTGTAACCTTGTTAAAATCGATGAACTATCAATTATGATCTAATAAGAAAAAAGGCTTAAAAAAGAGATCAATTTTAATAGAGAATTACCAACTAGGATCTTGATGTCGACAACTAACATATTTGAGGTGTTTATGAGTAAATATAGATGATGTAAGATAGTGAAAGGTCTAGTGTGGGTGGAATGTTTTTGAAAAGATCCAAATATACACAAATAGGCCAAGTGTGATAAAGTATAAAAAAGATGCATTAAAAAAAGGTCTTATACCAAAATTAGTTGTATACATCTACATAGAGGCCACTTAATTTTCTTATGACTATACCTTTCCATTTTGCCTTACATTACATCCACTCTAACATACATGAATTTACTTACTATAGAAATTATGCCATGATTATATCTTTCTTACTTAACTAAGACTTCCATATGTTAGGATCCTTTGAGTAATATATATGCTTTTATGATGGTATCTTACTTACTTTATTTAACCCTCCATAGGTTAGACTCCTTTGATTCATATATATATATATATATTAAATGATGATATATTTATATATAATAATAAAATATAGAATCAATACACTTTGAACAATCATGTTATCTTATAAATTCTTGTGTTACACATTATACATGTAATCCTTTCTTTTGAGATGAGTGATATGTAAGTCATCCCACACCTCAAAATTGGGGCATATGATCTACTTATTATACCTTACACTACTTGATGATACACACTAGATACATTATCTAACTTTCACCTTACAAATTTTCATGCAATCAATAAGGCATACTATAATTATCTTCCCTAGAGGTGGTCAACATGACGCATTGAAATTATTTTCCCTAGAGGTGGCAAACAAGGCACACCGTAGTTACTTGCTCCTATATGGAAGTATTCACCAAAGATAGTTAGACTCTACATAGATCACCATGAAGTTCACATCCACTAGGGGTACTCGTCTATACTTTTTATTTATACTTATTGATTTCAACAAATTCTTTATTATCTATTTATATATAAATTTATCTACTTTAAAATGTTTTGTGTTATTTATTGGTACTC
Organism: Torreya grandis; assembly: GCA_037957365.1. Taxonomy (NCBI): domain Eukaryota; kingdom Viridiplantae; phylum Streptophyta; class Pinopsida; order Cupressales; family Taxaceae; genus Torreya; species Torreya grandis. Next base: position 7,835,669 of record JARHVA010000075.1, read on the forward strand.
CAAATATTCAAATTTCAAAAATAGGAGCATAAATGTTCATTCCAGAGACCTTAGTGGTAGTAAATATGATCATGAAAATTGTGAGGAGACAAAATTTATTTGTTTTATAGGTTGTAAGAGTTGGAGTATGAGATAAGGTAATCTCTTTACTCCTTTTGAATTTTATCTCAATATCTTATTTGATATTAAATTTTATCAACATTTACAACTTATTCTTCAAGTCTTTTTAGGTATACTTGTTTGTTTTACTTTGATATGTACACACATAAAAATGTCACAATGAGGCACTATGTAGATAGATAATTATGGTGCAATAATAGTTGTTTTCTATGTTTTAAGTGTGCGTATGTGCATATGGATCATCAATTTATATTAAGCTCTTATTGACACATTTTCCCTTGTGTTGGGGTCTATATTACCTTCCCTTACTAAATGTTATCCTTAAAATTTTACCTTATATTCATTTTGGGTTGAAGATAATACTATCATTCAATCAAGAATGATTGAAAACCCATAGGTCGACTATTTTTCTCCTTGTTATGACCCCATGTGCTCCAAGAATTTATTGAGGATCGTTTAAGGTTTATTGGTCTCCTTGACTAGGTGTTTTAATTATAAGGTGCATAGTTGTTCAAAACACTACACCAACCATTTAAAATAATGGCACTAGGCATATCTAAGTAAATATAACAATATTTAGTAAATCAAAGTTTATTAGTACAAAGGGGAAGGTAGGTGAATGAAATTACCTCGAGTAAATAATAATTTAAATAGAGAGGTAATAAGATGCATATGTAAATTTTATTTACCTAGATTTGGTAGTGACTAAGAGTGTAAGAAATAGGTGTTGTAATATTGCAAAAAAGACTCCAAAAATTAAACATCAAACTATGATGATAACTAGCTTTAAATTATTCTAAAAAGGGCAATGACTAAAAAAGATATAAAAGTGGCAAGTGTTAGGAATGAGAAATCATTCCAAGAACCCATGAATCTGAGTAATTTACAACAATAACATCACAAAGGATGCAAATATGATATTAAATCAAAAGGCAAATCATATATTATTCAAAAAAACATGCAAGTAAAATAGATAACCCTTGCATGAGTAGGTAAGGCAAAATAAAAAAACTAGCCTAACTAAGCAATGTGGGATAAATCCTAACATAGGAAAAAACTAGGAAAAAGATGAAAAACCTAGCTAGAACCTAACAAGCATGAGAAATATACGCTAACACCCTCACTTAAGTGAAGCTATGGGATAACAATAGCCAAAAATAAAGTGGTATATCCATAATATGAGTCTTGAAAATAGGGCCTAATAAGGTGCTCATGTACAATATATATATGTTCACCAAATTTGACTTTTAGGTCAAATAGGACCCCTATAAGTAAAAACTTGACTTTTGGGTGTTGTATGGGTCTAATACATATGTCACAAGGTGTTTTCTAGGTTAATTGATGCCATTTAATGTTATATTGGCCTTGATCCCTAGTCTTTTTAATCCCTTTAGTTTTAGGAGTCATTTTGAGGTTAAAAAGGGGGATCTTAATGACTTATACGGATTTATTGGAAAGTCTCAAAGTTCCAAAAGGTTATTTCATGTGCCATGTATCATATTATGTCTTAGGTAACTATTTCTAACTAAAAGTGGTAGGTACTTCAGAATAAATAGCAATTTTCTTGAGAAAAAAGGTGAGATTGGCACATGTGGGAGAAGATCATAGAATGTCCCTTCAGCTTCCTAAAGCTCATTTACATGTTTTAAGTGATTTATAAGTGTCATTTTTGTCCCAAAACCATTCCTCCTTTTTCACCCTTCTTAGCAAGTAAAAGTAGTCTTTAGGTTTGTACTTGGTATGGCCAGTAGAGGAAGTTTCAGATCAAATGCCTTGGGGAGGTGAAAATACACTAAAAAAAATTCATTTCCATATTAATATTTTTAATAATTTTGGTTTGTGCTTCATGAACCATCCTCGTGAAGTTAACTATAATTTTTTGCTAGTTATTTCATGCACCCTATAGGTTTTGCTCCATTTTGGTCAAATATATATGAACTAGTTGGTGATGTTGACTCTAGAAGATGTTGTCTACCTCCTTATATGATCTCCATACTTATATTCATGGTTCATGGTTTTTGTATGGGCAAGTTGTCTCATGTTGAAAGGAAGGTGCCACTATGTGTAGTCTCAATCAAAGTTCTTGTTCTTAGAATTTTGGTTTCCTGTAGAGGTCTCATGCAGTTTTAATATGGTGTCCCATATGTCTCAAGGCCATATATTCACCTCCTTCCATGTTTTGTTTTCACCATATCATCTTTTGAGTATCTTGTAGTCTTGCCATCTCTCATAGTCATCTTTGTACTTAACTTCACTTGTAGTCACCTGTATAAGCTAGTTTATCTTGTTTATGGAGTTGTAATCAAAGTGTGTTAGTTATGAAAGTCATAAATATATGAGTATGTTTCACTTGGATGCTTGTTAAAATTACAAGTTTGGTTACAAGCTCATTCATCATGATAAACCAATCATTAGACACCCTGTCTGCTCTCTTACAACATGTTCTCAAGAGGTTTCACATTGAAAAGGATGTTTTTGAATTGGTTTCAAGATTATATTAGAGTAAATCATGTATTATATATGTTTAAAATTATTTTTATCTTCACATGAGGCCTTTTATCCACCTTGTTGCTCTATTCCACACTCACTGTTTACATACAACCCAATACACACCTACAGGAGCCATTATTGACATCATGCTGAGAGGTGGGAAGCTTGATATAGATGTCAACATTATAATATTTATAATGGTACATTGGTAAATTTTTGGAATCATGGTAATGATCATAAACCTATCCATCTCTCATACTTCCCAAGATTCCACACTTGTTGCCTGTGTATGCTAATACACACCTATAAGTGGTATCTCAGGACTTTGAAGATCTTAGAATGGGAAATTTTTGAGAATAGCAAGGTTGTTTTAAATTAATAACATGTTTAAGAGTCATGATAGACTTATAATAGTTTTAAAAATGACAAAATCAAGTGTAATCATGTTTAAAGGGACAAGAGACTGAATTCTAGGAAAGTTTCCCCAAAAGGTGAAAATAGAGGTCTAGTGGGTTATTGTGGACATTTTATAACATGTTTGAAAATGGTTTCAAGGATTATAAATATGTGAATATTATATACTATATTATATAAAATATCTTTTCCAAATATGAGAGCTAGAGAGTAAGTGGGAAGAGGTTATTTGAGGCCTTAAAGTTACCCTTAAAAACACTGAAATCTTACACTAGCATCTACAAGTTTAATGTTGTAAGTGGCCTTTTGACACCATAAAGAGAAATAATGAACACACTCTCATGGATATAATGTTTCAATTGGTTTAATGGTATAAAAATTTCATGATTTAATCAAGAGGAAGTTGATATTTAGTTTTGCAAGCACTATGGCCACCTACAGGTGTCCACACACAAAGAAATAGGCACCTACAACAAAACAAGTAGTTGGTGACTTAGGCAAGGTGTTTGATGGTGTCTTGTCTTATCCAAAGTGAGTTAAGGTATAAAATATTTTTTTTTTACCTCAATTATTGAAATACAATCTTCAAATAACATGAAAAAGGTTTAATTTGCACCTACATGTAGGGTCCAGATAGCTTCAACACAGTCAATTATAATAGACTGTAGGTAGATAGTAAGCTAGAGAAAAGATTGTGTAGGTATGAATATGAATTTTAACAGTCATAATAACCTTTAAAACACTTTAAAACACTATACCAATATCTCCAAACATTAATTAACATCTACAGGAGCCACTGTTGGAGAGAAAACCTAGAAAACATAGTCAACTGTCTGTGACTAGTATTGAAGGTTTTTAAAACCCAAAATGTGAATTGAAGCAAGTAAATTGATGAAAATAATATTTTAAAGTTTTATTAAGGTTTATACATTTTATTTAATTCCTAAATATTGTAAATATCACCTATAAGAACCTTAAACAAGCCAAACATAGTCAAGGCTATGCTTAGTATAAGCTAAGCAAGGGTATGAAGAGTATATGTGTAGGTTTGGAGAGATGATTAAGAATTGGGATTAATAAAATATAATAATATTAGCCTAATAACACTATATTAATGTATATATGATATAAAAGGTAGATCTAAACATGAAATATATAGTATAGGGTGAATTTCCTGCACACAGTCCTTGCCTGACAAGTTTGTCTTGGCTTTTTGAGAGTTTGGGAGGTCAAATAATATTTTAAAGAGCTCAAAATTTGTATAGATAACCTTTATGACTTTAAAAAACTCATAAAATATTCATATTTGTCTTGTAAAATAGGGAGTTCTCTTTGTTTTGTCTCAGACAAAGGGCACTCCCTTTGTACATGAAACATGTAACCTTGAGGAAGGAGGATGAGATGGTGGACCAAGAGCACATGGAACCCTTAAAGGTGTGATAATTTTTAATACATATAGAACAATAGGAATAACATCTTAAATAATTATGAAACCTAACAAGTGGATCAAACCAACAAGGGTTGCAGTTAAGCCTACTAGGCAAGATTTAGGCCTAAAACCAAATGGGAGTCCAACTTCACTTGCAGCTCTTGGTGAACATTCCAAATAGATGGAACATGTTAATTGGGTCATAAAATATTTGTTTGATCTATTTTAATTTAGGTTAAAACCATCAAAGGTCATTTTGGTCTTTAAGGTGTAGACAAGCTATTAGGCATGGTTTGGCCTAGAAGCCAAAGAGGATGTCATTTTCAACTCTAGAATCAGATGATCATTATAATGGATTGAAACATGATTTTTGGGTCATTTCAGATATTTTACAACTCTCACCTTGAAGGGAAAACCATAAATAGTTCATTTCTGAGCTCAAAAATAACACTAGGCCTATTGGAATGGAAGGAACAGCTTGAATACGTAACTTCAAATGCTCATACCTCCCTTGGTGCTTTGCATGGAGACTCAATGAGTTTGGAGATCTTAATAGGGTCCTTTAAAAACCATATTGTGTATTTTTTTTCAAATTCAATGTAAAATCTTTATGAACGAACCTTAAGAGGTCAAACTGCTCAAAACCCTTATTAAACCCTTACAATGACTAGTTTGGAGAAATGGAGTTATAAAGATACTCTAATGGACTATTTTGACCAATATTATGGTTTTAACTTAAAATGACTCCATAAATATACTCTTCATGCTTTTTGGTTGTATGAACTTGTACAAACAGGGTACAAAATAGGCTATTCTTAATAGTTTTATGCATTGTACAGGTTCTAGGAGGAATTTGAAGATGAAAAAAACTTTGGGGGGAAGATTAGGACTTATAATAACTCCATATGTCCATTTAATTCCTTGTAAAAACTTATAAGTATGAAAATAATAGCTCTCATCTTGACTAATCAAAACTGGCATAGTGAACACAATGGTGAAAAGGGTGAGAACTTCAAGTGTGAACCTTTTTAAGGTGTCCCTAATGCTTCTAAGGCCATGTGGGGTATTAACACTTCTCATCCACTACCTCCCATGGATTTTCATGGGAAAATTAATCCAAATTTGAGGCCAAGTGTGTAGGGTACATGAAAGAAGAGTTTTTTGGACTGTAGATGATGATGGCTCATTCTCAAATGATTCCAGATGATATGGCCTAGAACTAATTCATGGAGAGGCATGAATACAACCATTTACATTAATTATAATCATCATACCTATCCCTAATCAATTTTGGGATGTTCAAATAGGCCCAAATCATGAAGGTAGTTTTTTGAGCCAAAATGAGGAGTTTCATGCCACTTTTCATGAGTTTTATGACTTGGATGGACACCTGTTCTTTCTAAACTTGCATGGTTAATCCCACATACTCTTCTCATTCATAATTAATTTATTTTCTCAGCTTGACAAGTGTCCTTGTGACCCTTTTAATTCTCTCTTATCCTCTCTCCCTTAAGTTCTATAAGAACTAGCCATTTTGGCCATTGTAACTTATGCTCCACATGAGTATGGTGAAGCCCTGCTCATTTGCATACCATTTTATCAATAAGACTACTAATTTTTTACCTCTTCATGACTATTCATAGTGTGTTCTACTTTAATATTGGATCTTTCCTAGTGAAGACTATGGATTCCTTGGCATGTTATCTCATTCTTTCATCATATTTGTAGTTGGAAAGCTTCTTCTTGTAGGGCATGTGAAGTGTTCTAGGAAATATCAAGGATTGAGTGAGTTGGTCTATTAATTAGTGCCATTCAAGGCCTCTTGTATAGTACACCTATATTTTCACATTTATCCATAACCTCATAATATAACATTGATGTGAGAAGATGTAGATTGAAGGAGTGTATGTTTGGTTAGTCCTTTGTTCTCATGTGTAACATGCTACTGGTTGGAATTAATCATCTTATTTGGTGTATCACCTCCCTTATAATAGTTTTTTTTAGTTTGCTCTCTCTTTTTCCCCCTAAAATTTTAGGTGTAGTTATGATCCAAAGTGGTAAATAAAGGGAGCTAGCCCTATTTAGATATTCACTTCATCCTTAGGCTACCCACAAGCTTGGAGGTGTTTTTATTATGCCACTTGGATGAGGATATCTTAGACATCTCCTCAAAGGATGAAAATCCAAGTGATAACAATATCTATAAAATGAATAAGGAAGATGTCCTCATGAATTCCCCCCAAGGATAACTTCTAAAACCCTAAGCATGCCATGTAACTCAAGGAAATGAGGTGATGCAAAAGACATCAAGAAGATGTCGATAACCTGTTGCTGAGTTGAAATGTACTCCAAGTAAATAATTCCATGTTGAATGTGTTGAAAAATGAATTGCATATGTACCTTAATGTGTTTGGTATTTTGGTGTTTAACTGGGTTATGAGATATGTGAATTATACTCTGGTTATCACACCAAAGTACAATAGGTGAATCCCACATGAATCCAAACTCTGACAATAATTAAAAAAACAAAAAAACCTACTGACTCATTGTAATTACTACCCTATACTCAGCCTCTATAAATAAAAGTGAAATATCATGTTATTTCTTGCATGCCCAAGCAATAGGTGAAGAACAAACATAAAAAATGTAGCTAAAAGTGGAACACCTATCATCAAAGGAACCTACCCAATTTGAATCAATGTATCCAACCAACTAAGTAGAACCCCTAGTGTACTATAACCCAAAATGGGTAGTGCCTCAAAGATATCATGAAATCTTCTTGGCAACCTACTAATGACTATCATGAGGAGCATGCACAAACCCAGATACGATCCTAAATATAAATGAAATGTTGGGGTGAGTATGGGCCAAATACATGAGACTACCAACCATCTACATGTATAATGTAGGATCACAAAGTGGAATAGTGTAGGTAGAAGTGAGAGTGACTCCAAACTAAAAAATATAAGGACTTGGCTTGCAATCAGCCATGCCAAAATGTTAAATAAGATCAAGCGTGTACTTCTACTGACTCAAATGAATCCCTGAATTTAAATATGAAATCTACAAACCAAGAAAGAAGTGTAAAAGACCAATATATATCATATCTAATTGCATTGAAAGTACCTACTAAATAGCTTGAATCTAAGAAGATAAGTTGTCTATGACAAGTATATCATCAACATACAAGACCAGTATAATAATGCCCTCCCCAATACACTAGATATAAATTGTGGGATCAGAGTGGAAGTGAACAAAACCAATAAAGAGAATAAAAGAATCCATCTTCTCATACCAAGCCTGAAGGGCCTATTTGAGACCAAAAAGAGACCTCTTAAGTCGATAAACAAGAGAAAAATCATGAACAAACCCATTAGGTTATTCCATATAGACTTCCTCCTATACATTTCCATGTAAGAAGGCACTCTTAACATCTATCTGATACACTGGCCAACCCTATGATGTAGCAAGATAAAGTACAAGGTAAACAAAATCCATCTTGGCAATGGGTACAAAAGTCTCAAAGTAATCAATACCTTTGACTTGTGAAACACCCTTTGTAACAAGACATTCCTTATACTTGTCAATAGACCCATCAACTACAAATTTGGTGCGATATACCCACTTGTACCAAACCAAATTTATTCCCTTAGGAAGAGATATCAAATCCCAAGTATGATTCTTCATCAAAGAAGAATACTCATCTATCATTGCATCATCCCACTCCTATATCCCATGAGCCTGTGAAAAATACTATCGATCCCTAAAGAATGCCTGACACAAAATTCCAATACCTATAGAATGTGCATGATGATGTTTAGTGGGTGGAAGATCTTGTATAAAAGGTGTTGCCTCAAAAACTATAGTACAAGTCCATAATGGCATAGTGATAACATCAGTGGGAATAAGATCCTCAACATCTATATCCTCCTTAGGGGCCTCTTGAACTAGCTCCTCAAAAAATGAATCCTCAAGAGGAGGTGCTAAATTAACAAAATAAGAAGAAGAATGCATGGAAGAAGATGAAGAGTTATTAAAATTGAAATTATCATCAAATTGTACATGTATTCAAAAAATAACATCATGAGTATTAGGATCTAAGAGATGATAAGAACTCACTTCCTCACAATACCCTAAAAATATCAAGGGTTTGCTCTTATTATTCAATGCCTTCCTTTTCTTCTTTGCTACAAATTCCCAATCATGGCTCCCAAATACTCTAAAAAATGAGACATCAGGCTTGGTTCCAGACTAAGCCTCTTCCAGAATCAAATGCTCAAGTGCTTTGTGTGGTGTGTAGTTTTGAATGTAGGTCACACGATTAACTATTTTTGCCCAATAGATAGGAGGTAAATCTCATGAATGCATTATGTAGTTAACCATCTCCATCAAAGTTTGGTTCTTCCATTCTGATAAGCCATTCTATTGTGGAGTATGTGAAATAAAATGTTAGTGAATAATAACATGAGTTTTCAAAAAAATAGAGAACTTTCAACTAAATTACTCCCCCCATTATCAGTACGAAGCTTCTTGATGTAACTAGAAGATTGTTTCTCGACCAAAGACATAAATACTTTGAAGTGTGTAATAACATCACTCTTTTACTTAAAAAAATAAATCCAAGTACACCTCAATAAACTATCAATAAAATTAAGTGCATATTTAGCTCCATTAAAAGGAATAGGAAAGACCACCAAATCACTATGTATAAGCTCAAGTGGTGAAGAAGCTCTCTTGGACATACCCTTAAGAAATGGATCTTGGTGTTGTTTCCCTAATGCAAAACTAGGGAAAACTCCATAAAGACATAAAATTATAGGAATACCATCTACCATACCATGAGTGCTTAACTCCTTTAAATATATGTAATTAAGATGTTTAAATCTCTCATGTAAAAACCTACTCTCAGAATCTGCATGAGAAACCAAACACATCCCTAGAGGAGGAGTATCATCAAAACCCTCAAAGTAATAGATTCAATAATTATGATAAAAAAAACACCCTATGAAATGAGTGTGTGAGGCTCTAACAAAGCTCAAACTTCAACACCCTATGGTGTGAAAGTCACTATCTTGCACTGACCATAATGGCAAATTTGATAAACTGAAAGCAGATTGGTGGTGATGTTTAGAACATATAGTGCACCATTGATGTGGCCACCATCAAGCCATATGTCACCCTTTCCCTTAACATAAATAAAGGAAGAATCTCTAACCTTAATGTTGGAATTAGAACTCAAACCAAGAGATACAAAGGACTCCTTAAAAGAAGTCATATGGTGAGAAGCACTAGAATATAGAACCCAACAATCTGAAATAAGTGACTGTGATCTCCCAACAATATTAAGTGTTTTTATATGCTCATGAGATGGATAGGGAGTGGAGATAGAAATATTGTGTTTACTGATGGCATCCTCTAGAACTTTCATTCTCTTGAAACACCTAGACTTTTCATGACCAATCCCCCCCATAATAGGAGCATCATAGGCTAGACTTACTCTGAGATTTGGAAGATGATTTGGGTTTAGATGTGTTGTTGATGGGATTAGGGGAACTTTGAGATGGAGGAGTGTTCTTGGTCTTTCTCTTTGATTTTCCCTTGCTCTTAGGATGTGATGCTACTAATGCTTTTTGAGAGGTGGAAGACTTAAGGTGAGATAATTTGGATTCCTCCCTAGTAAGTCTCTCACAAAACAACTCTAAATCAGTGATTGTGAATGTAGCACCTAAGGCATCCATGCTAGAGAAAAAGGTAGAATCAAAGATTTGGAATGGACCCTTCAACTTGGATAAAATCAAATACATACACTCTTCATATTTCTTATCTCATCCACTCCCCTTTAATTTAGTCAATAAGTGCTTAAATTTAGTGAGATAGTCCACAATAGAGAGAAAATCCTCAGGATTGAGTGAAGTAAGCTCCACTTCAAGATACATGGCTCTCATGTGATCTACTTTCACAAATAAACTCTTGAGTTTAGACCACATTTTGAATGGAGTGTCCCACCCATCCAAATGAAAAAATGGACTATCACTCACATAAGTCCTATCAAACCTATACACTCATCAAACTTACGTTGGTGTTATAATTTTTCATATTCTCTTGTGAACTATGGTTGATTTTTATTCATTAGGGACATTAATCCTTTGTGTTTAATGATTATTTCCATCCTAGGTCTCCATGTATGGTAATTATGTGTAGTCAAAGGCTCGCATTAATCTATACCAGAAGTATAAGTCATGCTAGTGAATCACCAAAGATCAGAAATAATGCAAAAGGGTGCACAAATGGGCACCAAGACAAACCCCAAAAGATTTGTATTAAGGACCCCCTAAATTTTGGAACTTTATAAAAGTCATGATTTTTTACAAATTTATGACACCAATGGATACAAAATTGAAAACCATACACTTTTTAAAAAAACTAAACTCAATTTTGAGTTACAGTTCAAAAGATATAGGCTTTATGAATTCCCGTAAATGGGTCAAAAACATTAAAATTTACACTATAAGGTAATTTCAATGACCAAATTAGAAATGAAGATAGACTTCAAACCACTTGTTATAAATGGAATCTAACCATGATCATTCTCAAACTCAAAAAAATTAAAACTAACCCTACAAGTGACCCATGTGCACGTGTGCAAGCGAACTATGCTTCCTCTTAAATTAAAAAATACAACTATTTAAAACAAGTAATGAATAAAATAACTAATTTAAAATAAAATGGATTAGAAGCTATGGAATGAATCCAATAAAAGGATTTTGATCTCTGATAGTCTCCCTTTCCAACATCATTCATCTCTCTCCTTCCACAGAAAGATCCAAGACAAATACCTTTTTCCCAAATGCCAACTCAGATTATGAGGATTCTAACGCCTCCATGCAGTGCACCAAGTGTTCTTCCAACACCCACCATGTAGATCTGAGAAAGTTTAACACCACTAATATCCTTCCAATGTCACATAATATAACATGTAGATCATGAAAATTATGGCACTGACTTGTTATGCACTTATTAAAATGTAAAATGGTGTTGACCTGCTAGCCAAACTTCTCTATGTCATCCTCCCATGTAATGTGTAGATCTATTTCTAAAAAACACACAATCACCATAGACCAATCTCTTTTCCAACATCTCCTTCAACACTATGCTTCAAATAGTTATAACTTTGCAGATGACACTAAACGTATGCTCCACATCCTCATTCAATGCAGCAATCTCAATCTTACACTACATTGTCTAGAAAAAAGGTGTAGTCCATGAAGGACAAAAAAGGTTTAGATATTAAAAATAATGGAATTCAAACTTGGCTAAAGATTTCACTTAGATGAAATAAGGAATGTTTCCAACACTCCTCTCCACTCATATATTTATTGTGTAGTCCACAAAACTTTCACTTAGATGACAAAAGGAATGTTGCCTTAGTGAAAAAGATCAATTTTTGCAAACTCAAATCTCCTAGGAAATGTCAATGCTCCATAGAAAGGAAACCACGATAGATAGTTTGATGCTCAAGAAATAATAGAATGATTATCTAAAAAATTACAACCAACAAATGGATGGTTGAAACCCTTCAAGGCTATGGTACCATGTCAGGAATGAGAAAACATTCCAAGAACCCATTAGTCTAAATAATTTACAACAAAAACATCACAAAGGTTGCAAATATGATATGCAAGCAAAAGATAGATCATATATTATTCAAAAAAGTATGCAAGTATAATAGATAACCCTTACATGAGTAGGCAAGGAAAAATAATAAACTAGCCTAACTAAGCAATGTGGGATAAATCCTCACATGGGACAAAACTAAGAAAAAGATTAAAAAAACTTAGATAGAACCTAGCAAGCATGAGAAATATACTCTAACAATAAGTTGCTTGAAAAATGGTTAGACGGTCAAAAAATAATTCTTTAGATCGATTGGGTTTGAAAATTTCTTAAACCCTTCTTCAACATCAAAAGTCGATAATCCTCTCTCTAATGAGTAGAATAACATGTGTATATGTAAAAAAATTATCTCATTTGATGTAACCCTAATATTTCCATAATCTAGTAATACATTCAAGACTAAAGGAAATATGCAGAGTTAGTGACATAGGATCCTTGAATGGGGATCTCTTTGCATATCATGCACTAAGAATCAAGTTTCTTGTAGTTATGCATGTGAGTGATTCATCCCAATGTGAGAGAATATTCCCCCTCCTCTCCCTATGATATTCAATAATGTTATATGTTTATTAAGTAGATGAAACCTTCTTTTGCTATACATATACAACCACAAAGATTTATCAAATGTTAAAAGGGATTACAACAAAAATTCTCAAACTCGTTGAAAAGTGTGTGATATATAGTATCAATGTGCAAATCAAGAACTTGATTGCTTGGTATTAAATGGTTTAAGGTACATGTGTGTATATAGGCATCTTAGAACACATTTCACACATAGGTTGGCCATGGAAAAGTGTGAAAGCTAACAATCAAGGCATAAGAAAACATGGCATGGTGGCACAAAAGATGCATCGATAACTTGAATACTTTTAAACTACTCTAATATAGGTCAAGATCACTTTCAAATCATTTTGAAAAATGGTCAAGATATAATCCCCATGAAACAAAGATCAAAATGAACTACATGATGATTGGTTATATCTTGAGGTAGATAAATATCAAATCTAAAGGTGTTCATAAGGAAATGTGGATGATGCAAGACTATGAAGGGTCCAATGTGAAGACAAAGTGTACTAAAAATATATTAATCTGAGAAATGAACCAAATGTACAAAACTGTGACAAAGATGTTGCAACTACATGACTTATACCAAAATTAAGTGTCTACATAATGGCACATTTTGGTGCATGTGTGTAATATATTAAAGTAATTTATAATTTTGTATACTTAAGAGGGATTAAATAATGAATACTTTGTACTCCTCAGGATTAGAGTGAATGGTCTAATGTTACTATCTCGAGTGTTCATGAAAGGAAATGTGAATGCATACAAGTAGATTAATGTATTGATAAGTTTATCAAATGTAACTAAATGAAATGAGTGAGAACCTATAAATGAGAAAATTAATGAATACATATGATGGTATGTGAACCATGTTACCATTTATGATACTCTAAAATTTATCATGGACTTAAATTTTTTTAGCCAAGTAGCGAGAAAAACTAAAAACTAAAACTAAAGGGTAAAAACTTGATCCTACTAATCCATGCCATGTAAAAAAATCCACTTATTAGCCAAAAGAAAAAATGTATTATACCACTCTATAATATGTAACTTATAACCTTTGTAACCTATAACTGCATATAGAATAAGCCATTTATATATCCCCCTTTTGAGGTGAGGAATGTTCTTGCATATCAGTCATCTCAAAATAAAATGATTATACACACCATGTGGAACATAGATAGTAAACAAATGTTATTATAATTTTGGAAGCACATTTCTTAATACATTTAAGTATCCATAGAAACATATCATCATGTAAATATCAATAGTAACATATGATCCAATACTAATATGCCATAACCAAAGTTTAGAAATTAAGAGTGTGAAAAAGGGAGGGGCACGTGATGTGCCTCGATTGTACCCCAAATAGAAGGACAAGTGATATGTCCCATTGTAACAATATGCCCCTATGAGGATGAAATATATTAATGAAGCACATAATAATTGTATGCTCCAATATATGCATGGTAGAGACCATGGAAACATAGGCACCAAACATAGTATACCACAAGTAATAACGTACATGATATAAATCATGGTACCAATCAGGTAATAACAAGCAACACAATCAACCAGTTTAACCACACAAAATAATTTAACCACATAGAGTAAGTTAAATTATCAAACTAAGTAAAAAGACCAAAATCAAATAATAAATTAGTCACACAAAGGTGACATAAATTGACAACTAGAGGATCCTCTATGGACAACATGAGATAATACATGACAATTAACACGCATAATCACAATCACACACATGATAACAAATTAAAAAATCATAAGATAAACAAGAGAATACATAATGTAACCAAGCATGTGAAGAAACATGATATAACCATATAACCAAGCACTCAATATCAAGATAAATCAAGATATGTGAAAGCAAATATATAAATCTCAATCTGATAATGGGAAATATGAAATATAGAGCTTGTAGTATACTAATTAATTTACCCTAGTATTGGAATGCCCCAATGTAAGGATGCCCCCAGGTGTGGGTGTAAGAAACTATAATGCCAATATCATATGTAACCTATATAATTATGATGTGTATCAATGTATAAATATGTAACCTCACAAAGATAAAGGCAAACAATTTTTTTATTTTATCACTTTTAGGAAAAAATGACTAAAAAGAGGCAAGCCAAGGGGTACAAGCAAGAAAAGCTTAATCAATAAAAAAAAATCTAATATGCCCAACAAGAATACAAATACTAAGCAAATAATACATAATCCAAGGGATGAAAGTGAAAATAAGAAGAAAAGGATATTTGCTAACCTACAACTTTCCTTAGAACTCAATGCACATTATGGCAGAAGGCCTCAATATATATGTGTTATCATTATTGGGAAGTTTTTACACATTTTTGGAATGAGAACAATAATCAAATGGCAAGGGCCAAAGAAACAAAACAATCAACATAAACCAAAGGGTTAGAATAATGTCAATTAAAATCAGAACATGAAGAATAAGGAAGCTTCAAAAATTTCAAACAAGAACATAAATGTCAAACCAAGAAGAATCATGACGTAATGAACAACTCAAGGGATGAAGGTAATGAAAATCTATAAGGAATAATGATGAACTCAAAATATATACACAACACTCAATAATAAATCAAAAGAGAAACACAACATATAGAAAGAGATATAAAATGAAGATTTGTATAATAAATTATTTTGTTGAAGCACACGAGATAGGCTACCAATGCTAACCAAAAATCTCATCTGAATGTTTGTCATATGCATAATAAGTTGCCCAATCCTTTTCATGATAGATATACAAGGATCTAATGGATCATGAATATGAGGAGTTAAATATGTAACTAGTAGTATCTAAAATGTATTCATGAGTTGTACGGTAACCTGAATCATCATCACTAGTGTCATTTAAAATATAATGATGAGCTCTAGAGTAACTTTAATAATCATCACTAGTAGAGTTATCATGGCAATCAGCTACACAAGTTATTATATCCTCTTAGATATAATCACTTTGATTGGATTGTATAGTTGAAGCCTTACTATGTGTTTTAGCTTGAACAAACATAAGATATTGTGATAAGACTACCTCAGGACATGGATGACAAGATATTATAACTCTAGATATTGTTACTTTAAATTGTATGATTTTTTGCTTAGGAATCACTTTAGGTAACACCTCATGTTGAATTTATATTGGTGACTCATAAGATGTTATTAAATGGTAATCACTTTTTTATTATGCACAAATTTTAGATATTGGTGTAATGTGGATGGAATAACTCTCATTTGATTTAGCCATAGGCATCTAAAAAATAAATCATGTCATGTTATCTGAAAATACATGAAAGCAAATTATAAGTGCCTTAGGACCTACAGTGATATCCATGAGAAGTTTCCATGAAATATAGCCATAACCTTAAAAACAATGGTTGTAAAAAGTAAGATTTATTGAGTGTACCTTATACTATTAATAAAATGCATTGTACATACACTTAAGCTTGAATAATTTTCAACCATAATGTCATTTGTTAACTCAAGATGTGAATTAATGAAAACTTGTATGAATAATGGTCCATTGTTTGAATTATCTATTATAATTTCATGGTCATAGAAAGTAATTTTGTGATTTCATGACCACAACGATGAAACCATCTAAGATATGAGCATTTAAAATTATTGGTTTTTGTTAAGGTGTTACTATGTGAACATTAACTTGATTTTTAATATCATAATTTAGAAGTGGGTTAATAAAGACTTTCAAATGTTAATTTGATTGTGAAACCAATTCATTCAATGTACTATTATGTCCTTCCACTTGAATAACATTATTATCAATTAGAAATTGAATATTCTTTCTTAATGCAAAACATCTAGATTGGTAGTATGACTCAAAGCTCTACTATAATCATAATACGCATTCACATAATAATATTTAGGTAAAGGCTTATATGAGTGTAACTCACGCTACAAGGTAAAGAAATCATATTGCATTCAAACAATCATTTAAGCACTTGGTGAGGAATCTCAATTAACCGTATAAATTATGTATGCTCTTGAGAAAGAAGGACAAACTCGTTAGGTGGTTATGATACCATGTTTGGTACATTTTTGACCTCATTCATATCTTGGAAAGTAGGAGTATCATAATACTTATCCTTAAATGTTGATTTTCCTTGATATTTAGAGCCGCTAGAGGTAGAGGAACTAGAAAAATATTTAAATGTATTGTCCTCAAAAAAATTTATCTCATAGTTGTGAATTGTATAACAAATCTCATCGAAAGATGGATACTATTAAACATTACTTTATTTTTGATACTTTTAAATAGACTTCAAGATAAAATACTCTATATTTTACTATTAGGTATTTGGTGAGACATCTTCATAAGCATAGTTTTGAATGTAAGTAGATACTCACTAATAAGCTCATTAGGTCCTTATTTAAGTTATGGAAGCTATCAAAACATGACATCTTGGCTAATGTCGATGAAAAAATGAGCTAATAAATAATCATTCAAAGCATAAAAATAATGCACATAGCCTAATGGAATGGAATAAAACTAATCCTAAGGAATAGTCTTTGAGACTCATAGGAAATAGATTAGTTAACAACCAATCATTTTGCATAAAGTCAAAACATGAAGTATAAAAAGATTGAATATGTTTTAAGGGTGTCTTTGTGATTGAATAATTTAGACTTAGATATAATGAAACCATTAGGAAAAGGGTATAAAAGGACCTCATAAGCTAATGGGTCATGTAGTTACTCATGAGAAGTAAGCATGTGGTTTGATCTTTGATATCATTGAGAAATATATTGCATTTATACTTGCATATATTGAGTAGTTTAATAGAGTAATGCATTTTGATATGTAGGAACCAAATTATAATTAGCATGCATATGAATAGACACTCTATTTTTATTAGTAATACCATGACCAAAAGATTGATATTCAGAAGTAGGTTGATAAGGTCTAGAAATAATAGGAGGCACAAAAGAAGCATTAACCTGAGAAGGAATAAACATAGTAACTTGAGTAGAAGTAGTAGGTAGAGGCACAAAAGTAGGAGCAGCAATAGCACTAGCCTCATGACTAAAATTAGATGGAAAATCTTGATGAAGTGGAATAAAATCATTTAAAGGCTCATTTACAACACATTACTCCTCGAATATATAATCTCTAGCTATATTTTTGTTGTGTACTTCTTTAAAAAAAATCAATATATCACTCAATTGGATAGGAAATTCCTTAATCATTTATTTAAAATGAGAAATTATTTTTACTCTTTCTTGATCTACTTCACCATTATTTATGTCATGAGATTTAATAGCACCATTATCAATTATATCATTATCATCAAAAGCATTGGCATTGCAAGTATTATCATTTTCAATATATGCATTTCCATCATTCAAAACATGTTCTTTATCACCATCAATATAAGGAGCATAAATATAATCAATGTTAACCATTTTATTTTTCAAACAAGCACCAGTACCAACCAAAGGAATTTGAACCAAATCAATACGTATACCATGCAATCTAGCACTTTGCCTAATAGGTGTTGTATATCTAGATTTATTAATTGGCATGAGATAGAAACATATAGAATATGCAAAAACATAGGGCAAAAGATATTGCAATAATAAGTCAAAACCATGGAAAAATCATAGATGAAGCAACCACAACAACAAAACCTAGAGGGAAATAGAGCATGATACCCTAATGTTTGATATTTTAAAAGGAGGGGTTTACCATAATGTAACACAAAGATGATACACAAGTGTTCAAAACACTATGCCAACCAAATGTGACAAATGTACTAGGAAAATCTAAGTAAATACAACAATATTCAACAAATGATAATTTCCTAGTGCAAATGGGGAGGTAGGAGAATGAAATTACCTTGAGTAATTGATAATTGAAAGAGAGATAGGTATATCCATGCCTAATTTATGACTGACCTATGTTTTAGCAGTGATGGAGAGTGTGTGAAATAGGTTTTATAATAATGTAGAAGAGACTCCATAAAACATACAACAAATTATAATGATGACTAATTTTGAACTATAATGAAAAGGGGTAGTGACCAGAAATGGGATTTGAAATTGGTAGGTTTATTTAAAAGTGGTCAGACTCATCTGAAAATGGCTCTATAGATCCCCAGGGTCTAATAGTTTCTAAAACCCTTTGTCAACAATAAAATTCCATAATCCTATTTATTACAAGTATAATATCATAATGTTCTTTCATTTGATGTAACCCTAATCAATCCATAATATAGCAATACATCCTAGACTAAAGGTAATATGTAGAGTTAGTGGCCTAGGCCCCTTTAGTGGGGGTTTATCTATATATCATGCACACTAACAATCAAGGATTGTGTATTTTTATGCATGTGGGTGATCAATCCTAATGTGAGAGAAGACTCCACCTCCTCTCTCTATGATAGTCAATAATGATATATGATCCTTTTATAAATGTAACCTTCTTTTGGTGTAAGTATGTAGTAACATGACTTCAATAGATGATAAGGGTAATAACAACAAAATGTGTAACTCCTTGACAAGTGTGTGATAAATAAGATTAATGTGCGACTTAATAATTTGATTAATTTGTGTTAAATTATTAGATTATTTTCCAATATCATTAGTTAATTATTGAAAATAATTTGAAATGCAACAATGTTACCTCACAAAGTGAAAAAGACCACAAGAGAGATGAGAGTTGAAAAGTGGGGAAACCATCAAACAGAGAAAAACCCCATAATATTCTTATAAGCCTTGCAAAAAATGAACTCCAAGTATAATAGTAAGAAGAAGCTAAGAGAGAGAGAGAGAGAAAGAGATAAGAGTGGCCTTAGGCCAAAAGATGCATCATAAGAATGTAATAGCAAGATTATTCATGGAAGAGAGGAGGAGAGGGATCTTTAAATAGAGTAAGAGGAAGAATGGGAGAGTTACAAGAATCCCATCATGACCTTACAAGGCCTCCTTGGTGTATGCCAAATGTCATATTCTCAAATAGATTGGGGGGAGTGTGTGACTTGTGAGAGGAGGAGTTATTTATGTAAGCAACTCCTAAATCCTACAAGTAGAAAAGATAGGAGAGATACACCTCATAAATGTAAGATAAATTGAATTTATAATAATAATAAATACACACCTAAAATATATTTAAGATAAGCTAACTATCCTAAGGACATAGGCAAGGTGAACTCAAATAAGGTTAATATCCAACACACCCTCGAAAGCTTAATTTTGGGTTACAAAAGTGAAGAAGACCTTTTAAAAATAAGGAAGGAAGTTGAAATTACATAATATTTCCCCTTAATAAAAACTTTTTTAAAGAGGAATTACAATATTTTGAGAAGGAAAGAAGAAGAGAAGGTGTCACCAAAAGTCACAAAGTTGAAGTTGTGATCATCAATAATCTTCAAGAATCCTCTTTAAACAAGGTGGTCAATCTGTAATGAAACAAATACCAACAAAAATGAGAAATGATCCATTAAATCTACAAAACAAACAAGTTAACACCAATCTTTCAAGTTATGTAAACAATATGCCATAAAAATATGATCTACATATAAATAGTGTACTAAAAGTAGATGTAAAATAATGCAAATAAAGGAAAGAAAACTTCCATCACAAAGTGTGAAATCCTACACAAAAATAATTTAGTCAAAATGAGCTCTAACAAAACATATTTCCTTTGTAAAAAAAAGCAAAGAATGCATAAAAATAAGATGAGTTTATCAAAACAAAGACAAATAAGATGTGTCACTTGCAAAAGATATTTGACATGAAGCAATCGATGAATTATCACATAAAGATGCTTCAAAATATACAGAAGATACATTATCTTTATGTATCAAAATAGTTTTACCCATAGAATTTTGTGTTTTAGTGGTTTTCCAACAATGCAAAGTGTCATGAGTTGATTTACCACAAAATTTGCATGGATGCAATTTCCAACATTTAGAGTGGAGATGCCTATGTTTTCCATAATGCTCATAAGTTTTATCATTTTTAAACAAAGCATGAACATTACACACATTATAATCAAAAGAAGTCACATGATAATTAGAAGCATTATTATGCAAAGCCCTTCGATGCAGAGGAAAATAAGACTTCAATTTCACATTATAAGCCTCAGAAGCATTACAACCAAGTTTTGTACAATTTGCATTAGAATTAAGAAAAAAAGGTTCAATAATATTATTTTCACACTTACCATGCCCACCACCTGAGTACCCCATAGGGTTCATAATGCGTAAACTGAGATTGGTAGAAAGAGTGTTCACAAGAGTTTGACTAGAAACACATTTAAGATCATCAATAGAGATATTATCATGTGCAAAATATGTACATTTTTCATTTAAAGCTTCAAAAAAGGTTTACATTTTCTCCATGTGTGCATTAAAAGTATTTTACAAAGTAGTAATAGTCAAATTTTAATGTTGAATTTGACATTTAAGAGCATTAATTTCATCATTTTGAAAGACAATTTTAGCCTTAAATTTCTTAAATGTTAAGAACATGGCAAGTTTGAGATCCATACCAAAAAAACAATACATAAAATACTAAATAGAAAGTTTTATGAAAAAGCCTTAAAAATAATGCTTCATAGAATTTAACTTGTAAAAGTACATCCTCGCCAAAATACCAATAAAACTAATTTATTACAAATAAAAAAAGGTAATGAAGGTTTATATTATTATTAAATAATCAAACCTTTAAATGTTTTTTTTTTAAGTGGAATAATAATCAAGCTTATGAATGTTAAATTTAAGAATTGTGATGAGGAAAGTTTTACAAAATAAACTCGATTATGAAAATTACATGTCAAAAATATTTAAGAATCATTTGGGATTGAAAGCAATTGCATGCAATTATATAGGTTATTAAGAACTTGTATTAATGAGATCTTAATAAAACATGAAGAGAAGATAACTAAGTGATAATTATAATAAAAATACAAAATGTGTAGTGTGAAAACATATTTGAAATGAATGGGAATAAAGAAGTGCTAAACTTGAGAAGTGTTATAGGAAAACACAAATAGATTTTTTCAAGATAAGAAGGAAGTAAATTAGATATAACAGGTACCAAAAAAAAGGAATAAAACACAGAAAAAAATTGTTACTAATGTAAAAAGGGTGCAATTATTAAACTTAGTGAACAACTATGGATGTTTGAAGATAAGCATTATATATTATCCTAAGGCTGCATAGAAACCACTTTAACATAGGCTAAGCAGATATGGACTAAAAGATAGTAGATAATATTACATTAAAGGGATAATAATAATGCAAAAATAAATGCACTAAGGCAAAGGATAAAATCAATGCTAAAACTTAACTAAGAATAACTATATACCAAAGACTACACTCTTCCAAATTAGCAGAGACAATGCTCTTAACAAAGCAGAAAGACTAAGAAATAGATGTGCTAGTTCAAAACACAAAATAAAATACTAAGAAATAGATGTGTTAGTTGAAAACACAAAATAAAATAAGGAAAGCATTAAATCTAATATGAAAACATTAAGATCATGTGACACAAAATGTATAATCAACAAATAAAGCATTATCATTTCAAAATACAATGCATAAAGATGACACAACTAGAAAATAACAAATACTGAGCATATACATAGGCAATGTATCCAATAATATAAGAAGCTACTCTAAAGCATTCATAACTATGCATGAAAGAACTAAACTAAGCTAGCATCCACATATTACAACAACATCAAGCTAAAATAGCTTTAAAAATGATGAAATACTACTCATTTAATATTGTAAAAACTTACTAAAAAGAACCTTGAATGAACAAGGAAAAAACTAGAATGTTAGAGAAAATATTATTTTTCACCTTCAAACCTACATAAGTTCAAGATTCAAATGTTAACTAGGTTGTGGCTCTGATACCATATTAGATTATTTTCCATGATCATTGGTTAAAGATTGAAAAGAATGTGAAATGTAACAATTTTACCTCACAAAGTGAAACAAATCACGAGAGAGAGAGAGAGAGAGAGAGAGAGAGAGAGAGAGAGAGAGAGAGAGAGAGAGAGAGAGAGAGAGAGAGAGAGAGAGAGAAGAGTTGACAAGTGGAGAAATTATAAAATAGATAAAAACCCCACAATCTTATTAAAATCCTTGAAAATAATGAACTCCAAGTACAATATCAAGAAGATGCCACATAGAGAGAGAAGAGTAGCCTCAAGCCAAAAGAGGCATCATAAAAATGCAAGAGCAAGATTGTTCATGGAAGAGAAGAGGAGAAGGTTCTTTAAATAAAGCAAGAGGAATGATGAGGGAGTTACAAGAATCCCATCATGACCTTATAAGGCCTCCTTGGAGTATGCCAAATGTCCTAGTCCAAAAAAGAATAGGGGGAAGTGTGTGACATGTGGTAAAGGAGTTTTTTATGTAAATAACTCCTAAATTCTACAAGCGGACAAGAGATGTGAGAGACATCTCATAAATTTGGGATAAAGTGCATTTATAATAATAATAAGTTCAGCCCTAAAAAAACATAGGATAAGCTAACTAGCCTAAAGAGATGGGAAATGTGAACCCAAATAAGATTAATATCTAGCATAAATGGAAGATAGTACATGGGTCTATATAAACATCTTATAACATATTTGCATATAGGTTGACCATGGAAAGGGATGAAATCTAATAGTGTGGCATGTTGGACCCATAGATGACCAATTTTAGATTGCTCCAAAAGAGGTCAAGAAAACTTTTAGACTATTCTGAAAATGTTCAAGACATAAGACACATGAAATAGAGATCAAAATGAACTGAAGGATGGTTGGGTGGATCTAGAGCCAAACATGTGTAAGATCTAAAGGTGTTTGTGAGGAAATGTGGATGAAATAAGTATATAAAGGGTCTAACATGAAGGGAAAGTGTATTTAAAAGAGCCTAGTTTGAGACATGAGACCCATGAAATAGAGATCAAAATGAACTAAAGGATGACGAATAGATCTTGAGCCAGACAAATTTTAGATTTAAACATGTTCATGAGGAAATGTGGATGAAATAAGTCTATAAGGGTCCAACATGAAGGTAAAGTGTATTGAAAAGAGCCTAATATGAGAAAATGAACATGTAACATCCCCACTAGGATCTACCTAAAAATACGTGATTTTTTAAAAAAAACTAATCACATAAACCAAAAATAAATTACACCATGAGAATCTAAAAGAGATTGTATGAAATACTCAAGTGTGATAACAGTAAATACATATTACATCATAATCATTGATCTCTAATATCATGAGAATACAACATAATGAGAATATAGTAAGTAATTACATAAACTCAATCATGACTGATACAAGTTTACAGTCACTATTGACAATGTATAAAAACAAGTAATTATAGCTCTTCATGATAATATTTTATCAATAATTAAAATACAATACAATACAATGTACATATAAGATACATGGCTCCCCCAGAGCATGGTTCTCAAACTCAAGTATTTGCGGCAATTTCAAGTGTCATATCAATATTTAGTATTATTGTGGGGAGGGAGAGCATCATCTAAGCACTTTTTCACACAAACCATGAACCAACAATTCCTCGTACTAATCCCATCAAGAAATGGCCCTCCCTTCATGGATGAGTAGATAGTGATAGCACGGGAATCCAGAAGGACAAGTAAGTACCCATGTATTGTATAATTTATAAAACTAAACATGCAATGTATCATAGAAAACCCATTCTATTGCAATATATTGCACAAACATGTAAATCATACTCATGAAATGATAATGTCTCACTAAACATACTTTGGCCAAATTTTTAAAAATAATAAATAATAGCAATCTATGGATCAACCAAAATTCATACAAACCACTTGATCAGACTGCCTTCATCTAATATTGTGATGCTAGTAAGCTAGTGAAGTCCATCTCAGACATTTATTCAATATCAGTAATGTAGATTGGTCAAATACAATTTAACCATAAGATTCATATATTTTACATCCTACTAGCAAACACACCATATTACATGTTAAACATAGAAGTAACCAAAGCATACATTTATTCCATTAAATCTATGAATTAATCTTATCTTATTATCTATCCCATACTAGAAAGAATGACTGTAGTTTATACCACCTAAGTAAATACACAATTAACTGCAAATTCTAATATCACAATTTATTTCCAAAATACTACACCCTATAATAACCCATATTACCATAGTTTAATGTTTTTAAGCATAACTACTAAGTATCATTGTCAGGTTAATAAAGTAGTCATAAATCCAAGGAAACATAGACTCATATATAACAACTAGATATAGCTAAACAAAACTCAGTTCACATGATATATATAGAGTAATCAAAGCTAGAATTTATTTACGTTTGGGTGGTTTAAATGCACACATTCGTTAACTTGATTATATGTAATTCTTTAATATAATTCATACTCCACCCGTGGAACTATAATCATAAGAATATACCCCTATGTTCATATATATGTTATTAGGTACCTTAACATCTATGTTTTTGCATTAAGCAAATTGTAACATATTTTAATGTTACTTTTACACCACATGTTTTTAACTCACAAGTTGTATATGATAAGCAACCTGTACCTATCATAATGAAGACTTTGTTAGGTTTTCTATCCTTTCTACACCTCATTAAACTCTTGAAAGGTTCTCGATATATTAACCTCGCATAATACTTATAGTTATAAATATTCTGAAATGAGATTTTTGTGAGATTATTCGATCGTTTAATATCAAAAAGATTGACTATATTTTATAATCTAGCAAGCATGCTTAATCAATTCTAAGGCTTCTAAATAAGTTTGAATTTACTTAAGTTAAAATTTTACCCCGCATATACCACAACGCTCAATGATTTATTTTTATATAAAGATTTGGCTTTTGTGGGTTTCGTGTGTAAATCGACCCATAATGTAAATAATCATCTTTTTCCAAAGCTTTTTCATAGTTAGTATTTTATACTAAATATCATGCATATAAAGCTCTTAATTTATAACTAAACCACAATCCTCTTGTATAAACACATGGAGACTAAGGCACTATGGATTCAATAGTCTATTTTTTAAAAGAAAAGGAAAGATACATTCCTATAAGGCGACGACTCAACCTTAAGATCCTATAAACAACAATTATATGTGTCATACATTTCAGTGACTACCCCTATTATCCAACCATGATCATAAAATAAAGCAATGCCAATATGCTATATCAAGATCAACAATACACATTTTAATATAGTGATTCCATTACATATAAAAAAGACTAAGAATAGGAGATTCAAAACCTCACTTTAATAAATATAGGATGCCAAATTGATATAGGGTGATGTCATTCTATGACATAATACTCGAGCTAGGAATTGGACTACATCAACTTCATTTAAACATAATAAAGGCTATGAATTCAAAATAAAGTGACCCCTCGATACTATACAGGTTGTAAATTACAAGTTTAGTGAATCATTTAATTTTTTTTATACTAGTTAGAAATTAAAGTGACACATAAGATAATACTCACCATTATAGATTTCAGTGACACCAGAACACACTACAGTGACTCCTTAAAAATCATAGGTTGAGTAAAAAAATATAAATTCACTCAGTAGTTGTTGCAAAGCTGGAAGATTGTATATGCAGTGACTCATTTTCAACAAGCTGGAAATAATTAAACATGATGCCAATATTTAGTTCCAGCAATTCAATAATTAAAACAGGTTGGGGATATTATATAGGTGACTCAATAACCATAACCAGAGTTAGTAAATTTTTTAGTGATTCAATTCATCATATAAAGGCTGAATTTTAAGATATACAATGATGCCACATAATTTACCTATATTGGTTAGTTATAACAATTACCATTATCAATCATTTATAGAAGTATTCAAACCGCCATTAATTTTTAACATATTATAGTACCACAAATAATTACATAATATCACTCTATGTGTGTGTGTATATATATATAGAGAGAGAGAGAGAGAGAGAGTTGAAACAAGTAATTATATGTATATAAACTTCAGAAATGCTACACAATACAAGAAATACCAATGACTCTTGACTTTTTATCAAATTTTTTTACCTAGCAATCTGATTTCATATATATAAATATAAATAACAAAAGGTTTGCTTAGGGATGTATATATACTTAGGCATATGAATAAAGCAACTTCATTTATTATTATGATTTACAAATGACAATCACACACCCAAACCAAAATATTAATTACATGAACATATAGATAGATTCAAAATTTTAATGACATGGCCTATCTGGCAGCTTGTACAGTTCTTGACCTTGATTTTCCTCTTTCCCACACTTCTTCTATGATTTCTCTCTTGTGCTACACTTCCCCCTCTGAGTTGCGTCTATTTTGTTCTTAAAAACAAAGTCTTTTCTTTTTTCCCATAACCCATGATAAATAAGAAGACGTAGTTCTTTTTCAAAAGTTTTTTCCCTTTTTTTTTTTTTGTTATTTTATTTATTTTTTAAATGTATTTATTTCTTTGTTTATTTTCTTAACTTTAATCATTTCCTTTCTTTTTATTTTTCTATTATTTTTTTATTTTTTCCTTTTTCAGGGTAATTTTCATTTTTTACTTATTTTAACATTATTTATCAAAAATCCATAATTTCTAAATTAAATAAATCATCTTTTATTCTCACTATCAAATTAAATGACAATTACATAAATTATTATTTCAAATTTTTAAATCTAATTATGTTAATAATGTTTCCACTAGCATTAATGACTAAATGTACCAATCATGCAAAAAAATTCATTAAGCTATTTAAACTATACTGACAAATCCATAGAAATCAACTTTCCAATGCAAGTAGAAATAAACACACCATGTGCAAATCATTTTTATGCATTCTAACATGTGCTAAATATTGTGGTGTGTACAGGGTTCTCGCTAGTTTCTTTATCATCACTTGGCATCTCCATCTATGTCACTCTCTCCAATGATGCTCTCCCTCCAACACATTCTAAGAGATGAGTTCTCCTACGTCAACCTCGCAACAAGTAGGTAGTTAGATCATATCAACATGATAAATATATAACATAAAATATAATTGAAATAATACATTAACATGTTTGTAATGTAACCACATATACTACAACTGACTCATAGTAAAGTAAACATGTACTTAAGTAATATCCTACTATCCTATAATAGCATACATCTCAAACTTAGTCAAAAATATAACCAATATTAAATATGTTAACTATAAATATCCATGAATAATCAAATAGTTTGCTTAACGAGGAATCGGTATATAAAATCTTTTCCCCCTAAAGCTGGTCATTGTCCCAGATGACTCTTATTCAAACATAAATTTTGAATTAATAATATTGTTTAGCAAAAAATAACATAATAGAATAGTATCTAATCAAGCAAATAAATGTGAAAATCTCTTGAAGAACTCATCATAGTCCTCTCAAGTTGTACTATCCTCAGAGTAATATCTCTGTTATGTAAATGAAGTTTGCATGTGTCAATTACCCTAATTGGTTCTATTGTGACCACCTCAAGATCTAGAACCTGCAAAGCATTTCAATCCAACACATGTGTAAGATCAGCTATATACTTCTTAAGATAAGAAACATGGAAGACATTATGTAAAAGAGCTAGGGTTGGTGGTAATGCAAGCCTATAAGCTATAAGATTGACTATTTCCAACACCTCGAAGGGTCCCACATATCTCGATGACAATTTTGTTGATTTCTTAAATTTAATCGAGCTCTTCGATATCTTAACCTACAAAAACACTTTATCACCTACTACAAAGTGTCTTTTCATCCTCTTCAGATCTTCATAGCTCTTATGCCTATCATTGGCCTCAACCAATCTCTACTTGATTAATCTAACTTGTTCTTCCATCTCTAAGAGCATTTCAAGTCCAAAAATTACCATGTCCTCTAACCTGTCCTAATTGATGGGTGTCCTGCACCTTCTTCCCTAGACTACCTCAAATGGTGCCATCTTCAATGATGATTGGTATGAGTTATTATATAAAAACTCAACCAATGGAATATAATCTTCCCATTTGTACTGTTGATCGATGCAATACATACAAAGATCCTCTAACACCTGATTAACTCTCTCAGTCTATTTGTCAATCTCTAGGTGATATGTTGTACTAAATTTAACTGCATACCCAAAGCTAAATTTAGGGTTACCCAAAATCTAGAAGTTATTTTTGAATCATGATCTGAGATGATCTACTCTAAAAATATATGCAACCTGTACACTTACTTTATGAACCTCTTCGCAAAGGTAGGTGCATCATTTATCAAATTTCTTGGTATAAAGTGAGCCACCTTAGTTAGTTTGTTAACAACTACCAAGATCATATCATGTTTATTTCATGACATCAATAAATCTTAGACAAAATCCATATTGATCACCTGCTACTTCCATTTTGGTATATCATGCAGATATAATAATCTAGTCGGATGTTCATGCTCAACTTTCACTTGTTGACATTCCAAACAACATGACACATAATCTACTACATCTTTCTTAATTCCTTTCTAGAAATATAGTGGTCTAAGACTCTACCATGAGCTTGATTACACCTAGATTTCCTGAATATGAGGTGTTGTACAATGCCTTTAGCACTGGGATCCTTAGATTCTCTTGATCTAACACATACATCCTTCCATTATAACATAAAATATCATCACTCTCCAAACTGAATCCTTTGTACCAAGAATTTTGAACATTCTCAGATAATACTTTGTTGACTTGATCATAAATTCATCTCCTAGAGAGAACTCAATCACCCAATCCTTGAAAGTACTCTAGATAATAGTTATAGTTACTATGTACTTTCTACAATTGAGGGCATTAGCTACTCTATTCTCCTTGCATTTGATATCCCTAATGTCAAAATCATAATCAAACAAGAACTCAAGCTAGCATCTATGATGAGCATTCAAATTAAGTTGGGTGAAAATATACTAGAGTCCTAAGTTATTTGTCTTGATCTCAAAAGGTTTTCCCAATAAATAATGCTTCCATACTTTCAAAGTATAAACAATCACTGTAAGTTACAAATCATGAGAGGCATAGTTCACCTCATATGGCTCTAGCTTTCATGACTCATAGGCCACTACTACATCATCCTACATTAGGACTCCTCTTAGTCCATCCTCTGATACATCTATGATCATTGAAAATTGGCCATTAAGGTTTGGTAATCTCAAAATTAGTGCCGACGTAAACCTTCTTTTTAATTTTTGCAAGGGTACTTTGCACTTCTCTTACCAAACAAAACTATGGTTCTTCTATTGCAAGGAATTAATCAGATTAGCTATTTTGGAAAAGTTTGGAATGAACTTCCTATAGTAGCTTGTTAACCTCATGAAGCTTCTTACCTCATGCACATTCTTTGATGTTCGCCATTCTATAATGGCTCTAATCTTTCCCAGATATATTGAGATACCATCTACAAAGATAATGTGTTCTAAATATTGGACTCTTTCCTAGAAAAATGTGCACTTAGACAACTTGCCATATAGCTTGTGCTTCTGTAACTATTGTAAAACAAATTCTAGATGCTAAAGGTGTCCTCTTCAATCTGTGATTAAATAAGAATGTCAGCTAGAAAAAATAATACAAAATTATCAAGGTAATCTCTAAATACGTTGTTCATGAGATTCATGAATGTTATCAGAGCATTAGTCAGTCCAGATGGTAACACTATAAACTAATAGTGCCCATACCAATTTTTGAACATTGTATTTGGAATATTCTCATCCTGAATCCTCAATTACTGGTATCCCACTTGAAGATCAATCTTAAAAAATATTGTTGCTCCTCACATTTGATAGAATAGATCATCTATACGAGGTAGTGGATACCTATTTTTGATAATTTCCTTATTCAACATTTTATAATCAATGTAAAGTAGAAGGGTACCATCATTCTTCTTGATAAAGACAACTAGTGCACCCCATGGTGACACACTTGGCCTAATCAACTCTTTTTCCAATAATTCCTGAAGTTGAGCCTTCAATTCAACTAACTCAGTGGTTGTCATCCTATATGGTGCCTTAGACTATGGTTTTGAACCAAGTATGATGTTGATAGAAAATTGAACTCACGTCTAGGAGGCAAACTCAACAATTATTTTAGAAATACATCATGAAAATCTCTAAGAAATGGGTATTATTCAAGATATGGTTCCTTAGGTTCCTCCATTTCATTTATCTTGATGATAAATGCTTGGTAACTTTTCCCTTAGCCCTCTCAAACTGCATTGTAGAAATCTACCTAAGCTTCAAATCTCTCTTCTCACCTTGAATTTGTGTCTGATTTCTAAAATCATCAAGACACTAAACCTTCTTCAAGTAGTAGTCAACCTTGGTCTTGTGTTTTGTAAGCTAGTTGACTCCTAAGATCATATCATATGACCCTAGTGGTGATATATATAGATCTATAACTATTGTGAATTTGGGCAACCTAATCTCTACTTCAACTAAACACTTATCAACCATAACTTTTGATTAGTTCCCATACTATATTGACCATGCATTTGCCATTACACCAACTCTTTTAGTTAACTTACTAGGCATCCTAGGAGCTATAAAATACTATATGGCTCTTGTATCTATCAAAATGGAAACTAGATGGTCAAACAAAGTACCTGATAACTATATGAGTAATGCCTATAATTTGACTTGTCAATAGTTGACTATTGCATGAATCTGCTACTAAAAACTACCCTATTAAGGATTAGGACCTTGTTCCTTTGACTTGTCCTAAGGACAGTCATGAGCATAATGGTCTTATATGTAAATGAAACAACCTCTTGGTGGTCCTTTCTTATCATTCTTTTGGTTTCCCTTGAAACCATCTTTAAATCCATTTCCCTATTTCTTGTTGCTTGAAATGTTGTTAAACTTGGCATTCTGACTTGTGAACTATTTCTTGGAGTCTCCACTCCTATGTTTCCCATTCTTCTTCTTGAAAGTTGAATTAAAATTTCCAAACCTTTTCTTGAACTTGTCCTTGGCCTGTACAAGAAACTTTAACTTTTGCTCTTGTTTGATCACCTTCTCAAAGACTTGTTCCATGGTGGAAGTTCCATGAACATCTACCTCTCCACTAATCTGAGGCCTCAAACCCATGATAAACTTCTTGATCCTAAACCATTCATCACCCTGGTACTATGGTACACACTTACGAAGTTTAATGAAATTCTCCCAATACTCATTAACCAATAAATCACCCTACTTCAGATTATGAAAGTCTAAGAGTTTATTATTAAAATAAAGTTGCGGAAGCCACCATGATCTAAATAATACCATAAACTGATCCCAAGTAGTGATGGTCAAATTGAGATTCATTTCCAACCTCTTATTGGCCCATCACATAGTTACCTCACCAGCCAATTGGTATGCTCCCCAAACTACCTTGGTGACCTTGAAGTAGTTTCATATTTTGAAATATTTCTCCATCTTCATCAACCATGCCTCAGCTCCATCACATAAAATAGGCCCATCGAACTTAGGTGGAATCACCTTCTTCATGTCTCTAGCCAACTCCATAGCTACTTGAGCTCTAACATTCTAATGATTTTCTTATTCAGTGAGATGTTCTTTAGGTTCATCATGTTTTTCCTCTTCTTCAAGACCATGAACCACCTACTCCAAAACTATAATTGATCTTGGGTCTCATTTATGATTGTGAGAATTTGGTCCATTTTTGTTGATTACTAAGCAGTAAATCAACTAAGATCAAATAGAGGGTTGCCATTAGCAGTTGAAGGACCCTCTCTAGAAACTCTAGATCTCACCATCCTTATTTTTATCAATAGAAGGATATGAAAATGTTAGTAGACTAATTAGGTCCTTGAATTTGAGCAGTAACTCTGATACCACATGTAACATCTCCACTAGAATCTACCTAGAAATACATGATTTTTTTAAACTAATCACATAAACTAAAAATAAATTACACCATGAGAATATAAATAGAGATTGTATGAAATACTCAAGTGTGATAATAGTAAATACATATTACATCATAATCATTGATCTCTAATATCATGAAAATACAACATAATGTGAATATAGAAAGTAATTACATAAACTCAACCACAACTAATACAAGTTTACAATCACTGCTAATAGTTTTTACTAACAAAATAATTATAGCTTTTTATGATAATATTTCATCAATAAATATGATATAATATAATGTACATATAAGATACATGGCTCCCTCAGTGCATAGTTCCCAAACTCAAGTATCTATGGCAATCTCATATGTCATCTTGATAAATAGTACTATTATGGGGAGGGAGAACATCATCTAAGCACTTTTCCACACCAACCATGGACCAATGATCTTCTACACTAATCTCATCAAGAAATGGCCCTCCTTTCACGGATAAGTAAATAGTGATGATGTGGTAATCCAGAAAGACAAGTACCCGTGTGTTATATGATTTATAAAACTAAACATGTAGTGTATCATAAAAAATCTATTCTATTGCAATATATCTCACAAACATGTAAATCATACTCATGAAATGATAATGTCTCACTAAACATATTTTAGCAAAAATTCTTAAATAATAGTGATCTATAGATCAATCAAAATTCTTGCACCCCACTTAATCGGACTGCCTTCATCTGACATTGTGATGTTAATAAGCCAGTCAAGTCCATCTCACTCCTTACGTAGTATCAACAATACAGATTGGTCAAATACAATTTAACCATAAGATTTATATATTTTATATCCTACTAGCAAACACATCATATTACATGCTAAACATAGGAGTAATAAAAACATACATTTATTCCATCAAATGTATGAATGAATCTTACATTATTATCTATCCCATACTAGAAATAATGACTATAGTTTATACCACCTAGGTAAATACATAATTAAATACAGACTCTAAATCATAATTTGTTTTTAAAATACTACACCTTATGATAACCCATATCACCACAATCTAATGTTTTTATGTATAACTACAAAGTATTGTTCCCAGACTAATAAAGTAGTCATAAATCCAAAGAAACATAAACTCATATACAACAGCTATATATAGCAAAATAAAACTCAGTTCACATGATATATATAGAGTAATCCAAACTAACATTTATTTATATCTTAGGGGTTTGAATGCACACATTCATTAACTTAATTATATGTAATTCTTTAATATAATTCATACTCCATCCATGGAACTATAACCATAAGAATACACCTCTATGTTCGTATATACACTATTAGGTACCTTAAATATTATGTTTTTGCATTAAAAAAATAGTAACTTATTTTAATGTTACTTTTACACCACATATATTTAACTCACAAGTTGTATATGATAAGCAACCCGTACCTATCATAATGAAGATTTTTTTGGGTCTTCTATCTTTCCTATACCTCGTTAATCTCTTGAAAGGTTCTCGATATATTAACTTCACATAACACCTATAGTTATTAGTATTCCCAAATGAGATTTTCATGAGATTATTCAACCGTTTAATATCGAAAAGATTGACTATGTTTTATAATCTAGTAAACATGCTTAATCAATTCTATACGGATTTCGCTTTTGTTAAGTTAAAAGTTTACCCCGCATATACCACAACACTCAGCTATTTATTTTTATATACAAAATCTAGCTTTTGTGGGGTTCATTGTAAATCAACCCATAATGTAAATAATCATATATTTTTTCAAAGCTTTTACATTTTTAGTATTCTATACTAAATGCCATACATATAAAGCTCTTAATTTATAACTAAACCATAATCCTCTTATATAAACACATGGAAATTAAGACACTACATATTCAATTGTCTATTTTTTAAAGAAAGGGAAAGATATATTCCTACAAGGCATCGACTCAACTTTAAGATCCTATAAATAACAAGTATATGTGTCATACATTTTAGCTACTACCCCTATTATCCAGTTGCAATCATAAAATAAAGTGATGCCAATATGCTATATTAAGATCAACAATACCCATTTTAATATAGCGATTCCATCACATATAAAAAATACTAAGAATAAGAGATTTAATGCCTCACTGTACAAAATATAGGTTTCTAAATTGATATAGGGTGATGCCATTATGTGACATAATAGTCAAGCTAGGAATTGGACTACGTCGACTTCATTTAAACATAATAAAAGCTGTGCATTCAAAATACAACGACCCCTCGATACTATATAGGCTGGCAATTACAAGTTCAGTGAATCATTTATTTTTTTTATACAGGCTGGAAGATTGTATATGCATAAGATAATACTCACCATTACGGATTTCTGGACACCAAACACACTATGACTCCTTAAAAATCATAGGTTGTGTAAAACAATATAAATCGACTCAGTAGCTATTATAAGGCTAGAAGATTGTATATGCAATGACTCATTTTTAATAAGAAGGGAATAATTAAACATGATGCCAACATTTAGTTCCAACAATTCAATAATTAAAGTAGGCTAGGGATATTATATAGGTGTCTTAATAACTATTACCAGAGCTGGTAAATTTCTTCAACGACTCAATTCATCATATAAAGGCTAAATTTTAAGATATACGGTGATGCCACATAATTTACCCATATTGTTTAGTAATACCATTATCAATAAATTATAACAGTATTTAGACCGCCATTAATTTCTAACATATTATAGTGCCACAAATAATTATATAATATCACTCTATTTATGTATGTATGTATGTATGTATATGGAACAAGTAATTACATGTATATAAATTTTAGTGATGCTACACAGTACAAGGAATTACCAGCACTCATGACTCTTTACCAAATTTATCTACCCAACAATCTGATTCTGTATATATAAATATAAATATAAATCATAGAAGGTTTGCTCAGGGATGTATATATACTCAAGACTCTGAATAAAGCAATTTCATTTACTATTATGTTTTACAAATGACAATCACACACCCAAACTATAATATTAATTACGTGAACATACAGATAGATTCAAAATTTTAATGACATGAGCTATTTGGTAGCCTATTCGGTTCTTGACCTTGATTTTCATCTTTTCCATGCTTCTTTTATGCTTTCTCTCTTATGTTATGCCTCCCCCTCTGAGTTGCATCTTTTTTCTACTTAAAAACAATGTCTTTTCCTTTTTCCCATAACTCATGATAAATAAGAAGGCATAGTTCTTATTTTTCAAAAGATTTTTCTTTTCTTTTTTGTTGTTTTATTTATTTTTTAAATGTATTATTTTTTTTCTTAACTTTAGTCCTTTCCTTTCTTTTTCTTTTTTTTTTCATTTTTTCTTTTTTCAAGGTAATTTCCATTTTTTACTTATTTTAACATCATTTATATAAAATCATAATTTCTAAATTAAATAAATCATCTTTTATTTCCACTAGTAAATTAAATGATTATTCCATAAATTACTATTCTAGATTTTTAAATATAATTATGCTAATAACATTTCCACTAGCATTAATGACTAAACATATCAATCACGCAAAAAGAATTCATTAAGCTACTTAAATTATACTGATAAACCCATAGAAATCAACTTTTTAATGCAAATAGAAATAAACACACCATGTGTAAACCATTTTATGCATTCTAACATGTGCTAACTATTGTGGTGTGTGTAAGGTTCTCTCTAGTTTCTCTGACATCCTTTGGCATCTCCATCTACATCACCCTCTCCAATGATGCTCTCCCTCTAGCACATTTTGAGGGATGAGTTCTCCTATGTCAACCTCACAACAAACAAGTAGTTAGGTCATATCAAAATGACAAACATACAACGTAACATATAACTGAAATAACACATCAACATGTTCATAATGTAACCACATACACATAGCTAACTCACAACAAAGTAAACATGTACCTAAGCAATATCCTACTATCCCATAATAACATACACCTCAAGCTTAGTCAAAAATATAACCAATATCTAATGTGTCAACTATAAATATCATGAATAATAAAATAGTTTGTTTAACAAGGAATCAAGATGTAATAGAACCAAATATACTAAAGCATGATAGAGATGTTACAACTACATGACATGTATTGAAATTAAGTGTCTACACAAAAATTGAACTAGTTTAATCTTGCTCATTCTATTTTATGGATCCATTTACCCTTGTTCTAGTTTATTTGATTTTATGTTCCCTTTTTTGTACATTTTTAAGCCTTTTGATTGTCATATTGCACACCAATATGGTCTTAATTTGAATTTAATAAGTATATAAGTACACGAGCATTTTAATGTCTTCTATGAGAAGAATTGAAACTCAAATCCAATGACACAAATTTCATTTTCATTGGTATGCCATTTATTGAAGTGTAAAAGTAGAATTGCATTGTTATGCTAACACCCCATATACCTATAGTTGAATGGAAGTAGTGAAAGAGAATATTTAATATACTAGTTGATTGTATCTCATACATAGGGATAAGGGCCAAAATATTCATACTACATTGGGTTGCATAAGTGTTGATTTCCAATTGTCAAAAAAATAAGGGTTTAGTTGAGGTAGACCCCTCATGACTACAACCATTTTTATGTTCTTGTAAGGTGATTTTGAACCAGTTAGGGTTAGGAGGAAGAAGAAACATTTTTGAGATCTTCACAACTCAATTTGACAA
This sequence comes from Torreya grandis, assembly GCA_037957365.1. Taxonomy (NCBI): domain Eukaryota; kingdom Viridiplantae; phylum Streptophyta; class Pinopsida; order Cupressales; family Taxaceae; genus Torreya; species Torreya grandis. Next base: position 7,873,044 of record JARHVA010000075.1, read on the forward strand.
TTTGAGACATGTTTATTATAAGTAATATTAGATGAAAGTATACCAAAACTTTGACATAATTTGACACCTCTAACCAGGATTGAACTCAATGAATGGGATCAAAATCAGCCTACTAAGATTAACCCAATGATTATGGCTTGACCAGGATCAAACCAATTCGATCTTGATTATTTTCTACAACTTTTCAAACTATCACCAAATTTCTAGGTTTATTGTGAAACTGCTTCTTGACCTATTTTCACTTGTTTTCAGCCTCCAATAACACACATGCAAGTCATAATTTATGTATTTCTCTATGAAATTTCTTTGTCAAGTTTCAATTATTTAGATACCTTCAATTCAAGCAATTGAGTTAATGTTTATTGTTACTTCATTGTATCTTGTTAAGATCTAAATTATACATTACTTAGTATGGTTTAGTGTAGTGTCCCTTGACCTAAGGCGTTTTACCATATGTTTTAACTATTTTACACAGAATGGTAGTTACATTATTCAAAAGACGTTAAAACTATTGCATAAGAATATTTTATGTAAATACAACCATGGATATAGATTCAAAATGTGGTTAAATAGATAGTTTAATATTAAAAACTTGATTAAAAAAAGTTGATAGATAAATACATGATTTGTGACTTACTTGTGCAGTTTCGGAGGGTGTTGTATTTATGAAAAAAGTACAAACATCAAGATGAATAAAACCCATAAATTATTTCATGTACAAATAACTTTTAGGTAACGGTCAAAATCTATCCTCTAATGATTTTGACCTAGTCATAATCATACCTCCATCAATTATGTCCCTATTTTGGTTGGTTATGTCATTTGCACTTTTTTAGGTTTATAATCATCTAGGTAGGTGCATTAATTGATGTTGATTAAGGTTCCAATTATGTTCCACTATTTTCAATGGCATAATGTGCTAAATTAATTATCCTTTGTCCTTTGACCTAATCCTCAAAATGTTACAAAAAAGAGTGTGTGTAAGTTAGTTTATTTAGTAAACCTCCAAAGGAGTTGAAACTACATATCCTACACACTTAGAACTAGGGCTCTATGTAGTTATAGTGATTTATTAGTATAATCCCAACCCAAGTGAGAGACAGGGCTTCACCTTTTTTGCCTAGATAATCCCCCATTTTTTTTGTTCTTTCTGGATGTTATTTTCATGATAAGGTTTTGATGAAGGAGATCAATTTCCTAAAGATCCACACTAATTTTTAGAAAAGCGAGTGAGGTTTTCAGATCCCTAAAGTTGTTGAAAATTATTTTAAAATCAAATTTTGCATGGGTGATAATTGATAGAATCATTATTTGATAGTTTTGGAAGAGTACACTAACAGTATTGAAGAGTGCACTGATAGTTCTAGGGAACAATCTCTGTTCACTACAATCTTCTTAAGTTTTATTCACCTTATTGTTTGAACCTCGTATGCATTTTATGTTTATGATGATTGTCTTCAGATTCCCAATAAATCATATATTCTTTTTAAATCCCCTCTTATCATTATCTACTACATCATGATATTTTTATGCAATTAAGTCCGATTTTACTCTTAAAGATATAATTAGGCTTGTTTGTAAAGTTTTATGGGTGAATTTATTGTATGCTTATGTAAAACTACTCTTCCATAAAACATATCCTCATTTATATAGACAAGGATGATAAAAAAATGTCTCTTAAACATTTCACAATGGTATATAACCCTAAATTAGGGTATGAAAACCTCAATCAGATAAGGATAGACCTTTGTAATTGGTGAATTATCATATGGTAAAAAGTACAATAGACCTACAAGTATGATATCTTACCTCAAATTGGCTTATAACAAAGCTTAACTTGGTAAGGTGAACTATTTATAAAGGGGCCTTTATCATTTATAGGAAATTTGAGATGTTAATTTACTATAGGTATCTAATAATCAACACTATAACTATAGATTAAGTATTTATAGTAGCTAATGTTATAACCTATATGAGCTAGGTGTGATCTCCTAAAATGGTCCCATGGCCTTTATTTTATGTCGATTTATGTCAATTTTGTATATTTGACAATGTATAGTTAATTTGGTTTGAATCAAACAATATTGATGTTCTAGTTGAATTCTAAAGCGTAAAACTTCCTTTTTAGTCCGTCAAGACAACCTCCATATTATCTTTCTGTGATCCCATCCCCCATGTCTAGAATGTACTATATGGTCTTGGTAGCCTATCAAGACTATATAGTATAATCATAACAATTTTTCAAAACAGTATGATATGGTCCTAGCAAACTTTCAAAACCTTACAATATAATCATGAAATCCTTTTCTCAATACTCATTTAAATGGATGGGCCCTTCCACCTCTTTTTTTCCTTTTCCAATTATAGCCATTAGAAGTTGACACACACACTAATATTGCCAAATTTTAATTGAAAGTCGCAGATAAATAAACAAATTTTGTGATCCATTTAGACACCCAAGCAATATTGATTAGACATCTAACATTAAGACTATTATTTTTTCATGAGAGGTATGTGATTCCAAGGATTCCAAAAATTTCATTGTTCTACCACATAAGGTTTAGTTGTTAGAGGATTAATTAGTTGACAATAGTCATCCAAACCCTAATTGAGACTGCCAATTCATTTTCCTTAATATTTAAAGTCAGAAATGCAACTATTTTAGGTACATAGGAGTTATAGTGTGCAAACTGAGGACAAGGAATCGAAGATTAAAACTACACAAAGGAATATAGAAAGTCATATTTAAATTATAGACACCTTGCCAAGAGTGAATTTTTTGCTCTAGACACTTGTTATTAAGATACAAATATCCATAATACAGAAATAGTGTAGAATATCAACATATATCATATGCACGAGAGATGTGTAGTGGGCCAACTTTCACTAACATTAAATATATTCAAAAGTATAAATTGAAATACCCTTGAGGAATGGAAATGTAGTATAATATTTCTTAAGGAATCACTCCTCACGATCTCTCAATATGAGATTGCCACTTTGAGGGGTATAACCTCCAACATCTCTTAATTCCAAAATGATACTTTTGTTTACTTCCCAATGAATGATATAAATTCATATTTATAAAATTTTATCTAATTAAGACTAGGCTAGGGGTTTAACTCACACATTATCCAATGCAACTAACCATCATGTCCCATTACAATATATCCTTAGCTTTAGGTGCCACATGTTAGCATCTCTATCATACACACTTTAATATCATAAGCCCAAGTGAATAACATTCCAACCCATTATCACATACCACTTATAATACAAATATCCTAAGTGAATCATATAGTCATGGTAACCTTCTCAAATCATATCTGAATTTATGGGTGACAAGCATCACAACTAAGGTTGTGTGTTTATAGGTTGAGATTTATGTAACATGTCTTTGATAATTTTATACACACAATACATAATTTATACCCCTATGTATTTATTATTACTATTCCATTTATTGATTATGCATTATTATTGTATTGTACATGTATTGTGGATGCCTAATTAAATGTAATTCATTTGTTTGCATTACTTTTCAGTCAATTACATTAATTTACACCCTTTTAGGGTTACATTTTTTTAAATCCATGTTGCCTTATGCATCACAAGGTTTAATTTTATTCTATTCCCATATATCTAAATTCTTAGCTCTATTTTTCCTAGAATTCAAACCCTAGGATAATCCATTTCCTAAAAATTCCTAAAACCTTAGTGTGTTTGAACTTACATGGTGTATTTATTTGTGTTAGATTTATGACACCAAAATTGAGCAAATCTAAAGCCTCAATTCGAATAAGTGCTAGACTTAGGCAAAGAAGACTCCATATTGTTGAAAACACCCTTGCTAAATCTAAGATAATCTTGAAAACTAAAATGGCTTTTAACTGTGTGCCTAATGCTTCCAAAATCAAAGTTTATTAAGAAAATGATGTGAATGTGAATGATTTGCCTTTGTAAAATAATGTGTCTTTGAATGTTGATATTGCTTTTATTAACACCATATCCCATATTGTAAATGATTGATATTTCAGTACTAGAGACAATGGTAATATTGAGGGTAGTCAACCATCCACATATTAAGATGACTCAAAAGAACTTAGTGTAAAACTTAATAAGTTTTTAATAGACAACCCTTAATAAATTCTAATATTGATGAATATTCAAAAATAAGTTGCATGGCAATATTTGCCTCCTAATATGGTTGTCTCTCAAATTCCTTATAATCTTATTGTTTCCATGGTTTTTCTAATCCTACTGTCTCCCAAAGTTCTTATAGTCTAATTATTTCCCAAGTTTTTTCTAATATTATTATTTATTAAGTTTCTTTTAAACATACTTTTTTCTAGAAACTATTATAATCCTATTATTTCTCAAATTCCTCAAAATTCTTTTCATCATGGTGTTTCTAAAAATCCTTCAATTTCTTCCCTAAATTCTCAAAATCCTCCAAATTATCAAAATCCTCCTATAATGTCTCAAAACCATGTCATCCATCAATATTCTTCTATTCCACCTAACCAGTTTCATGCTAGCCATTCCCAAAGCTAATTGCATGCCTTATGGCCTCCAATATCCACTATAAACTACTTTGATTCTCCACCTATTACTCCACATTCATCTTTATCTCAAAATTCTGAAATGGCTATCATGATGCACACCCTTCATGACATGAAAAATAAAATTGACAATATTTCTCTTGAGTTAAACAAAAATACCAAAAGGATTACTTCAAATAATATACTTCTAAATCCTTTGGCTTATGAAATCCTTTACCATCATCTTCCAATTGATATTGTTACTCTGTGATTTGAATTGTATGATGGAAGAGGATATTTATCATTCCATATTTCTTAGATAAAATTTGCTCGTGGCCATAAGTCAATGACCAAGTACTTCCTCACAATCCTAAGGGATTATGCCTTTGAGTGGGTCTATGCCCTCCCATGTGAATCAATTCATTGTTTTATCACCTTTTTGGATGATTTCTTCCCATGTGAATCAATCCATTGTTTTACTACCTATATGGATGATTTCTTGGCTCATTTTCAAATTAATATTGGCATGATGATCACATGGATTAAATTATCTTAAATTGAACACTAAATAAAATAAAAAATTAAGTGTTTATATTCAAACTTATTGTTATTAAAATGAGCTATGAGATATGATGTGATGCCTTGTAAGCTCAAAATTAAAATAATAAAATCCTAGTTGATGTAAAAAATTAAAATCTTTACCTTTAAATCGAAAAATAAGCTCTAACATTTTTAACAATGAATGCTTCACACAAGTTTGAGTTAAAACCCTAATTCTCCTTTAACTAGTTAAAGTTCACATCACCTCCAAGTTATCCATAACAAAAATTAAGGGTCCAATCACCACTGTTAATAAATAATAATAATTTTTTTATCTTTAAGTGTGTGGTCTCATAGAGGGAGCATTCCATAATTTGAGCAATTGCCACAACTATATTTTTTTAAGAACTCTTTTATAGGTATACGGTCTTATGAAAAATCAAATGTTAAATTTTCTTATAAATTTAAAGAATTTTTTCTATTAATTTTTTTATTATAAAATATTACATATAAATTATCAATTGTTAAGAAGCTTCTCTAAAAAATAGTAAGAGTACCTATAATCTTCTTGCCTCCCATTGGAAGCATGAGTTGAAAGCTAAAATTCTTATTCCTACATAATAACTGCTCTTATATTTAAATAATAATAATAATTTTGTAGACATAAATATTTTTTATTTTATGTGGTCTTTGCACTAAAAAATAGTAGCAGTTATCCCTCCATGGAACCGCCCCTTAATTGCTAACCCATCAATTCCCCTTCTACCCCTAATTAGTTATGTGAATAATTTATTAGAAAATAAAAACAAAGTTATTTAATTGAAAATCCCACTTTTATTAATGTAATAAATATAGTATAATGTTAGACATACAAAAAAGATGGGTGGAAAAGTCACACCCCATAAGCAATATCATACTAAGCTAAGAAAAAGCTTCAAGAAGAGAGAAATATAACAACAGAGTCAAACCAAGGTCACACAAACCACAAGTTACACTAACTCAAGTGCATATTAACCCAAAAAAGGATAATAAAAACACTAACACCAAGGATCAAACTAAGCATCAAAAATGAACATAATGATCGATAGAGGAGGAGGAGGAGGAGGTGGAGGAGAAGGGGGGTTTCCTCCCTATTCCCTTGAGCGGGCAATTATTCTTCAATATGTAAGGGATACCATCCATCATCTTTCCACTTTTTTCCCATATTCTTCTTGTTAAAAGGTGTAATGATAAGAGCCAGCCATAGAAACTTATCCTATGGAGGTGGGTCCAATTCCCCCCTACACCACTACCTTGCTTGGCTCTATTATATTTGTCATAGTGTGGGGATAACCAATGAGAGTGAGAAGAGGGGATTTATTAGATCTGATACTTTTGACACCGAACCCCACATCCACGTTCATGAAGAGGAGAGTGGTGATGGGGATGATATAAAGGTTCACAACTGATGACACAAGAAGCATTTCCCTAATGATATATGAGGATATGCAAATGGTGAAGCTCAAGCTAGACTTTATCAATTTAGACCTAGATCTGGAGGGTGACATTAGAAATTACAGTAACTTTTTTCGTTACAAAAAATCTCCTTTCCATTTCTTCATGATTAAAATAAGCATTATTTATAGTTTTCTAAATCTGAAAAAGAATGTCAACACAAAAAATCTACCAAAATCTATTATATATTACAGGAAGTAATGCAAAGTCCCCCAAAATATCAATTTTCAAAGTGAAGAATTTGGGTCTAAAGGGTTCAAATAGGGTATGGATGCATCTCCAAGCATATTGGGATTGAGAACAAAACCAAAAAAGGTATTTAAGGGTTTATCGTTGGTGACAAGCTGGGCAAATGTGATTTTAAAACCTCTTGTGCCTGAGATGGTCACCTACAGGTACACCTTGGTAGAGAATAAACTAAAGGAAATGATCTTTTTTAGGCTCTATGAGAATAACCCAAATTATAACAAAAGACTAGACATACTAAAGGGATCAAAGATTCCATCAATGATTAAGAATTTCAATGTCAATGTGTTGAGGAGCCAACAGATTACACCCTAGTTGAGAAGAATAATGATGAAAGGGTTTAGTTGTAGGCCAATGCCAAACCTTCCACCAAGGCATAAGGGAGGAAACACCAATCTTGTGTAAATACTTCTTAGATATGGAACTCTAAATCTCATAAATGGATTCTATTTCCTCATTATTAAGATTGAATTTGTCTTTCACAAGTTGCCAAGGGAGCCAGTCCCAACTAATTTTGAAAAAAATATTCCCATTGGTTTTAATACCCTTATTAAATAATCTCAAACTCTTAATTGAAGGGACTATGATAAAGGGAACATTATGAAAATTGAGTGTTGGGAACCACTATATGGAGTGAGAGTTTAATGAGATCCCATTTTGAAACCCTTCCCCCACCCAGATGAGGTGAGGTTTGAGTTTTTCCCAAGCCTTCCAGATGTTGTGCATAACAAAGGTGCCTCCAAATTTAACAGGAATAGGGGTAATGAGAATATTGTGTATACCAACACCTTACCAGGACCTTCTTCCTAAAGGGCATCCTTACAAAATTCAATGCCTTAACAAAAGAAATTAGGCTTCATCACCATCCAAACCTCTAATAATCCACTTGACACTAAGAGATAGGCCTTGGAATTAAATGTCAATGAGCCCAAGACCTCCTGCTTCTTTGGGTCAACAACAAATGTCCCAAGAAAATCTATGGAATCTCTTATGACCTTTATAATTGGCCTAGAGAAAATACCATAAGAGTTTTTCTAATTTAGCATAAGCAACGTTATAAGGAGCCTAGTAGGAGTAGTAGACATGAGTAACAACCAACACATATCTAAAATTTTCCTACTAATGACAAGGGTTTGGTAATCCATAAGGATATTTTTTCTCAACCTTTTGAACTACATAAGACCACAAATCACTACGTGAGGCTTAAAAAATAAAGGGAGAATCCACTACCAATGAAGTCCCTCTAGCCAGGGAGGTTTGGGAGAGAGAGATTGGTGATAGCACTGGGTTTTATTTCTTTTGATGGTGGACCCAAAAGCAGGACAAAATACATCAAGGCATTCCATAGTTTTTTTAACATCGTTCTCATCCTCCTGGAGAGTAAAGAAGGATTCATTGGTAAAGTTCCCATTGATTAGCCAATGGTTTGGATTAGGAGAGAAATACCCTTTACCAAGCCTTTGAAAGCATAATTAGCCAAAAGATAGCTGAAACCTTCAATAGCCAAAACATAAAGAGAATGAGTTAAAGGGAAATCTTACTTGAAAGATATATGAAGCTTTAAAAAATGATATTGGGAACCATTGATAGTAATGCACACACCAACATCTTGAAAAAAAGTGTTGACAACATGTACAAACCTAGGGCTAAATCCAAGATCTTGAAGCATTATTATAATCAAGGGCCACTCTCTGCAATCATAATCCTTCCCAAAATCAATCTTGATAAATAGGACCTTCTGATTGGAGACCCTAACCCATTCCATACCTTCCCAAACAAAAATAACATTATCAAAAATGTATCTATGTTGAATACACCTTGTTTGTTCACTTCTAATAATTAAGATAAGAAAATGCTTAATTCTGAGGGTTAGAGTTTTAGAAATAATCTTGTAAGAAACATTAAGAAGGGTGACATGTCTCTAATTAGTGATGACTTCAGGATCATCAGCCTTAAGAATAAAATTTATATTATCTTAGTTAATGAGGGGTTTCATATAATTAGTCAAAACAATTTTGAAATAGACTCTATGAAGATCAAGGCCTACAATATCCCATAGGATTTGATAGAATTCACAAGGAAAACCATCAACATACAGGGCTTTGTCAGTATCTATTTGCATAATAGTTTCCTTAAAATCAATCAAAATGAGGGGTCTATCACAAGCCACTCTTTTTGCTTCAGAGTGTCTTCAAAAGATAACACCAAATCATTAAAATACATCAACTTCTCATGTAGAAGTAACTTGATTTTGTGTGTAGCCCTTCTTGAACGAAAGAGAGAGAAAAACTCCTTATTTAATTTATCAATAATTTTTAGCCAGTGCATACAAGCTTAAAGTTGTGCTCCTCTAGCTTTATATGCCTCTTAAATTTGGAGTTTATGTCTCTAATGGGATACTTAAGTTTGAAGCTAAATATTAAAAGGCAAAGCCTCAAGTTCTTATGAACCCCTAAGGAATTCACAATTTATAGCATGGTAAAGGCATTATCAAAAGATAATAACTTGCTTGCCATATATTCAAAGAAAAATGGTGGTGTGAGAAATGGCATTAGAATACCATTCAATCCAACTAATTGCAGATGATATTTTGTGATTATGTAGCACTTTAATCTTGTACACTTGGCAAACTCAAAACCTAGTTGTTCCTTTTAGTTATACACATGCCTTAGTTATGTAAGCCTCATATTTGCTCTATCTTGTGCCCCTTGGCCTATCTATTAATTTGAGCAACCTTATATTAATGATATAGACATCCCATCTTACCCAAAATGCTTAAAATGTACTTATTTTACACATCTACAAGTTTTGAGCCTATGCCTACTCTCCTTCTCCTTGGACAGTAACATCTAGGATAGACAGTAGCATTGATGTTACTATGTTAGCCTAAAATAAGAGTCCAATGCCCTAAAGTCATAAAATTTACAAATGAAATGTATCACAATGGTTGCCATAAGTGCTTTAATGTGAGTTATCTTTTGATAGGATTGATATAAATACAACATTAACCCTCATTCATTCCTCACCTAACAATCAGACCAAAAGAGCATTCAAGAAGGACTCAACTTACTAAAAGCTTTCCTATTCTACCCTATTATGATATCAATCAAAGGAACAACCCAGATACAGGTATAAAGTACTAAAGGAGCAAGCATAAGGTCATATTTTCCAAGTTACAAGCTAGGTCATAATTGTACTTGTTTTATAGACATTGCATGATTCACACACAAACCAACATGTAGGGGAGAACTGCATGAGTCTGAGGCCCTTTTTTAGAGTATTAGATATGTAGGTAGTTACCTTTGACAATAGGGTCATTGCAAGTCAGTTTGACACTATGTGCCCACTAACCCATTTTCCCCAGGGTCACATTAAAAATGGAAAGCTAAGGTTTTGCCATTTCACAAGGAGTGATAGTCCATGACCTAAAATTGAATGCACTAGAGCAAAGGTGAAGTCAAACCCATAAGCATCTAGGTATTCACATCTTATTTCAATAAATATTCTATATAGGACACTAGCATTGAACTCAGATACTAACATCAATGTAATTATCTTAGGCTGACACAACTGTCTAGAGAGCTAGAGGCACCAGATCTAAAATCTAACAATAGATCTAGAATTATCTTCCTACCTACTTTCTGCATGTACCAAATCCAACACTTTGTTAGCAATAAAAATAGCTAAGTACTCTCTTTTATTTCATTTATATATCTAGCATAATTTTACTTTCCATTAATAGCCTATCTCATATTTATAAATTTAGCATTTGGTACATTTGAGTTTAACACATTAATTGGCCTGTTATAGATATGATAATCACCCTTGTGCCTTATCATTTCTATATCCTTAACCCTATTTACCAAAGTAGGATTCCTTAACCTAATTTAGGGTTAAAAATTTGGTGAACCTAACATGTGTGAATGTAATTTTTTCTGATGCCCAAGGCTTTAAGCTAATTGGGGTTTCAAATTATTGTACTTTTTCATTTTCTATTGGAACTATTTTGCATGCAACCTAGGCTTTGCCCTAGATTGGGGGGGTGTGTCTATTGAACATGTTGAGCCTCCCCTCAACCCATCCAAGATGTCTCAAACCAATGAGGGATCTCATACCTTAAATCATGATGATACCATGTTGACAGTAAAAAAATCCTGATAGGGTTATCATAGAAGAAGATTTTGATAATTAAAACCTATAAAACAAATGACAATCACCAAATAGACAATGACCAAGTGCATGCAATTACAATGTTTTATGTGTGCATTCAATAAAACCCTAAAGCTATTGATATAATCTTAAAAACTATACTTAAAGCTAAAAATGCAAAAACTTTAGTGGATACATCCCTCCCCTTGAACATATTACAACTTAATACATATAATGGGGGCATAGATTATGTGTTCCAACCTCTGTTCCCTAAAACTACTATTGATACATCTATTATGAACTTACCCATTATTTCAACATAAATATTAGTTTCATTGCCTATTACTACTCAAAACATGTTTCCATCCACTTTGGTGACTACTCAACTTGCTAATCAAAATCCCATGGTTCCTAGAGTTCAATCACTCCTTCAAGTCATAAAGACCTTGTAGGATAAGGTTAAAAACATTGAACAAAAGGTTTTAAAGTCTTCACATGCTATAGATTCACAAGATGTGTTTCATAACCCTCTTGCACTTGAGATCTCTTTGTACCCTTTGCCAACTGGATTTGTTGCACCTAAGTTCACATTATATGATGGTAAGGGTGATCTTGAACAACATATTCAAACCTTATATGTGGCATGCCTTGATTATGCATCAAATGATAAACTTTTGACCAAATTATTTCCAAGGAGCCTTGATAACTATGCTTTGAGGTGGTTTTATGATTTACCTCTCCAATCCATGAATGCATTCAAACCTCTTACAAATCAGTTTTTAGAACACTTTTCTATTAGCATTATCGAAAAGGTTTTCTATGGTCAAATTATTTAGATCAAACAAGGAACCAATGAACTAGTCACTGAATATGTCTTCAAAATAAAGATAATGCTATCCAAAATGACCAATCATATGGTAGACAAAGAGTTACAAGACATATTTAAGTAAAGATTGCTTACTACTTTACATGAGTCTGTTATTTTCAAAAAGTTTAAATCTTTTGATGAATTATGCCATGTTGTATGAGACTATGAAATAAAGCCCATGTCATTGAATAAGCTTAAGTATGTAACAAAATCACCAGGTACATATACTTATAGTAAAAATTTTACAATTAAACCAAGTTATAAGGTAAAACTTCTTGATCCTAAAAAATAAACAACCACTATGATTAACACAGTTGTATAATAGCCTAATCAACTTGTCTTATCTAATGCACCAAGGAGATAGTTAACACATTTACCTAAAACTCTTGATTCATTACTTTTACAGTTGTTAGAGTGTCATCTTATATCTTTCGTTCCTTCTATAGAGGTTGATGTAAATAGACCTCTACCCAAAGGATATGATTCAAATGCTTATTATCACTATCACCAAGGCCCTTTGCATTCTACTAATAGATGTTTTACCTTAAATTGTAAGATCTAGGACCTCATCGATGACCAATAGATTATATTTGATGATCTTCCAAAGGAATCAGGTTCACAACTTAATGATCACCATAAATAATAAATATTTAATAATCCTTTGCAAGACCATTTTAAGAAGGAACCAGAAGTTTAAATGGCATATAATACACATCCCCATCCGTCATTTTATGGACACCCACTAGATGGGGTCATTGGTACATACACGAGACATATACCTCTTATGGTTTAGAAACCTACCATTTCCTTTGATGACAATGAAATTAAGGATGATGAATCTGATCTTCATTCTCTATTCATTCGAGCATACCTTGATAAACACCCCATACACATTGTTATGATTGATAATGGTGCAAGTAAAATTTTTGCACCATGACATTACTTATGTATTTGGGTTATACTCATCATGATTTACACCCTCTACTAGATCAGTCAAATCATTCAATGAGACCTCCCAAAAGGTTCTTGACAAGATTGATATACCTTTATAGGTTAATCCTGAATATGTGGTTACTAATTTCTTATTTTTTATCTTATATAGGTGTCTTTGACATGTTTTTGGGATGACCTTGGATACACACTTTTCAAGTAGTACCTTCTATAGTACATGGGTGTATTAAGTACATTCATGCCAATCAAGTAATTATAGTTTATGCTATTCCATATGAGCATCCTCTTGAATAAAATAAATTCATACCTAGGAAGTTAACTATCAAGTGTGTTAATGGCAATACATTGCACAAGGGTAAGAAACAAACAATCCCATTTACTAGATGATCAGTACTTGAGAGACTCTTACATCAAGGATAGATAGTGGGTTCCATGGAATCCTCATCTTCTATGCACCATATTCATATATCCAAAGCACCTAAATGTGTTCCTACTATTGTTATTCCAAAGAAACCACAAAGTACATAGATATGGGTTCCAAGAACCCCTATTCCTTTTATTGGTACTTTGTGACATCGTAGTCCTATTATACATATGTTGAGCATTGCAAATATTATAGTGACAAATATTTCACCTATACATGTCCTTGGTAGTACTATCAATTTCTTGCACCAGGTTTCGAGTGGGGAGATAACTATGATCACCTTTTGGATGCGTTCATAGGATAATCTTGTCTCTTCCAAAAATACCCAAAAAATCAAAAAAAATGTTCAAAAAATCCAAAAACATGTTTGGCACCTACATGTTATATTAGTTCCTTGGCATCTATGTGTTAGTTCCATGTTGAGGACTAGCATATCATTTACTCCTACATATAAATACACAAGCATGCACAGATACATGATACACTTATGGGCATTGGGCCTTCCCTCTCCTCACATCACTAGGACGCTGGGGGGTCCATCTTCTATGATCTTGATATACATAGATTATATGATTCAATGATCACTCGACACTATCATATTTGAGCTTACAGATGTGATTACACGTGCCTATCATCCATGTTTATACATTACATAAGGTACTTGATATGTTATGTACTTGACATTTTTTGCTAACACATTTGATCTATGGGACACTATGACATGTTTATGTTGGTTGCTTAGGATTTTTCCTTTACACACTTCTTTGAGTATTTTTGCCTTATTATTGTCTTGCTTTTTTGAGCATTTGAATATACTTCATTGTATGTGGCCCCTATGCCTATGTTTACTTTCTTGGACATTTGAATATGTCATTCAATTTCTGGACACTTGAATATGTCATTACTTATTGTATGGACAAATAAATATGTCATTCCTTGCTTTTATGGACATTTGACTAAGTCATGTCCATTTAATTATGTGGCATTTGAACATGCCCCTTATTTGTGGTCCCCTTTGACCATTGCCTTTTTGACTTACTTTTGAGTGCTCTTGTGTGTGTGCTTATTTACTTGTTGACTTTATGCTATTACTATCTAGATGTTGCCATATCTTTATCATGCATCTTAGGTCTACATGTGATCACATTGGTTCTATGTGCTTCAATATTATATCTACCTAGACATAGTTCCTTCTATATGTTACATGGTTACATTCACATATTTTATAGTTGTTTTACCCTTTTAAGGTGAGGTAACTTCCAAGTACTATTTTTCCCTTACCTCAAAGTGGAGGCATTCTTGGAAAGCATGTTCTCCACACTTTACACCAGTTCTTAGATTCAATGGAGGCATGTCATATGGGCATGGCTTCCACACACATTCATAGTTTCCAGATTATAGGGTAGGCATATTTTGAAATCACATACTCCACATTTATTCAATATTTAGTACTTATTCCAGTTTGTAGATTCAGTGGGGGCATGTCATATGTACATTGCTTCCACACATGCATAATTTTAGATTAAGTGGGGGCAAGCTTGGAAAGCACATTATTCACATTCATTCAACATGGTGCTTATAATTCATAGATTCAGTGGGGGGATGTTTTAGAAGCATGTTCTCCACACTTATTCAATATTTAACATCTCCAGCTTACAACGGGGACATGTTTTGAAAACATGTCCTCCACATTGGTACTTATATTAGTTTTATATTTCTCCATATATAATGGGGGCATGCTTTGGAAACATGTCCTCTACACTTACACAGTTATCTAAATTGGCCAAAGCACACAGTTATATGATTTTGATACACATTTGTGGAAAAAATCTATACATGGTATCATTATTACACATAGTTTCAACATGAGACATATATAAGGTGCATATGCTATGTAACATGTGTCAAATATTACAAAATCCAAATCAATTTCAAAATTTAAAACTATTACATGTACTGATACCCCATGAACTTTAGAAAGCCAATCTACTGCAGTAGTTGGTTTACCTTTTGGTATGGTTGAGGTGATTAAATCACTTGATCTTGCCGAGTTTTTAATTTGGACTCGATCATCCAAACTCATCAAGATTATAAGTATCATTGGGTTGAATGGTTGAGCTAATCTAAATTCATATCTAGGAAGTTAATTATCAAGCATGTTAATGGTAATACATTGCACAAGGGTAAGAAACAAACAATCCCCTTTACTAGATGATTAGTACTTGAGAGACTCTTACATCAGAGATAGATAGTGGGTTCCATGGAATCCTCAACTTCTATGCACCATATTCATATATCCAAAGCACCTAAAAATGTTCCTACTATTGTTATTCCAAAAAAACCACAAAGTATATAGAGATGGGTTCCAAGAACCCGTATTCCTTATATTAGTACTTCGTGACCTCGTAGTCCTATTATACATATGATGAGCATTACAAATACTATAGTGACACATATTTCACCTATACATGTCCTTAGTAGTACCACTGATTTATTACACCAGGTTTTGAGTGGGAAGATACATATGATCACCCTTTGGATGCATTCATAGGATAATCTTATCTCTTCCAAAACTACCCAAAAAAAAAAAAAACATTCAAAAAATCCAAAAACATGTTTGGTACCTACATGTTCTATTGGGTCCTTGGCATCTATGGGTTAGTTCCATGTTGAGGACTAGTATATCATTTACTCCTACATATAAATACACAAGCATGCACAGATACATGATACACTTATGGGCATTGGGTCTTCCTTCTCCTCACATCACTAGGACGTTGGGGGGGTCCATCTTCTATGATCTTGATATACATAGGTTATATGATTCGATGATCACTCTAAGCTATCATGTTTGAGATTATAGATGTGCTTACACATGCCTATCATCCATGAGTATACATTACACAAGGTATTTTATATGTTATGTACTTGACATTTTTTGCTAACGCATTTGATCTACGAGACACTATGACATGCTTATGTTGGTTGCTCAAGATTTTTCCTTTACACACTTTCTTGAGTATTTTGCCTTGTTATGATCTTGTTTTTTCAAGAATTTGAATATACTTCATTATATGCGGCCCCTATGCCTATGTTTGCTTTCTTGGACATTTGAATATGTCATTCAATTTTTGGACACTTGAATATGCCATTACTTATTGTATGGACATTTGAATATGTCATTCATTGCTTTTATGGACATTTGACTAAGTCATGTCCATTTAATTTTATGGCATTTGAACATGCCCCTTGTTTGTAGTCACCTTGGATCATTGCCTTTTTGACTTACTTTCAAGTGCTTTTGTGTGTGTGCTTATTTAATTGTTGACTTTGTACTATTACTATCTAGACATTGCAATGATCTTTATCATGCATCTTAAGTCTACATGTGATCACATTGGTTTTATGTGCTTCAATGTTATATCTACCTAGACATATTTCCTTCTATATGTTACATGGTTACATTCACATATTTTATAGTTGTTTTACCCTTTTAAGGTGAGGTAACTTCCAGGTACTATTTTTCCCTTACCTCAAAGTGGAGGAATTCTTGGAAAGCATGTTCTCCACAGTTTATATTAGTTCTTAGATTCAGTGGAGGCATGTCATATGGGCATGCCTTCCACACACATTCATAGTTTCCAGATTACAATGTGGGCATGTTTTGAAAGCTCGTACTCCACATTTATTCAATATTCAGTACTTATACTAGTTTGTAGATTTAGTGGGGGCATGTCATATGGACATGGATTCCACACATTCACAATTTTAGATTCAGTGGGGGCATGCTTGGGAAGCACATTCTTCACATTCATTCAACATGGTACTTATAATTCATAGATTCAGTGGGGGAATGTTTTAGAAGCATGTTCTCCACACCTATTTAATATTTAGCATCTCCAACTTACAGTGGAGACAAGTTTTGAAAACATGTCCTCCACATTGGTACTTATATTAGCTTTATATTTCTCCATATATAGTGGGCGCATGCTTTGGAAACATGCCCTCTACACTTACACAGTTATCTGAATTGGCCAAAGCACACAGTTATATGATTTTAATACACATTTATAGCATAATTTTATACATGGTATCATTATTACACATAGTTTCATCATGAGACATATCTAAGGTGCATATGTTATGCAACATGTGTCTAATATTACAAAATCCAAATCAATCTCAAAATTTAAAACTATTACATGTACTTATACCCTATGAACTTTAGAGAGCCAATCTACTTCAGTAGTTGATTTACCTTTTTGAGGTGATTAAATCACTCAATTTTGCCAAGTTTTCAA
Organism: Torreya grandis; assembly: GCA_037957365.1. Classification (NCBI taxonomy): domain Eukaryota; kingdom Viridiplantae; phylum Streptophyta; class Pinopsida; order Cupressales; family Taxaceae; genus Torreya; species Torreya grandis. Next base: position 7,890,558 of record JARHVA010000075.1, read on the forward strand.
TTTGGACTTGATCATCCAAACTCATCAATATTATAAGTATCATTGGGTTGCACAGTTGAGCTAATCTCAACTACCAAGTGACAACTCACTTTTATGCCAAAGTTAGGGGCATGAACCTTTCAACGTCTCTCTCTCTATCTCCTTAGATATATGCACTTTAAATATTTGTTTGTATTTATCCTAATATCAATTTCAAAGCCTTACAGTGATATATATTTTGTAAAAACAACTTGTCAATACATAATGCAATTACATTGACACATAGGTGTACTCCCAAACTTTGCTTCTTTAATCTCAATTTATTTCAAGTACTTTTGACTCAGATTATATGCACTAATTATACACTATAACATACTTTTCGTTGAAGGTCAGTCACCAACAAAGCACTCAAATTCAATTTAAGTAAAGATTGTATGCAATCAAAAATGCATCATGTCTATAAATCAATCCTAACTTAGAAAATATATATCATACCATACACTTTAGATTGGGGATACATTAGATAATTGAGAACATGACCAATATGGGGATCTGCTAGACCTGATTAGGTGATCTGTTACCACACTAAACTATGCTAGGGAAGGTTCTAAAGCCTCCAGTCAAGCATAATCATGCAATAACCCTAAGGGAGTCTTATGTTTTGATATCTCATTAAACTAATAACAAGTAAAGAAAATATAATCTAGTGTTCACCAAAGCTTGTGGTACAAAGTGGGGGTTAAGAACAATAAAAATAAAAATGCATAGAAAACATATGCTCATGTCAATATTCTAATGCATGGAAGAGAAGTACAAATGCATATTTGTCTACTCTTACAAAGGAGAAACAAAGTTAGGAATACTTACCTTTGAAGATGAACTTGTTGAGCCTCAATCTCTCCCTTGGCTAAAGTGCTTCACAAGAGGTTGTTGTGGTATGAAAGGATGAAAAAGACAAATTAGATCTAAGATACACATCCTATTAATGCATCCAAAAGACTTCTCCATAAGACAAGATCTGTATCTCCAAATAAAGTATGAAACCCTAAGCTTGTTCCTCAAGTAGAATGGTGGATAAGTAAATGTGCAATAACTCTTACTTATTCTTCTCTTCTCTAAATAATGGAGAAATAAACTTGTATATATGGCAGATTTAACCCTAATCCCTTTTGAAAGTTTTAGTCGATAGGGTTGACCTAGTTGACCTAGTACAATTAAGGATAAAAATTCCCTAGGTCATGGGCTAAGTCAACTGAGAGCTGACCTAGACCCTAAGTGAATTTTAACCAAAACTGTACAGGGTCGACCCAATCAACCTAATACAACCGACAGTCAAAAAAGGGTTAAGTTTAGGAAAAGGAGGATAAAAGGTGGCAAATTACTGGAGAATGTGCAATAGAGAAGAATAAGCTTAGGGAAAAGGTTTTCAGGAGATAAGTGTGTAGATAATAAGTGGCAAAAGGGACAAAAATCCTATGAAGCACCATTGGTTTGCCCACCTTTTTCTCGATACACCCCTTAAGGCATGCACTTAGAGAGATTGAGACTTGATATGTTACTAAAAGATACAAAGTGTTAGTAAGTGATAAAATTTTGAAAATATTATGTGTAAACATATGCCCCACTCAAAGTTCATTATGTGTCACGTGAGTGTAACACGGGATGGTACTTTGGGAATAGAACATGATAACACATAATGTTGATGCTAAGTAAAATGCATTAAGGAACAAATAAGATAAATGAAATGATAGAATTGAAAAACATATACCTTTACTTACCTTAGTGTTATAGATAAAGAAGTCGATTGTAAGAGATGTGAGGGCATCCAAATGTGAAGAACATTAGGCAAACTTATAAAAGTTAGTGCAAAAAATAGCCAAAAATAAAATTTGGGAATATATGCATATAGTAGTGGAAAAGATTCTCTATGACATCACAACTTCAAAACATTTTATGGTTTGAAAAATAGATAAGTAGAAGCAAAGATATGAGTAAAACAAGGAATCTAATGAAAAATATTCGAAAGATTAAGATTTTTGAGAAGTAAGTTTAAATAGGGTGAAAGGGAACTCATTTGTTATTTTTGACTTGTGCGTGAGAGAAAAAGAGCTCTAAGAGACCAAATGAGTTAGGATGGTAAAGAGACAATAGCCGAGATGAGAGGGACTCCCAGTGGCGGCAGTAGGTGCAGCACAGGTAGGCAACTGAGAATCTCAAACTTGTTTTTTGAATATTTTATTGAAATTAAGTGTTTTTTAGAAATTTTTAATTTATAGCAATTTTAGGAATTGGAATGAATCCCAAAAATTTGCTATGGGTAGGAAAAATCAAGCAATAAAATGGGTTTGAAGGGATCAAAGTAATAAATGTTGAAAGGCATTTATTACTAGAAATGTAAGGGGTTAGCAAGTAGAATAACTAAGTCAACTTAGTCAACCTAATAGGTTGAAGTTTTGTTAAATCCACACTATCGACCTACTAGGTATGTGTCGACCTAGTGTGTTTGTCAAACTGCTGACTTAGTACATGACTGCCGACCTAGTAGAAAAATCCAGTCTACCAACTTAGTACTAAGAAGGGAAAAAGTAAAGGGTTGACTTAGTTAAGTCAACTTGGTCAACATAAAAAATTGGTCAACTTAGTGTTTGGCTAAGTGACCAAAATAGTATATAAATGCGTGAAATAGGTCAAAAGAGTGATAGAAAGGCCCAAAATGGCCGATTGAGGGCTAATAAGGCCGAGTAGGCTAGAAATAGGTTGAATGGATTAAAAATGAATAATTTAAAGCAAATTAGGCTTATTTTTTATAAAATTTGAAAAGAATGTATTTTGATTATAAATGACATCGAGGATTTAATGTATTTTTTATTATTTTATGGTTGTAGGGATGTTTGAGGTTTTAGAGGTTGGTGGACATGACATGGCTCCCAAACCTTTTGGAGTGATTATCAATTGAGGATCAAGCAAGATTAATTGCATTAGGTCTAGGAGGCATCGTAGATATGTGTAAGATCCCACTGAGTTTAGATTTGATAGTCATGTTCCTGGGAGCTTGGGAATAATTGACTAATACATTTAGGTGGGAGGTGGATGGGGATACCACAGAGGTGGGTATCACCCTAGAGGATGTCCATGCTATCCTTGGACTACCTATAGTAGGTATGCCCATGGTCACAGGAGTATTAGATAAATAGGAGGAGAGGAAAGTCTTAGCCATATGGATGATAGGCTCAGAGAGGATATATCCCACACTGAGAGTTAGCTTGTTTAACATCTATACATCTCAAATTTTAGATATCTATAAGGTTGTGATAGGACTTGTGACAGAACAGATGTTGTGTCACAAGTCAGATGGCAAGGTAACACCGTATGTGATAGCCTTATGCCAAAATATATTGGAGCAATAGGTGTTATATGACTTAGGCTTTGTCATCTAGGTACAACTTATGCATGACATGTATGGGATGTTATCTAGAGGGTAGAAGTCTATAGGGCCTATGATATTGTTAAGTATGTGGATATATGATAGGTTCCCTATGTATCAATCGATTGGGTTTCCCCATGTGATCGATGATAGGTTGTCTTGGGTATAAAGGTGGTGATAGGATCAGGTAATGTGGGTTGTTTCCCACGTGCCAGTGTTGTAGATGGTTAGGTAAGTGGACATTGTATGATATCCTTATGGTCACATTGCTATGATATGACTGAGTTGGAAGATATTGACACCAACATTAGCATGGATAGAGATTATTGACCACTATACCTAGTGGATAGAGCTGCATCTAATGGCACGTGTACTAGGATAAAAGGAACTTTATCATCTAATACCACTAATAGTGGTGCCCATGTTTTGGGCTAGGCATGTGAGAAAGCTAGCAGGGAGAGGAGGATTAGGCCACCAATTGTTAGGGTAATGATTAGACCATATTTTGAGAGATCATAGACTAATCAAGCATGATGAGTAGTAGAGAGGAAATAGATGCAGATGTGAAAGTACTAGAGGTACCACTACTAACACCATAGCAAGAGGAGCAATAACCAACTCAATCACACCATTGATAGAGGCATCGACATCAAGAGAGAGTAGAAATGGTAATCATCCCAGATGACCCATTAAATGGGCCAGGATAGAGTTGGGCAATAGAGAGACCACTCAGGCATAGCCTAAGATGGGCATGAGTGGTGACTCTAAGATTTGCTTTTGGGCGGTAACCTATAGATGATGTTCTTGGAGGATGCATTGTTGGGGACACCATGCTTGATGATCGTGTAGATGGTGAGATGGTGATAGGAAACACACATATAGGTAATAAAAGATGGTTAAATTTTACTTAAGTTTATTTGAGATAGACTAGAGATAGATAGATAGATTTTGAGATATATTTGTGATTTAATATCTATCTGGTTTGATTTTTATAGATGTTGCATAGGATAAGACCATATAGTGATCCCAAGTGATGGGAACACTCCATGAGATCTTTGACAAGGCATTGACACCGTATGACCCGATGACACTAGAAGATCCTAAGATAGAGTCTACCCCACAGAGTTGGTTTAGACTGGCAAGAGAGGCAACGAGGTGAGTATAGGTATACAAGGAGGAGCCACAACCATCAGCAAGAGTGGGAGTGGGAGAGGCACTGACATGTCAAGCCTTAGCTTAGGAGAGAGCCACATATATGGCTAGCATGACCCAACTGACATAGGTACATGTCTAGCTAGTGTAGGTATAAGCCTAGGTGGCCAACCTACAAGGGTAGGTGATAGGACTAAGATCTCAGATAACCTTTTTATAGTGTACCATTCAGAGGGGACAATTCAAGGCATCTATAAGCAATGTGGCTAGGCCATGATATCGACATGATAGACCCCAACCTTAGAGTTGAGATGATGTATATGGTTATACTTAAAACTTATGATATATATATATATATATATAGAGAGAGAGAGAGAGAGAGAGATTTTTCATTTTGGCAGCTAGATGTTGATCTTATGTGTTTGAATTATGGTTGTGGTTGTGGATGCTTGGATTTATTTCTTTCTAGCACATGTATTTAGTTGTTTGTTGTATATGTTATACAAAATATATGAATTGCGGTTTCTTTTCTAGCATTATATAGGACATGTGCATGGTTAAAAAGAAATGGGCAAAAAGGACTTGGTAAAATATAATCAATTAAAAATGTACTACACACTAGTTCATGTTGGGAAATGGGTAATAACAAGAAAATGACTAAGTCTAGAAAACCAAAAAGTGTTGTAAACAAGATGGTTAAAAAATTGTTTTTAAACCATGAGAAAGATTGGTACCAAATTAAAACAAGTAAAATCATACTAAATCATGTTGGGAAGTATGAAAACAATGTAATAAAGTGGAAAATTTGTAAAAGAACAAATGCTATAAAAATAAATCAATTAAGTCAATCAATCATACTAAATCACGTGGGGAAATAAGATAAAAATGAAATTGGTAAAATTTGGTCTAAAATTTATCATAATAATTCAAGTTGGGAAATATGAAAATTCAATAAATGGTTGGATTTTTACATGCAATCGAAAAATGAGAAGATAAAAGTGAAAGAGTAACGAAGTAAGCATAAAACATACTAAATCAATCTAGGAAGCATGCCAATGACGTGTAACTTCATAATCAATCACATATCTCATATTTGACACGTGTAATTTTGTTGTGACTTAGATTATTGGAAATTTTTGTGAGGAAGGCCAAGTCCTATCTGTGGTCTTACACTGTAACTCACAAAGGAAACACCAATGAGGTAGAATAAATGTGAAAATCTGGTAACAGGGGATGTTGGTAATAGGAATGTGAAATTGTGGTAATTTGTGAGGAAGTCCAAGTCCTATCCATGGCCTTATAATGTAACTCACAAATAGAATCCCTAGGGGAGTGATCAATGAACAAAGCAATATTTCTCAAGGGGAAATATTAGGATTATAAGGAGTGAAAAAGGGAATGTAAAAAGCATAACTTAGGCATCTTATGAGAAGACCTTAGGCGACAAGAGGCATACTAAGGATATGAGATGACACTCAATGACTAGTGACTATCAATGTGTAAAGGAAACATGTTTGTTATAGACACAAAGCCATGTAGGCAAATAACAATGCTACCAAGATAAACTCATGAAGGTAGATTGGTATAAGAAAAGTAAAATGGACCAACCTTCCCACATTGTGTTCCCCATTCCTCAAGACCACTTATAGAGCCATCGATCTACTGTGAATATTGGGTACTTGTGTAAGAAATTAGGTAGCACTAAAATATTTTTTATTCTCCTTTTCTAATCTACTAGCCTACTGCATCCCAATGGACCTCGACTATTATTGTGAGGCCAACTATGGAGTTTGAGCTTAGACTAGAAGAAAGAGATGTGCTTTGAATCATGTCTTTTAGTGTGATCTAACTTTTTAAAAAAATTGAATGTTTTTTCCTTTTGTATCATTGTATTTTATTAAATGATTTAACTTTTCAATCTCTATGTAGGCAAATAGCAGTGCTTTAAGATCAACTCATAAAGGTATATTGGTACAAGAAAAGTAAAATGGACCTACCTTCCCACAATGTGTTCCCCATTCCTCAGGACCCCTTACAGAGCCATCGATCTACTGTAAATATTTTGCACTTGTGTGAGAAAGTAGGTAGCACTAAAAGATTTTTTATTCTCCTTTTCTAATCTACTAGCCTACTGCACCCTAATGGACCTCGACTCTTATTGTGAGGCTAACTATGGAGTTTGAGCTTAGACTAGAAGAAGGAGATGTGCTTTGAATCATGTCTTTTAGTGTGATTTGACTTTTAAGAATTTTGAATATTTTTGCCTTTTAAGAATTTTTAATTTTTTTGCCTTTTGTATCATTGCCTTTTATTAAGTGATTTGGATTTTCAATGTTTTTAAGTCTTTCTAAGATTCCTCATCCATACAGACTTGGAATTACCAATCATGAGAGATAGAGTGATACGCACAAATGAGCTATAGGCTTTGGATAAAGGAAGATAAGTGACCAAAGACAAGATTGACTAGAATACTTCATCTTAACAATGAACCATCATGTTATCTCAAGTCTCAACCATGTAGATGCTTAGTTTATGAAAAAGAGAATAAAGGAGATCCAAAAGTGGACCAGTGAAAGGAGATTATAATGAGATTAATTGTTTGCTAAATGATCGCATGGTAAACAAGGAATGACTAGAGGGAAAAAGGTTTGTATAACCAAGTCATAATGACAATTATCCATGTATATAGAGATAAGAAAGCGAACAATCATGAAAATAAAATGAAAGAGTTTGTAAGAAAGAAACTTGAGAAGGAAAAGAAAGCAATGATAAAGAAAACATTCATAAGCAAACATAAATGACATTATAATCAATATATAAAGTTCAAAATGAAAGTCACCATGTAAGATAAATAAGATTTTGACACAATGTCAAATGATATAACAAATAGATAAAGATAAGATTGGAACTTATGCACAATCCAAATGAAAATTTAATAACACCATGCATGTGCTCATAAGTACCAATAAATTTTCCCACACACATTATCCAAAACATTTGATAGAACTCTATCAAGTTGGATGCAAAATGCAGCCAATGTCTCAGTTATCTTCAACAAAAACTAGAAAAATACATCACATCTGATATTCTCAATAGAAAATGTAGGAATGTTTGATAAATCATGCTGAGGAGGGATATCAAACAAGGGATGCTCAGAAGGATGCATGGGAGTGGACTATATGGGAAATGCAAGAAGCACCATTGGAAAAGGATCCATATGTGAGGGACTCACAGGTGGAGAATGATCCATAGGTGAGGGAAGGTCCATGGGTGAAGGATTCATGGGTGGAGGAACATAAGGTGAAGAAGGGACCATAGAAGGGGATGGAACCATGGGAGAAGAATGGGGAGCCTTCTTGAAGGAACAACCTATGGGAGGAATGGTAAAAGGTATGGGAATAGTTAAAATATGATCTTTAAAGTGTTGTTGAAGGATGCAACAATGATTAGTGTGAGGGGTGCCACATTGGTGCCAAAGATAATACAACTTTCCATACTTAGGAATATACTCAAGTAATACCTTCGGGGAGGCATAACCTTGTATGAGGACTAAGGGGTAGAAGGACATAAAGTGTCAATATATTATTACAACTTGCGATAATGAATGGATGAATGATTATCTATGTCGTGGAAGCAATAAATATACCTGTAAGTAGTCTTAGTAGAGGTACTCACAAAAGGAGGTGTAATAGAAGATGAAAGAATTTAGGAAAGCTCATCAACCCATTTGGTGGGAAACAGAGCCACCTAAGGTAAAGGAAGCAAACCATCACCGAGAGGAGGTAGTGGTGGTGAAGGAGTTGGACTAAGCTCAATGGAAGGAGTGATGGGATCAAAAATAGGGGTAAACTCAGCTAAAGTGGGAGCTATTGTAGGCTAGAATTGCACCCTTTGTGGGAGAGTTTTTTAGGCTCTTTCACTTCCAGCTACAAGCATGAGAACAACCTCAAGTTGTGGGTATCTCGTAGCTAGGTTGAACCTTCATAATAGATTAGTTCCTCTTTGATGCTCACCTAAACTAAAAGATAAATTAATGATTCACAGGTAAAAGGGTTAGAAAGTGGATAAGGGCTCCTAAGAAAGCTAACCAGGTGATGCACCAAAGTAAAATGAACACTCATATATGCTTGAACCCACACTAGATCAGTCATAAAATAACTATGGCTTACATGATCTCGATATCAAGTTAACACACTAGAAGAGGTTCAAGCAGAACACTAATATAGACCTACAAGATCTTGAAAATACATTAAAGATCCAAATAGAAGGTTGTTATATTAGGAAGAATCTCATTCATGAATCCACTAAGCACAAACATACTAAGGCACTAATCAATGACAAGAGATAGGCAAAGAAATAATCTTATTACATCAAGAGGTAGTTCTTACAACATACTTGATAGGGTCGAGCCTAATCAAGCAGAGCATACTTTGTAGTATCTCAATGAATATCCATCTCCCAAAAAGATGAAAAAGTCTAAAAATTGGAAACCCTTACAATGGCTTGAAAGCCTGTATATATAGAAGAAGGGATAAAGGAGAAGAGGGACTGCATGAGAAAATGGAAAGAGGAGAGCTATAAATTCCTGTAATCACCACCATCATCCTTCTTTGACTATGGAGTGAGTCATTCAAGTTCATCCCAATCCCCTCAAGCCCATCCTGCATTCAAGTCATCCCTAGGTGTATTTTAAAGGAACCATGTCGTGAGTGGCTAAATGTCTTTGCTTGGCGTGACTGAGTTGATATATACATTAAACTTATCATGGCCACCTTCCCCTTCACATGTCTTATCTAAAAAGGATGAGGTCTCCATACTTTTAAACTCATGGTTGAACTATGATGCTTTTGGTCATGCAGTCATTTGTCGAGAGTGGGAGCCATATCAAAATATGAAAGCCTTCATTAAATTTTTAGCTACCAGCTCCCATCAGTCACTTGGACTCTCCTTTACTCTAATTGGGCATTGGAAGTTGCCTCAAATACTTGAGTCATGTCATAGATTTTCCTGACATGGGTGCCTACAAGTCATCGATCTCCCTGTCAGCTAAATGCCTTTGTGCCACTTGTCTTTGATTACTTAGCCCTTCAGATTTCTTGACCACTTGACCATTACTCATGTTGTTGATCTTATTAGGCTAATATCTTGTCTTGACTTAACTTATAAAGTTTATAAGTTAAGAAGCCTTGAAACCTGATTTACTCTTTGTAGTGTAAATAGGCTTTCCTCACTATTTAGCTTATAAAGTTTATACATTTCATAATTTTTGCCCTTGGAGAATCCCAAAAACACTTGTCAAGACCTATTCAAGTTCTTCATGCTCCCTTACTTCAGGCTTTTAGAGCTAGATTATTTTAGACTTTTGGAGCTCAAAGTCTTTGAGCTCTTGGAGCTTGCCTACTTCCCAATGGCTAGTCCATCACCCTGAAATTGACATCCACAGAAATGTCTCAGGCTTTTCAAACTCAAATGGCTATGTATTGGGGCTAGATTTTGATGTCTGTAGGCCCGTCAATTCCTTCGCATAACTTGCTTTGGCAAAATTTCTTCAGGTAGTTTGCTTAGGATCTTTTCCTTAGATAATTATCTTGAAGGAATTCCTTCGAACTTCTTGTTTTCATTCCTTCCCTTAGGGATTATTTTTTGTGGCTATCTCCTCTGCTTATTTCCTTCAGACAAAAAGTCTGAAAGAAATCATTTGTAACCTTTCCTTCCTTTATTTCCTTTAGACAAAAATTCCAAAGGAATTGTCCCTTTGAACCTTTCCAAATTGCCCCTTAGGTTTTTTGATAAGGACTTTCTCAAAGGGAAAGAGACCCTTCCAGCTTTTTGCAAATGGTCCTTCTGAAAGGAACATTCCCTTTGAAATTCTTGTTTTGGTCTTTTTTTCTCCAAAAGTGCCCTTTGGAAGAATTGGAATTACCCTTAAATTTTTTTGAAGTGGACTACTTTATCGAGAAAAGTGCCCTTCATCTTGCTTCGATTTTCTCATGACTCGCAACCTACTAGCCAAATTAAGCAAAGTACCTGAAGTCTTCCACCTTGTACTTTTGTAAATTTTGATGGAGTTTGTAGATGTTTTGATGGAGTTTGTAGATGTTTTGATGGAGTTTATAGCTTTGTTGATGGAGTCTATAGCACTATGCAGGCCTAATGTTGTTGTATTTAAGACCCCTAACTACTTGGTTTCACCATGAAAGCTACTCATAAACTTATTCTTTGCTTTATAGACCTGTCCCTTGGAGCTTGACAAAATACACCTTAAGCAAACTTAAAGTGTTTCAAAATCTTCGAGCAATATAAGATCTATTTGGTCCACTCATTCCATATATAACATTTGTTCATCCACTCATCCATTAACAATTTGATCCATCTAGGCACAGTTTAGTATGTGAGCCAAATTTGGCCAATAGGAGAATGAATGGTATCTAAAGGAGGCTCTACTAAGGGAAGGGTGGGGTCTATATAAGGTCAAAGGAAGGTTGCACACATTTCAGGGATAAGTAGGCTATAGGGGTCAGGGTACCTAGCAAAGTGATAAGGCCCAATCATAACATGATCCATAAGCATATTCCTACATGGTTCTTCAAAAATTGGAGGTGTCTACACCATCTCTACCCTACGATAAAGAGGAAAACTAATAAAATTAAGAACTATATACGATGGAATATGGGAAGATATACTAAAATACTAAAGAAAAGAGGAATGATAATGGATAATCTTAGCCTCATGGGCCTGAAGAAGACCACCTAAGAATGGATCATCTAATGTATAATCATCATCATAATCAGGTGTATGAAGATCAATGACACAGGTAGGGATGACATTGTCATCTGATGAGGTGTGATGAATGGAATGTCAAGTCTTAGTCAAGATAATGGGGATGTCATCACAAGGTGGTTTGTGAGAATGAAGCTGCAAAGAAGTAGGAAGCTGAGAGATGAGATGAGGTGAGAGATAAGGAGTTTTCATCTTTAGATTAATCTCATCAGACTCATCATCATCATCAGAATCTAAGAGGTTAGGGTAATATTCCCAATAAGTTTGCGATGATCATTGTAACCTTGAGTGGAATTGATGAGAAAGTTTAATCGTTGAGACTCATAAAATGGAACACTGGGCAAAGGTTCAAGAGTAGGAATCTTGAAGACACTACGGTCTTGGAATTATTCAAAATTCTAAGGGTTGGTGTCACTTTAAATCCTATAGGTAGCTCCATTGTGAGGGAATTTAACGCATTGGTAAGCAAAAGAAGCAACTGCTCTCATATGGTGAGTCCATGGCCTACAAAGCAAGATGTTGTAAAATAGAGGAAAGTTAAATATCATCACCTTCACACAAACGATGATAGGTGGGACAGTAATGGGAAGCCACACACAACCTAAAGGAGGCATTTTCCTTTGATCATAGCCTTGGCATGTGTTGCATGTGGACTTGAGATTACATTTAGAATATCCAAGGATTTTAATAAAATCTAAAGAGGCAACATAGGTGTCAGAACCCTTGTCAATCAAGGCATGTTTGACTTGGATATCACCAATTTTGACACTAATGAAGAGAGGAGGATCATCCACACGAAGTAAGATCTCATTGGGAATCATAAAAGTGATGGGAAACTTTAAGGAAAGAGAAGTGTTCATTGTTTCATTGACATGGATGGACATCTCTTCACATTATTGTAATATGTTATCTTCAGATCCAGATAAGGTTGCTTCACATCTTACTAGGGGAGGATGAGGGATGTTCATTTCAAACAAAAGTTGTATGAGATAGTTTTGATGGTGTGGAGAGGTTCGCATAAGCTCAATAAATCGAATTTGGGATGTGAGATTAGTGAGTTCCATGATGGGATCCCATTAATCATAACCCATAAGAAGATTTTTAGAAATAGGTGCATAGTGTTGGAGGAGGTCCTCAGGAGGAGGAGCTGAAGTACATTGGAATTTGTGCTAATAAGAGGGAGAATATTTAGAACTAGGTTGTAAATTATGTTGAGAAAATCAAGTGGTTGGTGTAAGTGTGGGTTAAAAATCGTTAGAAGAAGTGTTAAGAGAGGCTCGAGTGTCATCAGTGTTAGGTAAAGAAGATGGAGGGATGGTAGAAATAGAATGGGAAGTGTTATCCAAGGGAAGAGTGGGAATTAGTTCATTGAAAGTTATAAGGCCATCTTGCCCCAACTCATTTAAGTGAGTTGGAGAAGAATCTTGGATAACATGAAATGTGCAAGACAATAGAGGAGTGTAGATAGGTTGAGGATCAATGAAATCAACCACCTTTAGCATATTAGTCATATTAACCACATTCTCTTTTGGATTTGGGTCAACAAGACTTACTACATTGTTGGTGCAAAGGGTGGGCTTGTCTTGGTTATCTTGATGATTTAGAAGAGGGTCTTTATAGATAGCTAAATGAGTATCAACTTTACTTAAGCTTGAGATTTAGTATGTGTTTCATGGGATTTGAAGGCAATGTCATAGGCTTATTGGCATTTTTAAATGATAGAATCGTGATCAGAAGAAAATCCATAGATAAATTATGACGCTGCCTACAGGTCTCATGAGAATGATCCCAACTAGTGGTTTAAAACTTGTTAGGATCATACCAAGATTTCATAGGATGAGTGGGATCAAGTTCTCATGGTAAAGGCCCAAGTAAAATTTTTAGTAATTTAGCTGATGATAAAGGTTTGTTAACGTTGATGTTATTAAGTGAAGATAAATGAGGATTGGTGAATTGTTGAGAAGGGGGAGCTAGTTCCAAAGATTGGTTAGGAACAATAACTTGAATAGTGTGAATGGTGTCATAAGAGTCTATGACACCATCATTAGTAGCATGATGATTCTTGTTCTTAAGTAAGATACGAGTACTCATCAAAGGTTGGGGTGGCTTGAATTGATGCATAAAGAAATCTTGACATTTAGCTTGATCAATGGCTTCTTCCAAGGTACATGGAGAGAGAGTGTGTACCTGATATTACAACTTGGGAAAAAGAGTATTGGTAAAGATATGGAAAAGGTTATCATCGACCATGTTATGTTCACATTTGTTGGACAATGTTTTCCACCTTTTAACAAAAGCTTGAGTAGTTTCATTTTCAAGTTGCTTACAATTGATAAAATGGGTAAGGGTATTTTCAAGAAGATCACTAGTTTGGAACTCTTAGACTTGAGCATCTACCAGATCTTCCAAAATAGTAATAGAATGAGTTTTAAGTTGGTTATACCAATCTAAAGCATCACTTATGAGGGGTTTGGCTAATGGTTTGGTAGCGGTCAAGGTATTTAATTTGACCCAGTCTTTATAAAGATTTCCAAATGTTTTTGGATGAAGAGTAGGATCAGTTGACCCATTGTAAAAAATGGTAGGGGTGATACCTCCTATATTGATATTAGAAATTAGAGTTGTAAGAGGCTCATTTTGAAGATGTTTAATTGTCTTGTTGAGAAGAGGAGGTTGAGGGATGAGATTACCATGGGAATCCCATGTTAGGAACTGGGCTCACAAAGCTCTGACACCACTTGTCAGAATTAAGAACACACTTGATTACCTTTGTATAAGCAACTAAACATGGAATTTAAACTAGAAGTAAAATGTAACTAGAATTTAGAAATAACACAGAATATGAGAGGTAACACACAATTGTATTCAGCTCATCCAGAAAGAAATACAATAAAGAGATCACACTCTTCCCACACCTCTAGGGCATACCAGTAATCTTCCCTCAAGAGTTCTCTCTCTCAATTTCAAATAAAACCAACTCAAACACAGAGTTGTTGTTTCAACCAGTCAGTAACAATACTGCTAGTACCACTGAGTATACACACATACTCTAAGTCTGAGTACACCACATACTCCAAGTAGATCTCACCTGATCTTGCACACCTGCAGATCAACCTAGTTTTGCACACCTGCAAACCTAGATCTTACTTACCATGTAGATCTAACCTGATCTTGCTATACCGCATATCAACCTGGCCTTGCACACCTACCGACCTGAATCTTACAATCGGGAAGAACCCTTGTCCTTGCCTCACCAAGTCCTTATGATTCTCTAAATTACAATATAGCCCCATGAGTCTATTATATAGATCCCCTACAAACAATAATTAGACTTTCCAATTACAATAATTAGAAACACAGCTCTAAGACTAAAATTAGTCTTTACATGCAAACAATCGATTCGTTAAACAAATTATTTGTGTAACTAACAGTTTTGGAATCACACAGGTGACTGATGTTGGTCCCTGTCTATCTAGAGATGACCGACGTCAGTCGATCCATGACCGATGTCAGCAGCTTCCTGTCTACTCTTGACCGACGTTGGTTGGCCTGACCGACGCCGATTACTGTGACACTCGGCAACCTCCTCCATGTTTGCATAACAGTGAAGCTTTTAGCTCCACAACCTAACAATATCCCACTTGGAGATAAATAGATGCACCTGTACCTATACACCATCTAATTTTGTTTCTTGGCTTGTATCCCTCTTCAAGCTCAATCTTGAAGACCAACCACCACAAATCCTATGGTGCACCTCCTGTCATCCAAGTAACCTGCCATATCTGAATCTACATACCCATGTAGAGAAGTCCCTGACCTTGCATCGCATGTATACCTATTGCTGGTCCCTCTCAGATACCTGAGAATCCATTGAATTGCTCTCTAGTGCTCCTTTTCCAGATTGGCCACAAACTTGCTGACAATGCCCACTGCTGGGGCAACAACAGGTCTAGTACACATGTACTCAACCTCATCATGTGAATTGGGACACTGTTATGTGAACTGTCCATCCATAGGTGTGCTAACCAGTTCTGTATCTTGATATTGAACCTCGCCACTACCTTATTCACACAATCATCTTGAGACAACATCAACCTGTGATCTTCCCTGTCTCTAGGAATACTCATGCCAAAGAATTTCGCTCCTCCTAAATCCTTCTTGGCACACCTTTAAACTAATTTTACCTTTAGCTCAGAAAAACCCTACATGTATGAACCTACAACAAGCATATCATCCACATACAATAACAGGATAATGTCGTGACCATTATCCACCCTGGTAAAATAAACACAATGGTTACAATGGCATTGACTAAAGCCATGCTTTGTCATACACCTGTCAAACCTATACCACTATCCTGGAGCTTTCTCAAGACCATATGACCTGGCTTTCTGTCTCACGTGTCCATTCTCTCTCTTCTTTAACCAAAGAATCCATTCATCTTTCAGTGCTTTCATACCAGCTGGCAACTCTACCAAATCTCCCATTTGGTTCTCATTTAAGGAATCAAATTCCTCATTCATGCCATGTTCCCACTGTTTCCTGGATTCTACCTCTCTACTTCTTTAAAACTTCCTAGTTCTTGACCATCAGTGAGCAACAAGTAGTATAAAGAAGGCGAATAATGAATTTGAGGCTTACTTACCCTTTTAGTCCTCCATATGGGCGTTTGAGACTCCTTGACAACTTGCTGTCTGCCCAAAATCCATTTCCTGGTCGACCCTAGTCTGCACTCGACTGATGTCATATCCTCCTGATCGTCGATGCTGGTTCCATGATTGATGTCGATGTCCACCTGGTCACCGACGCCGATTCTCTGACCGACGTCAGTCTCCCCTACCTGACACCACCGACTCTAGTTTGCACATGACTGACATCGGTACCTGCCTGATCGACGTCGATTCCACCTGACCGACATCGGTCACTGTGTTTTCCTGTGAGTGATAAATTTTTACTCACGAGCTCACCTTGGATCATCACCTTGTCCAAACTGCCCTACTTAGAATTATTAAGCCCCTTTAGCTGATTTCTGTCCATCATCTCCTCCAAGAAAACCAAGGCTTTCCAGTTCTTAAGTTTGTCAAAGACATCTGACTTCCTCTTAAGAACATGCATTCCCTTCTCACTCATGTGACCAAGCCTACAAAGCCACATCTTTGCAATAGAAGGAGAATCAATAATACAAGTAAATAGATAAAGAATGCCTACTTTCTTATCACATGTTAATTCAAGTGTATATGCTGTGAGAGTTACTGTGCATCCCTCATCACCCAACTTTCCTGAAGCAATTAGACTCCTCTTCAAGACTGGGACCTACATGACATCCTTCAACACCCATGTGTTAGCCGTCTGCAATTTCAGCCGCACTTCCCCTTTGCCAACAATTTGACAAGGCTCACCAACCCCTAAATAAATCTTTCCAAAGTCTCCAAAGACATAATAATGGAAAAATACTCTATTTGGGGCTACATGGAAAGAGACAACAGAATCTATAATCCAAGATTCTACTTTATCCAAGGAACATACAAGAGCATCCTGTGCAACAATACTTGCAACATCTGCTTCTTCATTTCCTTCATGCTGATCTTCTACCAACCAAAATCTTTCTTTACCTGCTCTTTCTTTCCATAACTCAGTAATTGAGAATTCTTGCTATTGAATTCCTCCATTCTTAGTGCACTTTATTCTGCCATTGCTTTACTCCCACTCAATTAGAAACCCCTAAGAGTGACCTATAATCAAATGAACACTAACCTACTCCACTGCTTGTTAGTTGAAACTCGCTCTGAGAACCTACAACCTGGCTCTGATACCAATTGATAGTGGTATCACTTTGTGAACCAGTAACCTAGCTCTGATACCAACTGTTAAGAACTGGGCTCACAAAGCTCTGACACCACTTGTCAAAATTAAGAACACACTTGATTACCTTTGTATAAGCAACTAAACACGGAATTTAAATCAGAAGTAAAATGTAACTAGAATTCAGAAATAACATAGAATATGAGAGGCAACACACAATTGTATTCAACTCATCCAAAAGGAAATACAATAAAGATATCACACTCTTTCCACACCTCTAGGGTGTACCAATAATCTTTCCTCAAGAGTTATCTCTCTCAATTACAAACAAAACCAACTCAAACACAGAGTTGTTGTTTCAACCAGTCAGTAACAATACTGCCAGTACCATCGAGTATACACACATACTCCAAGTCTGAGTACACCACGTACTCCAAGTAGATCTCACCTGATCTTGCACACCTATAGATCAACTTGGTTTTGCACACCTACAAACCTATATCTTACTTACCATGTAGGTCTAACCTGATCTTGCTATACTGCAGATCAACCTGGCCTTGCACACATGCCGATCTAGATCTTACAATCGGGAAGAACCCTTGTCCTTGCCTCACCAAGTCCTTATGATTCTCCAAATTAAAATACAACCCCATGAGTCTATTATATATATCCCATGAAAACAATAATTAGACTTTCCAATTACAATAATTAGAAACGCAGCTCCAAGACTAAAATTAGTCTTTACATGCAAACAACTGGTTCATTAAACACATTGTTTGTGTAACTAACAGTTTTGGAACCACACAGGCGACCGACGTCAGTCCCTATCTGTCTGAAGATGATCGATGTCAGCTGATCCATGACTGATGTCGGTAGCTTCCTATCTACTCTTGATCGACGTTGATTGGCCTGACCGACGCCGATTACTATGACACTCAGCAACCTCCTCCATGTTTGCATAATAGTAAAGCTTTTAGCTCCACAACCTAACATCCCAAAGAGGAGGTGAGGGAACATTTTGATTATGCATGCCCCGAGGCATTGGTTGAGGGTGAGTTTGAAGGTGAAGAAGGTGTTTTGCATTCTCAACATTTGATTGGTATTCATTTGATTAAGTGTTTGTAATAAAATTTGATGGGTTTGAGTTGCATTGTTAGCATTATTTGAAGCATTAGACTTGGTATTAGTGGCTTGGGTACCACTATTGGTATTGATAGGAGCTAGAGAGGAACTGTTAGAATGTGAGGCACTAGTGGCAAAAAAAATTTATGTGGTAAAATATGTGTTAGGTTGTAGAGCTAAAAGCTTCACCAGGATGCAAACAGAAGGAGTTACGGAGGTTGCGGAGGTTGCGGAGAGTTGCAGAATGAGTTGTAGGGAAATTGACGTCGGTCTGATCAACCGACGTAGGTCAGATAATAGTGCAAAAGAAATCGACATCGATTACAAGTCGGCTGACATCGGTCAGGAGGAGCCGACGTCGGCAACCTGTGTGTGAGCATGCAGTTTGCATGCAGATTCTAGAGAGTCTATTTTTGGACTGTCAGTTTGCATGTTAAAGGCTAATTATAGTCTTAGAGTTGCGTGTCTAATTATTGTAATTAAGAATGTCTAATTATTATATGCATGAGATCTATATAATAGACTCATGAGCTGTATTGTAAATTAGTGCTAAAGAGTAAGAGAGCAAAAGAAGCTCCTTCAGAGAGAAGAGATCAATGGTGTGTTCCTCCTAGTGCCACAGTACCAAGTGTGGGTGCTGGTTTGGAGAATCAAAAGGGTTCTTCGTGTATGTATGATCTTGGTCAGCAGGTGTGCAGGACCACGTTTGGAGATCTACAATGGTGAGTAAGGTCTAGTGATTTGCAGGTGGCAACAAAGAGCAGGGAGATCTACTTGGAGTACGGTTGTGTGTTTGGTGTACTGGCAGCGTTGTTACTGACTGGTGGAGGTGAACACCAACTTTGTATTGGAGTGGATTGTTGGGACCGCAACAGAGAGAGGGAAGAAGTCCTTGAGGTGTGGCAAGCCTTTGAGGTGGAAGAAGTGGCATCTTCTTTATTGTATTTTTTTCTGAGTGATTATTAATACAATTGTGTATTGTCTCTCATATCCTGTGTTGTTTCATATTTCTAGTTACTTATTCATTCTGGTTAAATTCCGTGTTTAGTTGCTAATACAAGAGGTAATCATATATACTCTTATTGGTGGAGTAGGATCCTGACAATATGGACTAATGAAGGGATAAGAAGAGGAAGTGCTAAAAGCATGATTACCTTGGGTAGCAAACGATGCACTAGTGGAAGAATTCAGAATAGTGGGTCTTGGAAGAGGCCCACTAGATGTGAAACCTACCATGTTAGTGGAGATATTAGGCATGGAGGTATAAGAATTTAAAGAAGAAGTCATGGTATGAGAAGGGCTCAAAATAGAGGGAAGAGGCTGAGAATCAAAGAAACTAGTACCCCTAAATCTATGTGATAATGTGGGAGAAGGTGAATGAGGCTCTTCAACTTGACCACTAATCATGAGGTGGTAAATGGTAGAGGGATCCTTTCCTTGATGTTGAGGAAATTCAGAGATAAAGAAGAGCATTTCACGGGTATACTTTAATTTGGGTTGATCTTCAAGTAAGAAGAGAGGATTGCTAAGTGAAGAGGAATGAGGAGGGGTCCTATAGTTCATTGTGTGAGTGGCTATATGAACATTACTCTCATCCAGGGGAGGAACCCTATGCTGCTTATGGGGGACCCTATGAGGGTTAGTAAGACTTATCATATTTGTTGAATTCAACTTAGTGTTGTCTTCAAACAATAATTTCATGATGAATGAGAAGGACTAAACAAGGCAAGAGAGATGCAAAAGCAAGGAAATAAGATGTGATAAAAATTGTACAGAGTCGACGGGGTCGACCTAGCATAGAAAATGGAGTCTAAAAACTGTATAGAGTTGATAGGGTTGGCCTGGTACTAGAAATAAGAGTTGAAAAAGTGTACAGAGTCGACATGGTTGACCTAGTACAGTAGGCAAGAAAAAAAATAGTTTGTAAGAGACTGTGTTGAGCATAATGACTATATACTGAAATAGGAAAATTTCTGCAAGTACTTTTGAAAGCAAAAATTGAAAGGAAACACACGATCAATTGGATCAACGAGGTTGATCCAATTGAGACACACATCACAAAACCTTGTACTAATGCTAGTTAATTCAAGTTTTTATAATACAACATATAATTGAGTAAAGAGCAAATAATCAACTTGGAAAGTAAAAGCTGGCTAAGTGATTAACCCAAATGTTAGATTATTAAAGTATAATGTTACATGTGATAGGAAGTTGGTTGTAAGCAAGGAAATAGAAAACAATCTAAGGATGGTTTCAGGATGTTTAGGCTAAAAGGGATCTATATTGGCAATGGTAATGGTTTGGTATTGGGGTCTACCCCCTCACTTCACACATTGTAGTGATAAGCATGTCAGGTGCTTAACCAAAATATACCATTAATCATGTGTTTATACTTGGCCATAAAACCAAGTCAAATTCCCCCTTGGTGATGAAATCCAAGTAGGTAGGCCTTGGGTAGACAATTGTTAAAGTGCATTATAAGATTTTATGATTTGGTAGTGTGTGCATAAAAGAGAAAATAGTGTAACTAAATGGTATATTGAAAAACCATGCAATTAGACTATGTGATATATTTTAAGCATGCAAGCAACAAGAAATGAAAGTGTGAGCTAATTATTAGCATATAAGTGTTAATTCTAACTTTGAAAGATAATACAATGTCAATTTATATGGCATTGTGTGCAAAGATTACATAAAAGAGTCAATAGTGTCGATTCTTTATTGCGAAAGCAAGGGTCTAAAAAATAACTATGTCGACAACGTTGACCTAGTTTTCCAAACAGAATATAGAATACAAAACTACATCGATAAGGTCAACCTAGTTGACTGTACAGGGGTAGTTTTAAAGACTACAAATTATGAAAAATAAAACTGTAATGAATAGCAAAAAAGACAAAGAAGGATAAAAAATAACCTTGGTGGGTTGGAGGATGCAGAGGAAAATAAGATTGTTATTGAAGTACCTTGATCTATACTTGTAAATTCTGCTAACTGGGTTGACTGGGTTGACCTAGCTTTGCAGTTCTCTATTTGCTGAAAACTTGTAAAATGTACTATGTTGACAGGTCGACCTAGTAGCCTAATATGGATGTCTGAAAGTGTTATGTGTCGATAGAGTTGACCTAGTAGCCTATACCTGATAAAAAAATATGCACAGACAAAATAGAGTCATATTAATGTGATTGTGTGTTAAACTTGCATACAAAAGTTAGAGCTATATCAACACTATCAACCCAATATCACAAATATATAAAAACAAAATAATAAAAAATGTGAAATAAAACCTGCAAGGGTTAGATTCACGTCGAGTTCACCAAAATTTACGCAATCAAAAATGCATCATGTCTATAAATCAATCCTAAATCAGAGAAGATAGATCATACCATACACTTATGATTGGGGATACATTAGATAATCGTAAACATGACCAATATGGGGATCTACTAGACCTGATTAGGGGATCTCTTACCACAATACACTATTATAGGGAGGGTTCTAAAGCCTACAGTTAAGCACAATCACGTAATAACCCTAAGGCAGTCCTATGTTTTGATATATCACTAAACTAATAACAAGTAAAGAAAATCTAATCTAGTGCTCACCAAAGCTTGTGGCATAAAGTGGGGGTTAGAAACAATAAAAATAAACATGCATGGAAGACATATGCTCACATCAATGTATACAGAGTCTTAATACATGGAAGAGAAGTGCAAATGCATATCTATCTACTCTTACAAAGGATAAACAAAGTTAGTAATACTTACCTTTGAAGACGAACCCACTGAGCCTCAATCTCTCCCTTGTCCAAGGTGTTTTGCAATAGGTTGTTGTGGTATGTAAGGATTACAAAGACAAATCAACTCTAGGCTACTCAACCTATCAATGCATCCAAAATACTTCTCCACAAGATAAGAAGAAAGTATGAAACCCTAAGCTTGTTCCTCAAGTAGAATGGTGGATAAACAAATGCACAGTAGCTCTTGTTGTTTCTTCTCTTCTCTAAATAATGGCAAAATAAACTTGTATATATAGGTGGATTTAACCCTAAGCCCTTCTGAAAGTTTTGGTCGACAAGGTCAATTGATTCAACCTAGTACAATTAAGGACAAAAATTCACTAGGTCGTGGGCTAGGTCAGCGTTTTAGATCCTAAGTGAATTTTACCCAAAACTATACAAGGTCGACCTAGTTGACTTAGTACAACTGACATTCAAAAAGGGGCTAAGCTTAGGAAAAGGAGGATAAAAGGTGGCAAATGACTGAAGAGTGTGCAATAGAGAAGACCAAGCTTAGGAAAAAGGTTTTCAAGAGACAAGTGTTTATATAATAAGTGGCAAAAGGGACAACAATCCTGCGAAGCACCAATGATCTACCCACCCCTTTTCCGGTGCATCCCTTAATGAGTGCACTTATAGAGATTAAGAATTAATGAGTTTTTGCAAGATACAAAGTGTCAGTAAGCGATAAAAGTTTGAAAATATTATGTGTATACAAAGACAAGGTATGTATATAGACTTAGATACTCATTTCTTTTGAACTAGTAATTTTATTACTAGACTAAGAGGAGAAGCAAATGTATACAGTATTTTATGATTATGTAGCACCTCAATTTTGTACACTTGATAAACTCATAACTTGATTATTCCTTTAATTCTACACATGCCTTGTTTCTGCAAGCCTCACATTTGCTCTATCTTGTGCCCTTTGGCCTATCTCTCAGTCTAACCTGTAGACACCGAAATTGTGTCTACCCCCTAGGTCATCCTCCCCCCTTGGCCCCCGTGGTCTATTTCCTAACACTTGTCCTAAGCCCCCTCAATTTTAAATTAAAATAAACAAATATTTTAATTTATTGGCCCCCTTTCCACCTCACCCATGCCACCTTGGATCCCCTCCTTGGATGCCCCCACCTCTCTCCTAGCCTTTATTACCCAAATCCTCTCTTAATCCTTCCTCCCGCGTCCATTTATGCCCTCCTCGACCGTTTCTCCATGACCGTTTTGACCCGACAGCATGCAAGAATGGATAAAAGCTAATTTTAGCCTCTGCCCCCATTCTTCTGCCACCGACGTCGGTCATTATGCGGCCGACGTTGGTGGTTCTGCCGGCGTCGGTTGCCTTCAAAACCATTTTTTGCAACTGTTCAGCCCCCCAGCGAATGTGAACTCTCTTTGGTGCTTTGGCATTCTGTTCCTCTCTCTCTCCCTCTCGCATAGCAACACTAGCAGCTACAGGTACCCTGCAGAGATAGTCCCAAGCTTTTGGCATTTGTAGGACCGTTAACAGCTCCAACAACAGGTTTCCTCCATTCTTCCTTCAGCAAGCAGGAGGTAAGCAATTTCTTGTTTTCATTTCATTTCTTATTTGGTTTTATCTGCTAATCCAGCCCACTATCCACAACCTTCCTTGTCTTTCCCTGAGAGGCTGAAAAGCCTTCTCGGATCCCTGTCTCCCGTTCATCCTCCTTTTGCCCTGTCACCCATTCAGTCCATTCCCAGACAATATTCTCAGTTCCTTAGACCCCAAAACAGTCCCTCAGACCCCCAAACAATCCTTCTGACCCTCAAACAGTCTTCTTGACCCTCTGACAAAAACCACAGTTCACCCTGCAGACCAAAAACCAGTCTTGAACTTGTCCCTGGCCATTACCTCGACCGTCCTCGACCATTACCCCTACCGACGTCGATGACTTCCTTGACCAACGCCGACATAACCATCGACGTCGGTGACTGTGCAAAGTAGACTGCCAAATATCAGGTATACTTTTGCTTTCAGTTTCTTTCTTCTTAGTCTTTTATCATCTCTCATTTCTGTTTTTGATTACATTATGTTTTTAACAATGGATTGTCATCCTCCGAGAAGCCTTTTGCGCTTCTAGGACCAAGCCTTCGCTTGGCAGTCCACCTTCTTGTCATCTAACATTTTTCGTGTTTTAGTATCTTTCTCTTTCAGGTGTCATCCTCCACAACCAAAGAGGAGTTCCTGCTATCGTCTGAATCTAGTGCGCAAGTCTATAACCTGGGTACGTACAAACCCTTGTCCTTTCTTCTTAGTTTCTCATTTTTCCTTTCTTGAATGTAAAAAGGTGAAATCTCATATAAAAACATTCTGGCACGCCCGGTGGGACCTTAGGGTCTTCCTTGGGTTCCTTTTCTTTCTGTTCATATAGGTGCATTAGGTTTCTCCCTTTTCACCTCTTTCTTCTCTTCTAAACAACACCATTAACGGGATTAAAAAGAACCTTTCTTTTCTTTCTTGCATCATTAGACTAGTCAAAAGTCATATTCTTCAACCCTTTCTCAACTTGTTTTCATTTGAACTCATATTTCGACTTAGGCTTAAAACACATTGCATTTCATTTCTGCTTGCTTGCATTTCTTAGTCCACACCTAGTAATTAACAAATCGCATCATGAATTAATCGTAGTCCACTTGATGTTACACAACCAAATCACTTGCATAAATCAAACATAAAAACTCACCTGAGACAAGGCCCGACTAGGATTTCATCACCCAGCGGATACCTTACCTGTCCCGGCAATCCCACTTGGATTTCATCACCAAGGAGAAAGCCCACTTTGTTCTCTGGCAGAGGATAATCTCTAGGGAAAGTATATTTTGGCTAAGCGAGACCAGCTTATCACTGGGCTCGTGAAGTGAGGGGAGCTTGCTCCTTAGCACCAGGCCATGTACGGAACCTAACCCAGACTCTTGAGCGCCTAAACAAACCTGAAACCATCCATAGATTACCTCTTCTAGGACCCGTCTTAAAAGCCAATCTTCCTAAACACATTTTAAGGTATAAGCCACCACGAACTTAATAATTTATTCATAGGGATTTAACGCTTAGGCTCTGCTTGTGTTCTTCATCTTTTCTGTTCTTATCTACTTGTTTGAGCTAGTGAGGACGTTCTTCTTCCTTTTTTTCAAAAACTCTCAAATCTTTTGGGTTTCTGGAAAACACAGTCACCGACATCGGTTTTACCACCGACGTCGATAACCTTTTCTCACCGTCATCGGTTATCTGACTGTCGTCGGCCATCTGTTATCACCGACATCAGTTTTTAAACTGGCATCGGTCACTGTCACAGTGCTTTTTTTTTCAAAATAGCAGCCTAAAACCCAACCCTTTTTCTGCCAAAACCCCATTCTGAGTTTCTGAAACTAAAAAAACACTATTTCTGAAACTTGACCCTTCTTGTCTTGAATGGTTTTGACACGCAGTCAAACCAAGGCTCTTCTTGACCAAGCGAGGTATCAATCGCTTCTGCCTTCCCCATCCATAACCAGTCCTATAATGGAGTTCCACTTGGAGACCGAAAGAACTCCTACTCGACTAACCCCAACTCAGTCTCCCATTGTCCCTGAAGGGGACCAAGATTTCAAAAGATTCTTGGACCTCAATGGCAGAGCCCTTCAACATTATCTCGTGCGAAGCCGAACGTGAGACTCCTTAGGCAACCCAATTTATGGGATGCCAACTTCCTTAGTCGAGACAATGATCACATCAACAACGTCCACAATTCAACCTATAAACAATCAAGCCAACACCTCGACTAATAACCCAACTGTGTCCTACCTTCAAAATTTAGCCTATCCTTTTAGACCTACCTCCATGGGGGTTCCGGTACCCCCTCAACCTCAAACTACTCAACCAAATCCTACACCTTTCCAAAACCTAGTGGTCTCTATCCCCCTACTCTTGCACCTATCAACACAAGAGTAACTGTCTACCCTTCAACAAGTGTGGCCACTCCTCAACCATCTTTGATGGCCCTTATCCAATTTGTGCCTACCAACCCCATAACACAAGTGCCCTTGGCTTCAACTTCCACCCCGATGGCTAGCTACCCATATGTTGCGTTTACACAAACGCAACCAACCACGTCATATGCCCCTCTCAATACCTTCCAAGCGTCTTATAATCTAGGGGGCGCTCCACCCGCCAATCCGTCAGCAGACATCATCAAAATGCTGATGGACAAAATGTCCAGTCTCGAGACCTCTATTTCTGGTTCACACAATGCCCTCTCATACGAGCAAATTTGCAATGAACCCATCCATCCTTCTGTCCCAATCAGGCCGTACCCCAGTCAATGGGAGCTTCCTAAATTCTCTCATTTCCAGAGCAAGGAAGACTCGCAACAACACCTACGGGCATTCAGACATGCCTGTTATCTCATTGCCCATGACGATGCATTACTTTTACGCACGTTTCCTATGTCTCTTTCTGGTGCTGCTCTTGACTGGTACAGCTCTCTCGCCAGCCATTCTCTCTTCACATTCACACAGCTGGCCCAACTCTTCCTTGATCACTTCTCTATCAACATCACCAAAAAGGTCTCAATCACATACCTCTATTCTATCCGACAGTTCGAGGATGAATCTATAGCCGATTTTGTTGCTCGCTGGAGAGGCCTCATCAATCAGCTCTCATTTTCCTTACCCCAACCTGAACTTATCAAACTTTTCTCCCAAGCCTGTGCCAAGCATATTTCCTCCACCTTGTGGGTTCAGACTTTCCAGACCTTCGACGAATCCTTCACGATGGCCCGCAAGCTTGAATTACGTGCCATCGATGAGAACAAAGTCAAGTTGCAGAGTAAGAATCCCAACTCCAAGACCAATGACTCCTCTTCTTTTAAACCTTCTTCCTCTAATCCTAAGTCTAAGGCATCAATAAACGCTATAGTCGTTAGACCTTCATCCTCTTTGCCTTTAACCAACCAGCCTGAGCCATCCACGTCCCAAAGCATCACCCGCCAATTCCAGCATAGATACGTACAACAACAGTATACTCCACTCGGAGAGTCATACATGTCTGTGCTAGAAAAACTTGTCAAATAGGGGGTTCTCAATCTCCCCCAAATCCGACTGCCTCCACAATTTGATCCTTCACGCGCCATCCCTGCGTGGTATAGGGAAAATGATTTCTGCAACTACCACCGTGTTAAAGGCCATGACACAAGAAATTGCAAGACCCTTAAAAACATCATCCAAGACATGCTTGAAAAGGGTGACCTCGTCCTCGACAATCCCAATGCGCCACCCAATCAAGGCATCGACATCTTCAAGCAACCATTTCCCAATCATCCTCTGACCCAAAACAATGTCCATACCATGACTGACGACATTCACGAACATAATATACGAACAGTCAATACGGTCTCGCCCTTCATCCCCGACCAACCTCTCTCACCAACTCAAGAGGTTAGTCCATCCATTAGTCCATCACATGTGGACGAACCTCCTTCTCCGATTAGTTCTCCGTCAACCTCTCTTATATTGGAGGATGCCTCGACCTTACCGGCACCACCGATCTCACCATCCTCCTTCTTGCTACCTATGGAGGACCCAACCCTTCCTACTCCTCAACTGCAAGTGGAGGGCACAATCATACCCTCTTGAGGAGCCTCATTCTCCGATTTCTTCTCCACCTAGGGAAGAACCTGTCTCTCCTCCGTCTCCAATAAAAGACGAACCTGTCACGACTTCATCATGCCTTGGGACCGAGACTGCTACACCAATCTCATCTTCGGCCCCACAACCGTCAACATCTTCTCAAGGACCCAAATCTCATCCAACGTCTTCTCAGCCATTTTCCCGATTAGTGGAGAAACTCGGACTTCTCCCTTCAAAGAAAGTGGAGCATCAGGTATTGTGGGAGCGTCTCAAAGCTCTTCAACATGCCCGTGCCCTCTCATCTCATGCTACCAATCTTCCCATGGCAGAATCTCCCGAGACTCTCAACAAAGACTAGACTCTCGCTTCTAAATCTCAACCAACCACATCAAAACTAAAACCCACATCTACCCCATCAAAGCCAACCGAGTCACTCAGCGTTCGCCCTACCTCTAACCTCGCTCATCCACAAGTGAAGGTGGACTTAGACCATGCCCTGACCAATAGTAGTCTTCAACCTAAATCAAAGAAGACTGTTAAACCATAGAGGCAAACTCCTCCTTCCCCATCACCATTGCCCTCCATTTTGGGCCCTCATCTTTCGACCCTGACCAAAGTCCTCCCCATTCCAACTTCTAATCAAAACCAGTTGCCTCCGCTTCTTCCTCTGCCTATCTCTAGCCTACCCTCTCCCAAAAAGATGGTACTTCTCACGAAGAAAGTGCCGTCTCCACCTGTCACCGCACCATCAACCCAAAAGGTGGTACGGAAGCCCCCTCCAACTTCGCCCAAGCAAAAGTCACCAGCATCGCACACATCAACGAGCATAGACCCTTTAGTGGGCTCATACTCTTTGGTATTGCACCGACATTTGCAGACCTCCAGCATAACCCTTTCACCCATCAGACCCTTCCAACCTCTCGGGTCTAAGCTCTCCTGGTTCGATGATACGAAGATTTGCCTATATCATCGTACGCCAGGACATGATACTGAGACTTGCTATGCCCTCAAGGCCGTCATTCGCCGCTACATGGAGAAGGACACTCTCCTTCTTGAGGACACTGTTGACCAACCCCTGACACCTTCTCATATCCTTCCAACTTCTTCAACCACATCAACATCTCATTAGCAGGCCATGACCCCTTCATCTCCTTCACCCCTATCTTCGAAATCAATGCTATCCATATAACCACTAGGTCACAAAAGGACAAGGCAAAAGAAAAAGCTGCCATTCCTTAGACCTATCCTTTCATCAAGCTGCCTCAATCGCCAAAACCTAAAATTTCTATCCTCGGCGCATCTCAACCCTCTTCTTCTTCCTCTTCAGGGGCGATCCATGACTCCATGATAAAATAGCTTCACCAGACGCCCATGAAGATGACCCTATATGACCTTATTCAAACCTCACCCCAACATTGTCAAGCCCTCATCAGAGCCCTACAGGCAGCGAAGGTCCAACCCGAGGACCCCCAACCACTCGCTGCCTTTGTCCACTCTTTGTCTCCCATTGCCTCCATCACATTCAGCGACTCTAAGATTCTTACATCTAACACGGAAGATCAGGACGCTGCTCTCTTCATCACTACCTATGTTGATCGGACACGCATTAAGCGCATTATGATTGACGGAGGCGCCAACATCAACATTATCTCCACCCATGCCTTTGATCAATTGGCTCTTCCCAAGAATTGCGTATCCAAAACCGACGCAATCTTGCACTCCTTCAATGACACCACTGCCACAACCATTGGCACAATCATCCTTCACATTCGTGTTGGCCCACGCATAATCCCGGAGCTCTTCTATATCATCGAAGGAGAGTTTCAATATAACATGTTGCTGGGCCGACCCTGGATCCGCGCCATGGCTTGTGTTCCCTCCACCCTGCACCGTTGTGTGAAATTTGAGCACGACGGGCAAGTCCACACCATTCTCGCTAACCCATCACCTTTTAAAACTTGTAACACCACCTATAGACCAAACGACGTCCTCATTCCTATCAAGCCATCAATCTCGGTGCCGCCTCCATCTGCGAAAGCTTTAACCAGTTCGCAAACGGCGATCGCCCTCACCCCACCTCTTCAAGCAACAACCAAAGACCCCATGGAAGACATCTTCCAATGACTTTCACTTGGGGAATATCGCTTGCTGGCCTTAGACATGTTCCAAACTCTGCAAGAGTATGGACGCCTTCACTACAGCCCCAGTTACGACCATCACATCGGGATGGTCGTGCCTTATGGTCCTCCTCACCTCCGAACCAACCTTGTCTATGGGGGGCTCAATCAAGCTCCTACTGATGGCAACCCTCTCTCTTCACCCCAATCATTCACATCAGACTTCTCGTTTCTTGGCAACCTCGCCTTTGCACACACTTACCTTTACAGGTATGCATGGAAGGGTTTTGGTTTTGGACGCTATGAGCAAGGCTCCCATCAGCCTATTGAGCCTCTCAACAATGACAATGCCAAGAAACGATATGGCCTGGGATACCACGACCCCACTTAGGCCTCTACAGACCTTTGCCCCAAACCCACCATCAACCAATCTCCTCCAAGCTCGCCCATTCCTCCCCCTTCACCTACGGAGTCGGTGGTTTCCATCCCTCCTAACTTTTTCAATGCCTAAACGCCATTCGCTTGGGAACCCCTAACCTATCAACTAGGTGGGGTACCCAGATCTCTCCTCCTCGTCTTCTCTCCATCTCATTCATCTAACCCATTAATCATCCGCACTGGGTGTTAGACATTCTTTCTACCACAAAAATGACTGGGGGGAGTTCGACTTTATACCGATTATCCTAACCTCGACCAATCATAGATCAAGTCTCAACCAAACAAGCATCAACCCGACCTCGACCAAACTTCAACCCAACCATTGACCAATCATCGACCAAATATCCATCGACCCGACCCTCGACCAAACATTCAACTAGTCTCAGCGACCACATCAACCAACTTCATGCCAACAACATATCAACCAACCTCATGTCCAACATCAACCAACTTCTTAATCATCTCCAACATGTGACCAATATGGAGCGAAGTAAACGAGGCAAATTTGCCCCTAATTGGCTCGGACCTTTCATCATCACGCACAAGTATGGGTCAGGGACTTATCGTCTGTCCTCTCTCAATGAACGGCTAGAACCTGAGCCTCTTAATGCCTTGCATCTGCGACCATTCTACTGTTAGTCGAATACTCATCTTCTTGGCATTTAACTTGAGCTCGTCCCTTGAGCAATTCCCATCCTCTTAATCATCATTCCTTTCAACCCTATTCCCCTAAACAAATCCTCTATAACCCTTTTATGAAGTATGGATGCTTTGTCCTAATAAAAGGGAGCCCTTGAACTTCTATAGTCTTGTCCATGACTCAAAATTCTGTCAAAAATAAAAATAAAAATCAAGATGTCAAAAAATCCAAGGTCACCAAATCAAATTAAAAAAGGCAGACTGCTCCCTCGAAGGACAGCTGTACTATCATTGCTGTAGCTAATAGACTGCTCCTTCAAAGGACATTTATTCAAATATATATAAAGCAAAAATATAGACCACTCCCTCGAAGGATGGCTATGATTAAATCTTGCTACAAATAGCACTTTTTTAGAAGCTTCCCGCATCGATCAGCTTCACAAATGACCATCAAAGCAAAATGACATCTCTATGTAGACTTCCCGCATTGATCAATCTGCACCAAAAAAAAAAAAAACGAGTCATGGACTTGGCTTATACTTGTCTCAGTGTCTCCTATAAAAAAAGGCAAGGTTATCTCTGCTCTAAAATGGGTTACCCTATCCTCACCTATCATAACACCTGCTCAAGGGACTTTGAGCTCACTTTAATGTCAAAGTGATTTGATAACCGTTCTAACATAGCCATGATCAACGACGCAATGCATGAATGGGGCTCTTTATTCTAACCACCCCTATTTATGCTATCATTCTGGTCCTTGTCAATGAAAGGGCGATTATGCCTTTCGCTTTCTGCTTACACTTTGGTCACATTCAAACTTCATCATTTGTCGAACCAACTCAACCCAATTTCTTTTCAGACCACTCACATAGCCTATTCACACTGGTTTCTATGGACATCAATACACATGGAAACTATGGACTACACAATTTATGATAAGCATAAACCAATACTTGCTGAAGCATAAATAGACCTCAATTCATTTTTAGCATACATCCATCACGAATATGGAATATCGCTAGGGATGAAAGACCCCTCAACCAATGTTACAGTATACACCATTTGGAAAAGGCTGTAACATCATCTTCTCCTCATCATTTTGACACATGACCAAACCAATCATCGACTAATCTTCTCAGCTAGTCTGAACTACATTGGTTTGAGGCCCTAAGACCGGGGCTATGTAGGCAGCACTCAGATGACACGACGTCTTCTGGGGTTAGCTCGACCACCCTCATTTTTTCGTCTACCTGATGGACAAACCATATTCTTCTCCTTTGACCACGACTTGACCTTGACCAAGACCATCGACTACTTTGACCCTTCCTCCCTTTTTGGGAGAACTACATTGGCTTGAGGCCCTAACAACAGGGGCTATGTAGGCAGCACTCAGTTGACATGGGGTCTTCTGAGGTTAGCTCGGCCATTCCTTCATCGCATTTCTTTCATCACATTTTTTTATCACCTGCCAATCATATCACAAACAATCACCTAGTTTCATAATCATTAAACAAAATCAAAGCATGATCATCATATAACCATAACATTATCATCATCACATTCATTATCATCATACACATCATATCAAAACATGCATCAAATCTAAGTGCTATAAACATTAAACACATCCATAACAACATCCATAACTCATGTCAATGCTCAAAATGATCATCATATATATCTCAAAGTTTTATACAATCGCACAATCTGTGCCTCTCTTTCTCTCTCAAAAATCAAGTACATCTCGCATCATCGACACGCAGGCCGGTATATACACCCTGTCAAAAATCTGCCCTCAAGGTTGTGGCTGTGGTGGTGGTGGCTGTGGCCGTGAAGATGCTGTATCATCTCCACCCTCTGATCGTCGTCGTCTATGGGAACCTGAGGTAGTCACACAGGACATCGATCTCTCCAACTCGCTCCCTCTCTCCACCAATGCCTATCTGCCACCTCACCCCACTCACTCGGTCAACTCTGGGTCACTTTCACTCAATCAACTATAGAGCTCTTTTTTCTCTCAGTCAACAAGTAGCAAATGACTTTTGGTGGGCCGCCAATCCAGTTTTGTCAGATTTGGCAGGCCACCGACGTCGGCATCTGCGTGCCCTATTCCACTGACATTGATTGATTTCTGTCAACGTCGGGCCATTTTGGCCACCGACGTCAGTTTTATCACCGACGTTGGTTTTATCACCGATGTCAATTTTATCACCGACGTCGGTGGATTTCAACCCTCCAATTTTTCTTCATTGTCTCAAAATCATGCCCCCAATCAGTCAACTCTCCAGTAGAAGTCATCTTAGCCCCCTGGGGCACACTTGAGATTCCTTTTGCCTTTGCCTGCCTCGACCGCCAGACCTTGGAGATCATGACCATCTCCTTCGACTCCGACCACTTCCAAGACAAACGTTGCCTTGGTTGTTTTTGCATGTATGCTACCTCACGAATGGTTAGCAAAATTGTGCGCAGACTACTTATGACCTTCACAAGTATAGGATCGCAAGCCGATTGATCCCCACTACTTGTGACGTTTTCGTGTTTCCAGGAGCACTTCCTGAGCCCAGGATACCTAGAACACAACGACCATTGGAGCTTCAGCTTAGATTGAATAACCCGATTAGCGACGACCAAATGCTGGGGCCCGATTATTTCAATTTTGGCACTCCTCGACCCTCGACCTGTGATAATTTCACCTGACCATCCCGTGGTGTGGTACACGTGCAATCTCACCCTTTGCAGCGTTCACACTCAATCCTCACCCCTCTCTATCCATCTCTCTATCAAATCGACACTCGATCTCAGGTTCCCTTCCCTCGACTCCCGCTTTGAGAGGGGAACACCTCATCCCATACTTGGGGCAACCAACTCCTATTTTTGTCTTGCAGTTCGTCAAGAACAACCAACAAGACAAAAAAGGGCAAATGTAGACACCGAAATCATGTCTACCCCTTAGGTCGTCCTCCCCCCTTGGCCCCGGTGGTCTATTTTCTAACACTTGTCCTAAGCCCCCTCAATTTTAAATTAAAATAAACAAATATTTTAATTTATTGGCCCCCTTTCCACCTCACCCATGCCACCTTGGATCCCCTCCTTGGATGCCCCCACCTCTCTCCTAGCCTTTATTACCTAAATCCTCTCTTAATCCTTCCTCCCGCATCTATTTATGCCCTCCTCAACCGTTTTCCCATGACCATTTTGACCCAGCAGCGTGCAAGAACGGACAAAAGCTAATTTTAGCCTCTGCCCCCATTCTTCTACCCCCTACATCGGTCATTATGCGGTCGACGTCGATGGTTCTGCCAACGTCGGTTGCCTTCAAAACCATTTTTTACAACTGTTCAACCCCCCGGCGAATGTGAACTCTCTTTGGCACTTTGGCATTCTGTTCCTCTCTCTCTCCCTCTCACACAGCAACACCAACAGCTACAGGTACCCTGCAGAGATAGTCCCAGGCTCTTGGCATTTGCAGGACCGTTAACAGCTCCAACAACAGGTTTCCTCCATTCTTCCTTCAGCAAGCAGGAGGTAAGCAATTTCTTGTTTTCATTTCATTTCTTATTTGGTTTTATCTGCTAATCCAGCCCACTGTCCACAACCTTCCTTATCTTTCCCTGAGAGGCTGAAAAGCCTTCTCGAATCTCTGTCTCCCGTTCATCCTCCTTTTACCTTGTCACCTATTCAGTCCATTCCTAGACAATATTCTCAGTTCCTTAGACCCCAAAACAGTCTCTCAGACCCCCAAACAATCCTTCTGACCCTCAAACAGTCTTCCTGACCCTCTGACAAAAACCACAGTTCACCCTGCAGACCAAAAATCAATCCTGAACTTGTCCCTAGCCATTACCTCGACCGTCCTCGACCATTACCCCTACCGACGTCGGTAGCCTAACCGACGTCGGTGACTTCCTTGACTGACGCCAGCATAACCACCGACGTCGGCGACTATGTAAAGCAGACTGCCACATATTAGGTACGCTTTTGCTTTCAATTTCTTTCTTCTTAGTCTTTTATCATCTCTCATTTTTGTTTCTGATTACATTCTATTTTTAACAGTGGACTGTCATCCTCCGAGAAGCCTTTTGCGCTTCTAGGACCAAGCCTTCGCTTGGCAGTCCACCTTCTTGTCATCTAACATTTTTCGTGTTTTAGTATCTTTCTCTTTCAGGTGTCATCCTCCACAACCAAAGAGGAGTTCCTGCTATCGTCTGAATCTGGTGTGCAAGTCTATAACCCAGGTACGTACAAACCCTCGTCCTTTCTTCTTAGTTTCTCATTTTTCCTTTCTTGAATGTAAAAAAGCAAGATCTCGTATAGAAACATAACCAACCTTATATTGATGACATAGGCATCCCATATTGCCCATAATGCTTAAATATACTTATCTTACACCTCTACTACAAGTTCTGAGCCTGGGCCTGCTCTCCTCCTACTTGGATACTAACGTTCAAGACAGATAGTAACATCAATGTTACTATTTTGGCTTGACATAAGTGTCCAATACCCTAAAGTCATCCAATTTGCAAATGAAGCATATCATAATGGTTGACCTAAGTGCTTTAATGTGAATTATCTCTTGATAAGATTGGTATAAATACAATACTAATCCTCATTCACTCTTCGCCTAACAATCAGACCAAAAGAGCACTTAAGAAGCACTCAAGTTACTAAAAGCTTTCTTATTCTAACCTATTTTGATATCAGTCAAAGGAACAATGTAACTATAGGTCTGAAGTACTAAAAGAGTAGTCATAAGGTTATATTTGCCAAGTTACAAGTTAGGTCATTATTGTACTCACTTTACATACATTATATGATTCACACACAAGCCAACACACATAGGAGAACGAAATGAGTTTGAGGTCCTCTTTTGGAGTATTGGCTATGTAAGCAATGCCCTTTAACAACATGGTCATTACAGGTTAGCTCGACATAGTGTGCACACTAACCCAATTTTTTTCAAGGTCACATTAAAGATGGAAAGCTACGGTTTTGCCATTTCACCAAGACAACAATCCATGATCTAGATCTGAATACACTAGAGCATAGGCGAAGCCAAACCTAAAAGCATCTAGGTGGTCACCTCTTATTTAAAAAAATATTATGTAAAAAATATTAACGTTGAACTCAGACACTAGTGTTGACGTAATTATCCTAGGCTGATGCAATTGTCTAGAGAACCAAATGTATCAGATTCAAATTTTGTCGACTGATCTAGAATTGTCTTTTTGCCTACTTTTTTCCTATACCAGATCCAACACTGTGTTAGTATCATAAATAGCTAAGTACTATCTTTTATGTCTTATATATATCTAACATAGTTGTACTTTCCATTAATAGCCTCTCTTAGTTTTATAATTTTAGTATATAGTACATATAAGTTTAACACATTAATTGGCCTATTGTAGATATGATAATCACCCTTATGCCCTATCATTTCTATATTCTTAACCCTATTTACCCAAGTAGGATTCCTTAATCCAATTAAAGGTTAAACAACAATATCCCTAGTGGGTCTAGGGGCTAAGTTTCAAATTTGAATAATATGCTCAACAATTCTTTCATGCTTGAGATGAGCAATGTTGAGATCAAACTATGTTTTGGAAGGTCTAGCTCGAGGAGTAGACCAATCAATACAAAAGCAAATAAGATGATGATTAGAGAAAAAAGTGTTAGGAAGCACAAAATTTGGCCGATCATGAATGGGAGTAAAAAAAGGTCTTATTTTGCAAGAAGAACACGATCAAAATGCTTAAGTACTCTATCTTCTCAGAGTTATCAGAAATTAAACTAGGTGAACTAAGGAGACTCTAAATCTTTCCTCCGATGGTGGTTAAGATCAAACACCTTGAGTTTGTTATGCATGTAAAATCATGCCTCTCGCTCCCAAGCACACTAATGCATGGGTAGGCAACCTTCTTTATCTTTAGGGGATTCAACCATATTGAAGTCTCCACAGATGATCTAATGGGCATCATGAAGAGAATCTGCCAACCATTTTCATAACAGAGTTTGTTCCACAACATCGTTGAATGCATAAAGATTGACCAGCCCAATGATGTGGTTATCAAAATAAAAAATGGTCCATATAACCCAATGAGAGGGGTCTTAGCCCCAATAAACAATATTTTGGGAAAACTTAGGCACTAAAAGGGTGACAACACCTACACGACTAGACTTAGGATAAGTTCCCTAATAGAGGGTACTTGGCTAGATAGTGCGAACAATAGACTAGAGTAGAAAGTCATAAATTTTGACTTCTTGCATGTAGAGAATTCCCTCGTGAGAAAAGTTTTGATAATTATTTTTGACCATATACTTATGTGGTAGATCAGAAAGACCTCAAACATTCCACGAGTATACTAACATCGGGAAACATCAAGATTCATGTCATTCCCCTCTGTAAGATATTTGAGCACTGCAAACTGATTAAGAATGGGATTATGAATCATAAAATATTTGCGCTAGAAAGGACACCTTTAATTTGGCATGCACTCGTCATCCCCAAAAAGTGAGGGACTTCAGGTATGCCATATAACAACTTTGTAATTTAGAGTAACAAGATTAATCTCAATGTTTGCTATTTTCACCCCATAAGAGGGTTGTGAAGAAGGAGATGAAATAACATGATGTAGAGAAGAAACAAAGTTGGCCACTACTTGAGGTGTGCGAGTAAAAAATGATGGTGCCTTAACAGGGGCAGGGACATCACCCAAAAGACGCTGAAGGGTTATGGCCACTTATGGGTCGGTACACAATGGTTTGAGGTTTAACATTGCCACAAGACAAAATACTTTTCTTATTAGTGACTGCGGTCCAACCATCAAAGTTCCCATTGTGGGGTTTTGGCTTAGACCCACATTTTTTTTAAGGAGCAAGAGGGGTGGAGAACATCAAAGAGCATTCTCAAATCACATGGTCTGAGGACTAGCATTTAAAGCAAGTGTTTAGAAAATTAATATAAAGCACATGCTGTGTGACCGATTGTTTACCATTTGAATCTTTGTGGAGTCTTTAAGATTTTTTGCTAGGTTGATCTCAACACAAACCTTTTTATGAGGATGTGTTGCATAAAACTCAGTTTGTTCATGGTAAATGAACCATCCAAGATGTTTAATGAGTTGATCAATGAAGCCCCATAGGGGAAGAGGTAATCCCAATAATTCTATCTAAATTAGATATTATGTTTGGCTTGTTCAGAGCCCTGAAAGTCTCGAGTCCAGTGGAAAAACCAATGCTGTGAATAAACTAAGGCCCATGGCTAACAATAACTTTGCAATGCTTTGGGTTGGTAAAATGAAACAAGAAAAAACCCTCGGTAAGGTTTTGGACTCTTTTTAGTTTCACACCATAACCTTGCCAATGGTTGTAGAGCCATTGTTTAAGCAAATTCTTAAGAGAAACTCTACCCACAAAATAAACAACCCAAAATGAAAATTTCAAAATAACTATAAACTTTATCAAATTCTAATGAATCAAATACAACATCAAATAAAAAAATGCTCAGAGTAGAATTCATATCTCATGATATACCTTAAAAACTTTCGTACTTGTTTCGGCACCATTGAACCTCATGGTCCCACTAACTTTCCCTACATCCAAAAATGGTGGTGGTGGCTATTTGATAAAAAAATTGTAAAACTGCCCAAAAGACGCAGTGCCACCCCAACTCAACCCAACAAATGCACAATAAAACTGGAAAAATCCTATCTAGTCGATTAACATTGACGGTTTGACAGAGGAACTGAAATACCTAAAAGTCTACAGACATTCATACGACACAAGAACCCTAAGCTTGAAACAAAGTATCCTAAATACACGAGTAAAAAAGAAGTTTGTTTTGTCACACAGGAGCAGAACTTTACTTTTTATCTTCAAACAACTTCCATTTTGCACTCACTGTCGAATTTCGGATGGAAGCCAAGGAGGTCAGAATGGCAAAGCATGGATTTGAGAGTCTGCCATACGAAGTGATGGAAGAAATCCTCTTCAAATTAGAATTGGAATCCCTCTGTTCTGCAGCACCCACATGCAAATTATTTCGGTCATCTGTCTCCCAAGTCCTACCAAAACTTGATGCCATCAATCTCTCTGTAAGTCACGAAAACATCATTTTCTGATTATATGCATTTGTAAATTTTTAACCCAGAATGTTTTTTTTGAAGGGTTTCTGTATGTGGGTTTTTTGCTCCATACGTGTTACTGGCGCTGGTATATACGTAATATGTTTGTTACATATTAGCTTGCATATTTTGGTCTTCTGTGAATGCTAATGAATCCACGACTTTTATTTAACTTATTTTGTATTATCTGCGAATGTGAATAAATCCACACGAGTACCTTTATTTTTTATTTATTTTTTTCTGTAAGCTACTTCCTGGCATGTGTATGCTACATCTTGGCCTGCATATTTTATTTTTCACGAAGGATAAGGTGAATGCGAATGAACCCACATTTTGAGTATTTGCTTTTAGGTTTTCTGGAAGCAACCTCTAGGCACTTGTATATATGTAATGTGTACACTGAATCTTGGCCTGCTTATTTTGTTTTTCTGTGAATTTGAATGATCCCATATTTTGAGTTACATGAGTATTAGCTTTTAGATTTTCTTTAAGCAACTTCGAGGTACTTGTATATATATGTAATTTGTATACTACATCTTAGATTGCGTATTTAGTTGTTCTGCAAATGAACCACATTTTTTACCCATATGAGATTTTTTTTGGGGTTTTCTGTATGAAACTTCTAGGCACTTGCATGTATTTAATTTGTATTACTGCAAACTGGTCTGCACATTTTGTTTTTCTTTGGATGTGAATGAACCCAAACTTTTGACCCACATGAGTATTTGCTTTTGGGTTTTCTGTTAGTAACTTCTAGGCACTTGCATATGTAATTCCTTTATGCCTTGGCTTGTATTTTTTTTCTTTAGTGTATGTGAATGTGCATGTAATGAACCGGCATTTTTGACAAACATAAGTGTTTACTGTTGGGTTTTCCTGTAAGTAACTTCTAGGCGTTTCATATATGTAACTTGTATGCTATTTCTTGGGCCTGCATATTCTGTTTTTCTGTGAATGTGAATGAAACACATTTTTTCACAATTGAGTGATAGCTGTTGGGTTTTCTGTAACTCATAGGGACTTCTATAGATGATTTGGGCACTTGTATATATGAAATGTGTATAATGCATTTTGACTCTCCATATTTTGTTTTTAATGGGAAGTACAGGCACTTGGTGTGGACAAGAAGATCCTATGGTATCTCCTCCGCGGTAATAGATCGGTTCAGAGCCTCACTGTCAATTGCAGTCGGCTTGATGACTCATCTATTGACATTTTTAATCCCAGTCTTTTAAGTCTTCAAGAATTAGTTTTGCAGAAATGTTCCAATTTCTCTCCCAAGCTTTTTGTTGCACTGGGTCAACATTGCTCCAATCTGAGGTATGTCTGTTAAAACATAATTTCTATGAATACTTCATTGCATTTTGTTATATACATTCATAAATTGTATTAAGAAAAAAGATATAAACATGAATACATTAACTCTGAACAAGTCACAAATTCCAGGAAAGTCTGTTGAGCTGTATGATAGGGTACTTATCCCAAAATTTACCCAGGTTTAAAATCTAGTGGGCATGCCTTCCACGTCAATTGGAAAATGATCTTCACATTAAGTAGTTTCCATGTTTTGGTTGTGATAGAAGAGTTGGATTTTAATGAATCTCAGTCCAAGGGCGGTGACAAGATGGGTGGTTTCTCAACTATTGAGAAACACTGTACGATAACAAAGATTGTAGAGTCTTAGCAAAAACAAGAACTGGCACATACCCCACCTAGCATAAAGCCCCATTGGCAGGGTCTTAGACTCAACTGGACATGCTAAACTTATGCATTGACTAGAATAACTTCTCCTTTCTGTTGTGTGATGAACAGGATGTTAAGAAAAGATATGCAGCCAATTGGTACTGAGGAAAGATGCCTGCATATAATATTCTAGTGATGTGTTATGTACCTATACGGATACCCATGATGTCCTGGTGTTATATGTTGTACCCTTTGTATGTTACAGTGTACTGGAGGCCCAAATGCTCTGATATCACTTCAAAGATCAAAAATACTTGAATGCCAAAAATAAAAGATACTCATGATATAGACAGGTGCAGTGTACCCAATTTTTCAATAAACTCAATAAATCACCCTTAAGATAGGGTTTCATCATACAACTATCCTCAAGGAAGGATAAACTCTAGAGCATCCTTCAATAGAGGATTACAATACAATCTAAGACATAAAAGACAATGCTAATGACATGACATGAAACCAGTGTAAATAGTCTTAACTTAATAAAACCAGTACAGGGTAAACCTATAGTATTTGCATTTGCATGGCTCACAATGTAACTAAGCAATCATACATGTAACTTGATTGTGTGCCACGTCTCATGCTTCACAGTCACTAATATTTCTCCAATACATTGTACCATGCTATGGGTAAATACTAAGTTGCCGATACGGATACGGGTATGAGTATCGGATATGACGATTTTTTTTAGGGGGTTTGGATACGGTCGTACAAAAATATATATAAAAAATTAAAAATATAAAAATATAGCCATATAAGCAAAATTAACCACATAATATGCATAGAGGAAACAAAATAACTTCAAATAAGTTAAATAACCACAAAATATATACTCATAATCCAATGCCAAATATCATAATATTCAATAGTCGAACTTATATTAGTTTTATAAAAGGTACATGGTGCAAATGTTACAATGTATGGACAAAAATAAAGACAAATCAACATTCTCATTGTTCACTATATTCTTCTTCGCCTGCAATGTCTTCATCATCATGTGGTTCATTAGAACCACAAGCAGCAGCAGTGCCACTCCCACTAGCTCCACTATGCAAGTCGTGTGAAGCACTATCTAGCTCCGTGTCAAATAAAGAAAGGCAGGCATCTAAATCAGCAGCCTCTAGGTTCACATCCCACAATTTTGTTGGCCCTTCCTTGTATTGAGGTGGTTTATGTGAAAGAAGACATAAGCTGGAATGCACATAAACCAAATCCTCCGCCTTTTTTGCAACCAACTTGTTGCGTTTAATTGAGTGGATAAAGCCATAGCTGCCCCAACTCCCTTGAGCTGAAGAGGAACTTGCAACCTATTGAAGCCACAAAGTGAATTAGAATTTATAAAAAATTAAAAATTAAAAGACAAGGTTAAAACTTAAAACAAAACATCGAAAAGGTCAAAAGAAGGGTAGAGTAAAAAAATTAAAATCTTACTTGTGATAGAATTTTTATTGCAAGCGGTTGAAGGTGGGTCGATGCTTGCCCATGGAGGTACCACCAAAAGTGAGCGTCTATCTTGTACTTGTCACGGACAACACCAAGGGAGTGACCCACCGAGGATATGTAATGCACAAACTCTTCTCTGACTTGGTCTTCTACCTCGGGATTGGGAAAGATTCTAGAGAATGCTGCTTTATATCCCTCGGCAACCTCAACATCCCTACATGGTGCGACTCTATTGGGCAAAGAAAGAATCTTTGCACTGTAGTATTTGGGTGCAAGACAAAAGCAAGAAGATGCAATGGGGTGGTCATTTTGTTTCACCTTTCAATGAGATGCGACTGTATTTCCTTGAAGAACCTCTTCGTGGGATCTTGCTCTTTGGCATTTATGATGGATTTAATGTTCTCAATCATTGAGTCTATTCCATCATAAATCTCACCCAAACATGGATGATCCATGTCCACATATCTCAACATGCTGACGATGGGCTCAGTAAAACTCAACAAATACTACACACGTTTCCACGACACACCATCAAGAATCCACCCTTTCACCTTTGTGGCCCTCTCACTGTTTGTCTGTCTCCATACATCCCAAAGGTTGTTGATGACCATGCTACTCAATGCCTCACGCACCTTAGCAAGTCGTCTCAAGACGATGGTGTGTGAGGCAAATTGAGTCTCAGCAACCTAATACAAAATTTAAACAAATAATTAATAAACTTAAAAAATTGTTCAAATATAAAAACACTCCAAATTACAAACTTATAAAATTAAATTAAATTAAGAATTACCTTCAACAACTGCAATTTTGAGAAGGTCCTGAAGATGGCTTGGGACATGTGATGGTTGGTTATGAACATTTGGATCTCATTCGCCTCCTCATAGACTTGTTTGATCCAATCAATTTTTGTCCTCAACTTTTGTAACATAAGGTTAAGGGAATG
Source organism: Torreya grandis (assembly GCA_037957365.1). NCBI lineage: Eukaryota > Viridiplantae > Streptophyta > Pinopsida > Cupressales > Taxaceae > Torreya > Torreya grandis. The sequence goes on from JARHVA010000075.1 coordinate 7,933,657, forward strand.
AACGACATAAGGTGTCCAAAATATATGCTTATACCTTGCCTCAACCAACATGCCTGCAGCTCTGCAATTTTTAGCGTTGTTTGTTACAACTTGGACAATGTTTTGAGGCCCCACTGCCTCAGTGGACTTTATCAGGATGTCAACAATGAATTGTGCATCCTTCACTTGCCCCTCATAATCAACGGCCTTCAAAAACATTGCCCCTTTAGGGCTCACCGCAATCACATTAATCAATTGCCTATTTGTCGTATCTTTCCATCCATCGGAAATGATGGACACCCCTGTTTTGATTCATGAATCCTTGATGGGCTTCAATGCATATTTAATGTGTTTTCTTTCTTTTGTCAATAAGGTGGTGCACACCTTTTTATAACTTGGGGCATTGATAGATCTCACAATTTCCTGCCAGTATGGTGATCTAATAGTATTAAATGACAGTCCACATGCGTAAATACAATGTGCGATGCTATGCTCTGCTATCTCCCTGGATTCATTTTGGAATGCCCTCTCCAATGGGCCTGCATCTTTTGTTCTCTTGCGACCAAGAGGTGAATTCTCTTCCTCTTTGGCCGCAATGGGTGTAGCAAGAAAGGGGTGTGATGGGGTCACCACATTAGCACGAGTTGGATCAACAGGAGGTGATCCTTTTTTTCTCAAAGGATGCTTTGATTTTTTCGCCACAACATCTGCCTCTTTTTGCTCTTTGATGTATGCAAGGATCTTTGCCTATGGCAAGCCTTTTTCCGGCCTTCCACCTATGCTTGGCCCACCACAAACTCTAATTCCAGTGTCAGAAATTGCACACAAATGAGCTTTCACTCGACTATACGAGTTCTTAAATTTACCGTTATACTTTGAGCAAAGCCAATGAAAACACCTTCCACCAAGCATCTGTTCTAATATCGTCACATACTTTCAAAGTGGCGTTCGCGGATTAGATGATCCCTTGCCCCACCAAACTAGCACTTGCACCCTGAGACATTCCAATTTCTAACAAATCCCTATAGCCCCTGGTAAAAAATAAAAAATTGCTATTAAAATTTAATGGTAAACTGTAAAAACTAAAAAAAAAACAATTGCTATTAAATTATTTTAATAGCAATAAAGTAAAAAACATAATCATTGCATTTAGTATTTGTGGAAATAACGGTTAAAATTTAAAAGAATAACAAAAAAAAAATTGAAATAAAAACTAATTACAAACAAAACAAAACAAAAACCACAAATCTAAAAAACTTACCTTAAATTAACAAATCTTCTTCCTTGCAAGCTCCACAAGCTCTTGGCGCTAAATAGGAAGGAGTTTCAAGCTTATGCAACTGAAAAAAATAACAAGAGTGAACAAATATGCAATGAGTGTGAAAAATGCAATGAAAGAGCAATGTGTTGTATGAATGCTGCTTTTAGGGTTGGGAATCCACTTTATTTTGTTTTTAATTGCATTTTGAAGTCCATGTTTGACTTTTTGAAAGGCGAAATTGAAAAAAATTAAAAAATCTCATTTTTTGCACTCGGGAGCTCTGGGATACGCCTAGGAAGCATGCCTAGGCTGCGGATACACCTGGATACGTCGCCCAGACGTACCTGGGCATATCCGCAGCCCAGGCACGCTCCCTGAGCGTCTCCCCGCGCTCCTCCCGCACTCCCGTCGCCGTATCCATCTCCCTACGCACTCCCGGGGTCTGCAACAGGCGTATCTGGTAACGTAGACCGTAAATATGATATATAAAATCATAAAATGATGGGTGTGGGTATGTAATAAAATGTCAAAATTTGATAATCTGCTGAGGTCTCAGTTGTAATATACCGATCAATTTAATGCCACATAGTGTATGAAATTTTCATCACACTGCTTCATTTGATTCTGACTATAATGCAAGTAGTGTATGTAAGCCCAACTTCAATCCCTCTATTGAAGACTTCACTTGAATCTGAATCTTAAATGGACTTGGGATCTAAATGTCTTTCTAACATGAATTATCCCAATGGTAAGAAAAGTCTGTCGAAGGCATGAAAATACAATTTTAATCCAATAGAACAAATACAAGATAAAGTTAATTCATATCGATTAATTGTCTTATAAGCCAATTCAAACAGGAAAATTTACATCCGACAATGCAGGAAATATTGCTGAAATTTTAGCTGTAGAATGCCTCTTCCATGTCTCAGACAGAGTTCTGGGGTTTTAAATCATCATCTAAAACAAGAAAAATATGCAGCTTCCAAGGCAAGAGTACTGCGAACAAGCTGCCTAAAACACCTATTTGTACAAAAAATGTGATTGAGGAAATCCTGAATAAACTAAACAAGTTTGTGCCTGGATACTCTATGGACTGACACTGAGCTAGAAGCTGGAAGCTCAGATCTTTATATCTATAATTTCTGGTCCTTAAAAGTGCATTAGCAATGCACATACCTTTTAATTGTTATGCAACTGAATGATCAGAGTAAACAACTCCATAGAGATGTTATAATTTCATTACTCTCTAAAACATTCTCTCCTTGCCATTGAAAAAATATTTGTTCATCGAATTTAAAATTGGGGGTCCTGTGTAGCATTGATGAACAAGGGGAAGCTGAAAAATTTATGAAATATCTCATACATTTAATAGGCAGTTTCTTCTCACCTTTTCTTAACCACAAATTTGCAAATGTTTTTCGGATGGTTTCAGTTTCTCACCATGCTACTTCTGTGCACTAAAAGTGATGGGTAAACTTTAGGTGGAAGGTAGCGTTTGGGAAGATGCCCATATTATATATGCATTTTTGAGTGAATGTGGGTGTGGAGGGCCAGAATGTTGAGTAATCAGAACATTTCTGTTTTCTGTTGCATGAATATTCAAACCTTCAGAACAAAAATGACTCAAAATTGGGCATCCCATAAATTACAAGCATAATATAATTGGATGCCTAGTTGCTAAAACTGACTAGCTTCAGGGTCAGGGCTACTTGTTATTTGGTCGAATGTATATCACTTGCCTGAACCGAGTGCAAAACAAAAATCCCACTTCTAGTCTAGCTTGTGTATTCGTGGCATGTCACTGTGATAGAAAGGGCAAACCTTCTTCACAAGACTCAATCATGTGACCATGCAATGGAATGTTAGAGTCGACACTGGTGATTGTACCTGATACAATTTGTCATTGACATTAAAGCATGTATGGTTAACAGCTGCCACCTGACCTTGGGGATCATTTTAGCTGTTTGGTGCATTTTTGTCAAAGTGGAAAATCCTTTTTGGCCAAATGTGTATGAAACTCAAAATAACATCAAAGTACTAATATTTAATCTAGATAAACTTCAAGTTATGTCTTTACCCTTGATATTTTTGCTTATTTGGAGAGAAACTGAACCAATGTCTGTTTGTGAAGTTGATAAACTCTCTGGTCTAACATGTATTTTTTTTACGCTTAAGATAACTAGGGTTAGGAACCCTAGACCCACAAAACATTGTAGTGAAAAAACTTGTTACTGATAGTGTAAACTTATTGGGACCTTAGATTATTGAAGCATATTATTGTGCATAGAAATGACAGAAGCATCATCATTTTGCTGCACATCCTGGCAACTTACAGCATTGAATTATTGGCAATAAAGCATTTTCCACACCCCAGATTACTGAAAATATTGGCCTATCAATTCATCCTCAACAGGCACACATGCAGATTATACTCACTCCCAATCTTTAGTCTGATGAAAGTAGAAATAGGAAGAAGAATGCAAATGAACTGCAGAATCATCTCTCTTCTGCCATTACTCTCTTATTTCACCCATTTATTCTTATCAAAGAGGGGCCTATCTTTCCTCAATATAATGCAAAAGAAAGTAAGCTGGTCTTCAAGAATTTAAAATTCACAAGGCAAACTGAATGGAAGACTTAATTGATTCATTTAATTTTCTCACCTTAACTCTGAAGCTTATCCTCCCTTTTTTTCCAAACTCACCCATTTCACTAGCAGAAGGAAAATTTAGCATATGAGGATGCAAAAATAACATCTGACATATCTATTGAGGGCCAAATTATGACTATTGGAGCCATGGTCATGGATTAACTTAATTGCACACCGGTAAGCTTGGCCAAAGATTGGAACGCCTCACAGGCTTTCCTTATTTTGATCAATTAGGAACAGCAGATGCACAATATATCCATTGCATCTCCTCAGCTGCAGTTTCATTCTACCATCTCACTCATTATTTAGCCAATGCACCCCCCCAATCAAGACTCAAAGAGGATCAGGGAATGACTCTTCTCATCTTTTCTATTTACAGCCCAGCCCAAGATGCCTTTTCTATTTTCTCGAAGTACTAAAAAGGAATGCAGAGAGCATTATCTTGTGTGCTAAAAATAGGGGTGATTCCACATTCTTGAAACATAAATAGGGGCATAAGGAATAAGGTGGTAGAGAAAGAATGCAGGAGCCATCAAATAGAGATATACTATCTACAGACAAATATGTTTGCCACTTATCACATAGAACGGAGACAAAACTGAATAGAAGTATTCTGATATCTTCAAGATGTATTTCCACACATGCGAGCAGAGCAAACGAGTCTATTAGTATATATAGATAGATGCCTATGTCTATATAAAAACCCCTATTTGCATAGTATGTAGTATATTTGCCCCAGGCTACTGTATATTATACTTAGTAGGCTTTGTAGAGTCTTTGGGAGGTCATTGAGGGGGTTGAAAAGTCGCAGGCTCCCCTCACCATCAAAACTTTACTACATAAACATTCTTCTGTTCAGTCCTTGAAACTAGATGCTCTTGCCATTCTAGAATTAATACATTCCCTTCTTCATTCCCAGGTTTTTTCTTGGCCTCATTGTCAGTCTTAATGTTTTGGCAACAGAGAGGAACTTGTTTGCAGGCTTCCAGGGGGAGCACAATTCCCAGCCTCTTTGCTTTAATGGCATTTCCTTTCATAACCATTATGAGCCCATCAATTATCAAATGCTGATGGTAACTGCAATCATCTCCAACACATTGAACCGTTGTCTCAATATCTGCATGGTTCTCATGAAGAATGAATGTCCCAGCTGCATTTGACATCATGTTTGCACAACTAGGGGATTGAGCAACATCAAAAACATTTCTCCTTCCAATCAATTGGCTTGGGTCGGGCATCATTTCTTTCACAAGTTTTCTGATGTCGTCAAGTTCTACCTCCTCCATCTCCTTAGCTAACCTCCACATTTGATGCACCCACGATCTCATTTAGGGATTTCTGATTTCCTGGTTAATATAGTCTGTGAATGAGGCATGAAGAGCATTTTCAATCATCCTGTTGGTATGTGAAGTCAATTTTATTCTTCCAACATTGATAGAGCAGTTGACAACTAGTTCCACTCGCAACTTGCACGTGCCGGGTGTGGCTGAAGGCCTAAATGCCAGGGTGTTGCAGGGGGCTATAAACGGCCGAGCGGGTGAAAATTTGGTGTTCGTACAATGGATTTTTAGGGTGTTCGTACACGTACAACTCACGTGATTGTACTACACGCGTTTGTACGACACACGTTTATATGACATGTGGTTGTACTACACGCGTTTGTATGACATGCAGCTTGTACTACACGGTTTTGTAACATAGTTTCTAATTTAAGTTCTATAAAAGGAACTCATGAGTTAGGAGAAATATATGGTAGTACAGTTGATAGTGATTAGAGCTAGAGAGTGGTTATGTCCATTGATGTAACAAGGGATTGATTCTTGATATTAATAAAACACTGAGAGATCCTTTCTCCATGGTTTTTTCCTGAAACACTTCCAGGTTTTCTATGTAAATGTGTGTGTACTTATGATTTTTTATTGCTTTTCATTGTGATTATATTTCTTTTTGTACTGTTTACTTTTCTAACAGTTGGTATCAGAGCTTGGTTTAATGCAGAAAGGTTTTTGGTGAGAAGTGAAGAATGATAGGAAACATGGTTACCAGATTTGAGGTCGAGAAATTTGATGGCTCAAATTTCGCTCTATGGAAACTGAAGGTTCAAGCCCTTTTGGTGAAAGATAAATGCGCCCTAGCTCTCAAAGGGGTAGCGTCAAACCCTGCAACCATGGATTAGTCAAAGTGGGATGAGAAGGATGTCATGGCTAGGGCTACAATCCAATTATCTTTGGCTGATTCAGTTTTGTTCAATGTTGCAGAGGAGAAAACAACACATGTCTTATGGAATAAGCTTGAAAAGCTGTATGAGACCAAGTCTTTAACAAACAAGATTTTGCTATGTTGGCAACTGTATAACCCGAGGACGTGTGACGGTTCATTACTTGTAGACCATCTCAATGATCTCAACACACTTATTAGCAAGTTGGCTTCAGTAGAGGTGAAAATCGAAGAAGAGGATAAGGCAGCTATTTTATTGTGCTCTTTGCCTGAATCTTGGGATCAACGAGTTATGGTGATTAGTAACTCAATACGGCAAGGGAAACTTGCGTTTGAAGATGTAGTGGCCACACCAATTTCTGAAGAATCAAGGCGAAAGACATCTCAAGGGCCTTCTTCCAATGAAGCCCTAGTTGCAAGGGGCAAAAATGCGAAAAGAGGGAAACCTGAGCGTGGACAAACTAGGTCCAAATCTAAGGGACGGAAAAGAGTCAAATGTTGGAACTGTGGAAAATCAGGGCATGTCAAAAAGGATTGCAGGGCGCTGAAGGCTAACAAAGAAAATCCTAGCTTGCAACCATCTGAGGCAAATACAACAAAAGTTGAAGCACCGTTGGAAGACGGAGAGGTTTTGTCTGCTAATTTGAGAGGTCCATTGCATCATGTTTGGCTTGTTGATTCCGAAGCCTTTTTTTTTCACATGACTCCTCATAGGGACTGGTTTTCTTCTTACTGGTCATGTGATGGAGGTGTGGTTTACATGGGAAATGACAACCCATGCAATGCAATTGGTGAAGGAGAAGTCAGAATCAAGATGTTTGATAGGGCAGTGAGGACTGCTCAGCATGTCAGACATGTACTAGGATTGAAGAAAAATCCACTGTCACTTGGAGTATTCGATGAACAAGGTTACCAATTCAGTGGGGAAAATAGTTGTCTCAAGGTAACAAAGGGAGCATTGGTGGTGCTAAAGGGATAAAGGTGGGCAATCTCTACAGGTTGGTTGGAGAAACTTGTGTTGGAGAGGCTGCAGTGGTGTTGGATGAGGCAATGGAGTCATTGTCAACTTGGCATCAACGGCTAGGCTACCTGAGTGAGTGTGGTCTCAAGGTACTACTGGATAGAAACCTTCTCCCAGGTGTAAAATCTCTAGTTTTGAATTTTTGTGAGCATTGTTTTTTTGGAAAACAAAATAGATTGCGTTTTTCTAGATGCACTACCAGAAGTAAAGAAATTCTACAATTAATCCATTCAGATACTTGGCAAGCACCTATTGCTTCTATCGGGGGTTCATCATATTTTGTTTCATATATAGATGATTATTCTCGTAAGGTGTGGATTTATCTTCTCAAGAAGAAATCTGATGTATTTTTTTGTTTTAAGAAGTTTAAGCTCTGGTAGAAAATGAGAAGGGTTAGACTATAAAATGTCTTAGAATAGACAACAAAGGGGAATTTTGTTCAAGAGAATTTACTTAGTTTTGCAATGCATGGCATAGCAAGGCAGTTGACGATTGCTAGAACACTGCAACAAAATGGTGTTGCTGAAAGGACGAACCATACAATCATGGAGCGAGCTAGATATATGCTGAGCACTGTTGGATTGGAGCAGAAATTTTGGGGTGAGGCTGTTACCACAGCGTGTTTCTTGATTAATAGATCGCCCACTACAACTCTAGATCTTAAAATTCTTGAAGAAGTATGGACAGGTAAACCTATTGATTATTCTTTTCTTTGTGTTTTTGGTTCTGATGCTTATGCTCATATTCCTAAAGAGAAAATAAATAAGCTGGATGTAAAGTCCACAAAATGTATTTTTCTTGGCTATGCAAATGGTACAAAGGGGTACAGGTTGTGGGATGCTGCTGCCCACAAGCTGGTTATTAGCCGAGATCTTTGTTTTAATGAAAAATCAGTGCAAAGAAGTAAAGAACAACAAAGTACAGCTGCTGTTCCAGTAGAGGTGGAAAAGTATGATACTAAGATGGAAGTGCAGGTTGAAAATCAGCCACCTGCCCATGAAAATCAGCAAGATAACAATCAATATTAGGTATATGAAGAGAATGAACAACAACCATATGAGCCATAGGGTGACACATCACACTTTGTGAGGAGATCCACTAGAGTGTTCAAACCACCGGAAAGGTATTCTCATAGTTGTAATTTAGCTTATGCATTAGTTACTAATGTTGGTGAGCCTAGCTCATATCAGGGGGCTTGCAAAGCTAAAGATGCAAGCAAATGGAGAGCTGCCATGGAGGAGGAGATGTAAGCTCTACATAAAAATAAGACGTGGGAGCTTGTACCATTGCCTAAGGGGTGGAAAACTATAGGGAACAAGTGGGTCTTCAAATTGAAAAGGGACATAAATGATAATGTGGAGCGGTATAAAGCTCGGTTGGTGGCCAAAGGGTATGCTTGGGAATTTGGTATTGATTTAGATGAAATATCTTCACATGTTGTATTGTTTTGGCTTTTGTTGCTAGTCTTGATTTGGAGCTAAAACAGTTAGATTTTAAAACAACCTTCTTGCATAGTGATCTCTCTGAGGAGATTTATATGCAACAACCATAAGGTTTTGAGGAAAGAGACAAGGATAATCTAGTTTGTATGTTGAACAGATCATTGTATGGTTTGAAACAGGGGCCAAGGTGTTGGTACAAGCGATTTGATTCCTTCATGATGAGCTTGGGTTTTAGTAGATGTGAGGCTGATTGTTGTGCCTGCTTTCAAAGGTATGAAGATGGCAGTTTCATTATTTTGCTTTTGTATGTTGATGATATGTTGGTAGTAGGTCCCAACATGCACAAAATCATCAAATTGAAAGCTCAGCGTGCTAGGGAGTTTGAGATGGACTTAGGAGGTGCAAAATAGATTCTTGGGATGAGGATACACAGAGACAAAAAACATGAAGCTTTGGTTGTCACAGAAGAGTTATGTGGAAAAGGTTATGCAACGCTTCAATACGTAGAATGTACAACTAGTTAGTACCCCATTTCTTGTTCACATAAAACTGTCTTCGGAGCAGTGCCCTAGCACCAAAGTGGAGAGGACGAAGATGTCTTGTTTACTGTATTCATTAGTAGTTGGTAGTCTTATGTTCGCCATGGTGTGCACTAGACCAGGTATTGCACAAGCAGTGGGAGTAGTTAGTCGTTACATGCCAAATCTAGGTTGTGAGCATTGGAAGGCTTTGAAGAGGATTCTCATGTATTTGAGGGGCACTTATGATACTGCTATTTGCTACAGTGGGAGCAGTCTTCAAGTTACTAGGTATGTGGATGCAGATTTTAGTTGAGACAAAGATAGGATAAATTCTACTACATGTTATGTTTTCTCCTTAGCAGGGAGTACAATCAGCTAGATCTCAAAGTTGTAGTCAGTGGTGGCCTTGTTTACCATTAAAGCAAAATATATGGCAGCAACGCAGGGTTGTAAGGAGGGGATTTGGTTTCATAGACTTTTGGGTGAATTGCAGCTCAAGCAGGATAACATGGTGTTGCATTGTGACAGGGAAAGTGCTTTGAACTTAGCGCGAAACCCAACATATCATGCCAGAACGAAGCATATTGATATACAATATCACTTTGTATGTGATGTGGTGGAAGGAGGACAAATCTCTTTGGCCAAGATACACACAGATATAAATCCAACAAATATGATGACGAAACCCATTGGTAGAGAGAAGTTCATTTGGTGCAAAACTTCTCTAGGCTTGCAAATTACTTGATGATTGGCAACATGGGCATTATTCTTTTAGTAAGAGGAGTTATTCGTAGGGCCACAATCTGACTTTGAGTGGGATATTATTGGTATGTGAAGTCAGTTTTATTCTTCGAACATTGATAGAATAGTTGACGACTAGTTCTATGTGTGATTCACATGCGTCGGGTGCGGCCAAAGGCCTAAATGCTAGGGGGTTGTAGGGGGGCTGGCTGCAGCCTCCATGTAACAGCTGTAACGGCCAAGCTGGAGAAATTTTGGTGTCTGTTCAATGCATTTTTAGGGTGTTCATATGTGTACGGCTCATGCGGTTGTACTACACACATTTGTACATCACACGGTTTGTACTACAAGCGGTTTTGTACCGCAGTTTCTAATTTGAGTTCTATAAAAGGAACTCATGAGTTAAGAGAAAGATATGGTAATACGGTTGATAGTGATTGGAGCTAGAGAGTAGTTATGCCATTGATTTAACAACGGATTGATTCCTGATATTAATAAAATAATGAGAGACCTTTACCTCGTGGTTTTTCCTGGAACACTTCCAGGTTTTCCACCTAAATCTGTGTGTACTTCTGATTTGTCTATTTTATTGCTTTTCACTGTGATTACATTTCTTTTTACTGTTTACTTTTCTAACACATCCTTCTGCCCTTTTGCTTGCTGCTTCCTGCTTGCAAAGCTGTTGCTAGAGATGGCCCTTCCATCTTTTCAATGCTACATTTTCCTGCAGATGAGGCCATAATGTCTTTCCACAATGCCTCAATGGATAGGTTTTCCTTTTGTGGGCCAATATTTTTATCAGATTTCAAAATTCATGTGGATATATGCAGTTTTATTTTGAAGAGCAGCAATTTCATAGACAAAGTTTGAGATGCAAATTTATAGACCATGCAACCATGCTGCATTTAAATACTTGCAGACAGCCAGTCTTTCTACCTTAGATGCTTAATGCATTAACAAGCACAATACATTATACAAATAGAATCAGGCTATGCATGCACAAAGCAAGATGCATATTTCAGAATACATAGAGGAGGGAGTAGCGTGAAGAGATATCATGTAAGATGCATCATTTCTAAAAACCAGTCCTTGTAACAGATAGAGATGCATTGAGAAAGCATGTCTTGGACAGAGGAGAGATAAAGGATCAAAGGCCATACCAGAGATGCCAAGTTGAATGTTCTTGTCTGAAACTGCTCCAAAGGCACCTTTGGGTCCAAATTAGCAGATGAGAATGATTCTTACCATGCTAGGGTGGTTTCCCATCTATCACCCAACTCACACCTCCATCCCATCAAAGCATTGAGACCACCACTTTAGGCTTAATGATTAATCTGCCGGTTTGGGCAAAAAATTACATAATGGTTCTTGGGCTCAAAATCCTATACCTCTGATGCTTCCACCAACTATTGAAAAAGGAAAGGTTGTAAGATGAATCAAATAACAATGTATGCTTGCCAAGCTTAATTTGTTGGTAGATGGTTGATGATAAATATTTTATAATGCTATGAATTTAATGAGTTTGCATATAATGAATGCTAGTGCTAGTAGAGTAAATGGTGTAAATCGTTTTAGTCTCACCGTCATCGCCCAGTTATAATAATCTTGACATCTGTTCTAGTGTCATCTCCTTTTACTGACGAGGCATTGTTGGCAGTACTTCTAGATTGATTGGTTTAGTTCTAAGTCTAACTTACCAGAAGGATCTTTTCGCTGCACGTTCTCTACAAGAGTGACATTGGATTGATATATGTAATGAGCTCAACACGGCACAAGAAGAGAAGAAATAAGAGTAAAACAGGAGTTTGACATCCATCCAGAAAAGAATAATTGATATTAATGACAATGTCAATGCATAAAGAATGAAGAATATTAGAGATATTATCCATGTGAAGATAGAATAAAGATAAAATTTATTTTAGTTAGTTGCATTGTTCAAAGATAAGGTTTAGTTCAAAGATAAGATCTAGTTCAAAGATAATATTTAAGGCATCTAATGCTATTCCAATAGTCCTCATCATGTTTAACAACCATACCAAGAGAGGGAGATCTAATAGCTTTTCTTAAAATAGTATAGGTTCTAAGCTGAGTGTTGGGCAGACTGAACTTAACTTTAAGCTCTTCCCAAAATAGCCATCTGCCATGATCATATATGTCGGCAAAGGTTTTGATTCCTTTAGCAAACAACAAACTAGCATAACCCCCCCTCCAATTAGCAATAAGGAAATTGTTATAGTGCAAGTTCCACCAAATAGATCTAAAGCCTTGACATGTACTGCCATGCCAATTGAAAGGGGGCTGATTCACCACCTAGTGCCTCGCCTCCTCTCAAGCCTTCCACAGAGAACAAAAGATAGGAGAGCCAACTGCCTTGACAAAGAAAGAACCAAACATGATGTTAGATGTATGGAGACCCTTCCGCTGAGGCTTACCCTGAGGAACCCCATTTTCATAATGTTGTGCCTAACTATAACTTTCCATGGTTCAATTCCATGCACAGCTCTAAGAATCCACTTGATTGCAAGGGCAAGACCTTGAAGTTTTAAATTTCTTATTACCAAGCCCACCTTAAAGTTTTAGGTTTACAGCAAATTCTCCAAGCTACAACATGTCTCTTTTTGCTTCCCCTTCCATTTGACCAACGAAACTCTTTGAACAATTTATGCATCTTATTGAATTGGGAATTACAAGAAAAGCCAACAAGAAGAAAAGTAAATACTGAAAGAAAACATTTTTGGAAACTTGAATTCTGCTAGGTAGAGAGAGCAGATGTCCTTGCCATTCCCTCTATCCATTCACCCCTCTGTCAATAGACATCGGACGGCTCACTCGACCAACAAGAAATACTAAGCTTTTGAGAATCTAGCCTATCTAGTGATTATTGTAACGAGAGGTGGACTTCTATAATGTTGTGATGACAGGTAACCTTTTTGTCAATTCTATAAAAATTTCATGTCCATGTCCTTAAAGGAAAGGATTAGAGCAAAAGGTATACCCAAATATCTAACCAACTTGTAGCGTCCACACCAAGTCCAGCCCAAAGTGAGAACCCAGCCAGGGGGTGTGTCTTCCCATCCAAGAAGAAGAGACTTCTGCACTGAAACTTTAGACCCATAAGCACTGCAACACATCTTCAACCTTAGGGAAATTTGCATGATTTTTTTCTCTTTGAAGACGGGGAATAAGGTTGTATCATTAACAAAGAGAACATCTATCATATTTTCATTATGCTTAATCCCTTTAACTAGGAGGGCCAATGGAATAGAGGAAATGGAGGGCTTCAACAACAATCACAAACAACGCTGAGGCAAGGGCACAACCCCGTCTAATTGACCTTTGTAAGACAAAGGAGTTGGTAAGATCACCATTAATTTCTACTTACGCCATGGCATGCCAGAACAAAATATTAACCATTATGCATAATTTATCTTGAAAACCAAAAGCTCTCAACATACGATCAATAAAAGGCCACTTAATTTTGTCATAAGCCTTTTCAAAGTCAAGAAGCAACATACAAACATTTTGCTTAGTTTTCTTAGCCTAGTACATATTCTCGTAGTTGGTAATTAGATAATCAAGGTTATATTAGCCTTCTACAAACCCTGTTTGAGTTACAGAGATGATATCTTATAGAATAGGGGCAATCCTTCTAGCTAAGATTTTGGCTAGAATTTTATAAGAAACATTGACGAGGGTGACAGGGCTTTGGTTTTCTAGTTGTGTAGAGTTCCCATATTTAGGAATCAATTTAATCACCCCTCTATTAATGTCCCTGCCCAAAGAACTAGATTGAATGGCTTCATTATGTAATGTCCCTTTTTGGACAAATTTGAACAATTCCGAATTTTACGTAGACCCTTGTTTTTTAAATTGGCAATTAAATAAATGATTCTACAATTGCTTTCAAAGATATAACATAATTTTAATTTCATGAGAAAGTATCAACTTTATTTCAATTTTTAATCCTTTTAAAAAATGGGTTTATTACCAAAATCAGACTATAAAGGAATGCTAACAATATTTATGAAATTCCAGCTTTATACTTGTTGCTGGAAGGGCAATGTGTTGTTGCTAAAAGGCTGAAATTTATTCATTGTTCTTATTCCTGCAACCCTGATCTTTAAAAGGGCAAAAGATTATTTTATGAAACTCTGTGATCCCTTGGTTAGCTCTGGAAACCCTACTATCAGTGGCGTTCATTGTATTAGGTGGTTGAAACCCTAATGTAAGTTGTGATCTTATTTTTGTACCTGGTGGAAACTAAATCTAAAACCCTAGTGCTCTGCTGAATTGATAGTTGAAGATTTCGATGTAACACATTTGTAATTTCTAGATGAAATTACCGCAAAGGTTTAGAGGGTTTTCGTCCTCAAACCTAAATTTGAATGGTGGGGTTTTCGTCCTCACAATTCATTCCAACTATAAGGGGTTTTGCCTTTATGCTGACAATTGATGAACTGTAAGGCTCAATCAATTGAGAAATATTGATAATAAACTTGGATGGATACAAATGAGAGAGAACTCTCAATATATATATTCAATTGTCACTTTTAGTGTTAGGGTTACACTTTGAGGGTTTAGAGTTTTATTTTTCACTTTTACCCTTTTATTTTATTTTCACTTTTCCCTATTATTACCATTTTATTTTATTTCTAATAATAATAAAGTAATATTAAACTATCACTTTTTAATAAAATAAAGTCACTTAGAAAATTTTAAATATTAACTTTATTATTTTATACTTCGTTTGAAAAAGGGGACATGACAGTCCGCACTTCCCAAAAATTGCTTGTCTTCAAGCAATTGAAAGTTCAAAAAAGGGGACATGACAGTCCGCCCTTCCCAAAAATTGCTTGTCCTCAGGGAATTACAAGTTCAACTACCTTGACTTTTCCCAACTGATCGTCTTTGTAATAACTGGATCCCAATTCATCCTTGGGAACTTACAATTCTACATTCTAAATTCCTCGTGTGATACAATATTTTCCTTTGATTTCATAACTTTAGTTGCCCTTGAGCCTTGCTCCATACATCCATTTGGGAAATCAATAACGTTATTGGCCAAGGATGAAGCAACAATACAAACATTTGCTTCATATTTGATCAAGAATAATTTGAATGTATTGATAAGTGCATTTGCTTCTTTTACTAAATCCATGTGATCTTTATCAAATAAGTGCTCTAGCAATCGATTGATAAATGTAGATTGCCCTGAAACTTGAATGTGATAGATGCCTCTATCCAAAGGTGCTCTAAGTCCTAACATTAAAGCATGAAATTTCACAAGCACCTTCATTGTTGTACCTCCTAAAATATGGTGTAAATCAGATGTGTATAGGCTGGAAACAAGTTACAACAATCACAAACCACCTGCTTTCACTCGAATCATCATCCAATGATAAGACCCTTTTAAAATGTGCAAACTTGTAGTTCATGACTAATAACAACTCATGATCTGAAATTTTCAAAACTGGCAACATGACACTGGCACAACAACTGCAAAACTGCATATCCACTTGTATGAGTGCAACTGAAATAATGTGGTGATTGATAATGATGATGACAACAACATTAATGGTGGTAATTTGGTTCATAGCTGCCCTGGGTATGGTTCTTGTATCACTTGACGGTAGTATCCCATCACCACACATTCCCTTCATGTCTTGTTGGTGATCCTTTGCACAAATATCCAAGTTTGGAGTTATTCCACCACGCTTATGCTGCGCCACTCTGGTATTCATGCGAATTTCCCCTTGAGATATTCTTGTGGTGCTTATAACTTCCTCAATAGGAAGGATATATCCAACACACTCAGCTCTTGATGCCACTCTTTACTCAAAGGCAATCTTGGAAGTGCAAAATCAAACACCATGCAAAATTGATCCTAAGTAAACCAAATATCATCATGAGAAGATATCTCACCTAAACCCATGTCATAAGAGTCATTGCACACCTTGTATCTACCCCAAGTGCTGACAAGTTTTTGTGCTTTCGTGATGCAAGGAATGGTAAAGCCATCTTGTAGTATCTCATCCTTCGTGAATTCTCCTTCACACATCCATGGGTGGCAAACCTGTATGTAGTCTGATTCTAAAAACACCACACCATGTTTAGTCATAAAATCTTGAACATCAAAATGACACCCATTCTGCTTACTATCATCTAGCATCAAGCATCCCATTGTGATTTTCCCCGTTAGGCCATCATCTATAACCTTGTCTTCAAATGTAGAACTTGGCTCCAAGAAGTGATCTATGAATTGTGAGCATTGATCCTCCACAACTTCGTTAGAATGCACAACATACTCTATATGATTCCTCATGAACTTCCTTCCTATCCAAATGCACGGGATGAAGAATTCACTAGACATAGTAATATTGATGTCATCAAAGCTTTTATCCTTCTTGTATCTCAAAAGATCACTCGGATCCCATATGTAAAAAAAATTTTGAACTTGAATCAAAGAATGTATATGCCCTATGCTGCAAGTTGTATCTTTGACTCTAATGCTTTCTATGATGACAAGAATCTTGTAATGGCTTAGTATTAAGCAACAACTCTGAAATATGACCCTCCTTTACATACCTTGGGCTGTAATGTAATGGGCACCTCAATTACGTCCAAAACTAACCCAACTGAAACCCCTTGTAACTTCGGAACGATTTGCTTGTATTGTTTTTTTTTGTGTTTTGCAAAGTCTTATGCATGTAACATAAATATAGAATTGAAAGCATAGACACACAGCTGAAATAACCAACACACTGTATTTATATTAATTACAAAATGAATAAACAAGTGTAATGTCGGCCATGCGATAGCTCACTAAATACTCCAGCAATGGAATGAACATTGTTTCAAGCGAATATCCTCAGCGAATACCGAAGGTACGATTATTTTGTTCTCCGTCCAACAGAACTACGGACTTTGCATGTTTGTTTTTACGGACTCCGCAGGCTTGTTTCTATGGACTCTGCAGGGTTGTTTCTATAGACTCCGCAAACTTGTTTCTACGGACTCTGCAGGCTTGTTTCTACGGACTCCGTAGGCTTGTTTCTCTCGACTCTTATTGCAAATAGCTTTGGACACCAGCGCGGGTTGAGAAGGCATTAACTGAATATTGATTAAATGAGGAGATAAATGACACTCGTCAGCTGCTACAAGATGCTACAGTGACGCGGCTGCTACAGTGACGTGGCTGCTACAGTGATGCGATTGCTACAGTGATGCGATTGCTACAGTGACACGACTGCTACAGTGATGCGGTTGCTACAATGACACGATTGCTACAGTGATGCCGCTGCTACAGTGACGCGGCTGCTACAGTGGCACGACGGCTACAGTGACGTGGCTGCATGAGGCTGAAAGCATAGACTCCAAGGACCAATCCCAAGGATTGATGTCTAGAGTGCTACAGATGGGAAGGACGTTTCCAAATGCCAAAATAACTTGCAAACTGCAAGTACATCAATTCTTCTTATCCAACATGTTAAATGAAGTCACAACCGCTTCCTTTTATTCTTTCTCTAAGGGGCAACTCAACTCTCATGAGCAATGTGGGATAAAAGATGTGCAACATTTTATATATTAAAATATTACTTCTGTCTCCCTTGGGTACCATCCCCATAAAGTAAGTATTAAAATAACACTTCAATATTTTGTAATTAAGTTAAATGTTACTTTTATAACACTTCAGGCATTAAAATATAATAGCAATCGGACTCCAAATAGCGCAAGTGATAGTTCGCCGAAAAGCTCTCGTCGAGGAGTATCAAATCCAATCACCAAAACTGGGCTTTGCTATGTCCTGCTAACTTACTAAAAATAGTATTTCTGAAATTGAATCAACTCGGTTTTGGCCCAAACTGGAAATGACTAGGCCAAAACACTCTAGGATCCCTTCAAACCCTTTGTCAGCCCTCAGGACCATGTAGAACTAGGCTAACGCACACACACGCTTGGTCAACTGCTAAAGTGGGGACATTACAGTCTGCCCCTCTTGAAATTGCTTGTCCTCAAGCAATCTCAACCCAGCCTGCTGCTCCATCCTGATAAAAACACCATACTCCACAAGCTGTGAAGCAACATCATGGAATCCATAAGAGCCAATTCACCAATCGTGTCAATACTTGGATCCCAAACCAACATGTAGAACCCACTGTAAGAGATGAAAAAGAAGTTTGTCAACCAAGTACCCTTACGTAACCATCCGTGCATGTAAGACATCTAGTCAATGTGAAGATGAACCCCCATATGCCCTTAAACCAGCACAAATGGCCACCAAACCTTGCTGTCATAACTCTGATTAGAAGCATAGATGATATCAAATATGTCATCAAACCAATCACTATCACCATCATGGGAATGATCAACTATCTCAATTGGAGACTCTGGGTTAGGCAATTCGTGCCTCTCATCATTAAAAGAATGGCGAATATCACGAATATGTTGAAAGGGAAGATTGACTTGTTGAACCATAATCTTAGCTTGTTTAGCTCTTTCCACCCATTTTTCATTCAAAACCTGGGCATATTCTATATCAGTTGTATCAAAATGTATAAACTCAGTCCTATGACAAGAGACACCATCAAAATTACCATGTACCATACTTGCCTCTTGTAGTCCATCAGCAGGTGAAACTGTGCCCTTACTTTCTTCATGATTGTTAGTGGCAACATTAGGAGAAAAGTGAAATATATCACTACTGTTCTAAAACTGAAATTTAGGACTGGTTTCAACCTTTGTGTCCTTGCCTATGTGATCTTCTTTGGAATGATGAGGAATTTCCATACCACGGTGGCTTGAATCCACCCTATATTCCCCGTAGTTATCACACACAATTTGGTTGCCATCATAGGTAGATTCCATAACGCTATTCTCCCCATGCAACCAAGTCATTAGCTCCTGTTGAAAAACAGAAACATAACTGCTGTCATTCAAATTAGAATTATTGTTATGTGCTTGAGCCATGTTTTTGACCCCTGTTACCGTATCATCATTGAAAATTTCTTGGCCAACGCTTGCAACATTCTCTTCATCAGTATTCTCAAGTGTAAGTGCCACAATATCAAGAGGAGGATGTAGGCTAACGCTGCCCCAAATCAGACTTTTGGGATCTTCTTCTTTGCTTCCGCTGGAACCATCAAACATCACCAATTCTAAACTTGTTTCACGTCCTTCCCATGTGGTTAGAGGTGGTAGTGTGTCAAGTAATTCTTCTTCAATTGATGTCACAAGGCTGCAAGGTATGCCCTTGTGAAACTCTTCCATTCTTCCATAAACTTGTTCAACTTCTGTGCCCCTTGCTTTGACATTCTGTATCATGAAAGGGACTGCTATAGAGGACTGATTTGCTGAATTATGCATGGAATGATGAAACATACTCAACTGAAGACAAAGACCCATGATCTCCCTATCTTTATCTTCCCATACCAATTTTTTTTTTTTCTGATTTTTCTTCATGTGTAGGCATTGTGTCATCATATGAATCAACTATCTCACTAAAAGATGCATTGTGATCATTCCAAGAATCCACACCATCATTATCCATGTCAACCTCGTGCTTTACATCAAGGGAAGCTATGTTTACAATATCTCTAAAGGGCTGATCCAGGTTTGCATTATCTTCCACTTTGTGATCAACCAAGGAACACCATTAGAAACCATACCTTCATATGGATTGTCAATCATAATCTCTACGTCACCCACCAAGAGGCTCATGCACCCTTTTGTAGACGCCTCAAAATATCTGTAGGAATGATCTAGATGCAGGGCTAATGCTGCTGCCATGTCCTCATTTCCACGCAACTCTTTATCATATGAAGATTCTGACAATTCATTAGGGACATCCTGAGACTCAAGCATACTCCCTTCTTGAGTTAAGCCATCCTTTTCAAACTTTGTAACCTCATTTGTTATGTTTTCAACACTGCTTGGCTGCAATGGTTCTTTTTCCTTGTTAACTCCACATATGTGATCAAATGACTAGTGTTCTTGACAATTGAAACAAATATGCTCTTTCTTCCTTTGGTTCTTGCTCTTTTTGGGTGATCCTGGGACCTGTATACCCAAAGAAATTAGCTCTGCAGCCATCATATGTTCTTTGAACCACCCAATTTTCTGTTCAAGCAAACCTTTTGAGAAAACATAAGCCATGGGGGAAACACACTGCTCCTTCCTCCAAATGGCCAACAAGTCTAATTGCAACTACTTACAGATATCATCATCCTCATCTAAGATTAAGGACATAATAGTTTGCATACAAGCCCTCACATTGTCTGGATGATGCTCCCTAATTTCAGTTAGGAAGCATTGAAACATTCGAATAATCAATTTATCACATCTGAGATCCAACAAAATGATAAATGATCTGGTTCTTGCCATGTTTTCTAAAATCTTAGCCTTCTTACCAAAAGTAGGGGCTTTGACATAATGTAACCCATGTAGACTCTCCACAATCAGCTGTAGAACCTTTTTGAGTATGTCATCATTATAGGGTGCTACAGGGGCTGTTATCTTTATGATCTCATTGTGAGAAGAAGCAACTGCAAGTCTCACCTCTTCATAAGGATGTTCCACAAACCTGTGCGGAGCCAAAACGAGCATTGAGGGCTGCAAGGCCCAGTTCAGAAGCCTCCAATCTGACTGGTCTACTTTGGACAAATATGTGTCTAATTCCCCCAACTTAGAGAGAACATCATCAGGAAATTCCGTGGACTTCAATTGTAATCCAATTACATAAAGCCGATTGCCTACTTCCCTTTCTTTCTGTAAATCCCTTAACTGATCACCATTAAAAGTATTGTTGAATTCTTTTGAGAAAATGACACTTTTCAAATCTGCCATTGTCTTTATTTTATTTACTGTAATATCCCGAATTAATCTGCCTTCGATTTTTGAATTTTTTTTGTTCGTCAAATTCTTGGCATGTTGTTGTAAGTCTCTGTATTTCTGAATCTTTAGCTTGTTGGAATGTTGTTTATGATGTTTACGTAATTTCGGTTCCAAAATATTCTTCTAACTGAGGATTTGGTGAAATAACCTCTGAATTTGCTGATTTAAAATCAAACTCCCTGTAATTGATATTATACAATTCTTGTCCTTAAGATGAAGCTAACACTGTTTGTAATTAATGTAGTTTGATGATACTGCTGTACCTATACCGATACTGAAATCTGCTTATATTTTTTTTAAATGGTGATACACTCAGCGTCCAATCACCAAATGTTGAAACAGGTAATACTTTGCTGTTATAACTGTTGAGCAGAATTATCTTTGAATGCCCATGATAATAACAATGCAACCTTCCCCAATCACTCATGTCACTTCTTATGATGAAGGCTTCAACTCTATAACGCTGTGTTTCTCTGAATAATGACTACAAAATATATTAGCTGCGATCTGTCAAACACAAGCACTTGCCTTAAAACTTTCTTTTGAACTGGTGAATATAATGAAGGATCCACGGAACACCATAGATTATGCTGCGCTCAGAATTAAGACTCCTACGATTCCTGGGCGATTTCTTCTTATGCGATCATATAATTTTTATATTTGTCTTCAAACTACACGGGACCCACACTTCTCCCTCTCACTGTCAAGGTTTGTTTCCTAGGTAGAGACCAACTTCAAATTCTAATTCTTTAATCAACTCTGATATCAAACCAAAGAATTTTTGAGATTCATCGAACCCTAGCATCATCTGAAAATCTTCTTTTGCAAACCAACACAGGATGGCAGGGTCATGGCTCTAATACCACTGTAATGGGCACCTCTGTTACACCCAAAACTAACCCAGCTGAAACCTCTTGTGACTCCGGAACGGTTTGCTTGTATTGTTTTTTTTTTGTGTTTTGCAAAGTCTTATGCATGTAACATAAATATAGAATTGAAAGCATAGACATACATAGCTGAAATAACCAACACATTGTATTTATATTGATTAGAAAATGAATAAACAAGTGTAATTGTTAGGAGGCCCCTTATCCAACGGTAGCACAATTGATTACTTATATATGAGCAATTGAACACGGAAATTATACCAGAATGATTAAGAAACTAGAAACATGAGACAGCAAAGAATTTGAGAGACAATACACACAATTGTATTAGATAATACTAGAAGAAAATACAAATAAGGAAGATGCCACTTCTCCCTCCACCTCAAAGGCTTGCCACACCTCAAGACCTTCTTCCCTCTCTCTTGCTCAACACAAAACCAACTCTAAAGCCTGAGTTACAATCCCTCCTTGAATGCTATAGCTGATCTCCTTGACCTTACACCTGTAGATCTCCTTGACCTTGCTTGCTTCAATGCTCTTACTTGATCAATATGATGATTACAATACATGCCTCATGGTTCTTTAAGTAGGAATCCATGGTTACAAAAATAGACATCTAACTACTAAAATTAGACACATAGCTCGCGACTTAAAATAGTCTCTTAGCATGCAAACACTCGGTTTAACTAACTGACTGTTCGTAAATAACAGTTCTGGACCGCACAGGCGACCGACGTCGGTCCCTGCTTGTCTGGTGCTGCCGACGTCGGCCGACTCTCTGCCGTCGCCGGTCTCCTTCTCCACTGCATCTGACCGACGTCGGTCATACTGCCGACGCCGGTGGCTCTGGTTCTTCAGCATCCTTTTTTCATGTGTGTGCAAACGGTTGAAGCTTTTAGCTCCACACCCTAACAGTAATGTCGGCCATGCAATAACTCACTAAATACTCCAGCAATGGAATGAACATTGTTTCAAGAGAATATCCTCAGCGAATACCGAATGTACGATCATTTTGTTCTCCGTCCAACAGAACTACAGACTTTGCAGGGTTGTTTCTACGGACTCCGCAGGCTTGTTTCTCTCGACTCTTACTGCAGATAGCTTTGGACACCAGCCTGGGTTGATAAGGCATTAACTGAATATTGATTAAATGAGATGGATGACACTCGTCAACGGCTACAAGATGCTACAGTGACGCGGCTGCTACAGTGACGTGGCTGCTATAGTGACGCGATTGCTACAGTGATGCGGTTGCTACAGTGATGCAGCTGTTACAGTGCGCGGCTGCTACAGTGATGCAGTTGCTACAGTGGCGTGGCGGCTACAGTGATGCGACTGCATGAGGCTGAAAGCATAGACTCCAAAGACCAATCCCAAAGATTGATGTCTAGAGTGCTACAGATGAGAAGGACGTTCCCAAATGCCAAAATAACCTACAAACTGCAAGTACATCAATTTTTCTTATCCAACATGCTGAATGAAGCCACAATTGCTTCTTTTTATTCTTTCTCCAAAGAGCAACTCAACTCTCATGAGCAATGTGGGATAAAAGATGTGCAACATTTTATATATTAAAATATTACTTATGTCTCCCTTGGGTACCATCCCCATAAAGTAAGTATTAAAGTAACACTTTAATATTTTGCAATTAAGTTAAATGTTACTTTTATAACACTTCAGGCATTAAAATATAATAGCAATCGGACTCCAAATAGTGCAAGTGATAGTTTGTCGAAAAGCTCTTGCCAAGGAGTATCAAATCTAATCACCAAAACTGGCCTCCGTTGTGTCCTGCGAACTTACTAAAAATAGTAAGTATGCCTGAAATTGAGTAAATCAACTCGGTTTTGGCCCAAATTGGAAATGACTAGGCCAAAACACTCTAGGATCCCTTTAAACCCTTTGTTAGCCCTCAGGACCATGTAGAACTAGGCTAACGCACACACACGCTTGGTCAACTGCTAAAGTGGGGACTTTACATGTAATCAAAGTGTTCACCTTCCTTTGCCGAATTAGAAATTGTTGATATATCCCCAACACCTCTATTCTTATGACTCAAAATTTCCGATTTAGGATCAACATTCTTTTCAATTGCATGCTTACCAACATGGCTATCCTGAAATTCAATCATATACGACACTGACTCACCTTTTGGAAGATCGCTGGGTACCTCATGGATTGGCATATCTATTTCCATTTTCGGCTCTTTGCATTTAGCTAGTGATGCCTTTTCCTCCTTGACTTCATTGATATACATCCAATCATTAGAAGTCAATAAAATATTTTCCTATCATCAAAGGATCTTTATCCTCACCTTGCATGTTGGACCCCCCCTGTTCTTGCTCAATGATGTCTTGTGGCTCTGAATTTGACTGTCCTTCTTGCTCCCTGATTTCTTCCTTAGCAATCTTTTGAGGTTATGACTTTTCCTTTTTCTTATTCAACCTTTTACTTCTATTTTCTTATATCTCCAAGAATTCTTCAAAGGTATTAAAAGATTTATAGATGTCAGAGTTTTTATCATATGCATTAAAGGCAAGAAGTTGGACCTCATTTTTGTCACACTTCTCTTCTAACCATGCCTCGTGAATAGGATCTTTCTTTCGTGATCTTCTAAACGAAGTTAGATCTTCATAGCTAATAATAAACTGTTCCAATAATTGTTTCTTAAAACATTGGCTCTTCATTCGCTCCAGGGTATCCTCAATTGGATATGTAGATCTTTGCCTCTGATTTTTCATTATGCTGCATAAAAATTCGATTTAACCTTGCAGGCTGGCAAGACCAATGCTTTGATACAACTGTAATGTCTCTTTCCGAACAAATTTGAACAATTCCAAATTTTACGTAAACCCTTGTTTTCTAAATTGACAATTAAATGAATTATTTTACAATTGCTTTCAACGATATAACAAGATTGTAATTTCACAAGAAAGTATCAACTTTATTTCAATTCCTTAATCCTTTTACAAAATGGGTTTATTGCCAAAATCATATTGCAAAGGAATGCTAACAATATTTATGAAATTCCAACCTTATACTTTGCTGCTAGAAGGGCAGTGTGCTATTGCTAAAATGTTGGAATTTATTCTTTGTTCTATTTCTGCAACCCTGATCTTTAAAAGGGCAAAAAAATATTTTATGAAACCCTTGTGATCCCCTGGTTAGCTCTGGGAACCCTACTGTCAGCTACGTTCTCTGTATTGGGCAGTTGAAATTTTACTGTAAGTTGTGGTCTTATTTTTGCACCTGATAGAAACTAAATTTGAAACCCTAGTGCTCTGTTGAATTGATATTTGAATTTTTCGATGTAGCACACTTATAATTTTTGGATGAAATTACTTCAAAGGTTTAGAGGGTTTTCATCCTCAAATGTAAATCCGTCGTGAGGGTTTTCGTCCTCACAATTCGTTCCAACTACAAGGATTTTCGTCCTTATGCTAAAAACCGATGAATTAGAAGGCTTAATTAATTGAGAAATATTTTGATAATAAACTTGAATGGATACAAATGAGAGAGAACTCTCAATATATAGACTCAATTGTCACTTTTAAGGTTAGGGTAACACTTTAAGGCTTAGTGGTTTACTTTTCACTTTTTCTTTTATTTTCATTTTCTCCCTTTCTCACATTTTTGTTTTATTTTTAATAATAACAAAATAATATTAAGTTGTCATTTTTTCATTTAAACAACTTAAAATATTAACTTTATTATATTTTACTATATTTGAAAAAGGGGACATGACATTATAAACTCCTAGAAGTTTAGGAGCTAAAAAATTCAGCAGGGAACCCATTAAAACTAGGGGATTTGTCATCCTTAAGCGAGTCAATGACAGTCTGAACTTCATCAAGGGAGATATCCTTCTCAAGGGGTGTAACAGTAGAACCATAGAATTTATTAGGGATGATTCTAGAACATAATGATCTATTTTCACAGATCTTATGGTTTGAGCCATCAACCCTTATAGAAGGAGAAAAATGCAATTTTTAATGGTTTCCACATTGTTAGAGACAACACCACCAATATCTATCACTCTAATCCTATGTTGCTGATATGGATATAGGTGTGAGAATCATATATGTGGATGTGGGGGATTTTTTTGGGGTTAGGATACGGTTGTACAAAAATATATTTAAAAAATTAAAAATATAAAATTATAGCCATATAAACAAAATTAACTATATAATATGCATAGAAGAAACAAAATAAGTTAAATAACCACAAAACATATCCATAATTCAATGCCAAATATCATAATATTCAATGGTCGAACTTAGATTAGTTTTATAACAAGTACATAGTGCAAATGTTACAATGTATGGACAAAAATAAAGACAAATCAGCATATTCATGATTCACTATATTCATTTTCATCTTCCACTGTGATGTCTCCATCATGTGGTTCATTAGAACCACAAGCAGAAGCATTGCTACTCCCACTAGCTCCACCATGCAGGTTGTGTGAAGCACCATCTAGCTCAATGTCAAGCAATGAAAGGAAGGCAACAAAGGCATCCAAGTTAATAGTCTCTGGGTCCACATCCCAACACTTTGTTGCCCTTGCCTTATACTTAGGTTGTTTGTGTGAGAGAAGACGCAAGTTGGAATGCACATAGACCAAATCTTCCACCATTTTTGCTGCCAACTTGTTGTGCTTAATTGAGTGGATAAAGCTATAGGTACCCCAGTTTTGATTAGTTGAGGAGGAACTTGCAACTTATTGAGGCAAGCCGCAAAGTCAATTATAATTTATAAAATTAAAAAGTTAAAACAAAACGTTGAAAAGAAGGGTAGAGGGTTAAAAAAATTAAAATCTTACTTGTGATAGAATTTTTATTGCAAGTCGCTGGAGGTGGGTGGATGCTTACCCATGGAGGTGCCACCAAAAGTGAGCGTCCATCTCGTACTTGTCACGAATAACGCTAAGGGAGTGACCCACAGAGGTTATGAAATGCACAAACACTTCCCTTACTTGGTCTTCTACTTCTGGATCGGGGAAGAGTCTAGAGAATGTTGTCTTATATCCCTCATCAACCTCAACATCCCTATATGGTGCGACCCTTTTGGGCCAAAAAAAAGATCTTTGTGCTATAGTATTTGGGCGTCAAAGCAAAAACAAGAAGATGCATTGGGGTGGTCATTTTGTTCCACTTTTCAATGAGATGCAACTGCACTTTCTTGAAGAACTTTTTTGTAGGATCTTGCTCGTTGGCATTTATGATGGATCTAATGTTCTCAATCATTGAGTCGATTCCATCATAAACTTCATATAAACATGAATGATCCATATCCACATATCTGAACATGCCGACGATGGGCGCGATAAAATTGAGCAAATACTCCACACGTTCCCACCACACGTCATCAAGAATCCACCCTTTCACCTTTGTGGCCTTCTCACTATTTGCCTGTGTCCATACACTCCAAATTTGGTTGATGACTATGCTACTCAATGCCTCACGCACTTTAACAAATCATCTCAAGACGAGGGTGTGTGAGGCAAACCGAGTCTCAACAACCTAATACGAAATTAAAACAAATGAAATTAAAATCAAATGTACAAATTACAAACATAAAAAATTAAATAAAAAATCTACATGATTCATGAATGATTTATGATTAAATAAAAAGTTGCCTTCAACAACTGCAACTTCGAGAAGGCCCTGAAGATGCCTTGGTCTATGTGATGGTTGCTTATGAACATTTGGATCTCACTCGCCTCCTCATAGACTTGTTTGCTTTAGTCAAATTTTGTTTCCAATTTTTGCAACATAAGGTTGAGGGAATGAACGGCACAAGGTGTCCAAAATATGTGCCCATACCTTGTCTCAACCAACATGCTTGTAGCTTTGCAATTTTTAGTATTGTCCATCACAACTTGGACAACGTTTTGAGGCCCCACTGCCTTAATGGACTCTATCAAGTTATTGGCAATGAATCATGTATCTTTCACTTGCCCCTCACAATCAACGGTCTTAAATTTTTTTCCTTAGGGTTCACTGCGACCACATTAATCAATGTCCTATTTGTCGTATCTTTCCATCCATAAAAAATGGACACCCCTGTTTCAATCTACGAATCCTTGATGGGATTCAATGCATTTTCAACTTATTTTTTTCTTTTGTCAACAAGGTAGTGTGCACCATTTCATAACCTGGGCCGATGAACCCTTTAGGGGCAACATTGATAGATTTCACCATATCTTGCTAGTATGGTGATCTAACAACATTAAATGATAATCCACATGCGTTTAGACAATGTGCAATGCTCTACTCTGCTATGTTCTTGGATTCATTATGGAATGCCTTGTCCAATGCGTCTACATCTTTTGTTCTTTTGTGACCAAGAGGTGAATCCTCTTTGTGGCTGCGTCGGGTGTAGCAAGAAATGGGTGTGATGGGGCCACCATATTAGCACGAGATTGATCAACAACCATATGGGAGGATCCTTTCTTTCTCAAAAGATGCTTCGCTATTTGTCCAACAAGGGCATCTACTGCTTCTTGCTTTTTGATGTATGCAAGGATCTTTGCTTATGGCAAGCCCCTTCCTGGTTTTCCATTCATGCTTGGCCCGCAACAAGTTTTGATTCCAGCGTCAGCATGTGCACACAAATGGGTTTTCACCCAATTATATGAGCTCTTGTATTGAGAATCACACTCTGAGCATTGCCAATGGAAACACCCTGCATGTGGCAGTTGTTCTAACATCGTTACATGCTTCCAAAGAGGCGCTCGAGAATTGGGCTTGGAGGTAACCCTTGGCCCACTGAACTATCACATGCAGTGGCAAACATTCTGGCAAATCGAAAATCCTTATAACACCTGATAAAATTATAATAATATTGATTTTTTTTAATTGATGACAGCGTTTGATTGGAGCGTAGACCGGTATGCGACACAATCGGGGGCCCAAATCCCCATGCAATTTATTAATCCCTTGAATACCACCTGTATATCAAATATTACCAGATGTATACCAACTATTACTAACATCGACCACCAGCAGTCTCGAGGATAACCAACGACCATTAATGGCCTCGAGAATACAACCAATGGCCACAACTAGCCTCACATGTCTTTCCAGAGATTTGACCCTGGGTCGGGCTTGAAACAACCAAGCCACTTTACCAACTCACTGACATCTCATTGGTTATAATAATATTACTATTAGTCTATTAGATTTTAAAACATTTAGCATTTGTTGAAAAAATCTTTAAAACTTATTAAAAGAACAACAAAAAAATCAAAACTAATTACAAACAAACAAATATTTAAAAAATAGAGGGGAAAAAAGAAACTTAAAAAAAACTTACAAAACTGAAAAGAATGTACCTTGAATGAACAATCTTCTTTGTTGCAAGTTCCTCAAGTTCCTTAGCACCAAATAGGTAGAGGTAATGGTGTAAGTTTAGCACAATGAAGGAGTTCCAAGCTTATGCAACTGGAAAAATGCACAAGAGTGAACAAATGTGCAATGAGAGGTAAAAATGCAATGAAAGGTAAATGTTTGTTATCTTTTGATAAAATGAGTGTGAATGCTGCTTTTAGGGTTGAGAATGCACTTTAAAATATTTTTAAATGTTTTTTGAGGTCCATAGTTGACTTTTACTACATAACCACAAAACATTTAAAAACATATCCGGGTGTACCTGCATGGGCAGGGATGTACCTTGCTTGTTGCCCCTCGTATCCCCACGGGAAATCGTATCCGAGCAAGTATCGTATTGTATCCACAAGTCCCTAGGAGCGTATCCAATAACATAGCTCTAATCTTTTCTTTATCATGTTTGGCTCTGAGGATCTTAAAAAAATACTTGGCACCTTTATCACCAAGCTGAAGCCAGGTTAACTTGTATATAATCAAAGCTCCCTTGGCTAAATAAATTGAACAGATGCCAGAGGCCTGATTTATATACTTTGAGTTAACCCAAACCAATCTATTGGTGGGAGAAATGCTGGAGTCCACAATACACTAAACCCACTTCTGATGAATTAGAATCATAGTTATGAGACTCGGTGAGTCTTGGCTAGGACTCGCCAATCCGAGTCTGTGGTATATCTGTTGAGGAATTGCCAATTCTGCAGAGGAATCGTCGAGTCCAGTGGCAAGTCTGGAAGTTTGCCAAACTCGTGAGTCCCGCCCTTGGACTCGGCGATTTCGAGTTTTTTCAAATTTAAAAAAAACGTTAAAAAAACAAAATAAAATATTCTTATGTATTCTTGCTGGGTACAAAAATTAAAATCATTTATGTTACCTTTTATTTAACTATTATAATACATGGATGCATGGCCCTCTCATTCCTTGAAAAAGGCGGTTTTGTAACCGCATTAGCATTCTTGTATTGCGAAGTGCCAAAAATATATCTTCTGCTGGAATGAGCAACATTACATTGCAGTTGGGACAGCTGTTTTAGTGTTTGTATCTATATCATGTATATGTTGCACCCAAAGATTCATGCAAGTGCAAGTTATTATTAGAAATCAAAACTAAATACATCTTATAAAAATCAGTGGTTTTGGTCAGATTGCTACGGAAAATCTTTTAGAGTATTGTTTGTTCAATATTGTTTTCTTTAAACAAGTTGACTAGGCAGAGTTAAGTCTTCCTGTTGGAAAGTTGATTTGCTGACATTGTTTAGAAATTTGAATTCTTTTTTCTCTACAATATAATATATTTATTCGTTCTATGTCTTTGTATATTGCTTAAGAAAGCAATGTGCTTTATTATTCTATGTTACCGGATACGCCCTTGCAGACCCCTGGGTATGGTATGATACGTGTTTGGGTACAATAGGGGGGGATATGAGGGGGAAATGGGCAAGGTATGTCACTGCCCCTATGGGTACGTCAGGTTATGTCCATGGATGTATTCGGGCATACCCTACCCGTTTGCCCTGTGTACCCAGTCTGCAAATGCATATTTTTATTTTTTCAATTTCGTTGCAGGAAAAATTAAGTATGGACCTCAACAAACAATTAAAACCAAAATAAAATGAATTCTCAACCCTAAAAGTAGCATTCACACTCATTTTATCAAAACAACATTTTTTTTGTTTGTTATATATGGTGTATGACCTTGCAAAACAACATTAAAACAAACAAAACAAACAATGTATGCTTTGAAAATAGATCTAACATTAGTTGAAACCCCCCTACACATGGGGTGAAGCCTTATGGGGTTTTACTCTTTAATGAAACTAAGTCTACGTTAAAACCATGATGTCTCCACCTCCATGGAAGAAGGCCCATGGAAGCTTTGCTGGAGTTTGGGGGAGGAGGGAACAGGCATGAACAAGCCCTCTCTCACTCTCCTTCTCCCACCTTGTTCGTGCTACAAATGAGCCTCTAAATCTTAGATTGACTTTTGTGAAGCATCCTTATGGATTAGGGTAACTTGTAGGGTTTACCCAATCCAATGGTTGTGATAGAACCTAATCTAAGGGTGGAGATTTTTTGCCCCACTTTGGGAGGGAAAAGTGTTTTAAAACTATGTTACTTTTAAAATGTTTTTAAGTTGAGAAGTCAACTTTATTAAGTTGTGCACCTTATATTTTTATGTTGAGTTACTTTTCTAAATGAGGGTGTCACTTAAGTGACCCCTTTGGTGTAGCTTTATGACGTAAACATTTATTTTGTACTAAGTGTTTGCTTAAGTAATATATATTGAGTTATGAATATGTTTTGAGGTGAAGCCTTATGGGGTTTTACTCAATGAAACTAAGTCTACGTTAAAACCATGATGTCTCCACCTCCATGGAAGAAGGCCCATGGAAGCTTTGCTGGAGTTTGGGGGAGGAGGGAAAAGGCATGAACAAGCCCTCTCTCACTCTCCTCCTCCTACCTTGTTCGTGCTACAAATGAGCCTCTAAAGCTTAGATTGACTTTTGTGAAGCATCCTTATGGATTAGGGTAACTTTTAGGGTTTACCCAATCCAATGGTTGTGATAGAACCTAATCTAAGGGTGGAGATTTTTTGCCCCACTTTTGGAGGGAAAAGTGTTTTAAAACTATGTTACTTTTAAAATGTTTTTAAGTTGACAAGTCAACTTTATTAAGTTGTGCACTTTATATTTTTATGCTGAGTTACTTTTCTAAATGAGGGTGTCACTTAAGTGACCCATTTGGTGTAGCTTTATGACGTAAACATTTATTTTGTACTAAGTGTTTACTTAAGAAATATATATTGAGTTACGAATATGTTTTGTGGTTATTTAACTACCTTCTATAGTACACAAATGTTTGAATACATTTTTTTTAATGAGGTTATCACAGTTCATGGCATTCCATATGAATACCCCCTCCAATCCAAGGTTATTATTTATACACCGTAGATACCAATTGAGCAACCTAAAAATGTTCAACCTATGCACAAAGTTCAGAAACAAGTGGCCAACTCTCCAAGGAGACCTATCCTTGAAAAACCACTTAGTCAACTATTGATCATGGATTCTAGAGAGCCATTCTCTATTCCAACACATCCCAAATTGATATTACAAGGCATTAAGAGAGTTCCACAACAAACACCAACACTGAGTTCATAAACTCCGTGATGGGTTATTAAGAGTCCTAGAGTTCATAATGGTAACCAACATACACAACATACAATAGATTATCATAATGATAGTGGCACTTATGTTACACAATTAGATCAATTTTCAGATTCTGAGTTGAGATCAGTTACTTCACAGTGGCATGATACATTCAAAATTTGCTAGACATCACCTTCATATGCTAGATACAAGACCTACTGATTTAGAGGCTCTTGTGGGAGTCATTGGTTAGTATGCCTCTTTTCAGTAATATATATTCAAAAATACAAAAAATAAAATATTCCATAAAATTCTAAAAAGTAGGATCTATGCATGATATATGTAGTTCATTTACATCAGTTGATTTGTGCCTAGTATTATTTTGTTTCCTCTATGCATATTATGTGGTTAATTTTGCTTATATGCCTGTATTTTTCAGTTTTTATATATATTTTTGTATGGCCGTATCCAAGCCCCCCTTCTTAAACAAATCCCCGTATCCATGTATCCGATTCTCATACCCGTACCCGTATTTGTATCGGCAACATAGTTATTATTCAATATATATGCTTCTTGTGAATATGTTTCTGTATGTATTTGCAACTTGTCTACAAAATTTGGAGCTCCGAAGTAATGTTTTGAAACAAATTAATGAATATAAAACAACTCTTATTTAATATCAGCTCTCAAGTTTCAAGTTCAACTGTTCAACTTCAAACATTCAATATCACGAATTTAAGATTTTTTGGGTGATAACTGTGAGCAATATATTTGATTTGACGTATTTCGAATCACCATCCGTGATTTATCATTAGGAAAGGTTTATGTTGAGAACTACAGACCAAAGCTATTACATAGATTTTTGCCTCGAGTCTAGGGATGTTGAATGGTCATGATTTATATAAATGCAATTAACCGTTGTATGACCGTTTGAGGGGTTGACCAATTGGTTTGAACAGTCCGTATGGTAAAAAGTTTGTTTTGATAGGATAGTTCAATGTTTATATTAATGATTATTATGATGTTTGTTTTTGTTTGGACTTTTTAACTTGAGTATGGAGTTTAATTATTCTTAAATATTTATATATTTATTAAACATTAGAGCAAACAACAAGAGACATCCTAAAGTTTGTTTTTGTTTGGACTTTTTAACTCGAGTATGGAGTTTAATTATTCTTAAATATTTATGTACTTATTAAAAATTAGAGCAAACAACAAGAGACATCCTAAAGATGTCTTTAGGATGTCTCTTGTTGTTTGCTCTAATTTTTAATAAGTACATAAATATTTAAGAATAATTAAACTCCATACTCGAGTTAAAAAGTCCAAACAAAAACAAACTTTAGGATGTCTCTTGTTGTTTGCTCTAATGTTTAATAAGTACATAAATATTTAAGAATAATTAAACTCCATACTCGAGTTAAAAATGGATGTCTTTAGGATGTCTCTTGTTTTCTCTAATTTTTAATAAGTACATAAATTTTTAAGAATAATTAAACTCCATACTCAAGTTAAAAAGTCCAAACAAAAACAGACATCATAATAATTATTAATATAAACATTGAACTATTCTATCAAAACAAACTTTTTACTATACGGACTGTTCAAACCGATTGGTCAACCTCTCAAACGGTCATACAACAGTTAATTGCATTTATATAAATTATGACTGTTCAACATCCTTGGACTAAAGGCAAAAATCTATATAATAGAGCTGGTCTGTAGTTCTCAACATAAATCTTTCTTGATGATGAATCATGGATGGTAATTCGAAATTTGTTGGATCAAATATATTGCTTACAGTTATCACCCAGAAAATCTTAAATTTATTTTCATGGACTGTGAAAACATCAAAGCTCTTATTCAATATTATGTTATTTACTTCTTTGTGTATACATGTGTATGTTAGATGTAATTGATTGGTTTTGGGTGTATTTTAAGTGGATTTGATATGGAATGAATTTTAATATTTCCCCCCCTAATGGAATGAATTTTAATAATCCCCCCCCCCACCTCCACCGTCCCGCCGCCCCCCCCCCAAAATTTGCCATTTTTAATTGTTTTCTTAAATTTTCCGAATCCTACTGAGTCTTGGTCAAGTCCAAATCCGAGTCAAAAATAGGCTTGCCGAGTTTTTGCCAACTCCGAGTCTCATTTCTTTGATCAGAATAGCTGCAGCATCAGTCCCTTTCTCATGTTTAGTAAAGAAACTAGAGGATCCAGGGCAGATAAACTTAAGGGCTAGTCTTCTGTGTTCTTGAGAATCAGGTCTTTGACTTTATTATGTTTTTCTTTACATGTTCTTTTTTGTTTCCTTTCTTGGTACTTTAAGGACTTGTGAAGGCAATGCAAATTTCCTGCAGCTCAGACGATCTTTCTTACTTCTCAAGACCCAGCCTACTGCATCCCAAAAACATTTTGTCTCTTGAAGATGTGTGCTTCACTGAAGATGCTCTTCCTCTTTTTGAATTCTGTCATTTTGTTCAAATTGAACTTTTTATGAATGGGGACCATACAAAAAGGCGTACATGTATCAACGTCTCCTGTAATTAGTCTTCAAATGAATAGTATTTTTGACAATATCTTCTTGTGCATAAATCATTCCTAGAAGATTTGCACACATTTTTGCAGTTTTCTTTCTTGTATGTTTTCTTGAGGACGGCCTGTCTAAATAAATGGGTGGCATTTTTAAAAAGTATGTCTAATGAAAGCATGCCTTTTTTTGGGCAATATTCTAATTTCTTGTACTATTGTATCCATATTTTACCAAATTTGTCTTCTAAAATCTCGATAATTTCTGTAGTAATGCTTTGCCATAGGTATGGACTTTTCGCTAAGAAATCAATGCACATATTTTTAAGGTTTCCCAGTGTCTATGTGAACTCCTAATTCTCTCACCATGGGAGTAGCTCTTATCAATGAACAAAAAAGGTGGGGAAAGGTGTGAACATAAGAAGGTAACTTGCAATGGAGAAGGTAGAATGTTAAACAATAACATATAAAAAATAGACTTTTCAGTGAATCGGAAGCTTATATCTGGGATGGCAAGAGGGGGGAAGAGAAGACAGAAAGATGCATTTTAATACCTTCTCATATGTCTTAGTGTCTGTAAATGTTACCCGATAACTTGACCTGTACAAGAGAAATGCCTGATAGAAATGGAAATCATTAAAAAGGAATTGGCAAGAAATGATAGAAACTCTTTATCTGATGTGAATTTGAGGTACATATTTCACTTGGCACATGGTGCAATGCCTTCCTCAGTCTATTCAAATTTTATCAATTTCCAGAAACATTTTTCTGCTGAATTCCTATTCTCTTTTTTTCTGTTTTGAGTTGTGCCTTTTCATTTCCCATGGTGCACTGTGGCATCAGAGCCAAGATCTTTAATGATAAATATGGAGCTCTGTTTTATTTCTTATTAGCTGCGTCTTCTATTATTTATGAAAATATCAATGTCCTAGGCTGCAGTTTATGACTGGTAGATAAGGGTTATAACTTACAGATTTATAGCTTTATAAGTTAGTAACTTTCTGCTGGAGAAAACAAAATCTCTAAGAGGCACTTTCTGTGATAGTTATTGTGCTGAGAAGATTTATGCAAGAATTAAGACGTGGTTGTATCCATTTTCTGAAACTTTCATCCCATGATTACATCTATTCTCTATTGTAGCTATGCGTATGTATTTTTTGATTTGAGAATTTATATTTAACTTTTCTTGATGCCAAAATCACAAGTTGGCTCAGGACATTTTGTAGATTATTAAGTCCCAGAGGTCATCATTTTTGTAATGGAGTGTGCATCTATGTTATAGAGGCCATAAAAGATGTAGAAAAATTCTAACAAATTATACATAGTTGCAAATTTTCTACTTTTGAATCTGTTAGTCTTCTTCTGAACGAATATTTGTTCCCATTATAAATAGAAAATTTGGCTTCTATTGAGGGACTGAAAAAAATTGAATATGCAGATTTTTTAGTTTGGATTGCTCGATTTTCTTCTAGCAAGGAAGGGATTAAGAAATTTAAACAACTATCTATTTTTTAAATGCTAAAAGTCTGACTCACCTTTTTAAACAAATTGCAATTATGAATATGTATCTTTATATTGCTGTTTATTTAGGAGAGAAACATTATAAATTATTTGGAAGCTATCTATTTCCTTTTGATTTTATCTTTGTTTGGATTTAGTCTACTAAGAGGAACATGGTAAAAATCTATTCTATATCTATCAAACACCGTCCATATGCATGTCTGTAAGCATTGTCATTGCCATATATTCCATTTCTATCTAGCCACCCTACAGGACTTGACCCCTTGTGCCTTCTGTGGAGTGGTATGTGTCATGTTCGACACTACGGTAAGGTTGCAAGAAATGTATTACTGCAAATTTGTGTATATTATTAACCACACCTTTGTCACGTTTCAATACAGAGTCTTATCATTGGAGTTGATATACCAAGGGGATTTTGAGACCTGTAAACTTGAAGGCTACGAATTGAGTCTCAAGAAAATGTTTGAAGGTTGCCCCTTTCTGGAGGTAAAGTGAAATAAATATAATCTGCTTCCTTAATAATCAGTACATTCTCTTCCAGCATCTAGGGTTCTAGGCTTCAGAAATCAAATAAAAGCAAGACAAGCCACAACAATTATAGATAAATTGTAGCTTGGACACGAGAATA
Organism: Torreya grandis; assembly: GCA_037957365.1. Classification (NCBI taxonomy): domain Eukaryota; kingdom Viridiplantae; phylum Streptophyta; class Pinopsida; order Cupressales; family Taxaceae; genus Torreya; species Torreya grandis. The sequence goes on from JARHVA010000075.1 coordinate 7,970,480, forward strand.
TGTTTTGCGTTTTTCTCTGTATCTTACATATAATCTTATGCCTTTTCATTATGTTTTGCAGTCCTTGAGTATATCATTTGAAGGACCGGAATTTGATCCCTACATTTTTGAAGCTACTGCAGTTTTCATTCCCACAACAGTAAAGATTTTGCGTCTCCACCATGTAACAGAAAAATGTGCAAAACAATTAGCACACAAGTGGGGTGTTCATAGGACAGCTAAGACCCCTGAACAAAGTGGTATTCCCTTCTCAGTTGGAGCTTCCTGCCAAACTCTACAGTCCTTATCACTTGTTGTAGATCACATCACAGACGACTTATTGACATCTATCACTCAAAATCTGTGTCTCCTAGTCAAGTTAGATCTCCATGATGGGCCTTCGGAGCAGCAACTTCTACGATATGACCTGACTAATCATGGTCTGCAGTCTTTGGGTTCTTGCAATCATTTATCTCACCTGTCCCTTGTTCGTAGAAAGGTAAATTCAACATTTTTTAGACGAGTAAATGACATGGGTATTTTTCTATTGGCTGAGGCTTGCAAAAATATGGAATCAATCAAGCTTGGAGGATTCACGAGAGTGACGGATGCAGGTTTTAGTGCACTCATACATACCTGCAAGAATTTGAAGACATTTGAACTCTACAACACCTTTCATTTGTCTGATTTAGCCTTTCTTGGTCTTCTGGATACTTCTCTTTCCCTTGTGTCTGTCAGGCTGATATTATGCAAACTTATAACCAGTGAATCAATAAAACATCTTGCTCTCTGTGAAAATCTAGAGCTTCTTGATCTCAATGGTTGCAAGAGTGTAGCAGACTATGGCATGAGGGCTATTTCAAGCCTTACAAAACTGAGTACTTTATATCTTAGTGGAGCAGATATCACTGATACGGGATTAAATTATTTGGGGGAAGGAAAGTTTCCTTTGGTATCCTTATCCTTACGTGGTTGTAAAAGAGTAACTGACAAGGGAATAGCATTTTTGCTGGGAGGTTCCATTAAGAAAACACTGAAAGCACTGGATTTGGGCTACATTCACGGCATATCTGATGGGGCAATAACAATATTGGCAGAGTTTGGTCTTGAGATAGTTGACCTCTGTATTCGTAATTGTTACTCTATTACAGACACATCTATTGGAGCTTTAGCTAACACAACAAATTGTGGGGTGGCCAGAAAATCTCTGAAGCGACTTGATCTTTGCAATTGTATAGGTTTATCTGCTGCTTCACTACAATGGCTGAACAAGCCTTACTTTCCACGCTTAAGCTGGCTAGGTCTGGGACATGCTTCCTTGTTCCCTGTGCGTGATTTGAGAAAACTGGATGAAATTAGAGAGGAACGTTCATCTTTAAGCATATGCCGAGATGGATGTGAAATTGGTTGCCGTGATAGATGGCAATTTCATGAGTATCTTTGAGATGCAGCCTGTGTATATTGTATAAAGTTTAAACTGTTCATTGGCCTGAAAGTATAATTATTATAATATCATGTGGCCAATACCAAGTGATAACATATTCAACTTAGTTTTGTACTTATTGCCCATGAGATTGTTTGGAATTGCAGTGTATAATGCCTATCTATTTTACAAAATTGCCACAATAATAGGAGGCATTGTGTGTGTAGCTGCTGTTTTACCTACATTTACAACGTCAATTCTACACACGTTTTCACAAATGATTTTGTGCTTTGAGAGTGAGCTTGTCTTCTATTGTTGTTAAAATTCCTCCTCTGTTGAACCTTTCCTTAAATGCAGCTGGAGGATGTAAATATTTGTAAAAGAGAAGGTTGTTTTTCTTTTCTTCAGATACCGAGTCTCATGTTGCAAAAAAATGCCCTTTCAGTACTTGTAAAGAGCGGTGATTTCTCTTCCTGATGGAGTAAGCGACAATTGTTACCTTATTGTGGTGGGGGAATTTGAACCTGGGTTATGCTCTTAAAAATGTTGTCACGATTCCTTGGACAACTTTTTTTCAAATTTATTTGAGAGATAATATTGTAAATTTCCATTTTTTTTGGGTGCCATTTTTGTTGGCTTAGAGATGCATTTTGAGGGGCCTCTGCCTTTTTTTGGTTAAATTTCATTATGGAGCTGCAGTTGGCAGAATATTCAGTGTGGGAACTAGCTCGGTGAGGTTTACATCATCAAGGCAATTGCTCCTGCCTTGCCACTGGACCAGACCATGGCCCACTTGCTTTAAAGTTAAAATTTAAAATAATTGAAGACCAGGACTTGTTGCACTATGATCCCAAAATTATTATAGTCATTGCCAACTACAAACAACAATTGCATTCAAAAACCTGCAATTGGTTTTTATATGTATAACTAGTTTTGTTATCCTGCAAGGTTTTGCTTCTGCATTAATAATGTCCCATGCAACTATAAGATCTACATGTTAAATATTTGATTAGTCCAATAGGGCAGGGATTGTCTTTCGTCCTCCCCATATGATCATTGGGAAATTTAATGGTATCTCTCTTCAGCAACGTTATTTGTTATTGTGGATTACACAGGTATGGAAGCCTAATTCTAAATTTGTGGGGAGGATTTTTCTTCACCAGCTTTACTAATTGAAAACCGGCCGTTCTTTTTTGAAAATGAACGATACTTCTACAAAAGGTATTGGTGTTGGGCTATACCTTAGACAATGGATGCGAGTGTTCAATTGATCTAAATTGTATGCTAGTTTGGTTCAAATTGTATGCTAGTTTGGTTCAAATTGAATTCTTCGATAAAGGAATATCTCTAAAGGGTGGCCAAACTTTTTGAGGAATATAGTATGATGATAGGCAACAATCACTTTTAGAAGGGATGGGTATCAATTGGAACAGGTTGTAGATTATAAATTGTACTATTTTGTTGCCATGTGTTATCAATATGGACACCTAATTCGTGATTGTTCAACTATCATTAATACCCTAGAAAGAAAAAAACTTGAGCCCAAATCAACCTTATCCACGTTAACACAAGTAGTAGATAAAGACAGATTTCAACAGGTTAGGACAAAGCGAATATTGAGTCAATCACAAGATAAAGGGAAGAATCCTAAGAAAACATGTTATCCATTTTATATTTTTTCCAATACAAAGTCTGAGAGAACAACTGAGATGTCTGTCATTACTTTAAAACCAGTTAGATAAGGGAGATAATACTCCAAAGTAACGAGTCAAAACATCAAGATACAATCTTAACTAAAAGAAATGCAGCAACCAGGCAGGAAGAAAGTGGAGAGTAAACAATAAATTGTACGTAAGATACTTTGGCTATTGCTCCAGTCTAAGGATTTCATCCTTCTACAGAGGGTTATGAAGAGGTGTCAACAATTTAAGTAATATACGAGCTAAACGTGTTCAGAGTGATCAAGAAGGAAGCCATATTTTGGCTCTTTTCTCTCCTCAACAATCAGATACAGGTAGTAAATTTCCTATAATTGGAATGCGATTGCTTGCTCAGGAAGATTTTATAGAGGCTTAAGGGAACACAAAAACTCAAAGATCTAAAAACTAGAAGGTAAGACTTTTTCGTGTTTAGAGGTAGATCCTAATACCTATAAATCTCAATCTCAATGAAGGTTTTTTCTTGGAAACCTGTATCCTTGGTACCATCATGCGCTATGGTACTCGTAAACATCAGATACTTCAACATATCCTAATATTATCTTTATTCAAGACATTACACTTCATATGAGGCCATGGATCAAGTGTCTAATGACATTCTGAAGTGTTGGAAGAATAGCAACATCGGTGCTCATGGTTAGTTTGGTGGTATTGCAATTTTATGGAATCCGAAGCACATAAACTTTACCCTGTTGATAGAGAATCTAAATGGGCTTGCAGGTATCTGGTTTGCCTTGATTACTGGTAATCAAGTTGTGATGATCAATATTTACAGCCCTCTAGACTCTCAAAGACATGAAAATTTATATTTAGATATAACAAATTTACTACAGATAGCGCCTTCTCAGATTGGATTCTAGGGGGAGATTTGAACATCATATTTTTATCTAAAAAAATTGAGGTACTTCCCCTTGCTTAGATATAACTTTCTACTTAATCAATTTATATAGTTGAATTAGATAATTGACATCTCTTAAGAACAGTAGTTTTACATGGCATGATAAAAGGAAAAGGATAAGATGTTATTATCAAGTTTCTTAACAGATTTCTCATTACTCAGCAAGGATACATGGACAATACCATTATCTATGATCGTTCCTTTGATCATTTCTTGATCGAACTTCATTTGAATCAATTCATTAGGGGAAAGCCTCAAACTTAGTCAGGGAGCTAGACTATTCTTTTAAATATAAATTGAGAAATTTGAGAGGGAGATGGAAGAAATGGAATATATTTTTTTGGGGTTAACATACTTCAATAGAAATAGGAACTGGAGTGTAAATACCATAAACTCAAGACCTTTATTACAACACATCACCGCACCCTTCCATCGGAAAAAAATGGAATAATTAGAAAAGGTATTGGCAATGCTTGATAGAAAATAGGACATCTATTCGAAGCAAAGGTTAAGAGCAAAATGGTTTAGGTGCAGGGGTTGGGGACAAAAATAGCATTCCATCTATAACACCACCATGGCATAGCTATGTTATCAAAATGGAAGATATTAAGAATGAAGCCAATAATTATTATTCCACTTTGTTTTTATTGAATGACAATCCGATGTAGAAAGCTGATTATGAAGTTATCATAGCATGGATTCCTAAACCGGTATCTTCAAAACACATTCATCATCTTATGAAACCAATCAAAATGTTGTAAACAAAGAGTTGTTTTTTAGGGGAGTGAGTATAGGTAAGACTCCTAAACTTGATGGATTTCATATAAATAGTGGGATATTGTCAAATATGACCTTCTAGGTGATTGAATGAAGAGTCAAGGATACAACAATTTATGATTTCCAATATTAATCTAGGTGGTTGAAGAGTCAAGCATACAACAATTTATAATTTCCAATATTAATAGACTTGTCTATTGTAATATTACTCGGTGATGCACTCTTAGCTTCCTTCAACTCTATGTACTGCATTTCAATTTTCTACAAGGGCCTTTAACTCTTTCATTGGGGATACTTGAAGCGGTGCCTTTAACTGTTTCACTGACGATTCTTGAAGGGGGATGGTTATTAAGATTTGCATCATCCCTCTTACCATGTCTTTTGGGCTAAGGCTTTCAAAATATTCTTTGGCCTCGGCTTAGGACCTCTCACTCTCTATTAGGGCTAATACCTCCTTAATGGCAGTAGCGAGTTTCTCATATGTTATTGTTTTCATCCTATATTCTTCAAGTAGGGCCTTGTTTTCCTACCACAACTAGAAGGCTCTTTAACAACACTTCATCAACCTCTTTCTACATTCTTACAGTTTGTCCCACTGTTCAGCGCTGCACCCTACCCCTTTGAATGGTATTTTGGTGGCAAGATATTGCCAATATTTGTTAAGCCACCTCCTTGTGTGAGAGTTTGGGTTTTTTTGATAATCTTTGATGGGATTGCAAGCTTTAACCCCTCTACCTTCGGCAATTGTATTTTTTGGAAGTCGAGAGTATTCCCATTGCATGGAGTTATTGACCCCAAACTTCTATTTTCCATCCTCATTGAATCCACCTTTTTTCCTTCAATGAGCCTCTCCATTCTCCGGGCATTTAACGTTGTCTCCCCTCGTGCCATCGACTCAATTTCGCTCTAACGATCTTTGGCTCACGACCTACCGATCACTTGGGGACACTTCTGCACTTCTCCCACCAAAATCTCCATTCCACAACATAAATTGACTTTGCTTTGCTCCTTCCATAACTCGAACATGATTTAATGGTGGAATCTTAGTTGCAAAGTCCAATTTCATTTTGGTAAGTTGAAAATGACCTTCCCAACTCCGTTAATGGAGTTGGGGGATCCAATTAAGAATTATCTTGTAACTCACAAGCAATAATACAACCAAATAACAACAAAAAAATAAAAAAAATAACTCTTTATTTCACAAAATGAGAGATTTACATTCTCAATCCTACACATTCACACTCAACTTGTAGACTTAAAAAAATCGTAGTGTTACAATTCCTAATCCTCACAGGGGCATGATTCAACCCTACAAGCCTTACCCACATATTTGCACAGTTCTCTAGATTGCCTCACTCTTCAAACAATCACATTTTGAGTGTTTTTCCTTCCCTCCTAAAAAATGTAGGAGTCATTTTATATATGTACAAGACCCACCTAATTACATTATTGCAATTAACAACCCACTAAAATCAATAATTTTCCATAACACATCACTATGCATCACAATCATTAAATGTTTATTACAATCCGAATGACCTTTAACACATCACAATGTAACACGTGACATAACACATCATGATGGGATGGCATTCACAAGAGCTTTGAGTCAAGTTTGTTGATGTTGTGCTATCTTCAAAAGTCAATTCCATGTTGTATGCTCCACGCGATATACAATAGTGCTTGTGCAGTGATAATACATCTTCACCAATAACTTGTAGCCTATCCATCCTTATGCATTGCATAATAGAAACATAGTGTGAAATAATTTTTGTGATTGGTCTGACACTTAGATAGATACTGTGCTTAGATATATACCACATACCATCAGAGCAATGGGAGACTTCAACATCATTTACTTCTATCAATCTACTTATGCTTTGTTTCATGCAAGATTGCTTGTGAACCTGGATGCCTTTGCATTATATACCTCAGGTAAGAAATTGTGTGAGCATGGTGCTTACACACTTGGGATAGGTGTTAGAACCACCCTTTCAAACATGGTGGAAATGCCTTGGTGTGCCATTGCATCATGCAAATTGGTTTTCGTCTTCTAGTTCATTTGGCTACGAATTGGGACACAACATGTCCTCTTCCACTAAGATCCATTTACTTCATTGTTGTGATAGCTCCCACTCCCCTTGGGTCAATCTCCTCCGTCGATGCTGGGAAATCCAATTTTCATCCTTGCACATTCCACTTTACTTTCCCCAAGTCCATCGTCCTTGGCTTTGTGTATGACCCAATGACTTTGCTGTGAAATCTCTCCTTCATTCTCCTATAGTGGACTTAGGATGTAACTCCATCCATCCTTCTTCACACGCAATATTCACTCTTCCATCATACAATATCTCGTGATCATATTACCATGACCTCTCCACAAAAGATGACATAGTCCATTTGTAGAACATCTCATAAAACCTTGTCCATGTATTTGTTAATTTGCATCTCCAGCTTGCATTGCTCCTACACAACCCTACCTCGACCTTCCACAAACCATGATACTTTGTAAGGCTTTGGGTGTGGCTTGTTCACCAAACCCAACTTCATCACCATCTTCGCGGACACTAAATTGTTCATGCTTTCACTATCCACCACAACTTTACAACATTTACATCTTGTCTTGCATTTGGCTCTGAAAATGTCTTCTTTAACTTACAATTTCGCTCTTTCTTGCGACCTTCAAGACTCTTCTCGTTGCAAGTAAACTCTCTTCTTGCTCCCCTCCACATGCCTGATGACTTTTATGTACTCTACATATTCTTGTAGGACTTGCGTGTTACTATCACTTCCTCTCTTCTCTCCATCAACGTGCATCACGACACTCATATGCTTGGTGTCCAATTTCTCCACACCTGAAGCATGTTCCTCCGAACCTTCCTCCTCTTCCTCTACCACAATTATTTATTCCTCTTGCAGTAATGGCTCCTCCTATTGCTTGATATGCTTGCACAATTTACACACCCTCCTCACTCCTTTGGTCACATGCAGGTTGTTCTTTGTCGACACTGATCTTCTCTAGATAGTTATCAAAATACTTCGCTTGTGCACTAGCTTCTCTTCTATGCTTAACACATATTGATATGCCTCCTCTACCATCTGCAATCTCACTATGTTGATCTCATCTTGGATGACCCTTCGTAGTTTGTTAATTTACCGTGCCACCTCATATTGATCCACCTTGCTACGACCAACCCAAATAATGCTCTTGTATATCTCCTTTTTGCACTCCATGCTCACCTTGTTTTGTCATAGATTTTGCAAGCTCATTAACATATCCAACCGATAATCTCCAAGGAGAAACTTTCCCTTTAAATTCGCAACCATCCTTTCCTGTCAGGAATCTAGAACATAAAGCTCTGATCCCACTTGTTAGGATTAGGAGCACAATTGATTACCTTGTATAAGCAACTAAACACGAAATTTAATCAGAAGTAAAATGTAACTAGAATTCAGAAACAACACAGAATTTGAGAGACAATACAATCTTGTATTCAACTCATCCAGAAAGAAATACAATGAAAAAATTACACTCTTCTCCACCTCTTGGGCGTACCAGTAATTCTCCTTCAAGAGTTCTCTCTCACACAACCAATTACAACCACAACTCAAATACAGAGTTGTTCCCTCCACCAGTCAGTAACAATACTGCCAGTCCACCAAGTATTCAAAGTACTCCAAGTAGATCTCCCTGATCTTGCACACTTGCAAATCAACTGATCTTACTTACCATGTAGATATCTACCTGATCTTGCACAACCTGCAGATCACGCTGATCTTACAATTGGAAGGATCTTTTTCTTGTCCTTGATTACAATACAGCCTTATGGGTCTCTTAAATAGATCCTATACAAACAATAATTAGACTTCTTAATTACAATAATTAGAAACGCAGACTCAAGACTAAAATTAGTCTTTTACATGCAAACTGACTGTCCGTCTAAAATTAGACCAGTTCTGGAAGCGCATGCAAACTCATGCACACATAGGTTGTCGACGTCGGTTCCTATCTGACTGATGTCGACCGACCCATAACCGATGTCAGTTACTGCGAATAATTAAAAATGATCGACATCAGTTGATCAGACTGACGTCGGTTGCTCTGCAACTCAGCAACCTCCATTTGCATCAGTGAAGCTTTTAGCTCCACAACCTAACAATCTCCCACTTGGAGATAAACAACTGCACCTGTACCTGTACCTGTACATCATCTAATTTTGTTTCCTGGCTTGTATCCCTCTTCAAATTCAATCTTGAAGACCAACCACCACATATCCTGTGGTGCTTCTCATGTCACCCAAGTAACCTGCCATATCCGAATCTACATACCCATGTAGAGAAGTGCTTAACCCTACATAGCATGTATTTCTACTGCTGGTACCTCTCAGATACCTGAGAATCTACTGAACTGCTTTCCAATGCTTCTTTCTCGGATTGGCCACAAACTTGTTGACAACTCTCACTGCTTGGGTAATATCAGGTCTAGTACACATGTACTCAACCTCATCATGTGATTTGGGACACTGTTCTGTGAACTGTCCATCCATAAGTGTGCTAACTGGTTCTGCATCTTACATATTGAACCTCTCCACTATCTTATTCACACAATCATTTTGAAATAACATCAACCTGTGATCTTTCCTGTCTCTAAAAATACTCATGCCAAAGAATTTTATTGCTCCCAAATCTTTCATAGCACACCTCTGAACTAACTTTACCTTTAGCTCAGCAACTCCCTGCATGTGTGACCCTACAACAAGCATATACACAACACACAGTAACAAGATAATGTAGCTAATATTATCTAACTTGGTAAAGTAAACACAATGATCACATTGACATTGACTAAAACCATGCTTTGTCATACACCTGTCAAACTTATACCACTATTGTCCTGCAACTTGCTCAAGACCATATAACCTGGCCTTCTGTCTCACATGTCCATTCTCTCCTTTTTTTACCCTGAAAATTCATTCGTCTTTCAGTGCTTTCTTTTCAGCTGGCAACTCTACCAAATCTCTCGTTTGGTTCTTTTTCAAGGAATCAATTTTCTTATTCATGCCATGCTCCCACTGTTTCTTAGATTCTACCTGCTCTGCCTCTTTAAAATTTTTTAGTTCTTGACCATCAGTGAGCAACAAGTAGTGTAAACAAGGCAAATAACGAATTTGAGGCTTACTTACCCTTTCAGTCCTCCTCATGGGCGTTTGAGACTCTTTGACAGCTTGCTATCTGCCCAAAATTCATTTTCTAGTCGACCCTGGTCTGCTTCCTACCGATGTCGATTCCCCCTGATCGCCGATGCCGGTTCCTTGACCGACGTCGATGTCCACCTGGTCGCTGACGTCGGTTTCTTGATCGACGTCGGTATCCACCTACCTGACACCACCAACTCTGGCCTGCACATGACCGACGTCGGTATTTGCCTGTTTGACATCAGTTTCACCTGATCGACGTCGATAACTGTGTTTTCCTGTGAGTGATGATTTTTTATCTGCGAGCTTTTTTTGGATCATAACCTTGTCCAAACTGCCATGCTCAAAATTATTCAGCGCCTTGCGCTGATCTCTGTCCATCATCTTCTCTTTGAAAATCAAGGCTTTCTTGTTTTTGTCAAAAATATCAGATTTCTTCTTTATGCAATAAACTCAATCTTTTTTTGTAGCATCAGTAACAAGAAACTTTAATTTCTTCTGTTGCTTACAGAAATCTAGATCTATGCTTTTCGAATCTGAACTCTTACCTTTTGACTCAAGAACATGATCCCCTTCTTACTCATGTGACCAAGCCTATGGAGCCACATCTTTGCATCTACATCTAAAGTAGATAAACCAGAAGGAGAATCAATAATACAAGTAGATAGATAAAGAGTACTTACTTTTTTACCTCTCACTAAAACAAGTGCACATTTAAAAATTTTTCAAGATTCTGCTGTGAGAGTTATTGTGCATTCTTCATCACCCAACTTTCTTACAGAAATCAAATTCCACTTCAAGACTGGGACATGCATGACCTCCTTCAACACCCATGTGTTGCCCGTCTGCAATTTCAGCTGCACTTTTCCTTTGCCAACCATTTGACAAGGCTTACCATCCCCTAAATAAATCTTTCCAAAGTCTCCCTGGACATAATCATGAAAAAATTCTCTATTTGGAGTTGCATGGAAAGAGGCACTAGAATCTAAAACTCAAGATTTCACTTTATCCAAAGAACATACAAGAGCATCTTGTGCAACAATATTTGCAACATCTGCTTCTTCATTTCCTTCATGCTGATCTTCAACTAACCAACAATTTTTCTTTACATGCTCTTTCTTTTCACAATTTCAACAGATTATATTGCCATACCTGGATCTGAATCTCTTGCTTATCTTTGACTTTGATTTTCCTTGCTCGATCTTCTCTCTTTGCCTTCCCCTGCTTTCAACATTTAAAGCATTCCTTGATGATTCCCCTGTGCTTTTTCTGTGATTTTTTTCATTCAAGATTACACTAACAACATCATCAACTTTCAAGATATTTGAAGCAGACGCAGTATTACTAACTGCCATTACCAAACTATCCCAACTTTCAGGTAATGAGCATAAGATTAAGAGAGCCTTAATTTTATCATTAAAAGCTATATTGACTGAAATTAGCTGATTACTAATCCATGAAAATCACTAAGATGACTATGTACCGATCCACCTTCTAACATTTATAAATTAAATAATTGCTTCATAAGAAATACCTTATTTGAAGCTGAGGGTTTTTCATATAAATTTGTCAAAGATCCCATTAACTCTACCATTGTCTTAGCCTGTGATAAGTTGAAAATCACAGACGATGCCAGGCTCAACCTTATAGATCCCAGAGCCTTTCGATCAAGAACATTTTATTCTTCATCTTTCATATCTGTGGGCTTGCATGCAACCCCACCCAACGGTAAGTACAAATATTTCTGATACAGATAATCTTCTATCTACATCTTCCATAATTGATAATTCTTGTCATTGAATTTCTCTATTCTTAGCTTACTTTTTTCTGCCATTGCTTTACTCTCACTCAATCAGAAACCCCTGAGAGTGACCTGTAATCAAACACTAACCTGCTCCGAACCAGGCTCTAATGAACCTACAACCTGGCTCTGATACCACTTGTCAAGAATCTAGAACATAAAGCTCTGATCCCACTTGTTAGAATTAGGAGCACAATTGATTACCTTGTATAAGCAACTAAACACGAAATTTAATCAGAAGTAAAATGTAACTAGAATTCAGAAACAACACAAAATTTGAGAGACAATACAATCTTGTATTCAACTCATTCAAAAGGAAATACAATGAAGAAAGTACACTCCTCTCACATTTCTTGGGCGTACCAGTAATTCTCCCTCAAGAGTTCTCTCTCACACAACCAATTACAACCACAACTCAAATACAGAGTTGTTCCCTCCACCAGTCAGTAACAATACTGCCAGTCCACCAAGTACTCAAAGTACTCCAAGTAGATCTCCCTGATCTTGCACACTTGCAAATCAACTGATCTTACTTACCATGTAGATCTCTACCTGATCTTGCACAACCTGCAGATCACCCTGATCTTACAATTGGAAGGATCTCTTCCTTGTCCTTGATTACAATACAGCCCCATGGGTCTCTTAAATAGATCCCATACAAACAATAATTAGACTTCCTAATTACAATAATTAGAAACGCATACTCAAGACTAAAATTAGTCTTTTACATGCAAACTGACTGTTCATCTAAAATTAGACCAGTTCTGGAAGCGCATGCAAACGCATGCACACACAGGTTGCCGACGTCGGTTCCTGTCTGATCGATGTCGACCGACCCATAACCGATGTCAGTTACTGCGAACACTGAAGATGACCGACGTCGGTTGATCAGACCGACGTTGGTTGCTCTGCAACTCAGCAACCTCCTCCATTTGCATCAGTGAAGCTTTTAGCTCCACAACCTAATATTTCTCGATGAAATTTTTTGTCTTTACCCTTGTGATCCCTCTCAAGTTGTATCTCCTACCACCATAGATCTGTGTGTCCATTCAACTTAGTTTACACAACTTTCACCTTTCATTCATCTGCTACTTCGTTAAACTCAAAGTACTCCATCTCTATGAGCCAATATATTAGCTCCTTTGGGTTCAATGCTCTTGAAAAACATGAAACCGCCATTCCCATTCCACTTCAAGTCTTGGAAATAGCTTTGATAAGCCTCTCTTCTCCCCCATCCAATTGATTATGCACTGTTCCCACTTCATATTCATATGCCTGTTGTGTTTCAACCTTTATATTGCTTACAACATCTATCGAGATGAATCCTCTCCTATCTTTCTATACTATGATCAACCTTTTTTGCATGGCTCGTAACATCTCTACAATCTTGTCTAACCTTTTAGAAACGCTGGCGATTATTGCACCTTTTGTTGCCACTCTCCTTAGTGGAATCTTCTCTCTTCACAACCCTAGACCCATAGATGCACCTCTTTACAAACCTTCACATGTCACACCAATTTCTCACTTGTCTATTTTTTTCCCACTCTTGCAAGAATGGGGCACTCCAAACCTCACTCTCTTAATCCCATAGTAGTTTCTTGGCTTTGATACCAAATGATGTATTATCATTTAGGGTATCCAATTAGGGATAGCCTTATATTGTGCAAACCACAAGTAATAATGTAACATAACAAAAACAACAATAAAATACCCTTTATTTTATTAAATGAGAGATTTAGACACCCAACCCCACATTCTCACACTCATAACCCACAGGTTTACAAAACACAAAAGTGTTACAATACCTAGCCCTCATAGCGACATGATTCAACCCTACAATGCTTCCCCATATCTACACACAAAGCTCTAAATTGAAACTCTCTCCAAACGACCACACTCTAAACTATTTACTCAAGGGTTTCTTTTTCCTCCTCCTCACATATGTAAGGGTCTATTTATATAGGCACATGATACACCTAATTGCGTTAATGGACTCAAAAACCCATTACAATATGTCAATTATGTTGGATATTTCGTAGGCGAGTACAACATAGTTATATTAATATAAATTTGTATTAATTTTCATAGTAGTTAGTTAATAGGATATGATTAAATAATTAACATTTAATCTTATTTGTTAATAGCTATAGGAGGTTTGTTGACGAGATTATTCATCGAAGTGTTTAAATATAAAGGTAAACTATGAAAGCTTTTAGTCATACTGTGACGTCAAATATTTACAGATTTACTTCATGGTATCGACAATGCTTCATGACATCCCATGACATAGAACAAAATGTATAGAGATAAAATGTACAAGTTTGTTGGTATTTTGAATGTAACATTGTAATTAGTCTTAATAGTGAAATATAGGAAGAATATCTCGACATGAACTTGTGTAAATATATGTACTTGTATTCAATATCTATTAGTAAGAGTTGAGTTAGATGTCAATATCTGGGTTATCCATTGTTGATGTTCTATTCATTTATGATTTATTTAAAATATATGTTAGATCAATGTAACAAGGATGTTTTTCTCGTGATATCAACTCACGACTCACGACTTAGCTTAGAGAACATTTGGTGTTTGAGCCCAGGGTTTAGATAACTAATGCCCAGGGAGAATTACCCCTTAGAGTTACGAAAGCCAACAATAAGATAGAGACAACATTGGTGGGAAACAAAGATAGAGCAAATCATTCATCAAAAAGTAAAGAGAACAAAAACCACTATCGATCAAGTTGAGGATGAGTTCTATCGACCACAAGATGATGAATTTTGGGAAACATTTGCAGATCTATTGTGGCCTTGGATTTTAAGACTAGTAGACAACAAAAGGTTGAAGACTACATATTAAGAAACCCTTCCATTGGACAAACGAAAAAATACAAAAACTTTAGAAAATAGACAAACTTTGACACGAGTAATAGAATATTGGTTCGAGACCACGTTAGACTCGTTTATAATACTGCGGGTGATACAAGGGTGGATACATTTTGATGTGAAGTAGGCATAATTCATTGAGAAGGTACCGACACTCATTTGTATGTTTTCAATCGAAGATGAGTTGATAGGAAGTTGTAAGTAGTTTTTGTAGGGGACATGCACCTAGGGGATGGCAGAAGGCAAGAGGGGGGATTCAAGGAGAGATGACTATTGAAAGATAGGACTTGATTGCTGGAGGGATAAATGGAAGAAATAAGGATGGAGAAAATTAACAAAAGATTAGAGAATGAATTAGTAATAAGGAAGAAATTAGATAAGATTAGAGAAAGTAGCGAACAAAGGAAAGAAATAAAGAAAGGAAGAGTGTAAGAAAGAAAGAGAAAGAAAGAGGGAGAAGAAGAGTGAAGAGAAGAAAATAGAAAAAAAGAGTAAAAAGAGAATTAAGAAATATTTAAGTACAAAAGGGAAAAGTAGAGGAACATATGAGGTTAGCAGAAGAAAAGAAGCAATGGGAGGTGAAAATGGAGCAAAGGTTATAAAGGGACGAAATGATGAGACAATAAAGTTTTAAAAAATAAACGTCAAGGGTGGCATCGAGTGGACCTGCCGCAGAAAGAAAGGAAGATGCTGAATCAAAATAAAAATCCGTTACAGGACAATTTGAAATAACACAAAATTTAGAATTTTGACAACACCAAAACCTACAATAAGGATGGAAGGGAGATTGCAAATAGATGGGAAATGGATGTAGGAGGCATATACCGCACAAACAAACTTAATAGAGTAGACAAATGCATCGATAAAATCAATAGAGTCTATGATAAAAATGATAGATAAAAGATTAAGGAAGAATATTTGGAAATGGAAGACCAAAGAGGACCTTTATCGAGTACAAGAAGACTTAGTTGGATATAAGGAGAGAAAGTAGTAAATGTAGAAACCAGTGAAGAAGGAAAAAGTAAGAGGAAAGATAAGGAAAAAAGAATGGGAGGAGAAGAAAGTAATACTAGAGAAGGAGAGGTAGATTTGGATAAGTTGGTTAAAAAAACAATAGAGGAAGCAATCAAAAAACATAAATGGGAAACATGATTAAGAGAAGAAAATAACAGATTAGGAGTAGACAATAGAGAAGAGTATGATGAGGAGAGATTAATTAAAGATAATAGGGAAGATAAAGATAATGAGGAAAATAAACATGAGATGTGAAGATATGTGTTCCCACTAGCCAAAAGAGATTATTTGAGGAGATGAGCCCCTTGAACCATTGGTCGTCTATCGTGCTACTTCAAAAATTGAAAGAGACACCAACCGAAGAATGCATATATATTGGAGAAGAATTAGGGTATAAATATAGAAAACACAAACTTGAGAACTTGCAAAGAGGAGTAGTAGTTAGAAAATTCAAATAAGAATTGGAGAGAAGATACTTTGAACTAGAGTTACTGCGGGATAAGGGTAGAAAGAAAGCTATAAGAAAAAATAATACTACCAAGAGAAAGAGAAACATGAGAGAAAAGAGAGAACATACCCCAAAATAGATGAGTAATAAAATCAAACTAGTAAGTGGAAAGACAAGTTTCACCCAAGCTAAAATGGCGCACAAGACTAAGTTACCTATTTTTGGCAAAGACACAAAAGACGTTGAAGCACATCTTTTTGTATTAGACACATACTGGAGTATTCATGACATCATAGATAACTAAGTCAAATTGTTTTATTTTGTAGGCACATTGCAAGACGATACACTAAAGTGGTATATGAAAATTTGTTCCTTTAACTTAATTTGCACAACTTTCACCTTGCATTCATCTACTACTTTGTCAAACTCGAAGTACTCCATCTCTATGAGCTAATGTATTAACTCCTTTGGGTTCAATGTTCTTGAAAAACATGAAACCTTCATTCCCGTTCATCTTCAAGTTTTAGAAATAGTTTTGATAAGCCTCTCTTCTCCCCCATCCAATTGATCACACACTATTTCCACTTCATCTTCATTTGCCTGTTTTGTTTCAACTATTGTATTGCTTACATCATCTCTTGAGATGAATCCTCTCCTATCTTCCTATACTATGGTCAACCTTGTTTACATGACTCATAGCATCTCTACAATCTTGTCTAACCTTCTAGCAACGTTGGCAACTTTTGTGCCTGTTCTTGCCATTATCCTGAGTGGAATCTTCTCTCTTTGCAACCCTAGATCCATTATTGCAAGTCTTACAAATCTTCATAAGTCCCACCAATTTCTCAGCGCTTTGTTTTATTCCCACCCTTCCAAGAATGGAGAACTCCAAACCTCATTTTCTCAATCCCAAAATAGTTTCATGGCTTTGATACCAAATGATGTAGTCACATTTAGGGTATCCAATTAAGGATAACCTTATACCGTGCAACCAACAAATAATAATGTAACATAATGACAACAAAAAACAATAAAATACTTTTTATTTTATTAAATGAGATATTTACACACTCAACCCCACACTCTCACACTCATAATCCACATGCTTACAAAGCACAAAAGTGTTACAATACCTAGTCCTTGTAGGGACATGTTTCAACCCTACATTGCTTCCCCATATCTACACATAAAGCTTTAAATTGCAACTCTTCAAATGACAGCACTATACATTGTTTCCTCAAGGGTTTCTCTTTCCTCCTCACAAGTGTAGATGTCTATTTATATAGGCACATGATACACCTACTTATCTTAATGGACTAAAAAACCCATTACAATATGTAAACTATGTTGGATATTTCATAGGTGAGTACAACATAGATGTATTACAATTTAAGTTTATATTATTTCTCATAGTAGTTAGTAGGTTATGATTAATTAATTAACATGTAATCTAATTTTTTAATAACTGTTAAGAGGTTTGTTGATGAGATTATTCATTGAAGTGTTTAAATATAAAGGTAAACCACATAAGCTTTTAGTCAACCTGCAACATCCAATATTTACAGATATACTTCACAGTGTTGACAATGCTTCAAGACATCCCATGACATAGAACACAAATGTATAGACACAAAGAAGAGATGCATTAGTTGGTATTTTGAATGTAATATTGTATTTAGTATTAATAGTGAAATGTAGGAAGAATATCCTAACACGAACTTATCTAGATATATGTACTTGTGTTCAATATCTATTAATAAGAGATGAGTTAAACATCAATATTTGATTTATCCATTGTTGGTATTCTATTCATTTATGATTTATTTAGAATATATGTTAGATTAATGTAACAAATATGCTTCTCCTGTGATGTCAACACTAGCTAAGATACTCTAACTATTGACTCACGTCTTAGCTTAGAGTTGACGTCAACATTTGGTGTTTGAGCCTAGGTCTTAGATAATTGATGTCTAGGGAGAATTACCCCTTAGAGTTATGGAAGCCAACAATAAGAGAGATAAAGCATTGGTGGGAAACAAAGATAAAGCAGTTCATTCATCAAGAAGCAAAGATAACAAAAATCACTGTCGATCAAGTTGAGGACGAGTTCTATCGACCACATGACGAAATTTTTTGGGTTAATTTCACAGATCTATTGTGGCCTTGGATTTTAAGAATAGTAGACAACAAAAAAAGGTTCAAGACTACACATTAAGAAACCCTTCCATTGGACAAATAAAAAAACACCAAAACTTGAAAAAACCAACCAACCTTGGACACAAGTAGTAGATTATTGGTTAGAAACCACACTAGACTCATTTATAACACTCTGGGCGATACAAAGGTGGATAAGTTTTGATGTGTATAATGAATAATTCTTGGAATCACCAAGAAGGAGATTCATTGAGAAGGTACCAATGCTCATTCATATGTTGTTGTTCAAAGGCAGGATGGTAGGAAGCGATAAGCAGTTTTTGTAGGGGACATGCACCTAGGGGATGACAAAAGGTAAGAGGGGGGGATCTGAGGAGAGATGAATATTTAATGATAAGACCCAAAGAATGGGGGGGGGGAATAAATGGAAGAAAGAAGGATGGATAAAATTAACAAAATATTACATGAGTTAGTGATAAGGAAGAAAATAGATAAGATTAGAAAAAGTGGAGAACGAACAAAATAAATAAAGAAAGAAATGAATAGTGTAAGAAAGAAAGAAAGAAAGAGGGAGAAGAAGAATGAAGAGAAGAAAATAAAAAAAGACTAATAAGAGTGAAAAGAGAATGGAAAAATATATAAGACATACAAATGGGAAAGTAGAGGAACATATGAGGTTAGCAGAAGAAAAGAAGCAATGGGAGGCAAAACTGGAGAAATAGAGATTAGAAAGGGACGAAAGGATGAGACAATTAAGTTTTTTTAAAAAAGAGTCAAAGGTGGCATCGAGTAGATCTGTCGCGGAAAGAAAGGAAGAAGAATCTAAACCAAAAGAAAACTCCGTTATAGGACAATAAAAAATAACACAAAATTTTGAACTAACTTTGACAACATCAAAACCAACAATAAAGATGGAAGGAGGATTGGAAATAGATAGGAAATGGATGCAAGAGGCATATATTGCACAAACAAACTTTATAGAATAGACAAATATATTGATAAAATTGATAGAGGCTATTATAAAAATGATAGATAAAAGATGCAAGGAAGAATCTTTGGAAACAGAAGGCCAGAGAGGACCTTTGCCAAGTATAAGAAGACTTAGTTAGACATGAGAGAAAGTAGTAAATGTAGAAATGAATGAAGAAAGGAGAAGCAAGAGGAAAGATAAGGAATAAATAATGGAAAGAGAAGGAATTAATAGTAGAGGAGAGGTAGATTTGGAGAAGTTGGTCAAAGAATAATCATAGAGGAAGCATCAAGAAACATAATTGGGAAACATGATTAAGAGAATAAAATAACGAAATAGGAGTAGACAATAGGAAGAGTATGATGATGAGATATTGATTAAAGATAATAGGAAATAAAAAGATAACGAGGAAAATAAATATGAAATGTGAAGAGACGTGTCCCCACCAATTGAAAAATATTATTTGAGGAGATGAGTCCTTTGAACCAATTGTCATCCCCCATGCCACTTCAAAAATTGAAAGACACAACCCAAAGAATGTATACACATTAGAGAAGAATCAGGGGAGAAATATAAAAACCACAAACTTGAGAACTTGCAAAGAGAAAAAGTAGTTAGAAAATTTGAATAAGTATTGGGAAGAAGTTACTTTGAACTAGAGTTATTGCGAGATAAGGGTAGAAAGAAAGCTATAGACAAAAAACAATGCCACCAAGAGAAAGAGAAGAGAGAAAAAACAACATACCCCAAAATAGACGAGTAATAAAATTAAACCAGTAAATGGAAAGACAAGTTTCACCCAAACTAAAATGGTGCACAAGACTAAGTTACCTATTTTTGGCAAAGACACAAAAGATGCTAAAGCACACCGTTTTGCATTAGATGCATATTGGAGGATTCATAACATTACAAATAACCAAGTCAAATTGTTTGATTTTTTGGGCACATTAAAAGATGATACATTGAAGTGGTATATGAAAATCAATCCTAACCATAACAAAATATGGGATAAGATAAAATACACGTTCAAAAGTGTTTTTTACTAGCCTGAGACTTCTACGAAAAGTGTACACAAAATGAGGGAATTAATTCAAGGAAAAAAGAAAACAATGAGTTTGACAAAACGTTTAAATAACTAGTGAGAAAGTTAGTAGAGCCTTTGACATAATAAAAAAAAATTGGATGGTTTGTATCAAGGTAATTACCAAATTTAAGAGCATCTACCGATGGGAAAACCATTTAGACATTTGATGAAGCCCCAAAAATGGTAGATTGTATAGAAGCCCAAATCAAAAGAAGAGAAAATGAGAAGGTTATGGAAACAAAATTTAAAAAAATGGAACGATAATAGTCACAATTAAGAATAAGTAGGAGATATAGATAATGCCATACCTAAGAAGTAGTTCACCAAAAAACTTAACAAATAAACCCAAGATTTGGTGTGCGATATGTTGTGGGGAATGACATAGGAAGATAGAATATCCATATGTTGAAAACAATGTTAACTCAAGCTAACCCTATCGGGATTACACCTCCAACACAACAAACCATTATAAGAAACATAGTATTGTATAGAATTTGTAGACTATATGACCAACATAGTCATAATACGTGCCCCTTGATAGAAACTGCCCCAGCCACAAACTAGTTAAGATATTGCATGGTGTGTGGATCATTCAGACACTAGGAGTTGATGCATTAGATGATCTCAAATAAATGACAATGAAAGTTGTTGTGACATCAAAACAAGCATCATTTCTCACTCCAACAATGATAACAACTCTAGGAATTGTGCTACACGTATAAACTCCTTATCAACCACATGCAACACCACAAAATATGACAACCTCTCTAGAACAAAATTTTAATAACTATCAAGGAGGATACAATGAAGGCAGATACCATAGAGGTTATCAACAAATCAAATATAAAGGAAGATACCACAAAATTTACATAGGTGGTTATCATGGAATTTACTATCAAGGAGGAGGCTGTGGGTACCAATGTTACTAAGGGAACATATATTCAGGTTACCAAGGGGGAAGCTATTAAGGGTACCAAGGGGAAGCTATCAAGGAGGACAAGGTGGACAAGAAAGAGGTCCTCCCACTTGTTTCAAATGTGGAAATAAAGGGCACATTACATGGAATTTAAACCAAATCAAATGCGCCTTATTTCACCAGAAAGGAACCCATGATGTATATGCTTGCCTAAAATCTGCACAATTATTCAAAACATGTGGAACAAAGACACATGCCTTAAATGATGAAACTAAAGGGGCCCAACATTTAAAGAAGGTACCACAAGGAGATAAGGAAGAAGAAAAGTAAAATAACAACCATAGACTTCTAAAACCTCTGGCATAATATCAAAGAAAATGAAAACAAAAAAAGAGTAAAGAGAAAAATGGAATAAGAAAACTTTAATGAAAAAAAACCCAACAAAACCACAGATAATGAGAGAGCAACTGTAATCACAAGGAGTGGCTTTGGAATGAATATATAGGGAAAATATTTGGAGGATGTATCAAGTGATGAGGGTGATAGGAAAAACTACCATAACCCCAAGACACATGACAAAATAGTACATCAAAATAAGAAAATAATTTAAAAAAATAAGAAAGAGGAAAAGGAGAAGCAAACTTATTTTAAGGAAGAATAAATGCTTAGATTAAAGAAGATTGCAAAAATGATCAACGAACAATTGTTATTTGAAAAATGCCAATAGTTCTGCAAATATTGAAATAAACAAGAATGCACATACCATGTACAAAGGACAAAAAAGATTAACAAAAATAAGAATATGTTTTGTACAAAAAGAGAATGGAAAAACTCAGCTGTATATTGAGATGCTAAGATAAAATGTCAAGAATTTGTGAAAGAATTACTAGATTTAGGAGAAGAGGGTAATGTCATGTCAGAATGAACATGGGAGGCACTAGGAAAACCCATACTAAATCCAATGGATTATGATATTACCATGACAGATGGTAGTTCGAAAGTGCTACTTGGAGTATTAAAAGACATATATGTGAACTTGATGAGAATAACTAAATATAATAAAATTACGTAGATGTTTGCAACAATGGAATAATATATTGCATAATTAAGAACATAATAAATAGATCCACAATAATAATTGAGGAAAGAACATAATACTTGATAAATATGTCTAAGCCACTGTGAGGGGGCAACCTCTACACCAATGCAATAAAAGTAGAATTCACAATATGATACCCAAATATTAATCACTACCTCACATATATACTCTACTTAGCCATGGTTATTCCATAGATGAACCTTACTAAGAACATAAATAAATGCAACAAGATAATATGAAAGGCATGTAAGCCACAAGTCAACTACATATATCCGTAGACATGCTATAGGTTAAGGGCATAACATGTCCCTTCCCTTAAAAATAACATTGCTCTCTATGATGAATCAACTCTAGATGTTTTTGCAAGAAAGCTTCATCCTCCCATGTTGCATCTTCATGATTCAAAGTCTTCCACTTGATCAAATACTCTTTAAGCTCTTTTGTTCACAACCTTTTAGTGCATGTGCGAAGGATCTCCTTAGGTTCCATAATGAATATGCCTTATTCATCCAATTCTGATAACTTAATCTAGGTAGAAACTCTCTGTCCAATACCTTCTTCAAAATAGATACATGAAGTCTAGGATGTGTGTGAGTGGATTAGGGTAGCTCTAACTTGTATGCCATATTGCCAATTTTCTACAGGTACTGATAAGGGCCATAATACTTAGGAGAAAGTTTGTTTTCATTTTTATGTTGCTTCAAAAATATCTATTCAAATGGCTGAAAGCACACAAAGATCCAATCATCTATATCAAAATGCCTCTCAGTACGATGTTGATCAACTTGCTGCTTCATTTGATTCTATTCCATTTCTAAATTCTCTCTCAAACTAGCTAGTAACTCCTCTCCTATTGATGTTGAATGTGTTCCTTAAAAACTCAAATCTTGGGTTTCACCTTCAAAGATGAAGTGATGGATGGGGGATGATAACCATAAAGTGTCACAAATGGAGATATTTTGGAAGAGGTATGGAAGTGTTGTAGCACCATTCTGCTAGTGGCAGCTAATGAACACACCATTCTTGTTTATCTGATGCAAAATAAGGAAGATACCCTTCTAGACATTTGTTGACCACCTTTATT
Organism: Torreya grandis; assembly: GCA_037957365.1. Taxonomy (NCBI): domain Eukaryota; kingdom Viridiplantae; phylum Streptophyta; class Pinopsida; order Cupressales; family Taxaceae; genus Torreya; species Torreya grandis. The sequence continues at coordinate 7,993,925 of JARHVA010000075.1, forward strand.
TTTCCATCAGATTGAGTATGATATAATGAGATATGATCCAAATGAGTACCCAAACATGCAAATAGATCAGTCAAAAATTTACTGATGAAGATGGGATCATGATTACTTATAATGATCTTGGGCGTACCATGCAACTTTTGAACTGTATTGAGAAAAATAACAACTACTGTACTAGTTATAAATAGCTGTGATAAGGAACATAAATGAGCATATTTTGTGAGCATATCCACAACTACCATGATAACATTTTTACCTACAAAACTTGACAACCATATATGAATTCCATGCAAACCTCCTCCTACCTCTAGCTAGGGATGGATAAAGGTTGTAGAAGACCTAGTTTCTTAATTGTTTTACCTTCATTCTACTGACAAACCATGCCTTCTACCATAAATTTTTGTATATCCCCCTTGATGCCTTTCCAAAAAAAATCTTGCTTGATTCTATGATAGGTATTCACAAACCCTGAGTGCCCCCTATTGGAGATGCATGAAGCTCCTGAGGTATATTGTGTTTGAGAATATAATCCTTACATAGGTATGATCTATCTTTATACCATAATGCATCCCATTTCCACTCAATTTTTTTAGAAACACCAAAACCATGCTGAAGATTATGAATTAAAACATGTGTATCCTTGTCATTCTCCCACTTGGATCTTGCCTCTTCTAACCAATCTGCCTACCAAATGGTCATTGTGCATAATAATGCCTCAACTGATTCATCTCTCTTAGAGAGTGAATCTTCTACCACATTCTCTTTTCATTTCTTATAGACTGTTTCAAAGTCATATCCCAACATTTTAGTCACATATTTTTGTTCTTCTAATGACAATTGTTATTCCAAACAATATGATCAAGCTTCACTTGAAAGTGTCTACCCATGAAATAAGATCTCCATTGCTTAAATATATGAAGAATAGCCATCATATATTCATTTTAGATTGGATTGAGATTGTTTTTCTATTGAGTTGATGACTATCAAATGAAATGGGTCTTCTTTCTTACAAGAGTACACCCACATGCCATAACATGATGCATCACATTAAAAAAAAAAAGATTTGAAAAAATTAGGGGTAGTAAAAATTGGAGTGGTGCGCATAACCTCTTTCAGCGTCTAAAATGCCTTGTTAGTTGTTTCATTACATTGGAAGGATTATTTATTTCAACAAGGCTATGAGTGGGGTTGCTATGTTTTCATTTTTTTTACAAATCCGTGATAGTACCTTATTAGCCCCAAAAATTCACAAAAGTTATTGAAGATATTCGACACTTGCCACTCCATCATAGCTTTGATATTCTTAAGGTCAAGTTTGAATCCTTCATGTGAAACAATATGACCCAAGTACTATACCTCTTAGACTCTAAAAACACATTTGGAAGTTTTGACATAAAACTATTGTTGTTCTATAAGTAATAATACCTATTTCACACGCTTCAAATGTTATTTAAAAGTTTTGTATATTAAGATGCCATTAAAAAACACTAACACAAACTTCCTCAAGGCCTAAAAATAGTATTCATCAAAATTTGAAATGTGGATGGTGAATTTGTGAGACCAAAATAAATGACAATAAACTCACAATGGCTTTCATGAGTTTAGAAAGTTGTTTTAGGGATATCTTCATTGTTGATTCGAATTTGATGATACCTAGAATGAAGATCTAGTTTGTTAAAATAATTAGCACCATGTAATTCATCTAAAAAATCATCAATTATTGAAATATGGAACTGATCTTTGATAGTGTGCTTATTGAGTTCCCTGTAGTCTGGGCACATCCTCTAAGTGTCATTCTTCTTACACACCATGGCCACTAAAGATGAATATTCACTTTGGCTATGTCAGATAATACTTGCATCCAACATCTCCTGTACCATATTTTCAATTTCACTCTTATAGACATATGGATACCTATATGGTTCAATGTTTGGTGGTGTACTACCTGAAATCAATCTTATGACATGATCATGTTTTCTTCTTGGTGGTAGTCCTTTTGGCATGGTGCCAAAAATAGGTGGGTGGTCATCAACCATCATCTATAAATCAATATGTGTACACACATTGGTTGGTTGAACTTCTATGGAAAACAATCATGTTACAAATATTTGAGCCCCCTTTTTAAGAATCATCGTTATCTAATGTGAATTGATCAATTATGGAGATTTTGCTCGTAATACTCGTAGTTCAAATGTCCTACCTTCAAAATGAAAGCTCATGAACATTAATTGAAAAATCATCTCTATGGTGCCCAAAGTTGTGAGCCATTGTAATCCCAAAATAATGTCAGTGCCACCCATGAGAATAATAAACATAGGAGAATCGAACATGTAGTCTCCCATAACAAGATTATACTATAGCATTTTCTTGGACAGTTGATTGTGCCACCATCTGCAATTATGACCTAAAATTATGGAGATGGATAAATGAAATTGTTTAAATGATTAACCAACTTATTATTGATAAAGTTGCATGTATTCTCTGAGTCAATCAACACTGTCACCGTCTATTTATTGAGGAAACCCACTACCTTAAGATTTTGAGGAGTACTAATACCTAAAAGTGCATGACAAGAGATAGTAGGGTGAGAATATTTAGATTCCTCCTTTGGCTCTTCCATACTTTCACCTAAGATCTCATCATCTTCTTCATCTTCATTGGTGCCTTAAATGTATAACAACTTATTTTAAACACATTTATGTCCTTTTTTCCACTTGTCATAGCCAAAACACAACCATTTTGCATGATTCTCTTCAATTTTATGAGGGGTCAATCTTGTAGGGTAAGGAAATTATTGTGTTGTGGCTTTGTGTTTCATGACCATTAGCGAAAGACCTTCGTTTGAACATATATTTTTCTTTTATCATGCAAGCTAATGGTATGGATTTAGATACCAGAGTTGGAATAAAGACATGTACCTCAAGTTGGATGCTATCCTTGAGCCCACCCAATAATAGGTCAACTATATTGTCCTCATTGATGTCATCCACGCATAAGGATAGATTATGGAATTGATGAATATAATTATTAAGTCCTTGTTTGTTGTAACTTTAGTAACTGACTGAAAATGTTTTTTGAGACATTATTGTGATAGTGCATTTTTAACTCCTCAGTAAACACCGACCATATAACATGCATGAACTTATTTTTATTTTAAGTGCACAACCATCTATACCAAATGAACTACTCAAGTTCCAGATACAAAGATGCCATGATCACCTTTTGCACACTTGGGGTCTGATGTAGATCAAACAATTTTTCTATTTGATTGATCTAAGTGAGTGGATCCTTACTATTAAATTTGAGCACTTCTAGTTTTGGCCTCATGTGTTTTGAACTAGTTTTGGGTTGTAATTATTATAATTAGGAGAACCCAAATGGAGCAACAAAGGATTATTTTTTGAAATTTGAGTCATAAGAGTAGTTAAATACCCATTGATAGTTGTCATCTGATTCTTCACAAAATCAATGTCCCCTCATATCCCAACGATTCCCCTTTTATCACATTATGATCATATTTTCTCACCATACTTGGTATATTTGATTGAAGTTGGTGAACCACCTCAGAAAATGAAGGATTTAAAGTTTCAGACTTCATTTCATCTTTGTGAGGAGTTTTTTGAGTATCCTGCCCTTTTCCATGATCGCAAGTGTTAGGGCTAGCCACACACAAACCTTAAGATGGAGGGTTTTGGGCCCAAAAAAAGTGTATCAGTAGATTATACCATTGTAATCATCTCAACAAAATGAATCCAATGACTACTAACTTTCACAAGGGTTGTTAGGTTGTGGAGCTAAAAGCTTCAACCTTTGCAAACTGAGGAACAATGGTTGCTGAGTTCTACAGGAACCGGCGTCGGCAGCATGACCGACGTCGGCAGAATCCAGTGCAGAAGGCAACCGGCGACGGCAGGAAGTCGGCCGACGTCGGCAGAACCAGACCAGCAGGGACCGACGTCGGTCGCCTGTGTGTTCCCGAAGTGTTCGTTTCACGGACAGTTAGTTAAGTGAACGATGAGTTTGCATGTCAAGACCAGCCAGAGTCTTGGGCTGCGAGGATAATTGTCTAAATTAAGAGTCTAAGTTAGTGTTTGAGTTAGGGATCTATTTATAGACCCATTGGCATGTATTGTTTAAGGCATGAGATAGAAAGGAAGAGTTCCTTCTAGTTGTAAGATCTATGAGTTGCAGGTTGTTGCAAGCTCATTGGTGATCTACATGTAAGTTTGGTCTTTGAATTGCAGGTTGCAGGTTCATGAGAGATCAGCTTGAAGTGCTATAGAGTGCTTGGTGTACCGGCAGGGTTATTACTGACTGGTTGGTGAGGTGAACACCAATTCTGTGTGTGAGTTGGTTGTTGGGACTGTTTTTGTGTAGGAGAGTGTGTGTGAGAAGAATTACTGTACACTTGAGGTGTGGTGAATCTCTGTAAGGTGAAAGAGTGTGGCGGCTCTTTGATGTATTCTTTTCTGTATATTGTTAATACAAGATAGTGTATTGTCTCTCATATTCTGTGCTATTGGTGAATTTTAGTTACTTGTGTTTCTGGTTATTTCCGCATATTCAATTGCTTATATATTTGGTAATCATACTGTGCTCTATCTGAGGAGCAAGATCCTAACCAGTTGAGTCAGAGCATGTTTGTTGTTCTAGAATTCCTGACAAGTGGTATCAGAGCCTTGGTTGTAGGTTCTTGAGCTTGATACCAACAATTGGTATCAGAGCTTTTGGTTGGGATACTAACAGATTGGTGTAGATCTGGGTAGTGTGTTTTGGTTACAGGTTACTCACAGGGTTTCTGTTTGAGTAGGAGTTGAGCAATGACAGAAAGCAGTCAACTACGAATGGAAAAGTTTAATGGCAAGAACTACCAATTATGGAGGATGCAGATTGAGGACTATCTGTATCAGAAAGATTTATACTTACCGTTGGGTGGGGTTGCTAGCAAACCCTTGGATATGAAAGATGAAGAATGGGAGGTTCTTGATCGGAAGGCTCTGGGATCTGTTAGATTGAGTCTTGATTCATCTGTGATTTCCAGCTTATCACAGTGTAAGACAACGGTGGAGTTGATGAAATCTTTGGCAAATTTATATGAAAAACCCTCGGCTTCAAACAAGGTATTTCTTATGAAGCGTTTATTTAATTTGCAAATGTTGGAAGGTGGATCTATTCATAGCCATCTTAGTGATTTCCATGGTTTAGTAAACCAGTTAAGTTCAGTGAATATTGTATTTGATGATGAACTTAGAGCTCTCTTAATCTTGTGTTCATTACCTGAAAGTTGGGAAGGTTTGGTAATGGCAGTTTCTAATACTGTGTCTCCTTCAAAAGTCTTAAAAGTGGATGATGTTGTGAGTGTGATCTTGAATGAAGAGATACGCAGGAAAAGCACAGGTGAATTATCTGGAAATGCTTTGAGTGTTGAAGGAAGAGGAAGGCCAAGAGAGAGGACAGAGCGTGGGAGATCAAGGTCAAAGACAGGCAAAAGATCCAAGTCCAGGTATGGCAGAATAACCTGCTGGAAATGTGGAAAGCAAGGGCACTTAAAGAGAGATTGCAGATCGGGTGAAGATCATCATGAAGAACATGGAGAAGAAGTAGATGTTGCAGGTTACGTTGCACAGGATGCTCTGGTATGTTCTTTGAATAAAGTAGAATCTTGGGTATTAGATTCTGGTGCCTCTTTTCATGCATCTCCACATAGAGAATTTTTTCATGAGTATGTCCAGGGAGACTTTGGAGAAATTTGTGTAGGGGATGGTAAGCCTTGTCAGATTGTTGGCAAAGGCAAAGTGAAGCTGAAATTGCAGACAGGTGACACATGGGTGTTAAAGGAGGTCATGCATGTCCCAGTTCTGAAGCGGAATCTGATTTCTGTTAGAAGTTTGGGTGAAGAGGGTTGCACAGTAACTCTCACAGCGAACTCTTGGAAGGTTACCAAGGGTACACTTGTTATAACTAGAGGTAAGAAAGTAGGTACGCTTTATCTATCTACTTGTTTTACTGATTCTCTTTCTGGGTTATCTATTTCAGCTGTAGATTCAGAGATGTGGCTTGATAGGCTTGGTCACATAGATAAGAAGGAGATGCTGGTTCTTGAGTCAAAGAGTATGCTTTCAGATTTGGAAGGCATGGATCGTGGTTCCTGTATGCAGAAGAAGAAAGTAAGGTTTCTTGAGGAATCCGATGTTAGTGATAAGAACGGGAAAGCCTTGGTTTTCAAGGAGAAAGTGACGGACAGAGTTCAGCATAAGGTGCAGAGGAATTCTGAGCAGAGCAAGGGTGATTTGGACAAGGTTTTGATCCAAAAAGAGCTCGCGGGAAAAAGTCAGGTCTCACAAGAAAAACACAGAGACTGACGTCGGCAGGAAAACCGGCGTCGGCGTCCAGACAGGGATCGACGTCGGCTATGTGCAGCCCGACGTTGGTGACTCGGGGCAGACAGAGACCGGCGTCGGCCAGGGGAAACCGACGTCGGCAGAAAGACAGTCGCAGGAAACCGACATCGGTCGGCTGTAGACTGAGATGTGACCGGCATCGGTTACTGAGACGAATTTTGGGTGGACAGCTAGTTGTCATGGAGTCTCAAGCGCCCATATGGAGGACTGAAGGTGTAAGTAAGTTCTTAAATTCGTCATTTCCCTTCTTTACACTACTTGTTGCTCACTTATGGCATAGGACCAGGAAGTTGTTGAAGAAGCAGAACAGGTAGATCCAGGAAACAGTGGGAGCTTGGCATGGATGAGGATGTGATTCCTTGGAGGAGAACCAAACAGGTGTTTTGGGTAGTGTTGCCAGCTGGAAGTAAGCACTGAGAGACGAATGGATGTTGAGGATGAAGAAGTGCGGAAATGGATACACGAGATGGAAGATCAGGGTATATGATCTTGTATTAGCTGCAGGGCAATGGAGGTTTGATCATTGTGTTTCTCTTTACCAGGTTGGATAGTATTAGCTACACTATTCTATTTTCTGTATGATGTGCTTGTTGCAGGGTCACATATACAGGTATTGCTGAACTAAAGATAAAGCTAGTTCAGGGGTTTGTCATGGAGAATCTGGGAGCAGCAAGATTCTTTGGCATGAGTGTGATCTAGAGACATGGAGGTCTTGTTGACTTTGTTTCAGGATGATTGTGTGAAGCCGGTTAACACGCCGATGGTTAGACAGTTCACAGAACAGGTGTCTTGATTCACATAATGAGGTTGAGTGCATGGTATGTACTAAACCTGAGTTTTCCCAAGCAGTGGGAGTTGTCACAAGTTTGGAGTCAATCCGGGAGAGTAATACTGAAGGGCAGTTCAGTGGGACCAGCAGCAGGTGCACATGCTATGCAGGGTCAAGTTCTTTTTCTACATGGTAGTAGATGCGGATGTGGCAGGTAATTTGGATGACAGATTTTGCATCACGGATTTTGTGGTGGTTGGTCTTCAAGAGTGATCTTGAGGAGGGATACAAAGCCAAGGAAACAAACTAGACGGTGTACAGGTACAGGTACAGGTTGCAGCTGTTTATCTCCAAGTGGGAGATTGTTAGGTTGTGGAGCTAAAAGCTTCAACCTTTGCAAACTGAGGAACAATGGTTGCTGAGTTCTATAGGAACCGGCATCAGCAGCATGACCGACGTCGGCAGAATCCAGTGCAGAAGGCAACCGGCGACGGCAGGAAGTCGGCCGACGTCGGCAGAACCAGACCAGCAGGGACCGACATCGGTCGCCTGTGTGTTCCCGAAGTGTTCGTTTCACGGACAGTTAGTTAAGTGAACGATGAGTTTGCATGTCAAGACCAGCCAGAGTCTTGGGCTGCGAGGATAATTGTCTAAATTAAGAGTCTAAGTTAGTGTTTGAGTTAGGGATCTATTTATAGACCCATTGGCATGTATTGTTTAAGGCATGAGATAGAAAGGAAGAGTTCCTTCTAGTTGTAAGATCTATGAGTTGCAGGTTGTTGCAAGCTCATTGGTGATCTACATGTAAGTTTGGTCTTTGAATTGCAGGTTGCAGGTTCATGAGAGATCAGCTTGAAGTGCTATAGAGTGCTTGGTGTACCGACAGGGTTATTATTGACTGGTTGGTGAGGTGAACACCAATTCTGTGTGTGAGTTGGTTGTTGGGACCGTTTTTGTGTAGGAGAGTGTGTGTGAGAAGAATTACTGTACACTTGAGGTGTGGCGAATCTCTGTAAGGTCAAAGAGTGTGGCGGCTCTTTGATGTATTCTTTTCTGTATATTGTTAATACAGGATAGTGTATTGTCTCTCATATTCTGTGCTATTGGTGAATTCTAGTTACTTGTGTTTCTGGTTATTTCCGCATATTCAATTGCTTATATATTTGGTAATCATATTGTGCTCTATCTGAGGAGCAAGATCCTAACCAGTGGAGTCAGAGCATGTTTGTTGTTCTAGAATTCCTGACAAGGGTGCAAAAAATATTTTCATATTTTTTTTCAAAAAAAGACTTCAAACAATACTATAGTGATGAAAAAAATAAATTCTTCTTGGATCGCAAGTTATGTTTTTTTTTGATCATTTAGCTTTAAGGATAACTATAACACAAGAACCAAAAAATAATATCATAAAAACTTATCCAAATCGATGATCTGATATCATTTAATAAAATTACTTTGATGTTCACAACAATAAAATAATATATCACATAATTAATAACATAATAAGTATATATACAATAATAATTGTTGAAATAACAATAATATTTGATAAATATAATTGAGCCACTTCGAGGAGAAACCTCCACAAGAATGCAATATGATACCCAAAGACTAATAACTACCTTTTATATATACTCTATTTAGTTATGGTTATTCCATATGTTAACCTTATTAAGAACATATAGAAATACAACATGATAATATGAAAGGTATGTAAGCCACAAGTCAACCACAATATCCCTAGACACACTATATGTTAAGGGTGTATCACTAAACTCATATACTTTGAATTGATGATGTGTTTTCATAAAAATCTATATTTTATACTTTTAGCATTACAATGTTTCATGGATTGTAATGTCATTTTTAATTGTAAAGATGAGGAAAACACTATTGAAGGGGATGGCATCATGGTACATATCCCACTAGAATCAAGCATGAATGTAGTTTAGACTGAAGTGGTATGCAAGAACAAGGCCAAAAATGACTACTACTTATAGAATTGGAGAGAGAAGTAAGAAGAGATAAGTCCAAGAGTCACTAGAACATGTGTCATTTTGGGAAAAAGAGTTACACATGTAGGAGAGAGGGATATGAAATAGACCATGCAAGGTCTACTTGGAAAAATGTCCCTCAAAACATGAAACTCTTGAAATATGGTGTAGAACTCCTCAATTGCTTGCTCAGGAAACTATTTTCATCATTTGCCTTCTTTGAGTGCTCCATGGTAGACTAGGGATAGATGTGATTATTTTAATGAGAGGGAGGGGTTGTACAAATTCTAAAATATGCATTATGTTGATGGCATAAAATTTACGCTAGATCCTAGCCAATCAACAATGGGAAGTTTCAAGTTGTGGGATAATGCGACTTGAAACAACCTCCAGGTTTTAAAGAAGCTGGTCTCTTCTGTTTTATGGTGTTAGGGAAAAGGGATAGGAGACTAAACAGAAACGCAAAATGCAAGAATTAAAACCTAACTATGGCGATGCGCCTGAGTGTAATCCTAATCTTAACCTGAGCACAGAGTGACTATTATAGGATTCTATTACATTTAAGAGCAGACAAGTGCATGATCAATGTAAAAGATTGGAATAACAGAAACAGAGGCTCACAACAGGGGAGTCTTTTGTTGAGATACATGAATTGTCAACAAAGGCATAGTGTTTTATCTTCTTAATAGAATCCTCCAATCACATAAGAGGCGTAGAAGTCATACACAGTTATGTAGAAATTCAGACTCCAAGAAACGGGACAAAAGCAAATAACATTTCCAATCACAACACTAGAAAATCTACAGCATAAAGTACTTTGTAATTGACACATATAACATCAACAAGGGCATAGTATTCTATTTTCTTATTGAATCTTCCAGTCATACAAAAGATGCAGAAACACACACAATCATATAAACCTTTCAACTTAGGAAAATGTAACAAAAGCAAATGATATTATTGGTCAAAAACTCTGAAAGTCAAAAACTATGAGAATTCCCCCCCCCCTTTTTTCTGATTTTACAATTCTTCTTATATAGCCTTGGATGTCTCCTTTGATCACTTTCTTTCCCGCATAATTCCACTCCATCCTTCACTCGCAGGGGACAAAACAGACGGTGCATTCAATGTCTTGGATGCATCCTGGTCTTATCAAGAACTGCTTTGACTGCGACATGGCGATCCCTGTCTAGTACCTCTCTTTACGCCTGTAATTCTTTGTTCCATCACTTGTTTGGCCGCTCAACTGTCTACTCTGCCTTTACTTATAGGGGACAAACAAATGACATCTTTAATGCTTGTAAGCCCCAAAAATCTACCCAGTGCACTGTTTTATCTACCCGAAGTAACTCTCGCCAAATTTCCTCCCATTTTCACTGTAATAGGTAGACGGGCACTCTGTTCTATTGAAACAGAAGAGGACACTTAGTCAATTTATGAAATTTCTCTCCTTTTGTTTAGAAGGCACCAGAGGATGACACTTGGCTGCTTCTGCTTTCTCGATACTTTGCAATTTTATCAAAACAAAACTTATTGCGTTCCTTGCTCGGGCAACTTTTAGGAAGGGATGGATGCACATGGCAGTCTTTACTTGTTGACACTCGGTGCCTCTATAGCCCTTTAAAATAACGTCTGGGACCCACCACAATCTTCATTTGGAAATTAGGCTTGAAGGTGGTCTCTCAAAAATTGACATGTGGTGATCTCTGCTGCTTCTGGGAAGATACGCGGCATCTTTCGCTTCTCCTTCTGGGGGTATGTGGCGCCTTCCACTTTTTCTTGGGATGGAGCAGAAAGGGACTCAGAGAGTGACACTTGGTAGCTGCTGCAGCACTTCAGCGCTTGTGCAAAATGAAAAGATGCCCTTATGCGTTGAATGAAAGCATTGGACCCACGTCTCCCGAATGTCGACACATGGTGACTTTCACTACTTCCTAAAAAAAGGTAGTTCAGGGCCTCCATAACTGACACCTGGCGCTTTACGCTCTCTTTGCTGCTTAGCTCATTGAAAGTCTTTGTCAAAAGTATAATGAAACGTGGGTGTCTCTCTGAGATGCGGATGCTAACACGTGGTGCGTTCCATGATCTGCAGTTTTTTGGAAAGTTACAAAAGGGCCTCGGAGGACGCCAGCTAGCCGGCTTTGTGTTTCAAAAGGTGACACTTGGTAGCATCCGCTTGAACTTGATACTTGGGCAAAAATGAGACAAAAGAAACAAGGGGAAAAAGACTTGTGCTCGAAGGGCGACACTTGGCAGCATCCGCTGCTTCAACACTTAGGCAAAAATGAACCCGTCCTCTGCTCCAAAACTCTGCCGCTATGTCCAAGGTGCATAGGAACCAAAATTGCAGTGCTTGAATCAAAAAAATAAATTCAATATGACATAGAGTAAAAATTACTCTATAGTTATTGGCGACCACCAGGACTTTTGAGCTGGCTCAAAAAGAACCCAACTCCCGCTCGATCAAAATTTCAAAATTACAGCCTCAACAGAGCCGTCTGGTAGATGGACCATTCATGGTCAGATAACCCTCGCTTATTGAATCAGACAAATTTGGAATTATGAAGATTTGAGAGAGACTAATGTGTCAAGAGTCTTGAAAAATTTGAAAAGATTTTGAGCTGCGGCCACGTGCTCAAAGAACACTTATTTAAAAGAAAGAGCAAGAAAGAAAAAAGTGGGAAAACAGAGCAACAAAACTGAAAGCAAACTACTATATACAGCTAACCAGGTATATTTTCCTCCCTCTTAGATCAAAAGATTTTTTTTTGAAGTTTCCTTCATGATGAGAAGACTTATGATGCCAGGTAAATGGCTGAATGGGATGGAGTTCTGGTGACTTGCTCTTCTTGCTTGCCACCTTGATTGGTCTGCATCTGAGTGAATCAGAGTCAAACATGCTTCCAATATATACATACTTTTCTTGTCTTTGGAAGATTGTTAAATGCTGGTCCCTCATATTGTTAGGTGTCATCAAGAAATCGTAGGCTATTACTTCTTCACTCTGTGCCTTTTGATACTCATTCTCTTTTGGCTCATCTCCTTCAAATTCCAGCTTTATTTCATCATCATGCTCTGTGATGACTGCATCCTCTTGAAAGGATGAATCTGAAAGATGGATTTCCTTCTACATATTCACTTGAGTTTTGATACTGTCATCTCCATATTCGGCCAATTCACATCCTTCTTGCAGGGTAGTGTCGCCTGCCCCAATGGCTTGATCAAGGGAGTGTCCATACTCCTCCATATCCTCTTGCAGGGTGAGGAAAAAGTCAGAAATGATCTCCTCCTCATCTGAAGTGAAGGAAAAAACTTGCGGCTTATCCTCTTGCTCATCAAAGTGAAAATTTATGCTGATTTCTTCCTCATCTGTTCTTATGAAATCCTCTTGACTAGCCATGAATTGAGCATATTCCTCTGCGTACTCAGCTACTTCCTTCAAAATGTATTCTTCTTCAAAAGGGGATGGAGAAGAAGGCTGTGATGGAAAACAAGAAGCTTCTTGAGTAAGGGAGGAAGGGACTTGAGGGGAAAGTGAGAGTTTGGGGTCCTCTTGACTTGCTGCTATCATAGACTCTGCATTATTGAGGAAACGAGCTTGACAAGTCTGACCTTGTTCATGAACAGGGGTGGCATATGTTTGATATGGGATTTGTGGTGGTGGATATGAAGTTTGGTAGACTTGGTAAGGCTGGTTCTCATGAACGCTTAGCCTTTTTTCTAGAAATACAATCAATCCACACACATCCAGCATTTCATATGTAAGTTCTTGCCAATTTGCCCTTTCAATGGAATCCCACTCACTTTTGATCAGGTCTATTGCTTCCCTCCCTTGATGAATGACATGATAAGGAATTTCTTGACCATATCTGCTTCTGCTATCAAGTTCTAACACATATTTTTTAAATCCCAGCAATGCCTTTTTGAAGGTGAAAATAAGATCAGGCTAGGCATGATATGTGGTGTATTGGGGAGAATGGTCATAAGATTGGTATAGATCATAACCATCTGCATCTTTGCTACTTGACATGATCCCAAGAGAAGCTTGTTCTTGATTAAATATATAAGGAGAATAGGACTCATAACTATGAGTAACAGAGTTATACATACCAAAAGGGATTTCATGATGATATTGCTTGATCGGCTGATGACTCAGAGTCGTTGTTGGTGTTGATGAAAACCTCCAAAGGCTAATTGGCTGAAGAATACACCAAAATTTCTTCAACTCCTTAAAAGATCTGTCCCACTGGGCGTGCCAAAAACTGTTGATGGCGTAAAATTTACACTAGATCCTAGCCAATCAACAATGGAAAGTTTCAAGTTGTGGGACAATGCGACTTGAAACAACCTCCAAGTTTTAAAGAAGCTGGTCTCTTTTGTTTTATGGTGTTGGCAAAAAGGGATAGGAGACTAAACAAAAATGCAAAATGCAAAAATTAAAACCTAACTATGGCGATGCGCCTGAGTGTAATCCTAATCCTAACCTAAGCACATAGTGACTATTATAGGATTATATTACATTTAAGAGCAGAAAAGTGCATGATCAATGTAAAAGATTGGAATAACAGAAACAGAGGCTCACAACAGGGGAGTCTTTTGCTGAGATACAAGAATTGTCAACAAAGGCATAATGTTCTATCTTCTTAATAGAATCCTCCAATCAAATAAGAGGCGCAGAAGTCACGCACAGTTATGTAGAACTTCGGACTCCAGGAAACGGGACAAAAGCAAATAACATTTCCAATCACAACACTAGAAAATCTACAGCATAAACTACTTTGTAATTGACATAGATAACATCAACAAGGGCATAGTATTCAATTTTCTTATTGAATCTTCCAGTCATACAAAAGATGCAGAAACACACACAGTCATATAAACCTTTCAACTCAGGAAAATGTAATAAAAGCAAATGATATTATTGGTCAAAAACTCTGAAAGTCTAAAACTATGAGAATTCCCCTCCCTTTTTTTTGATTTTATAATTCTTCTTATATAGCCTTGGATGTCTTCTTTGATCACTTTCTTTCCCACACAATTCCACTCCATCCTTCACTCGTAGGGGACAAAACAGACGGTGCATTCAATGCCTTGGATGCATCCTGGTCTTGCCCTGACTGCGGCATGGCGATCCCTGTCTAGTACCTCTCTTTGCACTTGAAATTCTTTGTTCCATCACTTGTTTGGCCGCTCAACTGTCTACTTTGCCTTTACTTATAGGGGACAAACAAACGACATCTTTAATGCTTGTAAGCCCCAAAAATCTACCCGATGCACTGTTCTATCTACCCAGAGTAACTCTCACCGAATTTCCCCCCATTTTTGCTGTAACAGGTAGACAGGCACTCTATTCTATTGAAATGGAAGAGGACACTTAGTCAATTTATGAAATTTCTCTCCTTTTGTCTAGAAGCACCGAAGGATGACACTTGGCCACTTCTGCTTTCTTGATACTTTGCAGTTTTATCAAAACAAAACTTATTGCGTTCCTTGCTCGGGCAAATTTTAGGAAGGAATGGATGCACGTGGTAGTCTTCGCTTGTTGACACTCGGCGCCTCTATAGCCCTTTGAAATAACATCTGGGACCCACCACAATCTTCATTCAACAATTAGGCTCGAAGGTGGTCTCTCGGATATTGACACGTGGCGATCTCCACTGCTTCTGGGAAGATACGTGGCATCTTTTGCTTCTCCTTTTGGGGGTATGTGGCACCTTATACTTTTTATTGGGATGGAGCAGAAAGGGACTCAGAGAGTGACACTTGGCAGCTTCTGCTGCACTTTAGCTCTTGCACAAAATGAAAAGACACCCTTATGCGTTGAATGAAAGCATTGGACCCACGTCTCCTGGATGTCGACACGTTGTGATTTCCACTGCTTCTTAAAAAAAGGTAGTTCAGGGCCTCCGCAACTGACACCTGGCACTTTCCGTTCTCTCAACTTCTTAGCTCATTGAAAGTCTTTGTCAAAAGTATAATGAAATGTGGGTGTCTCTCTGAGATGCGGATGCTAACACGTGGTGCGTTCCACGATCTGTGGTTCTATGAAAAGTTACAAAAGGGCCTTGGAGGATGCAAGCTAGCCGGATTTATGTTTTAGAAGGTGACACTTGGCAGCATCTGCTTGAACTTGATACTTGGGCAAAAATGAGACGAAGGAAGCAAGGGGAAAAAGACCTGTAATCAGAGGGTGACACTTGGTAGCTTCCGCTGCTTCGACACTTAGGCAAAAATGAACCCATCCTCTGCTCCAAAACTCTGCCGCTTTGTCCAAGGTGCACAGGAACCAAAATTGCAGCGCTTGAATAAAATAAATAAATTAAATATGACGTAGAGTAAAAATTACTATACACATTATTTTCATCCCTAATCATTAGGATTCTTCTGGAGATGAGTTATCACTACCTGTAATCCAAATAACCCCTTTTTTACCCTCCTTGCACACTTGGCACCAAAGTTGCCTTCAATTTTACAATATAATCCATACATAGGAGTGAATTACACATTTAAATAGTCCTCATGGTCTTATATTCTTTAAAAATACCTTAAAAGGCCTCCCACTTAGAGTTCTCACTCTCTTGCTAGCTTTTTCACTATGCAAATTTTGACTGGCTGAGATAAAAGCACTTACAGAGATGGTTGTGATATTAGATGAATCATTAAATATACATGGTGAGTTATATTAATTCCCATTGTCTCTCCCAAATTTTATTGTATCCTTTAAAACCCTTGCATACCTGCACAACACCAAGAATAGTTAAGAAAAGACATTTTCCAACTTGTCTGTATAAGTAAGGTACAACTCAATTGATAGGGAGGATCCCTAGAGAGTTCTCTATAACTTTCAACCATTTCCTCAACCATTATATCCCATATAGATTCTCCTCCTTCATTTTCCCAATCGGGTCTTTGGTAAGGGTTTGAGAGGGTTTAGAGCAGTTTTAACCTCTAATGATTGTTCATAAAGTTGTGACACTGGGTTCATAAAAAAATTCCAAAAAAACAATGTTCAAGGACCCCATCATTCCTGAACTCCTCAAACTCTCATGCAAAGTGTCTAAGTAGGTGTGAGCTCTCAAAGTTGCCCTTTCGAGCTTTGTTCATTCATTTTACACACCCTGAATTGGTATGAGCCAAGAAATGGATTTTATGTGGTTTCCTTTGCATTAAAATAACTTGAAAATACCCTATGAACATGTTCTAACTCATTAGGATGCTCACCTAGTGCCAAAAGTAATAGTGGACCCCCAAATGAGCAATAGGCCTAGTTTAGACCTAAAGGTCTTGACTGTATCCTTTGTAAGTTTGAGCCACCTTGACCTATTTCTAACCCTTGTGTATGATCTTCCATGTCTATCCATGTGTGAAACAACACTCAACATCTTCTTGAAAGGTTTAATTAACTTCTATCTCACCCTCTCATCTTTAGTCCTCTAGACCTACAAATTTGCATCTTTTTGGAGTACCCTTTGTCTGAGATAAAATAGAGGGTGCTTCCCCTATTATTTCATACAAAAGGATGATATGAGGGGTTAGATAAGGTGGTGTAGATGATATATGCAAGGTTTCATGGTTTGATCATATCATTAGATCCTCCAAATGCTTTAAAACCCAAGAAAAACCCTTAAAACATTGACAATGTATAGATTTTTGATTATGGATTGTAGGTTGTCATATTAGAAACTTATTAAAGCCCTGTTCACATGATTTGGGGGTTTATTTAGGTGGTAATAATCATATTAAAGGTGTTCACAATTTGCAAAAAAATTATCCAACATTCCATTGCTGACTCTCACCTTGACTGGTCTTGACACAGGTGTTGACTATGTTTTCTTGCTTGAAAGAGACATTTGTAGGTGTTTATTACATGGTTGAACCTTGAAAATAATGCCTAATGACTTAATTAGAGCCCTTACATGCATTTTTAATCCATTTGGATCTATCCAAGTCATGTTCATACCATGACATAATCCAAATCCCTTGCTCTAGCTCATTGTCATGTTACAATTAGTTGTAGTTGACCATCTTGGGGCAAAAGGGGAATCCTATAGGTTGCCTTTTCTCCTTGAAACCCATGCCATGTAGTCTAGGGTACTTCTAAGTTCATTACATCAACTTCAACCAACCAATGTTCATGTTTGTAGGTCTAGTGTCACTAAAATTTGCTTTATAAGTTTGTGAGTCACCTACAATCAGGCTATAGGTGACTTTTTTGGGTAGTGTACACTTGTAGGTGTTGATGGAAAATAAATCCTTGAAATTTATCACTTTTTGATGACCTTTGAACCATAAATGTACTCTCTCAACTCAACAAGGCCATATAACATGGATCCAAGCTTCTATACTACAACCTTAGGTGTGGAGGTCATTTGGAACTTGAAATTCTGTAGAAATCATTGAAGAAATGTAGTGACACTTTCATGATTTCGAAGACTTCAAACACCATGTTCCTCTAGTCACACATCCATTCCATTTTGAAAGGCTCTTCCCCTAGGATACAAATACAAGATAGATGTGCTTGGGTTCACCAAAACTCTTTGAAATACTTCTATATGACATCATCAAAAGGGTTTAGGCCTCTATTTTGGTGTTTCAAGGAAACTTTGAATTCATATTCCTTCACTTCGGGTGACCATTCAAAATTGCATACTAGTATAATGCTTAAAACATGACTATCATTGTCTCATTCAACTCCAAAAACCTCAGGAAGGTTTCAAAGTGTGTCAAGACTCTCCATATAACTCCTTCATGCTTCTGTGTAAGCCACATGTAGGTGGTCATTTGCAAGTTGCAAGGTAGTGATTGTGAATAAAGGTAGTATGCATATGATATGATTTCATACTTGGTTCTCAAGGAATATCCATCTTCTTCTAACCTAATAAAGGCTTAAAAACATGTTAGAACATCCTTATACAATAATCTCAAGTCGCGGTGAGGGCCTACAAATGAACACACAACAACATACAAGACAATGAGGATAGAAAGTGGAAAATGTGCATAGTGAAGGATCTTATAACCAGTTTTAGACATGCCATCAGATTCAAATGGGAGTTTACAACATTGAAAGTCTTAAAACAAGTTTTCACACCCTATTTCAACATGACATATTTTTACAGGCACCTACAGGTACACACCAATGGACTGACTATGTATATGTTTTACATTGACTATCATAGTCCTTATATCACTTGAGAGGGTTTAATTTGATGGATCATGCATCAAAAATGTGTCCCGTGCCTTGAAACTCTAAAACATATTGTTGAAAAAATTTGACTTTTAGGTGTTTTAGGGGTCTAATACATATTTCACAAGCTGTTTTATAGGTTAATTAATGCCATTTAATGTTAGAATAGCTTTGGTCCTTTGTCATTTTAGTCCTTTTAATCATTTTGGGTCATTTTGAGGTAAAAAAGGTGCATTTAATGAATTGTACAAATTTATTGGGAAGTGTGAAGATTTCAAAAATGATTTCACATAAAATGTGTTCCAAGAGGTCTTAATAAAATGACATAACTGAAATGTGGAAGGTTATTGAGAAGAAAAGGTAGTTTTCTTAAGGAAAAATGAGAGTTTGGCACTTATACAACTCATTGAGAAGTTGCCACATGGGAGAATTTTGTAATATTAATCTTAAAATTAAATCCATATCAGTGCTTGACACTCTCTAGAAGTGCCATTTTTGGCCCAAAACCATTCTACTCCTTTTTCACCCTTCTTGGCAAGCAAAATCAATCTTTAGGTTTGTACTTGGTATGACCAATAGAGGAGGTTTCAGACCAAACACCTTGGGGAGTTAAATTTAAAATTATATACCTTAATTTTCATATAAATATTTTGAATAATGGTGTATTGTGATTCATGAACCATCCTCATGAAGTTGATTGTACTTTTCTGCTTGCTAATCTATGCACCCTACAGGTTTTGCTCTTATTTGGGAAAGTCCATACAACTCAGATATTGATATTGGTTCCAGATGATTTTGAATCTCCCTTATAATTTTTTCCATGCCTAAGTTCATGTTTTAATTTTTTTTTAGGGGCAAATCATCTTGGGTTTGCATACTAGTCTTATGTGGGATGACAGGCCTATTTTCACCATTTCTAGATCTTCATGCTTTACAAATGTCTTTAGAGGGTTTTGATAGGTATTTTTCATGTTTTAAATGTGATATTATTATATTCATTCTTTAAACATTCATTCTTCAATTAATCTCCATGAGTTGCAGTCATATGCAACATTCACTCATAAATTTGCCATTAACACACAACTTGCAAGTGCTTAAAAGGGTCCAAACCTTGAAATGGAGCTATCTTGACTTGATATAAGTCCTCAAAATTTTAAGGGAATACTTTGGACATCTGAAGAGGGTATAATGGTTGATTAGAAGCTCATATACCATGAGTGTGGTTCACAATTCTGCTTGCTACCATGTATACCAGTTAGGATGCTCATCTACAGGTATCATTCATGAACACACACACATGGGAAAGAGGTTTAGGAATATTTTGAAGCCATTAAGGTTTACATAACTCTTTTTGATATCTTGGTGAATGTCTAAAATTAAGCATAAGTAGGTGTATCTACATACTACCTACACTTTTCACCCTTACTGCCTGTATATTGGAAGATTAACATACATGTTATGCTAGAGGGGTTGAGAACCTTAAATGGAAGGTTAGATAAAGTGAGGAAACTCAGCCATCAAATATTGATGTTAAGAAGAGTCCATGACAGACCTATTTGAAGTATACAATGGACAAATGGGAGGGAAAATCATGCTAAAGGGTTAATTGACTGTATATAGGGACCTTTTCCCAAAAAGAGCAAAACAAAGGTCTGGGAGGTTTTGTTGATATCTTGTGATAAGGTTCCCAATGTTCCTTATGCATCCTAATGGTCTATTCTTGTAGCTACCACATAGAACAAAATACTTACACATTTTTAAGGCCATAAAGCACGTGGAGATTGATTTCTTAGAGACCCAAACTTGCCAATTTATGATTGTGAAAAAGCAGTGACTTCTACAGTCTTGAGCCTAAGGTGACCCTCCATCCAAGAATTAAAAATATTGACATTCCATCAAAGTGAAATAGTCATAAACAGTAAAAATGACATTCATGATAAAATGAAACCATCAATATAGGATTGATGAATGATTTTCAAGTTTCATAAGTGCCTACAGGTGTCCCTTGTACGAAAAATACACACCTATAGCAAGGTAGGTTGACCGTGGGATGATAGGTGGCATCTAAGTGCTGTTTCAAGACATCAAAGTTGAATTCAAGTATGAATGTATAATTTGTGACATATAGTAATCATTAAGGATTTTAAAAACCATAACCAATGCTTAGTTGAAGCTCACACACACCTAACATAGTCATTAAGGTAGGGTTTATAGTCAGTTAAGGGAAAGCTTAGTTTAGTAAGTTAAAAGTATAGGTAAGGTTATAAAGAAGTTTGAATGATGAGACAAACTTGTGATCACCTTCATTACAATCATGTTGACCTCCAGGAACCATTAAAAATGCAAAACAAGCCTATATAATTTCCTTGAGACGCTGTGAACACCTACTGCCAACTGTGTATGAATGTGTTAGCAGTGAGCAGTGAAGTGATGTTTCTAAGTGATTGGTGTGGTCCAGACATCAAGTGAAGATTTAAATAATTGATAAATGTATATGGATTCTTGGAGATAGTTATTCTAACATTTACTCAAACCTAGCAAATCAATATACACCTACAGGCATCACCCTAGGATAAAAACATAGTCAAGGTTTGGTATTCAACCTTGACTAGGCAAAGTATGGGAAGTGATATGTGAGAGTTTTGAATTTTATTAAGATCTAAATCACACTAATTATGGTCATAGTAACCTCACAACACTCTTATAAGCTGTATTTAATAGAGAAGATGTCTTAAATAAACATTACACAATCCATAAAAAGAAACCCCTACATAAAGTCTCCTTCACAAAGTCTGTTTTGGTTTTTTCATGTTTTTGAAGGATCTATCCTTGAGACCAGAGGCTAATTTTTGTGTATAGGATCCTTGTCACCTATAGAGGCCTCTAAAATCTTTATATTGTGTGATAAGATAGGTGAAGTACCCCCTATTTTATCGCAGATAGGGGGTACTTCCCCCATGCAAACCCTGGCAATTTTGGGAAGAAATGATGAGAAGATGATCAAGAATTTGTGTGGATCTTTCTATAATGTGTGGAGAGATATATAACACCTATTAAAATATAAAAAACCAAGAAAGGAGTGGTGAATCTGAACAGGTTAACCCAAACTACAATGTTTGTAAGTAGGCCTACTAGGCAAGTTTTGGCCTAGTGCCCAAATGAAGGGTCACTCACACTTTTAGCCCTATTTAAGATTTATATCCCACTGAAGAATGTTTTATGGAATAAAATAAAGGTTTATAGAGATTTTGGAATGTAGTGAAATCTTAAAGAGGTCATATTTGGGCTATGAGGTATAGACATGCTATAAGACTAACATTAGGCATATGTCCAAATGGGGGGTCTTTCACACTTATAACATGAGATGATATTTTTAACCTATTGGAACATGTTAATAAGGTCACTACATATATGTTAAAACTCAAAGATGAAAAAAAAACCCTAAGAAATCCATTTTGGTCTAGACACTAGAAAACTACACATATATAGGTTTAGATGTTTGGATTCCTCAGTACCCCCTAAAGACCACTTAAACCTTCTTAACACTTAACCCAAACCCTCTTAACCTAAAAAAGTCACTATTCTAAATCACTATTCACTATCACTATTCATTGAAACTATTCATAATGACATGGCATGTCACTATTCATGGTGACATGGTAGGTGACATGGTAATTGACTCAATAATGATATGGCAAGTGACATGACTTAGAAGTGAGGTGGCTTAAAGTGAGACAACATACCCCACTTGGGACCCTTCTCCAAGGTACTTAATGACCTCATTTAAGCACCATAGGGCCCCCTCCAAAATGTGGTGAATTTATCCATAAGGGGCCACCATTAAACATCATCTTTTATCCTCATGCATGAGAGTGACACCAAAGTATGTGGGGATCCTTGTCAAGTAGTTTGGAAAAGATAAAAGTGAGTGGTGGAAAGTATTTTGGACCCATATGATCCCATGTGCATGATCCCCACTCCATTTTAGACTCTTTATCAAGTTGGGAGACAAACCAACCAAGTGGGAGACCTATTAGCTAAGTAGGAATCTCACCCACTTTTCTTTCATGACCACTTATGAGCCCACTTGGAAAATGATGCCACTTTTTGTGGGGCACCTCCTTAAGTACTTAGCACAAAATATAAAAAGGTGATGAAAAGTCTTTTGGACTCATTTGGGTCCATGTGCATGATCCCCACCCCATTTTGGACTCTTTATCAAGTTGGGAGATAAACCAACCAAATGAGAGACCTATTATCTAAGTGGGAATCTCATTTCCTTGTCTTTCATGACCACTTATGAGCCCACTTGTAAAATGGCACCACATTTCACTATTCCAATCCTTTAGCATGTTTCTTGATATCAAATGCTATAAATATGACCCTCCCCCTTCACCCATGGTTACATGGGTTTTTGGTTAGAGCATTTTCATCTTTTTGTAGGTTATCTACTTTTTGTGAAGGAGATCACTCATCCATATTGGAGGAGAGCTCAAGCAACTAAACTCTACCGGATTTGTAAGCCAACATCTTCCACATCTTCATCAACAACATTAACAACAAGTCTTCAAGATAATATTTGTTTATTTATTATATTAAATTTATTTTGTTCCTTCCTTTGGCCTCTTCTTTCTTGACCTCCACACATTTAACCCTTTTACCTTTCTTTTCCATTTACCCATTTACCATTTGCCACCCTTTATCATTTAACCCATTCACCCTTTTGTCACTTTGCCATCTTTAGCATCTTACCCATTTATCCCCTTTGCCATCTTGACTACTTAATTTATCAACCATTCACCTTTTATCTTTTAAAATTTCAACCATTTGAATACCACCAACCAAACTATATTTTTGACCCTTATCAAATTATCGAATCAAAACCACAACTTTGGTTTAGCTAATTTTCAACATTAATGTTAACCAAACTAGTTGTTTTATTTTAATCATCTTAGCAAAGAATTTAATTGTTTTAATTTGTTGTTATTTTCTATATTTAATTTTAGTTTGCTATTTTAAATGCAATAATATTCTACTTTTATTTATAAACTTAAATGTTTAAAGTAGGTGGATTGACAACCTCCTAGAAAGCTTTTGCTTCTAGGATCTAACTCATGCTAGGCAATCCACCCAACTACTTGTCTAACGAATAAGTTTTGTTGTAGTGTTTTATTAGTTTCAGGTAATCCTCTCAAGACAAAGAGGAGTTCTCATAAATTTTGGATTCAATGTATACACATTCAACATGCAATCTTTTACACACCCCTTTACTAGTTTCTTTCTTTTTACACTAAGGAAAAAGCAAAAAATTAGATAGAATTATTTTGGCATGCCTGGTGGGACCCTAGAGTTTTCTTGGGTTCATATATGTTTTAAGACATTTAGTTGCATTAGTAAAATGTCATTTAAATGTAATTACTGTAGAGTAATTTTTACACTACATCGTATTTAAAAATTGGGTCGAGCACTGCAATTTTGGTTCCTGCATACCTTAGTCGCAGCAGCAGAGTTGGGGCAGAGCGCGGATTCATTTTCCGTCTAAGTGTCAAAATGCAGCAGAGGCCGCCAAGTGTCACTGTCTGAGCATGGGTCCTCTTTATTTCCCTTTTTCTTTCCTTCGCTTTATTTTGCCTAAGTATTGCATTCACGCAAAAGCTGCCAAGTGTCGCTTTTCGACACATGGAGTCGGCTAGTTGGCATCTTTCGAGCCCCTGTTTGTAACTTTCCAGAGAACCGCGGATCGTGCCATGTACATAATAGCAACTAATAGAAAATCACCAAGTGGAAGAAGCAGAAGGCCCTGAACTACTTTTTCAAAGAATGACGGAGGTCACCACGTGTCTACTTCTAAAAGACTTCAGTTCAACGCCTGGGTTTGATACTTTGGTCCAAAAGTGAAAGGTGTCATTATATTTTGTTTAAGTGTTATAAAGTAGCGGATGTTACCAAATGTTGCTCTCCAAGCCCTCTCTACTCCATCCCCAGAAAAAGTGAAAGCCACCACATGCCCTTAACTGAAGCAGCGAAAGACACCACGTATCTTCCTTGAAGGCGCAGAAGCCTCCACATGTTGACAACCGAGAGATCATCTTCAAGTTTCATTGCTGAATAAAGATTGTGGTGGGCCTTAGATGTTACTTCAAAAGCCCGTGGAAGCTGCCAAGTGTCACCATTCGTAAGAGCCCGATATGTGTCTTAAGTGATACTACAACACAGCTAAAAAAAAGTGGAGAGAATCGCGTGTCTTCAATGAATCAGGCAAAAAGTGCCAAGTGTCATTTTCTGATGCCTTCTAAGTAGTAAAAAATGATTTTTAGGAAATTGACTAAGTGTCCTCTCTCATTTCAAAATAACAGAGTGTTTCGTGTATCTGCTGTCAAAAGCGAAATGGAGGGAAAATCGGCTGGAGTTAAGTCGAGTAGATGGAACAGTGCATCAGGTAGATTTTTGGGGCTTACAAGAATTGAAGATGCCATCCGTTTGTCCCCTAACAACAAAGGTAGAGTAGACAGTTGAGCGGCCAAACAGATGATGGAATGAAGAATTTCTGGCGTGAAGAGAGGTACTAGAAAGGGATCACCATGCCACAGTCAGGGCAGTTCTTGATAAGACCAGAACGCATCTAAGGCATTGAATGCACCGTCTATTTTGTCCCTGTGAGTGAAGGACGGAAGAGAATTGCGTGAGAAGGGGAGTGATGGAAGGAAACATTTGAGGCTATAAAAGAAGAAGAATTGTAAATTAAAAAGGGGGAATTCTTATAGTTTTAGACTTTCAGAGTTTTTGACCAATAATATCATTTGCTTTTGTTACATTTTCTTGAGTTGAAAGGTTTATATGACTGTGTGTGTTTCTGCATCTTTTGTATGACTGGAAGATTCAATAAGAAAATTGAATACTATGCCATTGTTGATGTTATCTGTGTCAATTACAAAGTAGTTTATGCTATAGATTTTCTAGTGTTGTGATTGAAAATGTTATTTGCTTTTGTCCCATTTTCTGGAGTCCAAAGTTCTACATAACTATGCGTGACTTCTGCGCCTCTTATGTGATTGGAGGATTCTATTAAGAAGAGAGAACACAATGCCTTTGTTGACAATTCCTGTATCTCAGCAAAAGACTCCCCTGTTATGAGCCTCTATTTCTGTTATTCCAATCTTTTACATTGATCATGCACTTGTCTACTCTTAAATGTAATGGAATCCTCTAATAGTCACTCTATGCTTAGGTTAGGATTAGGATTACACTCAGTCACATCACCATAATTAGGTTTTAATTCCTGCATTTTGCATTTTTGTTTAGTCTCCTATCCCTTTTCCCCAGCACCATAAAATAGAAGAGACCAGCTTCTTTAAAACCTGGAGGTTGTTTCAAGTCGCATTGTCCCACAACTTGAAACTTCCCATCGTTGATTGGCTAGGATTTAGCACAATTTTATGCCATCAATAGTTTCTGGCACGCCCAGTGGGATGAATCTTTCGAAGGAATTGCTTCTATAAATCCAGGACAGCTTCCAAGTAAGTCTATTTTTATTGAATTATTGTGAATAAATTTTGATGACTATGTATGGAGAGAATTCCTATGGTATATTTCCTTATCAGCCCAATGAGGGATCATACCAGCCTGGTCATGATATCTATGAGCCTAATCAGCCTTATCAAGGCTAATTTCAAAACTATGTTGAGCCTTATCAAGTTTCTCATGATCCTTATTATCAAGAGCATGACTCTTACCTTCCTCATGAGCCATATCAGTCTCAGGACTGGATTTCATCTTCCCCATATGTTTATGATGTTGCATATGAGCAGTATTGCCTTAAAAAAAAATGAATGAAATAGAGCTCAAAATACTGGCATGTGCAAGAAAGGTTTGTTCTGACTCTCAGTATGAGGAAGTAATAGTCTATTTCGAAATGTGTCTAATGATCCAGAAGAGATAAATGGACTATGTATTCTTGCATTAGAAAAGGTGGAGGCTTGGGAAAGACAAAGAATCGAGTTAAACGAATTGTCTACAAAAGGCTATGGTACTTCTTATTCTTATGAAGCTCTTAACCATGCCCAGTGTGTGCCAAGGAAGCTTCCTAGTTGGAATCAAAAGCCTGTCCAAGTGCCTATCCAAAAACCTATTCAAGTGGCTATTTATGAGACTAGACCTTCATATAGTCCCATCATTACCTCACCAATTATTTCTCAAGTTCAGGTTGTTCAGGAGGACAAGCAGGTTCCAAACTTTGATGAGGCAATGGCCGAGTGGAAAGATCAAAATACAGATGTCTTTAAGAATTTCTCTTTCCCACCTCTCCAAAACTCCCTAGAGAATTCCTTTTCCCTTGAGTTTCTAAAATCTGATCATGATCAATCTCCCATACTTCATTTTCCCTCTCAAACAAATAAATTTCATCACCCTCCTGCCATCACCCTTCCTCAAGAAGACCCTGTTCTCCGGAGTACTGAGAAAGAGGTTGCAGCTACAGGACAAGTTCTTAAAGAATGTATGGAGGATGCTTCAAAAGTGCCTGAAGAGGAGTTCCCCATTGATACTTCTCTTGAGCATCCAGTTATAGTCGAGATCGGGAAGACTGATCTTAATATATTGGAACTTCAAGAGGAACTGATACAAATTGAAGTCCTACATGAGTTACAAGGATCTCCTATTGAGAAGGATCCAAATAGCATTATAGTTGCTTCAGTTCAAATAGATCAAAGTGAGGAACAAAAGGATGATTAGCAGCTATACCTTGAGCCTTTACCAGAGATTGAAGAGCTTTGTATGGATGTGGTCTCTATTAAAGAGCTTGATTATGAGAAATTTGATCAAGAATCACCCATTCAAGATCCAAGTACAGATTGGGTTGCATATTCAAAGCTCCTTGAAGAGCTGAATGAACTTGCAATAGTAAATAAGAGGGATGTGGTCACTCAAAAGGCATGCATAGATAAGGTATCACTTGACATGGTGATAGATGGCAAGCAATCTGAAAACAATCAAGAAATACTTGGTGAGTTTGTCCTTATTGGTGACTAGTTTGCTATTGATGACCCATTTGGGAAGATGCTAATACAGTTGGTCGACAAGGCAAATGCCTCATCTGAAGTTATGACTAAGAAACAACCTACTTTGCAAATTGTACCATCTCTCGAAAGGAGAGAGTTCAAGATTTTTCCATTTGATCCAGGCAGATCGTGCCTTATCATGGTTAACTAGAGTGGGAGTCGGGTTATTTTTGAGCAGGCTCAAAAGTCCTGGTGGTCGCCAGTAACTGTAGAGTAATTTTTACTCTACATCATATTTAAAATTTGGGTCGAGCACGACAATTTTGGTTCTTGCATACCTTGGTCACAGCAACAGAGTTGGGGTAGAGCGTGGATTCATTTTCTATCTAAGTGTCAAAATGTAGCAGAGGCCACCAAGTGTCATTGTTCAAGCATGGGTCCTCTTTATTTCCTTTTTTCTTTCCTTCACTTTATTTTGCCTAAGTATTGCATTCACGTGGAAGCTGCCAAGTGTCACTTTCTGACACATGGAGTTGGCCAGTTGGCGTCCTCCGAGCCAATGTTTGTAACTTTTCAGAGAACTACAGATCATGCCACGTACCTAATAGAAACTAAGCAGAAAGCACCAGGTGGAAGAAGTGAAAGGCCCTGAACTACTTTTTCAAACAATGGTAGAGGTCACCACATGTCTACTTCTGAAAGACTTCGGTTCAACGCCTGGGTTTGATACTTTGATCCAAAAGTGAAAGGCATCATTATATTTTGTTTAAGTGTTATAAAGTAGCGGATGCTGCCAAATGTCACTCTCTGAGCCCTCTCTACTCCATCCCCAGGAAAAGCGAAAGCCACCACATGCCCTTAACTGAAGCAGCGAAAGACGCAACATATCTTCCTTGAAGGTGCAAAAGCCTCCACATGTCAACGACCGAGAGATCATCTTCAAGTTTCATTGCTGAATAAAGATTATGGTGGGCCTTAGATGTTACTTCAAAAGCCCACAGAAGTTTCCAAGTGTCACCATTCGTAAGAGCCCAACATGTGTCCTGAGTGATACTACAACACAGCCAAAGAAAAGTGGAGAGAGTCACGTGTCTTCAATGAATTAGGTAGAATGTGCCAAGTGTCATTTTTTGATGCCTTCTAAGTAGTAAAAGAGGATTTTTATAAAATTGACTAAGTGTCCTCTCCCATTTCAAAATAATAGTGTTTCATGTATCTGTTGCCAAAAGCAAAATAGAGGGAAAATCGGCTGGATTTAAGTCGAGTAGATGGAACAGTGCACTGGGTAGATTTTTGGGGCTTACAAGCATTGAAGATGCCATTTGTTTGTCCCCTAACAACAGAGGCAGAGTAGATAGTTGAGCGGCCAAACAGATGATGGAACGAAGAATTATCAGAGTGAAGAGAGGTACTAGAAAGGGATCACCATGCCGCAGTCAGGGCAGATCTTGATAAGACCAAGACGCATCCAAGGCATTGAATGCACCGTCTATTTTGTCCTCATGAGCGAAGGATGGAAGAGAATTGCGTGTGAAGGGGAGTGATGGAAGGAAACATTTGAGGCTATAAAAGAAGAAGAATTGTAAATTAAAAAGGTGGAATTCTCATAGTTTTAGACTTTCAAAGTTTTTGACCAATAATATCATTTGCTTTTGTTACATTTTCCTAAGTTGAAAGGTTTATATGACTGTGTGTTTTTGCATCTTTTGTATGACTGAAAGATTCAATAAGAAAATTGAATACTATGCCCTTGTTAATGTTATCTGTGTCAATTACAAAGTAGTTTATGCTGTAGATTTTCTAGTGTTGTGATTGGAAATGTTATTTTCTTTTGTCCCATTTTCTGGAGTCTGAAGATCTACATAACTATGCGTGACTTCTGCGCCTCTTATGTGATTGGAGGATTCTATTAAGAAGAGAGAACACTATGCCTTTGTTGACAATTCCTGTATCTCAGCAAAAGACTCCCTTGTTGTGAGCCTCTGTTTCTGTTATTTCAATCTTTTACATTGATCATGCACTTGTCTGCTCTTAAATGTAATATAATCCTATAATAGTCACTTTGTGCTTAGGTTAAGATTAGGATTACACCCAAGCGCATCGCCATAGTTAGGTTTTAATTCCTGCATTTTGCGTTTCTATTTAGTCTCCTATCCCTTTTCCCTAACACCATAAAACAAAAGAGACTAGCTTCTTTAAAACCTGGAGGTTGTTTCAAGTCGCATTGTCCCACAACTTGAAACTTCCCATTGCTGATTGGCTAGGATCTAGCGCAATTTTATGCCATCAACAGTTACATTTTTGAAAATTAAGCATTCCTTTCTTTCAAAATGTAAGTTTTAGTTTCTTTTGTTTTAGAAAATCGAAAAAAATAAAAAAGTCTTTTTTTTTTTGCATTTCTAAAATATCAAAAGAGTAATCATCCTAGGATTAGGAATGCATATTCATGTTGCATTTAGGTGCATCTTATTTATTTTTGTTTTCATAAAAATAAATCTAGAAATTTTCTTTTGGTTTAAAATTAAATTGCATCCTTTGTTTGCTTGCTTATCTTAGTTCATCTAGTAATTTAATTAATCAAGCAAATTAATTTTAGTATCACAAATGTTACACAAACCAAACCACTTGAAAAATCAACACATTACACACAATTGAGTCAAGGCCCGACTAGTATTTCATCACCTAATAGATCACTTTCCCATTTCCTAGTTATCTTGCTTAGATTTAATCATCAAGAGGATAACCAACTCAGTTCTCTAGCTGAGTATAAGCTTTGGTAATTGGTATATTGGCTAAGAACCCACACTAGCTGCATGATTGTGATGTGAGGGGAGCAAGCCTCAAGTACCAAACCATGTATTTGATCTAATACAAACTTATTTTTTAGCACTTAAACGCAACCCAAAACCAAACATAGATTACTTTTTAGGACCTATTCAAGCTAATTTCCTCTTCACATTTTTCTAAGGCATAAGCCAAAAGAGAGATTAAAAATAATCTTAGGACTTAACACACTCTTAGTGGATGAATTGTTTGCCTTGAATCTTCTTTGATTACTCTTTGTTTTTAGGTGTGAAAACATATCATTCCTTTCCTATTTTCTCTTATGGTTCTTACTCACCAACAGAGAAGGGACCTTGAGGAAAAAAACTCACCACCAAGTCAACCGGTCTTTTCTACCTCTGCATCCATAGAAAATGTTTCTGAACTTGTGGACTCCCCTCATTCTCTAAGAATTCCTACTCAGGTAGTCCCAAGAGATGCATATTTTTTCACTTTTTTAAATAACAATCATAGAGCCTTACAACATTACTTTATAAATACGTCTTACTAAATCCCATTTTTGACCCCACCTATAGATCTACCTATGGCATGCCTCTCCACCTCATGGGGAGTGCCTAAACTACCATGGGTACTACTCAACCTTTAGTTACCCAAGCGATATTATAAACCAATAACCCCCTTGAAACTACCATTCAAAACCATCCAACCCAAACTACCATTGTTCTTATACCTCTTACCAATTACTCCTCCACAATAGGAGTACTTACCTATAGTGCTACCCATCTTCCTCTAGTTACCTCCAATCTATCAAACATTACTCTTCTTCAAATCCTTGTGGTGTCCATACCCTCTATGTTACCACCAATTAGTACAAGGTTCACCACCCTTCCATCAGCCACCAACACAACCACCTCTTCTACCCAACAAGTAACCTTTAGTTATCCCCATAACCCTTAAGGGCATATGCTTGCTACCCAACCACCTACCTCTACCAAACCATTGACATCAACATACCAATATGTATCTTTTACCCAACCATTGGCATCCACATACCAATATCTGGCAACCTCTCAACCTTCTACCCATTGTCAACATGTTTCTCAAACACCACCACCACAATATGCATCTTAAAACCTTTTGGGTGCTCAACCCCAAATAGACTTCATAAATATGATCATGGACAAGATGACCACCTTAGAGTCATCCATCTTAGGTGCTCACAACATCTTATCCTACGACCGAATTTGCAATGAGCCTATCCATCCATCCATACCCATTAAGCCATATCCTCCCCAATGGGAACTTCTCAAGTTCTCTAAATTTCAAAGCAAGGAGGATCCCCAACATCACCTTGGGGAATTTAGTCATGCTTGCTATCTTATAACCTACAATGATTCCCTTCTTCTCCACATTTTCTCAATGTCTCTAGCTGACCTAGCTTTAGATTGGTATAGTGCCTTACCCAAACATTCCATCTTATCCTTCACCTAACTTGCCCAAAACTTCTTGGATCAATTTTTGATCAATATATCTAAGAAAGTTTCTATCACCGACCTCTACTCCATTTGGAAATTTGAGGATGAATATATTGCAAATTTTGTGGCTCGTTGGAGGATCTCAATTAATGAACTTTCATTTTCCTTGCCTCAACTTAAACTTATAGATATTTTTTCTTGGGCATGTGCCAAACATGTCTCATCCAAATTACATGTCTAAATCTTCCAGACCTTTGATGAAGCTTTTACCATGGCTCATAAACTAAAGAACTGAGCCATTGCTAAAGGAAAGCTTAAACTGAAAAACAAGAACTGAACCTATAAAACCAATGAGGCCCCTTCCTCCAAGTCAAGAAACTAGCCCAATACCAACACCAAAAACAAAGAAACCATAAATGCTATTCTCCTCAAAGCTGCACCTCCACCATCTACCAACAAAAATACATGAGGAACCAAAACTCCAACTCCTCTAATTATCCAAACCAAAACCCAAGGAACCAAAGTTGGAGCAACCAAAAACAATTAACTCCATGTGGGGAACCCTATGCTTCTATTTTTGAAAAGTTATTAAAAGCTAATATCATCCAACTTCCACCAATTAAACCACCCCAACATTTTGATGATTCTCACCCATGATAGGTTGGTATAATGAGAATGACCATTATGCCTTTTATCGAGTCATAGGACATGATATCAATAGGTGAAATACCTTCAAATATCTTGTCCAATCCCTCATTGACAAGGGGGAGCTTACATTAGACAACCCCAATGCACCACCCAACCAAGCCCTTGACATATTTAGGCAACCTT
Source organism: Torreya grandis (assembly GCA_037957365.1). Lineage (NCBI taxonomy): Eukaryota > Viridiplantae > Streptophyta > Pinopsida > Cupressales > Taxaceae > Torreya > Torreya grandis. The sequence continues at coordinate 8,026,356 of JARHVA010000075.1, forward strand.
TTCCAAACCATGCTCCTACCAAAAATGAGAGTAACAACATCGAGTACTCTCTTGATACCCATACCATTAACATGGTTCTTGACACACTCACTAATAAAGAACCCGCTCACCAATCTACCAATCCCTCTCTAGTTCTTGAAATAGTAGAGTTACCTTCTACCCTTTTGGAAACCCAAACCAAGGAAGTACCTCTTTCTCCTTCACTCATTAAGGTAGTAGAGTTATGAATTTCCCCTTCAACTGATATATTGGACCACACACCCATCTTACCTTCCTCACCACTTACCATATAAATCTCCCCTCCCATGAAAATCATTCCTAAGAAGGAAATACCCTTATCTACTTCTCCCATAGAAGATCTATCTATCCTAACCTTACATCCTTTGATTGAGGAAGAGGACAAGGTTACCATCCCTATCTCTCCACCTAGTGGGTTAGCTTTTAGATCCACCATTTAGGGAATCAAACCCTTCTTGAGGCTAGTGCAAAAATTGAAACTTGTCTCCAACCCTAACATGGACCAAGCCACCTTTTGGCAAAAATTAGGTCTCCCATATGTTACCAAACCAAAACCTCCAACCCACTCTTTGGCGGACCAACCTACCAATTCTAATAACCAACCAACCAAAACTTCCACCTAACCAACGAAAACCTCCACCAAACTAACCAACCCTCAATGACCTAAGCCAACCAAGACCCTAGTAAGCAAACCCCCTTCAAAACTAACAACCAAAGAAATCAAAGAGGTAAAACCACCCAAAGGCTTAAAGCCTTGAATTTTACCTCCCTCAACCTATCCCTCTATTTTGGGTCCTCATCCCTCTACTTTGAGCATGAAGCCCATTATTTTTACCAAAACTGCACCACCTCTATTGGTTACACCTTCACACTTACTTTTTAATGCACTTCTATTTACTACACCAACAATACCTAAGTTACTTACCTTTCCATCCTCCACCTCTCGATCGTGAACCATCTTACCTAAACCAAAACCATCAACCAAGCGTACTACCTTACCTAATACACTTATCAACAAGCTTACTTCCAAATAACCTTCTACCTCAACACCCAAAATAAAAACCGTTAAACCTTTACCACCTTTAACTGAGTCTTACTTAACCATTCTCCAATGGTTATTACAAACCTCTTCCTTGAGCTTACCACCCATCAAACCCTTTGACCCTTCACATCCCAACCATCATGGTTCAATAAAAATTTGATTTGTTTATACCACGTGACACCTGACCATGATACACAAAATTACAAATATCTCCAAACTCTCATCTATCATCTTTATGATGAGGATGATCTATTAACAGACGAACCTCTTATGTCACCCATACCAACCTAAACAAAAACTATACCTACCCAACACTTACCCACTCCTCCACTCTCACCTAAGATTGAAGATGAGTCTAACCACTCTACTACCTCACCCTTTCCTTCTATTCATATGATCAATGTGGTCACTAGATCACAACAGAAGGATAAAGGTAAGGCCAAGGTGTCCATTCATTGGACTTACCTTGTTAGGATAAAATAAAATATAGATTTATCCCCAAATCACATACGAGAGAAACTATGAAACAAATCAATCAAAAATACAAAAAATAATCATAAACATGCACAAAATAGGGGACACTAGATTTAACGTGGTCTACCCAAAATGGGCTACATCCACAAAACTTGTTCAGTATATTATATTTAGTAATATAAGTGGGAAACAAATCCTATAACAAACCTTGTTACACCTTTTTACATATTTCTACCTCCTCTCTATGTACTCTCTCTTTCATCTTAGCCATGTAACAAAACATTTTAGGGTGAAAAACACCTAAACATAACCTCTACCATCAAATCCTGAAACCTTTAATCAATGACCCAAATTGATTATTAAATTACAATTTTATAAGATAATTTTAATAAATTTTTTGCTTTGAGGGTGCTGTCTGCAAACCCCCATCAGGGTACGTATCCCCCAGACCCCACAAGGGGGGTTACCCCCTTGAAAACCCCCACACCATCATGGATACAAAGAATGGGATCCAAAACTGAGCTAAAAGAACATCAAAATTTTAATCTCTAATCTTGGAAGATAATCAAGATCCACACCTAACATACCCCTCTTCAAACTCCCAAGTAAACCACACCCAACCATAACCATCTTCAAGAAAACCTAAGGTGTCTATTTGAGGTGCCCCCAAATCTAACCATTCACAATCCAACCCATATGTAATATCTATCTAGAAAGCTATCCTTAAGCAGCTTCACTAGACCTCAACAAAAATGAGCTTATATGAGTTGATTTCTACTTCTCCCCATTACTGCCAAGTGCTCATAGAGGCCTTGCAATCCATTGAGGTCCAACCCAATAACCCTCAACCTCTATCCACCTTTATTGGTGCCCTTCAAAATTCTAACCTTTTCACCTTTAAGAATTCATAAATACCTTCCGTCCACCCCAAGGAGCTAGATCCCCCACTCTTTATTACTACTTACATCAACCAAACCCATGTCAAAAGGGTGATTATTGATGGGGGAGATATCATTAACATCATATCCTCTTATGATGACAACAAACTCAACTTATCGAATAATATCATGTCAGAATCCACAATGTTCCTCCAATCCTTTAACAATACTATGGCCACTACCTTGGGAACCTTCATCTTTAATACCTGTGTAGGACCCCGCACACTCCTTGAACTTTTCTATAATGTGGAAGGAGAATTCCAATACAACATCTTATTTGGATAACCTTGGATTCACTCCATAGAATGTGTTCCCTTTACCCTCCATAATGCATTAAGTTTGAGCATGAGGGCTAGGTCGTCAATATCAAAGTAGACCCAAATCCTTTCTCAACATGTAACATGACCTATCACCCCAATGATGTCCTCATAAACCCACCCAATGCACCTTCATTAGTTACACCCCACCACCAACCATTGATGAAATAACAACTAGCTCATCCATCCCTTCTTCATAGATCCCCATAGAGGAGCCCTTGAGATATATGTTCTAATGGTTCTTGTTAGGGGAGCATCACCTTCTAGCATTAGATTCTTTCCCTACTCCTCAAGAATATAGGAACCTCAAACATGACCCTTCATATGAACCTAACATTGAAACCGTCATCCCTTTTGGTCCCCCCAACCATCAAACTAACTTCATCTATGGGGACTTGATCAACCACTTCTTGCTCCCATCACTAGCTCTTCTATCTGACCATTCACCTCTAACTTTTCCTACCTTAACAAACCAACATTCACTAAATTATACCTTCATAGGTGTGCCTAGAAGGGATTTAGCCTTGGCCAATATGAACAAGGACCTCATGAGTTACCTTTGATCAAAAACCAAAAACCTCATCAGTCATTTGGACTTGGGTTTGTACCACCTGAAGAACCCATCAATTCACCTAAATCTATCGAAACCATTGAGGAAGACATCCCATCCTCACCAACCCAACATCCTTCAAAGTTTGAGTATTTTAACATCATTCCTCATAAACTTTTTAAAGTCAATACTATTAGTTTGGACCCTCTGGCCTATCAAAAGGATGGCCAAAACTAAAACTCTTCCTCTCATCCATCCTGAAATGGTAGAAAATAATTCTCCTACCATCAACACCATCCAACATCAAGATGATGATTCTATTCTCACCTACCTTGGTGCTTGGATTCTTCAATCCATAAATCCATTCCTCCCAAAGCTTCAACCATGTTGAATGAATCCACCACGGATATCAACTTGGGCATTCTGGATAACCCCCACATTATCAAATTGGGCCAATCAATTAATGTCAAAGAACTTCAAGACTTATCCTCTTTCCTCAAAGACTATAACATAACATTCACTTGGTATTATAGTGATATGCCCAAGATTGACCCCACCATTTCTAATCATAACATAGTCATTCATTATGATGCCAATCCTCTTAAATAAAAAATTCAATGTATGCATCCTTTCATAGCCCTTCTCATCAAAGAAGAGCTTAAGTGTCTCCTATATGTAAACTTCATTCCCCATTGACTACCCCCAATGGGTCTCGATTATTATACCTATCACCAAAGCCACTAAAGGTATACACATTTATGTGGACTTTCATGACCTTAACCTCACCTACCCTAAGGATGACTTTCTTCTACTAGTATTGACCAACTTGTTGATCTTATATCTAGCCACGAGATGTTATCTCTCATGAATAGGTTTTCAGGTTACAATCAAATCTTGATTACTACTAAAGATCAACATGAAACTACTTTTACCACCCCTTGGGGAACTTTTTACTATAGAGTCATGCCTTTCAAGTTAAATAATGCTGGTGCAACCTACAAATGAGCCATGACCTACATCTTCCATGACCTCATCCACACCATCATAGAGGACTATGTCGATGATCTTTTAAGAAAATCCAAATCTCACAAAGACCATCTAAAAGTTTTTGACATTATCTTCAAACACTTAATCCATTTCCATGTCAGATTCAACCCCAAGAAATGTGTTTTTGGGGTCCTTTCATGAAAGCTTCTTGGCTTTGTCATCTCCCTTTGAGGAATCGAGGTAGACACTGCCAAGCTCAAAGCAATCTTGGAGATGCCTCTTCCTACCAACCTTAAGTAACTATGTAGCCTATAGGGAAAGCTTCAATCCATTTATCATTTCATTTCCCAGTTTTTAGACTAGTACCAACCTTTCCATCACCTTCTGAAGAAAGATGTCTCTTTCAAATGGAATAGTGATTATCAAAACGCCTTTGAATCACTTAAATAGTAACTTTTATCACCACATATCCTCATCCCTCTTAAGGATGACCACCCTTTTACCTATATATCTCTGCCGTCAACCATTCCATAGGGGTAATGTTGGCTCACCGAGATGAACAACATAAAGAAAAAGTCATATATTACATTAGATACACGCTTATAAAATACGAGACTCAGTATACCCATACTGAGAAACTTTACTTAGCCATGAATTTCATTATGACCAAACACTGCCACTACCTTCTTAACCATAAAACCTATCATAACCAACACCAACCCACTCAAGCACATGCATTCCAAGCCATACCAAAACCAACATATGGCCAAGTGGATTATTCTCTTAGCAAAGTTTGATCTTGATTTATTTCAGTAAAATTCAATTAAAGGGTAAGTCATTGCCGACCAATTGGATAAGGCACCTTTAATAGATCACCAACCTTTTCCTCTCAAATTTCTAGATAAATCCATCACTACTCTTTCCCAAGAGGACATAACCTGCCAAATTACTATGTTCTTCGATGGGTCAAAGTGTCAACATGGTGGGGGAGCTAGTATCATCCTTATCCCTTTTGATGGTGAACCCCTTCCTCTATTCTTAAAACTTGATTTTGAATGCACCAACAATATGGTTGAATATGAAGCCCTAGTCATAGGTCTCCAAACTACTCTAGCTTTGGGAATTAAGATAATCAATTTCTTTGATGATTCTCATCTCATGGTCAACTAGGTCAATGGATCCTATCAATGTAAGAATGATATCTTACAAAAATACAAGCTTGTAGTTGATAAACTCTTAGCATCATTTGAATGTTACTTGGTCTAATCTATTCCCCAATCTACCAATAAATTTGATAATGCAATGGCTTGCCTTGCTTCCCAGATCCCTTCTCAACCTTTTAATTCTAAAATCTGTCACCCATTATTATTTTATGACACCCTCTTATAACTAATCTAACCTCCCTACCATTTTTAGTGTGGAGGAATCCCAATATGACATTTGGTATGACCAAATTTTTAAGTACCTCAACCTAGACATCATTCCTCCCAACCTCTCTAAGAATGCCCGAAGAACCTTTGTTCAAAGTACCTCTCGTTACACCATAGTAGGGGGAATCTTTTACAAATGTGGTTTTGATGGTCTCCTTCTTCATTGCCTACGTAGCCATGAAGCTTCCCATGCCTTTAGGGAAACTCATGATGGGATATGTGGGGGACACTTTAATGGTCTAGCGGTCATTAAATGTATCCTTCACTTTGGATACTATTGGCCCACCCTCAATTAAGACTTATGATTATGTAAAAAAGTGTCTTAAATGTCAATAACACGCTAAGTTACATCATGTGCCAGCCAATGGCATCCAAGTAGATAAGGAATTTTGGCCTTTCTCGTAATGGGGACTCAATCTCATTGAGGAAATCAATCCCCATTCTTTATAGTGGCATAGCTCCATCATCATAGCCACTAAATATTTTACCAAGTGGGTGGAAGCTATTCTTCATATCTCAACCAAAGTAGAGAATATTTTTGACTTTATCAACCATCTAATCATCTATTGATTTAGTGTTCATCATAAGATCATCATCGATAATGGAAAATATTTAAAAAATAAGCAAGTCCAAGGTTTATGTGACACATTTGGCATCAAGTTAAGATTTTTCTTGCCTTACCATCCATAAACAAATGGACAGGCAAAAGCCTCTAACAAAATCTTTAACAAAATACTAATCAAAGTCATCAGTGCTTCAAGTTGAGATTGGCACTTGCACATCCCATTCGCTTTATGGGCCTATCGCACTAGCATTCAAAACTCTATGGGTGCTACCCCTTCTCTATAGTCTTTAGAGCAAATGTAGTCTTGTCTCTTGAAGTCCAAATTCCCTCTCTTTGCATATTTTTTCAAGATCTTATTTGTGAAGAAGATTATAGTCCACTCTATTTAGCTTAGCTTGAACTATTTGATGAGCATCATTTAGCAGCCCTCACCCACCTCCATATCTATCAAGAGTGTATCAAATGTACTTATAAAAAAAACCTCAAACAAGAAAACTTCAATATCAGAGACCTCATCTTACAATAAAACCAACATGTGACTAACATGGAGAAAAGTAAGCAGGGCAAGTTTGTTTTCAATTGGCAAGTTTGTTGAGGTCAACTTAGTCACCTTAAGCCATGCTCTCACCATTTTGTGAGCAACCTAATTTTAAATGCTCTCACCATTTTATCAACAACTTAAGTTTGAATGTTCTCACCATTTTGTGAGCAACCTAAGTTTGAATTCTCTTTTTGTTTTGTGAGCAACCTTCGTTTAAACTCTGTCACCATTTTGTGAGCTTGAACCATTTAGTGTCTCATCATTATTGATCGAGTTGAGATACTTCAAAAATTTCAAAAAACATTTTAAAAATAATTAGAAAAGAATAAAAACATTAACCACTTCTTTACCTTAAATATTCTAGGAACCCTTACTGAGTTACAAGAAAATCACTTGTCATTTCGTTTCCCCATCTTTTTTGGCCTTTTTCTCTCACGCACTTGTCATTTTGCACGACCTTTCCTCTTCTTCTATCATATCCATTATGTTAGTTTTCCTTAGTTATCACATTCTTCCCATTCCTTAGGAGAACTACATTTGGCCTGAAGCTTTTTTACTGGATATTACATCCATAAAACTATGTAGGTAGCGTCCACTTACCTAGTGCATATGGAGACAGCTCAGCGACCCCCTTTCTTTTCTTCTATTCCCCCATTTTGATAATTTACTAAATTTGTCACCTATTTTCTAGGGGCAATGTTCATATGGTTTCTATTGCATTATTTGTTTGTTTGTATGCCTATTTATTTGCTTTCAACACTATTGCCTTGGTTCAGTTTATGTGTGTCTATTAGGTGATTCCTTACCTACATTTATACTCAAATCTATCCATATTCATATGTTTACATTTTCATCATGGTTTCTATCATTGGTGCATTATTTTCTATTGAGTATTGGATTACGGGAGTCAATCCTTATGCATATTTCAACCAAGACCTCATGATATTATACCATGATGCCTACTGACATGTGATACAACCAACCTCAACTTCAAGAAGTCTATTTAGACAATGGTGGCCTCTCTTTGGCATTAGCATACCGATTCACTCCCAATCATATCCCAAATAGAGTAATTAACCACAAAATAATTTTAACCTTTATTAGTTCAGATGAGCATCTCCCTCCTAGTAGGTTGTTCCAATTCATCATTACCATCTATGTTAAGTTATCATCATCCTCAGCCAAGTTTATCATGTTTGCCATAATTAGGGTCTTATGATTATAACCGCCTATGGGAAAATCATTGGACACTGTCCCACCTACATTTCTCAATAATTATAATCGCCTTTGGGCAAGTCATTGTTTTGCCACCACTTTACTTTTTCTAACTATACAAGGGCATGTTATTATCTTATTTGTCTATCCTAACTGAGGTAGCTCCATCTTCTTAATGACTATAACCGCTTTTGGGCAAATCATTACCTTGACCATGTGCATGTTTTTAAAGAGCCTTCTATTGACAAGCTAGTCTTTGAAGAGTTGTCTCTTGACCTTTTTCCCATCTTAGAGGAGTCCCACTCTAAAAAACCAGTCTTTGTGGAACCCATTATACCATCACAGGTCGTTACTTATCTAAAACTAAATATTCAGTAGGACATCATTGTAACAAAGTACCTATGAAATGAAGAATCAAAGTTAGAGTCAAGTTCTATTCTTAAATTGACATTAGATTTACCATCATAATCTAAATCCATATCATTCTCAACATCAAATTCAGAGTCCATTGAGCTAAAATCAGATCCAGAAGAAGAATATGTTCATGGATGTTACAACACTGGTTATGCATACCTTGAAGATCAATTTGAATACATTTGTGATCCTTCTACAGTTTTTGAGGATGATTATTTCACCTTTGACACAAGTTCTCCTAGTATCTTCTACATGGATTATGATGCCAACAACCATTCCATTACCATTCCACAGGCCATTACCATCAACCAAAATAGCCATATCATTGACATTACATCTCCCATTAGTGTCGATTGGGATCGATAGAATCACACTTTGTTGAATTACATCCATGGTGACATAACAGTTGAAGAAGAGCAAAGAGGCCAAGACCACATTCATATAGTAGAAGAACTCTCTTTTAGTGAAACATTTTTGAAGGCGATAAGGGATAATCAAAGTCAAAACTCAACATCTTCTAGTGAAACTTTTTTGAAAGTGCTAGAATACAATCAAAGTCAAAAGTCAACATTCTTTAGTGAAACCTTCTCAAAGGTGCTTAAAGACAATCAAGACAACTTCATTGGTGAAATTTTCTTTAAGGCACCAATAGTTGAGCACAAAAGTTATTCACTACTTGATGAAGATAAAATCAAAGATCTAATCAAGATAGCTTCTTATCTACAGCCTAATCAGATGGTAGTTATTCTTAAGCCCAAAAAACAAAAAAATTTGATGGTCTTATTGAGAGAGCAAGTCTTGAGCCCCACCACAACCAAAGTTATGTTGAATTCGATATCAACAACATTAAGTGTGACTAAAGTCCTAGTCTTCATTTATTTTCCCACCATTATACATTCCATTATCATCAGCCATTCCATTTCACAATCAAATGTACCATCCATTATTTGTCTTTGTTTACCATCCATGACCACACTTTCCTTTGCAAAGGCTATAAAGATACCTTGTCTCGATGTTTGAAAGAATCAAAATCAATGACCAAAGAAGATCACAAAAACATTCTCATCAACTGAATCTGTAGGCCATTTTTGACAGAGTAACTATTTAGATGAGGTGTGGGCTAGTAATTAACACGATCAAGTATTCTATTTGTATTATTTATTAACTAAGATGTACATCTCCCCATCAACAGGAATAATAGAATAAAAAACCACACCCAAGCCAACAACATGTACCATACTGTTTCACATTGCCATGCCATTACCATTGTTACATATCCTTTTGCCATTATCGCATATTCTGCCATTCACCCTATCACTTGGGGCAAATCCTCTGTCCATTTTATCCATCCTATCATTCCATTCTTATCTAGACTAAAGCCTATTTTTAGTCATCTTACCCAATCTTATATTTATCTTGGTTCCTTTGGTTCTTTCCACACTTTTTGTGAGAGGATTCCAATTGAGTTCAATAATCAATCAAGTCTATTATTAAATGATAGTCTATGAAATTAGTGTGACAGTTGATCTAGCAAGATATCTTTCATCCTATCAAACTTGTTTATGTGATCTTGATTATAACTGCCTATGGAAAATTTAGTGTCTCACCAGTCTTGCTACTAATTATAACCGCTTATGGGAAAATTAGTATCATTGATTTAAACCATTATATTTTAGTTATAACCGCATATGGGTAAATTAGGGGAAACATTTGTTTATCATGTATTGCTGCATCACTTTGCCATCACTATTTTCATTTCACTGGCCATTTGCCATATTTGAGAACTTGTTGGGACCTAGTTGGTTTTTCCTCATCTTTTATGTGGATGGAATTACTATGACTTGAGGTCATTTCAAAACTATGTGGGTCATGCTCAATTCTCGTTGAAGTCACCTCAATCCCCCTTTCCATATGCTCTCACCATTTTGTGAGTAACTTAAGCCAAACACTCTCACCATTTTGTGAGTAGGTATCTTGTCATTCTCTAATGAGTTAAGATACCTCAAAATGCCAAAAATATTCATAACATTTTAAAAATCTAAAAACATTTGTCTTGTCTAACCCTAGTTAGTTATTCTTGATCCACTTTACTGGGGTATTATCATTATTAAGATGCATTTTTTACTTTTGTTTTCAAGATTTCTATTTGTTTGTTTATTTCAAGTTGTTTGTTTGTTTGTTTACTTTCCTATTTATTTACTTTCATCACTATTGCCTTGACTCGGTCTATATGCATTCATTGGGTGATTCCTCGAGCATATTATTTTTGAGTCCATCCATATTCATATGTCAACATTGTCATCATAGTTTTTATCATTGGTGCATTATTTTTGAGTGTTTATTGGATCGAGAGTCAGTCCTTAGGCATATTTTGTGATAGTCTTCATGGTGCTCTATCATAAAGCCTACCATCACACGCTATAGCAAAAACTGGCTTCAAGAAGGTCTATAATCAATGGAGCCATAGAAGTCTCCTTGTCACTTTGGCAAATCCTTCCATCTCACCCTTGATCAAATCAACCCATTGGCCATTATAGTTGTATTGTTGCTAATAAGGATGAGCATCTCCTCATTGGTAGGTAAAACTGAATCATTTCTAATGATCAATCTTATTCTTCTATTAATCTATTTCATCACTTTATGCCCACTCATCTTTAATCTGTATTTTAGATTATATGCTTGAGTTATACTTGCTAATCATCCCTAATTAAGGAATAATCATTTTTATCCAATCTAGGTCCTCTCAATAATTATAACCACCTATGGGTAAATTATTATTTTGACTTTTAATCCTAATTATAATTGCCTTTAGGCAAATCAGTATCCTGTTTACATCAATGCATGCAAGTATTTTCTCGTTTGAATTAATCTCAACCACAGGTTTATTCCACTTTTCTTTTTGTTTCTTTTTGAGGGACCATCTATCAATAAATGTGATGACCACTCCCTCGAGGGGACATCATCTTAGGCTTCCTAAACACCATTTGGAGCTTTGTTCTTCAACCATCATCTTCTTTTTGGCATACATGCCATCTCTCATTATTTGAGAAGACATTGCTTTGCCTATGGTTTGCAACATCTTCCCAAATAGGGGTAAACTATAGACACTTAATATTGGCCATCGATAACCTCCAACCAAGCTTTTGACCAATTTCCACTTAAAATTCACAATTTGACTTAAAAACACTAAAACACATTAAAAAGCTTTGAAATTGATATATTCAAGTGCCAATTTTAGCCAAGGTATCCCTAAATGGGGCAATATAATTTATAGAATGGTTAACTTTGATCAGTTCATTTCGAGTCAAAATGCCAATTTTGCACCTAGATGCTCTAAATTTCTCTTTCTTATCAAAGCTCTTACACAAGACACATGCCTTTGTTATTTGTTGTTGGTAACATCCTAACTAAGATAATGGATCTAATGCATCTGACATTGACTTCCAATTCTATTCTAATAAAAATTTGGACTAATAACAAGGTATTCTGATCAATTTGATTTTTTTGTGCACAAAGTTCTTAAACATGCTTAAGAGCTAATTAACCCAAATCAAGGCCTAATTAATAATTCTATGAAAATTTATTTTTGGAAATGAATATTGAATATCTACATCATCAGGTGACCTTATTTTTTAAGAAGACATCCCTACGTCATAAATGTCATAAATATCAGGATTCATGCCCTCCATGCCTCTTAATTGCCCATTCTTTTAATGTCATGACGAGGATAATTATAAACTTAATTTTAAAAATTGAATTAATCCTCAATCATACATCTCAATCTAGGATGGATGGTTCAAGTTGATTCTAGACATTCTCAAAAATCTATAAATAAGAGGCCTTACCACATCATTTCTAAGCTATGATTATGCAAAGTTATAATGCCAAATTGGTTCCAAAAGCTATTTTGGTGCAAATTTATATTGAAAAAATATCTTGAAGAAGCCATTACAATTAGTGTTACCATGCCAAATTGATTTCAAGCCAAGCGAAGCCATAAGCCAAAGATGCCAAGGAGAGATGGAGGTAGCCAAGCTTTTATTGCCAAAGACTTCAAGAGCACAAAAGCGAGCAAGCCACTACTAAAAAAGAATTTGGAGCATCCAAGGAAGATGAAAGAATTTTTGTGTTTTACTCCTTACTTTTTTGTTGTGTGTTCCATTTATTTTTGTTAACTAAGCTCTCCCTAGTGTCTAGGCCTAGATATGTTATGCTATTAGTGTGTTTCTTTTATTTTATTTTTATTTTAGAACTAACACCATACTAACCATCATCTCTTGAGTCAAATTCTTAGATCACATATGGCATGCCCTATGGGACTAAATGCATCTCACACCTGAAGAAGATTATTTTGTAATTTTAAAATATTCATTTGGACTTTTAAAATTCTTGCAAATTAATTTTCTAACTTTATTTAGTCATTTTTGTTTGCCATGGTTTTACACAATAACCGACATTGGTAGGTTAGATTGACATCGATTGCATATCTTAACCGACATCAGTTAGTAAAATTGACATCAGTTGTATACCTGTCATCGGTCACATTGGTATAATCAATGTAGGCTGGATAATTGACATCGGTTAGAAAATGTCACTGTCATCGGTTATATAAACCGATGTTGGTCACTGTGTTTTTCTTAAAACATAGACCCGAGAGCTCTTTTTTTAAAGTTTATTATTTCAAACCAAAAATAACTTCAAAGCTAAAGAACATGCTGATATTTTTGCTACAAGACCAAGCTTGACATTTAATAAAAATATGTTTAGATCACTTTTTGCATACATAAAAAATCAATTAGGAACCTTGTTTTGGTGTTTAACAAAAAATTTTAGATGTTTGTGGTGAATATTTTCAAAGTTACAACTATTATCAAGGGGTCAAATGAACACCACCAAATTTTTTGTTTGGACTTTAAATTGAACACACTTGTAAATTTTTATTTGCAATAGTTGTTTAATTAGCGTTGGTTTGGTAAAAAGAGAAATGTTGCATGTATGCTCTTCCATTTGTCCCCTTTAGAGAACCCTTGGGGTCAAAAGTGCCATTATTATTGCAAGTAGTCTAGTTCAAGGCTTAGAAATAAAGTCATCTAAAGAACTCCCTAAAAACTCATCAAAGTTTGGGTGACCTTTAAAATGACCCTAAAGTCTTTTTACTTTCATGCTTTCTTTATTTTTATGCAAACTTGGCTTGTGAGGGGGACTTCATCACCTCCCACGAGTTCTTTAGGGAAGCTTTGACCCAAGATTTCACCTCCCAGCATTGACTTTATTTGGATCCTTATTAGAGTTGCACATGGGACTTAGTGGCACTTTAGGCATCGCACTAAACTAAGCGAATAACAAGATATAGTGGTTATAAAAAAGAATAGACCTTTTTGCAACAAGCCAAGTGATATAGACCTAAAATCTATGCTTTTCTTTTAAATTGTTTGGCATGAAAGTCATTATGAAATTGATTCCCCTAGATTGTTTAAAAACTTGTTAGATCTTAGACAAATCTCCACTTGCCATGGAATTATTGTTGGTGCAAGGTGCGCCTCAAGGTCCATGTCACAGTACTATCATTTGAGAGAAGGGGGTGTAAAAACCCTAATATATAATGCACATTTACTTTCGGATGAACACTTAAAATCTTCTCAAATGACGTATATTGATGGATTCTAACAATACAAGCAACCTTGTCAGTTTAGGATCTAAGAGCGGTTAATTAGTTGGTCTTGTCATAGATAAAAGTCTTGTTTGAAGTCAAAATTTGGTGTAAACAAACAATCCAAACCAAACACATAGTCCAAATTTTCCTTTGAACAAAGAGGCATTATGTTACCCATGTGAGATCATCAATTTTCCTTATTCAAAAGTTCATCAAAAGCTTGAGAGTTATATCATCCACTTTGGTGCAGTTATGTTGCCCAATTGAGTCTAGACCTTTACCAAAGTTGCTTAAGTCCACTTATAATCTAAATTCAAAATTGCCCCTTTATAAGTTCATAGGGTTGATGTGTTAAGTGGGTTCGACATTTGCACTAAACTTGAGAGAACTTAGGTTTAATTTTCTATTTGGGTTGAAAGCCATTCAAGACTCATAATTATTGTCATTACTTGATAGACTTAAGCCATTTTGTAATAAACACTTACACTTTGAGTCTATGTACCACAACATTTTGAGTTAAGAAAATTAGTGTTATGTTGTCAAAATTGTAGAAAGATGTCTTTGCCTTAAAGAGTTTTTGAAATAAACCTTTTTGTCACACCTTTTGGGTAGTATATCATTGTTACACTACCCAAAACATTTTGAATATTATTTCCTAGACCCTCTTGCATAGAGTTCCAAATTTGTTCCTACATTTTAAGACCAATCCAAGTGTACTTTTGTGATCTTTTGTTTAAAACAGTTATATTTTTCACTTTTGTCTAGTTTCTTTGTCAAAAAAACCAAGTTTTATACCATTTTTTGTGAGAAAATAAACTATTTCTAAAGTGCCTTTTGTTTTATACCTTATATCTAGTTGATCAAGTTCATGTCCAAGAATCAAATGCCTAGTGTTTGTTAAAAATGTTTCAAATCAATTAGATTAAAACTTTCATCTATTTTAAAGACTAGCTTTTGACATCATTTGGCCAAGAGTCCAAGCACATGCCTTGTTTGAGCCTAGCTTTTAATGTCGCATTTGGCCAAAAGACCTAACAACTTTTAAATTTTTAGATTAGACTGATTTGAAACACTTCAACCTTAGAGTTTATATTTTGATTTTTGGTCCATTTACTTGCTTACCTTTGTGTGAATGGTGATACATTAGATACTTCACGCTATCTTTTTTCCTCACAAATCTTTGCATAGATGTTTTGATTCTTTTGACAAATCTAGACCAAGTTAGAACATTTTTTTTTTAGATTTTATCTTTTTTAGAGTTTATAGAACTCTTTGACCTTTTATCATAAAGTATTGACTATGGATCCCAACATGTATTCCTACACTCATAGTGGACTCATGTACAATCTGGGGATTAGTAATGTAGTTATGCAGGAAGAAATGGTGCAAAACCTCTATGCAATAATATTGCTTATGAGATAAAATTCTTATCCCTCTTATAATACTCAATCAGGGGCACAAAGCCAAGATCCATGACTAACTATGTGGTTAACACACCACTTTATTCAGAATAAGACCAAGAATAAACTACACAATACCTAGCTACAATACCCACAGTGGATGAGATAGTACTTCAACAGTCATATTTTACTAATACAACTTTCACATATGATCCATTTTTTTTTGAGATACATTTGTTAGAAAATAAAGATGAGATTTTGGTTAGAGCCATAGAGGTAGGGGCCAAGTTTCTAGTAGACTTCCCTCATAAAAATTTACCAAGTCTAATAAGAGTGCCCCATAATATCATTTACGATCAACATGATTCTTCTTGAAATCCAATGGCTCTAGTATAAATAACGTATCAAGATCCTCATATATCTAATCAAGGTAAAAACATCATGGAAGATGACTTTAACCAAATGAAGATGGCATATCAAACCTACCGGAACCTAGCACATGATTTAAATCAGATGAACATGGTGAGTAGGCCTCTCATTGACCTAGTTCCTTCAATAGGAGTGTTAATAGAGTTAACTGGATAAGAGAATCCATGTTTTGACCCATTCGTATAAACCACTTTGATAGATAACTTGATGCATATGCCCATTATTGAAGTAGTATCTTCAGCCTCTACGTAGAATAATGAGCCAAATGTAGTGAATAATGTGGAAAATGTCATACCAAGGAATAAAAGTTTCTACACCCCAACCTCCATCGGCTGCTTCCTCAAGTATATAACCTATGGGATTAAGTAATCAAATAATGGCCAATGTCATGCCTTAATGACATAATGTGATGAATCCTACTCCTCAATAAGTAATGAGTAGTATTCCACAACAATAGGTACAATCTAGTGTATCAACGCAATAGAGGATGAATACATTGCCACCTGAATCAGGGATAACTAATGTTCCACCTCACCAGGTAACGATGAACATACCTCTTCAATCACAGACTAATATGCCAATCTAAAACCAAACTATTACTAGTCAACAACATATAAATATTGGTCAGTGACAGATGATAAATCTATAACCTATTTTCACTTCTACACAGGAATTCATGCAACAAGGTCCCTATGTTTTTCAAGTACCTAATAGACAACTGTTGGTTAAAAATGTCTCATAAATCTAGAGATAGGATCTTGGTCCACAACTTTCCACTCAATATCAAGGTTTGATTAGGTGGTAGCATGTCTTTTTTCAATCATAGTAGTCACAATATAGTTATATCCCTCCGTCCCAACCACAAAATCTTCCAAGTTGAACCTTTATCGCCAACCCAAACCATAATATCATACCACCAAATGTATAATTTCAAGCACGTCCTAATCTACATATGCATATTCCTTGTCCATTCTCAAACCAAATCAATGTACCCCAATAGGTATCTCCATCATACCCTAGTCAAGGTGTCCCACTTGTGATCTCCCAACCATCTACCCAATTTCTCCCTCAAACTAATGTTTCTTCTATTTTCCTATCCCAAGAATTGCAATAGATGAAGGATGCAATTGCTGCCATTTAGGATGGAAAACAAAATAAATTTTTTAAATTGGATGACGTATGTTCCTATCCATTCAACATGGAGTATTTTTACATACCATTTCCTCCAGGATACGAACCACTGAATTCAACAAGTATAAAGGGAAAGGTGACCGTAAGGCTCATTTGACTGAATTCTTTATCGCATGTCAACCAGTGCCATATAGTGACATATACCTTTTACTATTGTTCTCAAGGAACTTAGCTGAATAATCCTTGGAGTGGTTTTTAAAGTTACCCAATAATTCAGTAATAGATTTTGATGATCTTTTTGATAAGTTTATGCAACATTTTTCCTATAATCTCAAGCAATATTTCATTAATGGATTTAACACAAGCAAAGCAAAAAGCTGGTGAGAGTTTTGCAAGTTATCTATAGTGATGGAGAGCCCTTTTAAGCCATTTCACCCATAGTTTACCAGATAAATAATTAGCTATTGTATTTACCAAAAAATTGCATAATGAGATAGCTTATCATTTGGAACTACAATGTGCACATACTTTCAAGGAAATCATCGATAAAGGTTTGTTGATTAAGCGAGTACTCATCAATAAAGGAGTCATCAAGCTTAATTAAACAAATCAAAATCAAGGTTCCAATCAAGGAAATGACCAACATCAACATCCCATTCAAGCAAAAGCATTACAATCGGCACATGCCAATAACCATGAAAGACCAAAGCAATTCAACCACAATAAGAATATTTTCAAAAATGGAGTAATTAAATCTTGTGATGTCCAAATAGTGAAAATGTCATTTGCAACACCTTTTCAGCTTACTCCTACTCAACAACCTCTCCAACCAATACCACAAGTGCAATAACCAAGACATGCACAATAAATACAATAGCCTTTATCATTACAAACCCCTCCTCCTAGGAGAACCGTGACTGCACATCATGTCTTTAGTGACCTAGGATAACCTATTGAGTTTGTGTTTTACAAGTGTGCTATCGTTAATCTGATTAGTTGGCCTATACCAAAGCATTATCCATAAGACATTCCTTATCCTGATTGGTACCGTGAAAACAAATTTTGTGACTATCATCAGGGCAATGGGTATAATCTATGAAGATGTATCCAAATCAAGCATTTAATTGATAATATGTTGGAGAATGGGGAGATAACATTAGATAATGGTGCTTCTACTTCTAATCAAACTCTTGGAATTTATCAAAACCCCTTTCCCCAACATAACAATCAATAACAACAAAATAATCAGCAATAATAATAACAATGGCTGGCATAGTAGCAAAATCAACATCAAAGGCTGAACCAATAGAAACAACAAAATC
The DNA here is from genome assembly GCA_037957365.1 of Torreya grandis. Classification (NCBI taxonomy): domain Eukaryota; kingdom Viridiplantae; phylum Streptophyta; class Pinopsida; order Cupressales; family Taxaceae; genus Torreya; species Torreya grandis. Next base: position 8,044,782 of record JARHVA010000075.1, read on the forward strand.
ACCAGTAAAACTCATAACAACAGAACAATGGACAAAACCAAGGTCAGAATGGTAACAACTAACAAACCTACCATGTAGTTGCATATGACTACAATAGGGTTGTAGGTCATATTGTAGGGGGTAGCGTTAATACTATCTCCATTAATCTTAGACCAAACACTAATCAACCTAGACCATTTCTAAACAATAAAATTCTTCCAAATTACATGGATAATCTTTCTTTGACCTAGGAATGCATATAAGCAAACCAACAAACTTGGACTTCCCTTTTTAGACCTTATATCAATAACTTGTCCTTGCCATGTGACCACATGTAAGTGCACTAAGAAAAGAGACTTGTCTTGTCTCATCTCACACCATTTTCAACATTGATTAGTAATAATGGTCTAGTATTTAATCTTGATTGTGCAATCACAACTCGAAGGTCAAAGATTACTATCCCAGGCCCACAACCAACTATCACTATGCCTATCATTAAACCAACCATTTAGCCTCAGAATAAACCATTCACTACTAACCAAGATAAGAAATTTGATATTGTAAAACAATTACAAAAGATACCAACACAAATTTCTATTTTAGATTTTCTATGAATGTCAATAATCCACAAGAACATCTTGAATGAGTTTTTGACTCAATCCACTATTGCTAGTGACATATCCCCTGATAAATTTCAAGATTTGGTTGGACACCTAGCTCCAGCCTAACAAGTTAAATTCAACCAAAATGATATGTCTTCCCTTGGCCTGTTCCATAATAATCCATTATACATAGAAGTTTATATAAGAAGGCATAAAGTGAAATGTGTCCTTATAAACACTGGATTTGGCCTCAACATAGTGTCTCTAAAGCTCATCAAGCTTCTTGGGTACATAATAACAGATTTTCAACTAGAAACAATAACTATTAAAGCCTATGATAATCAGGAAAGAGAATCACAAGGCACCATTAGTTTGTCAGTTATCATTGGGCCTTTGACCCATGATACATTTTGTCATGTGCTTGATCTTGGGTTATCATACAATATGCTTCTAGGTAGGCCTTTGTCACATGAGATTCATGCAGTCCCATCAATGTTGCACAAATGTATCAAGCTTTTCCACTTAAGAATGGAAGCGAATATTCCAAAAGATTTACACCCATATGAACATTGCAAGCATCTTGAGGTTGAATTTCAAAGCTAAAATTATCAATATGACATGAATCCAAATTCTAAGTAGGATAAATTAAAGGATATACTTATTGATCCTTCATTGGATAATTGCATAGATCTTGATACCTTGGATTCCCTTTCCCACATGCCTCCTCTTGAAGCTTCTAATCATTGCACCATTTCGGATAATAGATCGAGAGAGTATGTAACCCATGAGACATTTCATATTACCAATCTTCCTTAGAATTTGAAAACCTTTGGGTGACCTAAAGTCACCCCACATATTCATTGGTATCAAAAGAACAAAGATAAGAGACCTGTCACATTTATACCAACATCTGGCATAGGACTTGACCCTTTTGAAGGGGACAAATCATGGTTATACAATGACAACCAAGTTGATTGGTATAAAAATGCAAAGTATCTTATTCCCAATAAGATCATGGAGCATCATAATTATGAAGGAAGAGGCATCAGACCGAATCAGCAAGGAACCATCAAGCTAATTTTCATAACTGAATATGAAAGACCTTATGGATTTGGATTTAAATTGCTTAGGGGTGACCCCACATATCTTATTCAAACTCCATCACCAAAAACTAGTGATGATGATGCTGACAACGAAGTAGAGTCCAATCATGGCCTCACCTTTGATAATCTTGCTGAAACCAATCTATTTGATAACAATTCCATTTGTACCCTTACCATGGCCATTCATCACACCCCTTTTCCATTATATTATCCCCAACTGATAGATTGGGACCAATAAGAATGTAGTATATTGATTGATGAGTTTCAAAATGATGAGGCATTCTGTGACTTTTTAGGCCTTATAGACAATGTTCCGTTGGGAGATCACAAATCAAGATTCTCAATCATATTGGATCCTGTAGCCTATTTTAGAGAGCGAGTGAACACCCTTAGCCAAAAAAAAATAAGTAAAACATTAAGGTCCCTACGTGAAAACCTCTTTGAGGCACTTTTTGACTAGGAAAAAGTAAAGATAAAGGCTAGTTTCGTGGTAAAAACCTATTTTGGGTGCCATTAGATAGGGGTGTTTATTTTTCTTCAAATTTATACTAGGAGACCACCAATGATGAACTTGCCTATGGATATGAGTTTAGATTTGCGCAACAATAGGTATTTGATCAAATTCTTCAATTTTTTTTGACTATTTTTATCACACGGCTAAATCTCCCATTAGGGGACTCAGATTCATCATGCCTAGGAAGATTTGAAGAGCAAGTCCTAATGGAGGACCCTGACATAATTCAACAATTTAAGTCATTGCCTACTATCCTAGAAGATGGTTCGACCCTTTGAGTCAAAGATATAATAGAGGTAAATATCAAGACTCCATTAGACCTGAAATGGATAAAATTAGGAGTGTTCCTCACTGAAGAGAAATGTGACATCTTTACAGCTCTGTTGAGAGAATTTATAGCTATCTTTGCATGGGCCTATTCTGACATGCCAAGTTTAGACCCCACCTTGGTTTTGCACCACCTTGTGGTTAATCCTAATGCCAAACTAGTAAAATAAAAGTTACATAAGATGTATTATCACATTATTGTATTGGTTAAGAAAGAGTTGGAAAAACTCTTAGAATTAGGATGTATTCAATCCATTAACTACTCAAAATGGATCTCTAATGTGGTACGTGTTAGTAAAAACCCTGAAAGGATCAGAATCTATACTAATTTTGAGACATTAACAAAGCTTATCCTAAAGAAATTTTTTTATTGCCTACTATTGACATGATCATCGACTCCACGACTGGTTATGAAATGCTTTCACTCATGGATGTATTTTTAGGATACAACCAGATCATAGTAACATCAGAAGACCAATATAAAATAATGTTCACCACTCCATGGGGAACATTTTATTATCAAGTAGTGCCATTTGGCCTTAAGAATGCTGGAGCTACATATCAAAGGGCCATGACTATCATATTCCATGATATGATGCATGATATTGTTGAAGGCTATATCGATGATATATTAGGAAAATCCAAAAGTAGGGTCAACCACCCAATAGTGTTGCATCAGATATTTGATAGATTACAAGAGTACAAAGTCAGACTCAATCCAAATAAATATGTGTTCAGTGTAACTTCAGACAAATTACTTAGCTTCGTCATGTCTTTTATAGGTATTAAATTCAATCTGGCTAAAGTCCATGCTATAATCGAGATTCCACCACTGACCAATTTAAAACAACTATGTAGTTTACAAGGTAAGATCCAATTAATCCGACACTTCATCTCTTAGTTAGCAAACACGTGCCATCCATTTACACACCTTTTGAAGAAAAGAGTTGCATTTTATTGGGATGATCACTGCCAAACATCTTTTCAACAATTCAAAGACTATCTTGTTAATCTACATATTTTATTACCTCCTATGCAAGGAAAGACATTCTTGTTACACCTATCAGCTACTGACCATGCTCTGGGGGCACTCTTGGCTCAACATGATGAAAATGACAAGGAGCATGTTGTATACTACCTAAGCCATACATTGGTTACATATGAACATAACTATGCACTTTTTGAAAAAGCTTATCTAGCCATGGTCTTCACAACTCAAAAACTATGCTATTACATGTTAAATAATAAAACCATGGTCATTTCAAAAGTAGATCCACTTAAATATCTACTATCTAAAACAACTTTGCAAGATAGAATGGGTAAATGGATCATGCTCCTTAGTGAATTTAACATAGAGTATGTCAATCAAAAGATAATCAAAGGATAAGTTCTTGCAGATCAACAAGCACCTCTCATAGACACACAACCACTCACGTTTCTATTTCTTGATGAATCCATAATGACCATCATTGACACACCCCTTGAGGAGTAGCCTTGGAAGCTGTATTTTGATGGTTTATTTACTACACATGGATCGAGGGTAGGCCTATTATTTATTGCACCATAGGGGGATCTAATCCCTAAATCACTCAGAATCAATTTTCCTTGCACAAACAACATGGATGAGTATGAAGCACTTATTGCAGGACTTTGACAAGTAGTGCATTTAAATATATCTCATCTCTAAGTTTATGGCGATTCTTAGTTAATCATCAATCCGGTCATAGATCATTTTCAAATCAAAGATGAGAAGTTGGTTCCATATAAATCCATGGTTGACACTCTTAAGCAACAAATTGCCAATATTCAGTTTGAGCACATACCAAGGGCTAGTAACAAAAATGTAGATGCCATGACTACTATTGGTTCTCTAATTTGACAAACCAATAAAGCTATAGAGTATCAATTCTTCATCAATAATTTGTGAACACCAACTCGTGAACTTTTAACCGTTGTCATGATTTGTGATATTATTGGTCCTAATTTTATTTGGTACTCAGACCTTTACAACTACCTTCATGACCAAGTTCTGCCACCTAACCTATCTCAAAAACAAACCAAAGCCTTTATTCATCATTCCACTTGTTATACTCTACTTGGATCCAACCTTTAACATCACAATTTTGATGAAACTCTACTTCATTGTTTAACTTCAGTAGAGTCGATGCTAGCATTAAGTGAAGTTCATGAAAGAGTGTCGATCTCATTCTAACGGGGTAGTCCTATCTAAAAATCTCTTGTGTACAGGTTATGATTAGCCCAAAATAGACATAGATGCCGCTCCATATGTAAAAAAAATGTGACAAATGTTAATGACATTCTAATTTGATTCATGCCCTAGCAAAAACTCTGAAATCGATGTTGACACCATGGCCATTTTCTACATGGGGACTTAACCTCATTGGGAAGATCAACCCCACTTCATTTGACAGCCGTAACCATATCCTTACCACCATCGAATATTGCACTAAGTGGGTTGAAGCTATACCCCTCACGTGACTGGAAAGAAAATTTTGAAATTCATTTTCAACCATCTCAGTTGCCGCTATAGTATCCCCTCTGACATTAAATATGATAATAGAGGATCATTTAAGAATAAAGATGTAGAATAGATATGTACTAAATACAACATCACATAACATTTTTCTAAATCATATTACCCTCAAGGTAATGGCCAAGTTGAGGCATCTAACAAAACCATTTCCAATATCCTCAAAATTTTTGTCAATGATGCTAATCATGATTGACACTTATAGATATTCCCTACCCTTTGGGCATTCTATATCAATCATCGTACCCCCACAAGAGCCACTCCATACTCATTTATGGTACTGACATCATCCTTTCCATTGAGGTTGAGTTACCTTCAATATGCATATCTTTCAAACATGTCTTAGATGATCATGACTATCGAGTAGCTCACCTGTAAGATCTAGACTTACTTGATGAGAAACACATATCCACGCTCAACAATCTTCAAGCATATCAGAACTGACTCAAAGGCCACTATAATTGACATGTTAAGTATAGAACATTTGAAATTGGTGATTTTGTTCTTAAAGAATACCATGGCTGAAAAAAAGGATAAAAGAAAATTCAAACTAAACTAGATATGGCCTTTCATCATTACTGCAGATTATAGATCAAGGGCATACAGGCTCGCCACACCAGATGGAGATGAACTTCTTGAGTTGATGAATATTATTCATCTCAAGCGGTACTATGCTTGAGCACTAAGGTGTATTGTCTATAAGGACCATTTCATTTATGCCTTTTTATCACTATTCTTCTTTGTATAAGTACCATCCTTATCCATCTTCTTCACTGTATCCACTTTTCACTTTCGATCTATCAGCCCAGTGTGTTCTAAAGTCTAGCCTGCTTGACCTTGGTTTCTACCATTTGTTACATAGTTTTAGCATCGAGGTATCTGATCAATTTCATCAGTTGGTTCAAGTATTTCAGACAAAGATCATATTTGAGAATAGTGTGATAGAAGTTTTGACAGTTGCATCCTTAATTTATTATTCTTTTCTTACTACCAGTCTTGTTACTAATTATAACCACCTTTGAGAAACTTAGTACTATTGATCTATGTCATTGTGTCCTGGTTATAACTACTTATGGGAAAACTAAGGGCAACATTAAACCTTAACATACCAACTTGCCACTTCCTATATCATGCTATGCCTTTTTGCCAAATATGCCTATTTTATTTGAATTGAATGCTACACTAGTCAAATTCTTTCACTATAAGGGTGTAACTACATTGACTTGAGGTCCTACTCTAAGACTATGTAGACAATGCTCGATACTTATTGAGTCATCTCAGTCACCCTAAGCCATGATCTCACCATTTTACAAGCAACCTAAGCCACACTCTCACCATTTTGTGAGCAACCTAAGTTTGAATGCTCTCACCATTTTGTGAGAAACTTAAGTTTGAATGCTCTCACCATTTTGTGAGCGACCCAAGTTTGAACGTTCTTTCCATTTTTTGAGCAACCTTTATTTAAACTCTCTTGCCATTTTTTAAGTTTTAACCATTTAGTGTTTCATCATTCTTGATCGAGTTGAGATACTTCAAAAATTCTAAAAAATATTTGAAAAATCATTAAAAAAGAACAAAAACATTGACCACTTCTTTGCCTTAAGGATTCTGGGAACCCTTACTAAGTTATAAGAAAATCACTTGTCATTTTGTTTCCCCATCTTTTTTGGCCTTTTTTTTCACACACTTGCCATTTTACAAGACCTTTCCTCTTCTTTTATCATATCCATTTTGTTTGTTTTTCTCAGTTATCACATTTTTTCCATTTTTGAGAGAACTACATTTGGCCTAAAGTTTTTTATTGAATATTACTTCCATAGAACTATGTAGGCAGCATCCACTTTCTTAGTGCATATGGAGACAGCCCGACCACCCCCTTCCTTTTCTTCTATTCCCCCATTTTGTTTGTTTGCTAAAGTTATCACCTATTTTCTAGGGACAATGTTCATATGGTTTCTATTGGGTTGTTTGTTTGTTTGTATGCTTGTTTGTTTGCTTTCAACATTGTTGCCTTAATTTAGTTTATGTGTGTTCATTGGGTGATTCCTTGCCTACACTTATACTTGAATCCATCCATATTCATATGTTTACATTTTCATCATGGTTTTTATCATTAGTGCATTGTTTTCTATTGAGTATTAGATTATGGGAGTTAGTCCTTATGCATATTTTGACCAAGCCCTCATGATTTTATACCATGATGCTTACTGACACATGCTATAATAAACCTCAGCTTCAAGAAGTCTATTCAGTAAATGACAGTGTCTTTTCAGCACTAAAATACTGATTCACTCCCAATCATATCCCAAATAGAGTAATTAACCACAAAAGAATTTCAACCCTTATTAGTTCAGATGAGCATTTCCCTCTTAGTAGGTTGTTCCAATTCATCATTACCATCTGTGTTAAGTTATCATCATCCTCAGACAAGTTTATCATGTTTGCCATAATCAGGGTCTAATAATTATAACCGTCTATGGGCATATCATTGCACACCGTCCCACCTGCATTTCTCAATGATTATAACTACCTTTGAGCAAACCATTGTGTTTTCACCACTTTAATTTTTTTGCCTATATAGGGGAATGTTATTATCTTGTTTATCTATTCTAACTGGGGCAACTCCATCTTCTTAATGATTATAAGTACTTTTGGGCAAATCATTACCTTGATCATCTCTCTGAAGAGTTGTCTCTTAACATTTTTTCCATCCTAGAGGAGTCCCACTCTGACAAACTAGTCTTTATGGGGCCCATTTTACCATCATAGGCCGTTACTTATCTAAAACCAAATACTCAATAGGACATCATTGTAACAGAGTACCCATCAGATGAAGAATCAGAGTTAGAGTCAAGTTCTATTCTTGAACCGACATCGGATTTACCATCAGATTCTAAATCCACATTAGTCTCAACATCAAATTTAGAGTCCCTTGAATTATAATCAGATTCAAAAGAAGAATATGTTCATGGTTATTACAACATTCGTTATGTATGCCTTACAGATCAATTTGAATACACCTATGATCTTTCTATAGTTTTTGAGGATGAGTACTTCAGCTTTGACATAAGTTCTCCTAGTATCTTCTATAAGGATTGTGATGTCAACACCCATTTTATTACCATTCCATAGGCCTTTACGATAAACTAAAATGGTCATATCATTGACATTTCATCTCCCACCAGTGTCGATTGGGATTGATAGAATCACACTTTATTAAACTGCATCCATGGTGATATAGCAGTTGAAGAAGTGTAAGGAGGCCAAGACCACATTCATATAGCAGAAGAACTCTCTCCTACTAAAACTTTTTTAGAGGTGGTAGGGGATAATCAAATTCAGAACTCAACATCTTCTAGTGAAACTTTTTTAGAAGTGCTAGAAGATAATCAAAGTCAAAATTCAACATTCTTTAGTGAAACTTTCTCGAAGATGCTACGGGACAATCAAGACAACTTCATTGTTAAAAACCTCTTTAAGGCACCAATAATTGAGCACAAATTTTTTTCACTACTTGATGAAGACAAAATCAAAGATCAAATCAAAATAGCTTCCTATCTACAACCTAATTAGGTGGTAGCTACTCTCAGGTCCAAACAACAAAAAAATTTGATGGTCCTCAACAACCAAAGTTATGTTGAATCTAGTATCAACAACATTACGTGTGACTGAAAGTCTTGTTCTTCATTTGTTTCTCCACCATTATACATTCCACTATGATCAACCATTTGATTTTATAATCAAACCTACCATCCATTATTTTTCCTTGTTTACCACCCATGGCCACACTTTTCTTTGCAAAAGCTACAAAGATACTTTGTCTCAATGTTTAAAAGAATCAAAATCAATGACCAAGGAAGATCACAAAAATATTCTTAGCAACTAAATCTGTAGGCCATTTTTGATAGAGTAACTATTCAGATGAGGTGTGAACTAGCAATTAACATGATTGAGTATTCTTTTTGTATCATTTGTTGATTAGGACATACATCTCCCCATCAACAGGAACAATAGAATCAAAAATTACACCCAGGCCAACAACATGTACCATATCATTTCACATTGTCATGCCATTACCATTGTTACATATCCTTTTGCCATTATCGTGTATCCTAGCATTCACCCTATCACTTCGGGGGCAAATCCTCTTACCATTTTATCCATCCTATCATTCCATTCCCAAAGCTTATTTTTAGTCATCCTACCCAATCCTATTTTAATCTTGGTTACTTTGGTTCTTCCCACACTTTTTTTGAGAGGATTCCAATCAAGTTTCAATAATCAATCAAGTCCATGTTTAAATGATAGTCTATGAAAGTAGTGTGACAGTTGATCTGGCAAGATATCTTTCATCCTATCAAGCTTTTTTATGTGAGCCTAATTATAATTACCTATGGGCAAATCAATGTCTCACTAGTCTTGTAACTAATTATAACCGCCTATGAGAAAATTAATATCATTGACCTATGTCATTGTATCCTAATTATAATTGCCTATGGAAAAACTAGGGGCAACATTTATTTGTCATGTATTGCCGCATCACTTTGCTATCACTATTTTCATTTGACTGGCCATTTATCAGATTTGAGAACTTGTTGGGACCTAGTTGGTTTTTCTTCACCTTTTGTGTGGATGGAATTATTGTGACTTGAGGTTATTTCAGGACTATGTGGGTCATGCTCAATTCTTGTTGAGGTCACCTTAGTCCCCCTTTCCATATGCTCTCGTCATTTTGTGAGCATGTATCTTATCATTCTCTAATGAGTTAAGATACTTTAAAATGCCAAAAACATTCATAACATTTTAAAAATTCAAAAACATTTGTCCTGTCTAAGACTAGTTAATTATCCTCAATCCATGTTACTAGGGCATTGCCATTATTAGGATGATTTTTTTTGCTTTTGTTTTTAGGATTTTTATTTATTTGTTTATTTCAGGTTGTTTGTTTGTTTATTTATTTTTATTTGTTTGTTTGCTTGCCTATTTGTTTATTTTCAACACTATTGCCTTGACTTGGTCTATATGCATTTATTGGGTGATTTATTGAACACATTATTCTTGAGTCCATCCATATTCATACGTCAATATTTTCATGATGGTTTTTATCATTGGTGCATTATTTTTAAGTGTTTATTGGATTGAGAGTCAGTATTTATGCATATTTTGAGATAGTCTTCATGGTGTTTTATCATAAATCTTACAATCACATTCTATAGAAAAAATTAGCTTCAAGAAGGTCTACAATCAATGGAGCCATAGAAGTTTCTCCTTGGCAGCTTGGCAAATCCTTCCACCCTACCCTTGATCAAATTAATCCATTGGCCATTCTAGTTGTATTGTTGCTAATAAGGATGAGCATCTCCTCATTGACAGGTACAATTAAATCACTTCTAATGATTAATCTTATTATTGTATTCATCTCTTTCATCACTTTATGCCTGCTCATCTTTAATCTGTATTCTAGATTATATCTTTGAGTTATGCTTGCTAATCATCCTTAACTGGGGCACAATTATCTTCAACCAATCTAGGTCTTCTTAATGATTATAACCACCTATGGGCAAATCATTATTTTGACTTTTAATCTTGATTATAACCATCTTTGGGAAAATTAGTATCCTTTTTACATCAATGCATGCAAGCATTTTCTCGTTTGGATTAATCTCAATCACAAGTTAATTCCACCTTTTTTCTTGTTTTTTTTTGAGGGACCATCCATCAACAAATGTGATGGCCACTCCCTCGAGGGGGCATCATCCTAGGCTTCCCAAACACCATTTGGAGCTTTGTTTTTCAACCATCATCTTATTTTTGGCATACAAGCCATCTCTCATTATTTGAGAAGACATTGCTTTGCCTATGGTTTTTAACATCTTCCCAAATAGGGGCAAACTATAGACACCTAAAACTAGTCATCGATAACCTCCAACCAGGCTTTTGACCAATTTTCACCTAAAATTCACAATTTGGCCTAAAAATAGTAAAACACATTAAAAAGCTTTGAAATTGATATATTCAAGCGTCGATTTTGTCTAGGGTATCCCTAAATGGGGCAATGCAATTTATGGGCTAGCTAACTTTGATTAGTTCATTTCAAGTCAAAATGTCAATTTTGCACCTAAGTGCTCTGGATTGCTCTTTCCTATCAAATCTATTGCACAAGACATGTGCCTTTATTATTTATTTTTGGTAACATCCTAAATGGGATAATGTATCCAACGGATCTGACATTGAATTTCAATTCCAATTCAGTCAAATTTTGGACTAATAACAAGGCATTCTGATCAATTTGAGTAATTTGTGCACAAAGTTCTTAAATATGATTAAGAGCTAATTAACCCAACTCAAGGCCTAATTAATAATTTCATGGAAACTTGTTGAAAACTTATTTTTGAAAATAAATATTGAATATCTACATCATCAAGTGACCTCATTTCTTGGGAAGACATCCCTAGGCCATAAATGCCAAAAATATTAGGATTCATGCCCTCTATGGCTCATCAATGCCTTCTATGATGACCTTCATGCCTCTTAATTGCCCCTTATTTCAATGTAATGATGAGAATTATTACAAACTTAATTCTAAAAATTAAATTAATCCTCAATCACACATCTCATTCTTGAGATGGACGATTCAGATTGATTTTAGACATTATAAAAAATCTATAAATAAGAGACCTTACTACATCATTTCTAAGCTATGATTATGCAAAGTTATAGTGACAAATTGGTTCCAAAAGGTATTTTGATGAAAAGTTATAATGCATAAATATATTCAAGAATCCATTACAATTTGTGTTATCATGCCAAATTGATTCCAAGCCAAGCTAAGCCACAAGCCAAAGGTGCCAAGGAAAGATGGAAGTAGCCAAGCTTCCATTGCCAAGGACTTCATGAGCAAAAAACTGAGCAAGCCACTACTACAAAGGCATTTGGAGCATCCAAAGAAGGTGAAGGAATTATTGTGTTTTATTCCTTACTTGTTAGTTGCGTTTCTCATTTATTTTTGTTAACTAAGCTCTCCCTAGTGTCTAGGCCTAGAGATGTTATGCTATTAGTATGTTTCTTTCATTTTGTTTTCATTTTGAAACTAACACCATACTAACCATCCTCTTTTGAGTCAAACTCCTAGATCAATAACTTTGTCAAAAGAAGAATAATTTCTTGGAAGCTTCCCATATTGATCAGCATCCCATATACAACAATGAAGTAAAAAACCCACTACCACAACAAAACCTAAAGCTATAATCAGCTCTCAAGCAACATAATAAGTTGGAAGTCATAATTGGCTTTCACATGTAGACTTCTCACATTGATCAGTGTACCTCCAACATATAACATGGACTTGCCTATTACCATTCTTAGGTCACCTATAGAAGGGGAAAACTAACCCACATAGGGTTACCATACAAATCACCCATTATCCTTCATACTACCTATTACCCATTTTCCTATCAAGGGATTTAGATCTTATTTGACACCCTGTGATCAAGAAACTCATTTTTATCAGTCAACACATGCTCATGCAAAATATTTGAAGGGATTATGTTCATTAAGCCACTCTCACTTTGGGTCTAATTTTAATCTTTGTCAAAGGATAAGCATCATTCCCTCTTCTTATCCTAATGTGCTTGGTTGATATTTTCATTACAACATTTACCATCTAGTGTTGCAACAACCATAATAATTTTTTATATTAAGCAATATTACGACAACCAAAATCATGACTATCCGCATAACCATAAATAAAATAACATCACACTATGAAATATTTTATTTAGGGTGTGATGATACATACATAGTCATCATATTACAAACACATTTCCTAAGATGCATACATACATAGATTTACTACTTAGGCATTACAATGATTATTTGATGACTCTGGATTTGTGTTGAGACATCCTCCTTGTTGATTTATTATTGATCTAGCCTTGATAACATTCTCTATTTCACTAGAGTTAGCCTCAACAACATTCCTCATATTGATAACCACTGGAGGGTGTATTCTATTCTCCTCTTTCGCATTCCTCCCCATGGGATGAGAATCACATTTTACTTTAGGTCTTTCACCCTACTCAGCCATCACAGCCATTTCCTCACTCCATTCTAGTTGTTCTGCTTGCATATGTAATGCCTGTCATCACCTCAATTTGTACCCCTTGGACAGTGAGGGCTCCCTCCATGGACAAGCTAAATGTGATGTTCTCCAGCTCTACACCTTAGGCATTGAAATTATTTCCTTATCCATTGTTGAGGTAACAGTTTGGGCTTGAGCTTAGGCCATGGGGGCCTTTCCTTTTGCTATTGGTTTAACATCACTTCCATTATCACCATTATATGTTGTAGTATTCGTTAGATAAACACATTCACCATGTAAATTATTTTGGGTCATGGGGGTTGCTGATTATCTCTGCCACTACTCCCATTATTTGCCATCTTCAACCTCTGGTAGTTCTTTGCACCCTAAGCAACCTCTAGAACCAAATGACTTCATGATAAGTATTCATTCTTACCATGATTCTTTAAATAGAATACCTAACTATTATTCCTTGCCAACATGATTATCCATTCCACTGATGAGGAGGGTCCTATGATGTCATTGATTCCCTTTAATAGTCTTCCCACTTGAAATAGTCGTGTCTACTCACCTTTTCAAGTAGACATGTAGCCATCGATCCAACTGGTCATCTTGACAAAGTCATTATCCACTGTCATGGTGTCTTTTTTGTCACCCTTATCATCTGATCCACATCTGATGTATTTGTTTGCTTTATCAGCTTGTGGTCCTTGTGAGCCTGGTGGTCTTTTACATCATTGTAACCTTTGTCCCAATTGACATAAATTGGCTTCCAACCTTGGGTTGCTGCGATGGTCACACCTCCAAAATGTCACTATTACTGGTGGTAGCAACTTCCAAATAATCACCACTATAGAAGCTCCCCCATGTTATCAAACTGTATAACCAATATCTTGGACCATATAGCTCCCTAATGGTAGTGCCTCTTCTAAGTGGAACCCAAAGTCATTGTTTCAAAGGAACTAGGACAAAGGATGCAGACATGGCCACATTTTTTCTAGCTTACCCATATAGCTCTTGGGTTAGACATAGTCCATCCTCTATCGCTCACCACACTACTGATTTTATACCTCGTAGAAACTACTTAGCTATCAAATAAATTATTTTCAAGTCATACCTCCGCTACTGCCCATAAAACTTAGCTCGTAGAGATGATGAGTTTTTACCAGAGAGACTATGTAGATCCTGATAGACACCTACCTCCTAAAACTTGTCTCATAGTGATAAATTCCATCACTATGCCTATAACCTCACACAATTTTAGAAGGTGTAACCTCCTCATAAAAATGCCTTTTATTTAGCTTATCTCCATTGAAGGACATTTGTGGTGATTAACATGGTGTTCCCTTCTTATTTATCCTACCTTGACCATCCGTGTTTCTCATCCTACTAAATGTGGGGTCATTATAGTGACTATTCACCAATTTACACCATGCACCTTCATCATCACCTTAAAAAAAACCCAAAACCTCTATTTTACAAACTTCCCCATCATCCCAAACTAAACCATGTGGTCCATCAAATTAGGGTAACCCATTTGAAATGCCACTAACCCAACCCCTATTGAACTACACTAACCTGATATCCCTGGACTATGTAGGCACTGCTTAACTTTTAAGGGCAGCTTAGACACTAACAACTAATTCACATCCCCTTTTTCTTCTCACTCATTTTCATCGCTAACAACACCCTTTTGCTTAGGGCATTCTATATCAGGGAAGCTTTGGATTTTTCTTAGCATCCTTGTATTTTCACATCATCTAATTCTTCTTCTTTGTTTTCCACCATTTCTGGGAGAACTACATTGGCCTGAGGTCTTTTTGGACTATGTAGGTAGCACTCATTTACTAAGGTTAGCTCAATTGGATCCCTTATTTTATTTTCCCTTCTCAACTAAAAATCTCTTCCTCCACTTCTCTATCTATCTCTTCACCATCTCCCTACCTCCATCTTGTCAATCTCTTTTCACCACTTTTCTAGCTTGTCAATCTCTTTTAACACAAGGGTTGATATCCTTTGCTCATCCACCTCTCTTATACCCCACAAAGCCACCATCCACTCTATTTCATTGGCCTCCTAATCACCTTTCCTTGCACATGCTTCATGGCTCACTTTCCCACCCACTTTTTGCATTTTTTGCCTCTCTCTCCACTTCTTACCAACCTTGACCTTTATACCCTTTGTCTTATTTCTTTGTCCTCATCATTTCCCCTTGCCCTTGGTAACTTATCATACCCTTTTCACCACTCTCTTTTCCTCACCAATTTCACATCATCCTATTCCCTTACACACTGATGGACAATTTTAACTTTTTTTCTTCTTTGCCACTACCTTCTTACTTCTCTTCCAATGATTTTAAACCACCTTCATTCCAATTCTCAATTTTTATTTTCCTCTTTCCCATCTTTTCAATCTGGCATGCTTTTTATTTCTTATGTTTCTTCTAGCATCCCATTTTTTTCTTACGTGTGCCATCACTCTCTATCATTTTGCCATTCTTCCCACCTTTTCCATTTTTTTCTCCACAACTAGCTTTTGATTGGGTCTTTATCCTTTGATAATCCTTCCATAATTGCCCTTTTCTTCTTATCTATTCTTTCCTTTTGCACTTTGCATTTCCCTTTTCCTCTTTCCATCTCGATACTCACTTATCTTTTGCATCTGTGTGAGTGTCCATGCTTTATATCCCTACTTCATTCTTCTTCTTATCATCCCTGATCTTCATCCCTTATTTTCATCTCATTGCATTTCATTTTGTTCTCCTATTTCTTCACCACCTCACCACCTTTTCAACTTGTCAATCTCTTCTAATCACCGATTCAGCTTGTCAATATCTTCTAACAAGTTGATTGCAACATACCTTGTCTCTTCAAATTCTTATCCACCCATCCTTTGCTTCCCATCATTTTTCTTAACCCCTTTCCCATTTTCCATCCCATTCTCATCTCCAACACCACCATCTAATTTTATTCATTGTTCCTCTCCTTACCTATCATCATTTTTTCCATCCATGCTTACTTGGTTGAGATACCACCTACTTCTTCACTCTCATATTATCCTTTTTATGTCCTCATTTCACTCCTTTTTCCTCCTATTTCCTTTTCTTCCATGTGTTTCCTTATTTTTCATTTTCATCACCAAGCTAATTTCCCCTTGGTCTTTTTTAGACTTATTTTCAAACCTTTCATGACCTCCCATATTTCTAATCCTCCCCTTCCCCTTCGTGATTGTTAAACTTCTTTCATAATCCTTTTCAATTCTCCAATATGTCATTTTTTTAGTACTTTCCTCACCCCCCATCTTCTACCATTTATTTTTATTTATTTCATTTCATTTTTCTCATCTTCCTTGATGATATTCCTTATTCTTCATGATGATCTATTTCTCCTCCCTATCCATATATGGGTTTTTACATCCTTATCCACCTTCATCTTTATCTGTGACCTAATTGTATTATCATTGCTACTTCATCCATCTTCTTGTCTACCTTCATGTCGTCCCTTGTTGAATCTCCCTTATTTTCTCCCATTCAACCTCTAGCTCCTCAGAGTGTGGTCACCAGTTGTACTGATTCTATGGACATCTCCTTATCTACTTCCTTGTGTCCTCCACTCTCTTGATTTAATGCACAAAATCTTTTTAGGTTCACTACTTAAATTGCATCCATTTCTTCCTTCAATGTCTTTGTTTGGTAATCATGGGTCCTCTTTTTTGTCCCTTTCTAACTACCCCTTTCACACTACCTATCACCCACTTTGAGCTTATTTGCTGCTATATGATCACAACATTTTTTTATCAATCCAAGCATGCTACGGCCATGAATGTCTTCCATTCAATTTTGGTATACTGCAAGATATATACTGATTCTATAGCTCTATAACATAATCAATTGGGCCTGCAAGATCATACAACTAACAAGCGTGCATGAGCACCACTAGATATCAATATGAAGATTCCTTCCCCATCTCCTCTGGTCTTGCCTATTTTAAACCTCTTTTGCTTCAACCTTCAAATATGTTAGAATCAAAACTAAAACAACTTCAAATGGAATATTTGGGATACCCACATGAGGATGTGAACCATACCCTTTCATGTAGCCTATATCCCAACCAATAATTTCCCTTGATTCTCCCTACTCAGCCTACATCTTCCTACACAATGTAATAACCCTACCCCTTTAATCACATTCCACCTAGTGACCTTATCTAGGAATCACCTTTTCTACTAAACCAATCAGTAAACCATTTGGTAGTCACCTTTTCTACCCTTTGGAGCTTCCCTTTCTCCAACATCCTTCAACTGGACCTAACTACATGATACATTAAATTGGGGAAACCAAATTGACCAACACTCTCCATCATGTAGAACTACATTTGGCCTAAAGTTTTTGTTAGATATCACATCCATGGAACTATGTAAATAGTGTCCACTTTCCTAGTGCATATGCAGTCAGCTTTAACACCCCTACCTAAACCCTTGCCAACCACTCTCTTTGACCAACTAACCATTTGACAATGTCCAGTTTGACGTTTGCCATTTTGACCTAAACTATTGCATATCTTTTCGAAAACCTTGCCTTGGTTCTTTTGACTGCACCACCCAATGTTTCCATGTTGAACATTTGAATTTGCACCACCTATTGCACAACCAAACCATCTGTGTTTTTCAAGGGAACACTTCCTAGCTCAGATACCTGTGAATAACATCAACCTTGTTTAAGAGACTAAAAATGTGCTCAACCATAGTTGTGGTCATGTGGTACATTGGTCACTTGTCTCTTAGAATTTGACCCTTATTTTATCAACATTGGCAACTTTTATTTATGTGTAATCTTGGTTATCACACTTAGTCACATTTTGTGTGTATGTTTTCATCTCGAATGCCTAACTACCTTGTGACACCACCTAGTGCCTCCCCAATAACTACTTATCACAATTGCACCTAATTTTGCTTTACCTTATCAACTCTTAGTTTGATGGGGAACACCTCCTCCCATACTCAGTGCACCCTATCCTTTGACCAAGTGATCTATTTTAGTTTTTCATCTTGTTAATTCAAAGCTACATAACAAAAAGGGGCAATATGTAGACACTAAAAAACTTCACACATATAGTTTTAGATGTTTGAATTATTTGGTACCCTCTTGAGACCTCTTAAACCTTCTTAACCCTTAATCTAACCCCTCTTAACCTAACAAAGTCACTATTCTAAATCACTATTCACTAGCACTATTCATTGGGACTATTCATGATGAAATGGCATGTCACTATTCATGACGACATGGTAGGTGACATGGTAAATGACTCAACAATGATATGGCAAGTGATATGACAAGTGACATGGCTTGGAAGTGAGGTGGCTTGAAGTGGGACACCATACCCCATTTGGGACCCTTTTTCAAGGTACTTAATGACCTCATTAAGAACCATAGCCCCACCTCCAAAATGTGGAAAATTTATTCATAAGGGGCCATCATTCAACATCACCCTTTATCCCCATGCATGAGAGTGACACCAAAGTATGTGGGGCTCCTTGTCAAGTACTTAGGAAAAGATGGAATTGAGTGGTGGAAAGTATTTTGGACCCATATGAGCCCATGTGCAAGATCCCCACTCTATTTTGGACTCTTTAGTAAGTTGGGAGCCAAACCAACCAAGTGGAAAACCTATTAGATAAGTGGGAATATCATCCCCTTGTCTTTCATGACCACTTATGGGCCTACTTCAAAAATTGTGCCATATTTTGTGGGGTACCTCCTTAAGTACTTAGCATAAAATAGAAAAAGGTGATGATAAGTCTTTTGGACTGATTTGGGTCCATGTGCATGATCCCCACCCCATTTTGGAATCTTTAGCAAGTTGGGAGACAAACCAACCAAATGAGAGACCTATTAGCTAAGTGTGAATCTCGACCCCTTGTCTTTCATGACCACTTATGATCCCACTTGAAAATTGGCACCATATTTCACTATTCCACTCCTTTGGCATGTTTCTTGACATCAAATTCTATAAATATGACCCTCCCCCTTCACCAATGGTTAAGTGGGTTTTAGGTTAGAGAATTTTCATCTTGTTTCAAGTTATCTACTTTTTGTGAAGGAGGTCACTCATCCTTATTGGATGAGAGATCAAGCAATGAAACTCTGCCATATTTGTAAGCCAACATCTTCCACATCTTCATCAACAACATTAACAATAAGTCTTCAAGGTAATATCTGTTTATTTATTGTATTCAATTTATTTTATTCCTTCACTTTGGCCTCTTCTTTCTTGACCTCCATACCTTTAACCCATTTACCTCTTATTTTCCATTTACCCATTCACCATTTTCCATCCTTTATCATTTTACCCATTCACCATTTTCCATCCTTTATCATTTTACCCATTCACCATTTTATCACTTTGCCATCTTTAGCGTCTTGCCCATTTATCCCCTTTGCCATCTTGACTACTTTGTCATGTCCCCTTTTTCGTGGACATTGACAGACTTGATGATTAGCCTATTATGCGACCTTCATAGGCTGAGAGGATGGATAGAGGATCTTGATGGAGCTTGGCGTGGCTTCGATTAGCAGAATTCCTACAGTTGGCTTTCATTCGGGTTCTTTTGGACATGTTTACCTGAGCTCTTATTATTTAGGGATATTTGGCACTCAACAAACCATCCCTGTTATGGCATGATCATGTGCGAAATCACTCCCTGGTTCACCAGCTTCAGACGGTTCGAGGATCCGACATGTATTGAGGGAGATATTAATATTTAATTGATTTAATCAAATATTAATTATTTGGTCTAATTTTAAATTAGATATTAATTAATTAATTATTTGGTCTAATTTTAAATTAGATATTAATTAATTATTAATTATTAATTATTTGGTCTAATTTTAAGACCCTAATTCTAATTTAAGAAGCCCAAGTTCTAATTTGAGGAATTCTAATTTAAGAACCCCAAGTTCTAATTTGAGGAAATCTAATTTTAGCAAGCACACCTTTGGAGGGTATAAGGGGTTCTTATGGGAGAGAGTTTGTATTATGCATTGATTATTGATTTTGATATTGAAAGAATTCTTTTGTGAAGACTGAGCCAAGGGTTCCAGGATTTCATTTGCATTGAAAAACGTTTCCTCTTCAGTGTGTGCGATTCAGAGGTTGTGAAATATCAGCTGATCTATTGCCAAATTGAGAGATAGCTTCAACAGAAGTTATCATGGAGATTTACAGGGTTGAGAGATAACTTCACATAGAAGTTATCACAGATATTCCAGGTATTTATTTTATTAGGTTTTTGATCCAATAAGTTATACAGATATAGATATTATGTATTAGAATCGTATATCTTGAGATCAGGTTGTTCAGCTATCAGGGTGTGTTATCTTATTTTTGGCAGCCGTACGAAGTTCGTACAGCTCCGTGAAAATTTTGTAAGCATCAGCAAGTTCGCTCAGACACCGACCTCGACAGACAGAGATCCCCAGTGACCGACATCAGCCGACTGAAGACCGAAGTTGGTAGAGAAGGACCGACAGAAACTGACGTCGACAGTATATCGATCGACGCCAGTGACTGTGTGTTCGACATAGCAGGCTGAGACAGATTTCTGGATTCAAGCTCAATTTCTAGATTTGCAAAAGCCAGGGTTTTAAGACAGAATATTTCATGTTATTTTATTTGTATGACAGACTCAATTGTGTAATCGTCTAGAAGAACAAGTGATAAGATCTATGATTTGCTATTGAGAGGCTATATTATTGTTTATCTTCTGAACTTATTCTACAAAATTGTATCTTGTTTAGAGCTTTGTCTTTGCTGTATTCCCTATTTGAAGGGGATATTACAGTGGTATCAGAGCTTTGTGCAGAAAAAAGATCCCCTAAGAAAGGGACATTACAGTGGTATCAAAGCTTTGCAGAAGAAAAGGAGCCCCTAAGTAAGGGACATTACAGTGGTATCAGAGCTTTAGTCTTGCTATATTCCCTATTGGACAGGGGATATTACAATGGTATCAGAGCTTTAGTCTTGCTATATTCCCTATTGGACAAGGGATATTACATACTTACTTTCTCAACCATTCTCCCTTTATCTTATACCATTTCAACCATTTAAATACCACCAACCAAACTATATTCTTGAACCTTATCAAATTACCAAATCAAAACCATAACTTTGCTTTAGCTAATTTTTAACATTAGTGTTAACCAAACTAGTTGCTTTATTTTAATCATCTTAACAAAGCATTTAATTGTCTTAATTAATTTGCTATTATTTTTTGTATTTAATTTTAGCTTGCTATTTTAAATTCAATAACATTCAACTTTTATTTATAAATTTAAATGTTTAAATCATGTGGATTGACAGCCTCCTAGAAAGCTTTCACTTCTAGGATCTAGCTCACGCTAGGCAATCCACCCAACTACTTGTCTAATAAACAAATTTTATGGTAGTGTTTTCTTAGTTGCAGGTCATCCTCCCAAGACAAAAAAGATTTATCTCAAAGTCTAGATTCAACGTGTGCATCACACTAAGTAAAAAATAAAAAATCAGATAGAAACATTTGGCTCGAAACTAACTCAGACCTACAGAAAAAGAGGAAAACAAACTCAAAAAGAGAGGTTCAAGTGTTCATATATTTCAAGAGGAATTTCATGGAGGCTATAGGAGTTTGGGAAATATATGAGGGGTCCTCAACACCACATTAGTGGATATTTTTTGTAACTCCAATGTCAAAACTTTATGAACAAACTTTAAGAGGTCAAACAGGTCTAAAACCCTTACAAGTGATCAGTTTGTGAAAATGGAGTTAGAAAACTAATATGGTGGCATATTTGTCTTATTAAAGTTATTAAAAATTACATATGACTCACTCAAGATCCCTCCCATACTTTTTAACTATACGGACTTGTACAGACAGGGTGCAAAATAGGGTATTTTTGACCATTTTATGTGTTTTTTAGGTTATAGAAGGAGTCTGAAGATGAAACAAACTTTAGAAGGAATATTGATAATTTTTATAACTCTCCATATTCATTTAATTCTTAAAAACAACTCCTAATGTTTTGAAAAATAGCTCTCATTTCACCCAGTCAAAACTGACATAGTGGACAAGCTAGTGAGAAGGGTGGAAAACTTCAAGTGAAGTGATTTTAAGGTGTCCCTGATGCTTCTAAGCCATGAAGGGTCTTAAAAATTTTAATTAACTCCATCCCATATATTTTTATGGGAAACTAAATTTAAATTTGAGGTCAAGTGTGCAAGGTGCATGGAGGAAGAGTTTTCTGAACTACAGATGATGATAGCTCCTTTCCAATTGATTCCAGATGACCAAGCCTAAAACCAATACATGGAGATGCATGTATGAAATCCTTACCCATCATTAAAATCATTTTAATTTTTATTAATCAGTTATGATGTGTTAAAATAAGGCTAATCATGAAGATATTTTTTCTAAGCCAACACAAAAACTTTCATGCCACTTTTCATGAATTTTATGCATTGTATGAAAACTCGAGCTTCCTAACCTTGCATGTTTCATATAATATCATATTATAATGCACAAGTAATTTATTATCTCAATTTTACAAGTGTACTTATGACCCTTGTACTTCTCTTCTCCCCTTTCTCAAGTTATATAAGAACTAGCCATTTCGGCCATTGTAATTTATGCTCCTCTTGAGTATGGCAAATCCATTCTCATTTGAATACCATTTGATCAATAAGACTAATGATTTTTTACCTTTTTTACTATTCATAGTGTGTTCATTTGGATGATGAATCTTGCTTAGTGAAAACTATGGATTCCTTAGCATGTTGTTTCATTCTTTCTCCTATTTGTAGCCTCTTCTTGCAAGGAATGTGAAGTGTTCTAGGAGATGTCTAGGTTTGAGTGAGTTAGTCTATTCACTAGTTATATTTAAGGACTTTTATCTATTCCTCCTATCCAAATACATTCATCCATAACCTCACAATGTAATATTGATGTAAGAAAACATAGATTGGAGAAGTGTATGCTTAATTTGTCCCTTGATTTCATGTGTGACATGCAACTAGTTGGAAGTCATAATCTTATCTGATGTATCACCCCCATTAGGATAGTTTTCTTTCATTTATCTCTCTCCCTTTTCACCCCAAAGTTTAGGTGTATTTACAATCCAAAGTGGTACATCAAGTGAGTTAGCCGTATTTAGAGATTGACTTCATCCTTAGGCTATCCACATGCCTAGAGGTGTTTCCATTGTGCCATTTAGATGAGGAGAGATTTTACATCTCCTCAAAGGGTGCAAATCCAAATGATGATACATATCTTCATATCCTTGCTCAGAGCTCAAAACACTCTGACTGTAAATTAGAACTTATAGGAAGTTGACTATGTGCAACATCCTTGATTATGTGCTTGATAAACCTTCATGATATTATCTATAGAGAGTAAGCTTGGGAAGAAGGAAGTTGTCATAAAATTTGAGGTGCATTAAAAATCACATCACACTGATTTGAAACCGTTATAGAGAAAATAACCTTCTACAAGTAGTGAAACCTGACTACAACCCATTATCATACTCCTACTAAAATCTAAGAGGTTTGAACTCATGAAATCACTTTTAATAATGAAACTAGGCATGGTAAATATGAGATAAGGAAGTCAACATCCTCTACAATAAAATTCATCAACTGAGCTATACGATCTATCTCAAATAAGAGCAAAACCTGTAGGGTGTGGGAAATAGCAAGTAAAACTAGACAATAAATATTTTAAACATGGTTCATAAAGTATAGGCCACCATTAGTCTCACTCCAAAGATGAAAATGAATTTGACCAAGTGTAATATCCACCACCAAGAAATTTTGACCTGGAAGTCCTCCTATTGGCCATACTATCCAAAGACCTTTTGACCAGTTTTATCTTTATAGTGGAGTGATGGAGAGATAAAATAGTTTTAACCCATTGTTGGAACTTTCAAAGTAGATCAAAAGTGGAAATGGAGTCAAGGAAGTTGAAGGGTCACTAAACAAGCTTCTTCCACGTGCCATTCTCTCCCATAGGCCATACAACCTTCAAAACTTTTTTTTTCACTTTTTTTTTTGATTTTTAATTAGAAAGTTGCAAGTTTTAGTTACTTTTTACATTCCTGATAAGGAATCTAACAATGGGATGTTGGAAGAGAGATTAGAACACTTGCACACCCTTGAAAACCATACCACTTCATTTATGACCCATATATGACCCCTAAATGACACAAAATGACATAAGGACTTAATTAGACCATAACTAAGGATAAAAACATACAAAATAACATCAAATAGACTATGACACACCCTATGACATTATAATATAATCCTATATCAAGTTTTGGACTATAGGGGGTTAACCCATTTTGACTTGTGGTCAAAATGGTCAACATTATTGGTGATTTCCTAAGGGTGGTATGCTTTCTATGCCAAGACTAGGTGCCTAATCCTATCCATTGGGATATGGAGTCACCTATACACTTGTTTGACACATAATTTTCCTTTGACACCACACCAAACATAAAGGAAAGACATACAAAATAAGACACAACCATAATAAACACACATGTGTTCAACTAGAACACTTATGGAACACAACACAACTGAAAGAAACACACACACATAATCTAATTATTTACAAAACCTCACTTTTGAAGTGAAACATTTGATCGTACCTCAGCCAGGGTCAAAGATAGTTCCCATTGCATCTTTGTCAATCCATGAAGGCAATCTAGCATGAGAATCATGTCCATCATGAACCACTTATATATGTGAATGTTTAAGAAGCCTATCATCTTTGGATATTCTTAGGTCTACAAGTGGACTATTTGGAGCCCTCATGAATGATATTTCTTGAATTCTAAAAGCCTTGATTGGAGCTGAAATCCTCTTGATCATTGTCATATATGATATGCCTTCTTCAAACTACAAATTGGAATGCATGACATTTGCCTCAATATTTATATCTTCTTATGCATGATGTGATTGATACATGGATTCCTTAAATCCTTCTTTATGTTCCAATACCATTAAATGTGACTCAACATCAGATGGAGCTCTTGACTATCCTTAAGGCACAACAACCTCTACCTTGACCTCATTCTCCATGTTTACAACTTATTAAGCAATAGCTTTATCAAATTCTTTCATGACTGTAGACCCTTGATTAGAAGAATGACATTCATCCTTGTGCTTGATGAAACACTCAACAACATGATTTTTAGAATCATTGGAAAACACATTAGATATAGACTTCTTAGGAGGGGAAGTAGCATTCCTAATTGATCAAACTCTTTACATACAACATTGAACCTTTGCCATAAGTCATCCTCCTCTACCTCATGAGTGTTAACATCAAGAGTAGATTCATCAATAAAAGGCAGAAACACATCATTATTTCTACTATGGTGATCAATGAGGTTCCTCAACCTATCAGCATTATACTCATAAATTATGTTGTTACCCTCAACACCTTGTGAGAAAGAATGTTTGACACTTACCTTAGCTCCCTCAAATGGCTCTTCATGCATGCTATAAGTGCCAAGGTAAGTTTTCTCAAAGTATGCATAAGGATCATGCTTATAATCATCTACACCATATTCATCTAGAAACAAGTTAGATATGCCCTCAAGTTTGGAAGAATTACAATCATTCACACTAGATTCTTCTCTCTTATTGATCACACAATTCAAGTTAGATCTTGTTTCAATGTAGGGATCAATGTGAAACCTTGAAAGAGGTTGAGTTTTAATGGTCACTTTGGTTCCATACCTTATCCTAAAGGATAAGAAAGACTAGTCAACTGAGAGATAACCACCTATCTTGGCTATAAAGTCTCTTGAAAGGCATATTGTAAAGTGAGTAGGGAGGTCCACCATAACAATGTCTTAGAGGATAGGGAAACTAGAGCAATCATGCAAGAAAACCTTCAAGTTTTTTTTATCAAAAATATTATCTTAGCATGTTTACCATCTATATGAGGCACTCCTTTGCTATGGGGTTCATATTTTAGGCCCAACTTATCATCTACAACTTTGGGCATGACTAAAGTAGAGGCTCCACTATCAACTATGCAATCGTGTACTAGTTTGTCACCCATTATGAGAGTGAGGTATAAGTTTAGAGGATTATAAAATTTAGTACATGGTTAAAAAATTATATTAAGGTCATTTTTAAGAGCTACATGACCATTAATTTGACTTGAAGGTGAAGGAATAGTAAGAATAATGGACAACTTGTAAGAGCTCTTTTTGGCCAGGCATATGAAGGACATCCCACAAAGAGATAGATGATTTAGAACTTTTTAATGAATCCACTATGTTTATGGTAGTATTACTCACCTTATCTTGAGTCCTTAGAGGAAAAGGATTTCTTAAAAACTAAGGAATTGAGACACCATGAGTAGAATTTAACACTTTTTATTTGAAGGAGGTGTAGGTGTGTTTGGGACTGCCATGCTTTGTTGCCTTGTATAAGGATTGGATGAACTTGTAGGTATGATATTACCATATCCTAGAGCCTTCCTCTTGGATCTTTTGTTGTTTATAATATAGATTCCTTGATTGAGTACAACAGTGTCTTCGACTAAGAAGTTGGTGAAGCTTTCTCCATGAGGCTGCCAATACTCATTTGCTTACATTGTAACCTCATCTTCAGCTGATAGGAGAAGAGTGACTCATCCTTGAGAAACTATATCTTTTTCTCCAATCTCATTAGAATCCATGAATTGGCCTTGTTGACAATCTTCTCCTTACATTAAGTTACTATGCACTGGTACCATCTATCTTGAATTGGTGGTGGAATTGGGATTGTACACATTAGAAGGCCTATTGAAGTTAGGCTACCCTTGACCTCTTCTTTTCCCATATTTTTATCCATATTACTAATGTTAGGGATAAGGATTTTTTTAGGCACCTTTTTGCCTAAATTGAGTTCTTAACATTTTAAGTTTTGCATATGGATCCATGGCATCATCTATCTTTTTGGAGGTAGCTTTAGGCTTGGTTTTGGCATTAGGAACTTGGATCACATTTGGATTATTATCAAGACTATTAGTCGATAATGGAATAGATACCTTATGAGGAAAATTTCCTACTTGAATGAAGCCATTATTAGCTCTAATGGTAAGTTCATTTACTTCAGGAAGATTGAAGCCACCCATGGATTGAAACATTATAGAAATATCAGTACCAATGGATCTCATGTAGGTAGGGAACACAAAGCTAGTAGGTGGTCTCATGGGAGGAGACAATCTATACCAATTCTTTTGAAACCTCTCATTGAAGTCATGCATTATTTCCTTGGGGCCTCTTTTGATCACATTAAGATGATGCATGAGAGAGGTATTGTCACTTTCATCTTCAAACCTTGAATTCAACAACACTCTAAAGTCATCCCTTGATGTGATGCATCCATTGGACAAAGTCCTATACCAATCAAGAGATTTACCTCTAAGGGACATGGAAAGGATTATAATGGAAATATTATCCTTAGTGACATTGTGGAAACTAAAAAAATTGGAGATATCCCTAATGTGTTCACTACATGTGATATGACTCTCACAATTGAATGTGGGCACATTCTTTATGGCATTAGGGGGAATAACATCATATGCTTGAAAATGAATTGGATTTTATATATTGAAGGTAGGAAAGACATGTTTCCTAGCCATGTATTCTTCAATATCTTCAATCTCTTCACTTTCATGGCTAGAAAAATCTTCTTAGTCTTCAAAAGATAGATTAGGATGAGGGTATTGAACTTCAAGAGGAATTTTAGGTTAAATAGGTGGATTGATAATATTGAACACTCTACTAGATGATGATCTAGTAAGGACCATGAGTTATGAGATAAAATTTATGACAAATTGGTGGTCTTGGACCAGATTTTACCTTGAATGGAGTTGTCAAATGCTAAGTAGCACACCAATTTATAGCTTATGTTGTCAAGACTAGCATTCACCTTCACAAGTTGTCTTGAGGACAATGGGTCCCACTAGGCATGCCAAAACTATTATCACCAAATCTTACACCCTAAAGGAGGGTGTTCAAGCCTCCTCCAAATTTAGGCAACATGGGAATACTTCTAGGTATGTGGGTTTACCTATGGTAGAAGTAGACCTCTAAATTTAAGGGCTAGCTCCTTGAATATACTTTGAAATGCTTATCACCTACTTAACTAGTTGATTGTAGGAAAAGAGATATAAGTATGAATGAAATGAAACTAATCTAAAGTTGTGATGCACCAAGAATATTTACACAAGACCATCATACTTCTTTTACTATGAAATAAGACCTACAAACCAACCTCAAAGTCCTAAAAGATTCTAACATAAGTGTTTCAACATAGAGGTGATATGCATGAGACAACATAAGGTACGTGAACCAGAGGGAAGAATACACACTCTAAGAACTATTGTATACTTGAAAGGAGTCTAAAACACTAGTTACATTCTATATGACTTGTTAGAATAAGAAATCTTGCATAAACATGAGAGGATAAGGAGAAGCAAGGATAGGAAATTATCACTTAGCATCACTATACATCACTTTGTACACTTAGACAAATGTTCATGAACTCAAAACCATACTTATATTAATTTTTCAAAGGTAAAATATAATGTCATTCCAGTAGGGATTCACCATACATGGTGTGGTATTAGCTTACAAGAGCTAAAAATGCCTACTACTTATAGAATTGGAAAGAGAAGTCCAAGAGTCACTAAAACATGTGTCATATTGGGAAAATGAGTTATACATGTAGGCAAGAGAGATATGAAATCTATATGTAAGGTCTACTTGGAAAAATGTCACTCAAAACATGAAATCCATAAAATGTGGTGTAGAAATCCTCAATTATTTGCTTAGGAAATTACCTTCATCATTTGCCTTTTTGGAGCACTTCATAACAAACTAGGGACATATGTGATGATCAAAATAAGAGAGATGGGTTATAGACATGCCCCAATATGCATTGGTTTCATCCCTAATCATCAAGATTATTTTGTAGATGAGTTATCACTACTTGAAATCCAAATAACTCCTCTTTAACTCACCTGACACACTTGGTATCAAAGTTGCCTTTAGTTTTCCAATCTGATCCATATAGAAGATTGAATGACACTTGTAAAGACCCCTCATGGCCTTAGATTCCTCAATCAAACCTTAAAAGGCCTCCCATTTAGAGTTCTCACTCTCTCACTAGCAAATATAGTTATGAGGTTATATGAAGCATGTAATATATATGGTGAGTTAGATTGAGTCCCATTCTCTCTCCCAAAGTTGATTACATCCTTTAAAACCATTCCATACCTACATCACACCAAAAATAATCAAGAAAAGACATTTTGTGTCCTATATTTATAGGTAGGGTACAACTCAGTATGATAAGGAGGAGCCCTGAAGAGTATTATGCAACTTCCAAGCATTTCCCAAGCTATTCTAGACCATCTAGATTCTCCTCCTCCTTCATTTTCCAAATAGGGTCTTGCGAAAGGGTTTGAGAGGGTTTAGAGAAATTTTGACCTCTAATGATTGCTCATAAAGTTATGACATTGGGTTTGAAAAAGAATGACAAATTTTTTTCAGGGCCGCCTTCATCATTCCTCAACTCCGTAGACTCCCATTCAAAGTGTCCAAGTAGGTGTGAACTCTCAAAGTTTCCCTCTTGAGATTTGTTCATGCATTCTGCACACCCAAAATTATTTTAATCCAAGAAATGGATTTAATTTAGTTTAATTTGAATTGAAAAAACTTAAACACATTTTAAAATCCCATATAAACATGTTCTAACTCATTGGGATGCTCCCTTAGTGCCAAAAGTAATAGTGGACCCCAAAATGGGCAATAGGCCTAGTCTAGACCTAAAGGTTTTGACTATATCCTTTGTAAGTTTGAGCCACCTTGAAATATTTATAACCACTATGTATGATTTTCCATGTGTGTTCATGTGTGACACAACTCTCAACATCTCCTTGAAATGTTTCATTAACTTCTAGCTCACCCTCTCATCTTCATTCCTCTAGACCTATAAATTTGCATCTTTGAAGAGTACCCTCTATCTGAGACAAAATAGAGGGGGCACTTCCCATATTTTCTCATGAAAATAGGTGATATGAAGGGTTATATAAGGTAGTATATATTATCTATACAAGGTTTTATAGATTTATCATATCATTAGACCCTTTAAATGCTTCAAAACCCAAGACAAATCCTTAGAACATTGAATGTGTATAGATTTCTGATTATGGACTACAGGTTGTCATATTAGAA
Organism: Torreya grandis; assembly: GCA_037957365.1. Lineage (NCBI taxonomy): Eukaryota > Viridiplantae > Streptophyta > Pinopsida > Cupressales > Taxaceae > Torreya > Torreya grandis. Next base: position 8,075,210 of record JARHVA010000075.1, read on the forward strand.
ACTTATTAAAGCCATGTTTCCATGATATGGGGGTATATTTAGGTGTTAATAATCATATTTAAGGTGTTTAAAATTCTCACAAGCCTTTATCCAACCTTCCATTGCTCACTCTCACCTTGACTGGTCTTGACACAAGTGTTGACTATGCTTTTTTGCTTAAAAAAGACACTTGTAGGTGTTTATTAAATGGTTAAACCTTGAAAACAATGCATAATGACTTAATTTGAGCTACCAAGGTCATTTTCCATCCCATTGGATCTATCCAAGTCATGTTCATGCCATGACATACTCCAAATCCCTTGCTCTAGCTCACTGTCATGTCATAGTTAGGTATAGTTGACCATCTTTGGGCAAAAGGGAGATCTTGTAGTTTTATTTTCTCCTTGAAACCTATGTCATGTAGTATAGGGTCCTTTTGAGGTCATTACATAAAATTAAACTATCCAATGTTCATGTTTTCAAGTCTAGTGTCACCAAAATTTACTTCATGAATTTGTGAGTCACCTACAGTCAAGCTATAGGTGACTTTTCTGGGTAGTGTACACTTATAGGTGTTGATGGAGGATAAATTATTGAAACTCAACACTTTTTGGTTACCTTTGAACCAAAAATGTGTTCTCTTAACTCAAAAAGACCATCTAACATGGATGCATGCTTTTATACTTCAGCCTTAGGCATGGAGGTCATTTGGAACTTGAAATACTATAGAAATCATTGAAGAAAAGCAATGAACAATTTCATGATTTCGGAGCCTTCAAACACCATGTTCTTCTAGTCACACATACATTCCCTTTTGAAACTATATTCCCCTAGGATAGGGATACATGATATATGTACTTAGATTCACCAAAATTCCTTGAAATACTACTATATAACATCATTAAAATGGTTTAGGCCTCTATTTTGGTGTTTTAGGGAAACTTATCCCTAAATTCAAATTCCTTCACTTGGGGTGACCTTTTAAAACTACCTACTAGTCTAATGCTTAAAAAATGACTATCATGGTATCATTCAAATCCACAAACCTCAAGAAGGTTTCAAATCATGTCAATACTCTCCATATAACTCCTTCATGCGTCTGTGTAAGCCACATGTAGGTGGTCATTTGCAGGTTGTAGGGTAGTGATTGTGAATAAAGGCAATATGCATATGATATGATTTCAAAGTTGGTTCTCAAGGCATATACATCTTATTATAACTTGATAAAGGCTTCAAAACATGTTAGAAAATCTCTATACAAAAATTTCAAGTCTCTGTGAGATCCTGCAAAAGTACACACGTCAACATATAAGACAGTGAAGATAGAAAGTGGACAATGTGCATAGTGAAGGATATTGTAAGGGGTTTTAGACTCTCTATCAAATTCAAATGGGGTTTTAAAAAATTTCAAGGATTAAATCAAGTTTTCACACCCCATTTCAACATGACATATTTTTACAGGCACCTATAAATACACACTAATGGACTAATTATGTATATATTTTACATTGACTATCACAGTCCTTCTTATGTCATATGAGAGGGTTTAGTTTGATATATAATAAATAAAAAATCTATCCCATGCCTTGAAACTCTGAAACATATATTAATATCCATGCTTAGAGCTCAAAACACCCTAACTGCAGATTGAAACATGTAGGAAATTGACTGTGTGCAACATCCTTGATTGTGTGCTTGATCAACCTTCATGATGTTAGATTTAAAGGGTAATCTTGGGAATAAATAAGTTTTCATAACATATAAGGTTCATTTAACATCATATCATACTGATTTGAAACCATTTCAGAGAAAGGAACCTTTTGCAAGTAGTGAAACCTGATTGTAACCTCACTAGCATACTCGTCCTGCAATCTAAGAGGTTTGAACTCATAAAATCACTTACAATAATGAAACCAAGCATGGAAAACATGATATAAGGAAGTATACATACTCTGGAAGTAAATTCATCAACTAAGATGTATGGAATAGTTCAAATATGAGTAAAACCTATAGGGTGTGGGAAATAATAAGCATAAATAGACAGTCAACTTGTTAAGAATGGTTCATAAAGTATAAGCTACCATTCCTTCAAATACAAACATGAAAATAAATTTGACTAAGTATACTATCTACCACCAAAATTTTTTGATCTAGAAGTCCTCTTACTAGCCATACCATCCAAAGCCCTGTTAACTGGTTTTGCTTGCATAGTGGAGTGATGGAGAGATAGAACAATTTTAGCCCATTTTTGGAAATTTCAAAGTAGATAAAACATGGAAATGGATTAAAATAATTTTAAGGGTCATTAAAAAATCTTCTCACACATGTCACTCTTTCCCATAGGCCATACAACCTTTACAACTCCTTTTTCACTTGTTTTCTTGATTTTTAGTTAGGAACCTGCAAGTTTCAGTTAGTCTTGACATTCCTGACAAGGAATATAACATGTTGGATATTGGAAGAGAGATTAGAACACTTTGACACCCTTTAAAATTGAACCACTTCATTTATGACCCATATGTGATCCCTAAATGACACAAAATGACATAAGGACTTAATTAGACCATGACCAAGGCTAAAAACATATGAAATGACATAAAATACACTATGGCACACCCTATGATATTATAATATACCCATATATCAAGTTTCATACTATAAGGGGTTGACCCATTTTGACTTTTGGTCAAAATAGTCAAAAAGATGAATATGAAAAAATAGAATAGATGTGAGATGAATCATAAATCAAAATTTTGCAAGAAAAAGGAAGATGATGTAATACTTATGAGCAAGGGGGGATATGTAATCCTTTATAAAATTATACAATTCAAACTTTATTGGCTTCACCTAGGGAGAAATTTCCCTAATAGAACTAGTATAATGGAAAAAGGTTACCTTCTTTAAACGTAAACACATAAACAACCTTATTTTGAGAAACATTTTACTTGGACACTTTTTGATTTAGTAGTGCTTCTACATTGATATTTTAATTTTCTTTATGACTGCCTAGACTTAGTCACATGTGACTAGGAAGACATATGGGTTCATCACCAAAGGGTAGATGTAGGTAAGTAAGGGCACCTCTCCCTAATACTAACCCCACATAACTAGTAAAATGTGAGGGCTCAACACCAAAGGTTAGCAAGGGTGAGAGATATAGAATTTTGACTTCTATACTTGCATCAACTTTTGATTTTCATAGAATCTCTCTCTCTCTCTCTCTCTCTCTCTCTCTCTCTCTCTCCTTTTTTTAAAAATATTTCACCCCCAAATCTTGGCCCCACACAACTAGTAAGACATGAAAAATCATCACCAATGACCAAGGTAGGTGGGTAAAGATATTTTACTTTAGGTATGATAATGCTTTTATTTTTTATAAGTACTATAAATGGGAGAATCTATCATAGAAAAGTTTTATAGACTCCACTATAGGCTAGCATTTTTATAAGTTATGTAAGAAAATATAGGGAAATAGGTGTACTTTGATCATAATAACTAAGATAAAGACCAATGTAACATACTAATTTTGAGAATTCATGATATATAGAGTGGTAAGGAAATGTAAGAATGGGTAAATGCAATGTGCTGCATTTTAAAGGTTTTATTCTGTGCAAACTAGCCAACTAAATAATAATAAAATAACACCCCCACTATGCTAATGGACATGCAACATATGAAAATGCAATGCAGGTGGGAATGGAGTGATATGTGAGAATTATATATAGAAACCTTTTAGATGCAAAGAGTTCATGAACACTCCAAACTCTTTTCCATCTAAAGTGAAGAATTGATAAGCTCCATTGTTTAAATGTTTTGTCACTAGGTAGGGGCCTAACTAGTCATGTTTAAATATTTGACCTTCTCTTTCATTTTTGTCAATATAACTATCAAGTCTAAGAACTAGGTCCCCAACAAAAATTAGGTGCCTACATGCATAGTTATGGAGCTCATAATATTTTTGGTGAGGTGAAACTAATTCCTACTACCTAACTATGGCATTTAATTGTGTTGAAATAATTCGAACATCCACTCACCATGATTCTCTCTTGGCTTAGGGAACATTTTAAGACAATATTTTATCCTACAAAATTGGTGGTTAGACATGGTTGCTTTTACATCTTAAAATTTTAGGTTACAATGGGCCCATGGTGGCTCATCAAGATATGGTTTAAGACTAATTGCTTCTATAGGATGAAGAGGATGGTTGTCTTAAAGAAAACTTAGGTAATCATGGGGATAAATTTTGATCATGATGGCATCAATCATTAAGGTGAGAACCCCTTCTCCAGGCATGGAGATGATTGGGGTAGGATAAACATCTCAAGTGAGTTACCTAGAATTGATGGGGAAATTCAAATAATTACCTATCTTAGCATGACTAAGTGTCAGATCGTAATGATGGTATTGGTATGATGAGTCAATAGAAACTTCATCATCCTTTGATATTTCTATCATATGGACAACAAATATGTTGGGTAATCCCTTTTTAGGTCCTTAGTGTCGAGGCTTGGGCAAGTAATGAGTGTCATGTGAAACAAATGAGAGGGTTTGCAAGGTATGGTAAGCTCGGCCTTTGTTGTGAATTGAGGAAGGGAATATCTTTGAGGAGATCAAAATGATGCCTATTAGGATCTAGGTTGAGGTAAGTGATTACTTCTAGGAATGTGAAAGATTGTTTGTTTGGATTTTTTTTAGGGTTGAAAGAATAACAACATAGTTGGGGTCTTGTTTAGGTATGGGGAGTAATCTGGCATAGTTTGAATCCTATTGAGGTGAAAGAGATATTGGGGTTTAGTCATGTAACTTGTAATACTACAGATAAGAAATGGGTAACACTTTTTGACCCATAATCATGTGGGGAAAAGCTTGTTAGAATTTGGTGAGTGATTTGTCAGGGGTCCTCTCTTACATGATGGGAGAGAGTGTCCCTATTTGGGAATATAGGGGTAACTATGATTGAGGGAGGGAAACATTTTGATCGATCAATGATAGACTTAGAATGTGAAGAGGAATATAATTGGGCATAGGTCGATGTAAGATGATCGATATATTTAGAGGGAGTAATCTTGACAGATCATGGATTTTGAAGAACTAGTATGGTCTTGTCATGGATTGATCAATAATCATATTCCAAAGTGGTTCACAAGTGACAAGGGTAGAATTTGGATGAGGCTTGACCCTATAGGGTTGTTATGCAAGGATTCCTTCTTGTCTCTAGATACCTCTATCATAAAAAGGTCATATAGGTAAGCCAACCCCTCTTGGAGTTATTGCCTTGATATGTAGAGAAGCCATAGGTTCCCACCCCTTGTAGATCAAATGGAATAACTAGGGGAGTATCCTTCTCCATGAGATTGATGATTTTTGTGATAGAAAGGGCAGAAACCATTGTACTAGTGACGAGTTTCGAGTTGGGGGTTTTGATCATTACTACATCCTTCTCATCATATTTAACTTTTAACAAGGTTTGGTGGAATTTATCCCCTTTATTTAGGATGACTACCTTAGGCTTCAGGGGTTCAATGACATCAACCAATTATGGGGGTCTTGTAACTCCATTGGTAGGTAGGTGATAGTTGATGTGCAACCTCAATTGTTTGTGCATGGTAGTTTATAACATATCGAAGGGTTTAGGATCCCTTTGGGATATGAAAACCTTTTTAAGGTGTAAGAACCAATTTTTTGGAACAAGGTGGAGGGAATAACTTTCATTCGATATATCCAAGGGTGTTCGAGGATCATGTTATTATTAGTGTCTTTGTCTATAACGTAGAAATTGATTAGGACTATCTTAAGGCCTAGAGTGATTGGGATTATAATGGTTCCTATGGAAGTGGACTTTAATCTATCATATCCACAAAGATTATTGTGTGTTGTAGAGTAATTAGTTTCCCCATAACCAAGATTTTGTAAGAAAGAGAAGGGGATGATGTTGACCACTACTTCATCATCAACCATGGCTCTTTTCATGTAGTTGTTGTAGATCCATAATTATAGAAATAGGGCTGAATCCCCCTCTTAGATAACTCAGAATCAGGTGGGAGGTTGTGTAAGTCAAAGAAGTAGCTAGGGTCATGTGATTACTAGCCAGGTGAGAACATGTCCAAATTGATGTGGTTAACTTGGGCTTGTGGAGGAGGGGTGACACTAGATAGGTTCCCTAGCTCGAGGGCATTGAGTAAGGCTAACCTATGAGTAGGCGAGTTTTTGAGAATATCTAAGAATGAAATGTGAGATAATGTCTTGGTTAAGTCAGAGATCAAGTTGTCGGGAATTAGTCCTAACATTTGAAAATACAATAATACTTTGAATAAATGTAAGTGATTTATTTAAATCACTTAGAGTTAGGACAGGATAGGGATTTGGGACAATTAGTTTTGGGATTATTTTTATCTCCTATTTTTTAGGAGATTGTTTTCCTATATATGTAAGACATTACATTCGAATAATTCATGTTATTGAGATTGACCGACCAAATATATTATGCTCTACACATTGACCATTTATGGGGTAAATCCCATCACTGTTGGGAATTACCCCATTTACAGTAGTGAAGAGCTGAAGCTCAAAGTGCAGAAGCACAAAGTATTTGGTCAAATCAACATATATTATTTAATTTGAAAGTAGATATATATACTATTTCTACTATAACCATACACCTAAAGATAGGTAAGTTGTTTCAACAACTTACTATTTTACACACTTCCTAGAATCTCTCAATTCCCTAATATCTCTCTCCCTACAATTTACGTGAGATAATATATCACTTACAAATTTATTTATAATGCATACCTATGTTCACATTAACATATTCTATCATTCCCTCCCCTAATATGAACTTTAGAGACATCGGTTACAACTGATAATGCATCCACATACATTGAAAAAATATCTTTTGAAGACTTATTTAGATAGTTTGAGAAAGAATATACACAAAAATAATAAAAAAATGAAAATATTAGAAACACAAAACTCTAGACAAAAATGAACATTCAAATAAATATCGATTAAAAATAACTTTAAACTTAATAATAATAATAATAATAATAATAATAATAATAATAATAATAATAATAATAATAATAATAATAATAATAATAATAATAATAATAATACTTAAACCACATATTAGATTTACCTTAAAAAAAAAAATCAAAACAAAACAAAAGACCATAAAAATATATCAATAACCATAAATCTAAACCATTCACAAATCCACGGATCTTTTAAAAAGAAAACTTAATAACAACCAAATTAAAAAATAAAAATAAAAACTAAAACTTAAAAAATCTAAAAACACGCGATCCCAAACAAAAATAATCTAATAAAAAAATCTAAGACACAATAAAAACAAATACAACAATTCTTTAAATGGATGCTTAAAAAAACAAATATAAGACATATCACAAACTTAAAATAAAATATAAATCCTAAAAATCCGTACTTTCTGTTATTAATTTCCAAAAGATGTAGCCATCAAATCAAATAACAATGCACAATCTGCAAAGTAGTGCCGAGTCCAGGAGAACTGAGGAGTCATTGGGATCTGCAAGCTGTGAGGAGTCTCCCAGAGATCAATACAAAACCCTGTATGTGTATATAACCCAACCCCACACCCCGTTCCGCCCCCCCCCCCCCGTGGACAAAATGGAAAGAGAAGGGAGATGCAAGCGGATGGTAAGGCCAATGGGGTTGCACGTGGTTTGCATTGCTAGACCAGTGGTAATATGCAATAAGGTTGAACAAATACAGTGATGACATTTGCTCATGGTCTGCATAACATAGTCATAGTGTTTGTGTGATAAAATAATGAATGGACGAAGCACTATGTTCAGAGAGGTCAAACCCCTGCTCTGATATCACTGATGGGAATTACCTCATTTGCAGTAGTGAAGAGCCGAAGCTCAAAGTGCGGAAGCACAAAGTATTTGGTCAAATCAACATATATTTTTCAATTTGAAAGTACATATATATAATATTTCTACGATAACCATACACTTAAAGATAGGTAAGTTGTTTCAACAACTTACTATTTTACACACTTTCTAGAATCTCTCAATTCCCTAATATCTCTCTCCCTACAATCTACGTGAGATAATATATCACTTACAAATTTATTTATAATGCATAACTATATTCACATTAAAATATTCTATCACAAGTCATAGTTCCTTACGAATTTATGAATGGATTTTGTTTTTAGGATGTTTGAGGGATGGTACTCTCTAGTATGAGTGATGATGTTTACCTCTTCTTAAACTTACAATTATATGATTCTTATCATCCGAGTCTTGTTTTAAACTACCAATTGAGGATCCACATCAGCGTTTAACACCCCAGAAGTGGAGGCTTCGACATCATGATTGCCTATCATTATAGATTGGCTATGTTGAATGGGGTGGCGTTGTGAATTACCCTACTGTTGGCCTTTGATTAACATGTGTTTGGTGGTTGGGGGTCATGATATATTTGTAAGTTCTAGTTCTATGGAACAACATGACCATTTGGAATGGTTTGGGTGTTTGCGTGTTCACCTCCTAGGAACATATCTATAAACATTTTCCTCTAATCCTATAGGATTCTTCATATGAAATTATTATATTCTTAGTATCTTCTAGTGTCATGGCCTATGATTCTGTGGAAAAGGTAATGGACATTGGGGTTTTAATCCCTAGGTTGCATGTTTTGCCCTTGTTGTCTGAATTCTTATTTATTATTTTGTTGGTAGTAACCTTGATTTTAGAATTGTGGGTATCATTCACCTTGTTGGTATTGGTTTTGGTTATCATTTTGATATTGCATGTTATGAGGTGGTAACCAATTGAAATCAAGCATATGAATGGAAGGAGGGGGCTCTAGTTCTTGACCCTAGTGTTGATAGCATTATTGGTGTTATTTGTAGGTGGGTATTGACCATTATATACAAGGTTTTGTTTCTTGGCTTGATCAGTGATGCCATCGGTGGTGGCATTCCTATTGTGGTTTAGTATCTTAGGACTTTGGTTGTCTACATTATTTGGGTTCAAGTTCATATTTTGATATACCCCATTATTTTGGTTGGGTGTGATGATGTGCCTATTGGTGCCATAGGTCTATTGACTATTATTGATGGATACCCAGTCAATGCACAATGCACTCTCGAGGGCCTATTCATATGACTAATAGGGGAACTTATGGAGGTCTTCCCTTATTTCCTTGTTGAGGGAGTGGAGGAAAAGATCACATAATTCTTATTGGTCCATGTTGGGTTCACTGGTAGAAGAATACATGACCTACCACCATTGTATGATGAAATAGGTAGTTGATTCCTTGTGTTCTTATTTGATATGTAAGAACTCTCATATGCCAATATTTAGGAGTTTGTTCCTATTGAATGCCTTGATGAATTTAGCCATAAGTTGGTAAAGAGAGTGTACAGATCCCTTGGGGAGATGGTAGTACTAGTCAAGTGATATCCCCTCAAGGGTCTTGGGGAAGATCTTTGATATGACCCCATCCCAAGGTAGGGTTTATATGACAGTGTTAGCTTAGGATTTTACATGTGAATTTGGATCGCCTTCCCCTTTGAATTTAGGAAGATTTGGTAGGGGAAATGGAAGAAGGAATCCTTGTATGTTCATAACAAGGGGATCCTTGAGGTATTTGACATAGGTTCCCATGTTGTAAAAATATATTACCATCATAGTGGGGCTAGAATGAGGAGGTGGGGTAGTGTATAGGTTGGCCTAATATCCATTAGGAGGTGTGGAAGAAGCTTGATAAGGTAGTATGGAGTAAGCCAAGGAATAATTATCCCGCTGAGTGGATTTTGAATACATGTGGAAGTATAGAGGGACATTGTGAGACGTAGGAGGAATCATAGCTTGTTATCTCAAAGTGTACATGGTTAGTTGTGGTGGTACATAGATGGTTTTCATGTGTCCTAATGTTGTATATGGTGGGACATAACCCATCTACAGAGGTTGGTTGTATGTGAGAGATGCATGGCCTAGGGGTGTAGAGAATAGTGAATTGTTTGCTACCACATTATTTTATAGTGATGGTGCACACATGTATATACCCCCTATTGGAGTCTAACCAGGTACTTGGTAAGGTGGATGAGTTTTATATACACTAGGGTTGGGTACCTCATGAGTGAGAATATATTTGAGGGGTTGGTTAGAGACATGGTTCTACAGTGATACTTGCTCTTGCAATGGTGAGAACGTGTAGTTTTATTATTATAGTGTGGGGTAAGTTATTATTTGAATGGGATGAGAAAATGGATGAGTGGGTGTGATAGGGTTTTAGCCCAACCCTTGGCTCAAAGCTTGTTTATTATTTTTTGGGTCATAGATATGACCCACTAGGGTGTTAATGTGCTAACTTGGACTAGTGTTGGTGTGAAACTGTGGGTATCTAATGTAGGAGTAGATGTGTGGAATGAGGCCATTTGAAGGGGTTGGTTTAGGGTGAAATCCCTAAGAATAGTGTCAATAGTGGTTATTAGCAATTTGGAGGCATCCTAATTCTTATTGGGAAGATGCACAACTTACATGCAGTTGACCTCTTCTTCTAAGTGATAGACCCTTACTAAGTAGTGATCTATTTGGAAATGATTTATATGTCTGGGATATGCAAACTGATATATGGCCTCATGGCCATACAAGGAGTGGTTATGCCTTCACCCAAAAGGGTCATGACACTAGATTTAGGATGGTACTTGTAGTTTTAGATACATCATGTATTTCTTGGATAACAACCTCATTACTTTTCTAAGTGTTAGGAAGGGAGTAGTCATAGGATTGGTATTATATGTTAGTGTTGAAGGTTGGGTTGTTCCAACTCATCAATAAAGGTTTTTTATAGCTAAGGTGGATTCTCCTATAACCCTCTAGGCCAAGAGATCCACTAATATCTTGTCTAGAAATATTATGGGGGTATATGGATACCTATAATATAAATGGAAGGGAGATAGAGAAGAGAAAAGGGATAAAGGGAAGAAATGTATATGCAAAGGATAAATTTGTTCACATTGGGTTCATCAATTTTTTATACACATAAACTAGCACATGCTAATCTATGCACTTAACTCCTCAAGGTATGGCCAAGGCAACCGATGTAATGGATAGGCTAGGGGTTTGTTTAATTATTGAGTGGAACATGATTTGGGATAGGTGGTGGTAATGGGTTATCATGATGGAACCAAAAGATCTCATAAATGTCTTAGTGTTTATTGAGAGCATTGATCTATGTGGAAATAGATCTCCAAGGCCCTTCGATCTCTAATATCATAAGAAGATGGAGTTATTGGTCAATGCTAGGCTTGGGTAAATGAGGGAGATTAGGATGAATGACTCACAAGAGAAGATCTACTCTGTTGTGTTGACTCTACCTGACCAATGTCATCTACTAAATGTGAATTATATAAGATGAGTCTATACTTGAGGAGAATAATATGGGATGGATGTGTGACTACACTTGGATGGCTCTGTATTGATGTCTTTCATTTTGTGAGAGAACAACGGTGGGTGGATCATATATGTGCTCTTGTTCTTCTAAGGTGGATAAGGAATCTACGATGAGGTAAGGAATTGGAGTTGATTTAAAGACCTCACATCTCAACTTGATACTAATTTTATAATGTGTGATGATGGTAGGACTAGGTTCTCTAAATCTAGGGAATAGATCATGCTGGACAAGCCCTGGTATCTCATAAAGGGTCATCTGAAAGAGACTAGGTAGAATCTAGAGAAAACATATGAGCTTATTTAGGCAATGGCTTGTAAAGTGTGCTTGCTATAATTTTGAAGTAAGGATTGGTATGTGGATGCTTGTGTGGATGCATAAGGATTTTGGTATATGTTTTTTCTTGTATAAAATTTTCAAAACTTTTGGTATGGCTTGCATGAAATAGAAAGGCTTTGGCACTATTTTTATTTTTTTATTTTTGGGTTTTTATTGGCTTTTGACAAATGAATAATTACTCACTAAAAATAAAGTGATGAAAGTAAAGGAAATAGAACTGAAAGTAAATTAAATCAAAACTATTTTTTTATACTCTTCAATGTTTGAGATGCATGCAATGGAAGAGAGAGTAAACCTATGCTATTATGTAAGATGCTGATTTTTCCTGGACATATCTGTATGCAAACTAGATGAAATGTTTTTGTTTGTTTTGTATGAAGTAGGATAATGTGTAAATTAAATCTATGTATTCAAGCAATGTGATATGATATTTTATCTATAACATTATCAACAAATCATCTTCCACTAATTTTCTTTTTCATAAACAAACTAGACTAGATTTTCAACCTTTCTACTTTGTCACCAACAAACTTTTTGAATTTATTTACAAAATAGGAACAAGAGATGTAAATTATGATTTTTTGATTTAAGAAAGGAAAATAAAAATTATTTCAAATATTCAAAACAAATAGGAGAAATAATCTACCACTCTTAAATATGCACCTATAGTTATCTGTGTTTCTTATGTTTGCTTAGATGGTTGTTTAAAATGCTAAGGCCTTGTTTAGATCTGAAAAGATAAGTTATGTTGGCTAGAAATGGACATTTGTTAAGGTTTTTTAAGGATGATTGATTAGATTTATTGTAAATTTATAAAGAAACTAATTTGTTGAAATGTAATCATAAACAAAAACTATTTATGTTTTTGCAACAAAGACAAATGAACAAAAATGGATCTATTTCACTATCAAATTTACTTCTTTTCTCTTTTATGGAAAATTAATCTAATCATAATAACAAGATTAACTAATTTAATCTAATAAATAAAAAAATAAATTCTATAAATTATAATAAACCCCAACCTAATTTTGGAATAAACCAACTGAAGTGCATGTAGTGTGTTGATAGGAGAATCCTCAACATGATAGCTCCATATGTTCTTGAACAAGTTATAGAAACTCTCTAGCTAGAGGATGGAAAAACTCTAGGACAAGATTAAAAAGGGGTGAGACACAATACACAAATGTAGAGCAACTGAACTAGGGCTAGCTAATGCCTTGGCTTTCAAAGTTTGAGTTGCTTTTAACAAGAACACTTCTTCACTTGTAGTTGTGTAGTTGAATAAAAAAATAATATAGAATGAATCTTATGGAAATTTTAGTAAGGCTTTGGCTATAAAATATTCTCAATAGTAACTTTTAATCATAATTTTTAGATATGAAATTAGGCCAAAATTGACCGACTTGTAGGAAGAGAATGGAGTTTACATGGAGGAGTTCAAATAAGTGTGATAGTGAGTTCAACTTGATATGAACTAAATAAGGATAAAATTGGGAGAGTGAGTGAGATGGGCATGATTAGGAGTGAACACAAGGTGACGAGAACAAGAAATTCAAAGCTAATTGTGTAAAACACGTGAAAAATAAAGTTACAAGAGCTAATTTTAGAAGGTGTTTTCACTATGATAGAACAACTACTTCATGCAAGGGGAAGTTACGAAATTGTCACTTAATATGACACAATCACCATATATTATTCCAAGAACTCCTCTATTTTAATTCATAACCACCTCCTTATGTCAAAACGACCTCTTATATTGCAAAATTGGTATGGTGGTTGCACAACATAAAGGGCAGTTCCAAAAAAAGTAAGGGTGGTTCTGTCACTTGGGGCAAAATTTTTGTCACACATGGAAGTTTTTAAAATAAATTAGAAATGACATAAAAATCTCTGAGCCAAGGGGACTGAAAGGGGTCAAGGGAGGAATATGAAGACATAAGGAGGGAATAGAGCTATAGAGTTCCCTATGAAGCACAAAATAAGAGGTCATTGTATCATCATCATATTTATATTGCAAATGTCACACCATGTAAATTTTGGGTACATACACTACCAATTGGGGAACCTATTTCTATGTTAAGGTGCTCTTTGACCTTAAAAATGCTATAAAAAATTAATAATGTGTAATGGACCACATATTTTGTGAGCTCATACATTAAATAGTATAAACCTATGTGTATGATTTTATTTCCAAATCAAAACATCATGAAAACCATGTTCATGATATTTCCATCATCTTTGATCATCTTGTCAAATACAAAGTTAAAATCAACCCTCAAAAGTGTGTTTTTGGTATTACCTCTGGAAAGATCTTAGGTTTTTTAGTATCCTTACGAGGGATTGATGTATAAACCTTTAAGATCAATGCTATTATAGACATTACTATTCCTATATAAATTCCTGATATTCACACTAACCTTTGGAAACTTGGGAAAATCTAAATATTTATCTTTGATGTGGCTTATTACATACATTCAATAAAATCATTCGTAAAAGAATATGTCACTATCAAATGGATTGATGGATTTCAAAAATATTTTGATAACATGAAGGAATAATTATTTCATCACCCTAATCTTTGAACACCTTATAATGATCATCCTCTCATCTTTTATACACCATCAACCCCCATATTTGTAGAGACAATGCTTGCACAACAAGATAAATCAGGGAAAAAATACACAATCTATTATATCAGTCATGTATTGATATATTATTATACCTACTAAATTAAATTGGAGTGTGACTTTCTTACAATATAACTCATAGCAAAAAAACTTTGGAATTATATTATTTATCATACATCTTATGTCATTATGCATTCTAATCCATTTCATCACTTATTCTCTAAGGATTTCTTATCTTGAGATAGAATTTACAAATGGATGCTACTCTTAATGGAGTGTGACCTATAATTATTACCCAAAAATAAGTCAAAGGCCAATTGATTGTCGATAAACTTGTTTATGCTCTTGACCCATCTATGTGTCACCTTTAAGACACTCTTTCTAATTATGATTTCCTCATAATTAAGGGTATTAACCCATTGTTTCCCTTACAAATTAACTTCACTACTTCATGGTTGATCTTGAGGCACAAAACCTTGAAGAGCCTGGGTTAGTATTATCTAAACCAAATCATCTACCAAAGTCATCAAATATTAATTTCTTAAATTTACCATAGATATGTATTAGGAAACTTGGACTCTTTAATTTTATGGAGCCAAGTGCCTTCAAAGAGCTAGGGCTAAATGTGTCTTATCTGACCCTTATGGAGAAATCCCTTTTATATCCTTTTGATTGAACTTCAATGTCACTAATAACATGGATGAATATGAATATCTGATCCTTAGGATGTAAGCAATCATATATCTAATATTATATATTTACACGCTTTAGGAGATACACAACTTATATGCCATCAAATGAGTGGTACAGATTAAAGCACAAGTTAAAATTTTATAGAATATCATCACCTCACTTCCACTCTTACTAAATATATTACATATTTCACCATCAAAGCAATTCCATGAGATTAAAATGTTATTGCATACTCTCTTGCTTATTTAGCCTCTCTTTCCATCCTCATTAGACATTACACAACTCACAATTTCTCATATACATGAGGAAATATCCATCTAATTTAATGAATAAGGATGATTCTCTTATTTTCCACATTAAAATAGTCACTACTCAATAAATCTTATGGTATAAATATATCATCCAATTCATAGAGAATCATACTTATATTTCAAAGGTTGAGTCTCCTGAAAAGACTAGACTCTGTAATCAAACTTGAATGTATGTACTTAGACATAACATCCTTTATTTTCTTAATGTTGAAGGTACCCTAATCTAATGTGTCACTTAAGAAGAATTTCATTATATTATTTATAAAGTCCATGGGGGCATTTGCAATGGCCATTGCAACATAAATGTTACAACCCAAAAATGCCTAAGGATGGGATACTTATGGCCTACACTCAAAAAATATGTCATCACATTTGCTAAAAAGTGTAATCCTTGACAACTCCATGATGTTATAATCCTCTCCTCTGGCTGAAATTTAAACACTTAAATCTCTGTGGCCATTTTATATCTGGGGAGTAGTTCTTATTAACACATTACCTTGGTCTCAATATGGACATGTGTTCATCATTACTACCATAGAGTACTTTACCAAGTGGGTAGAAGTTATTCCCCTTGTTAATGTTACCATCATCACTATAACCAATTTTATCCTTAATCAAATCATATGACATTTTTGGATTCCTCACACCATCATATCCAACAATTATGAGAATTTAAAAAATAAAGGCATGAAGCATTTATGCATAAAATTCAAAATTACACAATTTTTTGACATCCTATCACCCTAGAGCAATGGTCAAGCTGAAAATACCAAAAAAATCCTTAATAAGATATTACAAAATAATATTAGGGATTATCGTTTGGACTAGTACCTCAAGCTATACCGTGCACTTTGAGCTTATTATACTAACATATTTACTACCATGAGAGCAACTCCATTCTCCTTAGTTTATGATTCCAAATCCATATTCCATTAGAACAAGAGTTATCCTTCTTGTGCATCTCTCATCATGGAATAATTCCAAGTGAAAATATTCATGAAGCACATATTCACACCTTATATCTACTTGATGAGTGGTTCATGAGTGATTTACATCACAATCATCAATACAAAAATTGCATAATAAAACAACATAAAAATAAAGTCAAAGCTTATAATTTTGATGTCAAAGACCTAGTGTTAAAGTTTAATTACAACCAAGACAAAGAGGGAAAGTATTCCCAAAAGTGGTGGGGTCCCTACCTAGTTAAAGACATCCTTGGACTTAACACTTATAGATTACAAAAAAATGAAGCATATATCTTCAAAGAATTGACCACCACTCAGTTCTTGAAGAAGTATTTTACTTATCTTCATGTTATTTTTTGTTTTACTTTCTATATGGTTTTCCATTCTATCACATATTAATTACATGCTTATTATTAGTTTATATATTCTATTGATCTAACATTTCTTTTAGTTTCTGCGTAGATTCTATTTCATGAAGTTTAGTGATACCCTTATCTTCACACCTTTAGGCTTTATTACATACTATCCCTAATACCTCTCTTTGCTCTTTAGGTATTTTGTCTTTATTACACCACTTGGTTTTTGAGGTTCATTGTAACACCCTAATGGCCTTCCTCAAAAATTTATTATCCTCTTTTTAGTTAGCCATTATTTCCTTTATAATTATTTGGTTTATTTTATCATTACATACACCCCTTTTGGGTCTTTTTATATCATATAATTTACTTGTGCCTTTTGGATTTTTTATATGTGAGTTGCATGATAAGACTTGGTGAATCAACCAAGCCCTCCTTATGAGTTCCCATAATTTTTTTCACATAGATTTATTTTACTCCCAATATTAGCTAAGTGTCTTTTTAGAAAGACGAGGCAATGGTTGAGCGTAGTGTTTTCCTCATTTAGAATCAATCATATTCTCTTGTGGTAAAACTATAATGGTCTATCTTCAGGTCCTCATTGACATTTTACCATTTCTTATGATCATGATTATTGTCTACTTGTCATTATATCACCTTCATTTACATATTTTTTGTGATTAAGGAAACCCAATTGTTCAATGATCATTTCCATCAATCACTATTTTTCATTTCATTTTGGGCTTATCAAGTTTAGTTTCAAGATTTCACTCTTTTATAAGGTACAAGTCTAGGAGTATTTAGGCATCATGGTATTTAGGTTACATAAATAGTTTCTAAGTGTAAGCTCTATTTTGGTAGTAATATTCAACACCCATGCTTGGTTTTTCCAAATCCATATGGAGGATGAAAATATAAAATTTAAAAGTGTTAAAAGCCATATAAAAAATTAGATCACACTAAAAGATGTGATATTTTTTAGCACATATCATATTATATTATAATCTAAAAATCCATAGTTATCCTCATGATAGAGCTGAGGTACATTTTGGTGTGATAGATTAGTATGTTAGGGTAGGAGGTATTATTTCATCATTATATCTTCTTACATTTCAATGCCACCTATCTTCTCACACACACACACACACACACACACACACACACACACACACACACACACACACACACACACACACACACACACATATATATATATATAAGGGATCTTGAGGTGGGGAGCATGTTTTGAGAAGGTAGGATCCTTTTATTTTTCATACATACTAGCCTTCATGGGATGATATTTATACTTCACTATTTAGCTCAAGTCTAAATTGATAGGTAGGGTTTTCTAGGGTCATAGATGTTGAACATTCCTAGTCTTGCCAACATGATTTAATTGTATTATTTGTGGTAAAGATCATGTTTTCACTTTGGTGATGTGATATTTACTCCTCCGTCCATTATTTTCCCATTGACAGATAGGTTTATTTCTAAATCTCTTACATTCTTCTATACTTCTTATTCTCTACCTTTTTTAGATATGCTAGTATTAGTTTGTTCATATTTAGAATAGAAGTTACATCTTTGATTTGTTTTGAAATGTTCTATTGGTTATTACCTTATCTTTCTAGGATTTATATTAGTTATGTTTGGGACCTTTAGTTTTCTATTCACCTTTTTTTAGGGCATCTATTCCTATTTTTCCATTGCATGTTTTCACATATTTGTTTGAGTATGGTTTGTTACTCCTCTTGTATTTGATGTTGTTTTTATCATAAATTAGATCCATGTGTCCCTTGTTTGATTTGTATTTTTACTTATCTTAGGATGAATTCTTAGGCTTTTTCATCATGAGTAGCCTTGTATTTTTAGCTTACCAATTTTCTTTTTTTTCATGAATTTTGTTAGATTTTTGGTTCTATCCTAGCCTTAGCGATCTTGAATTTCCAATTATCCAAGTGATTTAATCACTCCTAAAAGTTTTCTATTCATCTATTTGTTTGAATATCATGTGTTTGCGCATGTTGATTTTACCCATTTTAGCCTTGTATCCCTAGGGTTTCTCAAATGTAGTTATTGTTCCCTCCATGATCGAGACTATGGTATTTTTATGCATCCTATTCAATGGAAAAGGTAAGTCAAGGTGGGTGTGTGGGGGGGGGGGGGGGGCTGTGTGTATGGTACTTTTAGTTATTCATTTATCATAAGTTATTTTAGAATTTTTATTTTAATTATGATTTTAAGTTGCTATGTTTCTTTCCCAAAACATCATCCCATGTCACACTATTGTGACATGTGATGAGCTTCAGGTGGGGCATATGTATACACATGATATTTTTTAGTTTATTATATACTAAGACTTTATCTTGTATCAAATTGTTAATGCATCAATCTCATTGAGTGCATGACTTAAAGGGTGAAGTGGGAATGGGGTAATGGGGTTGGAAAGACTCATGGTGCCTTGAAAGTGATGTTTCTACTTTATACAGATTAAACCATTGTTACTATAAATTTTACCTCTTTTAAATGGCTATTCATCTACCTATTCCATATGTCTCTTATAAATTTTTTTATATATTCTCTATTTTCTAAAGTATCATCCTAGATGTTACTATTTGTTTTATGATTTCATCCTTCATGTATTATATTATTCATCCCGATACAGTTTTGAGTTTGTCTATTGACATATTTATTATATCAACTTGGTTGATAACATTTTGGGTTAGCTGACTTCTTTCAATTGTATTCATTAGGAATATACCATTAATGTTTAGGGTTGGTTTTGGGTATTGGATAAATATATATTTGATGTCATATTTCATTAACATAATATAATATATACTTTATTCTATCTACTTTTTCTCACACTTCTTCCCTAAACCCATTTGGGAGAGTTACTAGTTTATAAGCTTATATTAAGGAGTCTTGTATTGTGGGGTTATTGAAGTTTGATAGGAAGAGTCATGTGGAGTTCATATATAAATATATATTAGGTATTAATCTAATAATTTGAGGTATTCAACCTATAACATCTCTTGTATAGCTCTATTTGAACTAGGGGAGATTGAAGTGTCGATAGGTCCACCCCAAGGTAATTATGTTCTATCACTTAACTCTTTCATTTGTTTACTTGATAGATTAGATGTTACTTCTTGATTTGTGAATATATGTATGTGTATCCTTGTTTAGGCCTTATCCACACAAAAAATATTGATGTGGCTATAATATTGCTTAGACTTACCATAAGTCACCTTAGGTTGCCTAGACCCTCATTTGGTTGACCATGGCACCGTACCTTTTATGATCATTCTAACCCATCTATAGTTTATCTAATACCTTGTAAAAACCTCTTAATTTACAACCATATTACATATTTATTGAAGTATAGTGAGAAATAAATAATTATACCATAGGATAGGGATTTAAAACCCTTTCTTATTAATATTCACGTTGTAGGTAGCCCTATACTATATCTATGGAATTCATCTAGGACTTACCTAATCATCAAAGTATTGTATGATCTATTTGATTGACCTTATTTGAGCCCTAGTATATTGATAGAAAGAGGAAGTTATAGGTTAATCCAAGCCCATGCATACACATGCCTTGATTGACATAAACATTCTTATCATGACATACCATCTGCATGTTCACATGATTATACATGATGTTATATTTATACATGACGTGATTAATTTAAATTATATTTTGAGATGAATAACCTACAAGACACATCCCTTACCTCAAAAGGCAGAATTAAAATGGGATTATCATAAAGACATAATCCTCCATGAATAGAAAACTAGAGTAATTTTTTAGATATTTAGAATGGTTTAGATATCATAACAGTTCAATTACGTGACATATATTGCTACATCAATACAAATTATTAAGGAATATTACATGATTATGCACTTATTTCACAAATTATTAAGTACAAATTTATACACACTTGAGTGCATATTCATGGACATTAAATTGCAAGTTTTCACATATACTTACATTTGAGATATAGGTTATTAGATTCAACATACATATGATTTCATATATCATTTGGTATAAATTAAAGGGTTAAAATACTAATTCATGCACATATACACACTTTCAGACTCATGAGACATGATATTGGTTCATGCAAGTGAATACTTTTTTTTTAAAAATTGGCATAGTTTCAAAGGGGAGTGATACTAAATCATTCATATTTAAACATATTAGAGTAAACATTGTGATCAATAATAATTCAAGAGGTAATATTAGTATGGTGTTATTATGAATAAAATCAAATAAAACACACTAATTAAGATGAACATATCTAGCCTAGACACTCAAAGAGTTATTGAACTATACAAGTAACTATCAAATGGAAGAAAAACAAAAGACTTTTACCTTTCATGAGATCAAGTGTTATATGTTGGCAATGAGTTGATGTCATTGGTTGTGTGATCAAGAAATTTTGGCAATGGAGCTCATTTCACCACTTCTCCTTGTCACCTTGGTAATTTTGGGCTTGGAATAACTTAGTGAATGGGCATGATAATGTTATAACAATGAAATATTTGCATATTTTTACATAATAAATGTACACCAAAAGAGATTCTTTATCAAAGGGTGAGGAATTGTATTTATAGCTTTCCAAACTAACTCTAACCCAAGTGTATCTAGGTCAGAGTTAACTACAGTTGAGTTTGGGAAGGGACAAGTCATTAATAATTTCAATTAATAGGCATGGCTCATAAATCCATATATTTGTTTGATATTTTATGATTGCTTGTGAAACTCATAAAAGATGATGTCATGATGATTTCATCACTTCATATATTTGTGTGATGTCATGATGATGTCATCAATATGGATTTATGAAATTCCAAAAATAAAAATTCACCAATTAATTAGCTATGAGATTTTCACTTATGTATTTAATTGGGTTTAACCAATTAAGCAATACTAATAAAGTTATTTTTTATTTCTAAATTTTGACAAGTTGTCCTTCACACATGGTCAAAAAGGTTAATTTTATAAGTCATAATTTGAAGGGAGATGAATTAAAGGAAGATGATGATTGTGTACAGTGCATTTCCCTAGTTAAGGATACATTGACATGAATTTGAATATGTACATGATGTGAACAAATGAATCAGAGCATTCTAGTGATTTCTAGGCTTAACTTGCATTATTTAAAAGAAGTCACTCCAATGTCTATTTAGATGCGTAAGTGGCAAAAAAGGAGTGTCTATAGTTTCACTTGTTTAAGAAGGCATTAATGAGACACAACCATAGTAACATATTTTAAAAGAATTAAAAGGGCATTAAGAAAAACATAAGATAATGATTGAGGAATTATGCTCCAAAAAAAACTTGGGAAGATTATGATTTAACATCGAGGGAGTGACCAACACATACAATTGATGGATGGTCCTTTAAAAAGAAGCAAGAAGAAGAATGAAATTTACCCATGGGTGAGATTACTCTAATCAAGATAATTTTTACATGCATTGATCAAAAGTACCAATTTACCCAAAGGTGGTTATAATCAGTAGTGGAGGTTGAGACATTGAGTTATCGAAAGATGGTTATAATCAGTGGCACATGCATATAACCCAATAGGGTGGATGGGTCAAAATAATAATTTTCTTAAAGGTAGTTATAATCATTTTGATGACCTAAATTGAACAATGATTTTTGGTTGTGTCATAATAGAGTAAATTGATAAGTATAACTCAAAGATATAACATGTCATATAGACTAAATATGAGTGGGTGTAAACATAGGTGTGATGGTATAATGAATTTTTAAAGATTGAATAAGCCACAAAAAAATAGGCACATGAGGATGCACAAAGTGATGAAAGAAATGATTGGCATAAAAAATGGTGGTCGAGCTGACCTAAGATATCTCATGTATATAAACACTACTTACATAGTCAAAATAGACCTCAGGCCAATTTAGTCCACCCAAAAGTGGGAGAAAATGGAATGAGGAATAAAATAGATGAATAAGAATTTAACTATGTGAATAATTTAGTTGTACCTACCAATGCAGAGATGCTCATCCTTCCTTATTAACATTGATATAACTAAAATGATTGATGGGTTGATTTGATCAAGGAGAATGGGAAGACTTTCCAAGGTGAATAAGGAGAAGTTTTTGCAACACCATTACTTATGATCTCCATTTAACTAATTTTTTTTATATCACGTGATGGTATGCATCGTGATATAAAATACCATGATGACTTACCATAATGTGCATAAAGATTGACTCCCAATCTAATAAATAATAAAAAATAATGCACCAATGATAAAAACCATGATGCCAATGTTAAAATATGAATATGAATGGATGCAATTAAAATATGTAAGGAATCACCTGATGAATGCATATAAACTGAGTCAAGGCACAACAATGAAAGCAAATAAATAGGCAAACAAACAAACAAATAACTAAGCAAATAAACACAAAAATATTGAAAATAAAAGTAATACAAAGCATCCTATCATTAACCAAGTCAATATATATGTGTGAAGGCTCAATGGAATGATAAATAGGTGGTGTCCCCAAGCAAGGCTATATGCAAGGAAATAACATATAGGGATAAGATATGATGGTATAAGTTTCATGTTTTGATGTTGCCTCCATAGGGTGAAAGTTACGAGCTTGCCTTAAAAGAGTGAATTGGATGGTGCCCCTAAGTAAGGATACATGTAAAGGGAAGGTCACACCCCCAATGGCTATGGAATGGATTGGAACCAATAATTAATTTTACCCTAGTAGGGTGGATCGAGGATGATTGACTAGGTTTAGATAAGACAAATGTTTTTGGATTTTGAGGTTGTATATCTCTCTAGGAGATTGTAAGATAATTTTCTACTTTTTAAGAATTTGAAAACTTTTAAATGTTTTTGTAAATTTTGGGGTATCTTAACTCATTATAAATTTAAAATATATTAATTTTAAAATGGTTAGAGTATTGGCTTAGGTTATTCTCAAAATAATGAGAGCATGGGTTTAGGTTGCTTGTAAAATGATGAGAGTGTTGGAAAAGGGGTGACTGAGCTGACCTTAATGTAAATTGAGCACTACCTACATAGTCTAAATAAATCTCAAGTTAATTTAGTTCAAAGGTATAGAAAGGTATGAAAGGATGGTAAGGTGAGGTAAAGGGCAAGACAAGATAAATGGCTAGACATGAAATAATGGTAAGGTGAATGGAAAATGGTAAAGACAAGGTAAATGGAATGGTAAGGTAAATGGTTATGTTATTCTTGTTTATGTGAAGATGCTTGTCTTAACTAGTATATAACACAACTAGAATAGTCAATAATTTAAGTTAATAGCCCACACC
Organism: Torreya grandis; assembly: GCA_037957365.1. Lineage (NCBI taxonomy): Eukaryota > Viridiplantae > Streptophyta > Pinopsida > Cupressales > Taxaceae > Torreya > Torreya grandis. The sequence goes on from JARHVA010000075.1 coordinate 8,099,273, forward strand.
TCTTCTAAATAACTGCTCTATCAAGAACCTATAGCTAATTTGAAACCTGATAGCACTATTGTGATCTTTGTTGGTTTTTGATTATATTTCCTCCAAACTTCAAAAAAATATGTCATGATAGCCTCTATAAATGAAAGCGTGGCCAAGGATGGTAAATAAGGATCAATAGTGGATAAAATGTTTGATTTGGTAATGAAGAGGTAGATCATAATGGAATGTATAATGGTTGGGTAAAAAATCAAGATTAGTATTTTTAAGCACACATAATGTTTCTGATTCTAGATTCGATATAACTTTGGTTGTGGTAAGGCCAAAGACTTATTAATATAATCTCGATAGGACCATCATATTTTTTTATTGTTTGGTCTTGAGAGATGTTGCAATCTATTTATGTTGTAGAGTGGAAGTTGTACTGATGTTATCTTTGATAATGTATTCATCAAGTAGTGAATAAATATTCTACTCAGTTATTGGTGCCTCAAAGAGGTTTTCACCAATAAAATTGTTTTGATTGCCCATAATGCATTTGAGAAGGTTTCACTAAAGAACATTGACTTTTGATTTTGATTGTCTTTTAGTGACTCAAATAAGGTTTCACTAGAAGATGCTGAGTGTGGACTTTGATTTCTCCCTAACACCTTCAAAAAGGTTTCACTAGGACATTGTTCTTCTTTTGAATGAATATGATCTTGATCCCCATAATATTTTATAATTGATATGTCACCATGGATGCAGTTCAATAATGTGTATTTTTATTGGTCCTAATCAACACTTTTGGGAGGTGTAATGTCAATATAATGGCTATGTTGGTAGGTGTTAATGGCATGTGAAATGGTAAGAGGAAACACACTCCTCATAGAATATACTAGGAGAACATGTGTCGATGCTAAAGTAAGCATCCTCAAAAATTGTGAAAGGATTAGAAATGTATTCAAATTAATTTATATGGAATGTGTAACCAATGTTGTAATATCCATGAATGTATTCTAAATTTAAAGCTAAGTTTGACTCAAGGGAATTTGAATCTAATGTTGAGACTAACATTGATTCTAATTTTGATTTTAAATCTAATATCGATTCAAAAAGAGAACTTGAATTTAATGTTGATTCTTCATATAGTATTGCATCAGATATGCTATGTTGAATGCTTGGTATTGGATGAGTAATGGCCTAGGGCTGAATAATGGTATCTTCAAAAATAGGCTCAGCTAAGAAAGATTCCACAAAGACTATCTTATTAGAGTGAGCCTTCTGAACAAAAGGAAAATAGTCAATAGACAACTCCACAAAGACTAGATCATCAAAGTGAGGCTCCTTAAAAATAGGGAAATGGTTGACATAATGATTTAATCAAAGAAAATTATAATCATTAGGATCTAACTCAACAAAGACTAGCTTTTTAAAGTGAGTCTCCTAAAACAAAGGGAAAGGGTCAACATGCTACTCCATAGAGATTGGCTTGTCAAAGTGAGGCTCCTTAAAAATAGGGAAATATTTAAAAGATGATTCAACATAGGTTAACTCATCATATATAGGTGTTTCAATAAAAACATCATAGATTGGTTGGTTTTTAATGCATGTCAAAAGATGTAGGCTTGGAATGGTAATGAAAGGGCACTACAAAGCTTGGTTGCTAGTCTAATCTAAAGGATGAGGGCTTAGAATTGTAATGAAAAGGCATTGTGAAGCTTAGTTTCTAATGCAAATCAAAGGAGGGTTAGTGGTACATGTAGGTGATTAGGTACCATTATCACTAAAAGAGATAACTTGGTATTTTAATTGGCCCAAAGAAGAGTATTCTTGACATATGACAATCAACATGGATTGGTTTGGTAATTAGCCCAAAGAGGACGGTCCTGGTCTATGAAAATGGTCTGGATCTACATCTAGGTTTGAAAGTGACATTGGTATAAGAATATGCACTTAGTCTATTATTTCAAATGGTTTAAATATTGTCTTTGAATGGATATATTTTTCCAAAATTATTAATGATAATCTTGGTCTCAAATGTCTTCAAGATCTAATGTCTTGCATACAAATGGTTGAATGAAAGGTAAGTTATGAATCCTAGTGTTTGGCAAAGTGTTTTAAACAAATCTAATCTAGGTCTAAAAATGAAAAATAGTGCCAGGTCTTTGGAAATAAGGCAAAAATATAATGTTCAAAATGGCATAAACTAAACTTAAAAAACTAAGGCAAATACTAGGCCTTTGGGGACAAGGCACAAAGTAAGACTTTGAAACAAACTAGGCCTAGAAATTGAAAGGTAAATGCTAGGTGCTTAGAAACAAGGCACAAAGATATAATTGAAAAAAAATTGGTCGAGGTAAAACTTGCAAGGCAATTAATCTAACTCTAAAATAATATGAAACAATTGGACTCAAACTAGGCACATGGACTCAAACACAAACTTGACCTTGGTAGAAGACATTCACTTTAGGAACATGGACTCAAACATAACCTTGACCTTGGTAGAAGACATTCACTTTAGGCACATGATTAAAACTAATTGGGAAATTCAGTCTCAATTAAGTAAAAATAATCATGATGAGTAAAGCATTCAATCCCAAGTGATAATCAAGACTCAAATGCAAAATAACTGCACTTAAGTTTGTAGTTGAAAAGAGAGTTTTGACCTTATTTATAATTAAAAAAATAAATGTGAGGCACATAGAAATGACCACTTCCTAAATCTAGGCAAAGGAGTCTTTAAAGAAAGCAAAGAATTAGTCCAAGTTACATAATTCAAAGGTAAGAGGTAAACACTCAAGCCAAAATTAAGTGAAGCATAAGCATAAACCATTCAATTTTGAATCTGAACTTTGCAAGATAAATTTTGAAATTTTTAAAAAGGACTTGGTTTCTTCAAATAGTCAACATTTTAGACCCAAATAAACAACATAATAATACCAATTGTAGACCAAAGGCATACATGGTTTCAAAATCAAGTTGACATGAGGCAAATTTTTGAAACAATATGATCAGTACAATGACACTATCTCACTCAAAAGATATGGCAATGGCATTTGTTTCAAAACTTCAAGTCAAAAACTTGGGATGAAACAAGCAGCATAACGGTGCCCCATTTAAACAAGTAACACATACACAAATGTTTTAAAAATGTCTAAGTCCAAGTGTGGTATCAAATGAATAAAACAACACCTCCTAGGTTAAAGGGGTTAAAAAACATGTGATTGGTTCATGACTTATTTTGATGTGTTTTTGACAATAAAAATAGTTTTAGACCCAAAATAATTCAAATAAAATAAATAGACATAAAAAACATCTAAGTGTATCATCTTATCCATAAAAATTGACAAGGTTGCTTCATATTGTCAAATTCCATTGATATATTCTTTCTTGAGAGGAAATAATTAGTTAATCTAATAAATTTAGATGCACATGAAAAATTAGGGGTTTTTAGGGTCCCTCTTCTCTCAAGAATTCGTACGGTGACATGGAACTTTGGTATATTCATCCGTATTGATAATATCTCTGCATTAAGTGGGTTTGTCTAAAATTATAAGTTTCAAATAATCTAGATGGTCCCAAGTGTGGTTAACACTAGAGATGCAATCAAACCAATTGAGTTCATACCAACTAACTTACTATGTAATGGTCTATTCCTTTACATAGTGACTCTATTTGTGTACTTCTTAGTGGAGTCTGATGTTTAGATAGATCTAACTCAAGTTTTTGTTATGATTAGAGAGGCTAGATGTTCGTCCCCTTGACAATCATAGTATCTTGTGCCCTGATCTATATACCCCACCATGTTATAGGGTTGAAATAATGTTGAGAGATGAAATTTTGGGTCAATGCTTCCCTAAAGAAATTATGGAGAGGTAATGAAATCCTTCCCATAAGCCAAGTGCATAAAATAAATAAATAAAACTAGAAGGACTTTAAAGGTCATTTTTTGAATCACCCATATTACTCAAACTTAGGGAGAGTATAGATGATGTTATTTCTAGTCTTGGACTAAATAGGGGATTTAGGGAGAGAATATGCACAAAGTCTAATTTTTAAGAAAACAACACAAATAAAAACAATAAACAAAAACAAAGTTCTTTAGAGCACTTAATCTAAGATTTGTGTTCTTTTTAAAGCACCAAGCGATATTTGAAATGAAATTTGGCCACTTGAATTTGTTGTTTCTACTTGTAAAAGTTTGTAAAATTCTAAAAAAAATTTGTTTAAGTGAATTTTAAAACACCTTAACAAAATGTGAATGTATTTTTAGTCTTTGTAAACTTGGATTGTGTAGAAAAAATGAAAAGTTATTTAAAAACACTCAAATTTATTCTTCCTCAGTTTAATTTACTGCAAACAAGTTAGGGGATTAATTTATGATTTAATCCAATATTATATCCCTGTAAGTTATCCCAAAAAAAATGCAAATTACAACTCTTTGGAACAATTTCAACTATGAAGTCATTTAAACATATACAAATATAGAAAACCAAACAAGTAAAAACTTACAATAGATGATTTCTCTATTTTAGAACAATTTGTAACTCCGTTTAATAATTTCAAAACTTAGCCAATGATTTCACAACTCAAGAAATGTTTTCACAACTCATGTCTATAATTTTACAAATTGATTATTTCACAACTCTAGCAAACAATTTTGCAACTTAAGCAAATAATTTCAAAACTCTACAATTTTGTAACTAAGGTCTACAATTTTACAACTGTCACAAACCTTCAATAAAAATACCAAAATAGACAAATAATTTGATGATTCAAGTGAATGATTTTGCTAGTAAGTGTCCCAAATTCATAAATAGTCAATAAAATCATGAAAAAATAGAATAAATAATAATTTTACAATTTAAATGGATGATTTCATAATTAAAATGATGATTTTGTAATTAAAATGATGATTTTATAATTAAACTCTATGAATTCATGATTGTAAATTTTTTTTGTAATTAGCTCAGAAGGAAAAGGAAAAGGTTCATTTTATTATAGGATGAATTCACATTTTTCTGAATGATTTCACTATTTTTGGGTCTGATTTCATAATTACGTAGAGATGAGTCTGAACCAGAGTGATTTCATGATTTTGTGAGATAGTTTCATAGAATCAATCAATGATTTCATGGTTCAACTCATCAAATTCATAATTATGAAATCATGAATTCATGAATCTATAATCACAATTAAAAAATGGAAAAGTTAGAAAGAAATCAAGAAATTAAGCTCTAGAATGAATTCTTCTTGGCTCCAAAAAACTCTTAATATATTCTATTTATACGTGTGGGGTGCATCATTCTATCGGGCATGCCATTATGTGATAAATAAGAATCTAAGATGGGAGATTAGTATGAATAAAATTACACAAAACACACTAATTAATACTTACACCTCTAACCTAGGCAATCAAAGAGCTAGTGAAATATACAAGTAACTATTAAATGAAATCAAAACAAAAGACTTTTACCTTCCATGAGATCAAGTTTTGTATGTTAGAAATGAGTTGATGTACTTCATTATGTGATCAATAAATCCTTGGCAATGGAGCTCCTTACACCAATTATCTTTGTCACCTTGGTAATGTTGGTCTTGGCTTTGGCTTTGGCTTGGCTTGGCTTAGCTTAGCAAATGGGCATGATAACACTATAATAATGAAAGCTTTGAATATGTTTTTGCATAATAAATTTACACCAAAAGAGCTTATTTATTAATGGATGAGGCCTTGTATTTATAACCTTCCAAACTAAATTTAACCCAAGTGTAGTTAGGTTAGAGTTAACTATGATTGAGTTTGAGAGGGGACAAGCCATTAATATTTTTAATTAATAGGCATGGCTCACAAATCCAAATATTTATTTGATATTTTGTGAGTGCTTGAGAAATCACAAAATATGAATTCATGATGATGTAATCATTTTAGATATTTGTGTAATGTCATCAATCTGGATTTATGAGATTATAAAAATAGAAATTCACCAATTAATTAGTCATGGGATTTTCACCTATGCATTTAATTAGGTTTAAATAATTAAGCAATCCTGATCATGATCAAGTTAATTTTTATTTATGAATTTTAACAATTTGTTCTTCACACATGGTTGAAAAGGTCTATTTTTTAGGTCACAATTTGATGGAAGATGAATTAGAGGAAGATGATGATTGCATACAATGCATTGCCCTAGTTAGGGATACATTTATGCAAATTAGAAAATATATGTGATGTGCATTGATTAATCAAAGCATTTCAATGATTTTCAAGCTTAACTTACATTATTTTAAATAAGTTGATTTAGTGTCCATTTATACATTGAAGTGGCAAAAAAGAGTGTCTACAAGCATTATTATAATTATTTATTTTCAAAACACTTTTTTGAGCTACATCGAGTAGTGAGCAACCTTGAATCTATAAATAAATCTTAATTCATTGATTCATGTTCTTACAAATATTGTATGTTGAGGTTGAATGATGCCCAATCACCATGGACTTAATTATAGTGAACCCATCATGTGTTTCCCATTATTTATTAAATTTGAGTAGTAATGTGGGTTAGGACATTGCATACTTCTCCCAATATTTTTGAGGGTTAGGGCATGTTATCTTTCCAAACCAAGGGATTGCATGGTTAAAAAAATTAGGGTTTTATCATCCTCAATTATGTATGATTCAATAAGAGGAACCAATTTTTAAGTGTTTCAATGGAAATCACCTTTCTCTAATGCTTAAACAAGGAAACATCATCTCAAACAAGTTGTAAGAAAACATGAATTTCAATAAAACATAAGTGTACTCCTTCCTTGCTCTTTAAATTTCAAATTTATATTTCATATTTCAATCTATGGACATTGACTACATATTTTTGTTTCATGATTTTTTTAGTGACCTTTAGAATTTGAGCTTCCTATTGAAGAAAAAGTGTGTTGTATACACTTAGTTAAACCTTTTCCTATTACTATAACAATTAAATTTCTTTAATAAAAGAGGGGAATTTTTAAATACTAAAATTAGGTATTAAGTAATTAAAAATTACAAGATTAACATATATTTACCACACATGACTTGTGTGTAAAGTATGGTCCTAACCCACCATTATCTCACAGCTACATGTTACCCTATGAGTTGGACCCTCTTCGTTGTCAAACATCCACAAAAATGTTATATTTTTTGCCAAACCAGCTTATTATCTAATACAAACATCCCTAGACCTTTAGTTTAGTCCTTATATGCATGATTCACTAATGTTATTCTAGGTTTATATTAATAATTAATACTAAATTGAACCTAACATTACCAACCCTCTCCCAATAATGTATATTTTTTAAAATTAAATATTTCCTTAGGGTTGGTACATTTGCATAGATTTTTGGTGGCATGGGAAATTATCCTATTAAAATCATATATAAAAATCAAGAACTCAGTTAATAAGGGCCATGAAACTTATCTAATACATGGCCCATTGAGAAAAATTTCTCTATTCCTCCTAATTTATGAATTAGTCACTAGGAGTAGTCACAAGAAAAGTATGAAACATACCAAAGAGAATTTAAAATATAGGCATATTCAAGTATCAAATCCAAATCATTAGTTTCATCTATATAACAAAGGGACATAATTTCACAATCACATTGGGTGGGAGAAATACATGTGTCTTGATTTCCCTCTTTGTAGTATAAAATACATAAGCATCAATCAATCAAAAATGAGGGTGATTAGGATCAACTTATCCCATTAGCCTTTCCAAAATTTTATAGGTTTTTTAGTCCTCAAAAACACAACTAGGGTTTAATGGTGAATTACATGAATTTATGGAGTTACACACTTCATTAGGGTATGAAATTGTAAATACAAACCTTTCTAAGATAGGCGAATGTCACCAAATGGTTATAAACCCTCTTTTCCACATAAGTCATTATTGATGGTCAATACTAACCCAAATTAGATAGAAATAAACCTACATAAAAAAAATCAATTTAAGATGTAGGAAAATTAAATGCACGCTTTAGTATATTTTTCACCGATAAAAGTTAGTCATAATGATATATTCAATTAGAAAATGAAAGTACTCATACCTTTTTTGTACTTACTATATTTAACATATGCCACTTGTCAAATCATTATGATCCTTTACATTTTGATTCATTCTTAAATGTCATAATTAGTAATTTGAATTAATATTTTAGTTTCTATCCTATTAGGGTTTGTAAATACAAATTAAGGTAAAACACCAGAAAAAATTCCTAGAACTCTATTAAGATTTCAGTGATACATGCCAATTATTTACCTAATTGTTTAACTCAAAATTTATATATGTGAAGATATATAGGGTTAATGGGTATTAGATTAGCTTTTACACAAGGATGGTTAACTAACCTAATGATCAATCCAATTGATATAAACTTAGATAATTAATATTTGAAGTTACACAACTAATATTATTAAAAATAATAAATTACAACTATTGATAAATATTACAATGAATAGGGAATGAATGATACTTAGTTATTTTATCGTGCTTATGTAAGTATAATATAGAATAGAATGGAAGTGGTCTAGAATATGACCTTAGAATAATCATCATATTCTGGGAATATTCTTTCAATGACTTCAAATGCTTGCACTAGATTTAGACAATTCTATTGAGTAAGTGTCTAAATTTGATGTAAGATTCATATACAAAATACTGACTAGATATGGATGTGAAAAATTATATCCTTTTGGTTTTTTTTCACCTTTATTTTGATGCCTTCAAATCATGTGCATAGGCTATCAATATTTTTTAAATGATCAAACCCTATTTACTAAGTTAAATATCAGTCATAGAAGTTGTATTCCCACAAGTTTGAATCATTTTAAGAGTAGTTCATGAGCCATATTTGCCAAGTTACATGGAATTGTTTTAAATATGTCTATGTAACCTGGTAAATATGGCTCATGAACTAATTTTAAAATGATTCAAACTTGTGGGAATACTACTTCTATGATTGATATAGAAATAGGGATTGATACGATAACTTTTCTTGATTGAATGCTTGATGAAGTGATTCTTGGTAAGTTAACTTGTGAGATCCTTATGTTTTCTAAGTGAGGAATGAAAGAGGGTTTATATATAATATATATGAATCTATTTTATAAATATCTCACATTAAATCATTTAGGATGGAATTTAGAATATGATTCATTTGTAAATTGGATGATTTTTTGGTATTAGACACTTTGTAATAAAAGTGGACACTTGCATTGATGTAGGTGTCTATCTGGGGCATAAGTGTCTAGGAAGTTATAAAATAGGTATAGGTATGAAATTGGAAGTGAAGGATAATGATAATGTTTAGATATTTTTTTTACATAGTATAGAATGCTTGATTATTAGGATAGTAGTGGTAAGATTAAGAGATATGAAATTTAGGGATAAAGAGATAGTGATCATGAACCTTTCAACAATGGGAAGGTATATAACTAAAATATTCAACCATGATGGGTATTTTCCAAGTGTACAAGATTATATAACTATATAAATCATATTTTTCATATATGTTCACCCCCTTTTAATCTAGTAGTGAAATTGATAGTTTAAAGGAAAGAATGCATACCTGGGTGTGTATAACACACCTTCTCTTTGCATGATCCCAATTTAATTGATTTTTTAGGGATGGACCTACAACTAAGCTGATGTTACAACATATAATTAGTGTAGTACATCTGAAATTGATATAATTTGAGAAGCTTGAAAGTATAAAGAACAAGGCTAGGAGTACATTTATGTGTTGATGCAACCATCTTAACTTTTAGCAATTTGATTTGAAAAGATGCTACATTATGAAGCATTGAATATGATATTAGGAAAAATATAAACCTATAAGTGCATATATACATTAAAAGAAACATTTCACCAACCTTGATGTAAAGGTGAGTTGTAACACATCCATTGAGCTTGTTTCATTTAATCATGTAACCCAAATATGCACATGATCTAGTTAGTTTGAGTGATTTAATCAACTCACAATATATATCTAGTAAGGATGAATGATTTAATAAAATAAATCTTATAAGTGTGGTAAATTTAGATGATTTAATAAATTTGAACTTATAAACTTGGTAAGATTGAGTCATTTAATCAACTCAACCTTCCAAAAGTGAACCAACTATTGCAGTATACTAGCTCGATAATATTCTATAAAATTCCAACTTGGGTATAATAATAGTATTGAAATATATAAATGATTTGATTGTAATTTTAGGCACCTTTTTCATGGCATATACATCTCATATATGTCTCAAATAGAAATATGGGTATAGTAATAATATCAATGAATAAAATGCTTCCACGCATGTGTACCTAAGTCATATACTATGAAATATGGTGAATTTTAAATAAGTGAAAGTGTGGATGAAATTTTTCTATGACATGCCCCCATTAAATTTGTATAATTTGAGGACTAGTGTAAATGTGTAGAACATGTTTCCATAACATTTCCCCACTATAATATGGAGAATCTGATAACTAATGAAAATATAGAGAACATGTTCCCATAACATGCCACCACTATAATATGGAACTATGAGTGTGTGGAATCCATGCTTCTATGACATGACCCCATTGATAGTTCCACATTTAGAGGTGAGGGGAAGTCTAGAATCTGGTAGTTACCTTACCTCAAAAGGATAAGACAACTGTATAAGGTGTGTATGGATCATGTAACACATAAGGGTAACATGTATAGGTAGATATAACATTTAGGCACATAATATCTAATCACATCAAGTCCTAAAATGCATGATGTAGATCATGGCAATGTCTAGAGAGTAATAGTACAAGCTCAATTAAGTAATCAAGTGCACATATAATAAAAATCAAAATCAAAGCAACAAGAAATAGTCTAAGGTGATCTCATATAAGGGTCATGTTTAAATGCCACACAATCAAAGAGACATGACTTATTAAAATGTCCAAAAATCATAAAATGACATTAAAATTTTCACATACAACAAATAATGACATATTTAAATGTCTAATTAGGCAAGCATGGCGCCATGGGCATAATCAATGGAGCACATTCAAATGATCAAACATGAAATACAATGCAATATAATATCAAGTAAGGAAAATAGGAAACCCGCGTGAACATAACATACTAGTTCCTGAGTATATGTGTTTACAATCAATGATAAGTACATAGCATATCAAGTACACTATGAAATATATAAGAATGGATAGAGGCATGTGTAAGGATATATAATATCAAACATGATAATTTAAAGTGATCATAGAAATATATAATCTAAGTGTATCATGATCAAAGATGCAGATTCCCCCAACGTACTTAGGACACGAGTAGAGGGAAATTCAAACATATATATGCGCATAGATCATGTATCTAGGTATGCATGTATCACACTCAAATTAAGCATGAAAAATATATGTATATATGAAAATAATTATATGTTATCTACTAACATGGAGAAAATAACATATGTATAATAAATAATAAAACTAGGAACATGTTGAAATTTTTAAATATTTTTGAATTTATTTGAATGTTTCTAGTATTTTTGAAATATTTTATTTTTTGGGTATATTTAGAAAGGTTTATGTTCAAAAATGAAATGAATCCATTGTAGGATCACCACTATCAATTGCACATTGGATCTTGTTATTTATATTCAAAAAATGATTTATATGATGCTCATGCATTCTATGATATTGGAAATACTATTTTGTTCTTCATAGAGGTTATAAAGGAGGTAATATAGACTTCTATTAGCCTTTTAAATATTGTGTAAATCAGTTATAGTGAATGGTTTTTTGTTAAAATTTTGATTTTGAAATGATCCTTTGTTGTTCCCAACATTGGTAAGAGATACAAAGGTATGTACCTTCTGATTACCTATAGTTGAAACCATAGGATTAACAACATTACAACTTATAAGAGTGATAACATGGACCTAGTTAGAGGGATGGAAGCTATCACCTTCCTTAGGGTTAGGAAGAGGTTCTACTTTGTCCATTTGAAATGTTTTGAATAATAAAATGAGGACAAGATAAGAGAGGCACACAAAATCAAGGGAGTAATTCATTCTATTAATGTATTATTTTAAGCTTAAGAATAATTAAATTTCATGTATCCAAGGATGTTCTAAAATTATGTTGTAATTTAAGTCAATTGGCATAAATTGGCATGAAGTAATGTATGGGATCCCACATTGATATTTAGTGTTATATAGCCCAATACCTTTTGTGACATATTATCAAATCCCCATATACTCATGTTTGATGTTTATAAATCTATATGTCCAATGCCAAGTAAGGAGAGAAAGGATAGTTTGCAAATGATAAGTCCCGAGCCATTGTCCACAAGAACTCATTTTACTATTTTATTACAAACACATACTTTGATATATAATGGTAAACAACAATTTATAATATCTTTAGGTGGAAAAAATTCTATTTCAAAAGAGATATTATGCTAAGTCCATTTGGATAAATTTAACATGGAGGGCAGATATGGGGCTCCACTTCGATTGGTAATATGTCATATGTAAGTCATCCAAAAGAGCATCTTTGTAATGTGAAGGTTTATGAAATAAATCCAAAATGGAAATTTTATCAATGTTTGTGAAATTAGAAAAAGAAGAAGGGTTTTCATGTATTATTTACAATGCTTAGTGGTGACAGGTAAAACCTCATTATAAACACTATAACAATGAGAAGAGTGAAAGAATTCATGTGATTTTTTATTGTTAGATTTTTGAAATCTTTTATTTAAAATACTAATTTAGTTAGCCATGCATTCCCAATAACATAAAATCAATTATGACATATTAGAAAAGGAATTAAATGATATATGCATCGGCGATTAATTCCTTAAAAGTAAATGTAAATCTAATTTTAAAATATTTATAGTTTAAAACTCATAAATTAGAGAAAATACATGAAACCCTAGGTCAAACTAGGGTTTTGAGACCAAAGCTTAGGTTAGCCAAATGTCTAACCCTAAATTTATATATGTGTGGATATTTAGGGTTAAGGGGTATTAAATTAGCTTTTACACAAGGATGGTGAACTAACCTAATGATTAGGCACATTAATATAAAATTTGATAAATAATATTATGAATTTACACAACTGAGATCGATAAAAATAGTAAAATAAAACTATTAATAGATATTAGAATGAATAGAAAAAATGATACTTAGCTAGTTTATTATGCTCATACACGTTTGATTTAGAAATTCTAAAATTAGACTAGAAGATGGACCTGGAATAGTCATCAGGTTATGGTAATATTATTTTGTGGCCTCAAATGCTTGCATTAAATATAGATAATTACATCAATGTAGGTGTCTAAGTTTGATGTAGTTGTCCTACAGAGAATATTGACTAGATCTAGGTGTAATCAACTTGAGCTTTTTAAGTTTTCTATCACCTTTTTTCTGATGCCTTCAGATCAGACACATAGGTTGTCTCTCTTTGTCAAATGATCAAACCCTAGCTTCCTCACCCTTGGAGTGACTGTGGAAAAAATGGGTTAGTGGCCTCATAGTGTTGAATTTCCCCAAAGACCCCTATATCAATAGGCATGGCCTAGATAAATAATAATCTGAAGAGGGCCTCAAACTTATGTATTTATCCCTTACATGTTGGATTATGTGTGCATAAAGATGTAATGTGTGATAAGTAATGACATTTAATGACCTAGCTTGTAAATTGGAAAATATGGCTCATGAAAAACTTTTCAAATGATTCAAATCTATGGTAATATTGATCCTATAACTGATATATAAATAAGGATGAATAGGGAAGGTTTTCTCACTTGAATTCTTGATTGAGTGCTTCTTGGTAAGTTTCCTTGTGAGTTCCTAATATTTGTTAGGTGAGGAATGAATGAGGGTTGATCTTGTATATATACCAATACCTTTTGAAAATATCTCACATTAAATCACTTAGAAAAACCTTTAGGATATGCTTCATTTTCAACTTGGATGAATTTTTGGTACTAGACACTTTGTATAAAAAGTGGGCACTTACATCGATGTTGGTATCTATCTGAGACACAAGTGTCTAAGAAGCTAGAAAATTGGTATAGGTCCAAAACTAGAAGTGAAGGATAATGATCAGGTGTAGATATTTTATATAGTATATAAGGTATGGTCATAAAGATAGTAGTGGTCTGACTAAGATATAAATAATATGGGCATAAAGAGATAGGGAACACAAGACTTTTAACAATAGGCAAGTATATAACTAAAAGGTACAACCATGATGGATATTTTCCAAGTATACAAGACTAGATGCTACACAAATTAGATTTTAATAATGATATTAATTAGTAATATTTAATGATAACAATACTTGGCTGTACTTTGGTCCCAATATTTACTTATTTAATGCATAAGGTTCATCATGGTACATTTTTGTACCACTCTGCAAATCCAAGATTCTTCTTTCTCCAATAGAAGTATCAGTATTAACATGTCCATTTCATGATCTATTATTTTATATTCTACTTGGAGAATGACATTTCTCTTATTTGTTTCTACTAGGATGTCACACCCTATGCACAAATTATAACTTTCCTCACTACTCTCAGTGTTAAAATATCCTTCATCATATTACTAGGGAAGTTCATAACCCCTTCAATTTAGAATCTTCATTATCCATTCCTCTATGATTACATCATCTTGTGTATGACCTTGCATATCAACACATTTTGAGTGGATAAGGTGAACATGTAGACACAATCTTCCTTCATAGTATACATGTGATTCTGGGCATTCAGGATACTATACAGAGTTTGAACCCAAGGGTTGATTGGAAAAAAACTTATGCTTTCAAGTCCAAACATCTTCATAGATTCTTAAGTGTTATTCTAGTGAGGAATGCCCATTATAACTTAGAATCCCATATTTATGTTGATTTTATCTAATTGGTTCAAATATTTTTTTTCACCATGGTCCAAGTATGGTGGGAATATCATGTTAGTATGTGTTTACACTTGAATTAATTATTAATTACAATTAACTCTAAATATAAATGTAAACTATTAAAAATATGATCTAGGATGATATATACAATATAATACAATAAAATATAGATCCATATAATTTACATAATTTTTAATTTTTCTAAAAATAAAAACTAGGGTTAGGGTTAGTGAGTTATCCTTGAAAATGATTTATTTAAGACTATATTGATTTTATGTGAATTATGACTATTTGAAAAGACCTACAAACACGTATGTATTATAAAATAGTGGATTTCTATTTTATAGTAAAATTCCACATGAGGAAAACATGAGTTAAATGCATTGCTATCTATATATTTAAACTTTGTCCTATCAGGTTATGTGTTAGAATTAAAAAAATAGATTTGTTCACCTACATCTATATGCGACCTATTTCTGTGCAAAGCCAAAATTTATGTAAAGAATAATAGTAAAGTTATAAACCTAATCCTACACATGAACATACAAGGAGATCAAATGTAAAATGGGAGAAAAATGGGAGAAGTGGGAATGACTAAGCTATCCTCAGAAAACTCCTTATTAATTGATTTCTACCTACATAGCCCAAAGGGCCTTAGGATGATGTAGTTCTCCCTTTAAGGAAGATCATATGAATGCAACTATAAAATTTGATTAGAATGATTGAAAATAGATTTCCTAAACCTAAAATACATAATTTTAGACTTGGCCAAAGACTGTAAAATTATATTATAATTGTAATAGGGATATTTACTCAGAAAATAGATGCTTTTAAAATTAGAAAGATAGGTGCCTTACAAGAGAGTGATAGGTCCTTTCAAGTGTGACCCTTAATTTGATTTTATATTAAAAAATATTTTGAATGTTTTTGATAACTGACCTATTGATATGCACTTGAAAGGCATTAATAAGTGTTTCATTTTTAAAATATAGCCATTATAGAGCAAGGGACAAGTATGCACTATCAGACATGTGTGTAGTACACCCCTATCTACATAGTGTAGACTTTTCCTAAAAGGATACATGATTATAAAATAAGAGTGATAGTAAATTACTTGATGAATATGGATGAATAAGGAACTTAGGAAGATGATCTTAATAATTGTAAAACTTGGAAATCTTTCTTAGAGATTGCAAGTTATTAGAATGGGCAATTGGCCAAGCAAGGTAAAAATATCAAGAATATGAATTGTCAAACTTTTATTTATTAAATTTTAGTGTCTTCATTCCCCCTATTATATTGATACATAAAATTACTAGAATAAAAGAGATCCAAACTTGAGTGTGTATACACACTTTATCTTTATCATGGAGATGTGCATGCTCCCTAATTGAGGCATGTGGATAAGTGCTAAACTTGCATAACATTGAGAGTGATCAAGTATCAATTTTAAGAATAAGTGAAGATAAATAGAAATATATAATGATTAAATATATGGGAACCAACGACATGGTTTTCTAAAGTATAACCAAAATGTTGAGTGTCATTGAGCTCTCATGTGTCTCACTCATTGAACTAAAAATAAAATGTGGGATCGAGTAAATGTATCAATAAACTAAAAATGAGACATTAAGTTTCACTAAGTTAAAACATGGTCCACTTGAGAAATATGAATCATACCATTATAGATGGATCTAGATTTAAACTTAACTTCTTGAAATTATTTAAAAGAAAAATCTAAATTTGATAAAGTAGTAGTTTGGTCATATATGCATATCATGCTCCCTGTACTGTATAGAGTTCCAATTTGATCTTTTGATTTTTTTTTGAGATATTTTAATTGTCTTTGCATAATAGTATATGTGCTCAAGTATCTATAAGAGTGGAATGAATAAGCATGTTGAATGCCCTCATAGTCTAATTTTTTTATTTTTTGCATATTTTAAACTATCAAATCTGAAATGAATTACTTGTGAAAGCTTAGAGATAAGCCCATTATGTTTCCCACCTTTTGAGATGAGATAAATTTCTTAAAAATCACTTGTATCAAAATATAAAGTGAGAGTATGGGAAAGATATAATCATTTAATACTATTTTTCATACTTGAATTATATTGGAATCTTAAATATGTAACACTGAAACATATGAAGAGCTTGTATATTTCATTGCATCATGCAATTTTGAATATATCAATAAAGTAATGTATTAAACATGTAAATAACTTACAAGTGTTAAATGAAACATTGAACACATAAGTAGTATGTGCATGATATCTATCATGGCACCATAGATATATGTAATTTATATGTAGTAGTGCATGATAAGAATCATGACACTATAGTATCCAATCATTAACATGTAAGTAACTTTACACAATGCCACACAAGAAGGTCCAAATGGCACATAAAAGAGATACATAAAATGTCGTATAGAGTTATAAAGTTTTCATAAATGTCACACATAAGTTCCAAAGTCTACATACAATGGACATATAAATGTCACATAAACATATAAGGCAAAGGCCACACACATGACATGATAATGCCATCTAAGAAATAGGGTTTATTTTGAATGTACACAAGGCCAAAGTGGAATTATGTTATGTAATGAAGTAAGCATATAGAGAAATTTAAGTTATCATATTTTGATCATATGTATTTATGTTCATGTTATAAAATAACATATTCATCATGACACATGTAAAGTATGAATGAAAAATATATATATTTTTTCCCATTATAACTCAACATGGAAAAGAGGTTGTAGATAAATAAAACCCATAAAAGTGTTTATATACAACCATGAGATTCCCTCAATTGATCAAGGTTGTTGGGTAAAAAGCTAGACCAACATCAAAACCATGTAAAAGTATGTCTTAGCTTGAAATTTAATTGATATTTGAATGTGTTATATTTTAAGATAAAAATATATAATAGGTCCCTGTGACTATGTTGTATTCGAAAACAAATACTTAAAATACACAAGGACATGTCCAAAATAAGAGGATAGGTGTATGTGCACTTTTATTTGTCTGATGTGACTTTATCTAGATTGATTAGGATAGCTTCAACTGTGTATGATTTTTTTGGTTATATAAAAATAAGTCATGTTTTACATTCAAATACCTTGTGAGAAACATTGTCTATTGAAAAGTTAATGAAATATGCTATGAACTGAAAATATGTAATCAATGACATGAAAACATGTTTATAGTTATTGATTTTATATTTTTGAAATATTTTTGATTTTTTTTTACTTTTTAGAATATATTAATGTTTTTTAAAAATTTACATATTTTAAAAGTAAAATATGCATAAGTGAAAGTTGAAAAAGATTTGAAAAACAAGGTAAGAAATAAAATTTTCAAAATGGAAGGAGGGGTAGATTCGAACAACCCTCAATAAGATGCAAAGGAAAAATATGGAAATAAGGAAGGCAAATGGATTGCTCCCAATGTAGATTTATATGTAGTGTAAAAAAATGACAAACACACCCAAGTGACATCATGTAAAAGTAGATAGATGTGATCATGAAAGTATAGGTGTGCAATAATGAGTAAATGAGTTATCACGAAGGATATGCATTAGAAGATTAATAAGGTAATTATTTTGGGTTATTCAAATTTAGGTGAAGCGAAAATGAAAGGTAGATCCAAGGGATAAAATAAAATTAGATTTATGTCAAATAATAAGCAAAAAAACTAAAGAGCAAAGAATCTCTGTATAAGTAAGGGCTACTATACACCAATGTTATCATCAATGGGATGTATACATGAGGATGAAGGAGGATGAACATAGGTATGCTAAACTAGATGGTGTGGAAAGAAGAAGTGATATCTATATATGTATTTGAATCACTATCATACCAATCTTGTGTAGAATCAAGATCATAATAATCAATGTAACCATCATCAAAACACAAGGTGAACTAATTAGGTTGTGCTTGAGCTATGAAAAATCATCTGTGCCATAAATGGGAGCTATATTCTTGAAATTTAGTTCATCATTACCAAAATATTGCATCTTATTTTTAAGTCAATAATAATCATGTAACCTTGCTTGAGTGCTAGGAATAGAAGTAATTTATGATTTGACTTCTTAACATGGAGATGCAAACATAGATTTTTTAGTTTTGTCCTTATCTCTTTCCTCTATGTATGTGAGAACATATTGCATAAAGGGGATTTTTTGCTTATCTTGAATTTGTTAGTGCAAGTTTAATTTTTTTAATACCTATATACCTTGTAAAATTTCTTTCTCTAATTTTTCTTTGTGAAATTATTTTTTCTCAATTTATTATTATAATAACTTATTTTTGTCATATTCTTTCTTTTATAAACTTAATTAATCTACTTTTACATTTTGAAAGTGTTATTACTCTAGTTTTTTTTACTTTGAATTATTCTTTTGTATACATACTTGTTTTTGCTTATTTTTCACTAGTTCTAATTTTGACACTTGTTCTACTTGGATTTGTACTTTAGGAGATGAAATAATAATATTAGTGGTTTGCTGAATTGATTTTTATTTTATAGGATCACTAATATCAATTATACTTTGTATTTTATTCTTCAAATCCAAACAACCATCTGTATGATACCCATGTATTCTATGATATGCACAATAGTATTTTGATCTTCTTAGAGGAGGTGTGTATAGGTGGACTAAATTGAAGGTCTAGAGATCTTTATTTGAAATAGACAATGAGGCTCTTTAGGTATGTGATAATAGAATACAAGGTTTAAAATTCATAATATATCATGTAAGTGTGATAGAATGGTAGGTTATGACCTTGTTTGTGCACTTAATTAATGTGTAGTAAATGTGTGTCAAGTTTTTCATTTTCAAGTACTAAATACTAGGTTTTAGTGTCTAAAAATGCCATCCATTTTATTCTAATAGTGAAATTGATAGAGTAAAAAGGAGAAAATGTACATGAGCATGTATAACACACTTTTTCTTGGTATGGAACTCAAATTGTGTAGGTCACTCAATAGTGAAAATTATGTGTTGATGAAACTATGTTTCCATTAAAACTTATTGGAGATGATTATTCCTTGTTGAAATATTGGAGATTACTTGTGCTTCCTTGTTGAAACACATAGAGAGAAAGACTGCTTATTCCCTCAATTTATTTAACTATGTAGGCTCTTGGGTTGGGAAGGCAACATGTCCCAACCCTCATGAATGTGAGGAGAAGAAAGAAATGTACTAACATAAATATCTACATAGGTAGAGAGGGAACCAATAGGCTAGGTTTAGTCAAAAGAACTAAACAAGCCACTACAATTAGCTTATAGATTCAATTATATAGTTTTACTCAAGTTCACTTTATGTAGAAAAAATACATGACCAAAAGGTAATGAACAATGTTCGTGGCCCCATAATGAACACAATTTTGTATAAAATTTCATAGGTATACTTAGTATAGAATAAAATGCACGATTAAAAATATAATGAACAATATTTATGCCTCCATTATGACACAAATATGATAAGTGTGAATTTGAATAACAACCATTTTTCATTCAATTATAAGCTATGTTTTGTGTATGTTCATGAACTAGTATCATTCCTCATGAATATGAAAGTGTGTATATATGTGCATAAACCAATATCATGCCCCCTAAATCTATACCAATTGATATAAAATGATGTACATATATATGTTGAATCTAATTTTTTTTATCTCAAATGTATGTGTATTTTGAAACTTGTAATTCATGTTCTTATAGCTATGTGTATATGCCCATGCATATGCACCCATGTGTATATGAATATACATTCAAGTATTTATAAAGTGGGTATATATACATGATATGCCCTTGTAATCTAAACCAATGTGCTAATATATATTATGTAACTAAACCATATGATACTTAAACCATTATGAACATATGAAATCTATACTTTGATCTAATTTTATGTTCATGGAAGCTTATGTCTCTATGACAAGTCCACTGTAATTTCTTATTTTGAGATGAAAGTTGTGTCATGTAAGTCACTCATCTCAAAATAAGAGTTAATTGTGTCATGTCATCTATAAAGGTAACATCATGTGAACACGTGGATATTATGTCATCATAGTATTGTAAGTGTCAATAAGAACATGTATTTAACATATGTAATGCATGATATATAAGTGTCATGTATAGATATACGTATAAATGAGGCATGTCATAGTAGGATCAATGAATAAGTATATACATTAAGAATTAATAATATATATCATGTTACCTTTCAATATTAGTAATCTCAACAAGTGCAAGTGTTAGTGTCACACATACGTCTAAGGGGCACATACAAGGGGCATAAATATGTTGAAATAAACAACATTAAGGGCCAAATGCAATGGGGTCATAAATATGTCAAAAAAAAGTTACATAAAATATGTTATCATAAAAATGGATAATAACCACACACAAGTGGAAATAAAGATGTCACAAACAAGGGACATCAAATATGTGGAAATAGGGTGATGCAGAGCATCACAACACAATATGAGGTGTAATATCTTTAAGAAGTTTAATATATTCTTTTTTGGTCTTTTTAGGGTGATAGAGGTATTATAGAGTCCTAATAGAGGTATTAGAGTAATTAAGAGTCTTGAAAAGTTTATATTTCATAGCTATTTAGTTTTTCTCACCAAAAAGCTTAATTTGAAAATTATAATTTCCTAACTAGGTTTAGAGTGGAATTTTGGGTTTGTGTGATAGGTAATTATTGTTAAATTTTTTCAAAAGGTCTTATATGGTCCTAAGTGGGTGTAAAAGGTTTCATATCATGTATTTCATGGAAAAAGTAATGCAAATCAAAGAAACATGTAAAAATAAACTACCATCCAATGTGAGGGCAACCTTGTAGGATAGTTTCTTATTTCTTTAGCATAATAAGAAGAATAGAATGCATGAAGAAGTTAGTGTGTGAGTATTATTATGGTATTATATAGTCATTAGGATTAATGCGGTTCAAAGAAGAGAGGAATGATGGAGAATAATGAAGAAGAATTGTATTATCCATGATGGACATTGATATGATAGTAAGTTAAGTATGTAAATATTATATTAAGATCAATAAAAGATGTGTGATTTTATGTGATTAACATCCTAAGAATTTTAAGTTTAATGTATTTGATTAGGTTATATTATTTTAAGGGGCTTTGAGGTCTTTGAAGAGTGTTTTTGGCATAAGTTTTAGGGTTGTATTGAAGACTGTGAGGTTAAGTTAGACAAAGTAGGTTTCACATACATGAAAGGTTGTCTATGTAAGAGTATTCAGTGAGTGATGGGATTAGAGGTGTTGGTAATCCCATGAAATATTTATGCTATAATTTTCGTGATGGAGGATTGAATTAAATTTAAGAAATACCCCTATTATCCTACAACTTCTGTAGATGACTGAGTATTTGGAAAGACTTCCATGAATAAAGAATGTTTTGAGGGATTATTTTGTGTTCATAGAGTTCTTGGTAGGTATTCACTCTTGTATTATTTTTGTCTAACTTTATTGGATTCTTAGAGTAGACTTAGTGATTAATATTAAATCCAAACCTTAATTATGTTGCACATAGCTCTCTTAGAGATATTTCTACTAAATTGCAGTAAAAAAGATAGGCGAGTCTTGTAATATAATGGTTGTTAAGGGGTCATTTATTTGTTTGAGTTATAAAATTGGTTGAGAATTCATATTTGATATTATAAATACCTTTGAGAGTCTAAGAATCCATTGAAGTGCAAAATACCACTTAGACTATCACATAGTCCTTAAAGTGCACTTAAAATTATGTCTATTTGCTTGTTTGAGTTATTTGAGGGTTGATTATAAACTTACAGCTTTTGAGTAAGGTAAAAGGGGTTAGGTTAGACTTGTTATAGGTGGTATAAGTTGTTGAAGTGTCTTGAAACTCAAAATATCTAATTTTATGCTCCCTCAACCTTGTACAGGTTTGTATTCATCAAGCTAGGGTTTTAATTATTTCAACCCTTATAACTATTATTTACACCCTTATAAAATCATGAAATTTTTTAATCACATGTTATTTATCATGCTTTACAATATTATGGTGTTTTTTAGTTGGTACAATACAATCTAGTACAAAAACCAAGACTGTGTGGTTGACTAGGCCTAAAAAAAACCCAATTGGGATAAGGGGGTGTTGAGTTAAGGGTTATACCTTGGAATTTGTGAGATAAAAATTTTTAAAAAGAAAGAATAGGATAAAATATGCCCAAATATATATTTATATTACCTAAAAACTATGTGTATCATTCAAACTTAGGAGCTTTGTTTCAAAATAAGGCTATAAGAAATAGGCCTTGAAGAGAGCAAGTATGGAAGGAAGGAGAGTTATTGGTTGGATATGGTGTTTTTGAGATCGATTATTGAATGGAAATATAAAATATCTAATTGATGTCTATATGATCCCTAGTATAGAAACAAGAAGTTTAGAACCAAGTCTTAGGTCGATGAGCCTATGGAAGAAGGTTAAGTTTGAACTATGCAAAGAGAGTGAAGAGATGAGAAATATGTGTGAGAGAATGGGGATGGAATATGAAGGATGCAATTGTAGAGGTATAATATGAATTATAGATCTTTAATAACAATGAGGACTATGCATGTAAAGAGGTTATGAGCCTAGTGAAGAAAGAGATTAAGAAAGAGAGTTCAAGATGCAAGCAATGTACCTGCATAGGCATGGCAAATCAGAGATGAATGAAGGCAACAAAGGAGAAATTAGATATAGGTAATTAAAAATAATATTGTAGGCAATTAGATCTACGTAATTAAAAAGAAGGTTGTGGGCATCAGGACCCTACATCAAGTGATATCAGATCAGGTAAGATCTTGGTATAATTTATGATTTTGAGTATTGGAGGTTGTTATTTGTGTCTTTTAAAGGTTATTATGGAAATTCCATGAAGCTAAATTTCAGGGGTATAGTGAGATATAGAGTTTGTGGTAAAGAAACCCTACGAAGAGAGCTAAAAAAATCTCAAGAGAGAGAAGAGAGACTCCAAGTGAGAGTCATAGTTCTAAGGTGAAAAAGACTTGGACAATAGTGTCAATAGACTTGGTTGAGATTGAGACACCAAAGAAAAGTGAAAAATAATTGCTTATGAGAAGATTAAGATAGAGAAGGCAAGGGAGAGGAAGGGCTTGGCTGAGTTAGATTATAATAATGAGAGAAAGAGAAAATAAGACCCAAAAAGAAGAGGGTTAGATGTTGAAGAGGAGATGAATGAGATAGACATAATATTAGATAAGATAAATCTCTTTGTGGAGCTCATACAAAAATAAGAGAGAAAATGGTAATGATGGGTTATGAATAAGAAGAGATTCAAGTGGCCTATAAGGATACTCATGGAAAGAAGAACAAATCTGGTCATGAGAGACCATGAGAGGTAAAATAAGTTTCTATGTAGGTAGTTCAAGAAGGAAATGAATAAGTTTATGATGAGTGAATGTGAGGGATGTGAGAAGCACCTTGTGAAGAAGGAGAAGATGGAGACAATCAAGCCTCAAGTTTTTGAATCTAAGGATTTATTTTCATGTGTGTATGTAGATATAAGATTGAAGGATGAAGTAGTACATTTTGAGGACTCAAATCTTGAAAGTAAGTAGGATAGAAAGAATGAACATCATGCTTATGTGTAATAATAAGAATATAAATATGAATCACCTATTGACATGATTATAAAACTTGATATGTATCAAGAGGAGGTGCCTAATTGGGCACATCATGAAGATGATAATCAAGAACAATTTGTGGTAGCAGAAGTTGATGAATAATAAGGGTATGGTTTTAACCCTCACAAACTATATAAACAAATTGTGCAATAGATGACAAAATCAAACATAGATATATGATATGAAGCAATCATATCTCAAGAAAGAAAAAAGTATAAAGGAAAGGATCAATTGTATGCAAGAGAAAAAGCCAATGAAGATAGAGAAAGGTAAGAAGTCAATTTATTATGTTATCATGTCGTAGTTGACTTTGTTGTATGTGTGCATGATGAAAGTAAAATATAATGTTGCAAAAAAGGGTCATGTTTTGATGAATTTGAATTAGTCAAGGAAATGTCCTTTCAAGATAAGAAATATTATGAGAAGACTCACCATGGGAAGGTGAAGTATCATAAATAGGAATAAAAAGAGGATGTGATTGAGAAAATTATAGGGGTGAAAATGCATGAGGATGAAAGAGAAGGCATGGTTAAGAAGTAGGACCAATAAGGAGTGCATGAGTCAAGTATGATCAATGAAAAAGAAGCTATGGAATAGAAGTGGAAGTGAAGCATGATAAATAGTCAATTGAGATAATGTATAATGAAGATAAACCAAAGATCGAGAACATAGAAGACAAGGTGAACAAGGAGTTACAACAGGTCAAGTAATTCACAGAGATAGAGGATGAGTTGCTAAAGAAGAAAGACAAAGCAAAGAAATAAAGATACAAGGACCAGATGAGAATAAAAGAGAAACCAAAGAGGATAATTAACAATAGGATCTCAAAATATCCTATGATGAAGATTTGAATATCAAGAAATAATTTGAGCAAAGCATATTGGATCAGGAGTTCAAATTCTCCCACTTAGGGAGTATATGATACTAAGCATCAAAATGTAATATGAGGTGTATTGTATTTAATAAGTTTCACATTTTTTTTTTGGTATTTTTAGGGTGATAGAAGTCTTATAGGGTCCTAATATAGGTATTATAGTCATTAAGATTCTTGGAAAGTGTGTGTTTCATAACTATCTATTTTTTCTTGCTAAAAAGATTAATTTAAAAATTTGAATTTCTTTGGAATTTTAGTCTTGTGTGAAACGTAATTGTTGTTGAAATTTTGTAAAAGGTCATATATGGACCTAAGTGTGTGTGCATGGTATAATATATTTAATTTCATGGATAAGTTAATGCAAATAAAAAAACATGCAAAAAACAACTTCCATCCAACATGAGAGCAACCTTGTAGGAGAGTTTATTGTTAGTTAGGCATAATATAAATAATAGAATGCATGAATAATTTAATGTGTGAGTAGTATTAGGGTATTATAGATTTATTAGGATTAAGGGGGTTAAAAAAAGAGAGGAAATATGGATAATAATGAAAAAAAATTGTATTGTCCATGATGAACGTTGATATGATAGTAAGTTAAGTATGTAAATCTTATCTTGAGATCAATAAAATATGTGTGGTTTTATGTGATGAACCTCCTTAAAATTGTATTTTTAATGTATTTGAGTAGGTTATATTATTTTGAGGTGCTTTGAGGTCTTTTAAGAGTGTTTTTGTCATAAATTATAGGGTTATAATGAAGACTATGAGGTTACAGTCAGATAGAGTGTTAGTTTCACATCCATAAAAGGTTGTCTATGCAAGAGTAGTTAGTGAGTGAAGGGATTAGATGTGTTTTTAATCTGATTAAATAATTATACTATAATTACAGTGATTTAGTATTTAAATTAATACAATAAAGAACCTTGTTGTCCTGTAACTTTTATAGATGACCGAGTATTTGGAAAGACTTCCATGAATAAAGAGTGTTTTGAGGGATTGTTTGGTGTTAACATAGTTCTTGGTAAGTATTCACTATTATATTTTTTTTATAAGTTTATTTTATTCTTAAAGTACAATTAGTGATCAATATTCAATCCAAACCTTCATTATGTTGCACACATCTCTCTTAGAAACAATTCTACCAAATTACAGTAAAAAAGATAGGTGAGTCTTGTATTATAATGGTTGTTAAGGGTTCCTTGATTTGTGTGAGTTATAAAATTTATTTAGAATTAATATTTTATATTATAAATCCATTTGAATAGTCTTACTAATCCATTTAATTGCAAAAGACCACTTAGACTATTGCGCAATTCTTCAAGTGTACTCAAAATTCTATCTATTTGCTTGTTTGAGTTATTTGAGGGTTGATTGTGAACTTAAAACTATTTAAGAAGGTAAAAATGGTTAGGGAAGAAATTTTATAGGTGGTATAAGCTATTTAAGTGTCTTTAAAATTAAAATATTTAATTTCACATGCCCTCGGCCTTGTACAGGGCTATATTCATAAAGTTAGGGTTTTGATTCTTATGACCCCTATAAATTTTGTTTCCACCATTAGAAAATCATGAAAATTTGTAATCACATGTTATATATAATTATTTACAAGATTATGGTGTTTTTGGGTTATTACTATATAGTCTAATATGGAAACAAAGACTATGTGGTTGACTAGGCCTAAAAGAGATCAAATTGGGAGAAGGGGGTGTTGAGTTAATGGGTCTACCTTGGGAGTTGTGAGATAAAAATTTGTAAGAAGAAAGAAGAGAATAAAGGGTGCATAAATATGTATTTATATTACCTAGAAATGCTATGGATCATTCAAATCTATGATTTTTGTATTGAAATAGGGTTACAAGAAATAGGCCTTGAAGAGAGTGTGGAAGGAAGGAGAGTTATTGCTTGGAGGTGTTGTTATTGAGTTGGATGATTGAAGGGAGATATAAAATATTTAATTGATTTCCACATGATCCCTAGGATAAAAATATTTTTTTTGGAACCAAGTCTTATGTCTATGAGCTTATGGAAGAAAGTCAAGTTTAAACTATGCAAAGAGAGTGAAGAGATGACAGATATGTATGAGAGAATGGGGATGTACTATGAAGGATGGGATTGCAGAGGTATAGGAGGAAGGATATATATTCAATAATAATGAGGACTATACATGCAACGAGGCTAGGAGCCTAGTGAAGAGAGAGATTGAGAAAGATAATTCAAGATGAAAGATATGTATTTACATAGGCAAGCTAAATTAGAGATGATTGAAGGCAACAAAGGAAAAATTAGAGCTAGGTAATGAACAAAAAGGTTGTCGGAATTCGGGACCTAAATCAAAGGGCCACACACAAAGGGCATAAATATGTCACAATCAAATACAAAGGGTCATGCAAAATAGAAAATCAAAAAATATCCTATCATGTAAGAGAGTAATGTCATTAATGGAACATAGAAAAAGAAAGACTAGCTTACACCATCCATATATATATCAATGTCTCACATGAAATTATAAAAGCATATCCATGTATCACTATCTAAGGTATGAGTAACTATCAAGGCATGTGTAAGCAATATAGGTAGCTAAACATGGTAAAAATGTCATAGAAAGATATAACCTATAATAATGAAAACTGTGAAATAAGATGCCCTCAATATCAACATGACCACCACATAGAGGAAATTACAACATCTGTATATCCATGTGTGACCTGTATGTCCTAAATCACACTCATATACCATGACATAAATGTGTGTATGAAAATAATATGCCATCTACCAATAATGTGATAAATAAAATATGTAAATAGTGTAATATAATAATCATTTCATGATTAGGTCCTAGTTTTATATTTTTTGATTATTTATTTTTTTGGATTATTTAATTTTTTTGTATTTTTGGAATATTTGAAGTTTAGAAAAGATAACCAATGATCATATCTATGGGAAGATCATATTAAGTTCATGTAGTTAATAGTGTAAGGATCCCTCATAGTGGATGAAAGGTACCAGCTATAGTTTCTTGTAATTTGATAAGAAGTCATGTGCTATACAATAACTATCATGCTCACTATGCATGAAATAATATGTATGATGAGTATCTCTAATTGGATGAGGGTTATATGGGGTTCAGTGTATAGTAGGAGAATGTATCGCTACATGTGATTGCTGTGGAACATGCTAAACTATCTATAATGATAATTGAGTTTGTACAATAGGAGATGATGTGATTTTTAAGTCTTGATTAACTCTCTGATGTGATTGATACTAAATAGATGGTTATCTAGTAGGCCCAACTATTTTCTTCTGAATTGGGAATATAGAAATATCCTTCATAGATGTGATAACCATATTTGTATTGTGATTCTAAATAGATGCACCATTCATCTCTATATAATGATACTAAATAAGTGTACCAATCATCTCTTTATAATGATATTAAATAGGTGTAACAAGAAACTATGGTGTGAGTGGAGTATGAGCTACCAATGGTTGGAGAGGGTGCTCATGTTGTACACCTATAATTATGAATAAATTATTTTAATGTATGCACTTTATACATTAGTGCATTATAGATGGTATTTCATGATTTTTTTCATCTAAGGGAATCCTAATAACATGTCAAAGATACCATTAATTTTTAGAACTACGAATGATGTAGCTAGTATGTCAAAGCCTTCATAAAGATGTATTACTATGCATCCCAATGTATTATATTTTTATCGATGGAATCTCTCAATTGATTATGATATATCTTGTAAATCTTGTCATGTGTACCCGAGGGAATGAAGGAGTGTCATCGTGTAAATGTTATCACTTGAACCATTGTCAATCTTGACATTGTGTATGGGTTGTTCATAGATATAGGCTCATATGAAGATTACATGAAAATATGAATCATTATTAACAATATTATTATCATCGAATGTGATCATAGGACACTATGGTGAAGTATCAATAAGTGTACCAATAATAACATCTATTAGATGATCATATATCATAGGTGGGGCTTGAATGTTATATGCATAATGTACCTATAAAGTATCGTTAGTTTATGTTATCTCATGTTTAGGAAATGGATTGTTATATATATTAATTTTATTTATTTATATTGTTTTGTGGTTTGGATTCCTCTATAAGAGTAACCAAGTTGATAATTTTATCATCTATCAGATGTTTTATCGTATGTCTCAATTTGAAGCATTTATTTTTTGAATGTCCTACAATCTGATGATAATCACAGTATGTATTTTAATTATAGTTCCTTGGTGTTGACCTATCTAGATTGAGCTCTTGTAGAGGAATAAGTGTGATAAGGTTGAACTTGAGTAACATATTTAGTAGTATATAAAGAGGTGATGGTAATCTTGAAAATTTCTTCTTTTATGGAGTTGTCAATTATATTTGTTTTATAGGTTATGATGTTGCAATGATTATAATATTTATCTCATTCTTGATATGAGTTGTTTTAACCTTGTAAATTGGGTTGGTTTGAAACTTATTTGTTAAAGTATTTGTAGGAGTATATGGAGACTTAAATTTGTTCAAAATCATGATCTTAACTTATTTTCCCCTTACTATGTGGTATAGTTCATTGAAGGATTTAAATATATTAAATATGATTGACTCATGGAGTGGTGCCATTTTTTTTGTTTGAATATATATTATAATTAATTGTTAGCCATAACATTGGTGATCTTGGCTATCAAAGTTTTGTATTGAAGTAAATCATCATTGATTGGTCCATTAGACCCTTTTTTGAGCTTTTTGATTGTGCATAGGATAAATTCTCATCAATTTTGATATAAAAAGTGATAAGAATTGATTTGCAAGTGGCTGAATTATATTATGGATTGGAGGGGGAGATTATATAACCATCACAGTGCATAGTTATTAATACTTCTTAGAAATAGCTTGGTTAATAGTTTTTCATTGTATGCATAGTCTATGCATGCTATGTGTAATGATATAATGTGTCACTTGGGATCACATTTACCTTGTATAATGGAAGACATGGAACTATAGATCCTATTGGAATGACTAGCTCTAGATGCACCTTGTTCTAGCTATAACACCTCAATGTGTAGAGCTATAACATTATGCTAAAGTTAACATGCAATAGTCTATGCATGCTATGTGGAATGATCTAATTTTTTACTTGGGATCACCTTTACCTTTGTATAATGGAAGACATGGAGCTACAAATCCTATAGGAATGACTAGCTCTAGATGCACCTTGTTTTAGATGCAACACCTCAGTGTGTAGAGTTGTAACATTGTGCTAAAGTTAACATGCAATAGTCATCATGGGAAGGATAAAGGTTATATGTGTAAGAATAGGTATGGTATTATATTAGAGGATTCATGTTTCCTCTAAAACTTGGTGGATGCCACATAAGTCATTAGAGGTGTAGACACATGGATGGTACTAGTAGTATAGGTATGAATTCTTAAAGTGGAAGTACTATCTCAAAAGGATTGGCTAATAATGGTAAATGGATATTATTATTGAATATGAGATTTATAAATATTAGCTTGGTGTGTGGCCTTAGATTCTAAGATTAATTGGACAATACTTATGTATTTTGGATATTGATAGAGTCCTTAAAAAAATTGGACAAGGGTTTAACTAGGTTAGGATCTACCCCATTAAGTTCACTGGAATCAATTCTATTTAGGTCTTCATAATTATCTTGATTATCATGTTCTAATGGAGGCATATAAACATAATGATATGTTTGTACATATATATGAATAATTTCATCATCACAAGAAGAATAAACATTCAGTCCATCAATTTTAGATAAATGAGAAGGAACCTGATTATGCTCTATATGGGTCCCACTCAATCTAGCATTGTGTCTTAGAGGGACAAAGGAACTAACCTTATTAGATAGCACAAGATGGGATCATGAAATTATGTAGAAGGTTATTTCCAAAGGTGAAAATATTTTGTTTATGTATGGAAATTAGAAATCAAATATGAAATCCTAGGACACAAAATCTAAAAAAGATTTTGTATATGGAAAAAAAAAATAAAATCTTAAACCTGTTGTCCCCAAAAATGGGTGACATTTTTGGGACAACCTATGAACTATTTTGGTTCAACAGACCAAAATCATCTCTCCCCTTTTCAAAAATTGCTCTGAGCATTCAAGTCCTTCATTTTTCAAAGCTTTTCCAAAAATCTACAGACTCTGCAGGCTTAAAACTACAAACTCTACAGATATGTTTCTACGGACTCATCATGCTTGAAATTAGTAGGTTCAGTAGGTTCAAAGGCTTCTATAGGTGAGTTCAATCAAAAGAACAAGTTTCCAACACTTAGTCATTTTCAGGATTGGTTCAACGCCTTGGTTCAACCAAAACAATGTTCATCTGCAAGCTTCTAAGCAAGGATTGAAACATTGAACCATTGAACCAAAATGGTTCAAGGTTCAAGGGTTCAATGGGTTCAAGATTCAACGTCGTCGGCAAGAGTTAAGTGTATTTTTCAAGGTTCAAAGTTTAATCATTCTGTGGCTTCAAACACTTAGTGAAAAAACAAAGGCTTGAACTGTTGAACCATTAAACCTTGAACCATTTTGGTTCAACAGTTCAACAGGTTCAAAAACCAATTGGTTCAACGCGCTTAGTTCAAAAGATCAAAAAGACTTAGCCAAATAACTAAGAATGAACCGATTGAACCATTGAACCTTGAACCAAAGTTGGTTCAATTGGTAGGTTTAGGGGGCTGCCCCAAAGCCAAAGGAATAAGTGCCCTTGTGGAGGGTAGTGAACCGAGGCCAAGTACCCTTACGGAGGGCATTGAAAAAAAGTAGACAAAGTTGGAAATCCTTCAGAAAAATGACTGAGTAAGAGAATCTGAAAGAATTCTTTCGGAAGTATTTTCTGCAAGAAAATGACTAAGGCAAAAATCCTTTGAACATTTTGTCCGAATGAATTCACTCGAGAAGAAAGCCCAAAGAAATTGAAGGGAATGAGCAGCTAAAGAAAGGAATGCCTGAAAGGAAAAATCCTGAGAGCGGAAGTTGCTAAGTGTCATTTGTCGAGACACTTTATAGTTTATTTCCAAGAAGCAGTAGAACATGCCACGTGTCCCATTGTAACTCAGCAGAGCACGATAAGTGTTAGCATCTGCATTTTAGGCTTCTTATAAGTTTCAAAGCTTATTTTAATAAGATTCTCATAGAATCATGTGGAAATCACCAAGTGGAAACAATGGAAGGTTGTACTATGTTTTTTTACAAAGCTGTGGAAGATGCCATGTGTCCCTTGAAAAGCTCAGCGGAGCACGACAAGTGTCAACATCCATGGTCTCTCCCTTTTATTCTGTAAGGACTATGGTGGGCCCTGAGTGAGTTGCTAAGGTTAAGCGGAGCGTGACAAGTGTCATCATCCACATGAATCCAAAATGAGTCCTAACTATTTTTATAGTGTTTCTAAGAGCTCAGTGGAAGCTGCCACGTGTCATCTTCTGTAGGACTCTCAAAAGTGGAAAATGCCATGTGTCACTTGCTGAGATCAATGGAAAGTAGCCAAAGCAAACGAGAAAGACATGAAAGAATTGCTAAGGAGGATGACGAACTCGAATGCGTTCAAAGACCTTCAATGCCAAAGAGAAGAATTGCTGATGGAAGAGTGTAAAGAGCCAGCAAAGCCGAGGATATGGCCTTGACAGATCAAATGCTAGGAAAGACTAAACCAGAAAGGGAAAAGATAGCCTGAGGGCTCAAATCATAGCAGAAAGAGGGAAAGGCCAAAATGTCTTCAAGGGAGTTATTTTTAGTAGGTGAAATAGTGGATCAAGCAGACTTTTGAGGATGCCAAATCAAGGATGCGACCTATTTTTCTTCCATGAAGTAAAGACAAAGGGACAACTGTGTAGACACCAGGAAAAGGACTAGATAGTCCATACTAAGGAAGAGACATATTAGATGAATTAACATGCCATAGTTAAGGTAGCTACCCTATTCCAGCATGGCCCTCCTTGACAAAACTGAAAATGCATTCAAGGCATTGAATGCAGCATGGGCCGTTCCATGGAACAAAGTGCTAGACCTTTCTTGGCTGCTATATAATGTAATCTCTAATTTGATACAAGGGAGATATTCCTGTTACTAGAAGCAAAACTCTACCCAAATTTAAAGTCATCACTGAGACTTTGAGCTCAGATTGTTTATCATATTTCTTTGTTTGAATAAGAAAGCAAGTTACTTTCAGACTTTGTACTGTTATAACTTTTATCATTCTAGGAGATTGTTCTTATGTCTATTTCCTAAATTTATTCTTGTTTATGTAATTTAACAAGCAGAGCTAGTGGAAGTGATAAGGAAGGTGTCTTGAAACCAATTACTTTTAGACTTTGTGCTGACATAATTGTGTTTAGTGTGTGTTTTTAGATTCTTTCTATGTAAAGGACCTTGGGACGACTTTGTGCCCCCATTGTTCTTCATGTTTCACTCTTGGGAAGTCAAGGTGGAGACTTTGTGCTACATCTTACATTGCGGGTT
Organism: Torreya grandis; assembly: GCA_037957365.1. Classification (NCBI taxonomy): domain Eukaryota; kingdom Viridiplantae; phylum Streptophyta; class Pinopsida; order Cupressales; family Taxaceae; genus Torreya; species Torreya grandis. The sequence continues at coordinate 8,133,243 of JARHVA010000075.1, forward strand.
ACTCTGTACTCTATTACCAATTACTTATCCTACTTGAAAGAACTTCTGCTGTCCCCTGTAAGAACACTTATGAAAGAAGAGAAGTGCCTTCAGTGTTTTCACTAGGATTTTCTCCTCTGTTTGTGAACATCATCTCTGAAAGAAGAGATATGGATGGTGTATCCTACCCTTGAGTGTTATTTTCTACATATATTTATAGTATATAGCTCCTATAGATTTATAGGGAACCTTCCCTTAATGAGAGGAGATATTTATCCCCTTTGGATGTGGTAAACCCACAACTTTGGATGACCAATCTCCCTTGCTGTGGATGATCAGACCTGTTTTGCTCATTAGTATGCTAGTGACAAAATATTCACCCAAAAAAACCCTAGGAAAAATAATATGAAACCTTGGAAGGATGGTTTAAATATATGGGTTCACTAATATGTTTTAACCTATTTTTGTTTTTAAACATTAATATGATAGAAACTTGAAATTTAATTTAGATATTAAGATATGGCATTGAAGCATACATGTGAATGTAAAATACTAAAATTGATCACAATAATTTGACAAGTGGTATATGCTAAATATAGTAAGTAAAACTAAAAGATGACTAATTAGAATTTATGGTTGACTATTTGACTATGAATGTAATTCAGAAGTGGATTTTAGCTATAAGAAAACCTATGATTTATTTGGTTCAAGGAATATATCTCTGTTTGTATAGGGATTGTTCCATTGATCTAGGCCAGTATCACTAGTTGATACTGACCCATTATTAAATGAGGGACTATGACTATATGATCACCTTCTCTTGCCCTTGTATGCTTTATCCTAAACTTTAATGATGTATGTAGCCCAAGAATTTAGTGTCCTTTACCTTGAAATCATAAGTGTTTTTGTGAGGAATATAAACTTGTAAAAAGGAGAAATGTGTAATGGATTGAAATTAATCTAATTGAACACCCATTTGATGATTAAATGCTTTTTATGTATCTGATACTATGAAGAAGGAAATCAAGGAACATAAATTTTTTCAACCTAGTGTGATTATGCAATTATATTCCTTCACTATATGTATAAAAGTAATGATTTATATTTTGATACTTGAAAATGGTTTCTTTGAATTTGATTTAGTGTGATTTAGAATTATATTTTCCATGATTTTACTGATAGGTTTACAATTTGAGAAGAATATGGCATATTTTTTCAATGTACAATAGTGTATAGATGTGTACTAGATAAGTTCCATGCCTCTTTAGAATGAGACATTTATTTATATGAGTCCAATTGGGTAATTTATCATGTGACCAAAACACTTGGAAATTGAGTTTACCTTAAGAAAGTTTGATTTCTAAAAGTAATCATTGATGGAAAAGGCTCAATTTTCACTAGATCAGGCCAGTATCGACTGATGATACTGACGAAACTGATCTATGTATAAACACTATAACAAATGAGGGTGTTTTGAGATAATACATAAGTAAATCATCTCAAACTAAGACAAAAAAAGTTGTGTATTGTCTCAAATAGGGGGTATCTAATTATTGTCTTACTAGAGATGATCTAGAATACTACTTATTTTGTCTCTTAAGAGACAATATCATTTTGTCTCTCTAGAGAAAATATAAAATATTATTTTTTTGTCTCTCGAGAGATGATATCATTTTTGTATTTAAAGAGACAATATCATTATAATTCCAACTATTATCTCTCAAGAGACAAAATGAATTTAATGAATTAAAAAAATCTAAATTTCTTTTAATGCAACCAATCGATGAATATCATCAATGACATCAAAACAATTTGGATGGAATATTGTGCCCAAAATATGTGGGTATACAAGTATTTTATTATATAAAAAAGAACAAATACAAAATGGTGCCTAAATGCTATTAATTCTTAGAACTATGTGATTCATCTGAACACTCCATGATCCTTAGATCTTTTAAATCTTAGTGTACCAACTTTACATGTTGTCACTGCTCTAAAGTGTAATTCAAAAAGCTCACTCTTCTTTATTTGTTGATCCTTGTTTAAATTTGTTTCTATCAAATGTGATATCTAACATAGAGTTTACAACATTGACAGGAGCCACGCATTTGACACTTTTTAGCTGAACACCCTGAAGTTTCATCATAAAATTATAGATAAAGCTATTATTGTTTGCTTGATAGAAGCTAACAATATAACAAAATATAGTTCATGAATCATGTGTGGTTCTATTTCCAATTAATCCAAAGAATTTTAGAACCTGTAGGAACACGTATAAAAAATTACTTACACCACAATGCAACTGTTGTAGGACATTGAAATTCTCAAAAATCCCTAGCTTGAAGACACCATTTGGTTTTATACATCTAATGTAGTGAGTCTCTATTGAGTTCAATATTTCCATTAGAGATTGAGATTGTTGTTGTGAAATATAAGCAATCATAATAAATTTTTAAAAAAATGTACCTTGGCATCAAAATCTAATAAAAGTGTTGTCAAAGCTAGAGTTAAATCCATTATTGTCTCGGTCATATATTCTAAAACTTATTTACTAATATTTATTGTTATTGAAAATGCAAATTTGTACAGAATTTAAGAACTTGTTAGCCATTCTTCCAAATTGATTTGAATCTATTAGGATACCTTGAGCTAGAGTAAATAACCTTAACACAAACAGGGAAACAATTTAAGTATTGCAACAATGCATTATTTGCACCAACACTAAGGCTAACATGTGGGTTTATCTCAGATATTTTTTCTAAAGCTTATAAAGACTGCAAAGTAGGGTACAAATATATCATTTTTGTACAATTTTTCAATCAAATTGTAACAAATAAAATAAAAAAGTTGTGAAATGGCTTTAGTACCTACTGTTAGTTGAGAAAATGTTTAGTACAAGACTTTGTAATATATTAGAATAGTTCTATAAAAGATCTAGACTATATATATTCCACTGAAGTAGGATCTATATGTTTGTCACGACCTCTCTTCCCATACTGTGGACTCGTGCTCATACTTTAAGTGGTTTTGGACCTCATTTAATATTTTGCTGCTGAAATGCGCTGATTTTTTAAAGTTAACTTTTGTGATTTCAAAAGTCTATCAGGTCATCGACCAAAAATCATGAAAGCAAGGTATGATTTAATTAAAGTTAAATCATTTCGTAGAAATGTATATATGCAATGATTAAAATTGTGAACGAGGAAAAATTTAATGGTATAAATATTTAGTCTTATTTTAATACTCACATTTATAATGAATGAATTTAATGTTTACATTTTAAAATTTAGAAATCACCAAAAGTTATTTTAATTAATAAAGTTTGTCTTTTATTGTTGATTTTAAAATTTTCAATAAATTACATTATTGTATATAATTTTAGATTATTCATTATTTTTAATAAACCACTATATATATATATATATATATACATACATATATATATATATATATATATATATATATATATATATATATACATATATATATATATATACATATATATATATATATACATATATATATATATATATGTATATATATATATATATGTATATATATATATATATCCTCTATTATTATCATGCAAATATCATGCAAATTTGATGACACAAGTTAACTGACCCTTCTACTGCCACACACATGAGGGAATAATGGTAAAATCTCAGTGATTAACTAGCTTTCTCTCCATTTGGAATTAATTTGCTCCACCTCCCTTAGTCATTGTCCATATTAACTAATGCATTGGCCATGCAAACAGAGAGAACTACCACATAAGGAGCTAATAAAAAATCATTAACTAAAGTTACACTACTCAACGCTAAAAAGGAGGAAAAATATATTTGCATGAAAAAGATTATAAAATGGGAGGATCGACTTAATATAAAGAGGAGGAAAAGGAAGCGCTTGAAGGAGGAGGACATTTTGAGAGTGAAAAGGGGAGAGGAAAGTGGGAAGGTAGCAAAAGAAGTCGACGCTTAGGGGAAAAGAATGCAAAAGTGAAGGGAGAAAAGGCATGGGGGGAGAGAGATGCTTTGGAAGAGAGATCTACGCAGAGAAATATGAAGTTCTGCTCCATTCTTTTTAACTCAGTCAAGATCAACACCGCCACTATTCTATCAATTATCTTAATTCAAGCAGATCCACAATCGATTTCAGTAAAGGATTTCAACGTATAAGGTAAGTATTTTAGTTTAATTAAAATTATAAGGTAATTTTTTTTAATTTATTTAAATTGTAAATAAATATTATATTTTATTTAAATTGGAAGTAAATAATTTATTTTATTTAAAGGATAAGATAGATATATTATGTTATTTAAAATTGTAAAATAAATATTTTATTTTATTGAAATCAAAAGGTAAATAATTATTTAAATTGTAAGGTAGATATTTTATTTTATTTAAAATTGTAAAATAAATATTTTATTTAAATTATAAGGTAAATAATTTATTTAGTTTATAAGAGAAATATTTTATTTTATTTAAATTGTATGATGGATATAATATTTTATTCAAATCGTAATGAAAATATAATGTAATTATTTTTAGAAGACTAAAATAGAATGTTTTTTTAAGTATTACTAGAAACAAAATGATACCACTGCTTGTTGTTAGGGAAAGTAAATTATTTTTATAGCATCAAATAAATAAGTTCTATTTTCTATATATTTAGTTATAAATCTATGAAATACATTTGATTTAGTTTGTAAAATTACATGCAATTGTGAGAATATTAATTTAGATACATGAAAATTACCATAAGGCAATCTAAGTTATCATAAAACAATATTTTGAGTGGACCCTTAGATTGTTGTTGAGCTTTGATGATGAATTTGATTATCATTAAGATCAGTATGAAAATAAGTATCTCTCATTCTAGGGTTGAGCCCTCCTTTCAAACGTATAAATGATTTATTTAAATTTAAGTTCAATAAACTCTTTGTATATAAGTTATTATTTTTAGAGAAGTTTACCTAAATAGACTAAAGATATAATTATCTAAGATAAACATGGTTGAAAATTGACATAATGATTAAACTAGGAGATTATGTTTTCTACTTTCCTACTAAAGAATTTGCTTTGGATATATATTGCATTAATTTATTTCAAGTATTATTTACTTTTTAAATATCAACTTAGATCAAGAATTTAAGGTTAAACAAAACTATGCAATGTTAGATACAAGCAGTGTCTTTGGCTCACATTTATGGGTAATGCCATCAAGCTTGAGCTACTACATCTATAGCCTAACACAACTATAAGAATGACATCTAGGCATCATCCCTATAAAGCATTGGGGAGAAATAAATATTATGTCATGTTATTAATACCAAGAGGTGGGATAATCCCTCTTGGTCAACAACACTAATCAAGATAAGAAAATGACTTTGACTACCTTAGACGATTTTGACTTGGAACTTATGAAACACAATGAAAAAAGTATATTTCTTACTCAAAACTCAGTTCCATCAGAAAAGAGTAATGAAAACCAAAATTGAGAATGTTAAAATAATTATTATTAAAAAACCATCAACTATATAGTTTTTACATAACAAAACTTTGGTAATAGTAATTATAAGGATTAAGTTAATTAAGGCAATGATAAAAAACATTGTTGATGTAAATAAAAATTAGAAAGGGGTTGTAGCTTACAAATATTTATTTATATTTTTTTAAAGATTTAAAGCTAGATTAGTTAAAAAGTATTTAGTCACTTCAAGTGATACTTTTTGTGCTCCTATTTGGGTAGCAATCATAGATGAATTGTCTGGGGAACTAGGCCCTAGTAAGGGCTGCATACCCAAATTCATAGTTCACATGAAATTTATAATAGAAAATAGAACTACATGCATACTACACTTTGATCTTGTTCAAAAGTAAGTATGTAGGTATTCTGGAAAGTGAAGAATGCTTCCAATATATAGGTGAGTATGATGGGGTTTGGGGTTGTGCACTAAACAAAATTAAAGTTAAATGAAAAGACAAGACCACTATAATAAGACCCTAGTTTAGATAAACAAAACAAAGATAATTTTTCTGTAATATACTCAAAATGATCTTAGTTAGATCGTTATAGTTCTTGAAAATTTACATCAAATTCTGAGATGGAATGCGATTTGTGATATATTTTATACCTGCTACTATCATGATAACCTTGGTGCTTATCTAGTAGAGATGAATGGCGAATAGTGAGTGACTCAAGATTTGATTGATCCTGATGAGTCAAGTCTCTAGCTAGAGTATAACCTAATCATGTGTAGATTCTTAACTTGTTTGGTTAGATGCTTGCCCATTTGGCAAATGAATACCTAACTTGTATGGTTAGATGCTTGTCTATTTGATAAAAGATATTTGATAAGATAAAATATACTTGAGTTATATTCATAGACAAACATTAATTAAACAAAAAAAATTATGTTTTAGGGTAGAATTTGTGGTCTCTATATTGTGGTATCAAAGCTTAGGTTTGAAAGCTAGGCCTTAAGCCTACTATGACCTATGCTTAGTAAAATATTAATTATTGATGTTAACTTGTTGAGAAAATTGAAAACTATGAAAAACTAGTTTGGTTAAAATTGGTTGTTCAAAAATGGCTCATGGAAAAAATTCAAGGAAAGGAAAAAGGAAAAGAACAAAAAACAAGGGGAAAAGAAATATTTCCTCTACTTCAAAATAACTCATTTACATTTTTGACTCGGATACAATAGCTGCAATCCAGAGTGAACTCAAATCTTTGAAAGTGGAGCCAATTAAAACAAAACTAGCTATGATGGAAGCTATAGTCAAATGTTTGTTTAAGAGGCCCTCAATGATAAGAGATTTTCTGTTTGGAATGGGTTCTGATGCACCCTACATAAGCCCTAAAGTATGTAAGGAATATAACTGATGCCACCAATATGTGGTTCACTTAGAAGATGAAGTTATTGAAGAAATGGAATTGGATGAAGAAGATTTTATTTAGAAAAAATTTAAATCAATATTATATAGATATCTATATATTATATCCATAAAGCTTATCCTCTATAAAGTTACAAAAAATCTATGTAATAAAAATTTGAATAAGATTATCAAATGTTTACTTTTTGTCAATCCTATTTGTGACTGTGATCAATAATAGAATTGAGAAAAATTAGAGTTATCTAAAAGAGAGTTATGTTATCAATTATCTTGATTGAAAACTTGAGGTATTATGTTATTTCTAACAGAAAATCAAATGGAAAGACTTAGATGATCAACTAGGAACTGAAGAGAAAATATGAGATACACTGAACCTAATAATGAAAATGTTGAACATGTTCTAGAAAATAGAGAACCGATGATAGAAGCCCTCATTAATTTGTTTACTAAGCAAAGAGAAAAAATAGATTCACTTGAACAGGTGATTAATGATCTTAAGTCAAGGCAAGAAAATGTAGAAAGCATATTGGAACCTAACCTTGATAATCTACCTGAAAAGAATCCACCACCAGTCAATGAAAAAGAGGTTGTAGCTCCTAAATTTGAATTTTCATTTTTTGATCTTAGCAAGGATTTGCATAAGATTTTACCCCCTAAGTTTGATGGGAAATAGTTAGGTGAAGGAGCTGAGAATCAGCTAAATGAGATGGAGAAATAATTTGACTTGAGAAACTACAATGATGCAACTAAGGTGTTGTGGGGATCCTACCAACTGGTAGGAGAGGTAGCTAGATGGTGGACTAACATGAATGAATTAAATGGATTAACCAAGGAAAATGTGACCTAAGATCAGTTTGATCATCATTTCAGGAAGAGATGGTTATCTCAATTATTATTATTTGATGAGAAGACTACTAAATTTCACAACCTAAGGTAGGGAGGCATGTCAATCCAATAGTATTGGGATAGATTCACCAAATTACTTAAGTATGTGCCCATTTATCAGAAGGATAAAAGAGGTCAGACTAGAAAGTTCATCCTATGACTAAATGCAAACATAGGAATAGAAGTAGATATGCACGACCCTGAGAACATGAATGAAGTGCTGGAAAAATCTCTCAAATAGGAATGGAAGTTACAAGACCTAGCTGTGGCAAGATAAAACTTCAAAAATGATAGAAATAGAGCTTTCAAAAGGAAACTAGATTTCAAGGGAGAGCAAGTTGTGGATAAAAATGCAAGAGCAAATCCACTATGCAGAGCACCCCCCAACCAATCAAAATTAGAGAAATACTTTGGAAGGAATAACAATAGGGTAGGAGATAATAACAAGAATGATCAAAGGAATTATAATCTCTTAATGTATCCTCCATGGATTTTTGGTGATGCCTCGAGGAACCCAGTACCAAAAGGCCCACCAAGAGGATGTTTTACTTGTGGAGGAGATCACTTTGCTCGAGAATATCTAAGGATGCAAGGTTAGATAAGGCCAATCAATGTCAGAGAGGATCACAATAAAGGATCAATGTTGTAGTAAAAAAATGCTAAAATAGATACCAGAATGAGCACAACTGAGTTGATGGAACTTAAAATTTAGCTAGAGAAACTCTTGAGTAAATGATTGATTAGACCAAGTGTGTCTCCTTGGGGAACACCGGTCTTGTTTGTTAAAAATAAAGATGGAACCCTAAGATTATGCATTGATTATAGAATGTTGAATAAGGTCACGATTAAAAATAGATATCCCCTACCTCATATAGAAAACCTTTTTGAGCAAATGAAAGGATCAACGGTTTTCTCAAAGATAGACCTTCGATCAAGATATCATCAGCTAAGAATAAAAGAGGATATCTCAAAAACTACTTTTATGACTAGATATAGACATTATGAATTTACTGTAGTACCATTTAGGGTAACAAATGCTCCTTTAGCATTTAGGAACTTCATAAACAATGTGTTCCATAATTACCTAGATAAATTTGTCTTAATGTTCATAGATGACATTCTGATATAATCTAAAAATGAGGAGGAGCACTTAGCATATCTTTAATTGGTTCTTCAGAGGTTGAGATAAATTAAGATATATGGTAAGCTATCCAAATGTGCATTCTTCAAGAAAAAAATTCACTATCTAGGCCACATCATATCCAAAGAAAGAATCACAGTAGATCTAGAAAAGATAAAGGCAATAATGGAATGGCCAATTCCCAAGAATGTATTAGAAGTAAGGAGTTGTATGAGGTTAGTAGGATATTATAGGAGATTTGTTGAAGGTTTTTATAGGATTGTCAACCTGATTATGACATTGTAAAGGAAAGATAAGAAGTTTATATGGATAGAGTAGTGCGATAAATCTTTCTAGATTCTGAAGAAAAAGTTGATGACAACACCCATCTTGAAGGTACCCAATCCGAATAGACATTTTGTGGTTGTAACAAATGCATCCATCAAAGGATTGGGAGGATTACTCATTTAGAATGATGGCATAATAGCATATGAGTCCAAGAAATTGAAAAACCATGAAGTAAATTATGCCCCTCATGATTTAGAATTAGTGTCAACTATTCACACTTTACAGAAGTGGAGACATTTCCTTATTGGGAAACCTTTTGAACTAAAAATTGACCATCAAGGGCTAAAGTACATATTCACTCAACCCAATTTGAATGCTAGGAAAAGAAGGTGGTTGGAGTTTTTGAGTGAGTAAAATTTTAAAGGAAAGGAGAATAGGGTTGTCGATGCTTTGAGTAGGAGAAGACACCTAATGAATATAACAATGCTTAGATATAATCTAAAAGGGAAAATACTAAAAGGACAAAAGTAGAATCCTTGGTATAATCAAGTGAAAATAATGATAGAAGAAAATGCAGAAGACCTAAAAATTGAAGGATATTCTTTGGACGGTGAGGGTTTGATTCAATATAAGAATATGATATATGTTCTAGATGTAGAAGACTTAAGGAAGATAATTTTGACTAAAGCTCATAATTCACCCTACTCAGGTTATCCAGGGGTAAATAAACTATATGTTGATCTTAAGAAACTATAATTTTGGCAAGGGATGAAAAGAGATATACTATTATATGTGGTGTGATGCTTGGAATGTTAGAGGGTTAAAGCAAAACACCATCATCCTATAGGAATTTTATATCAATATGAAATTCCATAATATAAATGGTAATTTGTTAGTATATATTTCATACAAGAATTACCTATGTCACCCTATAGGAATGATGTTATTATGGTGGTAATCGACAAACTTACTAAGGTAGCGCATCTCATGTTTGGGAACTTGACTGATGATGCACCAACCTTAGCCAACTAACTTGTGAAGGAAGTGGTTAGATTACATGGAGTTCTAGAAAAGATCATATCGAAAAAAGATTCCAATTTTACTTCAAGGTTTTGGATGACCCTACAATTAACTTTAGGTACATAATTAAACTTTAGCTCTGTATTTCATCTCAAGATGGATGGGCAAATAGACAGGACAAATCAGGGTGTAGAAGAACTCCTAAGGGTGCACTATATGGATCAACAAACTAAATGGGAAGCTTATCTCCCATTGGTAGAATTTTCCTATAATAAATCTTTTCAAACATCTTTATGTATGGCTCCATTTGAGACTCTATATGGGAGATGCTGTCAAACACCACTTAGTTGGGATAACCTTAAAGACAGAATAGTAATCGGTCTTGAAATGTTGAAAGACATGGAGGAATAGGTGAAAGTTATAAGGTAGAGGTTGAAAGAAGCATCAGACAGACAAAAGAACTACGTAGATAGGAAAAGAGTTCAGAGAGAATTTTTGATTGATGACAAGGTGCTTTTAAGGGTCAGATCGCACAAAAGTTCCATAACCTTTGGGAAAAAAGTGAACTTAGCTCCTCGCTTTGTAGGACCTTTTGAGATCCTAGAGAGAATCAACCTAGTAGCCTATCGACTGGACTTACCCCCACAACTGAGTCGCATTCATGATGTCTTCAATGTGTTACTTCTTAAGAAATATGTGCCTAATAATAAACACATTTTAAAATGGAATGCTTTATAGGTCCAAGACCTTGATAAAATAACAATAGATCCATACAGAGTGTTGGAGAGGCACTGGTACCAATTACACAATAGAGAGGTTGATCAATGCAAGGTATAGTGGGATCAATATGGCAAAGGAAGTACAACTTGAGAGGACACTGAAAAATTGAAAAACATATTTCTATTTTTATTTTAAATTTATGAAATTAATCAAATTTTTTGGGGGAAGGATGCCACAACCTCTCTTCCCGCACTATGGACTCGTACTCATACTTTAAGTGGTTTTGGACCTCATTTAATATTTTGTTGTCAGAATGAGTTGATTTTTTAAGTTAATTTTTGTGATTTAAACGTCTATCAAGTCATCGATGGGAAATCATGAAAACAAGCTACAATTTAATTAAAGTTAATTCCTTTCATAGAAATGTATATATGCAATGGTTACAATTGTGAACGAGAGAAAATTTAATGAGATAAATATTTAGTTTATTTTAATACCCATATTTATAATGAATGAATTTAATATTTACGTATTAATATTTAGAAATCACTAAAAATTGTTTTAATTAATAGAGTTTTTCTTTTATTATTGATTTTAAAATTTTCAATAAATTATATTATCGTATATAATTTTAAATTATTAATTATTTTTAATAAACCACTATTATATATATATATATATATATATATATATATATATATATATATATATATATAATCATGCAAATTTGATGACACAAGTTAAGTGACCCTTCTACTACCACACGCATGATGGAATAATGATAAACTCTTAATGATTAACTAGCTTTCTCTCCATTTGGAATTAATTTGCTCCACCTCCCTTAGTCATCACCCACATTAACTAATGCATTGGCCATGCAAATAGAGGGAACTGCCACATAAGGAGCTAGTGAAAAATCATTAACTAAAGTTACAACAGTCAACATTAAAAAGGAGGAAAAAGATATTTGGAGGAGAAAGATTATAAAATGGGAGGATCGACGTAATATAGAGAGCAGGAAAAGAAAGCGCTTGAAGGAGGAGGATGTTTTGAGAGCAAAAAGGGGAGAGGAAAGTGGGAAGGCAACAAAGGAGGTCGACACTTAGGGGAAAGGAACACAAAAGTGAAGGGAGAAAAGGCAAGGGGGGAGAGAGACACTTTGGAAGAGAGATTTACGCCTCAAAAGGCAACGAAATATCAATTTCTTTTCCGCTCTTTTTAACTTAGTCAAGACCAACACCGCCACCATTCTATTAGGTATCTCAATTCAAGTGGATCCACAATCTATTTTAGTCAAGGATTTCAACACATAAGGTAAGTATTTTAGTTTATTTAAAATTATAAGGTACAAATTTTGTTTTATTTAAATTTTAAATAAATATTATATTTTATTTAAATTAGAAGTAAATAATTTATTTTATTTAAACGATAAGATAGATATATTATATTATTTAAAATTGTAAAATAAATATTTTATTGAAATTAGAAGGTAAATAATTATTTAAATTGTAAGGTAGATATTTTATTTTATTTAAAATTATAAAATAAATATTTTATTTAAATTATAAGGTAAATAATTTATTTAGTTTATAAGAGAAATATTTTATTTTATTTAAATTGTAAGATGGATATAATATTTTATTTAAATCATAAGGAAAATATAATGTAATTATTTTTAAAAGACTAAAATAGAATGGCTTTTTTTAAAGTATTACTAGAAACAAAATGATACCACTGCTTGTTGTTAGGGAAAGTAAATGATTTTTATAGCATTGAATAAATGAGTTCTATTTTCTATATACTTAGTTATAAATCTATGAAATACATTTGATTTAGTTTGTAAAGTTACATGTGATTGTGAGAATATTGATTTAGATATATGAAAATTACCACAAAACAATCTAAGTTATCATAAAATAATATTTCGATTGGACCCTTATTTTGATTGTTGTTGAGCTCTGATGATGAATTTGATTATCATTAAGATCAGTATGAAAATAAGTATCTTTCATTCTAAGGTTGAGCCCTCCTTTCAAACGTATAAATGATTTATTTAAATTTAAGTTCAATAAACTCCTTGTGTATAAGTTATTGTTTTTAGAGAAGTTTACATAAATAGATGAAAGATATAATTACCCAGAATAAACATGGCTGAAAATCGACATGACCAAACTAGGAGATTATGTTTTTTATTTTCCTACTAAAGAATTTTTTTTGATATATATTGCATTAATTTATTTCAAGTATTTTTTACTTTTTAAATCTCAAATTAGATTAAGAATTTAAGGTTAAACAAAATTAAGCAGTATAAATGGTGCCTTTAGCTTATGTTTATGGGTAATGCCGTCGTGCTTGAGTTCCTGCATCTATATCCTAACATAGCTACAATAATGATGTCTGGGTATAGTCCCTATAAACTTTCAGGGAGAAATAATGATCATGTCGTGTCATTTAGACCAAGAGGTGGGATAATCCCTCTTAGCCAACAACACTAATCAAGATAAAAAAATAAATTTGACTACTTTAGATGATTTTGACTTGTGAACTTATAAAATAGAATAGAGAAAATATATTTCTTACTCAAAATTCAGTTCCACCAAAAATGAACAATGAAAACCAGAATTGAGAATGTAAACCAATTATTATTAAGAAACCATCAACCATATGATTTTTAGATAATGAAACTTTGGCAACAACAATTTTAAGGATTAAATTGATTAAGGTAAAGATCAAAAACATTGTTGACGTAAATAAAAAGTAGAAAGAGGTTGTAGTTTGTAAATATTTATTTTTATTTTTTAAAAACTTAAGGTTAGATTAGTTAAACCAGTATTCAATTACTTTAACTGATACTTTTTATGCTCTCATTTGGGTAGCAATCATAGAGAAATTGTCTAGAGAACTAGGTTTTGGTAAGGGCCGCATACCTAGATTCATAGTTCACATAAAACTTAGAATAAAAAAACATAACTACATGCATACTATATCTTGATCTTATTCGGAAGCAGATATGTAGGCAGTCTAGAAAGCAAAGAATGTTTCCATTACGTAGATGAATAGAATAGGGTTTGGTGTTGTGCACTAAATAAGATTAAATTTAAATGAAAAGGCAAGACCATTATAATAAGACTATAGTTTAGATAAACAAAGTAAAGATAAGAATTCTGTAATATACTCAGATAGATCCCAGTTGGATCGTCGTAGTTTCAAAGATTTTAGGCAAAATTTCAAGGTGGAATGTGACTTTTGATATATGTTTTATACATGCTACTATCACGGTGACCTCGGTGCTTATTCAATAGAGATGAGCAATGAATAGTGAGCGACTCAGGGTCCAATTGACCCTGATGAATCAAGTCTCTGACTAGAGCATAACCTACTCATGTGTAGATGCCTAACCCATTTGGTTAGATGCTTTCCTGTTTGACAAATGAATCCCTAAACCGTATGGTTAGATACTTGTCTGTTTGACAAAGGATATCGGATAAGATAAAGTACTATATTCACAGACAAACATTAATTAAACAAAATTTTTTTTATATGTTTTAGGGTAGGATCTGTGGTCTCTACAATGTCCCAGCAAAATAATCGGATGCAACACCTCTGAAGTGTTAGTAATTTATAGTAGCTCTAATGGCATCCAAGACCTGAAAAAATAAAAGAAGATTTGAAGCATCAACATCACTAGGATAATTCTGTTATAACACACCATCATTTGCATTATTGCTTATTTGTTTCAGGGAACACACCTTATTCTTCGTTGGCATATAGAAAGGTTCAAAAACCAATGGGAATGGGGTATCAAGGACACAAACTCTAGCCATTGTAGCTTCTAGCTGCAATCGAATAGATATAAAAAATCAGATCCATAGGGACCCCATGATATATAACTGTTTTTCAACATAGTTTCATATAGGTGAAATCAAATAAATTTGGAATTGAATAATATGTAAAATGCTATCCAAAATGTCAGAACATACTCTTAAGAAACAATGCTCTAGAATCAATGTAAAAGTATTGTAAGAATAACTTAGGTATAAAACATTATTCATCACGATAAACATATTCAGTTGGAGCAACCTAGACCAATTACCGATATTTATAATGGTTTTGTGGGAGCCAAAAAATATCACTCACAAGAAGCCAGCCAGTCTTTCTGACAGATGATTCAACTGTCTCCTTGTCCCATGGAATCAATGTTCGCGAATCTATCAACTTGCACAAAATTCCCTCCTGACAAACAACCACATATAATAAGATTGCTTAATTAATACAAGTTGAGCATAACTACACAAAGCTGTATCACCCCATCTTGTCCGTACCTTACTAGCATCAAGACGAGCTTGTTCCATAATTGCAAGCTGAACTCCCCATCCTACTAGTGTAATGTCTGTTCCCTCACGAATCACCTGCATTATCAACATAGTTACCATGTTTGATAAATTCAGTAGGTTCAAGAGGTGAAGATTCTCCAAAGTTTAGGATTTCAAAGATTTCAGAAATGTTCAGGAAAAAAGGCTTAAAATTATGAAACACATAAAATTATATATCATTGAGAATAATCACAAGATCATTTCCATGATCTTTGATTTGTTTGATTTTTGCTTCCTCTTGCAAATAAAATAGCTTTCTGAACTGAAAACAAATAGCATTCTGGTTAAAGAAAAATCAACATCATCCATCCTTTAGTATCAGAAGCATCAAACTCGGTGTAATAGAACCACCATAAATGATAATCAAATTCAGAGTAGAACTACGTTGGTTTCCATGGCCTATTCGAACCTCTCTACCCCTCCACCATCCAGTTCAATCCTTGGAAATTCTATTAATGAATATTATTTTTATTTATGGTAGTATTCAATTCTAAAATAAATATACTTGTTTGTTCTTGACATTTTTTTTAACTTCTTAGCTTTTTTACAATTCATTTTTTTAGACGCATTCAGTCCAAACCAGTTTGGTACCCACAAAAGTTCAGGGTTTGGAAACCTGCAATAAGTTTGGCTAAAGCAGGGAAGAAGAATATTCGTCTGTCAGATAGCTGGTCTGGTCTATTATGCTTTAAACATCACAAAGAAAGAAATACGTGTAAAACCAAACTTCCTACCTCTACCTGGGACAAGGGCAGTGTATAATCCTGCGCAGGGACTTCTAGGGGTAAACGATATAGCCACTATAGAAAAATAACAAACAAGAACATCATTAATACCAGTTAAAATAACAAGCTCTGTAATTCAAACAAAGGCTGATAAAATACATAATATAACTATTTTTGACGAATGTATAACAATTTCACAGCCACCATGTTCACTTTCATTGGTATTTTTAAAATTATAAATATGGACTTCAATAGTGAAAGGGAAAAAATGGTGGAATGGGTGCACCTTAGGCTCTCCTTGATGCTTAAGAGTACAATCTAGAAAACCCTTTTGTGCCTTTCGCAGAGATTCCAAGGAACTATTAATTAAAAGCGAAAAACCAAGCACACCTTTGGCTCAAAAAAGACAATAAGATTTGGATCGCATATTGATGCAAGAAGTAAGCCTTTTGCTTGCATTGGGCTTCGAGGAATAACTACCTCCAATAAAAAAAAACAGATCAAAAAAACTAAAATACAACGTTTCAGTTGGATGCCAATTCCTATTACTGTTCATTACTACTTTTCTAACAAAGTTTCAACCATTTAATTTCCAAGGTCATTCATTATTCCAAATTCCAGACATATATCCCTACATAAAATAGACATGCAGCTTTCAAAATTCAACTTATAATCACAGGGATATTCGGTCCTTGAAATCCCATATGGAAACTAAACAAAAATGCTTGGTTTGGATTTTATTATCACAATAAAAAGGAATCAATTGTATGCATATAAACCATAACATAAAAATCATTTCACCTTGATGCGAGCTTTGGTGGGGTCTTTCGTTGCACAACTGGATTAGCTGTTTGGGATTTTATTATCATAATAAAAAGGAATCAACTGTATGCATATAAACCATAACATAAAAATCATTTCACCTTGATGCTTGGTACATGACAAAAGAAGGCTTCAGGTGATTGTGAGTGATAGTGCCCACCATGGCCAACAGCACCATAATGAGCTCTTATAGTGAGCCCTATAAATATATCAAATTAAAAAAAAACTTCAATAATTTGTAAGCTCCATTTAGGATCCCATTGCAATTAAAGGATATTTGGCAGTTAACATAAAAACTGAAAATGCCACCTTCACAATTGAATTCATTTCCATTTTGATAACTATACTTTGCATCTTCATTCACAATCTGCATTAATCAAAAGTAAATGCTCAATGAGTACTAAAACATTGCAGAAAATTAATAGGATAAAATATTAAATAAACTCAGTAATGTGTGTGACTGTCAACTAGCAATCATATATGGGATGCCTTTTTTTGTATTGCCTCAAGCACCTAATAATCATAAAGATGTGGGTAAGTATGTTATGAGAATCACTCTAATGTCTATTATACTGCAAAAATTCTTAACAACATGTCTCTAGTCCCAGTTTTGAAAGCAGAAATATTTTCATTTTGAAGCACCAATAATGTTAATGGGCACACAACCCTGTCCAAAGACAAGTAATTCAGATTATAGTAATCGTAAATCAAAACATAAAATTAAAATAAACATTGTTTCACTTGGTCAGAAATGTAGTGAATCCACTTTCTTTTGGTATCCATGTGGTGAAAGGTTAGCACCCAATAGTAAGCAAACTACAAAGCATTGCAGAATTTGAAAAACTATGCTGAGAAATTAGAATAAATATGAAACAAATTAGAACAAGTTTTCAACATGACCGACTCAATTTTCACCAATAGCCAGAGCAACATTACCATTACAACCCATTGAACATCTAGTATGACTCAACTATGACAATTAAATCGCCAAGAAAACCAACAAGAGAAATATAATGGATTGGCTTAATGTCATAACTTGAACATAATTAAATGGAGAGTAGTGTATATTCATAGTGTATTGTATGAAGAGTAGTGTATATTCACTGCTTTCTACCATTGTGTGGTTGGTTCTGGGCCAAGTCAAAGTCCGAAATGCAAGAGAATTTAAATGTTGAAGCCTACCCGAAACTGTAATTGTAGTTGCATGGGCTCTTATGAAGCCACTGATGTCTGTTATGAGCCCATCAGTTCTCTGATGGTGGATTATATAAGCCTCCCTGATCATAAGGCTATTAAAGACATCAAATTTTTGAAAAATGAACTCCGAGATAAAGCTTCCTAGCTATGTAAAATGTTTCGTTTGACACCTCCTTAGCGCATGTGATCGCTCCCACAGATTGTTCACGCATCACACAAACACCTCCTTAGCTCGTCACGGTGTCCCTAAGCATCAAATTGCCACTGCAACTCGAACACAAAAATTAACAGTGCTTTAGTGTATTTGTGAAACAAAATTATAAAAAGAAAGTGAAGAGGAATCAGTCAGATCCAAAACTACCACAGTAAAATAAATGTTTATAAAATCATGCTGCAAGTAATTGAATGACCTTGAAAAAAAAAAAAAATTGGAAGGCAAGAAACATGAAACAGATACCACAAATCACACCATGTAAGCATTAATAGGAATACTTGGACTGGAATATAGATAAACAAACTTCTGTAATAAAACTAAAGGGAGAAAAGGAAGTTCAACAATGCATCGTACTGCATGGTAAATGTATTTGAATATATACCAGGATTACCATTCATATTAGAAAATTATATGAAACCAAAACCAGGCATATGGACACAAGTCCCACAAATATAAATTTTTAATATCTATATTTCTTGGGTGAATGTAATAAACTGCATTTTATTTATTTGAACAAACTCTATCACTTTATAAGTCACCTATGATTACATAATAAGCAACTAACCTATTTGACCGATTTTATTTTTTGGTTCAAAGATTTTCTGGTCATTACCCCCTAATAAGACAACAGAAAAAATGATTTCATATGTAAAAGAACAAAAAAATTGATAGAATTACCGGTCAAAGGCATCCCATGGTTAAGATGTGGAGACGTGGGCAGAAGACTAGGAGGATAAATACTAATCTTTATTTAGCTGAATGACATCGAATTTAGGGGGCTCTTGGTTGGAAAATAGAGTAGACTCTATTTTGTTCTATTTTTATTGTCTGTTAGTGATTGAAGGTGTTTTGGTAAGCTACCAATTGAGGGAAGAGGTCTCTGTGTAGACCTGATAGTGACATGTAGTGTTTTCCTCCCTGTAATCATGTATGAAATAACCCAATTGTGACAAATATTGAAGTGTATTTTTGCTGTATTTATGCAAATGTTTTAGTCTCTGTAGGTGCGTCTACTGTATGACAAAATCCCAAGGCCAAGAAGCCTCTAAAAAAAATAGTTTGTTTGTGCCATTAAAGTTAGCTTAGGTACTGCTAAATCAGACTACACCTCATGAATTAATTCCCCATTCGCTCAAAAGCAATTGTTTACAATTTTACTGATCCTTCAATGCTACTTGAAGATGGAAATCTCCTCAAAAAACTAAAGACACAACTTAGGTCTTCTACATGGGCCGTGCTCCACAGAGGCGAACAACAGATTGGGTGATGCATGAATATCGTCTCCATGAGATTCAATGTAAAGGCACAGGTGATTTTATGTGTGGTAAATGAAAGCTACTTTACGTGTGGTAAAGTTTTTGCATGGTAAAGCTCATATGAGTTAATGTTAGGTTCACATAAGATTGAGCAAAAACTGTGGATGAAACATTCAATGGAGCAAAGTAGGATAGCTAGAAATATTTACACAAAATTCATTTAGCCCGTTGAGCTTGAGTGCTAAACAAAATTACAAACAGACAAGTACTTATAAGGCTCTAAAAGAAACCTTGAAAATGATTCTGGATAGTATAGATATGAGTGAGGCATACAAACATTGTATTGCTGTATATTACTTTTTTAATGGTGTACTTTGAGAGCTTTTATAATCTATGCTGTAAGGGAAAAAAAACAATTCAGAGAATTCTGTATATTTGTAATTGTTTTTCTTAATCCAATATATTTGTCTCGTTCATTTATTTGCAGGCTGTATGAATAGAAGCTCGTGCAATGTACAATGTAGGATTCGGTGGAGTGACCTTTTGGAGTCCTAAAATGTGAATATATTAAGGGATCCTCTTCTTTCTAGCAAACATGTAGTGAGCTATGTTAGAGGATTGCATTTAACAGATGGAGGGGATTATAATAGATTGAAAGCTGCTGCTTGTTGCAAACATTGTGTTGCTTATGATTTGGATAACTGGAATTAAATTAATCGTTTCCACTTTGATGCCAGGGTATACTCTATAAGATAGTCCAAACTCTGGTTTTTGATACAGAATTGTGAAGCTTTTGATGACTTATAGTCGATACAGACTTTTGACAGGATTTTAATTGTAGTTTTGGCGATGATTAGATCTGAGAGTTTTAATGGCGATTGTGTTATTTCAGGTTACTGAGGGCCATGTTTCCACTGTCGTGTTTTCATAATAAAGTCAACTCCATGGTTTTAGATAAAGGCTTAAAGACGAACAACATTATAAATGTCCAAATGTATAGGTCAACTATCATTTTAGTGTATATTTTCATCCATCTCATCACTGACCTGGATGTGGAAGAACAAAAATTTAATCGATATTTTTTATGATTATTGTCTGTAAAGTTCTGTAATTAAAATATATATTAGTAATTGTCTTAAAGATGTATGTTACGTCAGAAAGAATGTATCTTTAATTTTCAAGATTTTTGTTAACAAAATCTATATTAATATAGTGACACACCAACTCCTTGGGTTTTCCTACTAAAACTTTGACACCACCCAATATATCAATGTCCTTCATTCTGTGGAGGGAATTTGGAAGGGTTTCAAGCCTTGATAAAATGTAATAACACAACCTCCAATCTGTTTGGAAACAACCACAAGAGCAATTGTGTAACATGTCAGGGTGCTGTAAATCTCAATAAGAGAGCCATTTTGATTGTATGCATTGTCCATAAACTGTCAAAAAAAACTGCCCTGCTCTAAAACCGTCCCTCTCAAAACTATTGACGAGTAGGGGAAGGGAATCTGAATCCTATCCTAAAATCCCCATCATATAAAAAAGAAGGGAAATGAAAAATCATTTACATAAATGAAACACGATTTCTACCTGGTAGATTTTGGAAGTCAACTTTCAACAGAAAAAAGATTGAGATGTTTCATTAATCTAGTCTTTTGCCTCTGCTATTAATAGTAGGTTTGCAGCTTCTTCATTGGGTATACTTGCATAATATTATTGAAACAATTTTTTAAATTTTTTTAAAAAGACAATAAAGATTATAAAATTAATATTAATAAATAACATAACTAATCTGAATGTTTGAAATCAAGATATTCCACTTATATTTCAAATACCACAATGCATTTCCTAAAGACCTACGCTGTAGGGAAATGGCGCTCCCATGTAGTATAAAGATAATCCACATCACGGAAAACACCACAAAAATACAATATCTAAACCACAAATATATCATGTAAGTATTTGACAATGCTACCACCAAAACATCCAAGGAAACACTTATAATACTTTGCCATAAACCATAAATGCCTTCATTAATGGGAATTATGTGCTTACCAAGCATTTTTTTTTGCTCTTCTGGTAGTTTTCCTCGATCACAAAGTCAAAATCATAAACTATATATCTGGATTCTATTCTCAGGAAGGCTGCGTTAAAATCATCATAAGTTTGACCAAGGTTACCAAGATTACCCATTGTAATCATGTTTGTCTTATCATCAATTTTGAAGGTTATAAGCTGATGAGTTCTCTTGCTCTTTAACTCTAGGAACTTGAGCTTACGGTCATTATGCATAGCAATTTTAGATGATGCATTGCCCTGTAATAATGAACAAACATGCCAAGTGCAGCATCTTAGCAACACAAGATATCGACTAAAAAAATGTTATGAGAATAAAAGCATTTCATCTTTTCTGATTTTATTTTTGACATCAACTTCCAAAACTAAAGAGAAATATAAATCCCACATCAACTACATAGCTTATAAACCTTTCACTAAAAACCAAGAATATAAGAATACAAATGTATTAGATTTTTAAAATGCACTTGAAACATTCAACTTTATTCCCTATTAAAGATAGAAATCAGGTATTAAATATTTCTCAGTCTTGCTTTTTTTTATCATCAAGGGATGGACTAATCCAAATTAGGAAAAGCACACATAAAGCATTGTGCCATTAAAAATAATAATCTTTTCTAGGATAGACATATCTCGCTATTCACCTTCACCTTGCTATCAACATAGTCACTCATTTTTTGTACAAAATATGAATGCCAAAGTTATTAAAAAATTAAATATATATGAATGAATTAATTCAATAAGTAACAAAATAAATGAAAGACAAGTTGAAACATAAATTAGGCACATAAAATCATCACTCAAAACCAACTTATAGAATCAGAGAGGTTGAAATTTGTTTGAAAATAAACGTGCACTACGTACTATTATTAAATCACAGAACATGATGTACATACAGTAAGATTTAGAGTCATCCTACACTACAAATTCATCATCACCAATATATCAAATATTCAGACAAAAATACAAATGTGAGATTCAAGCATATAATAAATAGACACAATTCAATGCAGCCATGGCCAAACCAAGGCATGGAAACCACAAAACCATTAATGGCCAATTAAACAATCTTAGCCATAACTAATAAGAGATTTTTAAATGCTACTGCACACAAAATTTGACCTATTAGTCTTGAATATGAGCTTATGACAACTTGTATGTTGTCTGACATTAAACAACCAAATTGAATTATGTCACAGATCTCAATCACAACAAGAATCGACCATCCATATGAAAATAAACATTATTAACTTTATAATTGAATACGAATATCAAAGATAGAAAATCCATATTCCTAAATTCATATCCAATAAAATAATCAACACTCAATCCAAAAAGCCCAAAATTTGATGCCAAATCAAACCCTAAGAGATCAAAAACCTAAACAAAAACCTTGCTTCAAGCAAACAAGTAAAATGATATAAGTCACAAAAACAAATCAGAGCTTCAAACCCTCAAACAAAAGACAAATTTGAAGGCCATGAACACAATCAAAATAAAGTAACAATCCATAGAGTCAATCTAAACACTATCTAAATAATATAGGATCTTTATACCCTAAATCAAATAAAATACCATTTTAAAAGGATGTAAGCTTAAGGGTTATGTGGTTACAATTTATGTAGACGTGAAGCAAATTCGAGGTAAAAATCCCAAGGGCAGATCTAGAAAATAAAGCACAAAACACAGCTATCACTGTTTATAACATGTATTATATTATAGAATGACTGATACTTCTCCGTTGTAGGAAAACGTGAAGAGACACATCATTCTCATAGATTGAGGCACCAGTACATGCATCTTATAGAGAATATCCTTGCAATGATCGATGATCGGGGATTGGTATATTGAGCAGTGTCTACCACATATCTCAATATCATCAATGAAAAACATATCTAAAAGTACTCTTCCTATCATCAATGCTACCTACAAAATCACTATTAGTAAAACCATTCAAACAAAAATCATTAGTTTTGGAATACAAGATTCTACATCCTGTTGTTCCTACCACATATATCAATATCCTCTTTTCCACTTGCCAATGTGAGTCTTTTGATGACTCCATGAATCTTGAGATTAGACTAACCCCAAACATGATATCTGGTCTTGTAGCTGTAAGATACATCAAACTTCCAATTAATCTTTTGAAGATTATATAATCAACATTAGGCCCCTTGTCTTCTTTGCTAATTTTAGTGTTTGTTGTAGCTAGTGTAGATACTGGCTTACAATTCAACATTCTAAACCTTTTCAACACATCTTTTGCATATTTGTATTGACTAATGATTTTTTTTTATCTGATTGAACACCTTCAATGCCCAAAAAATACTTCATCAAACCTAAATCTGTCATCTCAAATTCTTTCTTCATTGCTGATTTAAATGCATCTACGGATAAATTTCTAGTGAAAATTAAATCATCAACATATAAACACACTATCAAAATATGACCTTCTTTATTAATCTTTGTGTACAATGTGGGCTCACTCTTGCTTCTACTGAATCCATTGCTTTTCATGTATGAATCAATCCTACTATACCATGTTCTTGGTGCTTGTTTGAGGCCATAGATAGCCTTCTGCAATTTGTAGACCATGTTTTCATGTCCATGCATTTCATAACCTAGTGGTTGTTTCACATACACTTCTTCTTCTAGAAAACTATTCAGAAAAGCTGATTTCACATCCATTTGAAAAACTTTCAAATTATTTTGTGTAGCTATTATTAAAACCATTCTAACAATATCAAGTCTAGTAACTAGAGAAAATGTCTCATTATAATAAATTCCATAATGTTATGCAAAACCTTTTGCTACTAACCTTGCCTTGTATTTTTCAATCTCACCTTTTGCATTAAATCTGGTTTTATAAACCCATTTGACTCCAATGCAATTCTTACCTTCAGGTAGATCAACTAGCTCTCATGTGTGATTTCTTTCAATGGAATCAATTTATTTGTCCATGGCTTTGATCCAATGTTTCTCATTAACTACTTCTTCAAAATTCATAGGATCTTGAGAGAATAAAGCAAAATTTGAACATAAATCCAAATTGTCTTCTCCTTAATTATAGATCTCTTTCAAACTTCTCATTTTCTTACCTTTATATTTTCATCCTAATAAGGAAAGAGTAGGATCTGATTCTTCACTTACTTGTGAATTGGGAGTAGGAAGATGTGCATGACCTGATGATTCTCCTTAGACAACATTTCATGGAGTTCTTATTAGTGTACTTGTTCCTACTAGTGGATTTGATTTATCACCTTGCAAATTTTTTTATTCAAGTTCTTCTTCATTTTGTGGTATTGGTTCTCCAATTGTAATTGATTTATCAATGCTTCCATGCCAAGCTTTTTCTTCCTTAAATTATATATCTCTGTTAATAATCACTTTCTTTGAAATGGGGTTATACAACTTATAAGCTTTTGATTCTTCACTATACCCAATCAAAATGCATTTCTCACTTCTATCATCAAGTTTTCTTCTCAATTTAGATGGTAGAAGAGAATATGCAATACAACCAAAAATTCTGAAATGATGTACACTATGCTTCTTACCACTCCAAGCTTCTTGTGAAATTCGATCCTTGACACTCTTTGTTGGGATTTTATTCAGAATATATACTGCACATGCTACTTCTTCTTCCCAATATTCATTTGACAAATGTTTAGCCTTCAACATGCTTCTAGCCATCTCCATGATTGTTCTATTCTTTCTTTCTGCTACACTATTATGCTATGGTGTGTACCTTGTAGTCAATTGCCTTTTAATACCATAATATCTACAAAAATCTTGAAATTCATTAGACATATATTCACCTCCTTTTTTTGATCTAAATACCTTGATGTAATTGCCACTTTGCTTTTCCACTATAGACTTGAACTCCTTGAATTTACTGAAGGCTTCAGACTTATGCTTGAGAAAATATACCCATGTCTTCTTACTAAAATCATAAATGAAGCTTAGAAAGTAATTACTACCTCCAAATGATGGAATTTACAATGGTCCACATAAATCACTATGAACTAGCTCCAATAATACCCTTGCTCTATATTAAACTCCTTGGAAAGCTCTCTCTATGTTGTTTTGCCAAAATGCAACTCTCACATGAACTTCTTGGCTGTTCTATTAGTGGTAATCCCTTCACCATATTTTTTTTTGTAACATAATCAAACCTATAAAATGTAAATGCCCATACCTCAAATGCCATAGCCATGATTGGTCTGAATATACCATTTTGAAATTGGCTTCTTCTGATCCTTGGATGGACTGAATTTGAAGGGCCTGTCATTTGGAAATCTATCTAATATAGTGCAAACATCCATAAAAGATAACCTGTAACCTTTTTGTACTAGTTGCCCAACACTCATAATATTATGCTTTAGTCCAGGTACAAAATAAACATCAAGAATAAACTTTCTTTCACCACTTTTTGTCAAAACATTTATTACTCCTTTACCCATTACAACCACTTTATTATCATTTCCCAATTTCACTTCAGACTTGATAGAATCATCAAGACTAGCAAACAAATATTTATTCCTATTCATATGATTACTGCATCCACTATCCAAAAATCGTATATTTCGAGTGCTCTCTTGAGCGACATTACATGTGATGAACATACTATCATAATTAGATCTAGATTCATTTATATAATTAACATTATGCTTATCTACATCTCCTTGTTTCTTTCTACATTCATATACATAATGTCCATATTTTTTGTAATAATAACATTGAATGTTAGATTTATCAAACCTCTGTGAATGTTGTTGGAAATGATTATTTCCATGTCTTATATTGTTGTTATTCTGATTATTCCTTTCACCTTGATCTGAATCACTTCTACCACCTCTACCTCTACCTCTTCTTCTAAAGCTTGATTTTCCTCTTCCTCTACCAGATGATTCCTAAGACTTGAAAGCATTCTCAAAAGAAGTAGTGTTATTTCTATTCATTATAGACTCATGTGTTAACAAGGATCCCATTAATTCATCTACAGATAACTGTCTCAAATATTTAGATTCCTCAATTACTACTACTATAGCATCAAATCTATCGAGTAAACTCTTGAGAATATTTTCTACATTTTTTTGATTTGTTAATTCTTTTCCATTAGATCTAATTTGATTTACGACATTCATGACCTGACTCATAAATTGGTCTATAGACTCTAATTCACTCATTTACAAATTTTCAAAATTTCTTTTAAGAGATTGTCGTTTGGCTACTTTTACCTTTGTAGTATGTTGATAGGAAATCTCGAAGATCTCCCATGCCCTCTTTGATCTTGTTGTTGCTACAACTCTAAGAAAGATGGACTCATCCATTACTTGCTGAATTAAAAATAAAGCTTTTGCATCCTTTTTCCTGTTGTCTCTAAGTTGATCTCTTTCTCCCTATGTTAATGCCTGAAAGGCTACCTGATCCTATGGTTTTACAAAACCATTTTCTACTAAATCTCAAACATCTTTTGAACAAAATAAAGTTCTCATTTTAATTGCCCAAAATTCATAATTCTTACCATTGAAAATAGGAATTTAGGGCTGATAGATGTTGTTTCTTGTTGCCATGATTTGCTATAGTAGTAAAAAAATATCTTGGTAGAATTCACCAACAATCCAATCTGACTTTGATACCAATCTTTTGGAAAGACAGAGACAAAAAAATAGAGAAAACAAAATACAGAGACCACCAAATTTCTACAGCAATATAATTTTTGTTATTCTACTTCATTCACTTACAAAAAGATTATAAAACCCTCTCTAAATAGAGGTCTGTAGTAGAATAGAACATTAGATAAAAATAAGCTAACAAAAGTAAAAACTAAACTAATATTTGATCTATACGCAAATAGAATAGAAAAATATCTTAAGTAACCACTAGTCTATTATCAATTACAACTGCAATTTCTCATGCAAAAAATGTAAACTGGTGTTATTCACTTTCTACATACACCTATCTATGCAATATAAAAAACTGAACTGAAGTTTATTTTTTACTAGTTTTCTCCATTGCATGCATGTAGATGAGAGAAATTATTGGCTTATTCTAACAAGTTGGGCACCATTATCTATTTATTCTAATGTTGAATGCTATTCTAAAAATATATGATGAAACTAATTTCTAGTTGTCTTTTTCTCTCTCTTTTTGATAAAGTGCTTCCTAGGAAAAGAGGGGCACAACCCTGTAGTTGGGTGTTAAAACTTGCACCAATATTGCCATATCTTTGCCATCATGAAACTTACTATTGGCATTGCTATGATTTGAGTTCCATATTATTTTCAACATTAATGAAAAAAATACCCACAAAGAAGGAAAAAAAAGGTGATTTCCATATTTTAAACAGAGAAAATAGAAACAAAAAAATAGAGAAAACAAAATACTGAGACCACCAAATTTATATAGCAATATACTTTTTGTTATTCCACTTCCTTCACTTACAAAAAAATTATAAAACCCTCTCTAAATAGAGGTATACGATAGAATAGAACACTAGATAAAAATAATCTAACAAAAGTAAAAACTAAACTAATCTCTAATTTGTACACAGATAGAACATCATAATATCCTAACTAACCACTAGTCTATTATTAGTTACAACTACAACTACTCATGCATAAAATGTAACCTGGTGTTATTCACTTTTTATGTACACCTATCTATGTAATATAAAAAATTGCACTGAAGTTTATTTTTTACTAGTTTTCTCCATCACGTGTATGCAGATGGGAGAAATTATTGGTTTATTCTAACACTCACCCCTAATTTATACTATTGATTATTTCACCATTTACTATCCCCAAACTTTGTCTTAAATGTTTAAATACATCTTTTGCTAATGGCTTGGTAAATATATCTGTTAACTGGTCTTCAGATCTACAAAACTCCAAATGGATTTCTCTATTTTTTACTAACTCTCTAATGAAATAAAATCTTGTATCAATATGCTTGCTCCTCTTGTGAAACACATGATTATTTGACAATGCAATTAATGATTTATTGTCATAAAATATGGATGTTGGCTCCTCTGAGCTTACAATAAATCTATCAAAACTTTCTTCATCCCAATTGCTTGGCATGGTATTGATGTAGCTGCTATATATTCTGCTTCAACTAATGAAAGAGTCACTATGGATTTCCTCTTTGATGCCCATGAGACTACACCTGTCCCACAATGAAATACATATCCAGAAGTGCTCTTCCTATCATCATTGCTACCTATAAAATCACTGTTAGTAAAACCATTCAAACAAAAATCATTAATTTTGAAATACACGATTCCACATCCTGTTGTTCCTACCACATATCTCAATATCCTATTTTCCACTTGTCCATGTGAGTCTTTTGATGACTCCATGAATCTTGAGATTAGACTAACCTCATACATGATTTCTAGTCTTGTAGCTGTAAGATACATTAAACTTCTAATTAATCTTTTGAAGATTGTAGAATCAACATTAGGTCCCTTGTCTTCTTTGCAAGCTTTAGTGCCTATTGCATCTAGTGTAGATGTTGGCTTACAATTCAACATTCTAAACCTTTTCAACACATCTTTTGCATACTTAGATTAATTTATGAAAATTCTTTAATCTAATTGAACAACTTCAATGCCCAAAAAATACTTCATCAAACCTAAATCTGTCATCTCAAATTCTTCTTTATTGCTGATTTAAATGCATCTATAGATAAATTTCCAATGAAAATTAAATCATCAACAAATAAACACACTATCAAAATCTGATCTTCTTTATTAATCTTTGTGTACAATGTGGGCTCACTCTTATTTCTACTAAATCCATTGCTTTGCATGCATGAATCAATCCTACTATACCATGCTCTTGGTGCTTGTTTGAGGCCATAGATAGCCTTCTTCAATTTGTAGACCATGTTTTCATGTCCATGCATTTCATAACCTTGTGGTTTTTTCACATACACTTTTTTTTCTAGAAAATTATTCAGAAACGCTGATTTCACATCCATTTGAAAAACTTTTCAATTATTTTGTACAGCTATTGTTAAAACCATTCTAACAATATCAAGTCTATCAACTAGAGAAAATGTCTCATTATAATCAATTCCATAATGTTATGCAAAACCTTTTGCTACTAACCTTGCCTTGTATTTTTCAATCTCACCTTTTGCATTAAATTTGGTTTTATAAACCCATTTGACTCCAATGCAATCTTTACCTTCAGGTAGATCAACTAGCTCCCATGTGTGATTTCTTTCAATGGAATCTATTTATTTATCCATGGCTTTGATCTAATGTTCCTCATTAACTACTTCTTCAAAATTCATAGGATCATGAGAGAATAAAGCAAAATTTGAACATAAATCCAAATTGTCTTCTCCTTGATTATAGATCTCTTTCAAACTTCTCATTTTCTTACCTTTATATTTTGATCTTAATGCAGCAAGAGTAGGATTTGATTCTTCATTTACTTGTGAATTGGGAATAGGAAGATGTGCATGCCCTGATGATTCTCCTTGTACAACATTTTATGGAGTTCTTATTGGTGTACTTGTTCCTACTTGTGGATTTGATTGATCACCTTGCACAATTTATTCTTCAAGTTCTTCTTCATTTTGTGGTATTGGTGCTCCAATTATAATTGATTTGTCAATGCTTCCATCCCAAGCTTTTTCTTCCTTAAATTCTACATCTCTGTTAATAATCACTTTCTTTGAAATGGGGTTATACAACTTATAAGCTTTTGATTCTTTACTATACCCAATAAAAATGCATTTCTTGGGGTTAATATCTAGTTGTCTTTTTCTCTCTCTCTTTTTGATAAAGTTCTTCCTAGAAAAAGAGGGGCACAACCCTATAGCTGGGTGGTAAAACTTACACCAATATTGCCATATCTCTGCCATCATGAAACTTAATATTGCCATTGCTATGATTTGAGCTCCATATTGTTTTCAACATTAATGAAAAAAATACCCACAAAGAAGGAATAAAAAAGGTGATTTCCATATTTTAAAAAATATGTTGCCCATCTATATTGAGCATCCTCTCTCATAGTGATGTCCTGCATTTGTGTTCTACTAGTGCCAAGAAAATAGCTAAAAAGCCATAAAACATCTGATCAAGAGTTGTTAGTCATCACCATCAGTCATGCGAAGTGCTGCTGTAAGCTATCCAGAAGGCTCCACATATCTTATATCCTTGAACGGGGGCTCTTCTTGGTTCAGATGCGAGGCTACCAACCTGTCCAACACACTCCAGTCGTTCACATTCACATTCAAACTCTGTACTACTTCTAACCTAAACTGATAATTTATTATCGTTGCTTCCAATTCTGTCATGTGTAGAGACATCGACGGTGGATAACATGTCCATTTAGGGACATTATCAGTGACTCTTTCAGGAAAGAATCACTTCATACCAGAAGAGGGAGTGGGGACAGGAGCGGCGAGTGAGTGACTGTTTCTAGCTATATAGAACACCAACAATTTTCTCATTCTAATTATCTTGAAATCCATGTGAATGGCGTTGTCTCATTCGGTGGCTTTCCAGAAACCCACTGTTGTGGCTCTGTTTGTGTAAGTACATGTTGGGTACTTATTATCTTTGTGGTTGAATAAATACCAGTTGTTCTGTGGATTGAAACCAATTTTGCATGTCTCCCGTGGGATAATAATTCAAACATTAACATTAGATTTTGAACAACAGGTTGAGCTACGAGATGAATATAAATATGAATATTATTATTGTTATTGTACCCATAATATCCTAGGTTTCAAGCTTGTTTAAATCAACATTGCAAATAACATCCAGATCAATCTTTTTGAATGAAACTTTCTTTTTGAGGTAGTAATATAGTAGCTCCTCCTATGTAGGATGGAAGAAAAACCTTGGTGGTATATGGAACTACTCGTTTACTGACAAAATCATCCCTGTAAAACACATTCAGATCCATAGTGCGGTAATATTACTAGCAATATAAAATAACCATATAAATGAAAACACACAAACTAACAAAACGTCATCCGATCAAGTTTGTAGCTGTTGGTCATCGTCATCAGTGATGATGTTCTCTAGCTACAGAAGATGAAAAACATCTGCACTAAATTGACTAATGCCAAGAATGGTGTCTATTGGTGGTGGCTATTATTTATGCTAATTATTATCAAGTAGAAATAATTATAAACAAAGGTTGAAAATACAAGTTTAGTGAGAATGCCAACTTTCACTGAAGACATTGAGTATTCGATCTGTATATTTCATTTTTTATATTTGTGTGTACTAAGTGATGATGTTTTCTTTTTAAGATTAAACTCTAGACATATATGTATATATCTGTTTTCATATGTGATGTGCCAATGATGATGTGTTGTCACTAGCATTAAAAGCTTGAACAAATGTGTTTGTCTCTATTTATGTTTTTAGGTCATTATGAGTACTAAAGTACATATTTGAGGTGTTTATAAAATAAATTTCCATATAGATATAAATATGAAGGTTGAATAGATGTGTGTGTCCCTATTCAAACTTGAATTGGTTGATGTATTTCCATCAATGGATTAGTTGATGTGTTACCTTTCCATCAGAGTATGTGTCAAAGTACATGTTTGTTTATAGTACGTGGTGTTCATTTACCTATGTTCATACAAATGAGTGAATGTTTGGAATATCACAATAGTATGTCACATAATATGTAATGTTAAGAGTGTTAAAATATTATTTTGTGTGTGTGTGAGTTGTACAAATAACTCCTCCAATTAGAATAGGTTTAGTTGAGTGAAAGTAGTTATTATGTGGTTGTATGTGATAAACCTAACTCTACATTAGTAGCTGATCAAAGGCTATATATGTATTCCTCATGTCATTTGTTGTTTGGAGCTATTGGTCATCACCAGTAGTGATGATGTTCAAGAATGGTGTTTAGTGGTAGTGGCTATTCTTTATGCTAATTATGATCAAGTCAAAATAATTATGAACAGAGATTGAAAATACAAGTTTAGTGAGAATGCCAACATTCACTGAAGACGATCTGTACATTTCATTTTTTATATTTGTGTGTACTTAGTGATGATGTTTTCTTTTTAAGATTAAACTGTAGACATATCTATTTTCATATGTGATGTGCCAATTATGATGTGTTGTCACTAGAATTGAAAGTTTGAACAAATATGTCTGCCCTCGTTTATGTTTTTAGGTCATTATGAGTACCAAAGTACATATTTGAGGTGTTTATAAAATAAATTTGCATGTATATATAAATATGAAGGTTGAATAGATGTGTGTGTCCTTATTCATACTTGAATTGGTTGTTGTGTTCCCATCAATGGATTGGTTGATGTGTTCCCTTTCCATCAGAGTATGTGCCAAAGTACATGTTTGTTTATATTACATGGTGTTCATTTACCTATGTTCATACAAATGAGTGAATGTTTGGAATATCACATTAGTATGTCACATAATATGTGATGTTAGAGTGTTAGAATATTATTTTGTGTGTGCATGAGTTGTAAAAACAACTCCTCCCATTAGAATAGGTTTAGTTGAGTGAAATTAGTTATTGTGTGGTTGTATGTGATAAACCAGACTCTACATTAGTAGGTGATCAAAGGTTATATGTACTCCTCATGTCATTAAATAAAATAAAATATTTTTTTTGTGTATTCTGAGACCAAAACTATCAAAGTAGGTAGTTATAACTTATGAGTAGCCCACCAATACATTAAAGTTATATTCAATGTGTGAACCAAAGAGAACATGCACTCTCCCTCCTTTGGTAGACAAGTTTCTAAATCAATTACATATATTGATGAACATGTAGAACCGTCATATTTGGGTACCTCTCTTATTTTACCTATTCTCAATTAAATTAACCATTTTAATTTATGTGTGGTCTATGGTACTCACACTTGGGGATCAAGATTGGATAGGATCGAATGCACAAAGGTGAATCTATATGGATTAGTGAAATCATGAACACATGAGAGGAAAAAACTTAAAAATGTGTAAAAGAATTTAAATGCAATAACATTCATGGTTAGTTCTAGATTCATTAGCTAAAAGTACATAGAAAAGTTTATTATATATGTGGAAGATAGACATGTCCTCACATCTTCATAAATGTGGAATTATCTTCTCCAATGACCTTTATTAATCACCTAAGTGACACCTAATCAAGCTAACTAGATTGTGTAGATAAAACCACATGGTGTGAAAAAGCCTACACAAACACCCACTTTAAGCATAGTTTAGGAGGGTAGTGGAATTGGGTCTTAGCACAAAGCCCTGACGAGGTAGCCAAGTACATAGCAAATAGAGAACTAAAAATCCCCCATAAAAGATACCAAATCTATCTCAAGTAGAGATTGCAAAATGACCAAGGTCAATGATGATATATTATACCTAAAGACTAAATAAACTCCATCCACATTGAACAATGTTTCTTCCCTTTGCAAGAGGAAGAACACAATGAGTGTAATGAAAGTTCACCCATTCCACAATGGAGGATGAAATAAACAATATGAATATTATTGAGTATGGTTTAAAATTGAAGTGTGGTATAGGTATGACACAATCATGCACAAGAACTGAATGTAATTCCACTTAAGTGAATATGTTAGAAGAATGACATGGAACATTCATTGAAAGAATGTCCATGTGAAGAGTGGAACATAGCTACATAAATATTAAAACTAAAAAAAAGACTGTAGATGAAGCATGTGGATATGTAGAATGAATATCTATAGGAAAAGATGAGTCATCGATGCTCTAAATAGGTGTACTCTCACTAAAAATAATAAATTCCTCCAAAGTACAAATATGTGATGGTCATGGAAGAGTAATATCTTAAATGAAAACAAATGTAGATTCCATAAAAGGATAGATAAGGTATAAAATAATATCATCCTATAGTGATGGATCGATAAAAGGAAGAACACTATCCATTAGGAATGTGTCATCACAAAAAAATAGAAGTAGGATTGAGTACAATAATCTTTGAAGAGACAATAAAAAGATGAGGAGTGATATAAATCTCAGTAGGATATTTAAAATGAGTCTAAAGATTGCCCCAAAAAATAAAGGGACACTATTTGTGCTCCACATGGTGGTGTAAATAGCATGAAACACACATTAGTGACCATAGACACAATCAGTTGACTTGGGTTAGTGGGATGAGGAACCTAGCCATATAGAAATGAAATAAGGTCACGTTCTAAGAGAAAATATTCCATGTACATCTACCATGAAACATAATTATTATTTTCAAGAAGAAACACTAGAGTAGAATAAACTATAATCATCTGATATCTCCTAAGTGGAGATATGTGACTCAACATGACCAAAATTAACCATGCATGTTCAATGTGATGGACATCAAACTCAGCCAAAAATACAAAATGAAAAATATGTGCAATAGTCACCAAATTCTCACTGATACTGTATAGATTGGCACTTTATAATTGAGTGTGTATACAATCAACACATTTAAATGTGTATATAATCAATACATAAATAGAAGTAACATAGGTATGTAAAATAAGAGAATAAATTCAACCCCCTTAAATCTATAGAGAATCAATTTTACAAGGCTTGAGAATAGCATAAATGTATAGAGCTTGAAAAAATTAACACTTTAAAAAAAATTGCACCTAAAAAGGAGCTATAGGCTAAAAATTATGTAAGTTTGAAATTATTTAAAAAGACTTCACCTTACAAAATGATTTTTTTTTGGTTTATAAAAAACTTGACTCAAATTTTCATTTAAAATTTAAGCCTCCTTGGGTTGATTATGACCAAGGGCTTAATTCATATGTGACCATGGGATAAGGGTGGGGACCAAAGTAGTATGATTTCCTCCAAAAGTAACAAAGACCCATTAGATTTTTAGAAAAACATAAAAAAATATAAAAAATGTTTTGTTCGACCACCAAATGGTACATATATGCATGAAATTTGAAAAATTACCTTCAAACCCTTTAAAATGGTCAAAAATACCCTATCATGAAACTAAGTGATTTTTACAATTGATCCTAGGGTGACACTTTCTAAATCCAATGTTTAATTTTTGTTGAGACCTTGATGGTACAAATCTGTATAGATTTTTTAGAAACCCCACCAAACCCTTGAAAATTGAAATCATGAAGAGTGCCAAGAAAGAGCTACAATGCAAATGAGATCATAATAGAATCAATGGCATTCATCTACCAAAACCAATCTCATACCATGTTAGAGTGGGCCACACTTGAGGATCAGGATTAGATATGATTGAATGCATGAAGATGAATTTGTATAGAGTAGTGAAATCATAAACACATGAGAGGAAGAAACTTCACTATATGTAAAAGAATTAAAATGAAATAAAATTCCTAGTTGGTTTTACATAGAGAGGTTCATTATATATATGGAAGATAAATATATCCTCACATCCCCATGAATGTGAGATTCTCTTCCCTAATGACCTTTATTACACACCTAAGTGACACATAAGCGAGCTAACTAGGGAGGGGGGACAGGAGTGGCGAGTGACTGTTTCTAGCTATGTAGAACACAAAATTTTTTCTCATTCCAATTATCTTGAAATCCATGTGAATGGCTTTGTCTCATCTAGTGGGTTTATAGAAATCCACTGTTGTGGCTCTGTTTGTGTAAGTACATGTTGGGTACTTATTATCATTGTGGTTGAATAAATACTAGTTGTTCTGTGGATTGAAACCAATTTTGCATCTCTCCCACTGGATAATAATTCAAACATTAACATTAAATTTTGAATATTAGGTTGAGCTATGAGATGAATATAAATATGAATATTATTATTGTTATTGTATCCCTAATATCCTAGGGTTTAATCTTATTTAAATCAACATTACGAATAACATCCAGATCAATCTTTTTGAATGAAACTTTCTTTTTGAGGTAGTAATATAGTAGCTCCTCCTATGAAGGATGGAAGAAAAACCTTGGTGGTATATGGGACTACTCATTTACTGACAAAATCATCCCTATAAAAAACATTCAGATCCATAGTGTGATAATATTACTAGTAATATAAAATAACCATATAAATGAAAACACACAAACTAACAAAACGTCATCCGATCAAGTTTGTAGCTGTTGGTCATCATCATCAGTGATGATGTTCTTTAGCTATAAAAGATGGAAAACATCTGCACTAAATTGACTAATGCCGAGAATGGTGTCTAGTGGCGGCGGCTATTATTTATGCTAATTATGATCAAGTAGAAATAGTTATAAACAAAGGTTGAAAATACAAGTTTAGTGAGAATACTAACATTCACTGAAGACATTGAGTATTCGATCTGTATATTTCATTTTTTATATTTGTGTGTACTTAGTGATGATGTTTTTTTTAAAGATTAAACTGTAGACATATATGTATATATTTGTTTTCATATGTAATGTGCCAATGATGATGTGTTGTCACTAGCATTGAAATCTTGAACAAATGTGTCTGTTTCTATTTATGTTTTTATGTGATTATGAGTACTAAAGTACATATTTGAAGTGTTTATAAAATAAATTTCCATATAGATATAAATATTAAGGTTGAATAGATGTGTATGTCCCTATTCAAACTTGAATTGGTTGATGTGTTTCCATCAATGGATTGGTTGATGTGTTACCTTTCCATCAGAGTATGTGTCAAAGTACATGTTTGTTTATAGGACGTGGTGTTCATTTACCTATATTCATACAAATGAGTGAATGTTTGGAATATCACAATAATATGTCACATAATGTGTAATGCTAGAGTGTTAGAATATTATTTTGTGTGTGTGTGAGTTGTAAAAACAACTCCTCCAATTAGACTAGGTTTAGTTGAGTGAAATTAGTTATTATGTGGTTGTATGTGATAAACCTAACTCTACATTAGTAGCTGATCAAAGGCTATATATGTATTCCTCATGTCATTAAATAAAATAAAATATTTTTTTGTGTAATGTGAGACCAAAACTATCAAATTAGGTAGTTACAACTTGTGAGTAGCCTACCAATGCATTAAATTTATATTCAATGTGTGAACCAAATAGAACATGCACTCTCCCTCATTTGGTGGATACGTTTTTAAATCAATTACATATGTTGATGAACATGTAGAACCATCATATTTGGGTATCTTTCTTATTTTACATATTCTCAATTAAATTAACCATTTTAATTTATGTGTGGTCTATGGTACTCACACTTGTTGTCAAAGTGGGCCACACTTGGGGATCATGACTGGATAGGATCAAATGCACAAAGGTGAATCTGTATGGAGTAGTGAAATCATGAACACACAAGAGAAAAAAACTCAAAAATGTGTAAAAAAATTTAAATGCAATAACATTCATGGTTGGTTTTAGATTCATTAGCTAAAAATACATAAGAAGGTTTATTATATATGTGAAAGATAGACATGTCCTCACATCCTCATAAATGTGGGATTATCTTCCTTAATGACCTTTTTAAATCACCTAAGTGACACCTAATCAAGCTAATTGGAACATGTAGGTAAAACCACATGGTGTGAAAAAGCCTACAGCAACACCCCCCTTAAGCATAGCTTAGAAGGGTAGTAGAATTGGGTCTTAGTACAAAGCCCTGATGAGGTACCCAAGTACATAGAAAATAGATAAGTAATAAGTCCCCATAAAATATGCCAAAGCTATCTCAAGTAGAGATCATAAAATGACCAAGGTCAATGATGAGATATTCTACCTAAAGACTAAAGAAACTCCATCCACATTGAATAATGTTTCTTCCTTTTGCAAGAGGAATAACATAATAAGTGTAATGAAATTTCACCCATTCCACAATGGAGGATGAAGGCAAAAATATGAATATCTTTGAGTATGGTCTAAAATTGAAGTGTGGCATAGGTATGGCATGATCGTGCACAAGAATTGAATGTAATGCCACTTAAGTAAACATGTTTTAGGAATTACATGGAACATTCACTGAAATAATGTCCATATGAAGAGTGGAGCATATCTAAATAAATATTAAGACTAAATAAGAGACTATAAATGAAGCACATGGATATGTAGAATGAATATCTACAAGAAGAAATGAGTCGTCGATGCTCTCAATAGGTGTACTCTCACTAAAAATAATAAAGTCATCCAAATTATAAATATGTGATGGCTCTAGAAGAGTAATATCCTAAATGAGAATAAATGTAGATTATGTAAAAGGATAACTAATACTCTCATCCTATAGTGGTGGCTCGATACAAGGAAGAACACTATCAATTAGGAATGTGTCATTACAAAAAATAGAAGTAGTAGGAGAGAGTACAATAGTCTTTGAAGAGATAATAAAAAAATGAGGAGTGATATAAATCTTAGTAGGATATCTAAAAAGAGTCTAAAGATTGATCCAAACAATAGAGGGACACTCTTTGTGCTCCACATGGTGGTGTAAATCCCATGAAATGTGCATCATTAAGTGACCATAGACACAGTCACAAGAGTTAGCCCAGTCATTGTATTGACTTGGGCCAGTGGGATCAATAACTTTGCCATATATAAATGTAATAATGTCATATTCCATGAGTAACCATTACATTGACATCTACCATGAAGAATAATTTTTATTTTCAAGAAGAACCACTGGAGTAGAATAAACTATCATCATTTGATATCTCCCAAGTGGAGATATGTTAGTTGACATGACCACAACTAACCACGTATGCTTAATGTGATGGACATCAAAATGAGCCAAAAATACATCTAAATGAAAAATATGTTCAATAGTTACCAAATTCCCATTGATATTGTATAGATTGACACTTTATAATTGAGTGTGTATACAATTAACACATTTAAGTGCGTATATAATCAACACATAAATAGAAGTAACATAGGTATGTAAAATAAGAAAATAATTTTAACCCTCTTAAATATATAGAGGATAAATTTTATAAGGATTGAGAATATAATAAATGCACAGAGCTAACAAAGACTCACACTTTAAAAAAAAATTACACCTAAAAAGGAGCTATAGGCTAAAAATTATGTAAGTTTGAAATTATTTAAAAGACTTCACCTTAAAAAATGATTTTTTTTTGTTTACAAAAAACTTGACTCAAAATTTCATTTAAAATTTAATCCCCCTTGGGTTGGTTGTGACCAAAGGCTTAATTTTCATGTGACCATGGGATAAGGGTGAGGACCAAAGCAATATGATTTCCTCCAAAAGTAGCAAAGACCCATTAGATTAGATTTTCAGAATAACACAAAAAAACATATTTTTTTTTTGTTCTGCCACCAAATAGTATAGATATGCATGAAATCTGAAAAATTACCTTCAAACACTCTAAAATGGTAAAAAATAACCTATCACAAAACTAGGTCATTTTTACAATTGATCCTATGGTTTTAACACTTTCTCAATCCAATATTGTTCATTTTTTGTTTAGAGACCTTGATTGTACAAATGTACATAGATTTTTTAGAAACCCCACCTAACCCTTAAAAATCAAAATCATGAAGAACACCAAGAAAGAGATAGAATGAAAATGAGATCATAATAGAATCAATGACATTCATCTACCAAAAACAATATGATACCATGTCAGAGTGGGCCACACTTGAGGATCAAAATTAGAAATGATTGAATTCATAAAGATGAATTTGTATAGAGTAGTGAAATTATGAACACATGAGAGGAAGAAACTTCACAATGTGTAAAAGCATTTAAGCTAAATAAAATTTATGGTTGGTTATATATTCATTACCCAAAAGTACATAGGGGGTTTCATTATATATGTAGAAGATAAACATGTTCTCACATCCTCATGAATGTGAAATTCTCTTCCCTAATGACCTTTATTAAACACCTAAGTGACATGTAAACAAGCAAACTAGAACGTGTAGGTAAAACCCTATGGTTGGAAAAAAACTATACCAACACTTGTTTGTATTGTCTATTGGTTTTTTGGTTAGTGTATCCAAACCTATAACCTTGTAGTAAAGGGTCCATATGTTTTGTTACGTAATTTTATACTCTTACACACTATGATCTCATAATATTCATACACCCACCTTTCAAAAGAAATACTTTTGGTATCTAATATTGACATGCCACTTTTTTACCTCAATATTCTATCATCCCTAAGGTTCAGATACTTTTTTATTGCATAATGATATCATAGATGTGGTTGATTTACTCTTCCACATCCACACTCTCAACATAAGCACATCCATGACTATTTTCAAGGGGAATGACCACCCAATTCCCACCATTTTATGATCTCATATATTATTTATTGAAGTGTGCATGTGTTATTATCATAACACTATGGTCTACTAAGAAAATCCAAATAATTTTCTACTTTAGAATGTTATATGACCTAAAACATATTAGTGAACTTGGAACCCATTATATCATTTGAAACATTTAGTAGAATTCCAATAGGGTGCACACAATTCTTAATTTTACATAAACAATGTAATGAAATTACTTCAAGAATTAAGCATAAGAGCAAAATTATATCCAAATATGACTGAAATATATCTAAATATATGATAATAGATAAGCCACTTTGAGGGGGCAACCTCCACAAGCTTTAATAAGAGCAGAATTCACAATATGATGATAAATGATTACCCACTACCTCCTATATATAGTCTATCTAGGCCATGGTTACTCCATAGGCCGACCTACTAATCAAAAGAAAGCATAGATAAATATAATATAATGTCAAAGTGGGATAAGTAAGCCACAAGTCAGCTAATACTATCCTCATACATGTGATAGGTTAGGGGCATAGCATGCCCTTCCCCTTCAAACCAATGTTGTCCTCAACATTGAACAACTCTGGATGTTTTTGCAGAAAATCTTCACCTTCCCAAGTTGTATCTTCACTACTTTGGTTTTTCCACTTGATCAAATATTCCCTAATCTCTCTGGTTCTCAACCTCTTAGTACGTGTTTAGAGGATCTTCTCTGGTTCCAAAATGACTCATCCTTATTCATCTAGTTTTGGGAACTCTGTCTGGGTAGAAACTTTCTGTCCAATGACCTTCTTCAAACAAGAAACATGAAATACTGGGTGTATGTGAGATGAATGAGGTAACTCAAGCTTATAAGCCACACTTCCAATTTTTTGTATAACCTGATAAGGGCCATAATACTTTGGAGCAAGTTTATTGTCCTTTTTCTATTGCTTCAAGGACATCTGCTTGTAAGGCTACAAACAAACAAATATCCAGTCACCCACCTCAAAATTTTGCTCGCTCCGGTGTTGATCTGCTTGTTACTTCATCCTATTTTGTGCCAAGGCCAAATTCTCTCTCAAACTAGGCAAAACCTCTTATTGATGTTGAATGTGCTCTTCCACATCTCGAACCTTGGTGTGCACCTTTAATGAAGAAGTGATGGAAGGTGGATGGTAACCATATAGTGCTAGAAATGGAGACATTTTAGAAGAGGTGTGAAAAGATGTGTTATACCACCATTCTGCAAGTGGTAGCCATTTAACCCAATGTTCTTGTTTATCTAATAGAAAACAATGGAGATACCCCTCTAAATATTTGTTAACCACTTTAGTTTGTCCATCATATTGGGGGTGGTAAGATGAGCTATGAGCTAGCTGAGTACCCAAATAAGAAAATAGTCTAGTCCAGAAATTACTAGTGAAAATAGGATCATGATCACTTACAATTATTTTTGGGGTTCCATGTAATTTGAGAATTGCTTCCATAAATATAGCCGTGACTGTACTTGCTGAAAATGGGTGTGAGAGAGCACAAAAATGGGCATATTTTGTAAGCCTATCTACAATGACCAAAATAACATTTTTACCTTTAGAACAAGGCATCCCAGTGATGAAATCCATGGAAACCTCCTCCCACCTTTGACTAGAAATTGCTAATGGTTGTAACAAAACTGGGGTCTCAACTGTTTCACCTTTATTTTGTTGGCATATCAAGCATTCTTCCACAAAATTTTGTACATCTCCCTTGAGTCCTTATCAAAATAATTCTTTCTTAATTCTATGATAAGTTTTCAAGAACCCTGAGTGTCCCCCAATTGGAGATGCATGCAACTCGGCAAGAATCTTATGCTTAAGCTCTGAATTTTTGCACAAGTATAACCTACCCTTATACGATAAGACATTACCTTTCCATTCAAAATTTTCAGAGGATAAATTACCTTACTGGAGATTCTGAATCAGAACCTGTGTATCCTTGTCTTGCTCCCATTCTAACCTAGCTTCATCCACCCAATCTACTTGTAATATGGACATTACACAAAGTAATGCTTCTATGGATGCATCCCATCTGGATAGTGCATCTGCTACTACATTATCTTTACCCTTCTTGTAGATGATTTCAAAATCATAACCCAACTTTTTGGTTACCCATTTTTGTTGTTCTTCAGATGATAATCTTTGCTCCAAAAAGTATTTGAGACTATCATGATCCATTTTCACCTTAAAGTGTCTACCCATTAGATAAGGCCTCCATTGTTTAACTACATGAAGAATAACCATCATTTCTTTCTCATAAATAGGTTTTTGTAGATTCTTACCTTTGAATTGATGACTTTCAAATGTAATGGGTCTTCTTTCTTGCATTAGTAATGCCCCCAATCTAGACCCAGAAGCATCACATTCAATAGTGAATATTTGTGAGAAATTTGGAGTAGCCAAAATTGGAGTGGTGCACATAGCTACTTTTAGTTTCTCAAATACTTTGGTGGCATCATCATTCCAATGGAAAGCATCCTTATTTAGCAATGCAGTGAGTGGAGCTGCTATGCTGCCATAACCTTTCAAAAATCTTCTATAGTAACTTGTTAGTCCAAGAAACCCTTGAAAGTTTTTGGCATGGGCCATTCCATTATCACTTTGATCTTCTAGGGATCAACTTTGACCCCTTCATGGGAAACAATGTGACTAAGGTACTCTACCTCCTATACTCCAAAAGCACATTTAGATGGATTTGAATAAAGTTGGTGCTTCTCCAAAACTATCAACACCTGTTTCACATGTTGCAGATGTGCTTCCCATGTTTGACTATAAATCAATATGTCATCAAAGAAACCCAACACAAACTTCCTTAAAAAAGGCCTAAAAATAGTGTTCATCAAGCTCTGAAAAGTAGATGGTGCATTTGTAAGACCAAAGGGCATTACCAAAAACTCATAATGGCCCTCATGTGTTCTAAAAGCAGTTTTATGAACATCTTCATCCTTGATTCTAATTTGATGGTACCCTGAGTGAAGATCCAATTTTGTGAAATAATTAGCACCATGCAACTCATCAAGTAAATCATCAATTACTTGAATAGGAAACTTATCTTTGATGGTGTACTTGTTGAGTTCCCTATATCTGGGCACATCCTCCATGTGTCATCCTTCTTCCGCACCATGACCACTGGTGATGAATATGCACTTTGGCTATGCTTGATGATCCCTGCCTCCAACATTTCATGGACCATCTTTTCAATTTCACTCTTTTATGCATATGGATATCTATATGGTCTAATATTTGGTGGTTGACTACCTGGAATTAGTTGAATGGCATGATCATGTTCTCTTTTTGGTGGTAGTCCTTTTGGCATGGCCCCAAAAATAGATGAGTGGTCTTCAAGAATTATTTGTAGATCAGGATGTGTAAATACCTGTGTGGGTTAAACTTCTATGGAGCATAATCATGCAATAATTCCCTCTGCCCCATTTTTTAGCATCTTGGTCATTTGATGTGAACTAATCAATTGTGGAGATTTTGCATGTAATTCATGTAGTTCAATTTTCTTACCTTTAGAATGAAAGCGCATGAATAGTTCTTGGAAGTTCATCTCAATGGTACCTAAGGTTGTGAGCCATTAGACTCCCAAAACAATGTCTGTGTTACCCATGGGAATAGAAAACATAGGAGAGTCGAGATTTTACCCACCCATAGTAAGCTTAATACTATGGAATTTGCCTGAACAATTAATTGTGCCACCATCTGCAATCATGACCTAAAATTTTGGTGCTAGGTAGATGAAACAGTTCAATCGAGTGGCCAACTTATGTTTTATAAAGTTATGTGTGATCCCTGAATCAATCAACACTGTCACCTTCTGTTTCTTGAGGAAACCTACCACCTTAAGAGTTTGTGGAGTGCTAATACCTTCAAGTGCATGACAAGAGATTGTAGGTTGGGAATCTTTAGGTACCTCCTCTATATCTTCCTCATCATCATTGGAGGCATCATCTACTTCTTCATCTTCATTTGGTCCCTCAATGTAGAATAACTTCTTCTTAGCACATCTATGTCCTTTACTCCACT
The DNA here is from genome assembly GCA_037957365.1 of Torreya grandis. Taxonomy (NCBI): domain Eukaryota; kingdom Viridiplantae; phylum Streptophyta; class Pinopsida; order Cupressales; family Taxaceae; genus Torreya; species Torreya grandis. The sequence goes on from JARHVA010000075.1 coordinate 8,178,069, forward strand.
TGCTCTCACAACCAAAACATAATCCTTTTGCACGCTTCTCTTCAATTTGATGAGGGGTCAATCTAGTAGGTGGAGGAAATGTTGGTGACAATATGCTACGATCTTTGAAGTGAGTGAATGGCTGCTTCTTGTTGGCTATGAATTTTTTCTCAGCTCTACGTGCTAGGATAATAGAATTAAAAATATTAAGTGGATTAAACATGCGTACCTCATATTGAATGTGGTCCTTGAGTCTACCCAAAAATAGGTCATTCAAGTTTGCTTCAAAAATTATCTCCACATGTAAGGATAGGTTCTAAAAATGATGAATATAATCCTTGATGGAGCCAGTTTTTCACAATTTTTCCAGTTGGCTGAAGTAATTCTCGGTCACACTATTGCCATAGTGTAATTGTAGCTCCTTTGTAAAAATTGACCATGTGACATTGAGAGTCATCTTTTTCTTTTGAGCACACAACCATTGATACCAAATGAATTGATCAGGTTCAAGATACAAGGATGCCATGGTAACCTTCTGTCCACTTGGAATCTGATGTAGGTAAAAAAAACTCTCCATTTGGTTGAGCCAATTGAGTGGATCTTTTCCATCAAATTTGTGCATATCCACCTTTGGTAATAGGTTCCTTTGTGGCCATGGAGTTGGATTTGAAGTAGACTGGTTAGGAGAACCACCCTGGTGGGTTTGTGGAATAGAGTTAGCTTGATGATTTGACTAATTAATGTTCAAATCTGTCATGATATCTCCCAAACTATCTTGTATGGATTGCATATTAGATTGTATGTCTTGCACCTCACTTTGAATGCCTTGCGTACTATAGTCAAGCTGGCTCACTTTGTGATCTATGTCAAAAAATATTGGTACAAAGGGTCTAGTACATCCCCCTTCTAAATCCATCTCTTCTTTGTTAGTATTTTTACCTATAGTTCAGCACCCTTACCTTGGCCCCGAGTTTGTGGACCTGCCATAAAAGGGTTTTACGATGTCGACCCTTATTGGCACTTTTGACCCAACTTTGACCAAGCAATTTTGGAATTATTTCGGCCTCAAATAAAAATATACAAAGAACATACCATATCCAAGTTTTTCTAAGCTTTCCAAAAATGTAAATAACTCAGAAAAATTCTTTGAATTGTGCACTATAGAACAATTTTATGAAAAACCATAAAATAGAGATAACTTTTGTAAAACAGATCCAAATGAGCTGAAATTTTAATGAAAGATTAATTTGATTATTTATCACCAAATTTAAAAATTTTGTAGATAAATTCACCCACAAGATTGCCCAAATCGCAGCTCTGATACCACTTGTAATGAAATTACTTCAAGAATTAAGTATAACAGTAGAATTATATCCAAATATGACTGAAATATATCCAAATATATTATAATAGATAAGCCACTTCGAGGGGGAAACCTCCACAAGATTCTATAAGAGTAGAATTCACAATATGATGATAAATGATTACCCACTACCTCCTATATATAGTCTATCTAGGCCATGGTTACTCCATAGGCCGACCTACTAATCAAAAGAAAGCATAGATAAATGTAATATAATGTCAAAGAGGGATAAGTAAGCCACAAGTTGGCTAATACTATCCTCATACATGTGATAGGTTAGGGGCGTAGCAAACAATATATGAGGAGAGGGTTTTAAAGTTGGGATCCCCATCCTTTTTGGTAATAATATTGATTTCAACACATATATCATAAACCGACAACCCATCAATAGTGGTATCAATAAAAAACTCTTATATATAGTTAAAATTATATGCTATCTTAATTTATTGACCTATCTACTTTCATTCCTCTTGTGTACCAATTAAATTTTGACCAGGACAATTCTTAAGAAGTGGTAGTACCCATTATTTTTCCCATAAGCTGAAGATCTTATATAGATATTAAATATCCTTCATAATAATACCCTTCTTTTGACTTTCTTTCATATTAGACTTAATGTATAGCCTGAACTGCACTTCTACCTAAAGGTTTTGAGTCATCATATATTTTCTTAAGATAATATTTTAAGATAGACCATCAAGATAGTCTATCACCTCTATGGGATAAACTCTCTACAATTTTACTTTTTTTGTCTCCATCATCTTTCATTGAATCTTTATACCACCATGCATCATAATATTAACATAAGGCCACTATCTATCTTGTGTGTATTTTCCCTAGGAATTTATTTCTCCTCATGTTAACCAATGCAAATCATTCTAGTTCCATTTAGTGTTTTTTCCTTATAGATGATATTTTAGGACAAGTATGGGAATTCTTTAGTCTTTTAAAATTCTATTCAATACCCGCAAGGGGGAAGACTATGGAAATCCCTCTAGTAATGATTTGGCTAACCAAAATGGTTAGATTTTATGGAATGAAATTAACTTCCATATTATCTACCACCTTATCCTTTATAATAATGATCTCCACCTTGATATAAAGTCCCAACTATGGTTTGGTGTGTTCCAAACTCACACGTTTCATGTATTTTATCTCACTTGAAATATCATCGGTGGGCATGTCAAAAATATTGTAATACATATATAGTTTTAGATGTTTTTCATTTTGTAGTAGAGGGAAAGCCCTTACATCATTATCCTTTCAAAATACTTGACAGTATTATACACACTCTAATCTTATGCTTGAGTAAATTTTTGTTTTCATGTCCATCAGATTGGTAGTCGGTGAACAACAACCCACTTTTAGTCACATGCACATTATTAGTGTTTATAGACATATAAATTTAACAAATAAATATAGGATAATATTATCTTCAACACCTTTACCGTGATTGGTAAAATCACCATTTTGATAATCAACAGTCTCTAAATAATCCTTCAAAGTCTCAAAATTACTATTCATATCTCTAAGACTTCCCTATTATATCCCTATTCAACACATACTTCACTGTCACTTGGTTCTAGAAACCTTTGTCCATTTTTGACAAGAGCACACTATCAAACAAGGACACAATACATCATTTTCATGTAGTATGACCTTGTCCACCATGATCTAATAATTATCTTTTCAAAATAACATACTTCATTACAATTCTCTTGAGCCAAGTAATATGTCAATTATAAAAAAAATTGTAAGAATTTCCTATAAAATCACATCAAGGCTCAAACTTGAATCCCTTAGGTTCTCTTACTAGCTCTCCCTAACAAAAAACATCTATATTTTGAGTAAATACTATTATTACAATTATTCTACTATACCACAGTCCTTATCCAAGCCTAACACTATTTTATTGAGGTTAAGGGCATCATTTGTCAAACATTATAATCAAATATTAATAGTTACATTTACATAATCTTTCCTAAAGAAAGAACTACATGGGTATAAGATCCACTTGAACTATGTAGGAAGCACTCAGTCAACAAGGGGGTTTCTAAGGATAGATCGTCCATATCCTACTTCCCCATTTCACCCCCTTTTGTATTTGATTTCTCTTGTAAGCTTATGTAGGACTAAGCTATCAAATTAATAGGTCTACACCAAATTGAGCTCAATATTTAAAATTTTAACTTATAGACAGGGGTGAACAAGCCCAAATTTTTGGATCTAATGTACAATCTATTTGGATAAAGCCACAATATCGTACAACAATACACTATAACCTTGCTTGCCTCCTATAGCCTTGTTTCAATATATAATATATTTCTATTTATTGGTTATTTAAATTAGTCACAACTCATGGAAAGTTGTTACAGTGTGAACAACCATTGATCTAATTTTTTTACATGATATCGTTAAAACCAAGTTCTAGTGACTACCATTGACCTAGTGAGATAACCAATGTTTTCTCCATCTATAACTAGGGAAGTCAATTTTTTATTTCTCTTTATACATTGACACAAGTAGTAATTAGTGCCCTCTTCATTGTCTTCATTTTTAATAAGTATAAAAACATGCCCTGTATCATAAAAACTCATTTTTAATGACAATATGAAGATATATAATGATAATAAATTGTACTTAATGAAAAATACTTTACCTAGCTATATTAGATTAGATACATGGTTAAATTCATTTAATGATGTCATATTTTTAAGTTAAAATGTTTTTGGAAATTGATGTGTTGATTAGGATTAGAGGTTTGGAAGTCCAATCATCCACCCACTCTTATGACTCACACTCATTCCAAACAAATTCAATGCATAGAAAATAGAAACATGTCAAGTGTCTCATATGAATAGTCTAAGATCTTGTATTTGAGCTATAAAATGAGTGAAAGTCACTTGAACCCATTAGATTCATACAATCCTCATACTTTGCCAAGTGTTCTTCCTCCATTAATTACAAATGTCTACAAATAGTAGAATTTGGTTGAGCACCATGACACATGTTCTCATTACACCATTCAACCATGGTTTTTGCATTTATCAGATGAACACCCTCTTCAAATTTCAATTCCTCCCTTATAATAACTCTTTTTACACATACTCTAGCACCATCATGCTCCCCTTTTCCATGGCCAACCTTGATGAAACTCCAATTTTTTTTTACAACAATGGTAACATGCGTCTTGCTCAACCAATAAAACATCCATGACTTTTTGAATTACAATGTGAAATTATCTGACCAAATGTAATGTTGATTTAAATTAATATTCCTCTAACTCAACTATTCATAGAACTTCTAAAAATAACCTTTCACATACTCTGAACAATGTGACTAGTCATCACTAATATATAAATGGTACTCTTTTAATATTTTATATTATTTCTCTATATTATTAGGTGCATGCATGAATACTATGTGAATGAATATGGCAACTTGTGATGAGTTGTAATACTATGATTGAACTTTCATTTAGGTTTTGAATGTGTAATTTTGATCAAATTAAACTAATGAAACAATCAAACCAAGTGGGAATGTATCCTTTCTTATCTTAAAATGTTCATCCAACCATCTAGATATGTGTGTGTGCCTTGCATACTCATAAACAATTTTCTCTCAAAATTTAACAAAAAAATCAGAAATAGATATCTTTTTGTAACAATCTCACACCTTTTAGATTATTTGTCATAATTTACTTGATAAGTCATTGATTTATATTTTATTAAACCAACTAATTCTTGTCCAATTTCAATTTTAATTTCTTCATGGATATATTTTTTTTAATTTTGGCAATCCACCACAAATGCTATAATTTCCATTTAAACATGATTGGTTATAAAATAATTGTCCATCTGATCTTAAAAAAAATATAGTTGGAATTAATTCCCTAGATGATTTTGGTGGAAATTCAATGCCACACTCCTAAAAAATGTTGTTAGTATGAAAATTATATTGAATATGGTGAAAAACATCATAGTGCAATGAAAATTCAAAATGTTGCCTACAACAAGTGGTGCATGTGTGATTTATTTTTACATAAAAATGTTTGTCCATCTCAAAATATATTTAACAAATATAAATTTATGGATGTTTTTCCAGAAACTTAGAGTGAAATTATGTTTGAATCATATCCAATAAATGTTTCAGATGCAGTTCATGGTTACAAGAGCCAACTCTTATTTTCACTACAACTCATGCATTGGGCAAAACTCTTGTATTGTCTTTCCAAAATTGAACAAGTAACTCTTTGAGAGTATCAGCTATAGCCTTATCCTTTCATGAAAGTCTACTAGATAATACCCAGAGATCATTGGTATTAGGTTTATTAAGTCTTTCATGTATTTCAATTGCTTTTATTAATGTTTTTTTATTTATATTAAGTTTTCATCTTGTTTTTGAAACCATTCAATTTTTCCTTGTTTGGTCACTTACTGCACAAGTTGTAAGTATATGTTGGGTAACATTACAATATTTGATGCATGTTTTTGAGCCTATAATATGATATGCATATTTTTAATAATTTCATCATTTTCATCATCCATGTTAGATGTTCTTAGTCCTAATGTGTACATTATAGGTCTCATATTAATCAATTTTATCAATGAGATAAATAATTGACATATTTGACTATCATAATCCAAATTATGAAAGAAATTATCCCAAATTTGTTGAGCTAATATTATTGAATGGCAATTAGAAATTTTGTTATGCATTGGTTCTAAAATATTTTCATCGAATTCAATTAAGTATTTATCTTTTCTATGCATAATTCTCAGAGGTGTTATTAGTGGTGGAATTTGTTGAGAAGTTGTTTCAAAATTATTATTACTTTAATTGTTTAGAGGTGGGATGACATTTTATTCATTGTTTATTTCTTCATTATATGTTTCCATAAAATTTTCTTGATTGTTAATTTCATCATTATTTATTTCCATTAAATTTTATTCATTCATGGGGGGTGAAGCATCATACATAGACTCTATTATGGAGTTAATCTACACCCTTGGAGAGAGTTCTTAAGGTTCCCTCCAACTAGGCCATAATATGGGAACAAACCCACACTGTGGGTAACCTATGATGGGGATGAACCTCCAGAGAAGGCCTTCTTCCTTCTGATGGATCACTTAAACTAATGTTTTCATAGGGAAAAGGGTTAGAAGGGGGGAAGGGATTGTAAGAAAGCTAAAAATGTGATGCACTAAATAAAAATGGGAAACTCCCATAAGTTTGAACCTAAATTAGATCATCACAAGATAATGCTAGCTCACATAACCTCATAGACTAGCTAATTGCATAAGTATTTCATGGATTAGGTTAATAAAGAACACTAATCTATATCTACAAACAATTTGTAAACACCCTAAAAGAGGTTATAAAAGAGGATAATGGATGAGAAAGATTCTCCTTCACTATGCCATCAATCAAAACTCACTCAACACAGATCCAAGGTAAGAGATAGGTAAAGAAAGTCTTTTATTGCTTCAAGAGGTAGTTCTTAGAAATTCTTGATAGGGTCTAACCTAATCAAGAGGATATCTTGAAATATCTCAAAAAATCCCCTGATACTTAAAAAATTGAGCATGTTTTTACAAATGAGAAAGAATGGGTGATATATAAAAAAGGGGAAGAGAGAAGAGGGAGCATGTTAACCAAGAATAAGCAATGAGATGCCACCTTTAAATGAATAATCCACCACACTTAATCCAATCTAGACTATCCCTTCATCAAGAAGTTAGCATGTATTTGCTCTAATTAGTCTTCAAGTTCTTCTCATTAGTTGAGTAAAAAGCACTAGAAGATAATAATCTATTTTATAGATGATGAGTCATGATCATTTCAAGGATCAAAGATCCTTAAGATATAAAAAGCATTAATTGATACACTATTCTCTCCAATCGTTAAATCTCTTTGCTTTGATCTTTCATGCCATTTCCCTCTTGCTTTCACTGTAAGGACAAAGTCTTCATATCTTGAATCCAGATAGATACATTCCATGTCTGCTTTTAGCTACTGTAGGCACTATTTGTTGAAGTTGTGACCATATTAGAAGATGAGACACTCCATTAATCACATATATATATTTATTTAAATATCTAAGCATAGGTCTACTATATATGAAAACCAATCCTATTTATTAGTTTTTCTATAGCTATAATGTCTATGAAATGAAGTTCACCAGGTGTTTGACCTCGCTTTGACAACAATTTATCACCTTTTATCTATATTAGGTCTAAAATACCTATATATCTCCATAGATTTATAATAGTGATGCTCAATCAATAAAATATCCATTCTAGTTCAATCTAGATCATCTTCAAACTTGGCTCCTATGCATTTACTTGCCTGGATCAAAAATAGCTTTGTCGACCTCCATTGGAAGTTTCCTAGGCTCACCTTTTTTCATTAGCCATGAATTATTGATTTGGGACTATCAAATTTAGAAATTTTTTGACCTTACACTTGATCTAAGCTCCATTAACTTATTGACCTTACTCGCACCATTGATATTTCTTTGTATGAATGAATGCGAGCCATAGATATTCTATTAGTTTAATGCACTTAAGACACTTTTCACCCATGAATTTTATTTTAGGATCCACTAACCTCTTGGTCCACTATTCATTGTTGATCTTTGATCACATGATTAAATGTACACTATCAATCTACTTGGACCCACTAACATAGCCAATTATTACATGTCATTAGATATTTGATCTGATCGAACTCTAACCATTGATATTACTCTAGGAAATTTTTGACTCTTTGACCTTGTGCATACTATAGATATTCTACCCAAGCTCCTAAGATCTTGACACTTATCAAATTTTTGTTCAACCTAGGAACATTTAATTTTAAATGTTTATTTCATGAGGCCTAATTTTGACGTCTGTGTACATGTACCACTGTGCAAGTTCAACTTATAATACCCATATCTTGAGATAAAAAGCTCATCAAGATACAAAATTTATAGAGCATAATTTATGAATGAAGAACTTAATGTCCATGTGATCCTTTAGATCTGAGAGGATTTCTAATCATACTTATAAAATGCATAATCAAGCTAACTAATCCATTTATTCATGATGTGTGATGATGGTTTGGATCTTCAAAACTTGATTTTATCATATTTTGATCATTTATGGGTCAGTAAATCCAATCATCATCTTTATATAGGTAGAATCTTGGTATGTGTACCAAAATTATCCAACATATTTGGTGACTCATAGGGAAGCATGCTTGAGCTACTTGAGAACCTAGGATAATTACCTTATTTGATCCATTGGGTATGGAGTCATAAATATTTTCTCTTATCTAACATGAAATAATGCAAGGATACCCTTTTAGATAACTTCCTCTTGAATAAAAAGGAACAACAATAATAAACAAAACAAACAAAGTGCCCAAGGCACTTTAGAAAAGGAAACACACAACATGAAAAGAATGTACACAAGGCACTTAGAGGAAAATAAGAAAAATATTCTCATATGTAAAGGGATGTAACTTAAAAGTATATTCCTCCTAGATCAAATTAAAAATATTTAACATCACTCACTTGTGGTGAACTAGGATGGAAAACACCTTGCTTTTGAGAGGTCATGATAGGTGAGATAAGATGATTGATTGCTAACTCTTTTGGCATGCTCTCAAGAGGATGAAATGGGATAAATATGTATCCAATGTAGACATATTGGTCTATTTATTCAAGTATTTATCCAAAATGGACTATAGGAGTACCTGTAACCTCCTCATCTGATGGCTCCTTTAAACATGGAGGTTGATTGTCTAGGCTTAGGTAAAAAAGCTCTAAGTCATCCTAAAACGCTGCTTCCTCTTGGTCATCTAGGAAAATGCCAATTTCAACACCATACTTTATTTTCTTACTTTTAAATGAGCCATATGGTAGATCATCTATCCATCCAAAGTTCAAAATTTCATGTTCTTATGGCTCTAGCTCTGACCATTCTCCTTCATTCTTGAAGGCATCAATACTACCTTTAATAGATAATTCATCTTGAGACTAGTCAAATTATTCAACCTAATTTTCAAGTTCATTTTCATGCTTTGGAGGAGGCATAGGATGGTTTATAACCTCTATTTGGTCCATAAAGTCATGGTACAACTATTTCCATACTTTATCCTAATTCTCATTTTTCTTTATTTCTTCCTCATATTCATCCTCAACTTAATCAATTGACTGGTTGATTGATGCAACCTCATAAATTTTTATACTTTACTCATCCTCATATTAAACCCCACCAAATAGAATATCTTAGAACAAATCAAGATCCCCTTTTCTCTCAGCTTCATCCTAAATACACCTCCTTTCAAATATGAAGGCATTAGTACTGTCCTTAAGCTCTAATTCATTAGTGTCAAAGCCATGCCAATAAGGCTATTCTAAACCTAAAATTTCCTCCTCTGAATGGAATGGGATACCTATCATAATCTCCTCATCATAGATACTTGTGTTTTATTCTTTAGGTTCACCTATGCTTATAATATCCTCCTCTATTCTTTGTAAAATAGACTCTTTATCCAAGAGGGAGATGGTGGGAGGGTGAAAATGTTTACCTTACTTGTAGCTTAGGAGAGTATCCTTTAAGTTAGTGAATTTTAAGTCTATCTTTGGTGGTAGCTCTTGGGGAAGGAAGACAGATTCATGAAAATTTTGTATGGCAAGCTCATTGAGCTAAGCTAACACCTCTTTTTCTTGAACTAGTTCTTGGACTACCTCATCAAGCAATTCCTCTCTCTTCTTTGTGCCCTCTTTGATTGATTTACATGAGGAAAAAGCATAAGGTTTGGACACATTTTATTTTTACTGAATGTGTGTGGAAGAGGGTGGTTTCACAAGAGCAGGTATGACCCAGTCAGGGTCATTGGCATAGGAGAAGATCCATGATGGGATGGCTTGATATTATTTAGTTGAATGGCCCTTAATGATTATCCTGAATCCTGATAGAGGTGAGATTTGATAAGGTGGTCTAAGGGGATAGGTCTGAGCATGAATTGGATTAGGAGAGGGTATTTTGGGGCTAGGGTTGGTTTCTCTCTATCTCAAGAACAATTGATAGTCATTTTTCCTCTTCGCTTGCTCTTGCCTAACCAAACATTCTTCTTGAAACCTTAACTCTTGATCCTAAACATAATCTTGGTGTTAAAGATTCTATTGTTTCCTATAATACTCTTCTTCCCTATTAACCTCTCTTAATTATTTTTCAAGATCAAGCCATATCTACCTACGGCTCTTTTTTGGTTGACTAAAGATAGGCAAATTTTGACAAGGATAATATATTAAATCTTGAGGGCCACTTGGGGTGAAGCCATTAACATTGATAACTTGATATGAAGGATAAGGAATGAAAGAACATGAATTTTGATCAAATGGGGGATGATACATACCAGATAATGGTGATTAGGCACCTAGGCTACTTATATCATTTGATGTTCATAGTGGAGTCATCATTAATGTTTGCACATGTGCCTCCAAAGGTTGATTGCACTAAAAGGCAACACTAAGAATCTTTCAGTGAGATTTATAATGTAGTAAAATCCCATTAAGCATTCCAAAAGATATTATGTCATTAATTTTTACCCTTGGAGAGAGTTATTTAGGCTCCCTCTACTAAGCCATAATATGAGAAAAACCCCAAGTTGTGGGTAACCTATGATGGGGTTGAACCTCTGGAGAAAGCTAGATTCCTTCAGATGGATCACCTAAACTAATTTTGTCATAGGGAAAAGGGTTAGAAAGGGGGAAAGTGCTCCTAAGAAAGCTAATAAGGTGATGCACCAAATAAAAATGGTAAACTCCCATAATATTGAACCCACATGAGATCAACACAAGATAATGCTAGCTCACACAACCTCATAGACTAGCTGATTACATAAGTATTTCATGGACTAGGTTTAGGTATAATAGTAATCTAGACTTAGAAATAGCTTGAAAACACTCTAAAAGAGGTCAAAATGGACGAAAATGGATGAGGAATATTCTCCTTCACTATGCCATCATGCACAACTCACTCAACACAGATCTAAGGCAAGAGATAGGTAAATAAAGTCTTTTATTTCTTCAAGAGGTAGTTATTATAAATACTTGATAGGGTTTAACCTAATAAAGAGGAGGATATCTTGAAATATCTCAAAGAATCCCCTAATACTCCCAAATATGAACATCTTTTTACAAATGATAAAGCATGGGTGATAGATAGAAAAAGGGAAGAGAGAAGAGGGAGCGCATTAACTAAGAATAATCAATGAGCTGCCACTTTTTAAGGAATGATCCAACATACTTAATCTAATTTGGACTATCCATTCATCAAAAATTTAACATAAATTTTCTCCAATTAGTCTTCAAGTTCTTCTCATTGGTTGAGCAAAAAGCACTAGAAGACAAAAGTCTATTTTGTAGATGATGAGTCATGATCCTTTCAAGGAAGAAATATCCTTAAGATATAAATAATATTAAATGATCCACTATGATATAAAATCCCCAAATCCCTTTGCTTTAATCTTCCATTCCATCTCCTACTTGCTTTCGATGTAAGGATAAATCCCTCATATCCTGAATCCAAACATATCTATGCCATGTCTGGTTTTAGCAGCTACAAGTACTTATTTGTTGAATTTATGACCATATTGGAAGATGAGACACTCCTTTATTAATCACATATCTATCCCTATTTAAATATTTGAGCATAAGTATACTATATATGAAAACCAATTCCATCTATTAGTTTTCATATAGCTATAATATTGATGATATTAATCTCGCCAGGTGTTTGACCTTACTTCAATAATAAGTTACCACCCTTTTGTTCATATGAGGTCTAAATTACCTATTATACCTCCATGGATCTCTAATAGTGACAATATATCCCTAAAATATCTATTTTAGATCAACTTGGATCATCTTCAAACTCAAATCCTATGCATTTACTTGTTTGGGTTAAAAACAACTTCATTGACCTCCACCAGAAGTTTCATGAGATCACCCTTATTCATTGTCTATAAAATTATTGATTCAAGACTATCAAATTTAGACACTTGGTGGCATCGATATTAATCTAATCTCCATTAAATTATTGACCTTACTCACACTATTGATCTTTTTCTTTATGAACAAATGTGACCCATATATCTTCTACCAATTTAACACGCTTAAGACACTTGTCACCCACACATTTACTTTTAGGATCTACTTAGATTTTTACCCACCACTCACCATTTATCTTTGATCACATGATTAAATTCACACCATTGATATGATTGGACCCACTAACATCGTTATTTGCTATATGTTGTTAGATCTTTGATTTGATCGAACACTAATCATTGATCTTGTTCCAAGTACTTTTTGACTCTTTGACCTTACACGTATTGTATAGATTCTACTAGAGCTCCTGATATCTTGACACCTATCATATCTACATTTAACCTAAGAACATTTTAATTTGAACAACCATTTCATGAGGCCTAATTTTGATGTCTGCATGCATGTCCCACTCTGTAAGTTCAACTTTAAAGACCTATATCTTGAGATAGAAAGTTCATCAAGATAAAAAATTTATAGATCATGATTTAGGCATAAATAAATTCATGTCCATGTGATCCTTTAGCTCTAAGATGATTTCTAAGAATACTTATAAAATGTGCAATTGGGCTAACCAATCCATTTCTTCATGACGTGTGATGATGTTCTAGTTATTCAAAGCTTTATTTTGCCATATTTTGATTATTTGGGGGTGTGTTGTTATCCCTAAGTGTATCAGTGTTTGGTAGAAGAATTAGGTTCTTGAGATTTCTAGATTTTATGCATATTCACCTATTTAGTTTGTAAACTATGTAAGAGATACCAATTTAATTTAGTGGCCACTATGTAACTAATTTTCCACTTGAAAAACATAGCTCAATAGACAAGATGATAATATGTAATCATGGATTAAAAATAGGTAAAAAATTGAAGTTGTACTTGACCTTAACACCCTTTGTGTCAAGAATTGGCTACATACCAATACTCTAAAGAGGGATCAAAATAGATCTAGTTATCCCATGAAATAGTGGGGTGTGTAAAATTGTTATAACATGTTAAATGTTGATACCATCCTAGTGTGATTAAGTGATTCAATCATGACTTGTAACCTTGGAGTGTATTTAGACTTTAGTTTAGGGCTACTAGGGATATATGTTATCATAATTGAGAGAAATAGGGAATTTGATTTCACTGTGATGTTATAATTCTTGTGTTTTTTATGTGTGTAACCCTCTTGTGTGAAAAATGGTTTGAAAAGTGATTATACATGAGTATTTATACAAAACAACAATTAGTTGGTAGGAAGACAACTTCTATTGGGGTGGACAACAGTGGGGTGTGTTATTATCCCAATAGGGTGATCTTGTCCTAAGGGAAATAAAATTTAAGATAAGATTATGAATTAATCTGACCATGAACCTAAGATACTAATAAAGATACATGGATACATTTTGAAGTGCTTTATGGCCTTTGAAGGAGCGAGTCATCATGTAAAAAGTGAAGGAAAGTAGTCAAAAGGCCCCATAATAGGTCATGAGATAAGTATGTTAAAAGGGTGACCAAAAGTGCATGATTTTATCTTAAATGTTATTTTATGGCTAAATTTCCCCCCATTTTATTCTAGTAATGTAACAACGTTGCAATACTAGATTAAAAGGAAAAAATTCATACATGAATTTACCTGTGAAATGTAGTCTTGAATGTAGGTCATAACACTAAATTGTGCTTCATGTAAACTTGCAATGAACCATGTGTAAAATAAGTATTTAATTAGGATGAGAATAAATAATAAAATAAAAAAAAATTATAATTATAATAACAAGGAATAAATACACCTAATTAGGTACATGAACTATTGTGGTTTTGGTGAAAAAACTACTAACTATAGAGGGTGGGCCTTCAAAGACTTCATTTTCATTGAAAATATTGGTTTGGAATGTGCATTCCATAATAATCATTTATTAGGAGAGTATGATTATGAAATAAATGTATGTTTGAATCCATCATTGTATACTCAAGGTAGTGAAATAGCTTGAAATCCACGTATAAATCCTGATAGAATGTTCTAGTGTAAAAATAATGCAAAAAGGGGTGAACCAACCACTATAGACATAATAAGCTCATTTTTTGTGAAAAAATGGTGAAAAATAGTGAAAAAATTAGTGTAAATAGTTTTTATAATATGATTCTAGTGTATACAACATGGATAATGACAAGTTTTACCATTCCATTTTTTGGAAATGATGTAAAACTAATCAAGGAGGAAGTCATGTAACGTACACACGCCCCTAATTTGATATCTGGTGTATATAGATTCTAATACTGAGTAATAATAATTAATTTTTTTATTTAAAACCTATGTATAATGTGTAACACATGTCGTACATGATGCCCCTAAACTAGGTAAATCTAAGACAAAATATGAGAATTGAGACTATAAATCTATTACAAATTGATCTGGATTGCCTAACATTTTGATAGATTTAGAAATTGTTTTTTTTCAAGTTCTAGGACAATAACTCCCTATTTGTAAAAAAACATGGTGCACTCATATCCATTTGGAGCCATCTATCTAAGCTACTTCTTGAGTGTATTATGAGTATGATATATGATTCACTATATGAGGACTAAAAAATTTTACGTGTTTTTCTATGTACTGTATTGAGTAGGATTAATATATAAGACAAACCACTATGCATGCCCCATATTTTAAGGTGATTTTTTGAGCCTATGCAATAAATTAACTCAAAATAAAAATTTATACAATATTTTTTATTTAAAATATGTAAATTTGAGTAGTAGTGATAACATGGAAAAGCATGGATCATTATAGATAAACCGAGTATAGTAGTAATGTGAGATGCATGTAGCAATATACGTACATAGTGTAAATGCCAAAATAGATATTATCAAATAGGTAATAAAAGTGAGTATTGGAGTATGAATATAACTACTTAGGTATGGATACATGATATCCATCATGGCATCAAAATTTGTGCAAACTGAGAAAACAAGAAAGCAAGTTTCATGGACACAATGCACATGAACATAAAGTATACGCACAACACACAAATCACAAAAATATAAGGTCAAGGGGACATATACAAGGTAAATATTAAAATTTCACTCATACACATAGAATTAAATATAAGGACATGTTCAAATGTCCTCACACACATAAAAATAGATAATAAAGGCTTAGATCCATGGACAATGACATATTAAAATGTCCTCAAGCAAAGAAACACACACAATAACATGTTCAAATGTCCTCACACACATATAATAAAAATAATTAAGGCTTATATCCACACACAAAAACATATTCAAATTTCCTTAAGCAAATTAAAGCACACAAGATATGAAGCATGAAATCAAACATGAAAACCATGCATGGGTATATGTAATTAATTAACATAAGTAATTTAGACATGAGTAGATTAAATAATTAGATAAATCATAGAATATAAATGTAATAGTACATGAGACATATCAAGAGATGTAATGAAATGAAAAAATTGAGTTGTGAACAATAAAGGATATCCATAGAAAGAGAAAACCTATGTATGAGATGTCCCCAATGAGCTTGATGATGTATATATAAGATGTAGAAGCTATGTGTATGGTTTATATTTGAGTAATAATAATTTTTAATCACTAGGAAAACATCGGTATAATATGAAAATAATGGGGTGTTTTCATATCTAAATGTAATTTTTGAGTGTGTGACAATGAAGTAACTTGTCTGGGGATAACAACCTGTATTACCTACAATTACTCATGTTCACTTGTGAAGCATATATGATATAAAAATTAGATAAAGGTAAATACTAAATACTATGAACAAATTAACTAATGTAATGAACTAAACATAAACATGCATAGGTCTTGATTTTGTATTTTTTTTTAATATTCAACTTTTTTAAAATATTTTTCCATATATATGAACTAAGTAATAGAAGGATACTAACCAATGATTTTGTTGGAACATTAATATTTGTCAGGTTAATTTAATGTCCCAAATTATTCCATAGTATAAATAATATATGTTATATTTATTATTTAATTATAAAAAAGTATAAATATACAAAGATGCTATAATAATCCTAGGGAAGAAAAAGGATAATTCTAGGTAGCTAAACATCAATACTCACTAGAATAACCTAGGAGTTGAGATTTTAAAATACAAAACCTTTATCATGAAAATGAGATGAGAAATACATATTATGAACATATAAACAATATACATACACCAAGGATATTGGATAACATTACAAATAAAGATAAACAAGAACCTCGTATTTGCTAATTTAAAAATAGATAAAAATTATATTTTCAATATCACCAAGGTTTCACAATGGTACAAAATCCTAACAGATTAAACATAAATTCTACACTTTAGAATATTTACATGTATTCACTATCTAACAATAGTATTTTAACAAATTGAAAGAGGTTTAATCAATTTTGAATAATGTGCTCATACACATCATTCATAAATAAAAATTCATGGCACAAAGTCCTATAAATCAATTATGTATTAATCCTTCATGGGGATGTACATATAGACTCCTTCCTTCCATCTTGCCAAAAGTTCTCATAATATCAAAAAAAATATTTTACAATGTGCATAGCCTATATTTATATTTAAAATCTTTTTTGGTGCACTTTGAAACTAACCATTTAGGGCAAGTCAAAATGGCATCACTTGGCAAGACAGGGAAATATATCTGGGTCAATGCTAAATAGTTCAAGGGCATTTTAAAATGTAGACTTGCTTGCGTGAAATGGTCACATGAAAAGTAGAAACACGGGCAGAGATTGCATAAACAAGATAAGAAACAAAAAGATGTTGTCAAAATGTGCCCTCCTTCACACTTAAGTGGTGACAGTCAGTTGTGTGGTAGCAGCACATTAGGTGATTCTGTCAGTTACAGCCCTACCTCCACACCTCTCGCTTGGTGCCCAGATCTTTATGTGCAAGAACTTTTGAGGGCCAAGAGGAGGTTGGAGCTCCTAGAGTCTAAGGAGCAAGAAAGTTACCGCAATATACAGGTGCTAATTGCAGCAAATAAAACTCTTGCAGACAATAACAACACTTTAAAAGCTCAAATCTCAATGCTACAAGAAACACTTTCAGCCGAGAAGCTTGAATTGCAAAACATGAAGGATGAATGGAAAATATTGAATGTTACGTTGGAAACAAACAAGGTCACAACAAATACCGAGTCATCTCATAATAAGGAGAAAATGATTCTTCACACTAGTTTGCTAGGAAAGGCAGAGGTTGAAGAGGAGAGGAGAAGTTTTGCAAAAGTCACCAAAACTTGGGACAAAAATAACAAACACCTTGATATGGCAAGAGAAGAGACAAAGATTCATGTGAACACACAAGACAGAGAGGTCAAGGAAAGGTAGCTTAGGGCATCCAATATAATTATCAAGGGGATAAAAGACTATGGGGAAGGTGAACATACGCTTGACTTAACGAGGGATTTCCTACAAGATGTGTTGTTGTGGCAAGGACAAATCTGCCAAGCTTGGAGGGTTGGCAAACCATACGTTGAGAGAAATAGGCCAATCAAGGTAGTTATGCCCAGCATTAGAGACAAACAAAATCTACTTAACAAAGAACAGCTCTTGAGGGGTTCTCGCTTCGTTTTAGAGGAGGATTTAACTATGAGATAGCAAATAAAAAGAAGGATGGAAATGGAAAAAATCAAAACAGCTAGAAATGAAGGCAAAAGAGCTTGGATGTTCAAGGAAAAAGCAATTATTGCTCATTTTGGCCACCGCTCCAATGAAGGGTAGCAAGAAGGCAACAAAGGTGCGACAACAAACACCTTAACATGTAGCGATACCACAAGATCCAAAATCATGCTTAGCGATAAAAACTCAACTTCGAGTCTTTCACATCAAAACAAATAGCAATCAAGCTTAACCCAGGCGTCCTTAAGTTTAGTTTGTTGGAATTGCAGAGGTTATCTGTGGAGACGTGGGCCTAGGTTAGGACCTATTGCGGAAGGCAAAGACATTATTTGTCTCATAGAGACATATGAGCATGAGGGATGTAAGACCCCATTGTTTGAAGGCTACTGGAAGATGGCAGTGTGGAATGAGGCAACGGGAAATGGTAAAGGTCATGGAGGTATAATGGTTCTAGTAAAAGAAAGAGAAGGTCATGCCATTCAACTGGAAAAGACTGATTCTAATAAATAATTTATATGGTTTAAAATCATGGAAAATAACACTCTTCTCAGGATCACAGCCTATTACTTTGCTCCACAAGTATCTAAAACTTATAAAAAGTGTGGCTTAGAGCACAATGACCCCTATGCTGCGTTAAAGAAAGATGTTGCTATTTTTTTGCAGCGTGGGGATGTTCTTCTTGTTGGAGATTTCAATGCTAGGACAACAAATTGGTAAGCAAGTATTTTCAGCTTCGAAGTAAATGATAACCCTATTTGGCTCACAGAAGAGAGAAATCAGCAATGGGAAAGAATATTCAAAGATGCTAAAGGCTAAAATAATTTTGGGGAATAATTGATCACTCTATGTGGCACATTTGATCTAATAATCTGTAATGGTTTGGCTAGATGGGCTAAGTTGGGAAATTTCACTTGCAACACATACAACGAGGCAAGTGTGGTAGATTATGTAATTTGTTCACAGAATTTGTATAAAAATATTAAAGAAGTTGAAATTGGAGAGCACATTTGGGATCTAAAATCAGATCATAGACCGCTGTACATAAATTTGTATTGGGCAAAGGATAGGCGGCCTGGGGCAAAAATCCAAGGCCCTCAACACCCACCTTCTCAGGGTAGAATTTTGTTAACTTCAGAAAATAGTAACACTTTCAGAGCTACTCTTGAGGAACTTTGTATGGGACACCCTATGTATAAGCATGGTGTTAACAGTCATGACTTATGAAGTCTGATTCACGAGGCTCTTTCAAAATGCAAGAGAGCAAAAATAGAAAATCTGAAATTAATTGTTTTCCAACCAATGCATGGTTTGACAAGGAATGCAAGAGGGCTAGGAGAAACCTAAGGGAGTTGAATAAAACTAACCTTGACATTAAGGCCTAAAAATAGATCCTAAAGAAGAAAAAAACTGATTTTATGTTCACAAGGAGAGAGGAGCTAATTTTCTTGGGCAGAAATAACCCCAAACATTTTTAGAAAGAACTCTAACCAAGGATAAAGCAAACTAAAAATAATACTACTGCCACCCAATGGTTTGAGTATGCTAAAAAACTTTATGAACAAGAGGGTGGAGTGGGACAACCACCTTTGGTCAACGATACTACAAATATTTTCACTGTGCAAGAGATAGAGACAGGGATTAAGAAGTTGGGTGGAGGTAAAGCAAAAGATCTTGTTGAACTTCAAGCTAAATATTTGAAGTGGGGTATGAAAACTATTGCACCACACATCACTGAAATCTTCAACAAAATCTACCAAGAGGGGTTTCTGAAAGATTTGACAATCAGCCTTGCAATACCACTTTTTAAGAGTGGTGATGTTAACAATCCCTCCAACTACAGGACTATAATGATCAATCCCCTCTTTGCTAAACTTTTTGGTAGCATGATAGAAACTAGGATTAGCAAATGGGCAAAAGAAAACCATAAACGTGCTAAAGGGCAAGCTAGTTTTAGGCCAAAGCACTCGACAGTGGATCACTGTGTCACTCTAAGACACATTATTGAAAAAGAGTGGGAGAAAAAGGAAGTAGTTTTTTGTTGCTTTGTTGACTTCAAAAAGGCTTTTGATACCGTTATGAGAGACAAACTTTGGTTCAAGATGGAAGAATTGGGGATTCCTAGGCATCTCAGAGCTACTATTCATAGGATGTACAAAGAGGTGAAAGTGAAAATTAGAACTTCAGATGGCATTTCAGAATGTTTTAGGAGCGATATCGGGGTCAAACAGGGTTGCCCTTTGTCTCCTACTTTATTTGGTTTATATATTGACAAACTGGAAGAGTGGTTAAACATGCAAAAGCGTGAAGGCATTCATCTAGGTGAATTTGTTATAAAGTTGCTCTTATATGCAGATGATCTCATTTTAATTGCCAAATCTACCTGTGGTTTGCAAGACCATCTATCTTCTCTTGAGTGCTTTTGAAAAATGGTGGGGATGCAGGTCAATATTAGCAAAACCAAGGTTATGATTTTCTCTAATAATAAAAAATAGCATCAACATGAATTTTATTACAATGGAAGTCTTCTCGAAGAGGTTGCAGATTATAAATACCTTGGCATCGATTTCAACAAAAAGCTAAGCTGGTCTAGCTGCAGGTATAAAAGGACATTAGGTGGGTGGAAGGCTTTCTATGCTCTTCAAAATAAGTGCCATGAAGCAGAGTTGTGGGATTGGAAAACTATTCAAACCTTGTTTGGTCTTCTTGTGCTGCCAGTTGTTCTTTACGGGTGCGAAGTATGGGCCAACAACACTACTATAGCACAATGGAAACAAATTGAAGGAATCCAGAAGCACTTGATTACAAGCAAGTTTAAAATCAAAAGCATTGTTCCATATGACATCATGCTAAGTGAAATGAGGGCTGTTCCTATCGAGGCACTTGCTATGGTTTGCCTTTTAAGGTATTTAAAAAGAATCAAAAAATGGAAGAGGATAGATGGCCTAAAGTTGTTTTTAGTGACACACTATGTAAGTGAAAAAGGACATGGATGTAACAAAACATCAAATGGATGAGTAAATGGAATATTTAATTCAATATGTGCCCCACAAATAATAAAGAAATAAAAGTCTTTGTTATGGAGAAATTCTACAAGAGAAATTGGGGAAGCGAGATCAGGAGGAAGAAACTATATTATATAAATGAGTTCAACCCCACTTGTGATCAACTCCAAAAAGCATACATAGGAGCCAACATTTCTTGGAGGGCTAAAATTCTTATTGCTCAGCTGAGAACCAACTCTCACCAACTTCATTGTGAGACCGGGCATTGGAAGAGGCCAAAGGAGGCTTGGGAAGAGAGAATTTGCAGGTTTTGCAATTCTGGGAAAGTGGAAATTGAACAACACTTTATTCTAGATTGTGAGGCCTACAAGGATAGTAGAGATAAATTTGTGGATACTATATGTGACAGTTCTTGGCATAACCTATTCAACAAAGAGTATATTGAGCAATTGGGGGGCTCATCATCAGCCTACACAAGAAGCGAACAATGCTACTTAAATCTGCTTGAGTTGTCTTGCTATCCCATAGGCTATTTTTAGTCTCGTGGACATTAAAATTTATGTTGTTGTTGTATCGTAAAATAGGTGTAACCACCTTATAACCATCGATAACTAGATTCATAACCACCTTTATCATGAATTGTTTCTATTTCACTATTAATTTTCCCCAAATAAATTAAAAAATAAAATATGACATTTTTAAGTTATTAAAAAAAGTGCAATGAATAAATAGGAAGTTAGAGAGATTAAAAGTGATTTTTAATGGAAAGAAGAATAATTTTTGAAGAAGCCTGCTCAACTAATGCAACTAGATCTGACTCCTCCCTTTAGCTTCTCTTCATTATACACAATTTATTCTTTCTTAATCTCAAGATCCTTTGCACCCGTTTAACTACAATTTTTTTCTGTATCTTATAATGAATTATATATATTTGGGGCACTAACTAAATTACAAGGGTTTTTAGGTCCTATCTATTCCATACTCATATTCTCACTCCATTACTCCATTTCACTATTTGGTAAATAAATTATTTATTTGATGATTCAATAGCCTCAAAATCTTGATCATTTGAACCAATCAATGATATAAAATATATGTCTTCTTGGAGAATATAGTGGTATTGACCAGCTCGAGTAATCATGTCATATTGTATTACTAGAATGAGGTCTACACAAGTTAAGAATTCCACTTGGTGAGTCACATATAATATTGTTTTTGAACTCAACATTCCTTATGAGCATTTATTGAAGATGTGAGTCTTAGTGTCTACATCCATTGAAAGGATCATCAAGAAAATAAATGTGTGCATCTTGGTATATATCATGAGTGAGATGCACTTTTTACTTTCTCCCACCACTCAAGTTAATACCCCTTTCTCTTGACCAATATATTCTACAAAATTTTGTATTGCATCTTGTTTTACTTGGGACTTAATTCATCTATCATTCACATCAGTTGTAAAGATGATAGACACTATTGAGGATAATTTGTCTCATCATAAATTTTGGTTATTTATTACATTTAATCGAAACAAGCTCAGTATTATATCATACATAAGGATATGTTGGCAAAATATTTGGCAAAAGTTCTTCATGCATTCTAATTTTAACATATAGAGTATGGCATGTCATTTTTAAGGGATTTGGTGCTTTCTATATTAGGTGAAAAAAAACTAGATGTTGATCTTTACCATTAGAGGAAGACTCCCTTTCCTCAATTATTTCTCTTTCATACATAAATTTACCTCATCAATATCATATCAATCTCAAATTATTTCATGGAAGTTTCATTACATATGGATGACATAGTTTATGATATAACTAGCACATGTACACATACTTTTTTATTCAAACTTGGCATTCAAAAATTTCAATTGTATATTGGTTGCATGATAGAGTGTAGTGTCATTTATCTATAAGAATTAATCTTTTATTATCTAAAGGGGAGTGATAGATGTCAAAGGTATCATGTCAAGATATGGTGACCAAAATGAAACTTCATGAGCATGCTCTATAAGTAAAAAGATAATAATAAGGAACCAATCAATATCTCCTTCTTTAGAGAGTTTCCCATATTATGATCCTAAATAAGAGTGTTATAATGCACTCATTGGAGTGATATCCAATCTAAATGGATCCATAAGGAGGATGCCTATAGAATTTTTAGTTTTATAATATATACCAAATCCTTCTTTTGTATTACAATTTATAATCTTGTAACCCCACAATAACACTTCATTGGGCATTTGGATGTTATTTACAGTTGTAGAGGATCATTTTGAAAACATGTTGTGAATCTATTAAACTTTTTAGGATTTTAAACCTTTTTTGCATTGTAAAAATCATTTCAAAAATATATTTTTATAGAATACTTAATAAATATACTTTTAATTTCATTTAATGTCTTTGAAGTTCAAAAAATGGCCAAAAGGTTTTAGAGGTGGATTTTACATGAAAATGACATGTTTGAAACCTTCAGTTTGTAAGAATAGTTTATGGTTGATTCTTGTCATGCAAAACCACCTATACCATGCCAAACCACTTTAAAAATGCTTAAAAATATGTATGCATGAGATAAAGGATACCAACTAAGAATGGTGAGTTTAATATTTTGTTTTTGCATGTAAAATATAATTCAAGAGGTTGTACGATGCAAAAAAGAATCATAAAGGCTGTAATGAATGATATGAAATAAAACTTGCCACCAAAACTGCCTTTGAACTTATCAAAACCATGTTTGACTACCTTATAAACTCCTTGAAATTTGTTACATGCATAATAATCTTTTAGTAGGCTTGAAGAATAATCTTTGTGTAAAAAAAGAGCTCATAAATGTTGCATCATACAAATGTAGATAAAGAAAGATACACAATGTAAAATAATTAACATTAAGCCTTGGATAAACTGCCTTTATCTCCTTAAAACCACATTGTATGGACATGAAAGCCACGTGGAGGTAGGAATAAGCTTATTTGGAAGCTTAACAAGAGTTGGTAGATTTTATAGAATACTTTCACATGCATGGCAAGAATTCAAGAATTAATTTACATGTAAAATGAGCTTCAAAAATCCGTAGAGGACAAAACCATGTCTTGTTTTATCAAAATGCTCACTGACAACCAATACCATGGGTTTGTATGCTAAAAATTCCTTCCAAAAATAAAAAACCATGGGTTTTGGGTTCATAACAACCTTCTAAAACATATAATACCATGAATTGACTTGAAAACAACCTTTTAAAAGGCCAATACCATAAATTGGTTGGGGAAACAACATTTGAAAAGGGAAAATATCATGATTTTTTTGTAAAACCACTCCCCATTCTCCATATATCATGAATTACTTCATAAATTGACCTTTAGAAAAGCCAAAAAACATAAACTATTGGTGGAAAACATCTTTTGACAAATCTTATTTGAGCCTTTAGGTTGCCATGTGGTGGAAGATCTTAGCTTATAAGGCTTTTGAAGGGTTTGGGAGGCATGATTTGCATGTTGGTAGACTTTAGGGGGATAAAATGCATGTAAAAAGACCTTTGAAAGTCTTCTTTACATAATATGTGGGATTTTAAGGATTATTTTACACTTCGTGAGATTTTGAGGATTAAATTAGATATAAAAATGCATGGAAAAAGCTGCATAAGGTAAATACTTTAGGGTTTGGAGTATTAAAATGCATGTTTAAAAGACATATGAAGGCAATATGAGTCTTTGGTAGGAGTTTTAGACAAATGTGGTGAGCCTTATAAGGAGATTTTACAACTTGGTAAGCTCATAAGGAGATTTTACACATAAAAATAACTTCAAAAGAACACCAATATGTATACAAAAGGATTTATAATGGTATTAAAACATTTATTTATTCAATAAAAACTATGTAAAAGGCCTTTGCATGTTTCCATTTTCTAGAGTACTCATCCATATTGAATGCTTAATTTGAAATACAATAGTGTCATACTGGTGAAACTTTACTTTGTCACTAATATCTTTTTCATTTTCTGAGGTATAATCTAACATGCAATCAAAGTGTTTACTTTCCATTGGTGGCTTAGAAATTTTTGAATTATTTATGACCAAAGATTTAACACTATTTTCTATTTCAGCAACATTACCTTTATTATAATCCAAACCTTCAATTTTAAGATTATCAATGGAACAATAATAAAATGAGGAACCCTTCATAAATATATACATGTTTGATCTTGGGCCAACATTAATATAGCTACTTTGTGAACCAATTCCACTTGGCAATGATTCCTTCTTTTCAATGCTTGAAGTCTTGACAAATATTTTTGTGACACTACTAGAAATCACTAGAATATCTCTTTTAAATATTTTGTATTCAGTTACAATATGCACATCTACATGTGATGCATCATGGAAATATGGATGAAAAGGTGAATCAACTCTGTTCTAGTAATATTTTAACTTATTTGGCCCTCTATATCTTTTCAATGAATTTTTAGTAGGTTTTCCAAGCTCTGCCTTAATATTCAAGGAGTTCAGCAAGAGAATAAAAATAAATAATGTTGGACACCTTAATCCAAGAGTGTGGATTATTGATGAGCTTCAACAAGTCCCCAGTGTAGTTATCAAGATTAAAATACATTGGCCAATTTCATAAAAAAATGAAGAGAACCCATAATGTTCCTTCTTTATTTGAACAAAAGTTAAGTAATATTTTATGAAGTATTATCATTATCAGTCAGTAATATTTTATGAACCAAGCCTTATCCATTAGGCTACATAATCAATATCCATGATGTTTTGAAAATTTTTACTATCCCTATAATTGAAACAACTCTAATTTTGTGTAGGAGATCAATTGGGGGTAAAATTTCATGACAACAAAGGGGTCAAGATTGATTTATAATCATGTCATGCTCTTGTTGTTCTTGTCCTAAGCCAAAAATAACAATCATATTCCAGAAAGTAGTCTATTATAGGGACATGAGTGACCCATAGGGGTCAAAATTGAATATTATTCTTGTCTTTATTTTGAATATATTATCTTAGACCATAAATAGTCACTATATTGAAAAATGTATAGACTACAATCAATTCAAATAGCTCAAGCTAGGAAATAATTTTGTATAGATCAAAGAAGTATGCAATAATCTAGGTCTTTTCCTACCCTCTTATATTTTTTATTTGCACTTGTCTAACTTCCTTGTTGAAATAATAGTTTTAAAATCATATCTTTTTATTATTATACTAATTCATATCCATATTATATTCTATTAGCTTCTATCTAATTAAAAGGTTATTTCTTTCATTAATCCAATTTCAGATAAAACACTACAATCTATCAACTATCATAAATTGCCATCAATTCTTTATCAAAAAGTGCCAACTTAGCCTTATGCATATGAGCATATGGACTTTGACCTTCATAAATTCCACTCTATTCTCCCCTTCTATCTCTTTCAACCAAGCATAAAATAAATACCCAATATAATAATGCCTATAAAAGTGTAAATTACTATATAACACATCACTACACATATATTAACAACATTATTATATAATAATTCTATCAGTACATTCTTATTTCTAATTTTTCTAGGTTTTCTTTCTTCATCATGGTGGTCTAGGAAAAAAATGCAGACCCATAATGCCCTATTACAATTACAAAAAATTGCATGGGTTAGTTTAGAAATTATCAAAAAGAGATAAAAATATAATGCTTAGTAAACCACTTCAAAAAAATATTAATTTTATTTCCTCATAAAATTTAGAGTTTATACACATAATAATTTCAAACTTTATCATTTACTTACACTTTCTTTCTTTTAAGAACCTATAGAGTTTTAATCTCTCTGAGTGCATACCTTTAAAGGTGCATTAGGAAATGGGTGGGCAGACCTTTGGTACTTGGCAAGAGTGTTGGTCCCTATACCAATACCTAAAACCACTACAAATTAATTTTATCTAGTCATCTAAAAAATTCACCTTCTAAAATATCCCCTAACTAAGCATACACCCATTTTTTCCTACTATGTCGACCCCGTCAATATTGTTGGGGATTAAGTGCACATTATAGAACTATTTTGGCCCAATTGGCTTAGTTTGAGACCTAATGGCATCTTAATCTCCAAACAAGATCAACCTGGATGACCTTGTCATCTAAATTCCCAAGAGGGTTTAGGGTCAATCCTTGGCTATAAATAGCCCTTTCACTTCAATCCAAAAACAAGAAACATTCATTTTTCACATTGCTACAACTTGTAATTGTTCTATTTTTACTTTTTAGGAGTCATTAATTAAGGTTTTACCTTGGAGAGAAAGAAGTTGGTCTTGTGGGAAAGTTTGGATGAAAATTATGATTTTTTATCCTAGAGCTGATTTATATAGTGTGATCCTTAAAAATTCACAACAACCTCTTGAAAAGTACCATTGGTCAAGGGAGAGATTGAGGAACTATATGATCAATTCAAGGTAAGTATTTATAACTTTTACTCTTTCATTTGGTAGATAGATATTTCAAAAAGTATTAGGATGAATGTTGTACTCCTTAGTTTATCTCTATTATTAGATTGATCAAAATTCTCTTTACATGTTTTATTTTATTTTATTTATTCAACTATACCCCTTTGTGCCACAAAGTGAACACTACATTATATTTATTTTATGTATTATAGGCTTAGTTAGGGTTATTACACAATCTAATTTACCTAGAGGCTTTGGAACCACCTCTTTTGATGTTATGTCATAAGAGATCCCTTAGCTAGGTCAAGCATATCTAAATTGGTCATGTCTAAATATAAATAGAAATGCAATGAATCATTTGGTAAGATTACCTTCTATGATCTTGGAATACACTAAGATAAGTTCCATACCCATACTAATTAATTATATACATTATGGTGAACTCAACATGAATCTAACCCTTGCAATTTTTATTTTTTAATTACAATCAACTAGATTGAGATTGTTGATCCAATTTTATATTTTGTGCATAGGTTTACAACCAGGTCAAGCCTATTTTATATTATGTGTGTAGGTTTTCAACTTCATCAACCCAATAAATCTATTTCTAACTTTTATGTGCAAGTTTCTTAATTCATCAATTATTTTGATCCACTTCTACTCTTTGTGCATAGGGTTTTCAATTTCAACCAACTAGATCAAACTAATTGATCTAATCATTTATTCTACCTTTTATGCCTAACAAAATTAACCAGCTCAATTTTATTCATTTATATATTTCAGTTTTAGCTAAATCAATCTTGTTGATCTTGTTTCATTTTCTTATGTTTCATAGATTTTATTTAAATTAGATTGACTAACTCTATTTTTTTTAATAATACTATTTTCTACCTTTACAAGATCAAAGACTCACCTAGATGACCCAATCAAATAGCAAGTGAACACTCTCAAGAAAAACTATTAAATCAACCTGGTCAATCCTGTTATATCCTCTAGGTTCATTATAAATACCTTAGTATTTCCATTTTAAAAAAATTTAGGTAAATTTGAATTCTTGCCTTTTATTTAAAATTCAAATTATATACTATTTTTCTTAGCTTTTTAGTTTTATAAAATTGTACCCACATAGTCAACTAGATTGACTAGTTCGATCTAGTTCCATTCTTATTTTATAACATCAAACTAATTCAGGTGTGTTAGTTTCATTTATTTAGGCCTATTTTTTTAATAGACTGAGTCAACAAGCTCGATTCTATACTGTTTACCCAACTAGATTGACTAACTCGACCTTGTTTTGTATATTTCAAAATTTTAGCATAAGCAAAGCAAATTAAATTTTACATTAATAGTAATTATAATCATTTTAATTTTTATTTGAATTTTTGTTTATTTAATTTATAAAATTATATATTTGTTTTCGACAAAATTGATTTTGCATTTTTTGTCATCTTGCTTGGCTTTCCCTAGAAACTGTGTACCAATAATTTTAAAACTACTTAACTACTGTCATGAAGGGATACATGATATTATGTTTATGGTCCTTTTATATCATTTATGGGTATCATGGTGTGATGGGATTGCCTCAATACTCATATCCATAAGAAAAATCTAAACATAGTATTTAGTTTTCATGTACCTCACAATATTTTAGAAACACATAGGATTTATCTTTGTATTGAACCTTAGGAATCCAAATATCCATTCAATTGTGTGGTGAATCAATTAGTAGTTAGAAATGAGAGGTTAATTCCATCTTACCCTTAAAAATAATTTTAGTGGGATATAGGAATGACACTTTCTCTATATTTAGCATTTTAAAATATTGGGTTGACATTATCCAATGGATAATTTAGTATATTTGGAAGCCTACATTATCATACACAACCTTTAATAAAACATCTTGATATTTTTTTAGATAATTTATTAAAATCTAAATTACATTCTTACTATTTATTTTTTTCCATTATATGTTATATTATATATTGTATTATCCAACATCGATATAAGTTTTATGTTGTGTATTTCAACTAGATCACCCAGTTTGATCTAGTTGCCTATGCACTTAACTTTATTTTTGTATTTAAAACTAAATCATCCATCCTTAAATCCTTTTAATTTTTTTTCCAAACTACATAACTAGATTGACGAGATCAATCCATTAGACTTTTTTGTTATTCTATTTTCCCAACTAGATTGACCAGCTTGACCTAGTCAGTTTATAGGCTATTTTATTTTTCAACTTTCCTAATTGGATCAACCAAATCTATCGAGTCAGTATATAGATTATTTTTTCATCTTATATTTACAAATAATTTAACTAACTTGATCTATTCTAATTTATAGATTATTCTATTTCACCACTTTTCCAACTAGATCGACTAGCTCAAACTTAGTTTGTCTACAGACTATTATATTTTCCTTTTTTCCTAACAAGATTGATTAGCTCAATCTAGCTAGTAGACAAACTATTTAATCATCCTATATTTCTAACTATATTGACCATCTCGATTTAGTATAATTATATACTATTCTATTTTATTGATTTTTCAACTAGATTATCCAACTCGACCTAGTCTATCTATAGACTTCTATTTTCTTACTTTTACAACTAGATCGACCTAGTATATTTCCATATTTTTATATTATCTTTATTGGACAATTATATTGACCAAACCAATTTAGTATATTTTGGCTAACATAATTCATCTTTAGATTATTTATCCATTTTTTGTTTAGAAACCAACTACATTGACCATCCTGATTACGTACCTTCTAACTGACTTAGTACTTTATTAGACTATGTTTTTCTACCTATTTGGAAACCAACTAAATTTACCTACTTTAATTTGTACCTCTTAGTTGACATAATTCATTTCTTGATTAATTTAGTGGCCGATTTAGTTTTATTCATAAAAAATTACTTAAAAACAACTTGCACATTATTTTTCTTATTTTCACCTTACTAAGCATCATGAAATCACCTATAAAAAATTTCCTTGATAATATTAACTCATTTATAATATACATGGGTTATTACTTCTTACCTACCCTAGCCACCCAAGAGGATAATCTCTCATGGTTCACTTATTCCCACCCTTCATCTATATATATTGACTGCAACATGGTTCAAATTACCCAAAAGAATGATTTATATGGATTTAACCCATTTCATATTTCTCATGATAATAACCTATCTAAATTCTTTATTATATCAATGGACCAAAATATACTAACATTAAATAATATCCCACATGGAATCCTCCTATAGGAAACATTCCTATCCCTAACCTTGGGAATGTTCCTCCTTCCAACACTAATAATCAAATTCATCCACTTCCTCCCATTACTGGAAACCAAAGTACACATATTAATACCACTCAAATTCTTGCTCAAATGGTTCAAAAAATGAATGTTAAGCAAACAACCAACAATTTCCAAATTATTAAAATGCAACATCACATATTAAAAATGACTAATCAACCTCCTCTTATCATGCCTCAAAATAACCAAAATTTTATTCCTCATCGTCTTAGAGATGTTAATGGAAATATCATTCCTCAATATATTTTTCATAACAAAATTATTCAAAACCTTAAAAATAAAACATTGTCTCCATTCATGGTATCCATTGAAATTGGAAATATATTTTCAACCACTAAATATGATGGATCTAAAGATCCTTCTACTTTCCTTAAATTATTTAGCAATCTATACAAGGAATGGGTCCAAAATAATAATTTTGTTACTGCCAAAATTGTAGTCAAAATATTCATAAGAGATGTTTTAGAATGGTATAATCAACTCCCTGAACATTATATATCACAATTAGGGGATTTGATCAATGCCTTAGTTAAAGAATTTTAACACAATGATCTCCCATAAAATTGTCTTAGTCATTTTATCAATGTTAGACAATTACCCTTGGAATCAACTCATACTTTCATCAAATGGTGTAAATATTTATCTCATAAAGTAGATCATAACATGATAGATGATAACCTTTTTAAAATTATTTATCATTACTATAACACCTTCTCTTCAATATAAGTAACTTCCCCCCAACAAAATTTAAATGACACATTTGATCAAGATAAAAGACAAAATTTATTTATGGAACAATTTGATCTAGCCCATAGGTCAACCAAGGAATATTTTCAAACTTCAAATAATGTAATTATAAGTACTAATCCTCAAATGAAAGCAGTTAAAATAAATAATCAAACTATTTCCCACTCACGATTAATGGTAATACAAATGAATCAATTATTATATCCATCTAAACTCTTCACCTATAACAATAAGGCCCCTCCATCATGGTATGATCCTAATAAATTTTATTGTTTCCATACCAATATTGGTCATTCTCATGAAACATGTCATAGGCTTATCAAATTTACGGTTTCTTTCATGTTAGGTGACATATTTGACCAAGATACTATGATCAAATTACTATAAGAATCACAACCACTAAGAGGGGGTGGGGGTTGAATAAATTTAAAAAATTCTCTTTCAATTCCATTTATCATTCATTAGTCAATAAAACTATTATAGAGATGTAGCAATGCATAATCAACCATTCATATGAGCATGAAGCAAGAACATAACACATGAACAAAAAATATACATAGGAAACTCTCATAGGGAATAAGACCCACTAACACATATTTTGGACTAAATTACTATAATAAATGAATCAATATTTATTGAGGAACCAACCCCATAAGGAGCACCAACCCCTCACTAGTCAAGCACCAACTCAACTAGGCCTTTAACAAGTACCAACTTATAAGGTGGTACCAACCCCCTAGGTGAATCAGCACCAACTCAGCCTCATAGAACATATGATAACATTTTGACACCTTTTTATCTCTCAACTAATGATTATCACCTTATTTTTATCTTCGCACTCTTCTATCTCTCTCAAGCAACCTATTAGGCCTCTTCGCTCAACTAGCCCTCTTCTTGACTGAATTAGGTCATATGACCTTGATCATAATATTTAGAATAACTATTAAAAATTCATGACATAATAAACACACCTATTTTATGGTCTTCAATTCCTTTACCTATTTTCTAAACTTGTATTTCATTCATTCATCACCTCAATATTCTAACTAGTCAAATTAGGTCTATTAGACCTTCTTATTATACTTGACTGTTGATTTCACATACTTTGGTCAGATAGAAACATATAAATAATTTTATCACACTTTTAATATATCAAAAAAACATTTTTAATATAACAAACAACCACTGCATAGGTCATTCACCACTCATAAGGACCAAAACCACCATTAAGCCTAAAGGAAATGTAATGCAATTAGGGCTTCTCAAAGCACACATTTCACCTTGACCACTTTGGAAAATATTGATAATATATAAATAGATGAAAAAATTCACACAAGATTAAATTAGACCCTTTATAATCTCACATTAGGTTCCCAATACCATTTATCTCATTTCACTCCTTGAACCACACCATTAAGTCTACTCACAATTAAGCCTTCTCACTACTAGAAAGTCTGATTTGAATATCTAAAGCATATAATATACTTTAAATACCATAAAATAACATGTAAATAACCTCCATGACCTTATTTAATCAAAAATTTCATTATAATTCACCATAAATGGGAAAATACCTCAAACTGACCACTTCTATATGCTCATTTAGAACTGCAAATAGGCCTCACAAACCAATCAAGAACCTTTTAATTTTAACAAATTAATAAGAGTTTATAATTAATATAAATACATTAAAATTAAAATATAAGACCTATTTAATAACTTAATGTGTATTGTATTCTTCAAATCTAGGCATAATGACTCAAGAACATCAATCTTACTAACACACATAAAACTGCTTGAATGTTCCAAAACACAGTCATAGAATTAATGATTTAGAACACTTGTAGATTTAATTTAATGAAATTATAATGGGTTCATATAATCCTAAAATATCCTTATATCATAGTTTTAAAAAAAATATTATAAGGTCTAAAATAAATATTGGTCTTACAAACCAATCTCATGGCTTTACTGTACACAAACCTCACTGTGCTAGACAAGCTAAATTAAAAGAAACTTTTCTACCATACACAGACATATAAAGATATTAGATAAAATAGGTATATGTTTTACATGTATTTAATAAAAAAAATTATGCAATTGGATCCATCTCTAATCCATGACAACACATCCCTAATCTCATTCCAACTTCTACCTAGTTTTTTTATTATCTTCCTTACTAGACCTTTTTAGCTATAAGACAAATTCCATGACCATTTTAGAATATTTAAAATCTATTAAATAATAAAAAAATTACATAGACACAAAATATAAGTCTCCCACATCATCCTCCAGTCATTTTCATTCTTTGACTTGGTCAACCTTGCCTGCTACATCAAAAATTTGAGAAACAAGGGGTTTCTTGTAGCTTCCACTTACTCTTATGATAGACCAATTCCACATAGAGGTACCTAGGAGATTTAAATAAAACATAAAATAATCATAATAGGTAAACCAAACCATTAATACCACTTTTTAATCATATCTTCCATATTGGGTCACTATTAGGGTTTTAGTGGGGGTTTAGAATGCCTTCCACTCTTAAAAATAATTCATATAGCTCAGGTTATCAACCTATAAAAAAATTCTATGAAATTTGAGCTAGGACCATTCCCTAACTACTAAGAACTTATTGAATCCTCATGAAGAGGTTGCACATGTCAATGAGCGTAAGAAAATCCTTCTCGATTTTGTAATACCTCATTCTATACACATATAAAACCTCAAAACCACATTTCATTCTATCTCCTTCAGAATTTAACCTCAAAATTAGTTAAAAAAATTGACACAACCTTTCATACCTATGATATAACACCTTTTAAACTGATATTGATCCCTCATTAGGCCACACTAGGTCTTTTTGCACATTAGGCCTAGACTTGTAAGCCACACTTAGACCTTGAACACACCTTAAAACCTTATTCACCACTCTTAAAACCTCATAATAATGTTATACAACCTCATACCATGATCACACACTAAAAAAATTATTCTTACAAGCCTCAAACTACTCACCTCAACATGCAACCAAGCCTATACCTTCACACTAGGTCTCCCAAGTACATGGCTCATGAAATCAACATTATTAGCAATAAATATAACTTATAATGACATAAATGAAATTAATTACAAACCCATGCATACCTTAGAACACATTCTCAACAATATCCCCCTTTATCATTGATGACAACCACTCATTGATGGTAACCATTCAAACAAAATACTCTCATTAGGATACATCTCTGCCATATAGATCAATATACCCCTTTGAAATAAATGATAAAGCACTATTTACAAAAAAACTCAATAAACATGAATAAAATATCATAACAACAAGCTCCCCCTATCTTAATGCATACTTCAGACATCTTCTTGACAAACTGATATGACTCCCCCTTTGACCTTACAACTTGTCCACTTTTTCCCTAATCTTGGAGCTAAGTCACCTCCTTGTTATCTGCCCCTAATCAATTGAACTGACTAGTTACAACTAAGAGTAGGAATAACACCCAATTCCTATCTTAGATGTTCAAAATTAGCCTTTGAAAGAGGCTTAGTCAAGATATCTGCAATTTGATCCTAGGTAGACATAAATTCAAGCTTAATACTTTGTTCACTTACCTATTCTCTTAAGAAATGATACTTGATATGAATTTCCTTGGTCCTTGAATGCATGATAGTATTATTTCAAATAGTTATGGCCCTAGTATTATCACACAAAATAGGACTAGGACCATCAAACCCCACTTTGTAGTCTCTTAAGGTTTGTCTCATCCACAACACCTAAGTAAAACATGAATTTGCTACAATGTAATTAGCCTCACAAGTAGATAAAGCCACTAATATTTGATTCTTTATTATCCATGAGAATATAAACTCACCTAAGAAGAAGGATCCTTCACTAGTATTGTTTTTATCATCTAGATTCTCAACACAATCTACATTTGTATAGAATACTAGATCAAACTTTTTGCTCCTTGGGTACCACAATCAATACTTCATATTTCCATTGAGATACCTAAGTATTCTCTTGAATTTTTATAGATTAATTTCCTTAGGATCTACTTGAAATATTCCCACAAGACCTATTACTTGCATGATGTTAGGTCTAGAGGTAGTAGTATACAACAAATTCCCAATCATTGATCTATATTTTGTTTGATTGACTCTTGAGGATTCATCCTCATATATTATATTATATCCTTTAACCATAGTTGTACTTACATACTTGAAATATTCCAATTCAAACTTCTTTAACATCTTTTTTATATACTTGGCTTCTGAAATGAACATACCTTTTTCAGATTGACTAATTTGAAGTCCAATAAATAAGGATAGTTTTCCAAGCATAGACATTTAAAAGTTTGACTTCATCACCTCTGAAAAGGCATTGGTCATGTTCTCACTATTTCCACCAAAGATGATATCATCGACATAGACCACCACTATCAACTGATGGTCCTTTTTAGTCTTGATATACAAGTTACTATCTACAACTCCTATCTTAAAACCTTGGTCCAAAATATACTTGTATAGTCTAGCATACCAAGCTCTGGGGGATTGTTTTAGACCATAGAGAGCCTTATTCAACCTATAGACATAGTCATTATTATCAGTCAATAAGAAACCCTTAGGTTTCTCCATGTACACTTCTTCCTCCAAGTTCCCATTTAGTAAAGTTGACTTGACATCCATCTAGTATATCTTGAAGCCTTTGAAACCTACATAGGTAATAAAAAAAATAATAGCCTCTAACCTTGATACTAAAGCAAAGGTTTTCTTAAAGTCCACTCTTACTTGAGCATATCCCTTGCATATTAGTCTAGCCTTGTTTCTAATGACTTCTCCATTCTCATTCAACTTGTTTCTGAACAACCATTTTGTACCAATGATATTTTTGTCCTTAGGCCTAGGTACTAACTCCCAAGTCTCATTTTTATCAAATTTATTTAAATATTAATTCATGGCATCTATACCAAAAATATCTTCACTTGATTCTACATATATTTTAGGTTCAAATTTACATATTAAGGAAATATTCTCTTGTTTAACATCACTCACCATTTTTATTCTTATTTATATTCTTTCACTCTTGTTGTCAATGATCTAAGATTCAAGATGATATTTTTGAATCTACCTAAAAGGACCTTTTTAGTCCTTCCTCTCTCCTCAATTTATTCTTCATCCTCATCTATCTCTATTTCTCCTTCATCATACTTTGATTGAGAATATGATTTCTTTGTCTCATCAATCTTCACATTTGTGCTATCCACTATATTTTAAAACCTCTTGTTATAGCATCTATAGGAAACACTAATTGATGAATATCCAAAGAAAATAAATTCATCATACCTTGATTCAAACTTGCCTAAGTCTTGCTCATCTATCTTGATATAACACTTACTTCCAAACACCTTAAAATGTTCAACACTAGAAGGTTTTTCATTCCAAAATTCATATGGAGTTTTATCACCATTAATCCTAATCTATCCTCTATTTAAATTGTAAATTAAAGTACCCATATATTCTCTCCAATAACCATTAGACAAATTTGACTCATTTAACATGGTCCTTGCCATTTATTGAACCGTTCTATTTTTTATTTCAACTACCCCATTCTGTTGAGGTGTTCTAGCAGTTAAGAACTATCTTCTTATTCCATTTACCTCAAAAAACTCAAAAAACTCATTTGACTAAAAATATCCTCATTTGTCATACCTAAGACACTTGATCTTCACACTCATATCATTTTCAACCAAAGCCTTAATAGTTTTGAACTTACCTAGAGCTTCTATTTTCTCTTTCAATAATTCTACCCAAGTCATTCT
Source organism: Torreya grandis (assembly GCA_037957365.1). Lineage (NCBI taxonomy): Eukaryota > Viridiplantae > Streptophyta > Pinopsida > Cupressales > Taxaceae > Torreya > Torreya grandis. The sequence continues at coordinate 8,215,486 of JARHVA010000075.1, forward strand.
TGTGAAGTCATCTATAAGAAACATGAAGTAACTATCACCTTGAATGTTTTGAATCCTTTTAGGACAACAAAAATTAGTATAAATTAGTTTTAAAGATCTATTAGTAGAGTATTCTTTAGATTTGAATCTCCTCCTAGTCTAATTACCATGTTGACTTGCCTTGCAAATAGCATTTGCAGGTTTGGAAATTTTTGGAATGTTCTTCATGGACCCCTTAGAGCTGATATTTACTAGATTATCAAAGTTTAGATGACATAACCTCCTATGCCATATCTAAATTTCATCTACCTTTCTCATAAATCACTTCTCTTTTATGATATCATTCAATACATATATATTATTCTCAGTTCTCTTAGCTTTGGCAATCAACCTACCTAATTTTATTCTCCTTATCTCACATCATTTGTCATGAAAATTTAGGGTATTTCCTTGGATGTACATTTGACTTACACTCAATACTTTATGTTTTAATACATCTACATATAATACATTTTGTCTTGGTTTTTCCATTGTCCAAGCTCAAAGCACCTTTAACAACTATATTAGTAGATGTGTTATTTACAAACCTCACTGATATTATGGAATTATTATTCAAAGTGATTAATTTTTTCTAATATAATATCATGTGACTTAAACAACCATTATCTATGTACCACTTCAAATCTTCATTTTGAGTATGAAAGGCAGTTTGAGCCATCATAGATTCTTCTCCTCTAGATTCCTACTTCTCCTTCATCTTGCCCATAGGGTCTACTTTCTTGATCCATTATTTAGTATCATGAATACATATATTATTATCTTTAATGGTATTCCTTATAGGTATTACATTACAATATCTTTAAATATTTCCTCTTTGGTTACAATTATAACACATGATTTTACTTCTCCATCTATAGTCAACAACTCTATGTCCAAATTGACCACAAGAGAAATAATAACCATTGAAGGAATCTAGATAATTTTAATTTCTAACCTCATTTGTATTTTTATGATCATTATATGATACACCACTACGTTTGATATCTTTTGATGAAACAAAACCCTTCTTGGCTTGTTGATGATTGATGTCAAACTTGAACACTTTTGCATAGATCTTTATTCTAACAACATTATCACTCCTTGATAGATCATGAAATTTTAGAAACTGGATCTACTTGAACTCATTTTGTTATTATTTAGAACCAAAAACTATATTATCATGATAGGAATTTTGACTATCCCAAATATTTTTAAGCTTTCCAGTACTCTCCTCAAGTTTCTGATATGTCTTCATCTTGATTGCATCTTACTCTACTTGCACCTCTAAAGATTTTACTTTCATTCCAAGCTGGGTATATTATTACATATGATTCTTCTCTTTTGAATAACATTTACAAGTTTTTTCAATGAATATAGATAGATCTTCATTTCAATCATAATAAACACTTTCATTATCATAATCCATACATGTGCTCCAAAGATCTCCCTTAGACTATTAGGTCTGCACAAGGACCCTTGATCTAATACCAATTATTGGAATAAAAAATAATAATGGGAGATGAATAAATATAAAAATTTATCTTTCAATTCCACTTATCATTCATTAATAATTCAAACTAATTTAGAGATATAGCAAAGCATAATATACCATTTATATGAGCATGAAGCAGAAACACAACACATGAACATAAAAACTACAAGAGAAACCCTCATGGGGAATAAAATCAATTGACACATTTTTTAATATATTCTTTTAAGAAATTAATCAATATTTAGTGAGGCACTAACCCCATAAGAAGCACCAACCCCTCACTAGTCAAGCACTAACTCAACTAGGCCTTTAGCAAGCACCAACTTGTAACGAGGCACTAACCCCCTAGGTTACTTAGCACCAAATCATCCTACTGAAACATATAATCACCATTTAAAACCTTTTTATCTATAGACTGATTATGATCACCTTATTTTTCTCTTTACACTTTTCTATCTCTCTCAAATAGCCTATTAGGCCTCTTTGCTCAACTAACCCTCTTCTTGATTGAATTAGGTCATATGAACTTACTCATCATATATAAAATCATTTTTATAACTTAATGACATGTTAAAAACACATATATTATTTTATTGAATACCTTTACTTGGTTTCCAAACTTCTATTTCATTCATTCATCACCTCAATATTCTAACTAGTCAAATTAGGTCTATTAGACCTTCTTATTATACTTGAATCTTGATTTCACATATCTTGGTTGGCCATAAAATGCTAAATACTTGGATAAAAATTGAAATATATATATATATATATATATATATATATATATATATATATATATATATATATATATAATAAAAAACCACTACATATGTTGGTCACCACTCATAAGGACCAAAAACACCAATAGGCCTAAAGGAGACCTAATGCAATTAGGCCTTCTAAACGCACACTTTTCATCTTGACCACCTTGAAACATCTTGAGAATCCATAAATGGATTATAAAATTTAAAAACACTTCAATTATACCCATTAAAATCTCACCTTATGTTCCCAGCACCATTTATCTCATTTCACTCCTTGAACCACACCATTAGGTCTACTCACAATTAGGCCTTCTCATTACCAGAAAGTTTTCTTTGAATATATGAAGATACACTCAGATTTTACACATAAACATAACATAAAATAATTTTTATAGAACCTAAATTAACTCAGGGTCAGCACCATATTCATTATAATTCACCATATATGGCAAAAGACCTCAAACTAACCACTTCCATATGCTCACTCAGAACTATAAATAGGCCTAAAAATCCAGTCAAGAACCTTTAAATTTTCACACATTCATAGGAGTTTATAATGAATAAAAATACATTAAAATGAAACTATTGTACCTATATAACAACTTTATGTTCATTATATTCTTCAAATTTGGCCATAATGACTCAGGAACATCAATGTTACTAACACATAGAAAACTGCTTGAATGCTCCAAAACACAGTCATGGAAATAATGACTTAGAACGCATGAATATTCAATTTAATTGAATTAAAATGGATTTATATGATCCTAAAATATAATAATATCATATTTAAAAAAATATATTATAATTCCAAAATCAATAATGGTCTTACAGACCAATCTCATGGATTTACTATACATAGACCTCACCGTGTTAGACATGCTAGATTGAAATAAAATTTCCTTCCACACACAAAAATTTAAAAATATTATATCCAATAGGTATATATGTAAAATTTATTTAATAAAAACCCTATGTAATTGGATTCATCCCTAATATATGATAACACATCCCTAATCTCATTCTCACTTCTACCTAGTTTTCTCACTGTCTTCCTCACAAGGCCTCTTTAGAGATAGGGAAAATTACATGACTGGGTTAACATATTTGAAGTATATAAAATAATAATAAACTTACATGGACACAAAATACAATTCTCACATATCATCCTTCATTAATTTTCATGCTTTGAACTGGTCAACCCTGCCTATTACATCAAAAATCCAAGAAATAAGGGGTTTATGTAGCTTTCACTTACTCTTATAATAGACCAATGCCACATGGAGGTACTTGGGATAGTTTATTATAACCTAAAATCATCAAAATAGGTCAAAAAAACCATTATGAGCACTTTTTAATCACATCTTTCATATTGGTTCACCATTAGGGTTTTATAGAGGGTTTAGACTACCTTCCACTCTTAATAATTGTTTATAAAACTTAGGTCCTCAACCTAAAAAATAATTCTAGGAACTATGATATGGGACCCTTACCCAACTACCATGAACTAATTTTATCCTCATTCAAAGGTTACATGTGTCAATGAACATAATAATATCCTTCTTGGGTTTGCAATAACTCATTCTATACACAAAAAACCACATTTCATGGTTTGTCCTTCAAAATTTGACCTTAAACTTGGTAAACAAACTCAACATAACCTTTAATACCTTTTATAATTCTATTATGATCTATATCACCTTAGAAACTAATCTTGACCCCTCATTAGGCCACACTAGGTCTCTTTGCACACTAGGCCTATATATATAAACCACACTTAAACCTTGAACATACCTTAAAACCTCTTGAAATTATCTCAACACATAATAATAATGTCATAAAACCTAATACCATGATAAAAAAACTATAAAAATTATTGTTTCAAGCCTTAGACTATTCACCTCAACATGTAACCGAGCCTATACCTTCACACTAGGTCTCTCAAGTATATGGCTCATGAGCTCAACCTTAAGAAAAAAAATATAACTCAAAATGACATCAATGACACTTTAATGACATCAATGGCAACTCCATTCATACCTTGGAACACATTATCAACATTTATAGCATCATGATTATCTCAAAACTTCTCAAAAGAAACAATTCATTAAACCCATACCCTAAAAACCTCAAAAATCATGTTCTACTTCTAATACACAACATTTAAATTATAATATCTATGTAATATATTCTATTTATGATCATTATTACACCAAATCTTAGTATTTTAATTCATCTAAATTTAATTAATTATAGATGTAAACCTAAACACAAGGATCCTACTACTAAACCTAATAAATTCTCTACTGATGAATAATTACTTAAAGATACTACAACTAATATACCCAAATCTTCCAAACCAAATGATGAACCACTTAAACAAATAGAACCCTAACCTAGTTCTCTTGTGCTTAAAAAAAATGTCATTTCAAACAAATCTCATGTTGGTTTTTCATCCTCTAAATCACATTGGAATTTATTATAAGAACTAAACTTAATGCCTTGAAAAACTACCCATATGAAATTAGTTCAAAATTATCCCTATCATCGTAAATTCCTTATGCAATAATCACAGAACATCTAAGAGCCAAAATATCATGATTTCTAACTCCCTTCTAATAATCTTCCACTTATAAAAGTTCATACAATCAAAATAGTCTCTTTATCCACAAAAACTTCCATATAATTTCTTAAAGAATATATGATTAATGATGATATTATCTTTCGATCAAATGATCTACCTTTATTTATTAAAATAAGGATTAATAATAACCTCATTTTAATGATTCTCTTAGATGAAATATTGGGAATTAATGTCCTCTCTTTAGTTAATTCAACAAATAAGATACACCAAAGAAAATCTCAAACAAAAACACCTTATGTGTAGAGGATTCAATAAAATTAATCAAAACCACTTGGTGGCTCCCACTTACCATTAGACCCAAAATAATTCACACTAAGCTTATGATTCTTGATTTTCCCTTATCTTAAAACATTCTCTTTGGTCACTTATGGTTCTTGATCTTCCCTTATCTTAAAACATTCTCTTTGGTCACTTATGGACACATCACATGCATGTCATTGCTTATTTAGGTAGTAAATGTATTAAATTCATAGATAATGGAAAACACTAAAAACATGAAGCCAATCCTAAACCACAAAGTATTCAAATACCAAATCCTAAATCCTAATATCACATTTATACTATTTATCATATCAACATTCCACCTCTCCCTGAAATTGTTAACATGCATTTTGATTTACACATTACACTTATAGATTCATATGATGATGAACCAAATGGATTGCAAAAAATTTGTAATACCAATTGATTAATTAATTATATAGTATAATGGCTTCCTCCTTATTTACTCCCATGTGACCATACCATTCTCCTAATTTATGATACTACTAATAATCCCCCTCCATGTAATGCATATGAAGCCTCTTACATAGAAGATGATTTCACTTGAAATTAGTATAGAGTAGCAAAAAATTTTCAAGTTCATTTAACTACGTCTCCTAAAAAATTTAGCAACATAGGCATTTCCACCACCAAATATCCTATAGAAACTAATAAATGCACCATATATCACATGTATGATGATAATTATATCATATCCTAAGCTCAATCACAAGATTTACATATATAAGATTATCAAATGACATTAACAAAAATACATGCCTTCAACCATGATGTCCATGTCATTCATATATGATCTGATACTAAATCATAACTTGAAGGTTATGTATCTCCTATTAATACACCATTATTAAACACCCTATGGTTAATCTAAGAAATGCATAATATGGCATCTTCTGAATCTTATACATAACTTAATTAAATATAATCCACTTACTAACAATAAATATTATTTCCCCTTCTTATGATCTCACTAATCAATCTAAACTATGACCATATAAATTTATCCAACCACACTCAATTGGAAAAACTCTTCCTAAAACAACACTTACAATCCCATATATTGAACACAATTAAAACCTTGTTGATTTATCCCAACCCTATCTCACCAACACAACATTTTTATCCACTACTTTACCTGAAATTACCTTAGATGTTAAAGTAACTAAAGTGAGATAAATACATTCTGTACATGATAGAAAAGGTAATCAAATAATTGATCTCAAAGTAAATGTCAAATATTATGGACCTCTACCCATTATTACTAATGATGAAGATATACAATAACTCCTCCATGCTATAAAACCTCAACTTCTATGCCAACATCATAAGTTTGGAAAATTTCACCAAAAGATCTCTTGTTTACATAATTTTATTGGTAGTGTAGACCTAAAAACACATCCTATTTCTTCCCTCCCTCTTCATCCATATCATTTCCAAGATGTAAATTCTATGCTTATCAAATAAACTAATTTTTTTGAATACGATACACCTACATATCCTTGACCTATTTCCATCTCTAAAAATATCACTCCCAAACAACATAATAATTTAGGTCTCTTCTTTGAAAAATATTGTGATGCTTTTTCTTAGTTATATGAATGCATGCCCAAAATTTATCTTAACATGATCATCCATAATATCATCACTTATCTAAATGCAAAAGTTGTGTGGTAAAAGCAATGAAAATTCCCTCCTAATATTTCTACCTTATGTCATAAAGAAATCATCAAATGTCTAGATGATAAATTCATCAAACTTATGGACTACTTAGAGTGGGTCTCAAACATTATCCTTTTTCATAAAATAAAAACCATGGTTATTTGCATATGCATCAACTTTCACAACTTAAATTTAACATGTCAAAAATATAATTTTCCTTTACCATCAATTAATGCCTTGATGATTCTACTAACAATTACAAAATTTTATCGCTCATGGAAAATTTCTCAAGATATAACCAAATTCACATAGCTCCAGAGGATCAACATAAAATAACATTTACCATAGAATGGGGCACCTATTGTTACTTCAAAATGCCTTTTGGTCTTAAAAATGTAAGAGCTACCTATCAATGTTCAATGACCCATATTTTTCATGATCTTATTCATAAAATCATTGAAACCTATGTGCATAATCTTATTACCAGATCTAAACATCATGATACTCATCTTCGTGATTTAGCTATAATCTTTGATTGACTAATTAAATACAAAGTTAGATTTAACCCCTTCAAATGTGTGTTTGGTGTTACTTCTGGTAAACTATTAATTTTTATAGTCTCCCATTGAGGCATTGATGTCGATCTAGATAAAATAAAAGATATTATCAAATGTTAATCCATCATTCCATTCTAGATATTTTAATATACCTTAGGAAACTTGGAGAAATTCATCATTTTATTCTAGAAATGGCTTACCGTATTTACTCCATTAACTCCCTTTTCAAAAAGGGTAATGTTTTAGAATGAACAGATTCATGCCAAAAATCCATTGATAACATGAAAGAGTCTTTGCTTCATCCTCTTCTTCACACATAAAATTATCATCCATTAATCTTATATACATTATCTATCCCATATAATTTGGAGCAATGCTCACTCAATAAAATGATACTGGTAGAGAACATCTATTTATTATATCAGGTGAGAATTAATCAATTACCAAAAATATTATACAAAGGTATAATGTGATTTATTAACTATATATTTCATAGTTGAAATTCTCTATCATTAAATTTTCCATCATGTTATTATATGTTTTTATCCCATTTAATGAATTTTCCCTACACATGTTGTTTAACTTACTTAGGTGTCCTTTTAGGTCATTGTGAAAGATAATTATACATTCATGAGGATGTGAGTACATGTTTATATTTCACCTATATAATATACCTTCCTAAATATTTTATGGATAATGATCTAAATGATAATTCATCTGTGATTGTTATTATAAAATTTCTTTATGGCTCATGTTTTATTTCACTACTAAACATGTAATTTATTTATGTATTCGATCTTATCCAGACTAATCCTCTATTATGGCCCACTTGACATGGTATCAAAGTTTTTATGGTAGATTAATGTCATTTTAACTATTATGAAATATTTATTTCAAGCTTGTATATCATAGATCTACCATTCATTGACCTAGCTATTGAAGACACACTATTTCTTTATTTTACTCTTCTTCTTGGGTCCTCTCCTTATTTGTTTTACTCTATAGGAGAGAAAGGTGTATCATAAAGGTCATATTTCATCTAATTTTTTTTCATGAAAAATGGCCTATGTCATTAGATTCATAAGGTGTCAAAACCCTATGATTAGCTATAAACATGACCTAGTTTTGTGACAGTTGATTTTTGCCATTTTTGGAGAGTTTTGGGGATTTTTTGGGGATTTCATGTAAATTTGTAGTATATAAGGTCTTCAAGGGAAAATAATTTTTGGGGTTTTATAGGTTTTTATACATCTTTAATGGGTTTTTGGTGCTTATTTTAGAGGCATAATAAATCTAAAGCTTTCATACTTGGCAGAAATTTTGCCCACGCTTGCACCTGTCAACATTCTTGATTACTCCCACTGTCCCCATCTCTTATGGATTTAGAATGGAATCCTACTTATTATGCCTATAATTTTGACTTATAAATATTATTAAATGTATTCATTGCCATAAATATTGACAACTACAATGTTGAGTTGCATCTTTGATGGAAAGTTTCGGCATCAGAATTATCAACTGTCAAAGCGGTCCACAACCTAGCATCATAATTATCAATTATCAAATCAGTTCAAAATTTTGACATCAAGAAAATTGAATATTATATTAGTTATAAACCTTGAAATATATATATCCCCACTAAAATTCTAACACATTTCTATAAATATAGGAAGGATCATCAACTCTTGTATTAGAACTTGTGGGTGCACGTGCATTCCTCAATCTTGACTACACTCATTGACTAAAACTCTAATATAAAACTCTATCAACTACAAAGTGAGTTCAAAATTTTTACAATGACCATGAGGATGTAAAATTTAATCTCATGAATTAAGACACTATTCATTGAGAAATTAGATTCATTTTTGGGTGACATCACTTGCACATCAATTAAATCAATCAAGGGGGGCACCCTCATCCTACCATTTATCCTCTTGGTCACATGAGAATTTAATCCCTTGGTCATAACTAACCCAAGAAGGATTAAAACTTCCTCACAAAATTTGTCTGATTTTTTTTTCACCCCAAACATTTTCAACCCAAAATTTTTGCACACCAAACATTTTCAACCCATTTTTTTTCAATTTTATGCAAAGTGGAGATCATTATTTTTTCTGAGAAAGAAACAGTCAAACTTCCATAAATTTTAGATAACAAATCCTTTTTGAGTGCCATTTTTTAAAGTATTATTTTTTTGTGCTCTACACATTTGTGATATTCTCTTTCCTTATAAAATTTAACCTCTATAGATTTAGGGGGTTACATATCATTATATTTCTTACACGCTCAGTTCATCGCATACTTCCATACTTCAATGGATCAGTCTCAAGTTCCACTTCTTACTCCATTTAACTATCATGAGTGGAAAATCAAAATACAAATCCTCTTGAGGAGTAAATACTTAAACTGAATCACTATGGGTATAAAAATAGAACCAATACTAGATGTAAATAAGGTGAAGTGTTACAATAGAAGTGATGAAATATACAATCTACTATGCCTTTATATGTCTCCAAATGTCCTCTTTCATATTGAATATACAACTACTCCCAATGGAGTGTGGACCACATTGAAAACACTCTTTAGGAAGCATGCCATCATGAAAGGTCACAAGATGGATAATGAGCTCATCAATTTAAGCCCAAGTGATTTTGATATGATACAAAATATATTCACAAAGTTTAGATCATTCAAGATGTAGTTGAAACTATGTGGCATTGACAAAAAGGACAATCACTTGATTCTTTCCATATTTGCTAAATTTGAATCTAACTATTCTATATTCATTTATACCTTCCATGCCACCAAGTGTACCTTTGAATTTACATAGATCATGCCATCCTTGGATGCCTTTACTATTGACTTGATTCTAGATCAAGACAAATTTATTCAAATGGGTACATTAAAGTCATATATATTGCATGCCTTAATTATGAGTCATGATAATTTGAAATCTTCTAGTAGTGAAGAGAATAAATAAAAAAAGGACACAAAGCAAATAAAGGGTCAAAAATATGATTCTAAGTATAAATCATCAAAAGAGTCCACATCCTTAGATAGGAAACCCAAGAAAGACCAACTCACATGTGCCTATTACAAGAAATCTAGGCATGAGGAGACCAAGTGCATGAAGAATTAGATTGAAAAACTAACTAAGATGATTGAGAAGCACAATATTAGTGTCCTTGATTATTTTAGTTAGATTCATCAACATAAGAGTCTTCAAAGTCCAAAGATTATAAAAATGGTAAAGATAAGGGAAAATAACTTGTTATAGTTACATCCTAGCCTTTCACATAGATAATTGACTCTGGTGCCTTGCACCACATGGCTTAATCACATGACATGTTCTCACCCTTAGAGCCTTATTATATTCCTTCCATTTTTTTGGATGATTATACTTCCATTAAAGTTAGTAGGAGAGAATATGTTGAAGTGAATGATGGGACATTCATGATATTTTATGTGTTCCCTCTTTATCCACCAATCTCATATCTATTTATTAGATCACTCACATTAGTTAAAGCAAGAGAGTTGAGTTCACACCAAATTCAATGGTTAGTAGGGAAATAAACAATGAATCTATAGTTGTATTTGGGAAAGAAGATCACCAGTCATGATTGTATACTTTCTCACATTTTTCTCTTGATAAACCTTTTACTAAACTTCTCACTCATTTATATGGGGTGAGTAAATTATGACATGAGTGATTTAGCCATCTCAAATATCACTATCTATATAAACTTAGTCATCATGACATGGTTTTAGGGTTGCCATGATTCAAGTTTTATGATGGAGTTTACCAGGGTTACATACTTGGTAAGCATTTTGAAGAGAAGTATGACAAAGGTAAATCATGGAGAGTTAAACAAATATTAGAGATTTTCCATAGTCATATTACTAGTCCATTTCTAAAACCTTAATATAACAAGACTAAATACATGCTTACTTTCATTAATGAATTTTCAAGGTATACTTGGGTGCAATTTATTAAGTATAAATCCTAGGTCTTTGATCTTTTTTAGGTAAGGCACTTTTAGAAAAACAATCAGGTAAAACCATCAAGATTTTATGCATTGAAAATGATCATGCATATGTTAGTAATCATTTTGAACAATTCTACACTTTAGAGGACATTGAACTATAATGTATATTTCTATATATTCCTTAGTAGAATGATGTTATAGAGTGAAATAATAGGTCCTTGAAGGAAATGACCAACTGTATTCTATACTCCAAGTCTCTTGCACCTTAGTATTGTGCCAAGGCAATCAACTATGCTTATTATATCCATAACTGAGTTACTCAAAAAACATTTAAGGGAGTCACTCTTTTTTAATATTAGAGAGGTCAAAAACATAAAATAAAACACTTTTGAGTGTTTGTATCTCTTGTTATGGCCTACATTTTAAACAAGAAATGTAAGGCAATGTAACCTTAGATTCAACCTTACATCTTCATTGGATATCCTAAGGGTGTTAAGGGATATAGGATTATCTATCCCACCACTCATGAGTTATTCATTAAGATGAGTAATAATTTTCAAAAATGTCCTTTAGACTCCACACTTGATACATTTCCGTCTTCCTTAAACACACTAGGATTTGATGACATTTTTGATGATTCAAATCTACCTTAGAAAATTATTGATGATCCAAATTCTTCTTCTAGTTTTGATGAGGAGAGTAGTGATGAGGACTCACCTCCTCCTTCTCCTAGAATATATTTAGATGATGAGGAATACCCTCCTATCTCTTTAATCACTAGTACTATTTTGGCTACATAGACACTACAAGGTGTTGGCTAATGGATTAGAGATCCATTAGACACCAGGTGAACATTTTCATAATTGTAGGATGTCCCACATGTTTTCATTTCATATGTTTCTAATTCACAATCATTTTATGAAGCATCAAACACTTCTGATTGGGATACTGCTATGGTATAGGAGTATGGTTCCTTGCTAAGGAATGACACTTGGGATATAGTCCCTCTTCCTAGTGGATGAAAACTTATTCTATGTAGGTGGATCTACCAAATAAAATTTGTATCAGATGGGTCCATCAAGTTCAAAACATGTTTGGTAGTAAAGGTTTTTTATCAGGTACATAACATTGAGTATATCGAGACATTTTCCTTAGTTTCTAAAATGAACTCAATTCAACTAACTCTCACTATTATTGAAACACATAACTAGATGTTCATTATATGTATGTGAAGAGTTCATTTTTTCATGATGACCTAAAAGAGGAAATATATATATGGAGAAACCACAAGGATTTGTGAAATATTCCTCCTTAGTTTACAAACTTCAAAAATATATCTATGGCCTCAAATAAGCTCCTCAAGATTGGTATGCCAAGATGAAAATCTTTCTTCTTTTGGTTGGGTTGACCAAATGACATTTTGATTTAAATTTCTACATCTTATGGTAGGATGATTCACTATTTATTCTAGTACTCTATGTGGATGAACTTTTGATCATAAGGAGTTATCCATCCACTATCATAGTAGTGAAAACTACTTTGTTTGACAGGTTCCCAATGACTAAATTGGCTTTGGTGTAGTACTTCCTCTGGATTGAAATTTCCCTATTTAACTCTAGGACCACTATTACATAATCCTATTATGATCCTAATTTTATTTCATGGTTTAATATGGCTTATGTTAATCCAAATTTGACTCTTTTTCTATCTAGTGTGAAGTTTGAGGCTGATTATCCATATCCTTTAGTTGATACTACCTTGTATTGATAATTTGTTGGTAGTATCATCTACCTTATGCACACTAGATTTGATATTTCATATGTAGTGGTAATTATATGTGTGTGTGTGTGTGTGTGGGTGGGAACCACATGAGCTACACTAGAAATTAGCTAAGTGGATTCTCCACTACATTCAGGGTACTCATAGTTTTAGGATTCATTATGGAATGGGCATTGATGTTGACTTGATTGGTTATTAGATTCAGATTGGACTAGTGATATTTAGACCCATAAATCTACTCTAGGCTAGAGTTTCTCATTTGGTTCATGTTTTATTAGTTGGTCAAGCAAGAAACACAATTCTATTATTTTATCTTCTACTAAGGCAGAATACATAGGAGATGTTAATGATTACACTAAGGCTATTTGGTTTCAATGGATTCTCACTGAGTTTGGAATTTAGTTTTGATGACAAAAAATAATCCTCTATGACAACCAAATCAATTCAAATTTATAGGAATCTAGTCCTCCATCAACATACCAAACATATTAAAATTCTCATGTATTTCATTCGGTAGATGATCTATGAACAAGTCATTGATCTTTGTTACATCTAGATAATGAAGTAAATTGATGATATATTCACCAAAACTTTCACTAAGAGAAAGTATCTTCATTTTTGTGCTCTTCTTGGGGTTCAAGAAACTCTAACATCCTCCTCTAAGGGGACATTCCATTGTACTTGGGTACCTCATTAAACCTTTAATCTGGGACCCAATTCAACTACCCACCTAAACTACACTTAAGGGGGGGTCTTAGCATAAGTTTCTATTCCATTTAATGTTTTTTCCCTACACATTCTATTCCATTTAATGTTTTTTCCCTACACATGTTTAAATTTCTTAGGTGTCATTAAGTCATCATGAAAGATAATCCCACATTCATTAGGATGTGAGGACATGTTTATCTTTCACCTATATAATTTACCTTCATGAATATTTTATGACTAATGATGATGATGATAATTCATCTATGATTGTTATTGAATAACTTCTTTCTTTCTATCTCATGTTTGATTTCACTACTACATACATGTAATTTCTTCATACATTTGATCTTATCTAGACCGACCATCGACAAACTACTTATGTCATTTTACATTCTAATCCACTTCATCATTTTTTATTTAGAGCTTTCTTACTTGGATATATAATTGGTAAATGGATGATCCTATTAATGGAATTTGACCTCTAAACTATTAAACAAAAATATTTCAAAGGATATGTCATCACATATCATGTTATGGTGCCTCCTAACTAGCCACTAATCATATTTAAGATACCCTTCTTGGTGAATAGATTCTTTATATTAAATGTCTTAATCAAGCATTCTCACTTAAAGATTATTTCCATACTTTCACTACTGATCTATATGAAAATAACCATGATGAAACTAACCCTCTTCCTTTTTACACTAAATTTAAATAGGTCATTGAATAATTAATATAATTTACAATTGACTTCCATGAATACACTTGGACACTTCACTTTGATGGTGCAAAATGCCTTGAAGGAGTTGGGGTAGGATGTGTTTTAACAAATCCACATGGTAAAATCATACCTCTAACATTTTGATTAACCTTTGATGTCACCAATAATATGGGTGAATATGAATCTCTTATACTAGGCATGCAAGTCACAATTGATTTAACCATCCCATATTTACATGCTTTAGGTGATTTAAAACTCATATGTCACCAAGTTATTGGAGATTATCAATGTAAACCTCATCATATATCATCAAATTTCCACTATACTTATCGAAGAATTTTCATCTTTCACCATTTAAGTGATCCCATGAGATCAAAATTCTATAATTGATTCCCTCGCTTCATCAACATCATTATTTCATCCTTATCCGTTTCTTCATGATTCTTAATTCCTTATCCAAATGAGGAAGTCACCTTATTATATACTAAGTAAAAATGATTATCTAATTTATCACATAGAATTTATCAATATTCAATAGAGCTCATGGTACAAAAATATTATTGAATTCATCGAGCATCATAACTATCCTCTAGACAAAAACTCGTGAAAAGACTTGAATTCACAAATAAGTATACAAATATGTACTTTGATATAACACCCTCTATTATCATAATGTATAAGACACATTACTACATTGTGTAATGCTGGAAGAAATTACTACTCTCCTTGAATGAACACACGGGGGAATCTATGATGGTCTCTATATAGGTCATGCCATAACCTAAAAATTCCATCACATGGGTTACTTTTGGCATACTCTTGAAAAATATGCTATTAATTTTTATAAAAGGTGTAATCATTGAAATTCCATGATAATCTAATTCACTTTCATTAGGCTTACTCCAAACCTTAGAATCTCCTTTGCCATTCTCTATGTGGGGGTTATATCTCATTACCAAATTACCTAGATCACAATATGGTCATGTCTTCATTATCACTGCCATTGAATATTTTACCATGTGGGTGGAAACCATACCCCTTATTAGCATTACTGGAATTACCATTTCTAAATTTATTCTCAATCAAAATATCTATCATTTTGAAGTTATTCATAACATCATTTATGACAATGGTGGAAATTTCAAACATAAATATATGACATAATTATGGGCAAAATTCAAAATTACACACAAATTCTCAACACCTTATCATCCTTAATGCAATGGCTAAGAATAAGCCACTAATAAAATCATTAAAAAAATATTTTAAGTGAATATTAGAGAATCTTGTACTGAATGTCATTTATAAATCTATTCCACACTCTAGGCTTATCACACTAACATTCATGCTGCTACTAAGGCAACACCATTTTCATTAGTATATGGGTCTAAATCAATATTAGCTTTAAAATTTGAGCTACCATCCTTACACATTTCTCTTTATGGCATTATTATTGATGAGTAATTATGTGTATCCCATCTCCATGTTTTAGATTTATTAGATGAGTAACATATGGAAACCTTATAGCATAATCACCAATACAAAGATCACATTGCTAAACAACATAAAAAAATTAAAGTACATACTTTCAATATTAGTGACCTAGTATTCAAACTAGATTATACACATGAAAAATAAGGTAAGTACACCCAAAAATGGTGGGGTCCTTACCTTATCAAAGACATCCTTGGTCCTAGTACTTATAAATTACAAACCAATGAAGGACATATTTTCAAAAACCCATTAATACTCAATTTTAAAGAAATATTTTTCTTAATATTTACTATTTTACATGTTTCTCACATATTTCCATTTACTATAAATAATAACTGTTGAGGGCGTAAAATTGTGCTAGATCCTAGCCAATCAACAATGGGAAGTTTCAAGTTGTGGGACAATGCGACTTGAAACAACATCTAGGTTTTAAAGAAGCTGGTCTCTTTTATTTTATGGTGTTGGGGAAAAGGGATAGGAGACTAAACAGAAACGCAAAATGCAGGAATTAAAACCTAACTATGGTGATGCGCATGAGTGTAATCCTAATCCTAACCTGAGCATAGAGTGACTATTATAGGATTCTATTATATTTAAGAGCAGACAAGTGCATGATCAATGTAAAAGATTGGAATAACAGAAACAGAGGCTCACAACAGGGGAGTCTTTTGCTGAGATACAGGAATTGTCAACAAAGGCATAGTGTTCTATCTTCTTAATAGAATCCTCCAATCACATAAGAGGTGAAAAAGTCATGCACAGTTATGTATAAATTTGGACTCCAAAAAATAGGACAAAAGCAAATAACATTTCCAATCACAACACTAGAAAATCTACAGCATAAACTACTTTGTAATTGACACAGGTAACATCAACAAGGGCATAGTATTCAATTTTATTTTGAATCTTCTAGTCATAAAAAAGATGAAGAAACACACACAGTCATATAAACCTTTCAAATTAGGAAAATGGAACAAAAGCAAATGATATTATTGGTCAAAACTCTGAAAAGTCTAAAACTATAGAATTCCCCCCTTTTTTAGATTTTACAATTTTGCTTATATAGCTTCAGATGCCTCCTTAATCATCCCCTTTCCAGCACAATTTCACTCCATCCTTCACTCACAGGAGACAAAATAGATGACACATTCAATGCCTTGGATGCATTTTGGTCTTATCAGGAACTGCCCTTACTGTGGCATGGCAATCCATGTCATGTACCTTTCTTCACGCCTAAAATTCCTCGTTCCATCACCTCTTTGGCTGCTCAATTATCTACTCTATCTCTACTGTTAGGGGACAAATAAATGGCACCTTCAATACTTGTAAGCCCCAAAAATCTACCTGGTGTACTGTTCTATCTATTGGGAATAACTTTCACCTATTTTCCCTCACTCTCTATTGCAGCAGATAGGCGGACACGAGGACACTTAGTCAATCTATGACATTTCTCTCCTTTTGATCTAAAAAGCATCAGAGGATGACACTTGGATTCTTCCACTTTATTTATATTTCATTGAGGAATGCTCCACCTTCGACACCTATCACATTTCGCTTCCTTGATACTTTTTAGCTTTACTGAAACATAACTCAGTGTGTTCTTTGCCTTGGCAATCCTTAAGAAAGGATGGATACACGTGGCAGTCTTCACTCGTTGACACTCTGCGCTTCATCGATACTTTGAAATATCATCTAAGACCCACCAAAATCTTCATTTGATGATTAGGTTTGAAGGTGATCTCTCAAAATTTGATACATGGTGACCTCTATTGCTTTTGGGAAGATACGTGGCATCTTCTGCTTCTCCTGCTGGGGGTATGTGGTGCCTTTCACTTTCTTTAGGGATGGAGTAGAAAGGGACCCAGAAGGTGACACTTGGCAGCCTCCATTGCACTTTGAAACTTAGCAAAATGAATGATGCCTTTATGTGAATGGAAAGCATTAGACCCAGGCATTGAAACAAAGTCTCTCGGCAATCAACACATGATGGCTTTTGCTGCTTCTTCAAAAGGGTAATTTAGGGCCTCCACAACTGCCACCTGGCGCTTTCCATTTTTTTATTGCTTAGCTCATTGAATGTATTTGTCAAAATAAAAAACATGGGTGCCTCTATGATACGTGAGTGCTGACACATGGTGCATTCTGCTTAACTACTACTGGGTACATGGCACAATCCGTGGTTCTCTAGAAAGCCACAACAAAGTCCTTGGAAGTCACCAGCTGTCCATCTTTATCTCCCAAAAAATAACACTTGGCCACTTCTGCTTGAATCCAATACTTAGGGGCCAAAATTGAAATGGAAAGAATAAAATGGGCAAAAAGGGACCATGCTCTGAGGATGACACTTGGCAGCTTCTACTGTACTTTGACACTTAGGTAAAAATGAACCTGTCCTCCACTCTAAAACTCTGCAGCTTCATTCGAGATGTGAAGGAACCAAAATTTCAATGCTCCAACCAAAAAATAAATTAAACACAGTGTAGAGTAGGAAATTACTCTATAATTATTGGTGACCATCAGGGCTTTTGAGCCTGCTAAAAAAGAATGTGACTCCCGCTCGATCAAAATTTCAAAATTTATAGCTTCAAAAGAGCTATCTAAAAGATAGACCACTAATGGTCAGATAATCCTTACTTGCTCTATAACTCATCAAAATCTAGGTCCAAGCTAATGAGATCCTTGTGCGAGAAGGTTTGTAGGATCTAGGTAGTGGCTTTTAGCTTGGATTCTAGCTGGAAAATGGGAATCAAAATAGTCTTAACCTCTAGTGCCGAGGAATCATCTTGCAAGCTCTAAAAAACTGTTTGGTCCCTTTGTTTAGCCAAAAACAATGGTTGGAGTTGATTGGCCATTAAGACCGTCCTTGCATCTGGAAATGGGGAAGGCAAGCCTAGTTGCACCAAATCTTTAATATGTTGCCTCATCTCACTGATGCCTTCCTTCATGACATCAAGGCAAATTATACAACTATTAGCTATGGCATTTTGACTGAGCTCTTCATTGATCCATTTTGTGGCAGCCATTCTGTCAGGGATCCCTATAGCTACCAATATCACATCCCTTGAGCTATAGAGCTTTTCCAATAATGAATAAGAGTCTGTGACTCTCTGGGAGATCATGGCCAGAGTGCTCTGTACTAGATTTTCTACCCTTTTGCATAGTTACTGTGCGTTGTGTAGGAAGGTGAAAAGTGGCCTGAGCTGGATAATCTCAGAAGAGATCCTCACCCACATTGACTCATAGAGCTCCTTCACTATCTGTGAGACTTTACCTCCTCTAGGTCTATTGGCCAGCTTAATTTCCAGTTGCGCTACCCTCTACTACTCTACCTGAAACTAGGCTTGAAAAGCTGCAACCTTGTTCTATTCTTCTAACAGCCCTTGCTGTGATTGAGTAACCTATAGTTAGAGTCCTTCGACTCTTCTCTGCAATGTTGCATTTTCCCACCTTAGAGCTGTAGCTGCATCTTTTGCAAGCACAAGATCTGCCTTAAATGAATCATTTTGGGCCTAAATTGCCCATTGAGTCTAGAGGGAAATAATATCTTGCAACTATTTTTATAGACTAGCTATTTCATTGTCCTTCTGGTTTATTTGTTTGACCAAACTATTATTGTTTGCCTTTTCCTAGGCCAAATCATCCTCCATCTTCTACACTCTCCTTGATTTCTTCAAGTAATCTTCTGTGACTGTAGAAGTGGATTCAGTCAGCAGCTCGACTATGTCTTAAGGCCTGAACAGGGACATGTCAATGGCCACTACGGTTATGGTGTAGTCTTTCAGCTGCATTTGTTCGCTTGACTTGGAAACGTTGGGTGACAAATGGGTCACCATCAGTTGCTATTAGATGGGGTCAAATTGTGACCTCAAATGTGAAATAGTTAGCATTTTATTCTCTTTAATCCTCTTCTTCTCCAATCGGGCTTCTCTTGCCTTCCTAGCAGCATCAACCTGCGTTTGAAAGGTGGAAGGGGATGCAATATGTCCCCCTATGAAGGGAAATCCTTATGGCAAGCTGCATTAGAGAGTCATAGACTGGCTAGGGGTGAGTTATAGGGGCATGTTTCTAGGAATAGAGGGGGAGGAATAGGGTAATGTTAAGGCTTGAGGCATCAAGGATGAGGTGAATTGTGAAATGGGAATGGCAGTAGTGGTGGGAGGTGTCATTTGGCTGGGTGGAGGCACCACACTAGCAGGGTGAGGAATGGATTGAGAGGGAGGAGGGGGAGTAATTACTACCTGAGGAGAAGTTGTAGTTCTCTGCACTGGGCACTGTGAAGGCTCTTCTTCCTCTTATGGGTCCAATTGGAATTGTACCCTTCTTTTTTGGGTGTCTCTACCTTTGACACCTGTCGCATTTGTCTAGCCTCTGCTTCTATTGTTTCCAGTGGTGCTTGTAGGGAATCGAGGACTTTAATTTCTCCTACTAATGTAGAAACCTGTGGTGGTGTGGATGCCACACTTCTTTGCTGCTCTATGACAACTGTGGCTTATTTTGGAGCCTACAGTGGTTGGCTTGGTCTTGCTCTAGCTACTTCTTGTTCTACCTCGAGTGTCAGTGTTGGGCTTGTGTCTGGGGTAGAAATAGGGGATGGATGCCATTCATCCTAAAGTTCTTCCCACCTTTCATCTGAGTCCATGCCCCTGAAGGTATGGGTGGTTTGGGAGATTTTTTGCCTATATCTCCAATAGGCTTCAATTTTCTCTGCATCCCAACCTTTATTCCTCAGCATCCTTCTCAAATTAGAGGTCATCCTAGCCTTAGGATCATACTCCCTCTATTTATCATAGAAGGTCTCCCATGGCCTATTCGGTGGGAGAGGCAGGTCCGTCAACTCAACATAGAGACTAGGGGTGTCTTCCACAGGATTTTTCCTAGTTTCCCAATAGGGGTGGCTTTCATGCACGATCCTAGTTCCAATTCTGTTTGTCCTCACTATAGAGGCTATGAAATCCATTGGGTCATAAACCCACTTGTATTTGATTAATAGGAAGCCCAGGGAGGTCAGCTTCCTTAGCAGCATGGTCTCAGCTTCTTTGGCCTCTAGGCTTACATTGCCTACCATCCAAGGGAGATTATACATTCTCCTTTTCTTCTTTTTGGAGCTGAATTCATTGTCAACCATTGATATCTGCCTAGCAATTTCCAAGAATTCTAACTGAAGAGTCAAAACTTTTGGTAGCAATATTGACTCCCCACAAAATCCATGGACCCTTAAGGTCGTGTGATGGGCCCCAAAATAGTAATCACATGGGATGGGACAACTAACTAGGAGGTTTGTGACACTTGGGAATAACCTGTTTATAACAGGCTTGGGGCTAAGGTAATGGAGGATAGGGGTGATGAATAATTCCCAAAAGTCATATGTGTCACTAGTTTTTGATAATATATGTGTCCATGCAGACACAGGGATGGTTCTTTGGGGGTCAAAAGTTGGGTCATATAGGTTCAAACTCATGAATTAGGAGAAGAGGTCAGGGTTCTGGTACAAAATGAGATGGAAAAAAAAGGAGGAATACCTGAATATCCCCTTCAACTTGAAATGGGTTAGTTTCTTGACCATCGAGAAGGTGATGTGCTCAGAGAAGTGAAGATGGTACTCTTGTGTCTTGTCAACTATTTTTAGCCTAAAGAGGATGGCCATTTGCTCTACGTATACTGCCACATCATCCTTCATGCCAAAGATGAGAGCCATCATCGATAGTGCATCTTAGCTAGAAGGTGCGAATTGAGTTCTTGAAGCAGGGAGTGTGGGTATCGTTGAGTCTCCATTAGTCATTTGCAACTCAGACCTCAGAAACTTGGCTTGAGTATTGATATTTGCCCATGTCCTCTATGCCCTTTTAATAGTAGGGAAGGTGGCAATATCATCATATCATAGGGCAATCATGTCCCTGATCACTTGAGGGGTGACCTACAACAAGTCCACACATAGTTCAATTATATCTGGGCATGGGTGCACAGTAGAGACAATGAACTGTGCCAGTTGCGAGGTCTGAATTCTCATCTCGAATGTTTCATATTGCCTTACCTAGGATCTCTATAGGCACCTTTGGTGTGCCCCCTCTCTGAGGTTCTTGCCACTAGCTCTTTGTAGAATTAGGTCCATGATTTCATCTGCATAGTCCCTGACTTTGGATGGGTCACTGGTTTGGCTGACTCCCAGGGCTTTGGTTCTTGGGTAGCTTCTTGGTGGTTGCGTGGGAGCCACAACGTATGATCTACTCACTAGCAATCTGTCTAGATATCCTAGTGCCTCTGCCCCTTGTTGGGACGATGATGCTCTAGCCATTTTTATATCTCTTGTGCAATATCTGATATGAACTTCACTTAAGATAAAAACATGCTTGCTAAAACAATTTCACTAGGCACTAACGATTGCAATGAGTAAGATATTTTTTGCAAGAATGCTTGAGAGTTGTAAACTTTAAAATCTACTTAGGGGGTATTTATGGGCCGATCAAGTCCCAAATGGCATTAATTTTAGGTGACTGTTAGCAAATCCTACTCAATCTTTGGAAAACAACAAGGCAAACATGTTATACGGTGTAAGGTACCTTGAAAATCTTGAAAGATTTGGGAAAGCATTTATTACAGCAAAAATAAAGAATTAAAGAATTCTTAAGACGTTGACTTTGTGTTTAAAATGCTTATTTTAAAAGAAAGTGGGAAAGCAAAAAACAAAAACAAAGTGATGCGAGAATGGAAACTAATCCTTACTTCCCTCTAAGATCAAAAATGAACTTTCCCACGTCCTCTTTATGACAAGTTAACTTGTGTTGCCATACCGGTGATTGCAATGGATATGTCATTGATGGAATGTTCACTACACCAGCCACATGAGTCTGCCTGCACTTGAATGAGTCTGAGAAAAATGTGTATTCGACACCTATGAACTCTTCTTGTCCTTAAATTCCCATCGAATACTGGTTCTTCATGTTGTCAGGTGTCATCAAGAAATCATTGGCTATTGGTTCTTCACTCTGTGCCTTTTGATATCTATTATCTTTCAGCTCATCTTCTTTAGATTCCAACTTTATTGCATCAGCATGCTCTTTGATGATTTCATTCTCTTGAAAGGATGAATCTAAAAATTGGCATTCCTTCTGCATACTCAGCTGAGTCTTGATGCTGTCTTCTCCATACTTGGCCAATCCATAGCCTTCTTGCAGGATAGTGTCATCTATCTCAATGACTTGGTTAAGGGAGTATCCATGTTCCTCTGTATCTTCTTGCAAAGTAAGGAAAAAGTCATAAATGATCTCCTCCTCATTTGAAGTGAAGGAAAAAGCTTGCAGCTTATCCTCTTGCTCATCAAAAGGGGAATCTATGGTGATTTCCTCCTTATCTGTACTTATGCAATCCTCTTGACTAGCCATGAATTGAGCATATTCTTCTGCATACTCAATTACCTCTTTCAAAATATATTCTTCTTCAAAAAGGGATGAAGAAGAAGGCTATGATGGAAAACAAGAAGCTTCTTGAGTAAGGGAGGAAGGAAATTGAGGGGAAAGTGAGAGTTTGGGGTCCTCTTGACTTGCTACTATCATAGACTCTGCATTATTGGGGAAACAATCTTGACAAGTCTGACCTTGTTCATGAACAGGGGTGGCATATGTTTGATATGGGATTTGTGGTGGTGGCTATGAAGTTTGGTAGACTTGGTAAGGCTGGTTCTCATGAACGCTTAGCCTTTCTTTTAGAAATGTAATCAATCCACACACATCCAACATTTCATATGTAAGTTCTTGCCAATTTGCCCTTTCAATGGGATCCCACTCACTTTTGATCAGGTCTATTGCTTCCCTCACTTGATAGATGACATGACAAGGAATTTCTTGGCCATATTCCCTTTTGCTGTCAAGCTCTAACACATATTTTTTAAATCCTAGCAATGCTTTCTTGAAGGTGAAAATGAGATTAGACTGGGCGTAAAACTGGTATAGCTTGTGGCCATGCGCATCCTCATTACTTGGAGATATTTCAGGAGGAACTTGATCTTGATTAAATATATAAGGAGAATAGGACTCATAGCTATGAGTAATAGAGTTATACATACAAAAAGGGATTTCTTGATGATATTGCTTAGTCGACTGATGACTCAGAGTCGTTGTTGGTGTTGATGAAAACCTCCAAAGGCTAATTGGTTGAAGAATAAACCAAAATTTCTTCAACTCCTTGAAAGATCTGTCCCACCAGGTGTGCCAAAAACTGTTGAGAGCATAAAATTGCGCTAGATCCTAGCCAATCAATAGTGGGAAGTTTCAAGTTGTGGGACAATGTGACTTGAAACAACCTCCAGGTTTTAAAGATGCTAGTCTCTTCTGTTTTATGGTGTTGGGGAAAAGGGATAGGAGACTAAACAAATACATAAAATGTAGGAATTAAAACCTAACTATGGCAATTCACCTAAGTGTAATCCTAATCCTAACCTAAGCATAGAGTGACTATTATAGGATTCTATTACATTTAAGAGCAGACAAGTGCATGATTAATGTAAAAGATTGGAATAACAGAAACAGAGGCTCACAACAGGGGAGTCTTTTGCTGAGATATAGGAATTGTCAACAAAGGCATAATGTTCTATCTTCTTAATAGAACCCTCCAATCACATAAGAGGCATAAAAGTCACACACAATTATGTAGAACTTCAGACTCCAAAAAATGAGACAAAATCAAATAACATTTCCAATCACAGCACTAGAAAATCTACAGCATAAACTACTTTGTAATTGACACAAATAACATCAACAAGGGCATAGTATTCAATTTTATTTTGAATCTTCCAGTCATACAAAAGATGCAGAAACACACACAATCATATAAACCTTTCAACTCAGGAAAATGGAACAAAAGCAAATGATATTATTGGTCAAAACTCTGAAAAGTCTAAAACTATAGAATTCCCCCCCTTTTTAGATTTTATAATTCTGCTTATATAGCTTCAGATGCCTCTTTGATCATCCCCTTTCCTGCACAATTTCACTCCATCCTTCACTCGCAGGAGACAAAATAGATGGTGCATTCAATGCCTTAGATGCATTCTAGTCTTATTAGGAATTGCCCTTACTGCAGCATGGCAATCCATGTCTAGTACCTTTCTTTGCACCTAAAATTCCTTGTTCCATCACCTCTTTGGCCGCTCAACTGTCTACTCTGTCTCCACTATTAGGGGACAAATTTATGGCACCTTCAATACTCATAAGCCCTAAAAATATACTCGGTGCACTATTCTATCTACTGGGAATAACTTTCACCTATTTTCCCTCGCTCTCTACTGCAGCAATAGGCAGACACGAGGATACTTAGTCAATCTATGACATTTCTCTCCTTTTGATCTAGAAAGCACCAGAGGATGACACTTGGCCACTTCCACTTTCTTTATATTTCATTGAGGAACACTCCACCTTTGACACCTATTGCATTCTAATTTCTTGATACTTTGTAGCTTTACTAAAACATAACTCAGTGTGTTCTTTGCCTTGGAAATCCTTAAGAAAGGATGGATGCACGTGGCAGTCTTCACTCATTGACACTCGGTCCTTCATTGATACTTTGAAATATCATTTGGGACCCATCACAATCTTCATTTGGTGATTAGGTTCGAAGGTGATCTCTCAAAAGTTGATACATGGTGACCTCCGCTACTTTTGGGAAGATACGTGGCATCTTTTGCTTCTCCTACTAGGGGTATGTGGTGCCTTCCACTTTCTTTAGGGATGGAGTAGAAAGGGACCTGTAAGGTGACACTTGGCAGCCTCCACTGCACTTCGATACTTAGCAAAATGAATGACACTTTTATGCGTTGAATGGAAAGCATTGGACCCAGGCATTGAAACAAAGGCTCTCAGCAATCAACACGTGGTGGATTTCGCTACTTCTTCAAAAGGGTAATTCAGGGCCTCTGTAACTGCCACCTGGCACTTTCCATTTTTTCTATTGCTTAGTTCATTGAAGGTCTTTGTCAAAATAGAAAACATGGGTGCCACTATGATACATGGGTGCTGACACGTGGTGCATTCTACTTAACTGCTACTAGGTACGTGGCATGATCTATGGTTCTCTGGAAAGCCACAATAAAGTCCTCAAAAGTCACCAGCTGTCCATCTTCATCTCCTAGAAAATGACACTTGGCTGCTTTCGCTTGAATCCAATACTTAGGCCAAAATTGAAATGGAAAGAACAAAATGGGAAAAAAGGGATCGTGCTCTGAGGACGATACTTGGCACCTTCTGCTGCACTTCAACACTTAGGTAAAAATGAACCCGTCCTCTACTCCAAAACTTTACGGCTTCGTTTGAGATGCGAAGGAACCAAAATTTTAGTGCTCAAACCAAAAAATAAATTAAATACGGTGTAGAGTAGGAAATTACTCTACAATAACATTTTTTGTGATTTTTCTACAAGATCCCCAAGGTGTAGCATTATATTATTCTCAATAGCCTTAGTTCATATTATTGGTCTTTAGGTATATGTATACTTATTTTTCTTTATGAGTTATAACGTAAGACTTTGGATAAGACTAGGATTTCCTCACAAATATTTAAAATTCAATAAAATACATTTAATTAATTAATTTCCCTAAATAATTAAGATAATGGTTTAAGGATTGAGACATCAAACTCTCAAAATTAATTATTTTATTTTATGGTAACAACTTTAAACAAAACTATTTTGCATGTCTTATTTCACTTACATTATTTATTATGATATGGATTCATGTTTACTTGTCATTATATCATCTTCACATTTTCATATTTATTACAATTTGAGGTAACTAAATCATTCCATGTTCATTCTTAGAGTTTCCCATATTTTCATTCTACTTTGGGCACACCAAGTTTGGTTTCAATATAACATTCTTATTTAACATGCAAGTATAAAAGTCTTAGAAACAATGCTCTCTAATTTATATTTCTTAACTATCAAGTCTAAGTTTTCTAGTGATAGTCATTTTTAACACCCATGTTTGGTTTTATGAATCCATATAGAGGAAAAGTAGAAAAATCCATAAAAAGTTAAAATCCAAATCATTTGAACAAAAGCCAATGATAAAAAGGAAAAAATAAACATTTAAAAGTAAAAATCACACCAAAAGACATGATTATAAAACACATCTCATATTCTAGTTGAAGTTCAAACTCAGAAATTGGCCTCATGATAGAGCTAAGGTCTATTGGGGTACAGTAGGCTAGTAGACTAGGATAGGAAGTCTCAAAATTATCTATAGTGATACCTATTTTTTCATGTAAGTACCTAATCTTCATAGTAGACTGAAAACTTTATAATGGGTCCTAAAGAATGGGGAACACATTGTGAGAAGGTAGGTCGATTTTAATTTTCATGCATATAGCCTTTATTGGATGATATTTATAATTCATTTGATAACCCAAATTTGTGTGGCTAAGGCAAGTTTTCTAGGGTCCTTAATGTAAAAAAGTCTTCTTGTTTTGATAAATTAATATGTGTCTTATTTACAATAAATATTTAATACATTGGTACTATATATATTTCCCCCACCACCCATTTCATATTCCCCCTTGATAGGAAAATTTGTTTCTAAATCTATTTTCCATCTTCTATATTCCCTATTCTTCGTCTCTTCTTAAGACTTGATCGTAATTGGTTTGTTTTTGTTTAATCTATCTTAAGAATAAAATTTGTATCTTTGCATGACTATGCATTAGTTATTTAAACCATTAAATTATCCTTCTCAAATTTCCTTGCTTATATTTAATTTTTTAAAGTTTTGTTGGTTACCTTTTTTGTGGATAAATTCATTCCATTTTTTATAGTGAGTTTTTACATTCTTAAGTGAGTTTGGATTGTTACTCCTCATTCATCAATGTTGTTTTATTCTATGTTATTTGTTTCATATTTATTTAAGTATGGTTTGTTACTTCTTTTACATCAATGTTGGACCTATTATTTTATCTTTAGGTGTCCTTGGTTTGATCTTGTTTTTTACTTTTCTCACACAAGGTAAATTTGTTTGGGTTTATCAGTCATTTTGTAGCCTTGGTTTTTCAGTTACCTAATTTTCTCTCATTCTATCCATTTTTCCTTGTTCTTTTAGTTGTAACTTATAATTTATCATCCCAACTTACTAATTTTCCATTTAATTCATTCATTTATGTAATGTTCATTTATTTTGATTTCCCTATAATTGTTTATTTTTGTTATTTAGTCTTGTATCCTTAGGGTATATTTAAACCATTCAATGCTCCCTCCATGATTAAGACTAAAAATAAAATAAACAACCATTCAATGATTAAGGTAATTTAATTTATGTATGTGATACTTACAATTATTTTCAATTATTTCTTATAGTCATTTCAATTTCAAAATTTCAATTTATTCTTTTTACTACAATTTATTAGCTTAGTGTTGTCCATTACTATGTTATTTATTGAAGCATCATCCAATGTTAAAACTACATTAAATATGATGATATTTTAGTGGGTAATATGCATACACACAATATTTTTAAAATTTATTATTTACTTACACTTTCTTTGTTACAGGAACCTATCAATTTTCAATCTCTTTGAGTGCATGCCTTATAGGGCACACCAAAAAAGGGGTGGTCAGACCTTTGGTGCTTCACAATATTTTTGGTCCCTATACCATTACCTAAAACCACTAAAAGTTAATTTTATTCACTCCTTTAATTAATTCACCTTCTAAAACATCCCCTAACTAAGCATACACCCATTTTATTTATTTTCCTAATATGTCAGCCTGGTCAATATTTTTAGGGATTGAGCACATGTTATGGAACTACATTGAACCAATTGACTTATTTCAAGACCTAATAACTATATTTCATACCAAAAAAGTTTGACCTAACTGACCTTATTGGCTAAATTCCCAGGAGGGTTTAGGGTCAATCCTTGACTATAAATATCCCCTTCACTTAAATCCAATAGAGAGGAAAATTTATTTTCACATTTCTAAAACTTGTAATTCTACTATTTATACATTTGAGGAGACATTAATTATGGTTTTATCTTGGAGAGAAATAAAATTATTTTGTGTGAAGTCTTGGATGAAAATTAGGAGTATTTTAGATTAGATCTGATTTATATAGAGTGATTCCTACAAATCCACAACAACCTCTTAAAAAGAACTATTGGTTAAGGGAGAGATTTAGGAATGATAGGTTCAATTCAAGGTAAGAATTTATAACTTTTAATCTTTCATTTAGTAGATATATATTTCACAAAGTAGTAGGATGAATGTTATACTCCTTACATGGTTTAACTCTACATTGAATCGAGTAGAGTTTTCTTTGCATGTTTTATTTTGTTTGTTCAACTATCCCCCTTTATGTCATAATATTTAGTGAGCACTAGATTAGATTTATTTTATGTATTATAGGCATAGATAGGGTTATTTCATAATGTCATTTCTCTAGAGGCTCTATAACCCTCGCATTTGATGTTGTGTGGTAAGAGATCCCTTAGTTAGGTTTAGCATATCTGAATTGGTTATGTCTTGATATAAATAACTATCTAATTAATCATTTGGTAAGATTACCTTATTTAATATTGAAATCCACTAAGTAGGAAAATTTTTAGACCCATCATAATTAATTACATAAATATATTCTTGGAAATCACATGCTCACCTTGCACAGGAAAATGCTAAGAGTTGAAGAAGACTAGAACCTCAACCCTAATGTGAGTAGACAAGGTGTTCCCAACCCAACATCCAAATTTATTAGCCCATATATGAGGGAGTGAATTCCTAATATTAATTTATGATCATGGTAGGAAGATTATAATCTAACATTCTTCAAGGTCTAGTCTAAAGCATCATGGTTCTATTGGAGAAGGAAATGTTTCATCACATTTGAAAGTAAATTAACCCTGCTAACTAATTTCACCATGTCAAAGATAGTTTTCCAACCAATGGCCTACTTATGATCAACCATTAGTTATTAAATATCATGGGTTATTTATCCTACATTTCCCTCATCCATATCCTTTATCATATCACACACACTTACCAACCAAAGTTGCATATGGAGGTTTCTAATTTACTTATTCATGAAATCAACTAAGTGTTTTTTCATTGAATCATCATCCACCATCAAACACTTCCTTATTCTCTACCTATCTACATTTTTACATTCTTACCATACTTAGCCTCAAATCCTGTCAAGGTATCAAACATGTTATTAAAAATATTAAATAGAGGACACATTGACAATAAGGTAAATATAAAACTAGAAATGTTGTTCCCTAGACATTAATCCCATTTATTTTAATAAATTCCCACACTTGGGACATCTAACTCGCCTCGAAATTTTCACTCTTCACACCTTTTACTATGCCACCCCTTTCCTAATAATGATTATATGTAGTAATAAAAACATAAGGGCTACCTTGGCCTTATCAACAAATATATATTTACTATTAACTTTGATATTTATATTAACACTAAAATATATCTAGTAAAGTATTATGTGGTATGTATAATTTATTAAATTATTATTAGATATATAATTTTTGTATGTAAGCAATGTGATGTTTAAAATGATTGATATGTGTTTTTATTCCCTTTTTTATTTTAATAAAAAATTTAATATTGAATTAATTTATCATTCAATAAATATTTTTGATCATAAAATGACATGCTTGATATCTTCTTTTGCTTGATGTATCTTGCTTGCTCTTTTAAATTTCTACATTGAAGAATAATATTTTTTGTCTTATTTATACCATTTTATTTATTTTGATATTTTTTTGCATTATTTTCATTCCTTTTTATTGTAGTGATTTCATAAAAATTTGTTACTTGTTTTGAAATACATTGAAATAGAATGGCATTCCTCATTTGCTTAAAGGGAAAGTATATAATTTTTTTATAATGTCTAACTAATAGAATTATGTCCAAGACACTTGATATTTAGCTCAATTTTATGATACCATATTTATCTTTATGATGGATTACATTCACAAGAAACTTCACTGCTAAAAAAATTCAATGACAATGTTGAATTGAAATAACTCTAGTAAGGATCCTTGTCCAAAGAGTTGATTACTATTTGTAAATTGACCAAGGATGAAATGTAAGCTCAATTATTTATTTTATAGAAAATATAAATAATATATTATTTCATACATTTATTATTGTATCTATAGACACTGAAATTTAATAAATAAATGATTGAAAATGTTAGTCCTTGACATCCTTACCTTACTTGGTCAATCCATCATTATGATAACCCATAACCTCTAGACGAAAGCCTTCAATCTCATAATTATTAGGCATATCTATAAGACTCACCTATTTTATCCATATTCATCCCTATTAAGTAAGTATTCATTGTCACTTTAGTTTTAGATGCCTTTGTCTCTTTGAGACAAAATCATTCTATTAAACAAGGATGTACTGTCTTGTTCTATAGTGCAACTTAGTCCATAATACTCTAACAATTACCTTTTTAAAACAACATGCTTCATAATGGATATCCTTCACAAACCAATAGGTTGGTTATCAGAAACATTTAAAATATTCACCTATAAAAGCACATTAAGGTTTACACTTGAGGCCCCCCACTAGTCTATCTTACACTCTCTCACAAAGGTAATTTAAAAAACATCTATATATTCATAGAACATCCATACTATAATTTTGTTATAGTAGTTTAGTCATTGGATATGTTAAAATTATTTTCTTTCAAGTTGAGAATATATATATATATATATATATATATATATATATATATATATATATATTTAAAATTCTAATCAAAATTTCTAGTTGCATCCAAATGATATTCCCTCAAGGGATAACTACATCAGCCTAAGTTCTATTTGGACTATGTAGGAAACACTCAGTCAACAAGGGGTTTTATAAGGATAACTAAGCCATATCCCACTTACCCACATTTTTTCCTTTTTATATTTGATCTTGTTTGGTGTAATTGTGTAGGTTAGGGTTTTTATTTTTATGTCATCTATGCATCGAAACAAGGTCCACACAAAATAATAAAGTATATAAATAGAAGCAAACACATTTAGATTTTTAGATCGGGTGCATAGTCTATCTAGACAAAGCCATAATAGTATAAAATGATGTATTGTGACCTTTTCTTCTTTTTGCATCCATGTCCCATAATAAGAGTCATAATTTTTAGTTAACTTTGTGTTTTTAGGTTCTTATAAATAGTTAAATATAGTCACAATTAATAATTGAATAACATAGTTTGAAATAAATTAGTTTGTAAGTCTATCTCTCTAACCCTAACCATAATTTATATCTTTATATCTTTATAACTTCTGTATATCTTTGTATTTACTATATTCTACATTATTTAACTTCATAGATCATATTTCAATAGTTTACATTTTCAATCAGAGTTAATTGTTTATTATAATTAATTATAGTGTAAACATTTTGGTGAACTTGCATTTTATTCAAACACTACTTGTTGCTTGTTGATTTTTTCTAAGGGTTTCATTTTAATTTTATAAATTTTGAAATTGAAAGAATATAGACCTCAACCTTGGATATCATCCATAACATAACAATTAAATTTTATTGACCTTAAAGTAATCTGACATGGAAAAAGATTTTCTTATCACATTAGATAAGTACCGACATAGCGACTCTTTATTTCGACCTTAGGTGGAATATTGTTTTTTTCCTATTACAAACTTTCATTTTTCTTTTCACTTTATTTTTCCTTTTTCTTGTTTCATTTTTTTATATTTATAATGTGTATAACATATACATGTTTTTATCATATAATCATGAATTGTCTCACAACATATAACATTTAATTACAACATGTTAATGATTATGTCTTTTCTCATAGTATATACAAAGAAATTAAAAAATATCCCTCTCATACTCTACCCATTTCTCTTACTCCCAATGTTTATCTTACCTCATCTTGTCATTTGGTTGTCCTTATTTTTGTTGTCAAATATTAAATTAGTTGGGAACAAGAGAAAGCCTATGTTATGCATCTATCTCCACAAGTTATCTTGGTCCCCACTTCTCATCCTCTCAATGGAAACATCATGGACCTTGTATTTGACTTTGATGCTAAAACCAACCACGCTGAAATTTGAGATTATGATAGAGCACACACACACACACACACACACACACACACACACACACACACACACACACACACACACACACACACACACACACACACACACATATATTGGTCAAGATTAATTTATGAAATTTGATTATGCTAGTCCTTCCAATGTTTTTTATATCCTTGTAACTATACCTAATTTTGTGTCTTTAGTTACCTCAAATCCTCCCATAACTACAACCAATTCATCCCTTGAATAATCCCTTATTCTCTTACAATCTAGGATAGATAATATTGAGCAAACCATCTCTCATGTTAGCCACTCCTTATATTCTTGTAATTATTGCATAACCCATTGAATTCTAAAATTTAATCCTATCTTATCCAAAATGGATTTTTGACTCTTGAGCTTATAATTTTTGAAGGGAAAGGTGATCTCAAAAAACATTTGTATGCCTTCCATACAACTTGTCTAGATTAAGCGGATAATGATGGATTGTTAACTAATATTTTTCCATTCAGTCTAAAATATTATGCTCTCATATGGTTCTATGATATTCCTCTTTAATAAATTACAACTTTGAATCCTTTTTAAACACTATTTATACATATTTTTCTATCAATATTGGTAATAAATTATCCTATGCTCAAATTACAAAGATCAAACATGTTCCAAATGAAATACCTAGTGAGTATATTCTAAGATATAAGACTATGCTTTTAAAAATGACAAATCAAATGGATGATAATGAGCTTCAATATATTTTTACTCAAATATTTCTTACTCCTCTTCTAGAGTCTATTATGTTTGATAAGTTCAAATCCTTTGATGAACTATGCCATACACTTAAAGAGCATGAGGTCAAATTGATTATTTTGAAAAACTCAAGTATAGCTCTAATTCTACTTCTACTTAAAAAATCAAATTTTAAGGCAAGCCTAATTTTAAGAGCAAAGTTAATTATGGAAAAAATGAGGCTAAAGTTACAATAAATGTTATATCAAAACCACCACCTAAGCTTCAAATATAAGCTCCACTAAGGAGGCAATTCTCAAGTCTACCTTCACCTCCTCATGTGATACTACAAAATATTATTTAATTTCATGTTATTACACTTCCTCCACCATTCAAAATATATACATCTAGACCTCAATATATAAGTTTGGATGGGAGTCCATTTTTTTGTGATTATCATAGATGTTATATACATTCTAATATCATATGTATGAAGATCAAACATAAAATTCAAGACCTCATTGATGAGGATATTATTGACATTGGTAAACCTATTGAAGAGGATAGGCCACAATAAAATGATAATCCAAAGCTAAAAATGTATAAATATCCCTTTTCAAATCATGAATCACAAACTAAAAAGAAAAATTATGATGTACACTGTGCATTTAATGATTTTCCTCCTTCATCTTCATACATACATCCACTTGATAGTATCATTGGTACAATTACAAGAAAGCTAACATCACACCCATCCATTAATTTTGATTATTATAAAATTATTAATGATGATTATGATAGACATGCATTATTCATTAGAGCATATGTTGGTGTAAAACCAATTCATATTATCATGATAGATAATAGATCAAGTGAAAATGTGTACACCATAACACTTATACATTATATTATATATAAGGAGAAAGATATAAAACATACATCTAGATTTGTGAAAGCATTTTAAGGTCATACACAAGATCCTCTTAGACATATTTTATCTCCTATACAAGTGGGACCTCTCATATTTCCCATTTCTTTATTAGTATTACCAATCATATGTGTCTTTGATATGTTATTAGGGAGACATTGGTTACAAAAAATTAGATTAGTTCCTTATATAGTTAACAAATGTCTATATTATATTCATGATGATCAAGTGGTTAAATTTCATGTATTCAATATGAATATCCTATAGAACCATGGGTACCTACTCCTATTCTACAATAGTTGGTTGGCATAGTTATTGAGCAAATTATTAATTAATTAGTATAAAAAAATATTCAAAATCATGATTTAAATTTAAGGAAACATACTTCAAAATCAAAATTTTCACCTACTTATGAGCAAGAACATATTTTAATTTCCTCAACTAATTATGAGCATAAAGGTATTTTAGTTTCTCCATCTATTCTAAAGCATAATATGATTACATATGAGCATGATTATTTGGATAGAAAGTGAAAGATAACTACTGACAAGCATAAAATGGTACATAATACATGGTTTTTATCTAACACAACATCATAGGTAATTTATAAGGATTCTTCATAGGTTCAATTTTTTTGCATCATCTCCTCCCATACATGAGGATACGAATTTAGATATATATATTAGTAGTGATTCATAGGGTTATTTTATAACACATGGTTCTTCTTTATATTTATATTGTTACTTTACAACACATGTTTCTTCTTCATATTTACAGGCTTATTTTAAAACACATGGTTCTTCTTCAGCTTGATAAAATTCTACACAAGTTATTACTCTTTCCTATCAATGATTTGGATACACATATGAGCATCCTATTGATGATATTTTTTTTGGACCCATGATTGGGTTGAGGACATTGATTAGCTTCCTTGCATAGTACTTACTTGTATATAGATTATTTGTTCCTTAATTTTTGTGTTTATTCCATTGTACCTCTTCCATTCCTTATTCTATCCCTTATCTCTATTTTAATTATGGGGGATCTTGGTTTCCTTCATCCTTGCCTTGATTTGATTTCACATTTTGTTGAGGGTTGTTCTACTCCCCCTCCCCTTCTTCCTTTTGAACATATTGTTCTTTTGATTCTTATAATTTTTTTAAATTTCATTTATGCATGCTTCATTTTCTAAATTTGAAAAAAATTAAAAAATCATTAATATATGCTAAAAATTAAAAAAAAACAAAATATTTGCAAAAAAATCAAAACTAGGACCTATAGGCATACATTCATGCTGTTAGATTATGTATTTTCATATGTCATCTATTTTACTATTCACCATACAATATATTTCATTACATTTTTCTATATATAATACTTCACACATGATATATGAGTGTGCAACGTGACACATTTATACAAAAAAAAATCAATATTCATAAATATTAAGTTGTCTTAATCAAAAAATATTGCATATAGTCAACTAAGACAATAACACACTAGTTAGACAATAATACACTGTGCCCCTCTCCTCTATTGAGCTCCTATCCCTATGAAATTTTCATTTTTTCTCCAACTAAAACAAAATTATATGGACTTATTCTACATATTCTAATTACAAAGAAGAAATCCCAATCAGATATCATTTAGATTTCTAGATTAAGGCATAATTTTCCATGGTTTCAATTTTGGGCTAACCTTCTACCCAACAACTTTACTTACTTGGGGGCATCTCCTTATTCTATATGAACACTCTTATAGTTTTTATTCATCTGAAACCTATTTTCCATGTTGAGCTATAATGATAATATATGTCTCTTTTTCATTCATACTTTACATGTCTCATGATGAATATGTTATTTTATAAATATGAACATAGATACATGTGCTCAAACATTGTCACTTTCAGTTTCTATATGCTTATTTTAGATGTCATTTTCCTTAGATAACATGCTTCAATTTATATTCTTCTTGTATATATCCATTGGGCTTATGTATTTTCAACACACACCCTCTTGATTATATGGAATCACCAAGCCTTGTGTGTTATCCCTTGGCCTCTTATGTTTGTGAAACACTTACATATCCCTTGTAATCATCCTTTGGTCCTTATTCATGACATTTATGCAAACATTTTATCTCTATGTGAGATCTTACATGTTCATTGTATGTGGCATTTATTCATTTTTACGTGAATTTACTTACATATTTGTTACTTCCTACTATGGTCCCATGATGCATGCCATTCACTATAAGGGTCTAATTATATACATCTATGGTTCCATGATACATACCATGCATATACTAATATGTGATTCAAATGCTTAATCTATTCAATACTATGATTAAAATAAATAAAATAGACTTTTCCACTATTTCAATTGTATATTAAAATTACAATGATACATTATAATGTCTAAAATTTTCATATAATTCAATATTACATTCTTTTGGATTCTAGTACAAGTCAATTACCCACATGTTATTTCTTGATTCATATTTCATAAATTCTCTCACTTTTTCTTTTGAGACAAGTGATTTTCATGCTATTTCCCTCATCTCAAAAGGGGGGCATCATAATGGAATTATCTACAAGTTTTCACGAGAAATACTTTTCAAATTTGATAGTTTACAATATGTAAAATTAGAATTTTTATATTTTGGGGGCATTCAACTTTCTGATGCACTCCATTATTATATCTAATTAAGAAAATATATAGTGAAGTGAATATAGTCACAATATTTCAAATCATTTTCAAAAATATCAATTCAACACTCTATATAGTACATGGGGCACGATATGCATTCATATCCAAGATACTACTTCATAAAATTCATATTTCTCTTTTTAAAATGATCAAAGTTTCAAGAATTTATAGTGTGAATCTAGATCTATCTATAGTAGTGTGATTTGTATTTTTTAAGTGGACCACGCTTGAGCTTAGTGATGCTCCATGTCTTGGTTTCTCAGAATGTAAAAAAATCGGTAGTCACTCTTATCTTTTATAAGATTTATGAATGGCTATAGTGACCATCCAAGTATGAATAGGCACCCATGCTTCTATTCAACCTTTTCATATGCATATTGATGGTTTTTCAAGTTTTGACTAATTATTTTAGAAATGGTTTTTTAAGATCACTTAAAATCTTTCATAAATGGTTTTGCAGGTTTACCAATAACATTACATAAATAGTTTTGCATGTTTATCATTAACATTATAAAAATGGTTTTAAAAAGGCTTGCCACAAACCTAAGTATGAATAAAACACATCTTATTGTCCAACCTCTACGAATATCACGATGCTTCTTTTATTTTGTGTTTTCATTCTTCAACTATATATTTATATTAGTGGACTAAATTAGAAATAGTTACATATACAAGTGATCATAAATGAACATATGTTCTTTATTACAAAACACACTGAAAAAATAAATGCATCTATCACACCACACAATTGAAAAACAAATTACATACCATTAATGAAGAAGTGGTCCATCGCTAGTGGCTAATGAGAGGCTTTTCATTGCATCCAACCTTTTTCATAAGATTTTGTTTACTCAATTGATGAACATTTGAAGCACAACAATTTCCACATTAGATTTATTTGTATAAGTTCCCTCCCGCAATGTGAAATAACTTGGATATCAATTTACACCAAAAATGCATCCCTTTATAAAATTATTTCACTCTGTACAATTTGACTTAATACACTTTTTATTTTGTAATTGATAACTCTTATATGACATGGAAAACATCTAATGGCTCCATCAATGTTTTTATAAAAAAAACTTTAATAAGATTCTTTTGAGTTTTTTTGATAGATTTAAACTATGACTATTTGGACCATAGAATAAACAAAAACTCTAATCTAATAATATATAGACAATAGAAAAAATTCGTACAGTTTGAAGAATTCTTAGTTGGATGATGAGATAGAAATCAGCAAGACATGTATTCATGCAATTGAAGTGAAGAGCTTTTGCATAGACAAATCTAAAATGTGTCAAAACCTCAATCAAAATATAAGTATCGATAGATCTAAAGTTACGGATCTAAACCGTGGACGAGTCAATTTGTCCTTGAGATCGCTCCAAAATAATCAAAAGCTATTTGACAGTTGCACATAGGTAATGGCTATATGAAGGTGCAAATAAAATAAATATAGATTTGAAGCGACGTTGGAGCAGGTCGTATGCAGATTTAATTAAATATCCCTTGCTTGACTACACTAAATAGGAGGCTGAATAACAAAATTTGTATGACGGTATGCCATTTATGCAATAGTTGAGATTGTTTGCTTTTTCTAGCTGGAATCCTATATGAATGCTTATCTCTTTACAATCTCGTTTAAGACATGATGTCTCTCCTCTTTCACACGCGTTCCACTCAAACCACGTTTGATGATGACACAACCGATCAAGCTTAACAAGAAACCAAAATTCTCCAGACCAGATACGTGAAGCAACCAAAGCTGAATAAATATCTTTAAACTACGTAAAATTAAAATTTTAATACCTATAATTTATATAGACGCTTTCATCAATATAAACTCTCATGAACCAGGGCAGTCAATAACTAATAATAGGTTGCCTCGTACAATTTCGTAACATTTCATTTCTGCTCTGATACCACTATTAGCTTTTGGATGAGCTTATATAAATATTTAATTCATGCAATCTGCAATGACGTTGAACACAGAGTAATTTTAATCACAAAAAATCATCGAGGTAATACAATTATATATAGGAAAGCTTTTCCTATATTCAATTCCATGGATATAGATTAATGTATTATTGTTTATGACAATATTATGTTCAACCAATAATAACCTATGTATAATATATTGTTTGTTACAATAATATATTTAACTAACTAAATAATTAATAATATTTTTTAATCGGTAATTGGTTAGTTTTTGACATTGGGGAACCTTCTAAATTCGTAGGAAGCAATGTCATATGAGGAGTCAACTACCAATGACAAGGGAGACTCGAACACAGGACTTAATGAGTAAAGCCCACCTTCTTTACCATTTGATCACCGCCACATGAACATATAACTAATAATATTATTAACTTACCATATTTACCATATAGTAATTACAAATAAGTAAATATTATTTACCCAATATAAATACTAATTTACAACATAATTACCATATCAATTCCATGGATATAGATTAATTCACTATGGATGTAAAAGAAATTAGTATCATTGTAAGAGTGGCATGGTTCCCATGCGAAATGAAAGATGGTTTTTTTAATATGTAAGGAGTAAATATGTGCAAAACTTATGTGATATGTCTTAGGGGAGGAAAAGAATACATGTCAATTTTGTATTGGGTAATATTAATATAAGTATTAGGAATTTTTATCATGCGTGAACTTTTTATTTTTTATTTATCTCTATTTTTCTCAAAACTAAGTTGAAAGGCTTGATATTGTAGATTAGGAGTGTAATTTTTAGGAAGGGATATAAATTTGTCAAGAAATAGACCTGTGGATATAAACATATAATCCCTTTCATTTTAATATATTTATTTAGGTTAATATTTATTTTTTATATAAATTTTTGAAATGGTTGGGAAGGCTTTTTTAAATTTTGCAGCTTCTTTATCTTTTTTTGTGTGTTAATAAATGGATTTAAGGTTATTTTTGTTTGGAAACATATTGTAAGAATTTTTTATTTTGTAATTTTTTAATCTACTTGATATTGTCGTGTTTGATGTGGTAAAATTGATTTTAAATGGCAAAAGAATATTTCTCATTTTGCTCCAAACATTCTTTATGTGCATTTATGTGAATTATTGTAGTTTGTTGGAGATGTTGTAAGCTTGGTTTGCGTAAATGTATAGAAAAATATTTAAGGAAATCCTACCCTTTCTTATATGGATTGTAAACTTCCCCTTATCTTAGATTTGAGTAATTTTTGTTATCACCTTGAAAATATAATTTTAATATTTTAATGGTCTTTCCTTACCATTTTTTTTACACACATGTATATTACTTTTCTAAGGGGTTTTCTCCCTTATTAAATGTAATTTATTATTAAAATAACTTTTTATTTGTTATATTTTCTTATGTTTTGAATTGAGGCAAAAATAAAGGGATGTAAATAGTCACAACATAAGTTTAGAAGTCTAATTGAGATATCATATACCCTCTTCTTAATTTGATTAACTTAACTTTTTATTTTTATAATTTGATTAACAATTTTCACATTAAGTTTATTTTTACAACTTCCCTCTTGTAATGTGAAACAACTTAGATGTCAGTTTACACCAAAAGTGCATCCATTTATAAAATTATTTGACTCTTTACAATATGACTTAATACACTTTTTATTTTCAAATTGATGACTCTTATATGAAATGCAAAACATCTAATGGATTTGTCAATATTTTTGACAAAAAAAACATTAATAAGATATTTTTGAGTTTTTTGATAGATTTAAACTTTGACTATTTGGATCATAGAATAAAAAGAAAACTCTAATCTAATAATATATAGAGATCATTAAAAATTCAAAAAATTTGAAGAATTTCTAGTTAGATGATGGGATAGAAATTAACAAGAGCTATACACAAGAAGTTGAAGCGAGGAGCTTGTGCATAGACAAATCTAAAATGGGTCAAAATCTCAATTATAATCTATTAATCAATAGCTTTGAAGTTATATATCTAAACAATGGAGTGATGAGTGTGTTTGTCTTTGAGATCGCTGAAAAATAATCAAAACCTATTTGATGGATACACATAGGTAATGGATATATGAACTTGCAAAAAAAAAAAGATTTGAAGCAACGTTGGAGTAGGTCCTATTTAGATTTGATTAAATCTCCAATGTTTGACTATGCTAAAATTGAGGTTGAATAACAAGGAATTATATGATGGTCTACTCTCTATGCAATAACTAAGTTTGTTTGGTTTTTCTCTAGACCCTCCAACAATGTAGTTGAAATCTTTTATGAATGTTTATCTATTTGTAATCTCTTTTGAGACATGATGTCTCTGAAATAACCATAATTTGTTTTTGAAGTTATCTATCAAAGTACAGAACAAAACATAAAAAGGTTCCACTTCACAATGAATGCAATGCAAATTAATTTAGCAACTCAATAGGAATCAAAAGCGACTCACAACTAGCATCCTAATTATATGAAATGGATGAAGTTAGAATCAACCAAAGTATAACTGATCACATTCAAAAATGTCTAGTTATTTAATTTATAGATAAGCAAATAGATAAGATAAGAGTGTCATAACTAAGCACGGGTGGATAACATCACACTTGTGAGCATCCAATTGATTAAGCATACAATTGGCATTAAAAATCCAATTACTCCTCATGCTACAAGGCCACTTAGCATGTTGTAGGATCACCATCCTGAGAGTCATCCATAAGGGCCCTCACCTAAATATTACTTAGCTATCTTTTAGTTAACATAACCTATTATTACAAAGATATAGGTGTTCATGCTATCCATTTAGAATGCACATGGATATGTCAGATTTCTTTAATTATATGGTCTCAGATATTAACTTGGCGATTTAATAAGGAATATTATGATTTAAATTTTCATTGACAAGGTGGATTATTTATTTTCCTAACCAAGTATTACCATAATAATTCCATTACTTAGTATTTCTCATCCTCATTCCAGGTTATTTACCATTCACATGGATTATGTGAATTCTACTAAACACCACATAAGGTATATCAAAGGGAATTCATTGACCAAATACACTTATATATACAATCATGCATATCTACTTGGCCAATGGCTATCTAATCTCATGAAGTATCCATGAAAATATATCCACCTTCTAGTAATCAAGAGATGCACTTTACTATCTGAATTAATAAACTTTAAGAAAACATGTCAAATATACATCTAAAACACTTTTATGCCATTTAAAAGTATGGTCCATAATCCAAAATGTGGATCCCCATACGAAAGTCATTACTCTAGCTCACTTCATTACTTAAGCAATATAAGTAAGCCACTTAAATGATATTACAACCAATTCAATAAATGGTAGAAGAAGTGTAAGGCATGAGGTTCCTAAATCATTATGTAAGTCCCCATTCTAATCATTATTAATCCAAGAGAAAAAATGTTTAATAACTAAGTACTGATTATTCTTTCCACAGTCTATAAATTTTAAATCATTCATTAGATTGAATAAATAAATAACTTAATCCTCAATATCTAACTAGCAATACAATACTTAAGGGATTTCTTGATTATTCGCTCTCTGGGTGATCCTGGGTATTTCCACTAGAATTATGATTATACACTCTTTGAATCATTTTTAATATGAAATAGTCATAAAATAACTATCAACTTAAAATGAAATGAAATTATCACTTGATTGTTTCCAACATAGTGATATTGATTGTCAAATGAAGGCATAATGTAATTACATACAGGTTTCTAAAAGTTACCCTTCATTGTTTAATCCATACCTTAATTCCTAAAACTACGTGGACAAAAGTGATAGGTTCGACAAGATAATTCATCTTCTAAACTGTAAGAAAAATTCCAACACTATATCATAAGGAGTGAATAATCAATAGTTCACATAAGCAACCATAATGATGTTAATTAATTCTAAAGGAATATTCTAACACATACTTATAATATATCCAAGAAATTATTATGTGATAACTTTCCACACAAGTTAATAATGATATAAATTCTTAACCCACATTAAGGACTTAATAGTTTTAGTTGCTTCAGTAACAACATTTTTACTCCTCGGTGTTAACATAAAATTAGAAAGTATGTTCCTTACTCTTGCACATGCACCAACATATGAGGTTCAAGTATCTAATTATGAATTTTAATTACACTATTACTCACATGGTAAATAGAACTAATACAATGTGCAACAAAGATGTAACTATAATTTTTTAGATATATATGAAACAAGGAACAATCATAAAAATGCCTCAATGATAACATAATGTCCCATCATGATCATATTACAACTTAAAAATATTATAAAATTGCATAATTAAATGAGAGGAATTGTCACATAAAATTGGTAGACAACTATGATCCATCGGTCCAACATCATATATCAATAAGCATGAATAAGAGGAAGCTTCTACATGCAATCTAGGTACAACAATGAAAAAAGATGAACACTGTAAGAGGGATACCCCTCAAAACCATCCCTATGAGCCCTCCATTGGTGTCCCTCACCAACCCAACATCATCTTGGTGGAGGGTTTCAGAAACTAGGTGATCAGGTGAGGTAACAAATGTACACACAATATTGAGCCACCAACAAAGATTTATAAAATGTTAATAAGGACAAAAAAAGTCATAAAAACATAAAGCCAAACACTCAGCCAATGCATGGCTTATCTGAGCATAAAATAATTAAGAAAAAGGGATCCATCTCCCAATAACCACATAACTCAATCAATTATAAAGAGAAAACTATAATGCTCATAGAATTAATTTAGATTGGCTTGGCTCTAACATAGGTAGGTTCAGTAATTTTTTTTTTCACAAAATACAATAGATCCAAATAGCCAGGGGAAAATTAACCACATTAAACCAAAAAGGAAAAACATAATGAACGGTCATAAGTA
The DNA here is from genome assembly GCA_037957365.1 of Torreya grandis. Taxonomy (NCBI): domain Eukaryota; kingdom Viridiplantae; phylum Streptophyta; class Pinopsida; order Cupressales; family Taxaceae; genus Torreya; species Torreya grandis. The sequence continues at coordinate 8,259,929 of JARHVA010000075.1, forward strand.
GGAAATTTAAACCTAACTAGAAGAGGAAAACCCCACTCTAATCATGAAGTATAATAATGATAGCATATTTATTCAGTTTGGCAAGGAAGGAATAGATAAAGTTTTGTGTTTGATTATTTCATGGAGTCCCATAACATACATACATATGTATGTATGTATTTTTGTAGACTCTAATATTTAACAATATTAAATAATCCTAGATTCTTAATAATTCCAACATATCAAAGTATTTATGATGACTCATTCACTATACAAAAGCTATCAACAACAGGGGACTTTAAAGAGGACACAAATAACACATAACCCCATCGTACTCAATTTTAAGGATCCCCAACTATTTATTTAATTCAAGAGGTACATATATATATATATATATATATATATATATATATATATATATAGCATTTATATCTATATATATTACATCCGTCAATCTACCTTAGGATTTCTTATAACCACATCCTAGTTCTAAATATGAAACATGAACTTATAAACATAAGATACATCCTACCAAAATAAGTCAAATAAAATTAATTTGTTTCCTCCTTACAACCAAAATCAACTTCCTTTACCTTCCTCTACCAATGTATGGTTTATGGCAACCCATCAAGGGAAAAAATAGTTTAAATTAATGCATAAAAACATGGTAGTATAAAAACCCCGTAATCAATATTTAATGCAATTATAGGTTTGGTAAGACAGTCATGGTATAGGTGTCTTAAGGGAAATTTCCAGCCATAAATAAATAATGTATTTACCAAATTAAGAGATAAAACTAGCAATCAAATTAGCATTGACCAAGTTATTGTAATTATAGTGTCCAAGGAGAAACTGATGAAATATATGGATTATCATTATTTTCTTTATTCAATCAAGAGATAAAATATACCATTTATAGATGGCTTACCTCCCTAGTGCTTTATCCAAATTGCAAGACATACTATTCCCTACCTGCATATACCTCTCTCCATTCTCCCATATCTCCTCTTACATCGCATCTCCTTCCTCTTTACCTTGCATTTTATTTTATCTTTTTTGGTTGTGTGTATCCTCTCACTTTTCACACCTTTTCCTTGTCAACAACCTGCATTCTGTGTATATCTTCCTTTTCTCCCTGTTCTCCTTTTGCTGGCAGGTTGAGACATTATCATAAACTAACATGTCCTAGGACTCATCCCACTCTCTTCACTATCCATGATAACATGTCACCAATACTCCTTGTTACCTTTCCATAGTCAACACCTTTACTTAGAATGAAAATCAAGCCAGATGAATTCCAAATAAAATTGATATAAGATCAATAAGTCACAATAAACTCCCAAATCATTCGATTCATCCTAGGAAAGAAAATAAAGAGAACATTAAATATAAGGTAGTAAATAAAAATATTTAAAATAATAAATCAATAAAATCATGATCAAAACAATTAGCAATATTAATTACTAGAACATAAATCAGTAGGGAAAAGTAATAAAATAAAGTCATCAAATAATTAATATCAATAATATTAACTTATTACATAAATATCAGATACAAATTCATTAAGATACTTATTCAATAAAAATGTAAATCAATTAAGATAATAATGGTAAGGTCATTTAAATAATAGAATTATCTAAAATCATTAAAATGATGACCAAAATAATAAAAGGTGAAAATCACTAAGCAATAATGATAAATACTAATAATCGATCAGATAACGATAATTACAATAATTTGAATTTGACATGCATCCCAACGTGGTTAATTCCTACGAAGATCACTAGTACATTTTTTGAGGTCAAGAGACCACTATGGGTCTAGATGAACCCAAACCATCCCCGCTAAAAGGCAAGTCACAAGATAATAACACCACTATGAAAAATAATCAATACATGTAACGAAGCATAGGAGGCTAAAATCTAAGTTACTATATTAGAACTTAAATAACCAGTGCTCAAAACACTCAAGAAGGCTAATATAACATAGAGGTATCAACCTCAAAACACAAGGGAGATACAAGAGAATCAATGGTGCAAGAACTGACAAATCCAATGGTAAACAATATCAAGACATATATGCTCACAGAAGGGCATGACCAAAAACACTGAAAGAAATATCATAAAAGAAAATTCAAGGAAGTGGATTAGTGCTATATAATACATTCTATTACTATTAGAGATAAATTTTGACCAATCAATCACTTATGGATATACTTAAGATGTCCAAACCCAATGTTAAGCCTAGCTCACATCTTGGTGCCTACAACCACCAAATAGGGCATCAGTAGTCCCTCAACACTATCGATATATCAATAATAAATAAAAATGAATTATCCATCATGAGTAATACACTAGTATAAACATATATCATTGAAACAAGGAATTGGAGTTAGTCATAATAACCATAACTCTGAGCAGGCCCCGTCAAACATAATTAACAACTACAAGAGGGATCAATGGTAATCGAGTAAAACATGATATTTCAATAACATATAACAATGAAACTAGTTAAAGTAGCGCGCGCGCGCGCACACACACACACACACACACACACACACACACACACACACACACACACACACACACACACACACACACACACACACACACACACACACACACACACACACACACACTCACACTCACACACACACACACACACACACACACACACACACACACACACACACACACACACACACACACACACACACACACACACAAAATAAGATAAAATGAATCTAGTGTAAGTAGTAGGCATATATAGATAAAATGGATCCAATATGAACTTTAGCCATGAAATAACATATCATGTCAACTATCCAAGGTACTTGTATCGCAACCATTTGACCACAAAATAACATCAACTTTAATTAGTCCTAGTGCTATCAACACACCCTATAGTAATCCATGAACTAGTATCTATAAAAGGGGACATAAGGTTGGATTGTGGAAACCTCCCCTAATTAAATATGAGTCATCCTAGTGACTAACTATAATCTAGTATAAATCTCAGAAAGAGTCCAATAAAATAAGACAATACTACTACACAATCACTCCACCCATTGCGGGATGGTAATGTCTTAGCTATAACTTGTTGTCATACATGACTTCTATCCTTAGGACAATTGTAGTATCTAAAGCATTAGGCCCTATAATAGTCTCCTTCCCATCTTCTCGTGCCCTATATGACACTGAAAGAGAAAAAAATGGTACTTTAAAAACACTTAATCAACACATAAATGGTAGAAAATTCCACAAAATATTCCAATTTTGTTATAATTTCTCTAATCCTATCCCTTAAAAATGTCATGAACCCCATTAAAATTCATTAAAATAAGCCATAGTAGGTTAGAAAACCCAAAATGCCTATACCAAACAACAAAATTATAAGATAATAACTGTTAATTCTAATATAGTACCATTGAAATTGACTAATCTAGCCACTTATAAAGGTGGTAAAAAGGCATCATGAGCATACCATGTCTCAAAACATGGAAGGTAGCACTTAACACACTTCCTAGAAAGGGTACTAATAACCCTCCCAATAAGAACATATAAATAAGGAACCATAAGACCAAAAGTGATGTCTACACTAGATAATAATCCAAATATGTAACTTGACTGAAGTCAATGTGACTCATGTCAACACATACACAGACCTGCAATATAAGGCCAAAAATCATAACATCATCCAATCTTACCAGATTGCAAGTAGAATCTAAAATAAGAGTGGAAATATTCCACTAAACAATATGCCACATGCATAATTGTAAGAGCATTCATCACATAATGTCATATCACAATGGTAGTAATCCACACTATTATGGTTATTCCATTACATCATAAACCATCTCTAAGTTAGTGCATTGTTCCACACCAACCATGTTGAACCATGGAGAAGCCATACCAGGCATCACATGCAACTTGAAGGCCTACAACATGTTCTCCACACACAAATATGTGAGCTAGCATGATGGTTATAGGGATTACAATTGCACCATCTCACTGTACTTACCTCATGGTAGTATAACAAAAGTATCCATCTAATGGAATCACCTAACTGTCATAACTCTATCCAAGATTCAAGTAGATACCTAAGATTTTTAAACACCACCTGATCAGGGATTAATGCTACTTTAACAGAGCATAAAAATTTAGCATACATTCCAATAATGCTTATAAATAAAACATAAATATTCATTCTAGAATATTTCCTATAGGTATAGCAACAATAATAACGTAACCAATTAATATACAATATCAAGGTCATGATCTTCAAGTTTACAACAATTCATATTTCATGTAATGTGTATAAGTTTGACCATATAGGATGATATATGATAGTGTATAGCAAGATTAAATAAAATTAATAGTTATGTAACACAAAATAATTAATATACAATAAGGAGGCATACCGAAATAGGTTACGTATAAGGACTCAAGCATTCAACATTATGTCAAGGTACTTAACATCACTACAATACATATACATGATAGAGAAGCTCAAGGATCCAAGACTCACATCGGGTCAACTAATTTATATATGTCATAAAAATGACACCAAATGTACAACCTCTAAAACACATAATAAGTTCCCAGGTTCTCATATCACAATCACCTTCTCTCCAGGAAGGTCATGTTCTAACAAATCTATAAAATTTATTCCCATGAGTTCAGAGTATTTACCATGAATGATCATATGTCATTAATATATAGCTCATACTAACTGATAGCAATAAGACATCCCCAAACTCTCTGACTTGTCCCCAAGAAAAACAATCGCATGTACCCACTAGACCCTCTAGGCTTAAGCCGCACCCTTGGACCATCCAAGATATTATAACTCAACATCATTGGACATCTTGACCATGAAAACTATCAATGGATTTTAAGGTATTAGCTCATGGTTACAACAACAAGCTTACATCACTATTCTTCTAATTGATTTAATATGAGGAGTCAAAGATTAAATAATAATGCTCACTTGGACACAACATCACTTTTGAGAAAGGGTGGAGTTAGCCAAGGTACAGGGTGAATATTATAGTTCTACCATGTAAATTACCATTCCATAATTTAGTAGTTCAA